>CM062812.1:311704557-313187057 GCA_031772625.1 Pinus tabuliformis | reverse complement strand
AAACTCTCAAATTGATGGAATCATTCCTTGAAATATATTGCTAATTGCTTGGGAAACATTTTGGTAGGATAAAAATGCACTAATTTCTTGTTGATTTCATCTCTCCTTCCCATTGCATTTACAAATTTTTGAATCAGTTCATACCTCCCCCTTTGCTCAATAATGAGAAAGAGACTTGGTGAAGGACATGAAAATTTCTTTGGGGATCACATATATTCAAATTAAGACTAGTGAGGCTCGAAAATGGATAGCCAACCCTATATTGTCAAATGGAAATAGACCATTCAATGCAATGTGGTCTACAAATTGTTGACTTGGAATTTTGGTAAATATGAATTGCTATTGAAGAAAAAACTACACGGTTATGGTAAAAGTTGTCTTTGGCATGTTTGCACAATGTTATTTTTTAAATGAACCTTTCAAAAGACTATTAATTATTTAAATTCATGATGATTCTAGCAAAAAGTACTACACCTATTCATGTTGTTTTTTACTTTGAGTGGTATCTGAATTGTACATTTGTGTGTATGTTTTTTCTGTAGTAATTGTGTTATACGCCCAAGTGGCTTAAAAAAGTGTCTCTGCCCAATATTTTTTGCTATTGTTGATCACCTTGGTCAGAGCGCTCTCCAATTCTCTATTGGTAACCTCCACTTGTCCATTTTCTTGAGGGTAATATAGAGTATACTACTGATGTTGGATGTGGTGTGGTTTCATTATCCCCTCATTCAGAATGGAGGTAAAGTGGGAGCATTGTTATGTTACCAATTCCCTTGGAAAACTAAACTTATAGAATATATTATTTTTTAGAAAATCGGTAACTTTATATTTTGTTTCTCACTTCAACCCACTTGTTCAGGAAGTTTGTGAAAAGAATGATGTACTTCTTCTACTAAGATGGGGGATCGTTGAGACTGATGATGTCCATGCCCCACTTATAAAATGGATGGAAATACACTTATGGATGGGAATCTCATCCTTCTGAGTAGGTTTCCATATCCTTTAGCATTCATCACACTAGTAAGAATATCTCTAGGCATCCTTGTGAAGAGTTGGCTAAAAGTATCTTTCTTATAGGGTTTTGTAGGTTGTCCTCTATGCTATAAAATTACACCCACAAGGTCCATCATGGAAAGTTGAGAGGATGTCATTAACTTCATCTTCCCTCACACATCTCAAAATATGATTAGTACCCAACTTGAATAGGTTTCCCCAAATCCAAGTGTAATAGGAATTCTTTTTTGTAATATTTATTTTCTCCTTAGAACATATGTGAGGAGGGAATTTTCCAGTAACTAGAAAATTGACAATATTGTTGAACCATGCAGACATGAGCTATATAGAAAATAAATTCTCATCAAGGATTTGGTCATCCACCACTTCTTCATTTATAGGCATGGTTAGTATTGATAGAAAATATGCAATAACATTCTCCTTTCTAGACATGTCAACAATATTCAATTCAATTTGTTGCAATAGTAATAATCACCTAATTATGCTAGCACTCATATCTAGTCTATTCATTAAGTATTTGATTTTTGCATGGTCCATGTGCATAGATACTTGATAACCAATTGTTAATGGCTCAAAATGACCGAAATTAACATTGGAGATATGGTCATGGCCCCAATTAAGACCTTATTAGTTTGTGATGGTGATTACGACTAGTTAAAATGGGTCCTGTTACCCCTCTCTCTTTGTTGACTTGTGATGTCTCTAATTACCATCAATAAGAAGAGGAAATCAGACTCACCCCCTTGCTGCTAACTTGCAAGAAAAAAGTCCTAAAGTTGACATAAGGGATCATCCAAGCCACCAATGATATTGTTCCTGCATAAGGAGACTTCTAAAAATGAGAATTAAATTATTCTAATTCTAAATATAAATGTGGAGTAGAAAAAAAACTAATATAACTTGATATCTACGAGATAGCTTATAAATACCAAGTGAAAAAATTAAATGTAATGAGGGATTTAACATGCGTTTTGTGATCAACAAAAAATTGTTGAAGTAGTTCTAATAACTTATGTCTTTAATCGAGGGCATGCTCTATTCAAAGACAAAAATAATAAAATATAAGCCAGTAAAACCTGGAAATAGTTCACACAATTTAATGACACTTAAATCATTTTATGATGATAAATTTTTTATTAAATAGTTACTCATTTTTTTTTCAAATAGAAGAGAAAAATGAGAATAAATAGAATATCTATGTAATTATAAGATCATATAATTGATTACATAAACAAAAATTTACATATCAAACGATAGTGTTAAAACATGGAGTTGATGGCACAAATATTCCTTTAAGATTAAGGTTATATTAATGAATAGTAATATTTCAAAATACGATCATAAACCTAGATCTCATGTTATGTCTTTACAATGAATATCTCCAATAGTCCTCCTAAGGCCTTCAACTTCACTAATATGAAATGGAGGTACAATAGTGCATGCTCTACCTATACAAGATAAATCTGATCTCAAAAGGAAAACCCCAAATCTCTAATCTAATCATTTCCACTAATCCTACAACAAAACAAAATTCCTCTTGCAATAGTGCCAAGAGTATCCTATTTGAAGAAAAAAGGAACTATTTCTCCTTCTTCCAACACTTATTTATAATTTACAAATTACATTCTCCAAAGGAGAGTTGTTGAAGGGGTGCATAGATCTCTTATTTTAAAATGAGAAAAATACCTCTTTCCTCTTTGATAGTGTAATTCTATTGCTCCAAGACTCATGGACCTCCTCCTCTCCAACAAGCTCACTCTAAAAAAAAAACAAAAATGAAAATTAAAACCAATTAAATTTGTAAAGAAAATCAAGATACAAAAGTGTCACAACAATTTAACAAATTAAAATTGTTGACAGGTAATCTTTGGGATTAGCTAAACTGATGTAAATAGTAAAAATAAAAGGAAGTTAGAAGACAAAGAGACACTGGGAGATGAAACTCAACAGTCTCCCTCTCCCTGTATATTGTAATATGTTATCTTATTGAAAAGGAAACAAGTTATTCGTGGAGTTATTATTGTCCTGACATGGTATCAGAGCACAAGTTCCAGTAGTTCAGACTTGTAACTATTGTTTTCAGCTAATTTTCCTACTATTCTCTGACGTATTCTTTGTTTCCTATTTGAACTCTTGCTCTATCTCCTCATTGTTCGTTGTTCTCTACATTGAACTGAATGATGTTCGGTGCATTGTTGAAGGTATATATATATATATAGGTATTTCATGTGTATGCATTGAATACACTAGTGTGGCTTAAACCTTGACCTTAGCAAAGACAATAGTCCATGTGAATACCTCCCTCAGCGCCTTGTGTGAGCAAAGGCCTTGAAAACTGGTCAATGTCATATTTTTGCTGGAGTCTGTGGCCTAGAATGCAACAATATGATAACACACACTCATAATTTGCCTCCAGTTTGAGAGGATTGAAACATTGTGGGATTTTTTGAGAGATAATTTGGTTCATGAGGATGATTGAAGATTTGGATGTGATTTGAGTGAAATAAAATGCCTCTGGTTTGACTATTGGTTCAAAGGTGTGACCAGTTTCAAGCCCAAGTTTCATCACTGCATCAATACTACATTTGACACAAAGTTTTAAACATCCTTGAATAATTATTTTTGTTGTGCTAGAGGATGATAAGGATAGATGATGTTGTTTGGTAATCATTGTAGTGAATGTGCATGGTTCGTTGGAGGTTCATTGCAGTGAATAGACATGGGTCATTGGAGCTTTGTGGTAATCAATATAGTGAATGTGCATGTTATGTCATGATTATTGTGATGTGCATTGTTCATTGGAGGTGATAAGTGAATATGCGTTGAATTCCATCTTCATTTGGTGCACTAAAATTTTAAATTATGACATATGCATGACTCATATAAAGTAACAGAACATAAAGTGATAAAATACATAAAGTGATACCATATGGTATGTGGGTTGAGTTGTTTATGAGAAGACTATATGGTATGTCCATTGAGTTGTTTATGAGAATACTTTAAGGAGTGTGGTATGTGGTACTTGTTTTTTATATAGCCTTATATTATATTTTAATAAAATTTAATGTTGTATCTAGGAATATTGAGAGGCTACTCTTTTAATTGAATATATCTTTGAAGAAATACAATTATTTTTATTACAAAGATTTGCAATTCTTGTAGTTATTTTGAGGCCAGGTTAGACTATATGATGCATTCACTCATCTCCATTATGGGTGTAGTTATCTCTCAAAAAGAGAACTATCATGAGTGGTCCTTGAAGATAAAACACACCTTCATTTTTAATGAGTTGCGGAAGGAGTTTGTGAAGGAGAAGGAGACAATGCACCATAAAATCCCACTGTATATATGAGCTTTCGATTTGGGAAAACAAGAATAGAAAGGCATATTCCTTGATTATAGTGCCAGTAAATGAAGAGGTAAGTTGACATATTTCTCCATTTTCAAATTCCTCTGAAGCCTTAAATAAGTTGAAGGAATTATATGACTCACACTTTGAGCTTTATGTGGTTCAATTAATGATCAAATTGATCAATCTTGAGTTAAAAAATGATGACCCTCTTGCCTTAGCATCAGAAGTAAGATCCATTATGCATGACAAAAAATCCAATGGCGTTGAAATATATATTCCTCTCATAGCTTAATATTTCAAGGCACATTATCACACCTATTCACATTATCTTGAGTCATTGCAAGCAAGTGTCAACCTTAAGGAGATTACCTTTGACTCCCTTGAGAAGCATTTTGTTGAAAGGGAGAAGGCTTTTGGGAAGAAGATATCTCCTTAGTCTCTTGAAGAACTTGTGTGCCTTGCACAAAAAGATAAGAATCATGCACAAGATTCTTCTAGAGGAAGAGGTAACCAAAGGAGAAGAGGAAGGAGGAATTTTAGAGACATTGAATTCCCCAATTGTAGTTGTTAAAATATGAAACAATGCTCAAATTCCACTTTGGAAATGTCACCTTATAGAGATAATGATTATTATGAAACCAGCTCACAAAAAGATAGAAAAGATAGATCAACGCCTTAGAATTCAGCCTCTTCGAGGGGGCAACCTCCTTTACATTATACAAATGAATGATTCCTTGATGATTCAAATGACAAAACCTCCTTTCTATATATAGGAGTCTAAGGAGTCACAATATAACCCAGCCGACCTAACAATAATAATATAAAGCCACAAAAATAACAATAGAGGGATTCTGTGGGGCAAAGTAATAACAATATGGGGACAATAGGGGCACAACAATATTAATAAGGGATACAACTACAATAGTAATGGGGTAATCACTAGTATTATAGGGACCTAACATGCCCCTCTCCTTCAAAAAGGTGTTTTCCTCAATGCTTGAGTAGTTCTGGATGCTTCTGTATAAAATTCCCATCCTCCCATGTGGAATCTTCAGTGGATAAGTTCTTCTACTTGATGAGATACTCCGAAATTGATCGATTTCGTAGCTGTCGAGTTCTTGTTTCTGTGACTGCTTCCCGTTCCAATATAATTTTTCCTTCCTCGTCAAGTTTTCGCAATATTGTTTGAACTAGGAGCTTGTCACCTATAACCTTATTTAAACATGAAACATGGAAAACTAGGTGCACTCGAGAAGCTGCAGGAAGCTCCAATTTGTATGCCATTGTACTAATCTTGTGCAACACCTTGTATGGACGATAATACTTTGGTGACAATTTATTATCCTTCTTAGCCTGCTTGAGGGACATTTGTTTATATGGTTGTAGCCATAGGAATACCTAATCACCTACATCAAAACTTCTTTCGCTACAATGTTGATCTGCCTGTTGTTTCATTTTATTCTATGCCAACACAAGGTTATCCTTTAAGAGTTGGAGGACTTGTTGTTGATGCTTGATGTGATGTTCCACTACTTGAACCTTAGAATTTTATTTTAAATATGATGTGATGGTTGGTGGCTGATATCCATAAAGTGCCATAAATGGGGTCATTTTTGTTGCTATATGGAAGGATGTGTTATACCACCATTCAGCCAGAGGCAACCATTTGACCCATTATGTCTGTTTATCAGATACAAAGCAACAAAGATATACTTCCAAACATTTGTTTACTATCTCAGTTTTCCCATCAGATTGAGGATGTTAAGATGAGCTATGAGCTAACTGAGTACCAAGACAAGAAAATAATTCTGTCCAAAAATTTCCAATGAAAATGGGATCTCTATCACTTACAATAATCTTTGGGTTTCCATAAATGCAGTAGAAACTGTATTGGCTTTAAATGGATGTGATAATGCACAAAAGTGTGCATACTTTGTAAGTCTGTCAACTACCACCACGATGACACTCTTTCCCTCAGACTTGGATAAACCTGTGATAAAATCCATTGAAACCTCCTCCCAAGTTGGCTTGGAATGGATAAAGGTTGTAATATACCTAGGGTCTTAATTGCTTCAACTTTATTTTGTTGGCAAACCAAACATTCTACCACAAACTTTTGAATATCTGATTTAAGGCCATCCCAAAAAAATTCCTTCTTAACCCTGTGGTAAGTTTTTAAAAATCCTGAGTGCCCTCCTAAGGGAGAAGTGTGCAATTCCACAAGAATCTTTTGCATGAGTAGGGAATTCTTACAGAGGTATAAGCGATCTTTGTACCATAACGAATCATTTTTCCAGCTAAATGTATCAGATGTAATGGAATCTTGTTGTAACTTTCGAATAAGTGCCCACAATTCTTCATCATTATTCCATTCCTCCCTTGCTTCGTTTATCCAATCTGGTTGTATAATAGAAATGGTGCACAACAATGCTTCCACATCCTCATCCTTTCTTCAGAGTGCATCTACCACCACATTTTTCTTCGCTTTTTTGTAGATGATTTCAAAGTCATAACCCAACATCTTTGTGACCCACTTTTGTTGCTCTTCAGAGGATAATCTTTGTTCTAAAAAGTATTTAAGGCTATCATGATGTGTTTTTACCTTGAAGTGTATTCCTATTAGGTAGGGTCGCCATTTCTTAAGTGCATGTAGTATTTCCAACATTTCCTTCTCATAAATAGTTTTGTGTAAAAGCTTTCCCTTGATTGGACGACTTTCAAAAGAAATGGGTCTTTCATCTTGCATTAAAACAACAACAATTCCATTTCTTGAAGCATCACATTCCACAATAAAGGTTTTTGTGAAGTATGATGTAGCTGAGATTGGTGCTTGGAACATTGCCTCTTTAAGATGTTCGAAGGCCTTTGTTGCTTCTGGAGTCCATGAAAATGCATCTTTCTTCAATAATGTTGTTAGAGGTGCTACTATTCTACCATAATTCTTAACAAACTTGTGATAATACCCTGTCAACCAGAGAAATCCTCGCAGATGCTTTATGGATGTGGGGATTTTCCATTCCTTAATGGCTTTAATTTTGCTAGGGTCTACCTTAACTCCTTCATGAGATACAATATGATCCAGATATTCCACCTCTTGTACTCTAAAAGAAACATTTGGATCTTTTTGCATATAATTGTTTCTCCTCCAATAGTTGTAGCACCCTGTCAACATGTTCAACATGATCCTTCCAATACTTTCTGTAGATTAGTATATCATCAAAAAATACTAACAAAAATTATCTAAGGAAGGGTTTGAAAGCGGAATTCATCAAACCTTGAAATGTAGAAGGTGCATTGGTAAGGCCAAAAGGCATGACGAAAAATTTATAATGATCCTCATGAGTTCTAAATGTTGTTTTCGAAATGTCTTCAGCCTTCATTATGATTTGATGATATCCTGAATGAAGATCCAACTTGGTGAAGTAAATTAATCCATGCAATTCATCCAGCAATTCATAAATGACAAGAATGTGAAACTTATCTTTAATAGTGAGCTTGTTGAGCTCCCTATAATCCGGACACATGTGCCATGATCCATCCTTCTTGTGCACCAGTACTACTAGAGCAGAGAAAGAACTTTGACTAGGTTGAATTATACCAGTCTCTAGCATTTCTACAACCATATGTTTGTTAGGTCCCTATAATACTAGTGATTACCCCATTACTGTTGTAGTTGTATCCCTTATTAATATTGTTGCACCCCTATTGTCCCCATATTTTTATTACTATGCCAGATAGAATCCCTCTATTGTTATTTTTGTGGCTTTATATTATTATTGTTAGGTTGGCTGGGTTATATTGTGACTCCTTAGACTCCTATATATAGAAAGGAGGTTTTGTCATTTGAATCATCCAAGAATTGTTCATTTGTGTAATGTAAAGGAGGCTGCCCCCTTGAAGAGGCTGAATTCTAAGGCGTTCAACTATCTTTTCTTTCTTTTGGTGCACTGGTTTCATAACATTTGGTATCAGAGCTTTGGATTCTAGGGTTTTGCTGCTCCAAATAGGTCATCGTGGAATTTTCGCTATAATGTTTTTTCTGTGATGTTTCAGAAGAAAAAAAAAAACCCATTTGAGAAGAAATCACACTGAACCTTGGATCCTAATTTCAAAGCTTTTTGCGGCATATTTATTGAGATATGATCTGAGGAAGTTCGTCTTTTTGCAGACTCCTAAATTACATTCCAAACAGGTGACCTAGGGAAAATCGTCATAACTTTCTCCCTAAGCATTGGATTGAAGTTTCATCAGAAGCTATAGAAAGAGGATGGACTGTAGTTTCTTGTATATATTTTTCAGAGCCAAAGGTTGAAACAGGGACACGTGGCATGTCGTATAAGTTCGCTCTACTGAAGTAGTCTATAATCAGGTCACTATGGGATATTTCGCATAACTCTTCCCTGGAGAATCCAATTTGGATCAGACTGGTGGCTTTGGAAAGAGGACATGGAGGGCTACTGCAAGTCACAATTTCGGAACTGGATGATCCAAAATTACAGAGGTACATCAGAGGCAATATCAAGCTCCTTCAAAGTGAAAAACGGTGTGTAGATTTTTTTTAATTTTTTCTTAAGCTTGGTTTGAAAAATTATTTTGAAGAATCCAAAAGGAATAGTAGAGCATTATTATTAGTAACTGATGCCCCAAGGAAATAAAATTCAAACACCTGGTAAGTAACCTGAAAGCGCTAGCATGACTCATGAAGAAGAGGAAGAAATGCTACATGATATATCAAAATTACAAGACCAAGTGCAACAAATGTCATTCTCACAAAAGCTAACAGAAGCTCAGATAAATGTCATGGAATCTAAGATAAAGGGCATGGAAGCTAAGATGAATGGCATGGAAGCTAATATGGATGATTTGAAGACAGACGTGGAAGAATTGAAGATAAATATGAATAAGTTGCTACAAGAAATGGTCACTAATGGTGAAAGGGTAGTAAAGGAAACTCATGATGAGAACAAAAGAAATGTTAATCATGATTCCATAGACTCTAATGTTGGATCGAAGACCCACCATATTCCAAAAATTGATATGAGGAAGTTTGATGGCAAGGACCCCTCAACATGGATATTACAGATGGAGCAATTTTTCGATCTCAATAATGTGCAAAGCACACAAAAGGTACGTATTGCAAATTTATATTTGGAACCAAATTAGTTTGTATGCTATCAATGGCTTTGCTCTTGTAAACAAATTATCACTTGGGCAATTTTTATGAAAGAATTGACAGCGCATTATGAGGACACAAAAAGAAACACTTTTTTTAGCCAATTGATAAGTCTCAAAAAAAAGGTTCAATAATGGAGCACATTGAGGAGTTCCAAAAATTGAACATAAGAGTAAAAAATATTCCAGAGGACCATAGTATTGATGTGTTCATAGGGACTTTAAAGGATAATATCCAACATGATGTTTTCCTTTGGGAACCTGATTGATTAGAGAAGGCATTCAGGTTAGCAAGAAAAATGGAAAGAAAAATTAAGGCAACTAGGAAGCATACCAGTCACAACTATAAATATGGAAGTGTTGCTACCCCTAGCCTTCCACAACCTATAACATTGACACCACAAAAATTGGAAGAAAAAAGAGCAAAAGGGCTTTGTTACAGTTGATAGCAAATACACTAAAGGTCATAAGTGTGCCGAGAAGAAATTATTCTACATAGATTGTGAAGAGGAAGAAGAAAAGGAGCAAGAAAAGTCAAAAGAAGAGGATATACTCCAGAAGAAAGCCTAGATAAAGAAGAAATGAATCCAACCATATCTTATAATGCATTGGCTAGAATTACCACTCCTCAAACCATCAAGATAGAAGGACAAATCAAGAAGAAAAGGGTAATAGTGTTGATTGATTCAGGAAGTACCCATAATTTTATTCATTTTAAGGTAGCAAAAGAATTGAATTTCTTCCTATATCCAGCACCAGAGTGTCAAGTGATGGTTGCAAATGGAGGAACGATAAATTTCTCTGGAAAGTGCCATAATATCAAGCTATCCATGGGATAATATGTATTGACGAGCCCAATGCTTTCCATTCCAATGGGAGTTACTGATGTCGTACTAGGAGTCTAATGGCTACAGTCCTTAGATACAATGGATTTTACTTTTCAAGAACTTTTCATGAAATTTTATGCGGAAGGAAAGGAAGCTGAATTAAGGGGTATTGCAGGGAAACTGGGAAATATAATCAGCTCTAACGGTATGACAAAGCTTCTAAAAAAGGAACAAAGAGGTGTAATTGCACAATTATATTTGCTAGATGTTTCCACATCGGAATCATCTATTTCTCCAGATCTCCAAAAAGTCTTGGAAATCATTCCAAGGTATTTGAGACTCCCAAAGGTCTCCCACCTATTCATGATCATGATCATGCTATTCATCTGATTCCAGGAAGTGTTCCTCCAAACATCAGGCCGTACAGATATCCCTATGCCCAAAAGAGTGAAATTGAATGTATGGTTGCAGAAATGCTAGAGGCTGGTATAATTCAACCTAGTCAAAGTTCTTTCTTCGCTCCAGTAGTATTGGTGCACAAGAAGGATGGATCATGGCACATGTGTTCAGATTATAAGGAGCTCAACAAGCTCACTATTAAAGATAAGTTTCCCATTCCTGTCATTGATGAATTACTGGATGAATTACATGGATCAATTTACTTCACCAAGTTAGATCTTTGTTCAGGATATCATCAAATTAGAATGAATACTGAAGACATTCCGAGAATAGCATTTAGAACTCATGAGGGTCATTATGAATTTTTGGTCATGCCTTTTGGCCTTACAAATGCACCTTCTACATTTCAAGGTTTGATGAATTCCATTTTCAAACCCTTCCTTAGAAAATTTGTGTTATTATTTTTTGATGATATACTAATCTACATCAAGTCTTGGAAGGATCATGTTGAACATGTTGACAAGGTGCTACAACTATTGGAGGAGAAAAAATTATATGAAAAAAGATCCAAATGTTTCTTTGGAGTACAAGAGGTGGAATATCTGGGTCATATTATATCTCATGAAGGAGTTAAGGTATACCCTAGCAAAATTAAAGCCATTATGGAATGGAAAATCCCCACATCCATAAAGCATCTGCGAGGATTTCTTGGGTTAACAAGGTATTATCGCAAGTCTGTTAAGAATTATGGGAGAATAGCAGCACCTCTAACAACATTATTGAAGAGAGATGCATTTTCATGGACTCCAAAAGCAACAATGGCCTTCTAACATCTTAAAGAGGCAATGTGCCAAGCATCGGTCTTAGCTACACTGGACTTCACAAAAACCTTTATTGTGGAATGTGATTCTTCAAGAAATGGAATTGGTGTGGTTTTAATGCAAGATGAAAGACCCATTGCTTTTGAAAGTCATCCAATCAAGGGAAAGTTTTTACACAAAGCTATTTATGAGAAGGAAATGTTGGCAATACTACACGCATTTAAGAAATGGTGACCCTACATAATGGGAAGACATTTCAAGGTAAAAACGGATCATGATAGCCTTAGATACTTTTTAGAACAAATATTATCCTCTGAAGAGCAACAAAAGTGGGTCACAAAGATGTTGGGTTATGACTTTGAAATCATCTACGAAAAAGGGAAGCAAAATGTGGTGGCAGATGCACTCTCAAGAAAGGATGAGGATGTGGAAGCATTGTTATGCGCCATTTCTATAATCCAACTAGATTGGATAAACGAAGCAAGGGAGGAATGGAAGAATGAGGAAGAAGTATAGGCACTTATTCGAAAGTTACAACAAGATTCCAGTACATTTGATACATTTAGCTGGAAAAATGATTCGTTATGGTACAAAGATCGCTTATACCTTTGTAAGAATTTTCAACTCAAACAAAAGATTCTTATGGAATTGCACACTTCTCCCTTAGGAGGCCCCTAAGGATTTTTAAAAACTTACCACAGGGTTAAGAAGGATTTCTTTTGGGATGGCCTTAAATCGGATATTCAAAAGTTTGTGACAGAATGTTTGGTTTGCCAACAAAATAAAGTTGAAACAATTAAGACCCCAGGTCTATTACAACCTTTACCCATCCCAAGCCAACATTGGGAGGAGGTTTCAATGGATTTTATCACAGGTTTACCCAAGTCTGAGGGAAAGAGTGTCATCATGGTGGTAGTTGACAGAATTACCAAGTATGCACACTTTTGTGCATTATCACATCCATTTAAAGCTAGTACAGTTTCTATTGCATTTATAGAAACAATTCAAAAGCTACATGGAAACCCAAAGATTATTGTAAGTGATAGAGATCACATTTTCACTGGAAACTTTTGGATAGAATTATTTTCTTGTCTTGGTACTCAATTAGCTCATAGCTCATCTTATCATCCTCAATTTCATGGGCAAATTGAGATAGTAAACAAATGTTTGGAAGGATATCTTCGTTGCTTTGTATATGATAAACATATACAATGGGTCAAATGGTTGCCTCTGGCTGAATGGTGGTATAACACTTCCTTCCATACAGCAACAAAAATGACCCCATTTATGGCACTTTATGGATATGAGCCATTGTCCATCACATCATATTTAATAGAAAATTCTAAGGTTCAAGCAGTGGAACATCACATCAAACATCAACAACAAGTCCTCCAACTCTTAAAGGATAACCTCGTGTTGGCACAGAATAGAATGAAACAATAGGCAGATCAACATCGCAGCGAAAGAAGTTTTGATGTAGGTGATTGCGTATTCCTACGGCTACAGCCATATAAACAAATGTCCCTCAAGCAAGCTAAGAAGGATAACAAATTATCACCAAAGTATTATGGTCCGTACAAGGTGTTGCAAAATATTGGTACTATGGCATACAAATTGGAGCTTCCTGCAACGTCTTGAGTGCACCCAGTTTTCCATGTTTCATGTTTAAAAAAGGTTATAGGTGACAAGCTCCCAGTTCAAACAATATTGCCAAAACTTGACAGGGAAGGAAAAATTATATTGGAACCATAAGCAGTAAGAGAAACAAGAACTCGACAGCTACGAAATCAATCAATTTCAGAGTATCTCATCGAGTGGAAGAACTTGTCCGCTGAAAATTCCATGTGGGAGGATGAGAATTTTATATAGAATCATCCAGAGCTACTCAAGTGTTGAAGACAACACATTTTTGAAGGAGAGGGGCATGTTAGGTCCCTATAATACTAGTGATTACCCCATTACTGTTGTAGTTGTATCCCTTATTAATATTGTTGTGCCCCTATTGTCCCCATATTTTTATTACTATGCCCCATAGAATCCCTCTATTGTTATTTTTGTGGCTTTATATTATTATTGTTAGGTCAGCTGGGTTATATTGTGACTCCTTAGACTCCTATATATAGAAAGGAGGTTTTGTCATTTGAATCATCTAAGAATTGTTCATTTGTGTAATGTAAAGGAGGTTTCCCCCTCGAAGAGGATGAATTCTAAGGCATTCAACTATATTTTCTATCTTTTTGTGAGTTGGTTTCATAACAACATTCAATTTCACTCTTTTGGGCATAGGGATATCTGTACGGCCTGATATTTGGAGGAACACTTCCTGGAATCAGATGAATAGCATGATCATGATCATGAATAGGTGGGAGAACTTTGGGAGTCTCAAATACCTTGGAATGATTGTCCAATACTTTTTGGAGATCTAGAGAAATAGATGATTTTGATGTGGAAACATCTAGCAAACATAATTGTGCAATTACACCTCTTTGTTCCTTTTTAAGAAGCTTTGTCATATCGTTAGAGCTGATTATCTTTCCCTGTTTCCCTGCAATACCCCTTAATTCAACTTCCTTTCCTTCCATAGAAAATTTCATGAAAAGTTCTTGAAAATTAAAAGCTATTGTACCCAAGGATTGTAGCCATTGGACTCCTAGTAGAACATCATCACCTCCCATTGGAATGGAAAGCATTGGGCTAGTCAATACATATTCTCCCATGGATAGATTGATATTATGGCACTTTCCAGAGCAATTTATTGTTCCTCCATTTGCAACCATCACATGACACTCTGGTGTTGGATATAGGAAGCAATTCAATTCTTTTGCTACCTTACAATGAATAAAATTGTGTGTACTTCCTGAATCAATCAACACTATTTCCTTTTTCTTCTTGATTTGTCCTTCTATCTTGATGGTTTGCGGAGTGGTAATTCCAACCAATGCATTACAAGATATGGTCGGATTCATTTCTTCTTTATCTAGGATTTGTTCCTCGAGTATATCCTCTTCTTTTTACCTTTCTTGCTCCTTTTCTTCTTCCTCTTCGCAATCTATGTAGAATAATTTCTTCTCAGCACACTTATGACATTTAGTGTATTTGCTATCATAACTGTAACAAAGCACTTTTGCTATTTTTTCTTCCTATTATTGTGGTGTCAACCTTATAGGTTGTGGAAGACTAGGGGCAACAACACTTCCATCTTTATAGTTGTGAGTGGTATGCTTCCTGGTTGCCGTAATTTTTCTTTCCATTTTTCTTGCTAACCTGAATGCCTTCTCTAATGAATCAGGTTCCCAGAGGCGAACATCATGTTGGATATTATCCTTTAAAGTCCCTATGAATACATCAATCCTATGCTCCTCTGGAATATTTTTTACCCTTATGTTCAATTTTTGGAACTCCTCATTCTGCTCCATTATTAAACCCTTTTGTTTGAGACTTATCAATTGGCTAAAAAAAGTGTTGCTTTTTGTATCCTCATAATGTGCTGTCAATTCTTCTGTAAAATTTCCCAAGTGATAATTTTTTTACGAGAGCAAAGCCATTGATACCATACAAATTGATTTGGTTCCAAATATAAAGTTGCAATATGTACCTTTTGTGTTTTGGACATTATTGAGATCGAACAATTGCTCCATTTGTAATATCCATGTTGCGGGATCCTTGCTATCAAAATCCCTCATATCTATTTTTCAAATATGGTGGGTCTTCAATCCAACATTAGAGTCTATGAAATCATGATTAACATTTCTTTTGTTCGCATGATGCGTTTCCTTTACTAACCTTTCACCATTAGTAAGTATTTCTTGTAGAAACTTTGTCAAATATGTCTTCAAATCTGCCATGCCTATCTTCAAATTTGTGTTCAAATCTATCTTCAAATTGTCCATCTTAGCTTCCATGCCATTTATCTTAGCTTCTGTTACCTTTTGTGACAGTGACATTTGTTGCGCTTGGTCTTGTAATTTTGATATATCATGTAGCATTCTTCCTCTTCTTCATGAGTCATGCTAGAGCTTTCAGGTTGATTACTAGGTGTTTACATTTTCTTTCCTTGGGGCATCCGTTACCTATAATAATTCTGTACTATGCCCTTTGAATTCCTTCAAAATAATTTTTCAAACCAAGCTTAAGCAAGAATTTAAAAAAAATCTACCCACCTTTTTTCACTTTGTAGGAGCTCGATATTGCCTCTGATGTATCTCTGTAATTTTAGATCGTCTAGTTTTGAAATTGTAGTCTACAGTAGCCCTCTGTGTCCCCTTTCCAATGCCACCAGTCTAATCCAAATTTGATTCTCCAAGGAAGATTTATGCCAAATCTCCCACAGTGACCTAATTATAGACTAGTTCCGTAGAGTGAACTTCTATGATGTGCCACGTGTCCCTGTTTCAACCTTTGGCTCTAAAAATATATAAAAGAAACTATGCTCTGTCCTCTTCCTATACCTTCTTACGAAATTTCAATCCGATGCTTAGGGAGAAAGTTATGACGATTTTCCCCAGGTCACCTGTTTGGAAAGTAATTCAGGAATCTGCAAAAAGACCAACTTCCTTAGATCATATCTCAGAAAATATAGTGCGAAAGGCTCTAAAATTTGGACCCGAGGTTCAGTGTGATTTCGTCTCAAATGGGTTTTTCGTTTCGCTTCTCAAATGTCACAGAAAAGAAGTTATAGCGAAAATTCCACCATGACCTATTTGGAGCAGCGAAACCCTAGAATCCAAAGCTTTGATACCAAATGTTATGAAACGAGCTCACAAAAGGATAGAAAAGATAGATCAACGCCTTAGAATTCAACAGTTTCGAGGGGGCAACCTCCTTTACATTACAAAAATCAATTATTCCTTGATGATTCAAATGACAAAACCTCATTTCTATCTACAGGAGTCTAAGGAGACACAATATAACCCGGCTGACCTAACAATAATAAAATAAAGCCACAAAAATAAGAATAGAGTGATTCTATGGGGCACAATAATAACAATATGGGGACAATAGGGGCACATCAATATTAATAAGGGATACAACTACAATAGTAATGCGGTAATCACTAGTATTATAGGGACCTAACAATGATTTAATGAGAGGACCAAAATCAACCTAAAGATCACTCAAATCGAATAAGGGAAAGTGTACTTATGAAGAAAAGCTCACATGTGCATATTTGATAAGGTTGACCCTAATCAAATGTGGACCACCTTGAAAGGCTATAAATTCAAGTGACCTCTACCTCATTTGGACAAAACAATGAGATACTCATTTTTTTGGCTCACACAAGTCTGAGGATCGAGATTGCTCTGACGTGAAATTGTAGGGTATGAGGCTCACATATATGATTTAGGGTTTTTGGCCTGAGTTGTATGCACAAAACATGAGGATCTCGACCACATCCACTTCCATAGAGGCTCATGCATGCAATTGGATCCTTCCAGTCGCATAGACAACTCACTGTGCATGTGACTCAGAGATTATGGTTTCTGCAGTTAAGTTCTAACACGTGTTTCTCACTTGCTAGGATTAAGGGTGTGACTGGGAAGCCATAGTCTCTCACACAACTCCTCCTCCATGTGAATGGGATCCAAAATATGAAATCTCAATATTCTGAAGATTTTTCTCAATGATGGCAATGTTCGGCAATTCACTACAGACAGTGACAATTTAGTACAGTCTTCAAAATTAGATTTCTGAGTATATACATTGTTGGGTTCATTTCATGGATGTGGTAGTTGTTTTGTTGGTTAGTTGCATAGATGAATATATGGATCATTGTTCTCTCTTTTGTTGAATTATTTAATGACAATCTAAGAAGAAACATTTGCAAGGGTTTTCCCCATAGTGGGTTTTTCCCTAGTCGCTAACCAATCGTGGTGCCTCTATGTGTGAATTTTCTTCTTCTATTGTTCCTTTATGTTTCATTTCTTTGATGATGATTATATTATTATTTCTACATATTTTCATATGATGATGAATAATGATGTAAATATGAATAATGTTATGATGGGGTGAACTTAATATGTCAATGAAGAAATGCAATTATCAAAGAAAAGAACAATATATCCCTATGAAAAATTAACAAGGGGGCGAAACATTTCCAAGAAAAGTCTGATCTTCATTGCATATGATGCAATAGATATGGACATGATGCTTCCACTTATAAGATTACTTGTGAAAATTGATCAAGAAATAAATGAAGGAAAAGATAAAACACCTGACAATGGGAAAGGAAAAGCACCCGAGTCCATTCATTATGTTGTGGCACATTGAAACATTATAGTATTGAAGACTTATTCAATGTTTCACTTGATTCATGGAAATATGCTTGGTTCCTTGATTCAGGAGCAAATTTCCACATGAATTTTAAGAGATATTTCTTTTAGCAATTCACTGATAAAATTAATGGAACAACGTTCTTTGTAGACAAGTCAAAACTCAAGCCATCAGGGCTTGACACCATCAAACTCAAACTACCTGGTCTTCTATAATTTCTTCTACATGATATTCTATACCTCCAGGATTTGAGGAGAAAATTGTTTTCTTTGTCCACATCTGCCAATAACGAGACTCTATTAATATATTTGAAGGCAAGGTTGAGGTTAGAAAACCATCATATCACTCACTTGTCATGGTTGTGATAGAGGAAGAAATACTTCTGAAGCTACAAGGAACCTCTGCTCTTGCACATACTTTTCATACAATTCTCACTATGGTTAAGGTAGATTTCCATCAATTCTTTTATGGCATGTTAAATTTGGACACTTGAATTATGAAAACATCCATTTTTTGAAGAAAACTGGTGTTATTGGTTTTCCTACTATTTTTTGTATCTTAGGAAAGCACAACAGATAGTCTTTTCATGATTCTCATTCTAGAGCACATAGAAAGCTTCAACTCATTCATTCTGATTTATCTGAACCAATTGTTGTTCCTTCTACAAACGGTAAGAAATATATGATGACATTTATTGATGACTACACCATAATGTGTTGGGTTTATTTATTGAAGAACAAATATGAATCTTTTGAAACATTAAGAAATTTCATGCATCGATGGAAAATGATGCACAATATCATATTAGATCTATTTCTACTAATAATGGAAATGAATATACATCAAGTTAACTTGAAAAATATCTTCACCAACATGGGACCAAACATCAAACAATTGTCCCTTATAATCCCCAATAGAATAGAGTAGCTGAAAGAATGAACAGGACAATCTTAAATATGGTATGTTCCATTATGTTTCTCTAGAATATTAAACTGATGTTTTGGGCTGATGCAATTTTATGTGTTTTGTATATAAATAAAAGGTGTCCATGTAATGGTATACAAAAAATATTCCCTATGGAATACGACATGGCCACATTCCTTCGATGAGGCATCTCAGGGTTTTTTTTCCACCTATTTTGCCTTGATGCCCAAGGAACAGAGAAAGAAAGTCACTGCAATGAGTTGCAAATGTATCTTCTTGGGGTATTCAAATACGTCCAAAGCACACCATATATATGATGAAGTGAATAGGAAACTTATTATATCTAGAGATGTGATATTTCTTTAATATTCCAAGAATGACAATGTTTTTGTGCAACAACTTGATCACTTGGATAGATTCAAACATGTAAATTATTTGCAAGAGTTTGGTAATGAGTTTCCACATCTTGAAGGGGGGATCGCTATACTGGATTAATCTGTGGAATATTCTTTTGAACAACTCTCTCCCCCACATGAAGCTCTAGCCATTGATGACACTTTGAGTGATAAGATTGAGAGAATTGGAAGACTAAATCTTGATTGAACCCCATATCATCCAATTGAGAAGCTTCGGCCATCTCAGAAAGGACCTAAAAAATGCTTGACAAAGACACTTGAATGTTTTCTTCCTAATGAGGTTGGAAAGATAGGAACAAGAAGCTCAATGAGACAAAATTGAGGTGATGTAGGAAATCCTAATTCAACTGTTGAAATGGATGTTTCTTACGATTGTGAACTGAATTTGTCTACAAATTTCTAACCAAATTCCTTCAAAAAAGTCACTTCTCATGATGAATTGAAAGAAATGACATGGGAATAATATAATTCTTTGATAAATAATGACACCTGGAAGATAGTTGATCCTCCATTGGGAACCCAACCAATTGGCTACTGGTGGGTCTTCAAAAAAAAAGTATAAAGAAAATGGCTCACTTGACAAGAATAAATCCAGGCTTGTGGAAAAAGGATTTTCACAGAAGGAAGTGGTTGACTATTAGGGGAATTTTTCCCCCATAGTAAAATGCATTACCTTCCAAACACTCTTTTCCTTGGTAGCTCAGAATAGTTGGAATGTCAATCAAATGGACTTAAAAACTTCTTTCTTCAATGGAGATCTGAAAGAGAATGTTTTTATGTCCCAACCAGAAGGATTTTTTGTGAAGGATCAGGAACAAAAAGTATGCAAGCTTCTACAATCCTTGTATGGCCTCAAGCAAGCACCACTAGCCTGATACGAGAAGTTAACTGGGCATGTTCTAACACTCAACTTCAAACATTATGATCTTGATGATGCAACTTTGTTTGTCAAGAATGTTGGAAAAACAATTGTATATCTTGTGGTGTATGTAGATGATCTTCTAATGAATGGGAACAATGAGAGATACATTGCATCCATAAAGAAATAACTGAGGAACACTTTTGAAATGACAGATTTGGACTATGTTCACTACTATCTTGGTATTGAAGTAACTCAACATCCAAAGTTTATATTCCTCCCTCAGAAGAAGTACATTGTAGATCTGTTGAACAGGTTTGGCATGGATAAGTGAAATCCTTTGACTACTCCAGTGGAATAGAACTTAAATCTCATGTCCAATGAAGGAAAATAATTTGAGGATGCAATGAAGTATAGACAACTCGTAGGAAGTGTCAACTACCTGACTACTACTAGACCAAAAATTTCGTTTGTGATTGGAATTCTCTCGAGGTTTATGAAAAATCCTTGTGAGTATCACTGGTCTGATACAAATATATTTTTAAAGTAGTTGAAGATAACTCAAGACTTTGGACTCAAATATACACAGGTGGATGACTTCAGCTTGATTGGATACTCTGATTCAGACTTCGATGGAGATAAAGAAATTGGACTATCTACTTCAGGTTATGTTATGAGTCTTGGATCGGGAGTTGTCTCCTGGAGCTCACAAAATTAATTAGTTCTAGAAAATTCCACAACCAAGGCTGATTGAATTATTTATGTGCTTCATTCAATCATTGAATATGTGGCAACCATTGAAGAAACAAAGGAAATTGTGTGGGTCAGGTAAATTCTAGACTATTTTTAAGGAAAACAAGTGCATTCAACTCCTCTTTTGATTGACAACACTTATACAATAAATTTGGCCAAGAACCTAAAGTTCCATGATTGAATGAAGCACATAAATAAAAAATATCATTTGAATCAACATCATGTTGAGGCCAAAACAATCCACCTACGATATTTTTCCACAAATAAGTAGATTGCAGACATCTTCACAAAAGCAGTTGGAAGGGAAAAGTTTGAAAATTTTGAATCATGCTTGGACTCACCAACATCCCTCCAGATTAAGGGGAGGAATGTTGACACCTAATTTTTGGCGTTAGGTAAATTTTTGTAAATATTGTAAATAGTAAAAACAAAAAGAAGTTGGAAGAAGAAGATACATTGGGAGATGAAACCCAATAGTCTTCCTCTCCTTTTATATATTCATATGTTATCTTAATGAAAAGACAACAAGTTATTCGTGAAGTTACTCCTACAAAAATTAAATTTAATAAATAAAATAAAACAAGACCCATGCTTTCCATTATTCCCCTTAAATATTTCTCTAGAAAAATTGGTAATCTGAAATGAATTTACAATAATAAGAAAATCTAGGCTAATGAAAACTTTCCAAAACAAACTCAAAAAAAATACCTTTTTAGAGTAGCAGAAGCCCACATTTCGTCAAATAACCACTACTATATCCTTCTACTTGAAAGTATCTTCCAACGAGCTCTCATTTGTCTCATTTAGTTGAATAAAACTCAAGATATTGCCTTCCAAAATATGGATTCCAAAACTAATTTAATTTTGTTGTGTTCATAAAATTCAAGAAAATTTTATTTATGTTTTTGAATTTTTTAGCTTTTTAGTTTTAGTTTTGATAAATTTAAAATTTAAAAATATTAAAACAAATTTTAATGAAATTAAATAAAATATAAAATAAATAATAATAAAACAAGTTCCTTGCCCTTAAACTTAAGCCCCTTGTCGGCCGCATTGAGTCCTTCGTTAAGGACTCTGCTTCCTTCATTAAGGAGCTTAAGGACATTAGGCTGGACCCTGAGGACATTCTCGTCAGCTTTGATGTGGTCTCTCTTTATACTTGCATCCCTATAAAGGAGGCCTTGGAAGTGATCTATCGCCTAACAGATCCCGATACCGTGCATCTGGTTGAGATCTGTCTCACTTCCACTTTCTTTTGTTTCGAGGGTGAATTATTTGAACAGACTTGTGGTGTTGCCATGGGCTCCCCCCTTTCCCTGATTGTTGCGAATCTTTTTATGGAAGATTTCGAAGCCAAAGCTTTAGCCTCGGCTCGTCTCCTTCCCAAGCTTTGGAAAAGGTATGTGGATGACACTAACGTCATCTGGTCCCATGGCCAAGAGGAGCTAGATCACTTCTTCAATCACCTCAACGGTCAGTCCTCTGCCATTAAGTTCACCATGGAGAAAGAGGTCAATGGCTGCCTCCCTTTCCTAGATATTCTTATTTCTAAGAATGAGGATGGCTATCTCTCCCACTTTGTGTTCCGGAAGAAAACACATACTGAGTAGTATCTTCATGCCGATTCCCATCATTTCCCTGCTCAGAAGATGGGTGTCATTAACACCCTCGCTACTCGTGCCCTCAGGATTTCTGATAATGAGAGCTTTTATAAGGAGAGATCCCATCTCCTTGATGTCTTTGTGGAAAATGGATATAGTAGGCACCTAGGTCAGAAGGCTTTCCTTAAAGCATCTAGAAATGTAGTTATTAGGAAAGAACCTAAGGAACGCCGACTAGGTGTCCACCTTCCATATGTCCAAGGAACCACAGACAAGATTGCTCGGATCCTTAAGAGGTATGATATTCCCTCTACATTCAGACTCCTCAAAACTATTTGTAATTCCCTCCGATCGGTTAAAGATCCCGTTAACCCCAAGGACATGAAGGGTGTCTACTTGATCCCTTGTTTTTGTGGGACCCCCTACATCGGGGAAACAGGGCGCTCCATCCATCAGAGGATTAGTGAACATGCAGCTGACCTAAGACATGGGATAACCAAGTCTTCAGTGCTAGCAGAGCATGTGGATAAGACAAAGCATCACGTTTGTATTGAGGAGGCTAAGGTTGTTGCCAAGGTTGCCCAGTTCCATCATCAGAAACTCAGGGAAGCTATTGAGATTGAAAGAAGGCCTAACAATCTCAACAGAGATGATGGCTGGAAGATCAGTAGATGTTGGATCCCTTCCCTTTCATCTTAGTCTCCCCCCCCCCCTCTTTCATCTGTTTCGCTTTCGTCGTTCCCCTGGAGCCTTCCTATCTCCTAGGGTTTATCCTTTTTGGCTCTGGACTCTTTATTTTGTGTCGCTCCTTTTTCCCTGGGTGATATTGGTATCTATTATCTTAGTTAATATTTATTTTATTTATTTATCTTATATATATATATATATATATATATATATATATATTAATTAATTATTTATTTATCTATTAACGAATATATATTATTATTATTATATATATTTATTTGCTGATTTTTATTATTATTATTTATTTTATTTAATTATATTTACCTTATTTATAAATAAGTTGGGTCTTCAATGTAACTAATTCCCATTTAATAAAAATTTTTAATTATTAAATTATACATTTTAACTAATTATTAATGTAAACCCCTTCTTAAATTATTTCATTTATATAATTATATTTTTTTATATAGGTATGGTCATTACTATCTTCCTTGAAATAATCATTTTGACTTTTTGACTGTCCCTAAGTCAAAGCTAGTCGCTAATCTAGATAGTTGTTGGAGGCCCTGCTCAAACTATTTAACACGCAAAGCTGGATCTATTTTCTTCGACTTGTCCTGATGATGAGCCACACTTGCTGGCTCGAAACGCGTTGACAAAGGTCTTTCTATATGTGATTTACGCCGAAGCTCTTCTTATAACTATTATGGATCACAAAAGTCTCAATTCAACAAAACAAAAAATGTCATAGAAAACTTTAAAAAAAAAGAGAGGGTACTTTAATGGTTTAAAATAAATGTGGTTGGAGCATTTTAATATGATAGCGTACAAGGTTTAGTATGCAGGAGGAGGAGGGAGACCACGTGGAGAGTGGGACCCCTCTCCACCATTGTTTCAAAACTCAAAAGAAAACCTTTGTGCTTATTCCCCTTGTATTATATGCTCATGTCATGGTTATTATCCTTAGGAATTCATCCCCGGGTGTTTTAGAAGGTGCAACTCATAAAAAGTCTATGGATTTGGGGAGTTAGGGAAGGTATTCCCATTTTATATATATATATTTTAAATGTGTAGTTTAACTTATATATGAAATGGCCTTTTCACTGGAATTTGGTGATACAATCTCAAGAAAGATTGTCATTTTTTGTTTTTTAAAATACATTTTGAATGCATAAATGAGTTCAATACCCTCAAAAACCCTTAAGGAACTAAATTGATATAGATTAAACAACTTAAACTTAATTTTTTTAAAATCTCTCTTAGATTTTTATTAAAATTAATTAGAAAAATGTTCTAAAAAAAGTCATTTCGTCTATAAGTTAGAATATACCTATTTTAAATTATATATTAGGTTTGTTATTCATTTTATTTAATTATTTTGTATATTTACAATATATAGTTTTATTTTTATTTTTAATTATATATTTTTAATGTTACAATTATAATATATATACATACAATTCTTGAATTCCTGGTTTTTGAATTAAATAAAATATTATATTATTTACATAAAAAAATATTTATAAAGTTAGATCTGTTTCTTCAACTTGTCCTGACAATGAGCCACACTTTTTGGTTCGAAATGCGTCGACAAATGAAATTTCATGTGATTTACGTCGAAAAATTTCTCATAAAATTGATATGGATCACAAAAGCCTCAATTCAGCAATTTATAAAACTAATTAAAAAAATCCATTTACAGTTTAATCAAGTAAGAAATGAATTAAATTTAACTTAATTAGCTATAGTTATTTTAATTAATTAATATTAAACAAATCAAACAAATTAATAAAAAATATTTATATATTAGCATTAATTCTATTTACAAATTATAAAAAACATAATAAAATACATATCTACATATTTTATGTTTAGGTAGTGAGAATTGACCAAAATTTGACCAAGGATATCTTACAAACCATAAGTTAGAATGAAGTGAAATATGAATTATTGGAAAGTTGGAGGTAAAACAAAGAAATCCTGACATGAAAGAAAAAATTCAAGCAAAGTGAAAATCTTGCAAAATAAGACAAACTAAGTCATTCAAGAAGTGACATTAACAAAATATAAATGGAGGGCCCCATAATTTTGAAAATATTTTGGGGGTTGTTGAGGCTTCAGCACTAGCGACGTAATATATTAATTTGTTTAAAGAATGTACAATGAAAATAAATTCCTTTTTAGTTAATGTGTACTTGAATTCAACCTTGGATACATTTTTACTAATAAAGTAAATTGCGTAGGGGAGTTTACATTTGAGTTGTCCCAATGTTGCCCCAATCACCCTATATGATGCATTAGTATGGATATGAAAGGGAAGGGTCTAATTCGGGCCTCTAAGGAAAGGTGTTGTCACTATTTTTTCTTTATTCCCCTCAAATGCTTCATGACATAAATCTGTCCAAAACAACTCGACCCCTTTTATCAGTAATGGAAATAGAGGAGAATATTTTTTTTCTAAAATCTTTGGTAAATCTTCGATAATATCCAAAGATACCTAGAAAACTTCTACCATATTTTTATTTTAGGAACATGAACTACTTTGATGATATTTATTTTGTTAAGGTCCACTTGGATTACTTTTGAAAAGAGGGAATTCCCTAAGACAATCACCTCCTTCATCAGAAATATGCATTTCTCATGGCTTAGGGAGAGGTTCATCTCCTTACACCTTTGTAAGACTTTTTTTTAGGTTTAAGATAGCCTCCTGGAGATCATCCCTATTGGGTGTAAAATAATCCATGTATATTTCCATTGGACCATTCACAAAATCATAGAATATACTCAGCATGGCCCTCAGGAAGGTGCCAGGGGTGCACATGAAAAATGAGAGAACTTTGTAAGAAAACGCTACCCATGGACATGCGAAGGTGGTCTTATCTTGATCTTCAGGTCTGATCTAGATTTATTTGTGTCGATTGAACCCACCGAAAAAGGACTATGACTTTTTCCCTGCAAGGACATCAAGGACTTGGTCAATACAGGGAAAGGGAAAATGTCCCTTTCTACTGGCTTTTTCCAATTCTTTGTAATCAAGAAATGTTATTCATTGTCTATACTTCTTAGGGATAATAACTATGGGAGACACCCAATCACTATTTAAGATAAGATAAGTGAATCTTACATCAAATATTTTTGGCATTCATCTTTCTTAATATCTTTTAATGTAGGGGGAATTCGCCTTTCTGGTCGGCGAATAGGTTTATGATCATCCTTGATATCTATATCTATATATATATATATATATCTATATATATATATATATATATATATATATATATATATTGTGAGTTAATATAGAAGGATGTACTCCCTTTATCTCTTTATAGTTCCATGCAAATGCATCAACATGTTATTTCAAGACATTGAGCAGTTTGTCTTCTTTATTAGCTAAGAGAAAACTGTTGATTTTCAAAGTTTTAGAGGAGCTGATTTCTATGGTTTTCACATTATTTTTCTCAGAATGAGCAAGTAGAAAATATTCCCATGAACTTTCTTGATAATAGTTTGGAAGCCCAATAAATGAATCTTCTTTCAAGGCATTAATATTCATGGTAGCAGGGAATTGGTCTTGCAAAAAATTATCAATCATATTGTTGTTGAGCCTCCATTTTGTCAAGATTTTCATGCCTTTCTCTCAACAACTCTATGCCTGTACTGAGTGTTTATAGTCATTACTATTCTTTTTATGCACTATTGGGCTATTAGCTAGAGCCATTTAGAGACAATTGTTATTGATTTATGAATTCTTCATGCGTTGTCAATTTGAAGAGTATTTAATGTAAAAAAAATGGTATTAATGTAACAGGTTCTCTTTGTGGTAGGTGAACAGTTCCTCAACCAGCAGTTCCTATACCAACAGTTCCTGTACCATCATTTCCTATACCAGAAGTGCAAAACAATGTTATCACCTCCACGATTTTCATGCTTCAGGTTGTATTGATGGAAAATGAGCATCTAGGTTTTGAGGAGAAGGTGCTTGACATACTGTTGTGTTCCTTGATCACACCTAGGTCTTCTAGATAATGCATGGAGATAAGGTCCAAGAATACGGTCAAACTATTTCTATAAGCAAAAGGTTGTTAACAATGTATTCTTCCTATGATTGTTCTGGCGAATACTTCATGACTCAGCATCGGTTGTTGCAAACCACATATCAATTCGAATCTCTTTATTTTGGCTCAGAATTGTTCCATAATTCTAAATTTATACGAGATGATAACGTTCAATCTGAATAGCTGGGAGGAATTATTGTTTGGTAAACCATAGATTAATTCAAATCCACTCGGCAATCAAGTCTCCTAATTTTTGGTTCAATATTAGTTTGTGATTCTAAAAATTATCTACACTATGTAAATGTGAATCCGAATCATTGGGAGGTAGCGTTGTTATAAATGTGAAGACTATATATTGTAGGGAGATCAAAGAATTTTATTCTATACATCGCATTTTTCATAGAACAGGGGATCAATTTTGATTGTGAAGGGAAGGAGGAGCATGCGTTCCTAGTGGGATGATTCCTAGAGGGGACCACTGGAGTAGAACGTTTCTTGTTCAGTCATGACATAAATGGATTCAACAATAATCTAAACTGGCATTCTATTTTGTGTTTGTGTCTCTCCTGAATGTTCTAAGATTGCGATTTAATTGCTGCAAGGGAGACGAGCTAGGTGGTTAGGCCCACTAGCAAGTCAGTTTCACCAAGCCTCTTAGAATTCTCTGACATTTTATTTTAGCTACATGGTGTGCATGTAACTTAAGATAGCTTTGCAATTTCAATTCCTGACTCTTCTTTTCAGTCATTTGATTTTTAGTTTCATTCCATAATTTCTTTTTCGTTGTTTTGGTTATTTAAGTCCAATGATGTCGTTTCTCTCTTGGAATCTATTTTCATGAAGGTAGAAAGAGTACATGACGTGAATGATTTTAACTGCATTTCTTATTTAGTGTGGCACTTACCCTGATCTATTTTGCTGCTTAACAAGGATATTATGGTCTACTAAGAATTCTGGTTGATTAAACTCATGACTACTTTAAAACTATTTCAGTTGTGAGAGTGATTCCTCCACTATGAAGAGAAACATTCATTCTTGAAATTCTAATAATTAAATTCTATGATAAGCTTGAGGAGAAATTTAAACCTTGTATTCTATTGGCAAAGTGAGAACGCTCATAGAATTCCTTCATTATAATTGAATGTTGCACATATTATAGTGAACATTTCGGTGTTACAGAGAAAGTATTTAATGATATTACAAGATTAGTGTGAACTGCATAAATGTCTTTATATTTTATTGCATAGCTGAAATATTGATTTGTCTTTAAAGAAGCAGTGCAAATACAATCAATATTCTTTTAAAACCATTCAAATTAGTTGGAATGAAGTTGCTAGTTTAATTTCATGCTTTTCATCTTTGCAACATAGCAACAATTTTTAAGAGGTTTTCCAATCTTTATTTCATGAATGGTTTGTTAGTTTGAATGGGGCCTACATTCCCTTGTCCCCAAGACAACTAAGGAAGACATTCTCCAGGACTCAACTCAACCCAAAAGTGGAGCCAGAAGTAGATTCCAATTGTGTTTACCTTACTTTGAAGACTCTTGTTCCTTTTTTCCTGAATGATGCCTTTTTTAATTTCTTGCAAGAGCTTGACTTTTATTTGATAGACCCCTGAGGTTGTATTCTAGCATTCACTGTGCTACGCCTCTAAGCTTACCAACCCAGATTGACAATTTAAATGTCTGTGTAAATCTTGCATTTATATCGCCTGACAACTGTCTTCATCAATTTTATCACTACTAATGGTTGTTTCTAATGTACATAAAGGGTAGGATGAAGAGAGGAAAGAGTCATATTTTTCTTTACCAATGTTGGAAACTCATCGTGAACAAGAGGTTGAGGTGGTGGATATAATACAACTTATTTTCTTGATTGCCCATTGGTGATGGTCATGTTTCTAGCCCTATAACCGATGTATGCATAAGTAGTGGTTATCTAAGGTCTTCCAAAGATGAGTGGGTAGAAACTGAACATGTCCTTGGGTTGAAGGACAAGGAATTTAGTGGGATACTCCTAAGAATAAATAGATACCGTTACATCTTCTATGATTCATTCACTTAGAAAATTGGACCTATCAATAAGCTATAACACAGTAAAGGTATTTCTTAGAGATCATTGGAGGTTAAGTTTAAGCATGGTTTCCTTCATAAGGATGTCCATTGCAGCTCCCATATCAATGAGAGTGTTTGGAGTTGTAATTTCATTGATGTGCACATCCACTGTTAGGCTCCCAGGATCTAAGTACTTGGGGATGATTACTCTCCCAAGTGTAATATCCGCTAGCTACCCTATGACATTAATAATAGGGGAATCATTCTTATTTCTCTCAAGCCTTATAAGAACTTATTACTTTGTGAAGTTGCTGTAGATAGGAACATATTTTATGGATTGAAGGAGAGGGATCTTGACACATAAATGTTTTAGTTCTCCTAGAATTGCAAGTTATTCCAGGGTGTGTTCTTTGCGAGTTGTCCACCTTTCAGTGTAGGGAGGTTTTGGTTGGGTGACTTGAGCTATATGTTATTCATTCCCTTCCTTGATATTCTCTATTGGAGGAGGCGGATGAACATTTGGAATGACCTTACCAAACCTAAGGTTGATTTCCTAGATGTATATATCATAGATTTGATAAGCAGTTTCTTTGTTTTAGACTGGTTGAGCCTACTTATTGTTGGGAATTGGATCTGATCGGGAAGACATTTGTGTTTTCTTTGAAAGAATACTTTGGGGTGCTTGATATTTATATGGAGGAGGAATTAGGGTAAGTGGTCGGACCACCTAAGGTCTTCATCATGGTGATGGATTACCCCATTAAGGAGGTTGAGTAAGCTATGTTTAGAAGGGAGTAATATTTTGAGGAGGATATGGCCAAGGAGTGGGCATAGGAAAAGGTGAAGGGATAGGAGGATACCAAGGTTGATAATGAGAATTGTAATTAGTATTAAAAGGAGAGGGGAATTTCATACCTATTTGAAACTGTCAAGGAGCTTGTGGCCTCATTTGGTTAACAAAGAAAAGCTGCTCCATTCTCCCTTCTTCTCCCTAATATACAAATTTAAAACTTGGGAAAGATGGACACTTATCAATGGAATTATTTTCTTCACATACATAGCATATTTCAATGACATTTAAATAGAATTTATTCATATGATTCCTTTTAGTGTATTGGTGGTAGAATATGGCCAATGCCTTTTCTTCTTCCTCCTATTTTATCTTGATATGAAGGGTGTCCATCTTCATGGAAAATTTATGTAAGATTTCAGTCTTCATATCCTCTAGCATACCTCCTATCTAAGTTTTAGTAATCAAATAGGAGGAAGAGTGACTTACCAAACTTTTGTTTGCTTTACCTCTTTTTGTAGAAATCCTTGAATGATTTTTGAATACAGTTTTGAAATCATCATAATTGGGATGATATATGTCTACATTGGTTGGTAGGTTGAGTTTTTCCATTAGTTATTCCCTAAATCCTTGTAGTAGGAGTAAATTCAAGGAATCTAGATCTAGGGTGCAATTGTGTGCCCTTTTGTAACTCAACTGAAATATTTCCTCAAAATATTCCGAAGACTCAATTTTTCCATGATCGATTCTAAATATATTTTATCTAGTATCCCTTTCTCTATAATAATACTAATACTTGTTGAAATATTCCTTCATTTTCTCCCATGAGTTTATGTTGTCACCTTCTAGGCTCATGAACAGTCGAAGGACTACATATTTAAGAGTGGAAGGGAACAATTTGAGCTTCCTCTCATCAGTTGTATAGTCACAAATCCCGCATACTACAACAAACTTAAACATGAAAGTGTCATGATGTTTTGTGATTACACCATATAAGTGTGGGAGGATAGATGGATTAGTGTCTTTCATTTTGGCCTATTCATTTGTTTCTCTAATGGGGAATATGAACACTTTTTCTTGTCTATTTTTAACTAAGGTATTAGTGGGTTGTGGAGGTATTTCTCTTTGTCCAAGCTCCTCAGATATTCTCACTAGCTCACCAAAAAAGGCCTCAATAATCCCTATGGATAGTGTGGGTGGTTCATAGTCTACAAAAAGAGGCTAGGTAGTAATGGAAGTGGTGGTTTTCGGTGAGCCTTTTCCTCTTATGTCCCTAAATTTTCGAGGCATAAAAGAAAGGAATATATTTTTCTAATTTTCTAATTATTTGAAAAGAAAATTCTAATGATTATTATTATTATTATTATTTTAGGATGTGAAATGAAAGAACGAATAGACAAACTAAGAAAACATATAGTACATACTTTGACACGTCCTAAGAGACAATGCCAAAAAGTGATGGCCCTTAGTATTGCAGCAATAATTTTTTGACTCCTAAGGGTCTGAACTTTAATTTCCAATCCAAGTTTCATATAAACTTAATATAGGTCAGAACTATATGTGCAACAAGAATTATCTCTTCCTTTTGCTTACTTTTTCGTAGGTTGAAGCACTCAGATGAAATCTAGTTGTATAGAGACCAATTTGTTCAAGAATTTAGGGCATGGAGTTAATGAGATTTTTCTTCACATGATAAATATTTGTGAGGTATTTTAATTTTTCTTCTTAAAATAATCTTCACTTTTTCTTATTAGAATGTGTCTTCTTATATTCATTAAATAGTCACCAAAAAAACAAAGAGACAAGAACACAAGATTTTGGCTTTTTTCTAGGGCTAGAACCTCTCCCTCTTGGAGAGGAAAACCCACACAAAATTCTTCTTACAAAGATTCCAATTGATCCTTACCAAGAGCATGATCTTTGACCTATTATGCCACTTCAAAAACAAGACATTGACCCTCTTTTTTGTTACTGCTGTGACCATCATTGTGTTGCGCCATTGAAGCCATCTGATATCTTCATTCTTGCTGCATCACGACGCTTCCTTCATCGATCTTTTCAAAATCCCAATGAAATATTCATATGAATGAGGGTTGCACTAAGATCAATGTTGTATCATAGTTACACCAACAGTATCTTCATTGGAATACCATTGAGATCATGATTTCATCATGACTGTGTATGCGAGAGAACATTATTCTTCCAACGTGTATGTTGAGACTATGATTGTGTGTACTGCTGCACCATGCTTCTTCACTAAGACTATAACTATTCTCTCCTTGCAGCGAATTATGTAACTATGCCGAGACTGTATAGTTGTGACCTTTTAACTGGGCCGAGGAATCAAATATGTCACTACAATACCCATTTGAAACTATAGTAGTCTTCCTTCATACGAAATACTGAACTATTGCCCTTATCCACAGTTCATGTACCACTATACCCTGTCTATGATTTTGGGTTTCTTGCACCGATCTGAAATTACAGAGGCTTGTCCGAATTCTCTTTCTTTCTGTGGCGCATTCAGATGCATATATATAGAAGTTATGTCTCTATATTTGAGCTGACATGTTAGTGTGAAGTGGCGTGTCTTATTTTATGAGCCGACTTAACATTTTTACTCATTTGCAGGCCAACTTGATTGTGATATATAATGTTTATCCTACTTCCTTCTTTAAGAGGGTTGTGCTTGTCTTTAGAGGGCTTATAGACTTGTATATATTACACATATGCTCAAGAAGAGCTCTTTACACATGTCTTTGACTCTTTGACTTTCCTAGACCTATGGAATGCACAAGAAACTCATTCTTATAATTCAAAAAAATAATATTTATTTTCTTTACAAGTATAGAGATCAAAATTACATGTATAAATATTGAACCTAGTTACATTTTCTTCAACAGTCCCTCTCAACTAGAGAGGTATTTATAATGGTACTTGGTTATTCTCAATCTAAAGAATTTCTTATAAGAAGAATCAAATTAGTAGCCTATGTTATAACATCATAGTAACCAACGTTGTTTCCAAGACAAGGCCTTGACTGGAAGCTCTATCTCTCATTAGATCATAGCATAATGTTGGTGAGACCAATGACTATAGACACCTTTATCATTGCGTCTCAAGGCACATACCCACTCGAGTGTTCACTGAGTATGACCTTGTAAGATTATTCTTATCTTGGGTTCCCAGCCCTCAAAGAATATCGGTCCTTTTGCCTACTCTTATCTTGGATGCCCTACACATCCTCAAAGATAATCGGAAGCCAGATGATTACCCAATCCTCCATTCTTTCTTCGCAGGTGAAGGCAATAATTTTGTGTCTACCATGTGTCTACATTTCCATTCATGGCCTTCATTAAGACTTATGGTTGTTAGTCTTCCTCTAGTGCATGACACATGAAACAAAAAAACACAGCTATCACTCCCTTTTAATGATGCATGACTCAATCCAGGCTCCCTCTTGATTAGGGATTTTTCAGAGCTCCGTCTTAACACGAGACTTTCCTTTTCATCAACAACTTGTTCATTGTTGGTCCTTCAGCTGCTTGATCAAATTATTTTCTTCATTTCATGAAATTAAGTTGAGCTTCTTCCTTGTATGGCATTAGCCATCGATCACTTTCCTTCATGGTTCGTCATGTCATTTCTTTCTTCATGGAAAGGGACCTTGTTGGTACATTTATGGAACCTTCTTCATCTGGCTACTTCTTTCTCTTCATGCTTCTTTCAGGAATTTCCATCCACCACATGAATGTGTGTTGTTCTTGTGTTTATAATTCTTGTTCTAGTAGCCCTCCATGAACTCATCTAGACATTATTCAAGAAATCAAGGCATAATATTAAATCAAATTGTACCTTATGGTATGGCTTTCTACCATGACATCCTTTCAGTAGGTATCAACATCCTACATACTTATTGACACATTTCCGAATGATATATATTGTCAAGGGTCTCAATTTTTCAGACTTTCATCAGAGCCTTCATATCTTTCTAGGAGATTTCCTAGCCAACTCTTCTTGGTATTTTGGATGTTCATTGCCTTCATCATGGTTATATAGTTCACGATCTATTCCTTCCTCACACATTTATTTCTCAGGGTTTTTTAATATGAGTTTTGTAATCATAGTCAACCACCTCATACTTTATATGATGACATATTATATTGATTTCATCTAGTGTGACTTATGACTTTTAGCATCTTTTAAAAGTAGGAAATATTTTTCCTTTGATCAAGATTCTTAATATAGAAGTGATGATCTACATTACCTGTAACCATAAGACCTGAAATTATCTAATTAAATACAAACATATGTACCTCATTTTACCATTAGGTCATCTAGGCTTCTACTAGCAAATTCCTTGAGTGAGGTGTCTTCAACCCCTTCATCTGCTTCTTTCTTTATCTCATGATAAAATCATCCATGAATTCTATAAGTTGGAGTTCTAGATGAAACACTTGATTCTTCTCTAGATTAGTGAATCCTCCAATTAGGATTCTATCAGAGAATATTTAGGATCTTGTATATCCTCATCTGGGATATGTTTCCCTTTTGACGTGATGTATGATGAAATCTATCTTGGATGACTTCTTCCATTGCTTGAATGTCCAATGAGGTTCCCAAGAGTTATGTCCTTCATGTTTGATTGCCATGGATTTTGTTCTTCATGATTCCCATGGTGATGCCACAAGCTCTTGCTTCTAATGCTTTCATGATGCCACGATGCATCTTAATATCATGGTCATATCTAAAGATTTAGGAGCTTATGATAGGACCCCTTTTTGTGAGAGATTTGTTTCTCCCTCTTTCTTTGGCCCTTTTCTTCAGCTTCCTCCATCTTTCTGGCGATATGAGCTTCTATCCACATTCTTTTCATAGCATTGAATCTTATACTATATTGTCTTTCTCTATCTAGCATAGAGACCATAGATTGTTGAATGAGGTAACCTTCTTCTTATCATCTTTCCTAGATCTCCCAATTGAGATCTCATGAAAATATTCCTTTGTTCTTTGATACCTTTACTTTTGTGTAGATCTAAGTGATGTGACCTTCTTTACTACAATTTCAAAGAATATATCTTCTAGTATTTCATATATCTCTCTTTATGTTTCCTCTTCTGCTCCATAGGCATTGGAGTACTTTTGAGTGATTTCATACGAATCCTATGAGTCTCTTGATGCATTCAAGCACTTCAAAGACCTTTCCATAGACATTAATGACTTCTCTTTTCTATGAGGATTATGACAATCCTCCTTATTCTATTTCCTTGCAAAACCAAGTCATTAAACCAAAAAATTGATTAAACATGAAAGATAATTACTTGGCATGTGAAGAGGAGATCTTCACCTTAATGTTTCCTTTGCTTGAGTTTCCCATCATGAACCACTAGTATCCTTTTATCAAGACTTCCTTGGAGACCTTCTAGCACCATGACATTTGTGATCTTGACATCACCAAAACTGCTTCATGACTTTGAGATCATCTTGAATCTCAATTCATATTTAAGGTATTTGAGCACATTGTTGACATGCTAGTGATACTGCTATCTCGTAACTCGACTTTATCACACATTATTCCTCAGAATACATCAGCGGAGACCTACATCGAGCATTATCAAAACTATGATGCTGATATAGGGAGACTTATGTCTTGATATGAGCATCATGTTGTTAAAGATATGACACTGTGACAAGTATGTTGTTATGACACTGTATCGAGATAGTGATGTCTTTGTGTAAAGAGGCATTATATAGAGAAACTATCTTATCATCGAAATTGCCTTGTTGGAGTGACTATATTGAGAAAATGGTATATATTGGATTGTGAGATGCACTCCTTGGATCAATTCTACCATATATATACCTAAGTCTATAATTTATGCCAAGACTCTCTTTTATTTTATAGTGAAGGTTTAATGATCAAGAAGTGGGGATCCTAGGAATGGTACTAAGATACTCCATCGAATTGAACATGAGTTGAGTGCATGATTGTAATTACCCAAAGTTGATACTTCACATATTGTTGTAGACTTGCTTTTTGTATATTTTCTCCTTCAATATTTACAAAACATTTGAAGACTAATCCTTGTATGTCTCTTTTCTACCCGCCCTTAGACTGCTACCATAGCCCTGAAACCATGTTGAAGAATGTAGGGAATGTAGTTAATGAGATTATTCTTAACATGATAACTATTTGTGAGGTATTTTAATTTTTCTTCTTAACATAATCTTCTCTTGTTCTTATTAGAATGCGTCTTCCTATATTCATCAAATAGTTACCAAAAAAACAAAGAGACAAGAACACAAGAGTTTGGCTTTCTTCCAGGGCTAAAACCCACACAAAATTATTCTTATATAGATTCCAATTGACGAATACCAAGGCCATGACCCTTGACCTATTATGTCATTCCAAGACCAAGACATCAACCTTATTTATTGACACTGTTGTAGTCATCATTATGTTGCACCATTGAAGCCATTTTATATCTTGATTCTTGCTGCATCATTATGGTTCCTTCATTATGATTTTCAACATCAAAATGGAATCTTCATATGAATGAGGGTTGCACTGAGATCACTATTGTATCCTAGTTAAACCATTGATATCTTCATTGGAATACCACAAAGATCATGATTACATCATGACTATGTATGTTGAGACAAGATTATTCTTCCAACGTCTATGTTGAGACTATGACTATGTGTCTTCCTACATTGTGCTTCTTTACCGAGTCTATAATTATTCTCTCCTTGCACCGAATTATGAAACTATGTTGAGACTGTATATTTGTGACCTTTTAACTAGGTCGATACATTAAAGATGTCATTGCAATACCCATCTGAAAATATAATAGTCTTCCTTCATACAAATTTATGAACTGTTTCCCTTATTCAAGGTTCCTGTACCACTATACCTTGTCTGAGATTTTGGGTTTCCTACACCCATCTGAAATTACAGAGGCTTCTCCAAATTCTCTTTCTTTTTGTGTTGACTTCAACTACATATATAGTAGTTATGTCTCTGTATTTGAACCAACCTGTCAGTGTGAAGTGTTGTGTCTTATTTGGTGATCCAAATTGACATTTTTATTCATTTGCAGGTCGACATGACTATGATATATAATGTTTATCTTGCTTCCTTCTTCAAGAGGGTTGTGCTTGTCTTTGGAGGGCTTATAGACTTGTCTATATTACACATATGCTCAAGAAGAGCTCTTTACACATGTCTTTGACTCTTTGACTTTCTTAGACCTATGGAATGAGAAAGAAACTCATTCCGATAATTCAAAAAAATAATATTTATTTTCTTTACAAGTACAAAGATCAAAATTACATGTATAAATATTGAACCTAGTTACATTTCCTTCAACACAATCTGACTATCTTATACTAAAAGAAGAAAGGAAATTGTAGGCAATGAAAGACAACAAGAAAATATAGACTAATTGAAATGAAAGAAGGAATACTATTCTAACTATAGTGAACTGAAAGCATACATATTATATTGTGTAATAAAAGAAAAAAAACTGCTAAATAAATTTTTTGCAAACAATAAGCCCAAATTATAAAGGAAAGAGGTAATTTCTGCAATAAATCAAATGTTGGCATCTACACAGTATCTCTAATTCTAAATTACATTCTATAGCTTCCAAGAGTGTTGTGATACATCGAAGAAGGTAAATAATGAGTTGGGTTGAAATATGCGTGAGTTTCAAAGGTGAATTAAAAAAATAATACATGAACTCCTATTTTATTACAAGAGATAGTCTAACGACCAAGAAAGTATGCTAATGGAAAGGTTGTAATGTTGGAAGAATATTATTATTGAATTCAAAGGAATTCCTAGCTCAAGAATAAAATTACATAGGCTTGTAGAGTAATTTAGTATATTTCCAACAAGCATCTTCATGCCTCATAATTCTTCCTTGTTAAATTGAAATCAATTTTCAAGAAGAAAAACTAGATTTTGCCTATGAGGACAAGCCAACCTACTTATGATCAAGTCAACCCTCTCCCAAATAGACATGTTATTGTAGTGCATGTTTGGAATAGTACAAATAAGGATCTATTTGATCTCATGTAACCTCCATTTTTCCAAGAAAGAGACAAAGAATTAGATGAGGTAATTCGTTTTGAAGATAAGTTCATATCTTATGAACCCTAGAAGGAGTTGAGGAAGAGTTTTGGTTTATGTTAATGGTTATTGGGTAAAGGTTTGAAGTTATTTGTTGTGCATACCTTGTGAAGAAAATTTTGTGACCCTACCTTAGCCTTTGATGAAGAAGTACATTAAGCCTAAACTCTTCCTAATCCAACAATTATTTTCTAATTCAGAACATGTTTTTGGCCTAAGACATATCACTTCAATATGTGGTAATTTATCCCCCCTGTGGCCTGTGAATTTGTATATGAGACAAAAGATATCCCAATAGCTAACGTTGGCCCTGTGCAATAATTCTAACCTATGTCTTGCTCTATAGAATTTCGGGCATGCAACCAGGAGCAAGTTTCAGATCTTGAGGCTGACATTTGAGCAGCCAAAAGTGCACACCCAACCCTCCTTAATCCTTTTCTTAATCCAAAATCCAAAGCATACTTTGAAGCATAGTTGGAGTAGCTCTCCTATTAGATTTCTAAATATTTTTTAAGTAGACTTGAAAGTATTTATATAGAACATTTTGAACAAACCACGAAATATTTTCGTATTTGAGTTGAAAGAATTCTTTTAGAGAACTTGGAAACACTTTGGTATAGACCTTATAGTCTTTCCTTGAGCAGACTTGAAGAAGACTAGTTGGAGCAAATTTTAATGCATCTTTGGAGCACATTTTGGAGAATCTCATGGAGAAAAATTGAAGCCTTATGGAAGTAGTGTTTTGATAAATTTTTGATGTTTCAAAGCAGTTAAAGGTTAAGGTCTTGCTAAAATACTATACAAGTTGAGGCCTAATTTTTGTAATAGAGTATTGGACTAGTCATTCAAGGTCTAGCCTTGAAAAGGTTTGAGATTTTGTTTAATAGGTTGGAGCTTGAATTTTTGGAAAAGAGGATTGGATTCCTTTTTATCTTTATTAATAAAATTATTTTTGTGTTCTATTTCCTATATTTTTGGTTTAGCTTGAGATAAAATGTTAACTGGCATATAAAAATTGAAATAAATATTGATTCAACCACCTCTTAGTATTTACAACAATTGGGATTAGAGTAATCTTCTTAAAGATTAGCTTAACAAATAGAAGAAGGATTTTTGAATCACAATTGCCAGTAAAAATTCTAAGGTTTCCTAATTTGATGCAACAAATGTTTCCTTTTGGAAGGTCAAAATAAAGTACTAATTAATGTCTCTTGGAGTCGAGCTTTGGAAATATGTCAAAAATGTATATCAATTCCCATCTCCTCTACCAACATAATCAGATGGCAAGAAAGCATATTTGGAAATTCAACTCACAAGGAAGTTATTTTTAAGGCATCAAAGTTGTCAATAAAGGGGAAGAAATGTGATTGCAACATTTATGATTTTGATACTGAAATGACACAATTCATTAAGAATTTTATGATCGAAAATCAAAGGTAAGTTACCTCACATTTGTTTTAGATGTGGTAAAATAGGATATTACGTAGCTAAGTGTCCCTTTAAATATGATAGTGATGATGAAGTTGAACCTGAGAAGAGAGGCTAAAGAAAAAGGGGTTTCTTCTCCAGGAAAGATAGTGATGATTCTAATGAAGAAGAAGAATATGACGAAAGAGGAGAAATATTGTTCATGGCCTTCACAAATGAAGCTGATAATTCAAAATAAGAAGTTGAAATCCTAGAAGAAGTAAAAGGAAATATAGATGAACTAATGATTAGAGCCATATAAGAAAATGAGAGGCTCAAGAAAAATAATGGAAGGTTATCTAAAAAAACATCTCTCTTAAAAACGAGAAACAAGAAGCTAAAAGGATAAAAGAAGATTTGAACAATAAAATAAAGGAAAAGGAAGAAATTTGTGAAAAAGTAGAAGTTGAGGTAGTATATTTGAAAAAGGAGTTGGGAAAAATGAACAATAATTTGATGAATTCTCAAACCTTGGATATTATTCTTAGTTCCCAAAGACTGCTAGATGACAAATCTAGAATTTTTTATGCAAGCGAATCTTTAAATTCAAAGGAAGATACCATTGTTCATCATGAAGAAAAACCTAGAATTTTTGTAAATGTTCTTAAAGGATCTCATCATAATAATGTTGTAGGAGACAAGGTTCAACCAAGGAATGGGAAGAGGTCCATACCTGAAAGGAACACGTCATCAAGGCAAAATTATACTAACAAGTATGAAACTACTTTTCCTGGCAATTGTTTCTATTGCAAAAATTTTGGTCATCAAGAAAAACATTGCAAGGCATATAGGGAAAATCACTAAGAAAAGACTGTTAACATAAAGAGGAAACAACAAATCAAAACTTATAACTCCATTGCTCTACTTTTATGGTATAGTCTAGAATATTATAAATGCAATAATCTAGGCCATGAAGCACAAAATTGTCCACTACATCCAAGAGAGAAAGTTCAGAGAAGGAAGATTGGAAACTCTAACTTTGAGAAATGCACTCTGGCTTTGTGTGCTCAGAGAAAGGAAAATAAATTATTTTTAGATAGTGTTTGTTCTAGGCACATGACAGGTTACTAGAAAAAGTTCATCTCACTAAGCACAAAAATGATGGAAATGTAACCTTCAGAGACAATGGATCTACAAAAATTGTTGAGAAAGGCACAATGAATGTCATCATTGACAAGGGGAAAGAACAAAATTCTCAATATGCGATCTGTAAACTACTGTGGATATTCCACTGGGAAGTTTGTCACAACATATATGATAAAATTATATTTAAAATATAAAATTCTACATTATTACAATTTTATTTCTCTTTGGATTTTTGGATCTATAGAATACTGCGAATAGTGCATGCATGCGAATTGAAAGTTATACAAAGAATAGAGAACAAAAAAATAAAGGCTTACACACATATTTGACACAAGATATTGTTGGCATTCTGGCACTGATTTAGAGCTATGGCACAGGTGTTGTCCTTGAAGGAAAATCACTTTGGTGACAGATCTCAGTACATGCTCTCAGAATGACGGAAAAAGATATATACGCAGGTTCACCTAGAAGAAGGCGCGCATACACGCAGGTTAGATGTTACAAAGGCGCGTATGCATATACACGCACTTTCACGCAAGGAAAAGCGCGTATATGTTAGAGAACTTACTTTTGGTCCGTGGTAGTTAGTCCTTGGTATTTGAAACTATGGTTTTGGACCATGGTATGTTGTCAGGAGTGTTGATCCCAAGTATTGGGTCCATGGTATTGTTTTATTATGGTTTTGGACCATGGTATTATGAAAGGCCTAAGACTATAAAAGAGGAAGGAGATCATTTGGAAAAGGATCATCTGAATTAATTGAATATCTAATAAGTGCTAGATCTGAAATATTGGCGATTGGGGTTATGGTGCAGATCTGGATCTGAATAAAGGAGGAACCTTAGCGCAAAGAGAAGGATAAGTTCTACTGATGGGTCATAATCTTTAGGCTTGAATGATAGTATCTTTGTATGATTTTGATCTGTTATATGTGGCGCATGCTTGATCTATAAATCTGATAATCTGGGTTAATTAGTGTCTGAATATTCGAAAGAGTGAATTATCCTTTATAGATCTGTACGTAGGTTCAGTGAAGCGAAGGCATGTATACATGCTGGTTCAGTGAATAAAAAGAGCGTATACACAGGTTGGTCCAAACATAGAAGCATATGCACACAGGTTTCTAATAATTGAAGTGGTGTATATCTTTTGAGTAGTCATCTAGCTGCTTCTGTGTATTGCTGCAGTGTTCTGGGTTTAGAATTTGGTGTGTGGTTACTGTTACTGTGTTTTGGGTACAGCCGTCAGAGAAGTGTCTACTTGATTCAGTTCTAATTGGTGAAAAGGAGATTGTTTGATGCAGAAATTTTTAATGATTGATTGATGTTCATGGATCCAGTCTGAAAATTTATGAAATGTGGTCCCTGGAAGAAAGAGAAGGTTGTAGCCTTCTGTAGGCCAGCACCTATGTACTAGTATCTTGGCTAGTGCAAGAGCTAAGGGGGTTGTAGCTCCCTTCCAGGAGAAACTAGAGAACAAGAGAGGGTTGTAGCTCTCTGCAAGTTGCAGCCTACGTACTGGTAAAGGACTACACCAATACTTTGTAAAAAGAAGTTTCTAATTAAAGGAAGATAGAGACGAATTTCAGCAAGTGGTTTTCACCCACATTGGGTTTCCATCTTATATCTTGTGTTCTTATGTGTGATTGTCTTCAGATCTATTTTACTATTTCTGGTTACTGTTTATTTGATTCTAATACAAAGATTAATTATCAACATCTGTAAGATAAATTAAATTATAATTCTGCATTGCATACGCGGGTTTCCTTCTCAGTAGTTGCGTATATACGCGGTTTTATCTAACTGAAGTAGCGTATATGATCTGGGTTTGAAAAAGAAAATAAGTGACTTGATAATAATGATTCACCCCCCGCCCCCCTCTCAGTATTATTTCTAACAATTGGTATCAGAGTAGGTCCTTCTGAAGAAGCTTGATTGCTTGAAGGAAGATCCATCATCATGAGTAACTACGAGAGAGAAGCATCAATCAGGCCACCAATTTTTTATGGGACCAACTTCGTCTATTCGAAGGTAAGAGTTACAGCCTATCTTCAATCTCTTGGTACAGAAGTCTAGGATATCATAGATACAGGGTACACTTTTCCTTCAGCAACTCCTACAGATCCGGCTGGTAAGAAGCAATATGAAACAAATGCAAAGGCTGTCAATACTCTATTAGGATGTCTATCTCAATCAAAATTCGTCAAGGTTATGCAGTATAAATCCGCAAAAGAAATATGGGACAAGATTGTTCTGAGCTATGAAGGATATGAATAGGTAAAACGAGTAAAACTTCAAACCCTTAGAATTCAGTATGAAAATCTCAGAATGCACAATGATGAAAGTGTGGCTAACTATTTCCTTCGTGTAGATGAGATTGTTAATTTTATGAAAAACTTTGGTGAAGAGATAAAAGAGGTTGTTGTGGTTGAAAAGGTTCCAAGATCTTCGTCCCCTAGGTTTGAATCTAAAGTTTCTGCAATAGAAGAAAAAGAGAATCGACGAAACCTTACCATCTCACAGCTGCACAGAATTTTGACTGCTTATGAAATGAGGTAAGGAGGACCATCAGACAGGAGAGAAGTTGCTTTCAAGGCTTCAGGCAAAGGAGATTACTATGAGTCAGGACACGTGTCAGAAGAAGAGGAAGAATCAAATTTTGTCAAGAACCTTCAACGGGGTGCTGGAAGATTCAGAGGTAAGTTACCTTTCAAATGCTTTGCTTGTGGAAGAGTCGGTCACTATGTTGCCAAATGTCCTCATAAGGATAAGATTGACAAGGGTAAGGAACCTGTTAGATGGAACAAGAAACAGAATGTAAATAAGAAAAGCTATTACACTCATGAAGATAGTGATGGACTTTCAAATAGTGACGAAGATGAACAAGGTAATAAATATAAACTTTTAATGGCTTTTGAAGATGATGATTTTGTGGATGCCATAGATGAAGAAAGTCTTTATGAAGAGATTTCTAGACTCAAAATTTGTTTAGAAGAGAAGAATGTGATCATAGATACTCGACAATTCTAACTTGCTGAAAAGGAAAAACATCATGAAAAGTTAGAATGTGAAATTGTGGGACTGAGAAAAGAGATTGAGAAAACAAAAGCTCTTAATCTTAGATTTATTAAAGGATCTGACACGTTATATGAGATTATCAAGGTGCAGCGCTCTCCACTAATCAAGCCAGGTCTGGGATATAATGAAGAAACAACTCAAGTGTAGAAACCATCTACCTCCAAGAGTTATCTTGATGCTTGAAGAAGAAGTGAACAAAGACCCAATGGAAATCACCAGGTAAATCGGGGGCAATCTACTTTAAGGACAAATAGAAGTTACAACCAGCCATAGGTAAAACCTTCTCAATTTGCCTCAAGAATGGATGTCAATAGGAACTACAATCATTTGGCTGGTAGATTTGGTAATCACAGGAGTTTCTTCAATGGCCAATGTTTTTCTTGTCATAACTTTGGTCACAAAGTAGCTCAATGTGTTGCCTATAAGACAATCATGACTAGAGAAGCTCATAAACCAAGGAGTATGACTGGGATCATGAAAAGGACCTACAACAACTTCTCTGATCTTGAAAATGAAATAGAATGTTATATTTGTAACAACTTTTGTCATGAAGATTTTGAATGCAGGCGCAGGTTTCTGCAGACAACTCAGAAGGAGCAAGCCTCAAGTGCCAAATCATGGAGAATAAAAGAACCCCAACCAGAAAGATGTGGTATAGCCTTATATGTGGAAGGGCAGGAAAATCAATGGTACGTCGACAATTGATGTTCGAAACATATGACAGGTGATAAAGAAAAACTTCAGTCATATAGTGCCTTAGAGAAGGAGAAGAAGGTTTCTTTTGGAAATGACACCCCTGCTCTCATAAAAGGTAAAGGTTTTGTTCAGTTGAAAGAAAGGGTCAAAGCTAGAAATGTCATGTATGTTGATGGCTTAAAGAATAATCTATTAAGTGTCAGCCAGATGTGTGATCAAGGAACTGAGGTAATATTTCAATCAAATGGATGTAGTGTTCGTGATCTTGATACAGGAAAAAAAGTGATCAAAGGCGTAAGGACTCCAAATAATTTATACATATTCAATGAAGGACAACATCAATGCTATCTGAGCAAGAATGATGAACACTGGCTATGGCACAGATCATTGTGGCATCTTAGTTTCTCACAGATAAGGAAAGCATGCAAATACCAGGCAGTTCGTGGTCTTCTAGACATCAGAATCCCAGACAATACAATATGAAAATCATGTCAATTTGGTAAGCAAACCAGAACTAACTTCCCTGAGAAGGAAGGATCAGCCAACAGGCCACTTGAACTTGTCCATACTGATGTATGTGGTCCAACTAGGAAAAGGTCACCTCGAGGGGAATAATACTTTATATTATTCATTGATGACTATTCCAGGATGTGTTGGATAGGACTTATGAAGCACAAAGACGAAGCCTTTGAAAAGTTAAAATCTTTCAAAGCCTTGGTGGAGAACGAATCAGATCACAAAATCAAATGCCTCAGGTCTGATCAAGGGGGAGACTTTACCTCGAATGAATTCTTCGATTTTTGTGAAGAACATGGAATAAGAAGGGAATTCTCTACAGCTAGGACTCCTCAGCAAAATGGAGTAGTGGAAAGGATGAACAGAATGGTTCAACAAATGGCTCGTGCAATGCTTGATGAGTTTGGAACTCTCGCAACCTTCTGGGGTGAAGCCGCATTTGCTGTAGTTTTTATTCTCAACAAGACAAATGTTCGGGTGAACAACACTCAAACTCCTCATGAGCTCTGGTATGGTGAGACTCCTTTGGTAAAATATTTCAAAATCTTTAGAAGCAAATGCTATATTAAAAATAATGATGAAAATCTTGGCAAGTTTGAACCTAGAGCAGATGAAGGCATTCTCCTTGGTTATTCTCCCCATAGCAAAGCATATAAGTGTTACAACAAAATACTTGGAACAATTGTTGACAGCATTGATGTAGTGGTTGATGAAGAAGGAAACATTCCTAGGCAAGTGAATTCCAAAGATTTCGAAGATGATGAGGACTATCCTTCAACATAAAATTATACTTATGATGAAGAAGAAGCTCAAGAGGCACTAGAAGAACTGATAAGAATAAAAGATAAGACTCCATCCAGGTACGTTTAGAAGAATCATCCAGAATCTCAAATATTGGGGCAAAAGGAGGCAGGAATACAAACAAGAAGAACAATTGTAGAAGCCTCAAGCTATTTGGCATCACTCTCCTCCTTTGAACCGCAAAATGTAAAAGAGGCATGCAAATATGAATGTTGGGTCAAGGAAATGGATGAAGAACTTGAACAGATTGAAAAGAATGACACTTGGGAGTTGGTTCCTAGACCAAAAGATAAGAATGTCATAGGGACAAAATGGATCTTCAAAAACAAGTTGAAGGAAAATGGGGAAGTGATTAGAAACAAGGCCAGACTTGTTTGTAAAGGGTATACTCAACAAGGAGGAATAGACTTTAAAGAAAATTTTGCTCCCATTGCTAGACATGAGGCGATCAGAATGTTCCTTGCTCTCTCTAGCTTTCAGAAGTTCAAAGTATTTCAAATGGACGTGAAATCAGCCTTTCTTAATGGAGACTTAGAAGAAGAAGTGTACATTAAGCAACCAGATGGTTTCATTCTTGGGAATGATCCAAATCTTGTATGCATACCAAAAAAGGCTCTCTATGGTCTCAAACAGGCTCCAAGGGCTTGGTACTATCATTTGGACAAATACCTTCATCAACAAGGCTTTTCAAAAGGATCAGCAGATAGCAATCTTTATATAAAAATTGAAAATGAAAAATTGCTAATACTTGTTGTGTATGTAGATGATATTATCTTTGGCAGCGAGGAAGAAGCTATCAGTCAAAACTTTGCCTTGGTGATGCAGAAAGAATTTGAAATTTCATTACTTGGAGAGCTGACATATTTTCTTTGTCTACAAATTCAACAAAATGAAGGCAGTATCTTTTTGTCTCAAACCAAGTATCTCAAGCAAATCTTGAAGAAATATGGCATGGAATATTCGAAACCAGTATGTATCCCTATGGTTACAGGATGCGGCCTCAGTGCAAATGAGTACATCAACCAACCTATAGATCCATGATTAGAAGTATGCTTTATTTAACAGGTGCCCGACGAGACATCATGCATGCAGTGGGAATAGTTGGAAGATTTCAAGAAAATCCAAAAGAAACTCATCTTCAGGCAGTTAAGAGAATCTTTAAGTACCTTCAAGGAACTCAAAACTATGGCTTATGGTATCCTAGAGATACAGATCTCACACTTCATGCCTATACAAATACAGATTGGGCCAGAAGTGTGGATGACAGGAAAAGCACTAGTGGTGGTGCATTCTTCATGGGTTCTAGATTAGTATCTTGGTTCAGCAAGAAACAAAGTTCGATTGCTTTATCTACAGCTGAAGTGGAATATGTGGCTGCTACATCTTGCTGCACTCAACTCCTTTGGATGATGAAAACTTTACAGGATTTCCAAATCACTTGTACACCACCTATCTCCATCTTATGTGATAATACAAGTGCAATCAGAATTTCAAAGAATCTTGTTATGCATTCAAAGACTAAGCACATACTGATCAAGTATCACTTTCTCCGAGAATAAGTGTTGGAACAAAAGGTCAAATTGGAGTATGTTCCCTCTAAGGAACAAGTTGTTGATATTCTCACCAAACCACTGCCCAGGGAAACTTTTGAATACCTTAGTCAGAAGCTGGGAGTAGTTGATGCATCATCTTGCTGTTAAAACTTGTCTTTTTCATAGAAAAATGGCTGTACGTGAGTTTCTTGAGGAGGATCCGCGTACATACGTCGATTTATGCAGAGACAATCGCGTATATGGAGGCTTGATGGATATCAGTAGGGACAGGCTCTGGTTGAAGATATTCTGATATGGGTCTAACAGAGACCATCTGGCACAGGTTCAGGGGGATCAGATAAACTTCTAATGATGCGTTGTTGGCATTATATTAGAAGCTTTTGGTTCTAGTTCACAACTGTTGTTGGTTTCAGGTGGAACAAAGGCAGAGGGAGAACAGAAGGAAATCTTGGTTGCTGATCTGAATGGTGATTGACAGATGCTGCTGATATCAGTTATTGGTGACTTTCATAAGTCTTGCTCTAGATATTTCGTCTCTATGTCATGTATCTTTTTTGTGGTGTCAAGTTCATGTAACGGCCTATTTTAGTTTCCCCACTATGCCTGCGATGAAGATGTAATGTACTTGGTTGTCATATGTAAATCTCTTATGTATCCCCACTTGGTTAGGTGGATGAACCCCACTTGGTTGGGTGAAGGATGTATGTATTGAGTCTTTTGGTGATAGGAAGGTCCTTTATGATGTATAAGTCATGATTCTTCTTGAAGAACACCTTTTTGCAGATCTTGCCTACAGTCAGGGGGAGCAGGGTCAGCACACCAGGGCAGAGATTTCAGCATGTACTCAGGGGGAGCACAACCCTTTGCCCTTGATGAGAAAGGGGGAGAATGACTTTGAGGATCTTGGGGTTGCCATCAAGTCCATAGGGGGAGATTGTTGGCATTGTGGCACTGATTTAGAGCTATGGCACAGGTGTTGTCCTTGATGGCAACTAACTTTGGTGACAGATCTCAGTACAGGCTCTCAGAATGAAGGAAAAAGATATATACGTAGGTTCACCTAGACAAAGGCGCATATACACGCAGGTTAGACGTTACAAAGGCGCGTATGTGTATACACGCACTTTCACGCAAGGAAAAGCGCGTATATGTTGGAGAACTTACTTTTGGTCCATGGTAGTTAGTCCTTGGTATTTGAACCTATGGTTTTGGACCATGGTATCTCGTCAGAAGTGTTGATCACAAGTATTGGGTCCATGGTATTGTTTTATTATGGTTTTGGACCGTGGTACTCTGAAAGGCCTAAGACTATAAAAGAGGAAGGAGATCATTTGGCAAAGGATGATTTGAATTAATTGAATATCTAATAAGTGTTAGATTTGAATATTGGCAATTGGGGTCATGGTGCAGATTTGGATCTGAATAAAGGAGGAACCTTAGCACAAAGAGAAGGATAAGTTCTATTGATGGGTCATAATCTTTAGGCTTGAATGATAGTATCTTTGTATGATTTTGATCTGTTATATGTAGCGCATGCTTGATCTATAAATCTGATAATCTGGGTTAATTAGTGTCTGAATATTCGAAAGAGTGAATTATCCTTTATAGATTTGTATGCAGGTTCAGTGAAGTGAAGGCTCATATACATGCTGGTTCAGTGAATAAAAATAGCGTATACGCAGGTTGGTCCAAACACAGAAGGGTATGCATGCAGGTTTCAGGTTAATGAAGTGGTGTATATATTTTGAGTTGTGATCTACCTGCTTCTGTTTATTGTTGCAGTGTTCTGGGTTCAGAATTTGGTGTGTGGCTATTGTTACTGTGTTTTGGGTACAGCCGTCAGAGAAGTATTTACTTGATTCCGTTCTAATTGGTGAAAAGGAGATTGTTTGATGCAATTTTTTTTTATGATTGATTGATGTTCATGGATCCAGTCTAAAAATTTATGAAACGTGATCCCTGGAAGAAAGAGAAGGTTGTATCCTTCTGTAGGCCAGCACCTACATACTAGTATCTTGGCTAGTGCAAGAATTAAGGGGGTTGTAGCTCCCTTCCAGGAGAAGCTGGAGAATGAGAGAGGGTTGTAGCTCTCTGTAGGTTGCACCCAATGTACTGGTAAAGTACTGCACCAGTACATTGTAAAAAGAAGTTTCTAATTAAAGGAAGATAGAGACGAATTGCAGCAGGTGGTTTTCACCCACATTAGGTTTCCACCTTATATCTTGTGTTCTTATGTGTGATTGTCTTCAGATCTGTTTTACTATTTCTGGTTACTATTTATTTGATTCTAATATAGAGATTAATGATCAGCATCTATAAGATAAATTAAATTATAAGTCTGCATTACATATGCGGCTTTCCTTCTTTGTAGTTGCGTATATACGCGGATTTATCTAACTGAAGTAGCGTATATGATCTGGGTTTGAAAAATAAAATAAGTGACTTGATAATACTGATTCACCCCCCCCTCTTAGTATTATTTCCAACAGATATGGCCTAGGAAACCCTTTTGGGAGAAAAAACTAGCTGGAAGGTGAGGTCGCTCTACTCTTTTTCTATGAATGGAAATATAACTATGAGTACAAAGAAGTATTTTGCTTTTTGGATACTAAAGTGTAAAAATCCTCTCTCTGTGTTCTATATCCTATCCATCTTGCTTATTTTTTCTTAGCTATGGAACAAATTCACTCAAAAGAATGGAATCCCTTTTTCTCCTAGTGGTCTGGTTATAACACAACCTAATAGCCTACTAGTGGTTAAGTTTGAATACATCAACTCTTACCCAAAGTTACAATATAGACTCTTCTAGAGTCTTATACATCATAATCACATCGCTAGACCGTTTTTCATGAATAATGGTGGCTTATGTGGCATCCTTTCAAATTGTGGTGGTGAAAACGGGAACATTAACTTCTAAATGGCATAACATTTTTCATATAGAATCTGATGGTTCATGTTAAAGTAGCAAAGTTTTACCCCCAAAAAGGTTTTTTGAGGCCTCAAAATTCTCTTGGAAGGTTTTATATGCCAATTTACCGAAATGGGTCCTCCTAGTAAAAATGGTGCTGAGGTTTGATTCCTCCACCTTTTCCACTTTGAAAGCATCGATACAAATGATAAACAATAATGATCCAATCCAGATCACACCTCCCCATTTTGGGAGGCTTGTGGTTCCCAAAAGATTCTATTGAATGATGTGAGGAAATTTTTCCTCCACTTTATCTCTGGTGTACCATTTAGCTTTGCTTGGAAGTTTTCCTTTCAACCCAATCTACAAAATTTTATGTCACCCTTGTCTTGTAGTTTTGGACCTTTTCTGCAATATTGTATCTTCTATCAACTCTTCTTGAGCATCTGGTGCCAAATCCTCCATATAAAATAGGACTTGTTTATTTTCTTTATCTAGCATGGAAGTCTTATAGAGTTTCATATTTTGTACATTCACAACTAAGTAAATGTGCATCCATGGTGGTAAATTGAGTTGATATGTATCATCACCCATCTTTTATAGTATCTCAAGTAGACCATACATCATAGCCTTGATTTTCTTACCAAGCCCCTGTAGCCTCTCCTTATTCAACTATATCCATACTTTGTCTCCCATATTGAATGATTTCTCGATTCTTTGTCGATCATGCCTAGCCCTATATTTCTCATGCAACTTATGCAGTGTCACTTGCACCTATATATGGATATTCCCAATCTTCTCTATAGATTTTTTAGATCTCATGGTGTCTCTTGGAAGATATTCCCACTCTCCTCCTTGCTGCTGATATATAATGTCCAAAGGTCAAGGAGGTAAATATCCAAAACAAGTTTCAAATAGATATTTTCCTGTAAAAGCGTGGATTTATCTATCGTAGGAATATTTTATATATACCATATTTCCATCCCAGGTCTTTGGATGCTTCTGGTTGTATCCCCTCAAAAGATGCACCAAAGTCCTATTGACTAATATTAGCTACCCATCTGTCTGTAGATGGAATGAGATATATCTCTTCAACTTTGTGTCCACATTATCTCATAATGTAGTTTACAATACACTGAGAAATATTCTCTTCCTATCCAAAATGATGTTCCTTGGTATCCCAAAATACATGTAGACCTTCGCAAAGAAAATGTTTGATGCTTCTTTCCCGTTGATGGTATTCTTACATGTCATAAAAACACACATCTTGCTAAACATGTCAACTACCACAAACAATTAGTCATGTTCCTTATTGGTTGTTGGTAAACCTACCACAAATTCCATGGGAACACTTTCCCAAAGACAAGTGGGTATAGGTAATGAATGATATAGAACTCCTTTTATGTTTCTAGGCTTTCTAGTACAACAAAACATGCATCCTCTTATGAGCCTAGCTATCTTCTCTTGCATATTGGGAAAATACACATACCTATGAAAGTTTACCATGGTCTTCCCTACACTAAATTTCCCTACAACCTTGGATGTGTGACCCTCTCTAATGAATTACAACCTCTCACCTTTAGGAACACATACCTTATCGAGCCTTTACAGTAACCCATCTTGGAGATGGTAGTAAATGATGTTGTCACCATTGTGCACATGACTTTGACTTTGGAACTACTAAAACACCTCCTTAATTTCCCCATCCTCTGAATATGCCTCTTTGTATGTATCATGGGTGAATGGCTTCATGTGCATAAGAGTCCACAAAGCTATGATCTTTGATATGGGTGGAATTGAGAGCATGTCATCTAACTCTTATGTGTTACACTTCTTGTACTTGATAAAAAATGAAAATTTTGTAGAAACACCATCCAATTTTAATGCATGTTCTATTGTAGTTTACTCTTGACCTACAAGTACTATAGTGGTTGGTGATCTGTGTGTATTATTGTCTCCTTTCCCATCAGATAATGCTTCCACTTCTTCACAACTTTCACTAGGGCATAGAGATCCTTGTCATAGGTAGGGTAATTAAGAATTGCCTCATGAAATACTTTAGAATGATAGCATACATACGTTCTAGATTGGATCAAGACTTCTCCCATAGCGTACACACTCGCATCTATCTCCATTTTGAAGGACTACTACAATTTTGGTAATTCAAAATTTGGTGCTTGAATGATCTTCTTCTTTAGCTCCTTGAGATACCTTTCTTGACCCTTTCCCCCTAGAAACTCTTGCCACGTGTTGTTATGGCATGGAGTGGTGCTGTTATTGCCAAAAATGAGGCTATTAGTGTTGTTAGACATTGTGCTTCCCAAATGAAAATCTTGACCTCAGTAACATTAGTAGGAACTTGCCACTTCAAGATGGCCTCCATATTGGAAGGATCCATCTCAAGCCTTCCTCTACCTATCACATCCCTATATACACAAATATTGTTGTTGGAGGGGCTATTTGACTTAGTTGACTAGCCTAGTTAAGTTAGAATAAGGATAATGTAAGTCAGTCAAAAGGCTTGTTAAAGTCGATGACTAAGTCATATTGATTTTAGTATGGTGATCAGTTAAACAGTTGTAACGTCTCAACATGGTATAAATATATGTGAATGCATCAATGTATTAGTTTTGATTGGATTTTAAGAGATACAATACAAAGTGTTCTTCTGCTAGTTCTCCACTACTTGTGTCTTTTCTTTCTCTCTTTATTTATGCGCTTTGTTATGTGAATTCTTGATTTCCTTACTATTGGTAACCATGCATACTTTTCCCTAGATTAAAACATTTGTTTCACTACTGGTAGTTTTGGTGTCGATTCATAATAAATATGCAAGCATAAATGTTAATGTTCGAAGATATCAATTATGGTGGGATCTGAAAATCAATAACTACCTAAAGAACTATGTGAGAAGGAATATATTGTAATTAGCAAAAGCGAGGGCCATTTTTTTCACAGAATCACATTGATGGTTTATTGAAGGAACCCCATAGAAATCAACAAATTTCTCAACCAAGTTGTTGTTGAAAAACCTCAAAGTGAATTTGATGCTCGCCTTTTATTGAAGTTATCATACAACAGTCAAATGAATCTACGTGAGTGGCTTGAGTTGATTTTGCATGAATTTTGTGAAGAAAGAGTAATAGAAGAAAGAACCTATATTGAACACATCAAAGCAATGTTCTTTGAGATCTACATGATAGTTTATTATGCTCGATTACCACCCTATTGCATAAGTTCCTCCTTGACAAGGACGCTAGTCATATCGTCGAGTATTGGCCTCCATTTCGTACTTCAATACACATTGAATTCCAGAAAAGCAAAGCCGATTGAAAGAACTTCCTCAACACCAAGTGTAAATATAAAAAAGAAGCGTGGGATTACTTTGAAGTAAATTAACATGGATTTTGGGTAATCCCTCTTCAACCGACCCTAAGTTAGGTCAGCACGGCAGGGTAATGAGTTGTGAGAAATAAAGGAAAATAAAAATAAAGAAGTAAATTTGGAGAAGTAGATAAAAATTATAAAAATGGAAGGTGGAAGGTCAACTGATATAAAACAACAATAAGAAATTACTCGACAAAACAATAATTGAAAATATAGGCAGTGGACTAATATTTAGAAAATAACAAGGTGTAAAAGACAACAATGACGTGAAAAAATAAGACAAGAGTACCAAAGGATGAAAATTCATAATCGATAGTGTGTGAGTGAAGATTCACAGGCCTCCGTAGATGCATTGAGAGGCATAACACCTCCCACTTTGATAGAGAATGAAGGTCTACAAATAAGTCCTAGAAGGAAAGTAGATGGAATGGAAATTTATAAATCTGGTCCCACAATAAGATGAATCGCAACCTTATCAATACCAAATCCCATCATTATATAATTAATTCAACAAACATCATGTAATTAGTCAGACATACACATTGTTTGGCATAATGAAAATAAATAGAGAAATTGGGAAGAAATCAAAAATCCTAACAAGAAGCAACCATACAGTGAGAATAACAAAATTGAACAAGTACTTCTCCATATCATAAATCTCATGATCATACCCCCCTACTGTAATTAGTATCCATCAAAGAAGTTGAAAGTACAAGTATGGTCGATGAAGACTTTTGAACTAGAGTAAGTTGGTTTATCGAATACATAGATAGAGAATTCTAGACTAATGAGTAATTCCCGAAAGACAATGTCGACACGCAAAGAAGAAAACACTTGTCAGCAATCAACCCACCATCAATCTTGCCATCAACGACCAATCAAGTAATATTCAAACATCTACAACGTTGAAACCTCTAATAAGTAAAATGGGATTAAAACACATACCCCTCTATGAGGGAGATGAAGATCCTAAAAAACATTGGTTCATCGACGAGAAATTTTGGTCTACAAATGACATCACTAATGAAGATAAAAAGATAGCGCAATTTGTAGTAGCCATGAGGAAACGTGCACTAACATGGTTTATGAATATCACTAGCAAGAAATAAAAATAAAAGAATGAAATAAAAACAAACTTTCTCACTTTATTCAAGGCCCAAGATGTAAAACATTTGGTATAACAGAAGCTAAAGTAAATTGAATAACGATCCAATGAAACAATGTCAGGATATGAAAAAATATTCAAACATGTACTGAGTCAAATCCCATAAATCATTGAAGAAAATTTATTAGTTCAATGAGATGTGGTTGGTCTTCTCCACAAATATCTACAACCCATTGAGAATGCATGAATTCAAAACTTGTGAAAAGGATCTCAAGTTTTCCCACCATATTGAAACAAACGACGAATGTCTATCAACTGATAATAAACTTGAAGACAAAATTGAGAAACTACAAAACTTGTTTTTGGCCTTGACACTTCAAAATAATAACTTATGGTGCACTAAATATCAAATTGAAGGACACGCTAAGGATACTTGTGAATTTGTTGATTATATTGATCAAGATGTATGGCTGGTAAAATCCGACATATACTATGATATATGTCAAATCGCTTCAAATCATACTATTAAAGATTTTCAATACAATGTTCTTAACTCTAAACCTAAATGGTGTGCCATTTGTGAAGACAACACCCACTCAATGCAAGATGTCTTGCATAATGGAAAGAACAAGCGAAAACATCACATTTTGTACCATACGCAAACTACAAAGCAGTTCAATGACCCACCAACATATGGTGGAAGAGGAAGTAGTCGTGGAGGATATGGTGGCCTATGTGGGGGATAAAAAGAAAGAGGTTTATGTTACAATTGAGGTTGAGGAAGGTTTTATTGCTTTACCTATTGGAAAAAGGGACACACAACCCCAAACTGCCCATTTAAATATAATACCAACTTGTGATTCTACAATATGTGAAGCTTGGGGGATCATTCCTTACAATATTGCCCCAAGATCATTCAAAAAGTTTTAAATAAATAAAATGTGAATTTACCCCAAACTATTCCAAAACAAGATATATTGAATTTGAAAAATATTCATGTTTTTACAAGGTTGGGTGTTGGAAGAGATAACATTAATCATAGTCAGCAAGTCATTCAACCAATAAATATTCTGACTAGATACCCAAATATTTAGGTACAAAATGACACAATGGAAAGAGTAGTTAAATTCTTTACAAAATGAGTCCAATCGCTAAAATTGTCCAAGGATGTCATATTAGAAGAATTTTGGAGCTTCCAAAGGAAGAACATTCAATTGGATGTCTAGTGGGTCTTTTGAACATGCTAAAAGATTACAATGAAAGTAGGGAAAAATGTAAAAATGTATGAAAACTATCACAAGGAAAAAAAATAGAATATCACGATCCACAAGTCGACTTGGAAATAAATTGTTACATGGTAAGACAATTCATTGTTAACATTGGGTTGCAAGTCAACATACTCCCTCGAGAAGCATGGATTAGCATGGGAAGACCAAATCTACATAGAACAAATAAGTATCTTAAAGTTGTTAATCAAATATTCATTGAACGTATTGGGACATTAAGGCAAGTAAAAAAATCAATTATGGGCACCCTTATGACAGTTGATTTTGAAGTCATCGACTTAGTCAATGGAATACATACATATCTTACGGTAGTTAGTAGACAATGAGGATGAAGGATGAAAGAAACTATTTCATTAAAGAAAGATAGAATTAAGCTCAAGGGAAATGATAAGAGAAATATTATTCCTTTAGACCCTCGTAAAAGAAATCCATGTGTTGAAGCTTGTGAAGAAGAATTAGAAATGAGAATATTGTACCAATTACTACATGAAGATCAGGACAACATGGATCCAAATGCTTCATTAGAGAAATTTTGCTGTCTAAAATGGGCCTCAAAACAAAAATGTACAACCAAAATAAACTTTATAAGAACTAATAGGATTCAAGATGATGATCTCAACCATGGCTGATGATTCACCATTTTTAGAGTAAACAAGTAAAAATATTAAAAAATAAAAAATAAAAGATAGAAAAAATACTTATACAAATTATCTCCCTACGATTTACTCAAATTTCGAGTGAGAGAACTCATTTGATGCATAATTTAATTCCTCATCCAAGGAGTACCCATGTTACATATGTTTGATGGACCCTTTTATATAAAAAATGAGAAATACACAAAAAACGTGATTGCAATCACGTTTTCTAATCTATTTCTCATTTTTTGTGTAGCAGGGTCCATTGAAAGTATGCAAGATGGGTACTCCTTGGATGAAGAATTAAATTTCACATCTAGCGAGTTTTCCTACTCAAAATTTGAGTAAAATTGTAAGGACACAAGTTGAAAATATGAGTTGAAAAAGTAGTTTTTCTATTTTTTCCCTCTAAACTTTAACGATGTAATCTAATATTATTTTGTTATTTCCAAAATTATTTTACAACATTCCTTAGGAGGTCCATTTTAGACATAAAAATTTCTCTAATTTGAAAAAAAATTAACAGGTTCACCTCTTTCCATTGGTTAGAACCATGACACAAAGCTCTACAAGTGGTAAGTTGAAAACTATGACTCAAAAGCCAAAGAATGTTGGACGATTGAAGCAATTGAAATGACAAAAAATTGACCCAATTGTTCTATTAAATAAATGCCTATTCTTAAAGAAAAAATATGTAAAGGAACACCATTACTGCTACATACTGATTTAATGCAAGATTCTAGCAACATGATTCGATTTAAGGAGAAATCTTCCCTTGTTAACCACAATCAACAATTAACAAAATCTATTTGTGAAGAGGGGAGGATGTAAATTCTGGCGCAAACATTTACAGGTCAAGCAGCAAGATGGTGGGACACCCACTCATCTTGACTCAAAACATGGATCATGACAATGACATATTTTATTGAACATTTTGGGGGACAAAATCTTTCTGAACAATCAAATATACATATCTTTAGCCCCGGTTAGGACCCCGTACTTCATATACAAAAATGTGAGTCCTAATGGTGCAAGATTAGATATAGAGATGAGAGAGTCTAGCCTCATATGCTTTTGAATACTTTAGATGAATTTTCCAACAAATGGTATAAGTTAGAAGAAGCTCAAGGGATATATTTACAATGAAAAAAGTTGTAAGAAAACTTCATTATGGATTTCAAATTTAAACCAAAGGAACAAGAATTTATTAACTTGATTCAAAAAATAAAGGATTTTATAAAGGAAAAACTAGATGACAATAAAAAATTATGATTCGATGTCTCATCGACTTGTAATTCTTTGTCATGTAAATTAGAATAGAGAATGGTCATCTAGTTAGAAATGGAAGAAGATCTTATCCCTCGCCAGAGTTTTTGTTGGAAGAAGGATCATCTAGAAAACCATAAAATAATATAATCAATGTTCAAACTTGAGAAGAAACAAATTGAGAAACTTGAGAAGCAAGAATTTCCACGTACATACCAAGATATAAATTTTGGGTACTAGTGACTGAGTGAGTCAAAGGCACCCAACTAGATGAATGCGAAAGTGATGATATGAGAGGTCGACATATAAAATGATAAGTGAACAAAGATTTCTCGACTTGGTGACTACTGGTCTAACAAACAAATAGAATAACATTGACTTACTCCAAGAATATCAAGATGTATTCGCCTGTGACTATAAAGATTTGAATGGACTTGTAAAATAAATTAGGGAGATGAAAATAAACGTCATACGAGGAGCTAATCCAATTAAAAAGATACCTTACAAGATTTATCACAAATATAAGCCCATTTTTCAGAAGGAAATAGAGCGGTTGTTTGTTGTTGGCATCATATACCTGATTGGGACAATAGAATTGGCAAGTCCTATGGTTGTGTAGCCTAAAAAGCATGAACAGAATAAGTTGTGCATATGTGTTGATTATTGTGGTCATAATAAACTAACAATGACTAATCCATTTCCTACCCCATTTTCCAAGGAAATCATAAACGAATTTGCAGGTCATAATAAACTAACAATGACTAATCCATTTCCTACCCCATTTGCCGAGGAAATCATAAACGAATTTGCAGGTCATCAGTGTTATTATTTTACAAATTGTTTCTCAGGGTACAATCAAGTACCTATTGCATAAGAAGACATGGATACAACAACATTTGTCAATGAATTTGGTTCCTTTTCTTATCAGGTAATTATTTTTGAACTAAAATTTTTTGTAGAAATATTTTCACAAATCATTGCCAAAGCTTTCTGGGAATACATTTACAAAATAATAGCAGTCTACTGTGATCATTGGACAATTTTTATGTTTCTTCAAGATCATATACAATGGTTGAGAATAATGTTGGAAAGATGCAAATAGATTTGTTTATCATTGAATATAAAAAATTGTATCTTTACAACACCCATTAGAATACATCTAGGCCATGTGGTATCAAAGGTGGAGTCAAAGTCGATATGGAAAAGATCAAAGTGATTTTAGATGTGAACATCTTGTGAATCAAAATAAAATAAAAATAGTTTTGGGCCATACTAGTTACTATAGATAGTTCATTAGGGACTACTTTGATATAAAATTTCCCATAGCTGAACTTCTAAAGAAATGTCTCTGATTCATCTAGTTGAAGTAGTGCCACAAGTTGTTCTAGTTGCTAAAAAGTAAATTGGTCGAAGTAGCCATACTTAAGTTCCCTGAATGGTCGAACAAATTTCATGCGCAAGTTGACACATCAAATGTGGCATCTGGTGTAGTTTTGATGCAACCTGATAATGAATCAATAGATCACCCTAATGCATACACCGATCAGAAGCTTAACAAATCCAAAAGGAATCATTTGAGTATTGAAAGAGAAGTTCTAGCCATGATCTTCACTTTTCAAAAATTCCAACATTACCTCCTTGTGAACCCATTTATATTCTATAATGTTCATCAAGCACTGAAGTAATTCATTAATAAACTTTTTCATCAAGGTCACATATGTCGTTGGTTATTATCTTTTCAATAATTTTAATTTGAATTTATTGTTTGACCTAGCAAGAACTATGTTCTAAAATGCAGCAAGAAATTCTCAATTTGATTCTGCCTTGATTAAATTGAGAAAATTTGAACTTTCACATCAACAAACAACTTGGATGATGTTAAATTGTGTGAAATGGCTTGTGTCACCCAATTTACTCCATAAATTCAAGTTGGAGGAGTTAGATTTCAATTATGCATGTGTGATTGCTAATTTGTAGCGATCAAGGTCAGTTATTTCAGGTTGTTTTAAGTTAAACTAGTTCCAACTTTTGGAGGAACTAGTGGAAGGTTAGTTAAGTATTGGGACTTTAGTAAAACTCAATGATCATCTAGTTAGCTGATCCATTAGCTAAAAATATCTAGGGCATGCAGATAATTTAATTTACCCAATTGACGGGGATATTCCAAGGCATTATAACATTCGCTGTAGACTAGTCTTGAGTGTACAAGTGTTGCATGCAGTTACATGATCAGCCCAAGGAATTGCATAATTTAATTAGAGGAATTTCCTAAATAATAGGGTCTAATTAATCAAGGAACAACACAAGGAAATAGGAGGTCAAAATGAGGATAATTTCGACTAAGTCTTGGTCAGAGGCCTTCATTGAGTAGAGAGATATGTTATGCACTTGCAAGGTGTGCTCAGTTGAGAAAAGCAATTGTAATACATGTCTATTAATTTTATTAATGTAAAAAGGCATTCACGTTTTTAGGAGATTGCTTTCCCTAGATAAAAATACTTTTTTTCATGTGTGTTATTTCCACGTCATTTATTTTTGCATCTCTGATATTTTTGTTCTAAATTGTGAATTAATGTTTGGAGAGTAGTAGAGTAGGTTTTTGTCTTGTTATTTTGATTGAAAAATCATGAGAAGTTGCAAATCTATAGCCTAATTTATACATGGTATCAAAGCTAGATTAGCATTAGAGCAGGAAATTTAAGGTTTCTTCTCATAGGTTTGAATTTGAAGATCAGTGTAGCAAGATTTATTCAGAGTTGAGAAGATGGATTTCAATGGACTAAGGCTAGAGTATGCCTTAGAAGGCACCTCAAATTTTGTTGCATGGAAGGACCGCATGGAGGCAGTATTGGATGACAATGGATTGCTTGAATATGTCAACACATATATTCCAAGACCACCAACAGCTGATGTTCAGGAACTTGCACAATGGAAGAAATATGTACCCAAGGTGAGGATAATAATATTGAAGGGAGTGCGGGATCATATTGTCTCAAATCTCCATGGAAAAGAAACTTCATTCTCGATGTGGGAAGAACTAACAAAATTGTTCAAGAATAGTAGTGACCACAGGAATATGGTGCTCAAGGATAAAATTTGATGTATGAAGATGCAAAATAATGACACTATACCACATTATCTGAGCATGTTCACATAATGTCATGATGAATTAGGCAGGGACAATGTTACTGTCCCTGAAGATGACCTGGTAAGCCTAGCCCTTATGGGCCTTCCCAAGAGCTAGCATAGCTAAAGATTCAACAAACTGGGGGGAGAAACTACCAAATTGGGAGCACTTATGATCTACTTTGGTATAAGAGGAAATAAGGCAAAATACCAGATATGGGACTTCGTCCAAGTGCGAGGATGAAGAAAAATTTGCATTGGATGGGAAGGAGAGGAAGGGAAGATAAAAGAAATCCCAATCTAAACGAAAATCCACTAAAGGGGGAAAGAATAAAGATTTGTTAAAATTAAATGCTTCCATTGTCATGAATTTAGGCACTATGCCACAAAGTGTCCACACAAGAAGACAAGTAAGAAGACCTCAGGAGGAGCAGTAGGTAAAGCCTTGGCTTCATAGTTCGAGCTTGAATTTATCCTCATTGCATGTGTGGCTAGCACAATGATGGGGATTGTGTGGTACTTGGAATCAGGTGCATCGATCTACATGATAGTGAATATAGACTTTTTCAATGAGCTGGAGGAGAAATATTTACAGATGCACATCAAGATGGGGGATGATCAAAGGTATGGCATGATTGAGATTTGTAAAATCACCTTTCAAAGGGATTTCAGCTACTCCCTCAAGCGCAAGGATGTCATGTTCATTCCGTGCCTAAAGAAAAATCTCATCTTTGTTGCAGTTTTGGAAGACCGTGGTTATGATGTGATCTTCAGAAAATGAAAGGCATTCGTGAGACACATAGCCACGGGATAGGTGAAGCAGATCAGGGTTCATGTGAAGAACTTGGATAAGCTAGATGTGGAGGATTGTGATGCATTGAGCACAAAGGTGGAGAAGGTATAGAGCCATAATGCTTGTGAACTTTGGTATAGAAGGCTTGGCCATTTTCATCATGGCTTTGTGAACTAGCAAGAAGCTGAAGTCTTCTACTAGGGGAAGTTCTCCTATTGTTTTGAAGAGGGAAACCTTAAACCATGAAGGGGAGGTCTCACCCCGCATAAAAGGGAGAACTTCAACCTCAAAAGGGAAGTCTCAACCTGTGATGGTTTAAGGATGACCAACAACTCTGGAATGCTTAATGCAATTCCTGGAACTCTTCCAAAACTGGCGAGAAGATGAAGTCCTCTACTAGAGGAAGTGTTCTCAATTTTGTTCCTGGAATTTTTCTAAAACTGGCAATACCCTGAAGTCTTCTGCCAAAGGAAGTGTCCCAGTTTACCAATTGAAGGCATGCTAAGGGGCATCTTTCTTTCTAGCTACAACTCTGAAACTGGTGTGGTAGGGTGTGGCTTAGGCTCGCTTGCTGTGACTTTGAATATTGTAGGTGACCATCATTTCCCCCCTGTCAAATACAAGGTGAGATGATGGAGAAAACTCAACTGCAAGACTGTTCAATACTCTAGAACAAGTTCTGACATGTGACTGGAATATCTTCTTGGCTATTGATGCCCATTGCTAAGAAGCGATCCATCCAAGATGAATCTTTGTTCTTGCATGGCATATGTTTTTGAAGAATCTGTTTGAAGAATCATTGGTTTTATGACAGTGCTTACATGGATGAAGATCAAAACAATGATCTTTTAGATGGCCAACTCGGTCATAGTGTTTGCATTTCACAATCTGTTGTGGCTGCTATGGAAGAGAACCAGAATCTAAAATAGCTGAAGGTGAACTGTCATGAGGAGCAGGTGAAGATGAACCATCGTGGAGAAATCCAACACTTTGAAATTGGATTGGTTTGTAGTAGTCTGGAATATGAAAGGAAAAGTCCTTGTCATAGCCAAGACCATTTCTGTGCTTGTTATGGACAAGCTATTCCCAAGGTCTGATGATGGGCTTGGGAAGTGCAAGCTGAACTTCTGCATCTGCATGTAACCTTGCTACTTTATGGGAGTTTGTTTCAATCTTCTGAACATAAATAGGTTCTAAGTGACTCCTCTATTTTAATTCTTCTTGCTGTAGCTGAGATTTAAGCTGAAAAAAATCAATTTTCTCTTGTGCATTTTGTAAACATACCTAAATGTTTGCGAGAGAAACTTTCCTGACTTTTAATGTCTCATGAGTAGTAGACAATATCAGAATTTTGAGGAACTCTAATACTTCATTGATTCTAGTAATTTTTTCTTTAATGTCAGAATTACACCTTAAAAACTGATCACAACTACTAGTCAATGTAGAAGAGTAATACCCACTAGCAATATCCTTTATAAATGTGCAGCAAATGATCAGTGTGCAGCTGGCAAGCATCAATTGCAATCCATATAAAAATAAGAGTTTACTCATGACCAACATTATGTTTTGACAATACAACTGACTATTTTCCCCACAAAAGATTACTTTTATTTGTCAAAACAATCATTGCCTTTACACAGCGCACCAAACTCTTACGCAGCAATCAAAGTAACAAGGAATCAATGCATATATATGTAGACAAAAAGTATAATGAGTTTTAAATACAATGCCACACTAGTGCAGCAGCAACTGCAAACTTGCTTGGATCCTTCAAATACTCCTTCACTTTCTCGGCCAGTGGAAAATAATAGTCAAGTTCAATAGTGACTGCTAATACATTCTTGTAACCATTGATGATAACCTGTGGAACAACTGCAATTGTGGGATTACAGATCACCAAAGAAAGAGTTATACATAATCTCATAAACTGCAAATTGCTTGCTGTGGTATGCCAACACTGAACATCATATATATGTCAAAACAATAGTTATGAAAACAGCGTATATATATATCAAAATTTTTGAATGTTGAAACAATTGATAAATAATATATGAATCAACGCATGATGGTGTCCATAAAAATTAAATGCATAAAGAATTCACCATACATGGTCTTCCAGAACTATTCGGACACACGCATATGCCCAGTAGTTAATTCATGCATCATATGATACTTGGTCTTCAAAATAAAAATACCAAATATATCCCTTCAAAAATTTCAATGCAACATACTAGGATTTATGCATGGAATTGGCTCCATTCCAACACGCTGCCTTCAAAATGTACAAAAGTGCTCAACATGCACAATGATGTTGGAGATTCTTCAATGCAGAAACACAAGTCACGCTCTAGTATTCAATCATAGAGCTAAATGTTCATCATGTTCCAACATTCATTATAATGTCTCTTTTATTTAGTACTCAATGCAAATCAATCACAGTATAACCCAATGCACACAGAGAATAAATAACGGAGTTATAGATCATACATTGTTAGTTGTCATAACCTATACATAATCATTATGATTCTTCATAACCAACACATGAACTCCAACATAGATTCAACATCGTAAGCTATCGTTCCGATGCTTCTAAGTTCATAACCAGGGACATGCATCATTCAAAACTCAATGCCCATGGAATTAATCGCTCCATTAAGTTCAATCCAATGACAATTGTTTTCCCTTCAACCAATGTAGGAACCTAACATTCAAGTCAATCTATCGGCTTCACAGCAATGTGGTGTACTACTCGGGCTTGAACTCAGTCATTGAAACAAAACAACTAGCACATTGAAAGCTTCAATGAATTTTAAAACATACAATCTTTGTTCAGTGTGTAGTAAGCATTCACTGTAGTTCTAAGAGCGACCAACATGACTTCATTGTTCATATTCAACTCCTTCGATCTAAGTGAATATTAAGAGCCCACAAAAATTTTCTATCTCCCTGCAATGAGCCTCCACAATTGTATCAAGTGTTGCCTTTTAATGTTGCTGCGTTCATCACTGATACCAATTCCCTTCAGTGCTTTTTTTTAACACAAAGCTGAATGTTTGTCCATTGAAAAGGAACTTACAGCCAAAAACATTTGCACACGGACTTCAATGTGTGCCAGCATATGGCATTCAAAATTATTCAATGCACAAAGCCAACGCTCAAATCGCAGCTGCTTTGAACGACATTTGGAAATTATATTACAGTCTCGGCTTCTCCATCAAGGTTGAATCCTCATCAGACGAAGCCTGGTAGACTATAGCGGATCAAACTCCAGAACCAGTAAGTCATTCGTAAATGACTATAGAATTAGTACAACTTTCTCTAAACAATCATTTTTTAACATACCAAAATATAACAACTTGTATTCCTGTGTGCAGAGAATAGACAAACATTTTTCTTTATGTTGGATCAATTGCAGAGTCTTTTTTGGAGCTATGAGATTGATCTTGAGTGAATCGAAACATTCGAATCTCGAATAGCTTTTTGTCTTAGCATGCACAATGAAGTTGTGAGGGCTTTGTGATTACCTCTTAATGAACACAAAAAGGAGATAAATATTCAAAAGCATTCAATGCATATAGAACACATAATTTGATTATAGGGTTAGGATACAGTGTGATAAGAAATGGACTTCAGAAGATCAACATTTCTTATTCCCGAATTTCTCTGGTTGATGTTGCTGCCAAATTGAGGCTCAACTCAACCACTCCCGTGGTAGATGCTTGGAGCATTGTTGCAAAATCAATCTTGATGCTTTCTCCTGGAATCAAATATAAACTAAAATCAAAACGAAAATCATAGAGATCAAGGAACACATCCATTCTTCTTGGTAGAAGCTTGTTTCTTCTTCGCGGCTCTGAGTTTCATAAGGGTATGAGATCGATTAACCATAGGCAGCAGTAGAAAGGAAGGATGAGTCTGAAACAAAATGGAAGACAAAGAATCAAGACATATTTTTTATTAAGGGAAAGAGGTAGAGGTCAGAGAATAATGGCAGTGGAGTTTCGATGCAAAAACCTAAATTTGAAACCTACGCTCTAGCTATCAATGATGTCAGTTTTTGAAATATGGGTAGAACATAGGCAGAATAGGAAAATAGGCAAAAAAGGGAGTTACAAAGACAAGAGTGCTAAAAATAGGGGTGGAGAAATGACAGAGGTTGCAGATAGAATTTAGCTGAGAAAATATTCACAAGTGATGGCAGAAATGACCTGCACATAAAGATCATAAAACAAATGGCTTAGATTAATTATGCAGGGTAGGAATATGCCTGCTCTGATATCATGTTAAACACACATATGGCAGCAAGATAATATGAAACATAAAACATGAGAGTACATCTTTTATTAACAAAACATATACATTTATAGTACATGGTTTTACCGTTGGGTTTCACATCCCAAGGTCTCTTGGACTTCCTTTTGTCTATTCGACTTCCACACTAACCCATTGAGGATTAGGTGTCCAACAAAATCTAATGATCGATCAGGATCACAAAGACTTATCATTATATCATCTGATAATGAATGGGCTAGATCTGATTACTAACACATGTTCAATCATCTATGTATAATTATGTCTGAAGTCTAGAAGTGCAGCAAAGTGTTTGCAGATCTACACACTGGTTTCCTTCAGGGAAGCTGCGTATACACATAGGTTGGCTTCTGCCAAATAACGTATACAATCTGAAGCATGGTTTTAAGATGACAACTGATTCTAAATGATAATGTAACTCAGAACTATGTACTAGTCTATCTGTTGCAATTGATTGATTAAAGTATGAATGAATGATTGATTCAGTTGTGTCAGAGGTTCAGAGGTTGTCAGTTATTGATTGAGTTTGGTTGATTCAGATTGAGTTTCAGTGATTGGTTGATGCAGATATAGTTGATGGATGTATTGCAGTGGTGATTGATTTTGAGCTTCAATGTTGTTGATGGGTCCAGTATGAAAATTGGATGAAACGTGGCCTTCAGATTATGGTGTTGTGTTCCAAGAGTATCCATTCTGAAAATTTATGAAACGTGGTACCTGGAGGAAGAAATAAGGTCATAGCCTTCTGTAGGTCGGCACCTATGTACTAGTACAAGAGGTAGGGGGTTGTAGCTCCCTTTCCAGTAGAAGTTGGAGAATGAAAGAAGGTTGTATACTTCTACAGGTAGAAGCCCACATACTAGTATGATTCTGCACTAGTACATTGTTGTAAAAATATTTTCTTATTATTAAAAGAAGACAGAGACAATAATAGCAGGTGGTTTTTAACCACATTGGGTTTCCCCCTTACATCTTGGTTTTCATGTGTGATGCTTGTGTGATGGTTCTTTCTGTTATTAACTACACATGTTACTATTTAATGTTTAATAAAGTACTAATAGTCAAATTAAAGATCAACATATGATGAATTAACAAAATCATTAGTTTGCTGGATATATGCTTGTTTCCTTAAACACAATTACGTACACACGCCGATTGCCTTCATTGAAGTAGGCTATATGAAATTGAGTAAGAAAAGAAAAAGATTATTGACTTGACTAATACTGGTTCACCCCCCCCCCCCCCGCCCTTCTCAATATTATTTCCAACAATTGGTATCAGACCAGGTCCTTTGGTAGAAGTTTGATCGCTAGAAGGAGATCCATAGAGCAATGGGAAAGAAGCTAAAGAAGAAAGCACCTCAGAAGAAGAAGACATCCCAGAGGAACTATGACAGTGGAGAATCGATTAGGGAATATGTGGAAGCAACACATCAGATTCAAAATCACCTCATAATGAAGATGAACAAGCAAAAGAATTATTAGGTATGAATTTGTTATCCTATGGTGATACATTTCTCCATCTGTTTGAAGATGATGAAAGTGATAGTGAAACAACTGAATTTTCTCTTATGGGTGAGGAAGAAAGATATCAAATAGAGGTAGAATTCAAAAGGATTACGGACAAAATTAGAGATCAACAAGATCTATTGGACAAAAGGGAATGTGCCTCCAAAGAAGAAGCTACCAAGCTAAAAGCTCAAATAGAAGAAGGAAACAAGATAAGGAAGCAATTCAAGTAAAAGGAAGATCAATGTCAGAAGCTACAAGATGAAGTGACATCATTAAGAAATGAAGTAAATGAAAGGATCACAACAATCAAGAAACTCAGATATAGATCCAATTACTATGAAAGTCTTGAAGATAAGATCCTCTTGCTAAAAGAAGATCTTGAAGAATAAAATAAGCAGAATAAAGAACTACTCCAAGCTCTTGAAAAAAAGAAAATGAAGTTCTTGAATTAAGACATCAGTTGGAAGAAGGAAGAAAAGCTGAAGGAATCATGAAGAAGCAATATCTTGAAAAGGAAGAGCAACATCAGGTTGAGGTAAATATTCTAAAAGATAAATTATAAGAAAAGGATAATCTCTTACGATTTCAAGATAGTACTAAGATCTTAGATGATATTCTTAGTAGTTAAAGGTCTCATGCTATCAAATCTGGTCTTGGTTTTCATGAATCTGTTGAAGGTGAATCTAGTTCACAAAGTAAGACATGAAACTCTAATGCAAAATCTGAAATTCTCAAAAGGAAATGAGAGGTCAATCCCATCATCAACCAAGGGAAGAAATTCTTCAAGGAAAATCTTTTACTCTTAACTATGGAAGTGATAGTTGGTTATTTCCTCAAATGAATAATGTTGAATGCTTTGTATGTCATAATTTTGGACATGTTGTAGCTAGATGCAGAAGAAGAATGGTTCAAGACCATCACATAGAAAGATCATCACATTCCAGGTACTTTAAGGGTTATTGTTTTGCTTGCAATATATTTGGTCACAAGGCCATTGACTGCTATAGAAGGAATATGAAACATATGATATGTGATGCATGTAACAAGCTTGGACATATAGCCAAGGAATGCAGGAACAAAGTACAGGCACCATACCAAAAGGAGAAAACATCATCACACTTGAAGATATGGAAGAAGAGGGAACTGTAGTCAGAAAGATGTGTCACAACACAATGTACAGACATGACAGATGTAGAGGGAGCTGAAATTGTGAAACTTCAGTGTTCTAAATCTCATACACAAGTTTCATGAAGAGAAGTTGCATATATAAGCGAGTTAGACACTGCACAGTTGCGTATATGTTAATTTGAGGAAAAGCAATGGGATAGAGGGTCTGATATGGTTCAGTCAATTATTTACTCTGTTTGATGATGGTTATAATATGTGGAAATGTATTGATACTCATAAGTTGTTGTTTTTGATCCTCACAAGTTAACTTGATGTATATCTGATTGATGATGATGCTTATATGGCTAAATGATACATCTTGCTATGATATGGTTATGAGTTTCCCATGACAAAATCTCATATGATTCTTGGGGTCACATAGTTGGTGCTCAGATCAGATTTGTGGATGATTCTCTGATGATGCATATATGTTGCTTACATGGTGATCTTCATAAGGATAAGTAGAGGACTCCTATAGTTCTTGGCTCTCACATGGTTGAGGATTATTGTTGTTAATGATATCAAGAAGGCTTGACAAAAGATCTTAAGCTCAAAGTTTGCTAGATACATAGTGCTATATGCAGTATTCTGGATGCATGGATGATTACTCAAAGTTGCATTGTTGGTGGGCCAAGATAATGGAGTTATTACAGGTCACATGAAGACATAGCTATTTAAATACATGATGATGATGAGTTATTACCTATATGATGATGGGTTGATACTCATATATGTTGATTGATGCTTATCAGATGTGGGATGTTCCTGAGTGATGATACATGGACGGAATAAAATATCATGTAGATCTTGATGATGATGTGATGACTATGGTGTTTTCACATATGATATTGTGTGAACAATTTTGTATGACATATGTAGAATTGATTCATGGAAGGTTATGATAATGCTCAAGATCAAGAGGATGAGTTGATATCTATATGTAGACATACCTTTTCTCAAGTTGATGATATCTACACTAATGGACATATACAGGTTTCTGGTCTAGATGTTGTTGACAGATGCTTATGGAGCAGATCATACATTGTGTATGATAGTTGTTGATGACTATCATGGTCTTGTTTAGATATTTGGTCTATGTTATAAATATCATGTATATCATTCAATGTAAAGGTCATATCAAGACCCATGATGTAATAGTTGTCTCTATCTATTGTAGTCTTTTGATGAATCCCTGTTGGTCATATGATGTAATTTGTACCCCCACTATGCATGGGAAGGATGGTGTAATATTTTAGTCATGTATAAAAAATTGGTATCTCGTATATCCCCACTTTGTTGGGAAGATGAGTCAATTTTATCCCTACTTGGTTGGGAGAATGAATGTATGTATGAGTCATTGGTGATAGGAAGGTCAAACTCACATAGTTGAGTTATAGAGTCATGTTATTTTCTTGAAAATATTTGCAGACTGTGCATGTGCTCAGGGGGAGCATGGATGATACAATACATCTCAGCATGAACAAAGGGGGAGTTCAACCAAATAATTCACCATGTTCCTAGGGGGAGCATGATTAATTTTTAGCTATTCAGATATGAAAGTTTTCTGTTTTTAGGGGAGAAGATCTTGGTCCGCCCTTTTCCCTTGATGTCAAAGGGGGAGAGTGACTTGGTGTTATTGTTTCCATCAAGTCCAAAGGGGGAGATTTTTGGCATTATGATAAATGTGTTGTACTTGATGGCAACCCACTTGTAGCAGAACAACTCACTTGTACATGGTAACTAGATGAATCTACAGAAGAGAAATCAGATGTGACAGAATGCATGACTGTAGTATTTATAGATGTGATGAAATGCAGGGCAGCTTCAAGGAATCAATTCAGAAGGAAACTCTCTCAGATGAAAGATCACAACAATTAAACAAAAAGAATGAAGAAAGAAAGGTATACACATGTTCACTATATACCAAGGTGCGTATAACGTACACACGCATTTTCACAGAAGGAAATGTGCGTACATGTCAGAAAACTAAGTTTTGGTCCGTGGTATTTGGACCATGGTATTTTGCCACTGATCCATGGTACTTGGTCTGAGGTATTGATCCCAGGTATTGGGTCGAAGGTATCGGTCATACGTGGTTTTGGACCATGGTATTGAGAGAGGCCTAAACCTATATAAGGAGAAGAAGATCATTAGGCCAAAGAGCAAGTGTGCCAGTAATGAATATCTGATGAAGTATGAGATCAAGCATGCAGGTTATGGGTTTGTGATTCTTTGCTTAATTTGAACTAAGGATGCACCTATATGGATGATGGATCGGGATGCTAAGGCTTGAAATGTATTATCATTATGTGGTTTGATCTTGAACATTCTAGATTTGAATACTGACGCATGTTTTATTATGTAAATGTGATGATTTGGGTATGAATGAAGTCTAAAATAGTTGTGATGCTTTAAATTAGCATTTCCATATCTGTACATAGGTTGGATTTGGCAGAACAGTGTATACACGCCGATTCAGCATACAGAAGTAGCATATACCTCACAATATGGAATTTGTAGATCTATACGCTAGTTTCCCTTAGTAAAAGGGTGTATACACACTGGTTTGGCTTATGGATGTAGCATATATCTTCTAAAGTATGATCTATATGGGTTCTGTTTGATGTTGTAGTATTCAAGGTTCTACAGTGTGTTCTGGTGACTGTTTTCTGGTGACAGTACTTTGCATATTCACATTGGTTGATTGTGATTAGCTTCAGTATTAATGGATGAAATCTAATGATGGATTGGGATCATAATGACTTATCATTATATGATCTGATAATGAATGGGCTAGATCTGATCACTAACTCATGTTCTATCCTCTATGTGTGATTTTCTGAAGTCTAGAAGTGCAACAAAGTGTTTACAAATCTACACACTGGTTTGCTTTAGGGACGCTGTATATACACGTAGGTTGGCTTCTGCCAAATAACGTATATAATCTGAAGCATGGTTTTAAGATGAAAACTGATTCTAAATGATAATATAACTCAAAACTATGTACTGGTCTATCTATTGCAGTTGGTTGATTAAAGTATGAATGAATGATTGATCCAGTTGTGTTAGAGGTTTAGAGGTTGTCAGTTATTGATTGAGTTTGGTTTATTCAGATTGAGTTTCAATGATTGGTTGATGTAGATATAGTTGATGGATGTATTGTAGTGGTGATTGATTTTGAGCTTCAATGATGTTGATGGGTCCAGTATGAAAATTGGATGAAACGTGGCCTTCAGATTATGGTTTTTTGTTCCAAGAGTATCGAGTCTGAAAATTTATGAAATGTGTAACCTGGAGGAAGAAACAAGGTCGTGGCCTTCTATAGGTCGACACCTACATACTAGTAAATATATTGGCTAGTACAAGAGCTAGGGGGTTGTAGCTCCCTTTCCAGTAGAAGCTGGAGAATGAAAGAAGGTTGTACCCTTCTACACGTAGAAGCCTGCATACTGGTATGAGTCTACACCAGTACATTATTGTAAACAGATTTTCTTATTATTAAAAGAAGACAGAGACAACAACAACAGGTGGTTTTTACCCACATTAGGTTTCCACCTTACATCTTGGTGTTCATTTGTGATGCTTATGTGTGATGGTTCTTTCTGTTATTAACTGCAAATGGTTACTGTTTAATGTTTAATAAAGTACTGATACTCAGATTAAAGATCAGCATATGATGAATTAACAAAATCATTAGTTTGCTAGATATACGCTTGTTTCCTTAAACACAGTTGCATACAGACGTGGGTTGCCTTCATTGAATTAGTGTATATGAAATTGAGTAAGAAAAGAAAAATATTATTGACTTGACTAATACTGATTCACCCCCCGCTCTCAGTATTATTTCCAACATATTTTTTGAGCCTCTTTTTATTTCCATGTCTCCAAATAATGAAGGAGGAAGCCAGATCCGACAAAAATATTTGGGGTGTTTGTGGGTTACACGAAAGCTCCCCATAACTACGACGTGTACTTGTCATCTTTTAGAATGATATTTGTGCAAAGTGATGTAAAATTTGATGAAGATAATGTGATGTAGTGCTCTCTTGAGAGGGAGATTTAGATCCCACCATAGGAGGATATTCTAGATCCAAAGGAGGAACCTCAAGAATTTATGGAGCATCCATAAATTGAGGAACGAAGAGTGGAGACAACCAGTCAAGAAAAATCATCCATAGAATGTAGGAAAAAAACCAGGGAAGCCGAGAGACTTGTACATGATGTGAGGGAGAATGTGGGTTTTCCTTCAAATCAGTTTAGAGAGAGAAAGTCAACAAATTGGTACACTGGATACATGGCACTAATGACTGAGCTTATAGAGACTAAGTCATCCTCATTCAAGGAAGAAATAGAGAAACTTGTGTGGTTTGATGAAATGGTGGAGGAATACGAATCCATTGTAAAGAAAAGTGTTTGGGAAGTGGTCCCAAGACTAGTAGACAAATAAGTTATGGGTTCGAGATGGATATTCAAGGTAAAATGTGTAGCAGACGAAAGAATAGAGAAGTACAAGGCCAGATTTGCGGCCAAGGGGTACTCTCAAGTTGAGGGGATTTACTAGGGGTAGATATTTTCTCCTATACAAAGGTACTCATCCATTAGATAAATTATTTCTCTAGCTGCATAGATAAGTTGGAAGATCCACCAGATGGATGTAAGAACAACATTCCTCAATGGAGTTATTGAGAAGGAGGTGTATATTAAGAAACTAGAAAGCTTCAAGAAATTTGATCAAGAGTCTCAGGTGTGTAGACTTAAGCGAGTGTTGTATGGTCTCAAGCAAGCACCTTGTGCTTGGTACACTAGGATTGATAGCTATCTCACCAATTTTGGCTTCACCAAAAGTGATGTGGATGCTAACCTCTATCGTGTATTGGTAGAAGGTAAAGTGTTGATTATTGTCTTATATGTTTATGATTTTATTTAAATTAGTGATGAGTAGTTGATCAGATCTTGCAAGGAGGACCTTACAAGATAGTTTGAAATAAAGGACATGGGTCTCATGCACTACTTCCTCGGATTGGAAGTATAGCAAGGCGATGGGGAACTATTTGTCTCTTAAGAAAATTATGCCAATGAGATACTTCAAAGGTTTTTCATGGATAGTTTCAAAACCATGGAGACACCTCTAGTGACCAACTAGAGGAAAGAGGATGTTCCTTCAGGTAAGGAAGTGGATTCTAATATTTATCGATAGTTGGTGGGTTCACTAATGTATCTTATGAAAACATGACTAGTTGTGTGCTATGTAGTCAACCAATTGAGCCAACCTATGGTTCGGCCAACACAATTATTTTGGAGGGAAACTAAGCATGTTCTATGGTACCTCACAGGCACTACCGAGTTTGGAAAATGATACAAATGGACAAAGGGAGTGACGCTATGTGGCTTCACAGATGTAGATTGGATGGGGAGTCCATCAAACTGAAAGAGTACATCAAGTGAAATTTTCAATGTTGGGTTTGTAGTGGTTTCTTGGTACAACAGGAATAAAATATTTTTGGCACTCACCTCTGCAGAAGAATAATACATGGCTTATGGATGTGAAAGATACTTGCTGGATTGTTTAGTGAAATGATGGATCCAACTGCCATCTAATGTGATCATCAGAGTTGCATGAAGCTGTCTAAAAATCCTATTTTTCACGATCTGTCCAAGAATATAGATATCTGGTATCACCATTTACGGGGTTGTGTGTATAGGAGGATAATTTTTTTGTAGTACATTTCAAAATAGGAACAAGATGATGAAATTTTGACAAAGGCCTTGTCAAGAGGGTAATTAGAGTCCACGGGTGAAAGATAAGGGTGATTGATAATCCCTTTCTAGGGAGTGATAAAAAATGCAGCAATAAATTCTTAATCTAATTTTACCTTGATTAAATTGAGAAAATTCGAATTTCCACATCAACAGACAACTTAGATGATGTTAAATTATGTGGCATGCCTTACGTCACCCAGTTTACTTAGTAAATTCTAGTTGGAGTAGTTAGAGCTCAGTTTTGCATGTGTGATTGCTAATTTGTAGCAATCAAGGTCAGTTGTCTCAGGTTTTTCTCAATTAAACTGGTACCAACTTTTGGAGGAAATATTGGAAAAAGCAGTGGAACTTAAGTCAAACTTAGTGATCATCCACATAATTGATCAATCATCGAAAAATAGCTAGTGCATGCATAGAATTCGAGTTACACAGTTGACGTGGAGATTCCAAGGGGTTGTAAGATCAGTCTTGAGTGTACAGGTGTTGCATGCAGCCACATGATCATCCTAAGGAATTTTGTAATTGAATAAGAGAAATTTCCTAAATAATAGGGGTTGATTCCTCAAGGAACAACGTAAAGAAATAGGAGCTCAAGCCGAGGAAAACTTTGACTAAATCTAGGTCATAGGACTTCCATGAGAAGAAAGATAGGTTATATACTTACAAGCTGTGCTCGGTTGAGAAAAGAAATTGTAATACATCTCTATTAATTTTATTAATGCAACTAGGCATTGGGGTTTTTAGAAAATTTCTTTCCCCAAATAAAAATACTTGTTGCATGTGTGTTATTTCTTCTTGCATGTTTGAGAATTTTGTTCTAAATTATGAATTAATTTCCATAGAGCAGTAGAGTAGGTTTGTGTCTTGTGATTTTGATTAAAACATCATGAGCAGTTGCAAATCTATAACCTAATTTCTACAAATAATGTTAGTACCGACCATTTATCTTGAATAGAATCTCGAAAAGAATCGTCGGATATTTAATATGACCTCCTAGATGCACAATTTCTTAGAGTTGAAGCTATCCTTGTAGATATTTTTAATATAGTAGAATTTTTCACACAGGGGAAAAGCATATAAGGGATTTTATAAAAAGAATGTAAATATTCTCGCTATTAAGGAAACATCATTTACATTAATAAATGGATAATTATACAAACTTGGTATTGATGATGTACTTCATACATGTGTCATGGAACATGGGACGGGGGGAATTATTGACGAGGAACATAAAGGGGGTGTTGGAGGTCTTTATCAAGGTGGCACGACCGTAGGAAAATACTGCAAGCTGAGTTATGGTGGTGGAAAACATTTCAAGACTGCTACTACAAGTATAAAAATGTTATATATGCCAAAGGTTTGGGCAACCACTACCCAACCACCACATGCCATTACATTCGATTGTTCTATCGTTACCTTTTGAGATTTGGGAAATTGACTTCGTCGGACCATTTCCCAAAAGGGATAAATGCACAACAGAAAAAATCATCACAACAATAGTAGAGTATCTAACAAAGTGGGTGGAAGTAGAACTAGTAGAATCATATACAAAAGAAGTAGCAGGAAAGTTCATATATGAAAATATAGTAACTTGATTCGAATTTCCTATGGTCATCACTAGAGATAGAGGAAGGCATTTTGTAAATTCCATGATTCAAGCATTGATGAAGAAATTCATGATCAAGCATAGGAAGACCACTGCATACCATCAAGCAAAAGGCGTTGACCAATCATCTAATAAAATAATACATAAGGGACTAATAAAGGTTTGTAATCTAGACAGACATGACTTGGATGATAAAACAAGAGGAATCCTCTGGGCATATCACATAACGTACAAATAGTCGACCTGATCGACACCTTTTAAGCTCGTCCATAGATAGGAATTAGAAATCCCACTTCAATCCTTGACAAATGTAGTAAGTGTATCAACTACATTCAACTATAATACAAAAGTGTAGAAGGAATGGCTTCAACAATTACAAAAATTAGAGGAAGACCGACTCCATGCACTCCATCACCAACAAGCTAGTAAAGACCAACAAAAGGAATGGCATGACATAAATATGCAAACAGAGAAATTCAACAGTTGGTGATTTAGTCTTGTTATACGACAGTCAAGTGAAGGGTAAACCATGAAAACTAGAAATTTCATGGAAGGGACCCTTTGTCATTGAAGACATGTGCTTTAAGAGTTGTGCAGTTGAAGACATTCTAACGACACTTGTTCAAGTCTCTTATAAATAGTGCCCAACTCAAGAATTATGTCTCTTAACAAAAATGGCATGTTCTTGGTGAAAAACTTTCTGAGGTGCGAGGGACATGGGTTAGCTTGAAAACCATCTTGTGGAAGGCTAACTGACCAAACAATTTGTAAAATTATCAATTTTATCTTTAATTAGAATTTAGCAAGTTCATTACAAAAAAAGGTTACAAATTATAAATAAAGTAACTGAAATAGTAGTTGGGGATCCATTAAAAAGTGGAATCCTAAATCAAGCAGAATGATATGATATAAATGTGGAACAAGAAGTATATTTCTGTAATATCATAAATAGTAGAGATAAACAAAATATGGATTGACATCATTCTAAGGACGAAAGAAGGCAAGAACGCAGAGAAATATTTAGAGACTACTATAAGAAAATATTGGAATGAGTAGGAAGAGTGAAAGAACAAGATTGAAGTCAACCTGAAGACAAAAAGAACTATTCACTAGAGCATGGCCATAAATAATACTTCAATAGGGCAGATAATCGCAAAAAATATTTGACCACATGTCAGAAGGAAGTAGAAGAAAATAATTTGCAGATAAATGTCGTTCATGTGATCCTCACATCACATCCTACAAAGGACAAAAATTAAAGTTCAGAAATCAAAATAATAAAATGCATCATTCTACTCTTGATGTGTCACACGCTACACAAGTCCCATCATTATCAGACGTAGATTAGCCATCAACCTGAATCATACAAAAATCATTTAACATTCCACAAAGGAGGTGGTGATCAAGTGGCATGAATGCACTATGTGACGTTGGAAAATAAAATCACAATTAAACAAGGCAATTCATCGAATAGGAAGAAAGCGGGAATGATGGCACATTTAATTCAAATTCCACAAAAAAAAATGAAGCATTAGGCATGCCTAACATTTTTCCATAAATGTATTTAAGTTTCAAATGCGATCTTGGCAATATACTAGGCCTTTTGAGTCTCATAATTTCCAATTATGAAGTGTAAGATTGTTTGATAAATGCATAATTTTTGGGTGAATTTTCAATGGTGAAGAGGAAATTTTGCCTTGAGGATGATGATATTACAGTTGAGCAAGGAACCAAGGTGAGATTTGATATTTTAGGAAAACTATATCTCAAATTCTGAATGCATCATATCAAACAGGCGAAGGTAGATGAGTTGTCAAGGGAAAATAATTACGAGACATTTCTTCGATGAGAAAAGTCAAATAATCAACATAATTTATATTTTGAGTTGTTTCATAAACAAGGAATTCAAAACATTCATGGTGCCCTATTGGTTGTAGAAATACAAGCCATGAAAGAGGAAGCTACGAATTATTTGATAAGTCAATATCATAATGGGAAGATATGGATTTCTCACCCCTAGTTGATTTTCAAGACCTCCATTAATTTTATTACTGGTTCACCATATAAAGGAGAAAAGGTACCTAACATAACTGACTGCAACAATTGGGTCACAAAATTCACTAGTGGATTTTCAGTAAATAACTCAAGAGGCTTAGTGATTAGTCAATTTGAGGATCCTCTAGTGAGATGGACTTGTATGATTGTATCCCTTTTTCTTGCACCTGCTAGTCAGGCATCGGATGCTAAATTAAACATGCTGGAAGAAATCTATGAGATAGAAAACTTTAGAAAGATGTACAACTAGACAAAATATGTTGTGGACCTGATCAATAATAATTACCAATAATTCCAAAGTTGTGGTAAACATATTTGTTAGCACTCCTCAGTGTCCCAAGGTTGAGAAAGGAGACCGATGTAGGTAACCTCAAACTAATATTTAGATCTATTTGCTAGCCCTACTAATCAAAGAGGGCTCTCTCAAGGATATCACAGCCTATGAAGTCACTGAAGAGGGAATGAGATGTTAGGCTACATATTAAGCTCAATGGTGTTTTATCTTTAGGGCTTGCTGAATGAAGCTCAATGGTTTAGGAACTAGGCTAGGGTTTCTAATGATCAATTGCAAAGATATAATGAGGAAAGGTATGTATGATTAGTGAAAGAATTAGGCTTTCATGGTGGTTTACTTTTGAAAGAGTAAAGGATGATAATAAGCATGTAACCATGAATTCACTCATCAGAATAAAGAACCCTAGCATGAAAATATCATCAAATCATAGCATATAACTTATGAATTCTGTTTAAAAACCTATGAGATGATCACAAGAAAGCATAGAGATGGTAGGAAAGAAAAATATATATTAAATTGAATGATAAATAGAGAAAAAAATTGTCACAGAAGCATACCACAAGAATACAAAGATAATAACTACAATTGTCTCGTGTATTATCGCAGGAAAATGTACACTAGCTCCAAGCAGTGATTCTCAAGCATCCAGCCCTCTCTTTGACTTAGATCAGGCTACATATAGATAAAAAACAACTTTCCCCCTCTCAAGCGTTGAATCCATCAATATAGGAACAATTTACATCATTTTATCTAAGCAAACCTAAAACTAGGGAGGTTAAGAAACAAACTCTCCATTTAGAAATGATTGACTTTACTAGCATTAACGACCATCACAATTACATCAAATTTACATTTACAAGCCTATTACACTTAGTTACATCATCTATAAACCCAAATTGACTAATTACATCATGGAAAGTTAAGTTTTACTAATAAAAACCAAAAAATGGCATTGCTGACAAAAGCACATCAAATTTCCTTAGAAGCACAGCGCATTTTACTGAAGCGTAATGAATATTTTGAGTTCACTTTTGAGTGACATTTATTCATCCAATTTCTAAAATGAAGGTATAACTTGAAAGCATGGGATGTATAGTTATCTCTAGAGTCTTCAAGCATGGAAAATCACCTCTCCATGGCTGAGGAAAATGAGTTTTCCTAAAAACTGCTCCAAAAGCACTGTGAGGGGACCAAAATAGTGACAGAAACCCATTTTTTAGCATGTTTTTTTAATTTTTCTTGCAAAATGGAATCTAACATGGCTCATAAGTGACATGTATGCCATGTAAAAGGAAAAGGGAATCTAATAATGTAGGATTTTTATCATTTGGTGGGCTCAGGAAAAAGCGCAACAAATTTTCGTTGTGCTTATGGAAGTGCAAAATTTCTAGAAATTGCCAAAAATCCATAGAAACTCAAAATTTACAAAAGTTTTTTCAAAATTGTTTCCGACTTGCTCCTTCAAGCTAGTGAATGGTAGGCTAAGAAATCGTTGAAGCATCAGCCAACAAATCTAAATTTTCCCTCTTCCTTAGCGTTATTAAGGTTTTCTTCAAATTTTTAACCCTCATCTTGTTGATCCAGTTCCTAGTGTAATAGTTCCTGGCCATGTTTCTCTATAGCTTAGTGTCCTTTGATATCCTTATTCAGAAGCATATCCAAGTGTTTATTGGCATTTATCCAATACTTTTTTTCCTCTTCAAATTTTGTAGCAATGTTGTCTTCAAAGTCTTCCTCATCTAGTGGAGGAGATGGCTCAATCCCTAGTGCTTCCTTTTTGTCAGTCCTCTGGTCTTTGGCCTCCTTCGCTTGATCTGAGGCTCCTTATATATCACACTATTACCTCTGTCATCATCTACCACCTATTCAACCCTATTTTTAGAAAGAAAAAACTGATTTACCTCAAGTTGTCTATTCTCCCACTATAAGAATGAAATCATGAATTTGGCCTTTACCAAGTCATCCTTAAGCTCTCTGATTTTTGCCTCTTTCTATTTGATGATTTTCTTAGGTGACTTGTGCTACCCATGAATTTATAAGTCTGCCATGTGAGTGTCAAAGTGTACCTATTCTTCCTCATGCAAGGGTGCCTCATGTTGATGTGTTGATGTCTCTTGTCCACCAATAGTAGGTTGAGCCATTTCCACACTGTCAGGAGAAAACACCAACCTTTTTCCTTTGCTATATGTTTTTTTCACCTCTACCCTAAGTCTCCTTGTCACCAGTTTTCTTGTAGAGCCAACTTCTTGAGGCCTTGGTGACTCTTCCAATGGTGAATTTTGACTTCTAGGTTGACTAGTAGCAGGAAAAAGAGATGTTGACTGCATGGATGCCTTCGAAGATAAATTGACCTCTGACAATTGATGCAAAACAATAATTTTGACCAAGCCGTAATGAAATAGGTTTTTGTGGTCATATTTCCCTTTGCTCTGTACCTTCTCTATCATCTTGACCAATCTTCTATATAGGTAATGAGATAGGTTAAGAGGTTTGACAGTTGTAAAAAGCATCAGTAGTCTTATATGGTACTGGTATAACATTGAAAACCTACCCTCACAGGTAAAGTACTTCATGATCATCTTCATCAATGGAGCATACTTTTCAAACAAGTTTCTAAAGGGAAAATTTTGCTTTGGAGTAGTTTCGTAAGGTGGCTTCAAAAATTCTTTGTAGTTTTCAACGTCTAGGTCCATCCCTTTGAACCAAACTTCTCCATGGTTAGGGATCCTAGTGGATATGGAAATGGCCTCTGCTGAAATCGTGAATTCAGCCATTGCTATGTTGGTCCTATCCCTCCTAAAACTAGTGCAAAATATGCTTGTCAAGTTGACATTGAAACCTACTTCTTGGATCTTCTCACAGAAAACAAGGGAACCCACATCATGGAATGATTTTTTTAGGAATGGTGAAGCCATGATTTCTTGGAATTTGGTGGGATAAAAATGGATTATATTCCCTCCTTTATAATTTTTATTATCAGTGGGTGTGGTATTTTCCTCCATGGTAAAACCTTAGCTCACTAGGAGGGAAAAATTAGTGTTTGGTTTTAAGAAATTAGAGGATTTCAGACTGTCTTGTAGAGGGAGGGAAATGAAGGGGTTAGGGGCTGTCTAAATTCTTGGGGAAATTTTGGGGGTAGGGATAGGTGTTATGGAGTGTAGGGAGTGGAAATTTTGGAAATGAATGAGGGGAAAAGGGTAAAAACTTGAAAACACAATCCTAGCCTAGAAAGTGTAATATAGGCTAGGGTTTGTAGGGAAGTGAGGGAAATGAGGGAAATGGGCATGGGAAAAGGTAAAGGGAGGTATATGGAGTATGAGGGAGGGTATTTGAGCATAAAATTTAGGGTTTTACCACAACAAATGAAGCAAAATGACAAGGAGACCAAAAACATAGAAAATCCCTAGGAGAGGGTGATTTACTGAGCTATATGATGAAACTGAAGCAAAGAGGGATGAAGGAGGAGTGAATGTAACCCACTTACTGGATGATGATGTGCTAGACCTATAATTTGATGAAGAGAACCTCTGCAATGAATTATTTTTCTCCTTTTAAAAAACGCGACACCTTGGCGAAAAGCGCAACAAGGTTGCCAAAAACGCAGCGAGGGAGAGAGAATGATACTCTAGAGGCAAGAATTTAATCTTATGAGGGTTGGAATGAAATTCCCAATGGAGAGAGCTCTTATGAAAGTGAAATGAAAAAATTGAATTCTTTGAATGGTCTTTTATAAGCTGCAGGTCAATTTTTTCTTAATTCATGGAGGTGACAGCATTGATAACTTTGAGAAATGATGCAATGTGACTGCAACATGAGCTTATTTGAAATCAAATGTTACCTTTGTTGGGAAAAATGTTGGGGGGCAGGGGGGTGAATCAATATTTTAACATTCACAATAACGATTTTCCTTTTCAAATAGTATATGCTACTTTACTGAAACCAACTAGCGTATGTCCGTGACTATAAAGAATGAAACCAGCTTGTATATCATAAACAGGTAATTCATTGTCATTAACTTGTAAACAAAAGCAGTAAGAGTAGAATAAATCAACACACATGAACACCAGGATTTTTCAGGTGGAAACCCAATATGGGAAAAAAACCACCGTTGTTGTCGTCTCAGTCTTCAATCTTTTTATAATAAATTTTTTTTTTACAAATTTTGTATTGGTGCAAACTTTCCCATTACGTAGGCATCCACTTGCTGAAGGGTACAACCTTCTCCCATTTTCCAGTTTCTACTGGAAGGGATCTCGAAGCCCCTAGCTCTTGTATTGGCTAATATGTTTACCAGTACGTAGGCGGCAACCTACAGAAGGATACTAGCTTCACTCTTCCTCTAGGGACCACGTTTCATAAATTTTAGACTGGATACTCCTTGCACACAACAACACAATATGAAGGCCATGTTTCATCAAATTTTCATACTAGACCCATTAGTAACATCGAAGCTCCAAATCAATCACCACTGCAATAACTACATCTACCAACAATTAGTTAATCTAAACAATTAGATCATTGTCACTAGAACAGAGAGTCGAACCCTGAACACTGCATCAATAATCAAAACCAACTACAATCTCAAAAATCATATGTCAGAATGTATACGTTACTTCAGTGTAGCCAACCTTCATGTATACTCTACTTCGTTTAACTGAACTTGCGTATACCTTTAAAAATACTGAATGACAAAACATCTGAACCACAAATTGTACCAATCAGTGACATTCTGAAGATCTATTGTTAATTTATAGAGTTCTAAATAGATGGAAGCAAAGTTCACTTTTCTCACTTAATCAATCAATTAACTAGACTCAGTCTCCTTATACAATCAGTTCCATTGTCAAATCTATGGATACATCATCGACAGACTCTAGTAAAACAACATCACTGATCAGATAGATCAGTCATCCATGAACAATAGGATTTTTTTCTGCGTAGGCTACTTGGTAGTGCCAAACCAGCATGTATACACGCCTTCACCAAGGCGAACCAACGTATAGATCTACAAATAATAACTTATAACTTTGCATCTATTCTAGACTTCAGACCTACCCAGGTCATAACATTTACAGGATAAAACATGTGTTAGCATTCAGATCTAGCCCAAAAATTATCAGATCATACAATGAAAAGTCATTTTAGGTCTCATGATCCTAATCCAACATTGTATCAAAAGGTGCACAAGGTATTTTAGATCATATCATAACCATAGCCCTTACAAAATAAGATATAGCTTAGATAGAAGTATTCGTGAAAAGTCCTTTCACTTACACACTTAACCCTTTGATATTCTCCTCCTTGTATAGTTTTAGCCTTTTTCAATACCTCAGACCAAAACAACACTTAGAGCCTGTGGTATCCTTGGATGGGATCAAGTAACTATTATTCCACTCAATATTATGGGCTAATACCATGGTATGGACCCTTGGTATTCATTAATCATATTTTTCCTTAATTTTCCATCCCATATGCACTTTTCCTCTTGTGAAAATGTGTGCATACGTATACAAGATTTTTGTTAAGTGAACCCACTTGTATATGCTACTTGGATTAGGTGAACCTACATATATAGCTTAAACTAACTTAAAAAATTTATTTTCTTCAACTTCTTGATTCTTATCTATAGTCCTTTGTTCCAACATCCTGTTCTTTTTTACCATTTCCCTATTACCTCTAAATTGACCTGTTACAATGTGAGTTGCCTTTTCAAATTTGAATTGACCTCTGAGTGGGTTGCCATCAAGGACAACACCTATATCATAGTGCTAAAAATCTCCCCCTTTGGACTTGATGGAAACCATATAGGTGTTGATTACTTCAAGCTGTAGAACCTATTAGATATATCAAAAAACACCATCCAAGATACTCTCCCCCTTTGACATCAAGGGCAAAGGGTGGACCAAGATATTCTCCCCTTTTGAGATACACTATGTTGTCCACAATCCTCCTAAGTACATGTATAGTTTGCAAATATTTTTTTCAAAATACTAATATGACTCTATGACTCAACTATCTGAGTATGACCTGCCTATCACTAATGACTCATACATACATCATTCACCCAACCAAGTGGGGATATACCAAATTTTTATACATGAATGAAACATTGTAATTATTACATCATCCTTCCCATGCATAGTGGGAGTACAACTTACATCATATGTCCAAAAGGACTCATTCCAAATAGACTATGATAGAAATAGACATATTACACCATAGATATTTACATGACCTTTACAACAAATGATATGAATATCTGAAACCATACTTGAATTCAGCAGCGATAATGCTAACAATGCATAATGTTTTTGAAGGCTAATGCCCCCCCTAAACCTGTGCTACATGTGCATTGTTAACAAATCATTCATCAGTCAAATAAACAATAATGAAAAAAGCATATCAACATATTGTAACCATCAATATCAGACTGAACACCCATGTCAGACACTAATTTTGAGTCTAACCCATTGTTTTTCTATCAGCGAAAACATATACACCACTGAAGCCACATAAAGTAGCATAAATACGCAACTCTGCTTCATGAAACCCACGTATAGGAAACTTTCCTCTGAAAACTGGATTTAATAGTAGGATGATGCAAAAACTACTCCCAGCTTTTGTCTAAGATATTCATATGTTTCTCTGGGAAGGAGTTTGGTAAATATGTCAACAATCTCTTCTTTGGAGGGAAAATACTCCAATATAACCTTTTGTTCAAGCACTTTTTCTCATAGAAAGTGGTACTTAATGGGTATGTGCTTGGTATTGTAGTGCATGGCTTGATTTTTTGAAATACTAATGGAACTTGTATTATTACATAGAATGGAGATGGGTGGAGAACATGTGATTTGAATATCTTGCAATGTTTGCATCATCCAAAGTAGTTATGTGCAGCAAGAAGTAGCGGCCACATATTCTACTTCAGTTGTAGATAAGGAAATCGAACTTTGTTTCTTGCTGAACCAAGACACTAATCGTGATCCCATATAGAATGTACCTCTGCTAGTGCTTTTTCGATCACCAACATTTCATGCCTAATTTGCATCTGTATATGCATGAAGAGTGAGATCTGTATCTTTACGATACCATAGACAAAAGTCTTGAGTTCCTTGGACATATTTGAATATTCGTTTTACAGCCTGAAGATGTGATTCCTTTGGATTGGCTTGGAACCTTCCAACAATTCCTACTGCATGCATGATATCTGGTCTAGTACTTGTTAGATAAAGTAGACTTCCAATCATAGATTTGTACGTTGGTTGATTCACTGTAGGAGATTCATCATTATAACTGAGACTACATCCTGTTACCATTGTAGTACATACTGGTTTAGAATATTCCATTTTTTACTTCTTCAAAATCTTCATGAGATATTTAGTTTGTGAAAGAAAAATTCCATCCTTTGTTTGTTGTACTTGAAGACCAAGAAAATAAGTTAGTTCACCAAGTAAAGACATTTCAAAGTCTTGCTGCATAACAAAAGGAAATTTCTGACTGATAGATTCTTCATTGTTGCCAAAGATGATATCATCAACATAGACAACAATAATTACCAGTATGTCATTCTCAATTTTTGTGTATAAGTTGTTGTCTGCAGATCCTTTTGTGAAACCTTCTTGTTGAAGATATTTTTCAAGATGATAATACCAAGCCCTTGGAGCTTGTTTCAGTCCATATAGTTTCTTTTTGTGTTTCCATACAATATTTGCATCATTTCCTAGAATGAATCCTTCTCTTTGTTCAATATAAACTTCTTCTTCTAAATCTCCATTAAGAAATGCATATTTTATATCCATTTGATACACTTTGAATTTTCGAAAACTCGAAAGAGAAAGAAACATTCCTATGGCTTCAAGTCTGTCAATAGGTGCAAAAGTTTCTTCAAAGTCTATATCTTCCTGTTGAGCATACCATTTAAAAACAAGTCTTTCTTTGTTTCTAATAGCCTCTACATTTTCATTTGACTTATTCTTCAATATCCATTTTGTTCCTATAACATTTTTACCATGAGGTCTAGGAACTAGTTCCCAAGTATCATTCTTTTCAACTTGATCAATTTCTTCATCCACAGCCTTAACCCCACATTCATCTTTGCTAGCATCATTAAAATTATGTAGTTCAATGGAGGATAATAATGCTAGATAACTGGAAGCTCTTACAAGAGTTCTTCTTGTCTATACTCAAGATCCTCTTTCTCTTAGAATTTCAAATTCTGGATGATTCTTTTCGACATACCTAGATGGAGTCTTTTCCATGTCAGTTGTATCTTCCTTTTATACTTCATTGGTTTCTTCCTCTATATCATTTCAATTTGATACGAGAAAGAATTCACCATCTTTGTCATTATCATCTTCCTTTTTTCATTTCACCTATTCTGGATTTCTGAATGCTTCATCGATTACGACATCAATACATTCAACAATTTTTCAAAGTCTCTTATTATAACATTTGTATCCTTTACTTCTAGATGAATAACCAAGAAGTATTCCTTCGTCTGCTTTGGGTTCAAAACTTACCGAATTTTTCATCAGTATTTTTGATGAAACATTTTTTTATAAAAACTTTGAAGTGTTTTTATAGTAGGAGGCTTACGATACCAAAGTTCATATGGAGTTTGATCACTATTCACCCAAACATGAGATTTGTTGAGAATATTTATAGCAGTATGTGCAGCTCACCCCAGAAGGTGTCAGGGGTTCCAGATTCATCAAACATAGCTCGAGCCATTTGTTGAATTGTTCTATCCATTCTTTCCACCATGACATTTTGTTGAGGAGTTCCGGCAAGCGAGAGCTATCTTTTTATTCCATGTTGTTGAAAAAATTCAAAAGATTCATCTGATATGAATTCTCCTCCCCGATTAGATCTGAGAAATTTGACTTTTAGATCTAATTCATTTTCAACTAAATCTCTTAAGACTTTAAAATTTTCAAAGGCTTCACCTTTATGCTTTAGTAAACCAATCCAACACATTCTATAAAAATCATTAATGAATACAATATAGTATTCTTCTCCACGAGGTGAATTTTTCCTTGTTGGTCCACATAGATCAGTATGAATGAGTTCAACAGGGTTACTTCCTAATCCTTGCTTCACATTGAATTGATCTTTGGTTTTCTTACCAAACTGACATGGTTTGCAGATGGTATTTTCTAGGATGCTAATATCTGGAATATCACGAACAACCTTGAGCTTGCATGATTTTCTTATTTGAGAAAAGATTAGATGCCCCAATCTTCTGTTCCATAGCCAATTTTCTTTTCTTTGCTTAGATAACATTGTTCTTAACCTCCTTTTAGTATATATAGATTGTTTGGATTTCTTGTACCTTTGGTTATGGCTTTTCTTGTGTCAAGCTCACAAACCACACATCCTTTTGATTGAAACACTACTTCATTTCCTTGATCACACATTTGACTGATACTCAACAAGTTATGCTTTAAATTATCAACATACATAACATTTTCAACTTTAATCTTTTCTTTCAAATAAACAGGACCTTTACCCTTAATGATAACTGGTGTGTCATTTCCAAAAGAGACATTCTTTTCCTTTTCTAAAGAATTATATGAAAGGAGTTTATCTTTATCCCCTGTCATAAGTTTTGAGCATATGTTGTCAATGTAACAATGATTTTCTTATCTTTCTGCAAACAGAGCTATGCCACATCTTTATGACTGAAATTCCTTCTTTTTCCATACCTTGGAATTTGATGATGTTTTCTCCTTTTGAAATTTTGGCTGAAATTTGCTTCTGCATTCAGATTCTTCATGACCAAAGTTATTGAAAAATGAACATTCAATTTCATCTTCCAGAGGAGAAAAGTTATTATAAGAACGTTTCTTGATTCCTATCACACTCCTCTGTTTTCTTGCTTCTCTAGTCATGATAGTCTTGTAAGAAACACATTGAGCAGCTTTATGACCAAAGTTATGGCATGAAAAACATTGTCCATTAAATAAGAAGTTTATGTGATCATAAAATATTTTGGTGTTGTTTACCTTTCGTTTGGGGCTTCTATTGATGCCCATCCTTGGAGTAAAATTAGAATGATCTACCTGGGAAGTACCTTTAGGCTTTTCTGAAGATTGATGCATTATTCACTGGTTTTTGATGCATCAATATAGCTTCTGGTGCTAACTGAGGGCTTTTCTAGTTTGGATGTTTCTCCAGTGCATCCAAGACCGGCATTTATAAGAGGAGAACACTTAACCTTGATGATTTCATCTAAGGTTTTTGATCCTTTAGCAAATATAATATTAAGAGATTTTGTCTTCTCAAGTTCTTTTCTTAGACCCACTACTTCACATTCTAATTTTTCATTTTACTTTTCTCTTTTAGTGAGTTGATGTGTCAAAGTGTCTATGGCCATATTCTTTTGTTCCAAACATATTTTAAGTTTAGTGATTTCTTCATGAAATTCTTCCTCTTCTAATGCATCCATAAAATCATCATTTTCATAAGCCATGAGTAGTTTAAAATCTTGTTCAAATTCATCTTCATCACTATTAGACAAGCCATCACTATCCTCATGAGTATAATGACTTCTCCTATTAACAAATTGTTTTCTATTACCTTTTCCAGACTCCTTTCTGTTTTCATGATTATCTTTATGGGGACATTTAGCAGCATAATGGCCAACTCTACCACAAGAAAAACATTTGAATGGAAGATTACCTCTGAATCTTCTGGAATCCCGTTGAAGCTTCTTCACAAATTTTACCTCATATTCTTCTTAAATATATCCCAATTCCTTGAGATATTCTTTTTGTTTTCCCTTTGTTGAAGCTTTGGAAGTGGCTTCTCTAATATCTGATGGACCTCCTTTCTTCATTTTAAAGGTAGTTAAGATTCCATGAAGTTGAACAACAATAATAGCTTGTAGATCCTACTTCTCTTCAATGGAAGATACTTTTGACTCAAATTTAGAAGATAGGGATCTCAAAATTTCTCTACTAAAGCAGCCTCCTTTATTTCTTCACCCAGATTCTTCATACAATTTACAATCTCATCTACTAGTAAAAAGTAACTAGCAATACTTTCATCACTATGCATCTTGAGAGTTTCATATTGAATTATAAGAGTTTTGTGCTTAACATGTTTTACCTAGGAGTCTCCTTCGTAGATCTGAATCATTTTGTCCCATATTTCTTTGGTTGTCTTGGGTTGCATGACTTTGATGAATTCTGATTCAGACACACTTCGCAATAAAATATTGACAGCTTTTGCATTGGTTTCATATAACTTATTTCCTACTATATCTGTGGGTATTGCTGCTAGAAATTGGTATCCGCCTTCTACAATGTCCCAAACATCAACTCCAAGTGACTGAAGATAGGCTCTAGTTCTTATCTTCCAATATGCTAATTTGTTCCCATTGACCATTGGTGGTCTGATAGATCCCATGCCTCCATGATTGTTCATCTTGAGAGATCTCCCTTCAAGCGATCAAGCTTCTTCTAAAGGACCTACTCTGATACCAATTGTTGGGAAAAATGTTGATGGGGGGTGGGTGAATCAATATTTTAACTTTCACAATAATGATTTTCCTTTTCAAATAGTATACACTACTTTACTGAAACCGACTAGCATATGTCCGCAACTATAAATAATGAAACCAATGTATATATAGTAAATACATAATTCATTGTCTTAAATCAGAGTGTGATGCATTAACCAGTAAACATATTTAGTAAGAACATAATAAATCAACACACATAAGAAGCACAAATGAACAACAATATTTTTCAGGTGGAAACCCAACATGGGAAAAAAACCATGGCTATTGTCATCTTAGTCTTCAATCTTATTATAATAAAAAATGTTTACAAATTGTGTACTCCTATAGACTTTTCCAGTACAAAGGCATCTACTTGATGAAGGATACAACCTTCTGTCATTTTCCAGCTTCTACTGGAAGGGAGCTTCAACCACCTATCTCTTATATTGGGTGATACATTTACCAGTACCTGGGCACCAACCTACAGAATGCTACTACCTTCACTCTTCCTCCAGGGGTCATGTTTCATAATTGTTCAGACTAGATACTCCTGGTATACAATAACACAATATCAAGGCCACGTTTCATCAAATTTTCATACTAGACCCATCAATAACATTGAAGCTAAAAATCAATCACCAATGCAATCAATGCATCTACCAACAATCAGACAATCTGAACAGTCAGATCACTGTCACCAAAACATAAAGCTTTACCCAGAACACCACATCAACAATCAGAACCAACTAAAATCTCAAAAATCATATGTTAGAATGTATACGCTACTTCCTTTAACCCAACTTGCATATACCTTTAAAAATATTGAATCATAAAACCTCTGAACCACAAACTGTACCAATCAGTGATATTCTAAATATCTACTCTCAATTTACATAGTTATAAATAGATAGTAGCAAAGATCACCTTTCTCACTTAATCAATCAATCAACCAGACTCAATCTCCTTATACAACCAGTTCTATTTTCAGATCTATGAAGACATAATTGACATAAAACAATAAAACATCATCACTGATTAGATAGATCATTCATCTTTGAACAACAGGATATTCTTCTGCATACACTACTTGGTAGTGCTGAACCAACGTTTATACGTGCCTTCACCAAAGCAAACCAATGTATAGATTTGCAAATAATAACTTATAACTTTGCATCTATTCCAGACTTCAGACATACCTAGACCATAACATTTACAGGACAAAACATGTGTTAGCATTTAGATATAGCCCAACAATTATCAGATCATAAAATGATAAGTCATTTTGGGCCTCATGATCCTAATCCAACATTGTATCAAAAGGTGCACAAGGTATTTCAGATCATATCATAACCATAACCATTACAACATAAGATATACTTCAAAAAGAAGTATTCATGAAAAACCCTTTCACTTGCTCACTTAGCCCTTTGGTCTTCTCTTCCTGATATATTTTTAGCCTTTTTCAACACCTCAAACTAAAACAGCACTTAGAACTTGTCCTATTCTTGAACATGATCAAGTAGATGTTATTCCGCTTAATATTGTGGGCTAATACCATGATACGGACCCTTGGTATTCATAAATCTTAATTTTCCTTAATTTTCCATCGCATACGTGCTTTTTGTTTTGTGAAAGTGCGTGCATACGTATACGCGATTTTTGTTCAGTGAACCCACTTGTATACACTACTTGGACTAGGTGAACCTGCGTACTTAAAACATTCTTTTTCTTCAACTTCTTGATTATGATCTATAGTCCTTTGTTCCAACATCTTGTTCTTCTATACCATTTCCCTATTACCTCTGAATTGACCTATGAGTGGGCTTCCATGAAGGACAACACCTATATCATAATGTCGACAACCTTTACATTTATTCCTTTTGTACCTAATTTTCTAGCTCCCTTTAATGATGACTCAAATGATGAACATTACTCATTTTTCTTTAAATGAATAGCATTATGATGACAAATGAAGTGGAAACTTAGACCATGACCTAAATGATGAAATATTAACCATTTCATGACCTAAGACACATAAATGAAGACATGACCATAATGAGTAATGAAGACTATGAATAGGTGGAGGGAGTAGCAGTGATCTAGACTTACTAACTAGTGACCGAACTTTCATTTTGAAACCTATTGAAACTGTAAAAAATTAACCTAGGACCCCAATCACAATTTTGAAAGAGTACATCGATAACTGGTGAATGACTAAACTAACAAACACTAACAATATTCACTTTTCTTCCTTTCTTATTTGGCTGCCTATGAAGTTTAGTCTATCAGTTGGAGATACCAACTTCACTAGGAAGGAGATGTCATTGATGAATAATTTTAAAATTTTCTCACATTGTTGGTTAGGAAAACTCTAGTGTCTGGTCCCCCATGAGTTATTTAAAAATTTGTTGCTTCCTCAAAAAGATAAAGACTTTCGTAGCATTTACATTAGGAATTTCTATCTACCTCCCACATTCAGTTGTGTCTAGATTTCATAAAATTTTGGGATAATAATATGAGATGCGTAGACCCTTGGGAGCTACCCTACCAGCCCTCTATCAAACAAATTTTTGATGAATTGCATTGACAATTGAATACAATGTTTCCTATTCCCCCCAGAGTCTTAGATCCATATGAATATGTTATTACCCCACTTTCTGATGCAGAGTTGGAGGAGGAGAAACAAGTCACATTGTATTTACAACCTTTTAAGGTTGACTTGTCGGTTCCTATAGCAAAGCATCCCAGAAGTCTGGTCAAAAAAAGTCACAAAGTCCCAATGCCACCATGATTTCCTCTGAAGGAATTCAGAGGGAAGAAGTGCTATTATACGTTTGTTTGGAAGACTCACGACATGAAATTATAACAAGTTGATACAGTTGTCTGAGAAATATTGGAATCTTTTAAGGCAAAGGGGAAAGCGGTCAAATACTTAGAAAGATGAAAAATCCAACATCAAATGTTGAAGCTGACATCTTGAAATTAGTTGGAAATGCTAAGGATTTTTTACGGAAAATTACTACCAAAATATGTAATAAATCTACCAAGCTTCAATGGGACATAATTCTGTGCAAAATGGTACTTCTACTTACAAGCAAAACTAGAGAATAAAATGATACATTTTCCTAGGAAAAGATCCAGATAGAGAGGGCTACAGGTACACATAAGAAGACCCAAATTACTGAGATTGATCTAATTGAGGGTACACTCCCTGCTTATTTGACATATATTGTACAAGAACAATAAAATTCTACCAAATCAATAGTATTCTCAGGGAAATTCATCACAGTGTACTTTACCAGATGAAATAATTAGAAACCATAATGACTAGACTTAGGATATGTTGTCTGCACCAACATATCAATAAAAAATAGCGACGACTTCGAATGGAACACCATCATCTAACCCAACTTCAACAAGAATGCCAGGCACCAAAATAAAATAAAAAAAGGAACTTATTAACATTCACAATAAGTATTCAGACCTAAACCTTGTTTGTGATAGACAAATCTTCGAAGTTCTAGAACTCTCTATAAAATCAGTAAAATTATGAATAAAAAGGAATAAAGATAGGAATGAGAAAGGTACATTTCGTTGGATTTCAACACTCGGAAGCATAAAAATATAACATCGACATCCCAACTAAAGATGACGATCATATTGTTGCCTTTCAACAATTGGTGTATCAATTGATTAACAGGAATGAGCATCTCAGTACACAAGTAACTAGTTTATATTCAAGAATAGAAGTGGAAATAGGAAAACAGTTGATAGAAATAATTCAAAAGTTCCATCATGAATTCCTACCATCCAAGTAAACATTGGATCACACACTCGATAGAGGCTCTTCCATAACTTCTACACTAAACAATTGGCCCACATATGTAGAATTAACCGATGGTAATATCATAACATAATAAATGACTATTTGTGATCTGTCCTCAAGGGAAGTTAGAGACCCAAGAGAAAAGTAGGAATTGGACAATAACCTGGAGTTGGAAAGGGAATTGTACACAAAATTGATGTAGAATAAGTGCTAGTGGCTCAATGAAGGGAAAAAACACAAATGGAAGAAAAATTACTTCATAGTTTTTACAAGGAATACTTAATCAAGTGCAATAGTTTGAACTAGAAAATCCTCTTGACAAAATGTTATCAAAGGAGAATCCATTAGAAGAGAGAGTTCAATTTCTTGTATATCTTAAATAATCAAGTGCAAAATCTAGGCTAGAAGTCCGCAAATGCTCCATCTTTGATGAACGTCTCCAAGTACTCGCACCAATTATCTATTAAAGTGCCTTCTAGATTATGCCACCACCATTGCCATTCATCACCTCCACAACATCCATGACCTACCCATTAGTTGTTTGAACCCATTGTTTCAACATGTGCTACAACCTCATAAAATAAATCTCATGAAGTTGAAGTGGATCAAACAACACATCATTCGACATAACCAATTCATGAAGTTTTGATCGAGATCGAAGAAATACCTATAGAATAATCACAAGAAACTCCGCATTAAGTCATCTATTACTCCTATCTTACATTGTAATTTATTTTGTATCAAAATTTTGTAAAATTTTCAATTGTCAAAGAGCCAACGAATGAATATAACATTGTATAAGCCATAATGATTTTATTGTAATGAATTTTGTATCACTCTAATTCTTCCATTATTTGGGATTAAGAAGGCTTTGAGGGTGGGGGAGATGTTGGAGGGGTTAGTTGTCTTAGTCGACTAGCCTAGTCAAGTCAGAATAAGAATAATGTAAGTCAGTCAACAAGCTTTTGAAAGTCATATTAAGTTAAGTATGGTCACCAATTAAACTACTGTAACAATCTTGACATGGTATAAATATATTTGAATGCATCAATGTATCGCTTTTGATTAGAATTTAAGAGATATAATAAAAAGTGTGCTTTTGTTGGTTCTCCACTACTTATGTCTCTTACTTATCTCTTTATTTATGTGTTTTTCCATGTGAATGCTTGATGTCCTTACTATTGGTAACCATGCATAATTTTCCCTAGATTAAAAAAACTGATGTGCAAAGTCCCACTACTTGAGATTTTCTAGCAACTAGTGCTTCTTTAGTGTCTCCAATGACTCCATCAATTGTGAGATGTGCTCCTCCCAAGTAGCAATGTGTACTAGTATATCGTATAAGTAGACAATAAAAAATGAATCTATAAAAGGGCACAATACATCATTCATTAATCTCATAAACATAGATAGTGTGTTACATAGGTCAAATGACATGACTAACCACTCATACAAACTTTGTTTGGTTTTAAAAGAAGTATTCTAGGTATCTTATTCTATGACTCAAACCTAGTGATGTCCATAATTTAAGTCCAACTTAGTGAACTATTTTCCTTCAAACAACTAATCTAGCATATCATCTATCCTATGCAGGGGTACCTATTCTTGAGTTTGATTTTGTTCAATGCATTGTAATCTATACACATCTTCCAAGTCCCATCATTTCTTGGAACAATGTTGATGGGTGACCCACATCGTGATGTACTCAGTTGAATGACACCTTGTTACAGTAACTGCTGCAACTATTTCTTCACCTCGCTTGTGTCTATAACAAACTTCCTGTACAACTAAATTGGCACTGGGAAGTTCAACAATAGCTAGATCTCATTCTACCCTTCCCTCTTTGGTGGTATCCCATTAGGCTCTTAGAACACATCCCTATATGCCTATAAAATCTCTTCTAGTTTTTCTTTTTATTTCTAAGCACACCCCTCCAGGGATGCCTTTCCTCTTACTGACTCTTCTACAAATTGATTTTCTCTTTAAAAAAAAAAAAAATTACTTCTTGCCGGAATTGATCATTTTTTGGCTTAGTTGGCACTTACTGTTATAGCATCATTTATAACCCTTGTATACTTGATGCTCTGATTCATGGCATTATGCAGTTGTTTTCCTTTAGACTTGGTCCTTTTACTAAAAAACATTATTTTAAATTCCATACAAGACTCTTCCCTTCAAAAAATGCGTACACACATGGGTCCATCTATACCTAACCCGCATATATAATTTGAAAAAAAAAAATATAAATCCCTATTTTATGGGCGGGGTTTACAAGTTACACTGGAACCCCACCTAGAGGAGCTTGTGGACTAACTATATCCCAAGAGAAACAATTGTTTTGAAGTGGTATAAATATACCTCATGGGAAGGCCTAAGGGGAGGAGGATAGGATTTTGATATCATATCCAATTGGTCCTTGATCCAGTCTGATTTATCCATGTGCCTCCTACACTTCCAGGTATAGGAAACCATTGTTTCCCCATAGATATGTTCATCTCCTTTATATGACATCTATGTGTATGCATTCAAAATAGGATTTTTGAGGCTTGGTTTGGACGAATCCGAAGGAAGGTTTCACTTGGAGTCATGGTCGAATCAGGTTGTATTCTTCCAGATTTCTTTGCAGACATGAATAAAGAATATCTGTCCTTTTCCCAATGTTATGATATTTATGCTTTAATTCATGTCATGATCTAATTATGTATGATTTCATGTTTTATATCCATATGCGTATATGATATAACATTCATATCTTCAACATGCTTCAAACTACTACTAGTATATATGATTTTATGGAATGAGTTGTAGGTTTTCAAGCATTGGAGGAAGTAGAGGGTTTGAACCCTGTAGGAACATATTCAAACATAGGACCTACTGGTACTCGCTCTTCATCCCACTTTAGTAGTTTAAGCATTAGGGTTGCTTTTTTGCTTGCTTCTTGTTGGTGTATTCCTTTCGATCTGTTAGGGTTTTCAACCCACACCCTAGGGTATTTTATCAGGTAAAATAATTGGTGACTCCAACTGGGAATACAATCTTGTATTTCCTTGTTTAGGTTGTTTCTCTCTTGATCTAGCCTTCTTGTTTGGTTTCTTGATTTTTCTGGTATCATTGATTTGTTTGCAAGCTGGGAAAAAAGTATGATTTGGATCAAGCCTAAATTTTTTATTTATCTTTATCGACCTATTTATATGCGATTTTTAGTTCAAAGAGTCACATACACACATGATTTTGTCTAGAGAAACATCTGTATAGGCATGTTTTCTTGAGTACAGTTCTGTATACACATAGGTTTGTCACTGCACAGTCACATATGTTTGGTTTTGAATGATTTTTTCAAATCCTGAGTCCAGTAAAGGGTTTTAACTGAGTTCTATTGCTTTTTTTCAGTTAATGATTATTTGGGAGAGTCTTGCTTCTTGCAAATTTTTAGTTCCCTATCTCTCTTTGTGGAAAAGCCTAGTCAACCTATGGTTTGCCTTTTGGCAAAGTGTTAGTTTTTTTGTTTGGTTTCAAGCCTTCTTAGTGAGATTCTTGGCTATTTTGAGCTTTTGGAATAGGGAAATGGTCTCAATTCACTCTTAACCCCGCCTTTGGATTGCTTTTCCTTACTTTCTTGAAATTTGACATATTTGGTTTTATCTTGGTTTTTGAGAAAGTCCTTGCAATCTTGAAAAGCTTTCTTGGTCTTCTTGAAATATTTATTGTTTGCTAGAGTTGGTATGTTGTTGTTCAGATCAGTTTTTTTGAGTTTGCAACCTCTTTTCACTTCAAGTCTTATGATGTTAATGAATCCCATGGCTTGTGAAATTTGAGGTTTCTTATGCTCAAATTTGATCTTGAAGTCTTTAGTAGTTTTGTTTTCTCGAGAACTCTTTGTGGCCTTAAAAATAAAAAAGATAAAATCATATTTGCCTTTGTTCTCCTTTTGGTTTTGTTTTTGGTCTTCTTATCATTTTTGAGCAAGTGTGAAGCCTTTTCATTAGGTTTAATTTGCTTGATTTTGGGGAAACATTTTTGATTGAATTTGTTCCTCCTTTTTGTCAAGGTTTGGCCTCTTGATCTCTTTGAGAAACACATTTTCTTTCTTTAAGAGAAATCCTTGGAATATTGCATTAAGCATTTTTAGTTTACATTAGGATAGATGCATTGTGAGAATTTTTTAGTATTTTTGTAGATTTTGAGTGTGTGACCATGTGTTTTGAAAAAGAAAAGAAATTTATTCTTTCTTAGTTTGTTCGTAGAACCTTTTGTAGAAATCTCTTTCATCGAAGAAAAAGAGTTTCATATGCATGTAGCGATGTTTTTTGTTTGTTTTTTCTTGTGTCAAATAAAATCATAAGTTGCACTTCCATTTTACCCTTGAATTAAGAACAACCATTAAAATCAAGCACTAAAACTAAAATGAACTAGAATTTTTCATTTTTCATATATACATCAACTATCCTAGGTCATTTAGGATGATGGAGTAGGTGTGTGGAGAGTTAACTCTCTAAGGCCACTGTAAATTTAAACACAGAAGTTGATTAAAAGAGTGAAATCTAGTGTCGTTAAGTTGTCTATGAAATCTCTTCTCTTCTGGGAGTTAAGCACAAGGGCAAGTGAAATTAGGAAAGAGAGATACCCCCTCTCCTACCTGTCAGACGCTGGCCAAAGATGGTTTTGTCTGGCTTCTGATACAGACTGGTGAACATAGTTTCCATTCCTAGGGGTCACATAGGTGACTGCAGAGGTGGGGGAGGGGGGAATAACTGTGGTACCTGAGGCAGATGTTGCATCACTTTCATAGTACTTTTTGAGGGTGCCATTGTGAAGCTAGGGTACTTACACCAAAAAATGGTTTTGTCTCGAGGTCAGCGTAACTATTTTTGTTACCTTTGCTTGTAGGTTCTAGCTGTAATTATCCCAAACTATATTTGGAAGGTCCTTTACTTCACTTTCTTGTATTTTAGTGTCCAATCCTCATCACTTGGAGCAGAAATACTTGGAAGTTTCTTGATTGGTTGCATATTTAGGGACTTTATAGTGGAGTGCTCTTTTCTCTTTGTATTTAGTTGGCTTTAGGTGGATTTGTCTTGTCACTTTTGGACCTTATATTCTTAGTGACTAACCAACCACTCCACTGGTCTTTAAAGGCTTTTGATCTTTCTTTTGAAATTTGTGGATTTTCCTCCTTAAGGGAAAAGGTTTGATTATGCATCTCTCTTCCTTGGAAATTCATTTGTACGATCCTGTAAGGGAAGGATCTGCGTATAAGTTGGGTATGGACAATATTCCTGTGGAGGCCAACCAAGTGACCCTTCCAAAAGGGAATCCTTGTGCTTTTCCTTTCTTTGGAAATGTTGGCACCCCCTTGATGGCCACTTTGAATATTCCTGGATTGAATGTTGGACTACCTATTTGGCTGTGGTCCACTCTGAATATTCCAAATGTTCTTAAGCTTCTTAGATGAATGCTTTATTTCAAGGACATCAAATGGGTGTTAATTATTCATATTCTTCAAAAGAGAAACCTAGGATTCATCTTTTTCCTCCATCTTGTAATAAGAGATCTAAAAATAAGAAAAAAAGGAGGAAGAAGAAGAAGAATAGTTCTATCCATGAATCATCACCAACTCCTGCAAGTCATGCTGGAGATGAGCTTTCATCCACTGCAAGTCATGGTGAGGGAATAAGTCTAATCACTACAAGTCATACAAGCAATGGGTCACCTACCTCCGTGAGTCATATTTCTATTGACTCACCTGCTTCTGTGAGTAGGACTGTGGATGCAAGTCCTACCTCTCTTGGGAAAGAGTCACTAGCCTTTGCGAGTCATGTTGGGCACTCTCCACTAACCATTGCTAGTCATGTTGGTGGAATGGATTTCGATCAAAAACCTAGGCATAGAATATTTAAAACAAAGTTCCCTTGTAATCTATGTAAGGGAGACCATCTTACTCATTTGTGCCCTGGTATTTCAGTGGTACAAAGGTTATGGTTCGAGTCTGATGGTTCTTCTACTCTTGTGTCTGTTATAGTTTCTCAACAATCTCATCAACCATTGGTTGATGATGTTATCGATCTAGTGCAATATCTAGTTGATTCCACTACTCTTTTGGGGGCTGAAGTGCCTAACAACAAAGTATTATTGATTTATAGTATAGATTCTTCTAATCTAGGGGGCATTCCTGTTAAGAAACCAGCTCACAAAAAGATAGAAAAGATAGATCAATGACTTTAAAATCAGCCTCTTCGAGGGGACAACCTCCTTTACATTACACAAATGAACAATCCTTGGATGATACAAATGAAAAAACCTCCTTTTTATATATAGGAGTCTAAGGGGTCACCATATAATCAAAGCCGACATAATAATAATAATTTAAGGGCACAACAATAACAATAGTGGGCTTCTATGGGGCACAATATAAAAATATGGGGAAAATAGGGACACAATAATAACAATAATGGCTACAATGACAATAGTAATGGGGAAATCACTAGTATTATAGGGACCTAAAAATTCCGATCTCTTCGAGTGTGCCCTCTCCAAGTTCTAGGAGTGACTCCTTTGATTGGGATAATCTTGTTGAGCCTCGTCTTCCTTTTGTTGTACCTTTCCAAACAAGGGTTAGATTTAATTACACAAACATCTATTGATGTATGGTGGATGAAGGATCATCAGAAAGTATTATATCCTAATGTATAAAGAATTTTTCAGAAGAAGTCACATTGAATATTTTGGTCGATGCATTTCAAACCAACGAGTGTGGTTCTCCAAAGTTGTTGGCAGCTGATAGTCAGTTGTTAGCATATGATAGAAGACCTGGTGAATATATGGGTGTTCTTCCTCAATTGCCTATTACTTTAGGTGGGAAGAATATCTTAATTGATATGATGGTGGTTGATCACCCTTTAGACTTTAATATGCTACTTTGATGTGATTTTGTTTATGTTATGAATGTTGTGATGTCATTACTCTTTCGAGTGATATATTTTTGTCATAATGGAAATATTGTCACTATTGATCAGGTTGCATCTGATAATCACCCCCATAATTCGAATTTACTATAGAATACCCCTTGGTATGTTCCAAGTGTTGAAGTAGACTCTACCTGGCCATAGGTGAACTATGTGGCATTGTATCCTCAATGTTCAATTTCTTCTGAGAAGGATCCTTTGAAATGTTATCTTCCTTCTCAGGACTTGGTCCCGATAGTTGACTGAGTGATTTCTCCTATGGGGACATGGCATGCCTTAATTCCCTCCTTTTATCCTTCTAGTTCTCACGATTTCTTGGAATTCGAGTTTCCTTAACAGGAGGAACTTTTTGAAGCCATAAGTTTTAACTAACAAAGGAGTCCTTCCCCTGAGCCTCACAAGGGGCTTGTCCTAAAGAACTATTACGCATAAGCCATAAGGTCATGTGGTTCCCTGTGCCATATTGTAAATGTAAGGTACGTTTTTTCAAGTTTTGTATTCTATAACACAAGATTTTATTTGAATTTTATATATGGGATGTATTAACTTCTTGTCTAGTATTCCTAATTATGTCTATAGAACTTGGAAGACTTTTCCTTTGGGCATTTTTATGGTTGATCTGTTCTAACAGGTATTGGTTTTCGAAACTAGCATATAGGTTAGGTTTTCCACATGAATTATGAATTTATCAGTTTCCTTTTCCATTTTAGCCTTAGGACTGACCCCACCAAGATATGACACAAAATCTTCACATTTCTTAGAAGTGTCATAACTTGTGTGGTAGAGCCTACCTTATCATGGGTGCCCTAGATAGTACCTTGTTGTCACTTGGAACCTATGCTGAGCTTTTGTTCTTAGGCTCGAGAGTCCTCTTTAGTCCCACCATGACTTTGCAATGAAGCCTCATTCATCCTCTTCTTCGCTATTTTTCTAGCTTTATACCCTAGATTCTCCCACATGTTGAGTTGTACTACTGCATTTCATGTTGGCTATTTGTACCTTTTGGCCTTAATCCGGCTTCACTTGGACTCATGTATAAGCCACTTTCTAACCATTTCTTTCTGCAAAATCAACCTTGCAATCACAGCCTCTACAACTTGACACTTTATGCTCATGGAAAGATCATTCCTTTGAATGTCATTGAACAGTTTTATCACCTTGCATTGAGCATAGGAATGTTCTACTCCAAGGAACTAGCACATATCTATCTAGACACTTGTTCTTCCCATGGTACCATAGGCATTCTTTTATTCCTTTTCAGGATTTTTAATATGACAAAGACAAAAAAATATATATTTCAAAAAACAGTGGGAACGGGACTTTACTTCCATAATTTATGGTAACAAGAGTCAGTTGCATCGCCCTTGGACAAATCATTCAAGGCAAGTATTTCCTCCATCAACATGGGTTGTAGTTTGACTTAGGAGAGCCATAACCTTGTCATTGAGTCAATACTCCTCTGGCTGGTTATCTCTTCCAATCATATGGAGAGTTTGTTTATGCCTCCTCCATGAAAAACTTATACAAAGTTATCATATGCTACCATACAGTCACATTGGAGTCTTGCTCTTGTTCAAGGGAAGTAAATCTAACTTGGCCTTTCTATGGTGTCCCTTGACTTATTTTCAGTCGGCCATACCCAATGTGTCAGAGTTCTATTCAGTATCACAACAGCTATTTGGTCCTTTTCTTGTGCTAGTTAAGAAGGTATCCATTGACTTCTTGCTGGCAGGTCTGCTCTTATCAACTTTGACAAATTGTTGTGATGGTAGGTCAAGGACCACACCCTAGCCCTATTTCCATCATTGATAGGTGACCTTGTACTCAACATCGATCAGTATCATGGGTCTTCGCCTGAGTGGTTTCCCTTGCGTTTGACGTCATCTTACATGATCACACATTGGGATTCATGTAGTACCTTGGTTTCCATTTGACCCTATAGGTGGATTCCTCACCTCTATGTCAGCTTTCATTATTGGTTGGTTTAGAGGGTTTCTGTTGTGTACTAGACACATCTTGTGTACACTGGAAACATTCTTTGGTATGGTTACCTCATATTTCTTCATCTGATTCCTTCCAAATTATTGGCCTGCGAGTTACACTTGCACTGGATTGATGTGGGATGCCTTAATGCCTTCCTTCCAACAGATCTTTTTCCATTGACTTCAACCCATTGCTCTGGGAATAAGGTCTATATTTCTTTGGCAATACCTTAGGGTTTGCAGTCATTAGTGGTAGACTCCTTTGCTATCAATAGTGAGAATACATCAATGTCTCCTAATTGGTAGATTCTCTCAAATGTTTGACATCAACTAGTTTATTCACACTTGTTAGATTATACTGGGGTACCTTGACTCTCATCATCATTATCAGTGAGTTGTCTCACATTTGTTAACGATATACATCAATGAACAGTAATCAAATGATTTCTCACATGATCGACTTCAGCTCATTTATTCCCATAGTGTAGAAATGTACCATGGTAGTCAGTGAATACCTCAAGTTGCATCAACATTTTTTGGTTCACTTGTCAGTTCCTCCAATTTTTTGCTAGTGATGCCATCCACCTTATATGTTGGAGTTCATCACAACAACATTTTATATGTTGGCACCCGAGTTGCATGCAATACCATTATTCCACTTTTTGACTTGGTACTTTGAGGATTAGTTATGTGACATCAATGATCAGATATCTCCTTCAACATCATTGATCAGTTCTTTTATATGTGATATTGTGAGATGACCTTGATATGTAATTTTGCGGCTATGATCAGATGATCCACTATGCATTTGTCGGTTTCCTCTATACTTGTATACATATTGGATCCACTCTACACTTGATATGGAGACATGAATTACTATCTCTGAGCATGGGTATGCCCGACTCAGACATGAGCTTTCCTTCTAAACTCTTCCACTGGTTTGGCAGGCTGGAATCTAGTGATCCCCTCTCAAGTCCTCTCATAATTATTTCAATACACTTAATATGTTTCAGCCATCATGTACCTCTTCTGACCTCATATATTAGGGGGTATCTATGATAGCATCATTTATCACCCTTGTATACTTGATGCTCTCATTCATGGCCTTCGGTAGCCCTTTCCCTTAAGACTTGGTCCTTTTACTAAAAAGAATATTTTAAATTCCATACATGGCTCTGCCCTTCAAAAGGTGCATAGATAGGTAGGTACATCTATAATCAACCCGCGTATATAATTTCAAATATAAAAAAAATATAAAATCCCTATTTTATGGGTGGGGTTTACGGGTTACACCAAAAGCCCACCTATAGGAGCTTGTGTCCTAACTATATCCCAACTAAAACAACTATTTTGTGGTGGTATAAATACAACTCATGGGAAAGCCTAAGGTGAGAAGGATATGACATTGATATTATATCCAATTGATCCCTGATCAAGTTTGATTTTTCCCTCTATCTCCTGAACTCCCAGGTATAGGAAACCCTTGTTTCCTCACAGAGATGTTCATCTCCTTTATATGACATCTATGTGTATGCATTTGAAAGAGGATTATTGAGGCTTGGGGTGGATGGATCTGGAGGAAGGTTTTTCTTAGAGCCGTGGTCGAAATAGGTTGTATTCTTCCAGATTTCTTTGCAAACATCAATAAAGAAGCTCTGTCATGTTCTTGATGTTATGATATTTATGCTTTAATTCATGTTATGATATAATTATGTATGATTTCATGTTTTATATCCATATGTGTATATGATATAACATTCATATCTTGAACATGCTTCGAACTAGTGCTAGTATATATTCTTTTCTGGAATGAGTTGTAGGTTTTGAAGCATTAGAGGAAGCAAAGGGTTTGAACCCTGTGGGAACATCTTCAAACGTAGGTGTTGGCTTGAGGGGGCCTCACCTATGTTCAATGTTAATTAGCCAAACAAGTCCCTACACTATTGGCCCTTTCAGCATCAGCCCGCGGAGCACAGACCGAAATCTCACCTGAACCAGTATGGGGGGATGCTGGAACCAAGTTTCCGCACCCTCAGATGGTTGTGATGTTGTTGGATTTCCTTTGTCCCTGCCTTCATGCAGGTGGCTTCGATCTAGGGCTTGCAAGACAAACCCTCTATTCTAGCCTTCAATATCCTCATGAAAGCATATGATCGACCTTTGCGTAGCCCTAACCTGTGGCTCAGGTACTTTCACACTACTACGGAAGTGTGCCCTGCAGATTCCCCAATTATCCTAAGTTATTTTCTTATCTCGTCTAATACTTAAAGTTAACACCACGTAGGCAAATGTTCATAATTGTGTTCAATTACTCAATGTGATTGCATTCATTCACGCATCGTATAAGCATAGTAAAGGAAATTCATAGATAAAATATGCAAACACATCAATAGAACAAAGACACAAAAATTGCAGAATAACTCCTTTTATTAATATCTCCCAAGTGTTTACAAACTCTGTCCACCCTGGGCACACAACTGCAGGGATACGCGCACTTAACTGCTGACTTCTACCCTAGGCCTCTGTGCACTTAGCTGCAGAGCCTCTATCTATCCTACAACCCAAGACTTATACTTCTTCTTCAGAGCTATCACTCTATTACATGATTTTCCATTCTATTGATTGATTCCTAAACTACTTAGAGCTTAGCTCTTTTTATACAATCCGTAGATCTCTTACAAATGATTTTACTTTACAAAACTAAGGGTAGACTACCCTTTTTGAAACATAACACCTTCACACTCCTCAAACACAAAATGCAAAGCCTTTACAATTATATTACAAAATTTGACTTAAACATGGGCTTTTAGCCCGAAAAATTCCCTTGGGGGATCCCACTCCCAATATTCCCCCAACACAAACATCATGATTCGCCCTCGAGTCACTCAGTAGGCGCGAAGATCTTTGCACGAAGCCCATATAGCTCTACCCGAGTGACCACAACTTCGGCCGTGTACTGAGCTACTACCTGCTTCATATCTTCAACTGTCTTCTTGGTTACTGCTCCTGCGATGTCAGCCTGAAGTTGTTGTTCCATCACTTACAGAGTCACAAGATTGCCCTCAATGTTTCCTGTGATTATGTAAGCATCCTCCAGCCAGGGCTTTAGTTGCACCTTCAACACTGCTTCCTCATGCAGCACCTCGTCCACCTGTTCCTTCAACTGCTTGGCTTCCTACAACTTGGCTAACCTCTATGTCAGTGCAACATTTCACATTGTGCCCTTAAATTTGACTATCATGTACCCCTTCTGACCTCATATATTATGGGGCATCTATTATAGCATCATTTATCACCCTTGTATACTTGATGCTCTCATTCATGGCCTCCCACAGCCCTTTCCCTTAAGACTTGTTCTTTTTACTAAAAAAAATATTTTAAATTCCATATGTGACTCCTCCCTTAAAAAGGTGCTTACACACACGGGTCCATCTATACTCAACCTGTGTATATAATTTGAAATATAAAAAAATATAAAATCGTTATTCTATGGGTGGGGTTTATGGGTTACACCAGAAGCTCGCGTATAGGAGCCTATGGCCTAACTATATCCCAACTAAAACAACTATTTTGAGGTGGTATAAATACACCTCAGGGGAAGGCCTAAGGGGAGAAGGATATGACATTGATATTATATCCAATTGATCCTTGATCAAGTTTGATTTTTCCCTGTGTCTCCTGTACTCCCAGGTATAGGAAACCATTGTTTCCTCACAGAGATGTTCATCTCCTTTATATGACATCTATGTGTATGCATTTGAAAGAAGATTATTGAGGCTTGGGCTAGATGGATCTGGAGGAAGGTTTTTCTTAGAGCCGTGGTCAAATCAGGTTGTATTCTTCCATATTTCTTTGCAGACATCAATAAATAAGCTTTGTCATATTGTTGATGTTATGATCTTTATGCTTTAATCCATTTTATGATATAATTATGTATCATTTCATGTTTTATATCCATATGCATATCTGATCTAACATTCATGTCTTGAACATGCTTCGAGCTAGTGCTAGTATATATGCTTTTCTGGAATGAGTTGTAGGTTTTGAAGCATTGGAGGAAGCAAAGGGTTTGAACCCTGTGGGAACATCTTCAAACCTAGGTGTTGGCTTGAGGGGACCTAACCCAAGTTCAACGTTAATTAGCCTAACAAATCCCTACACTACTAGCCCTTTTGGCATTAGCCCGCAGAGTGCGGATTAAAGTCTCACCTAAAGCAGTATGGGAAAATGCTAGAACCAAGTTTCCACACCCTGATATGGTTGTGATATTTGATTTCTTTTATCCCTGCCTTCACATAGGTGGCTTCGCTCTAGGGCTTGCAAGACAAACCCTCTATTCTCGCCTTCAATACCTTCACGAAAGTATACCATTGACCATCACGCAGCCCTAACTATGCCGCAGATACTTTTGGGCTGCTATGGCAATGTGCCGTGTAGATTCCCCAATTATCCTAAGTGATTTGCTTATGTCGTCTAATACTTAATGTTAACACTGTGTAAGCATATGTTCGTAATTGTGTTCAATTATTGAATGTGATTGCATTCATTTGCACATCGTATAAGCATAATAAGGGAAATTCATACATAAAATTTCCAAACACATCAATAGAACAAAGACACAAAAATTGCAGAATAACTCCTTTTATTAATATCTTCCAAGTGTTCACAAAGTATGTCCACCCTGTGCACACAACTGCAGGGGTACGCGCACTTAGCTGTTGGCATTATGTTTTCTGGTATGACTGTATGTTACAGATGTTGTACTTGATGGCAACTCCAGTGGCAAGGCTCTCAGTTTGTTGAAAATTAAGAAGGACGCAGGAAACCAGTTCAGGAGGTGCGTACCCGCAGGTACACCATGCAGGGTCCGCGTCCAGAGACGCTGGCCAGCCGTTCAGGGGGTGCGTCCACCCAGTGCACACATTTCAAGGCAGAGAAAAAGCATGTGGGGGTTTCTTGTGTGGTATCTAGCCGACGGTTTTGTGTTTCTATGGTGTCGGCTCGTGGTATTGTTCCATGTTTTGGGGAGGAGCTTGCCTATATAAAGCAAAGGAGTTCATTTGGATTGAGCATTGTCTTTGGTTGAATATCTTATTTGGTGAGATCTAGTCCAGATCTAAGAGGGCGAATCTTCTAATGGACTGTGATCTCTATGGCGCATGATCAGATCTGTAGATCTGACTGTTTGGCTTAGTCTTGAAGTCTTCATATCATTTATATCTGAAGGGGCGCAGGTTCAGTGGAAGAAAAGTACGCCGGGACGCAGGTACTGTAAAGGGCAAGTGCGCCGAGACGCAGCACAGTAGAGAGAGACCTGCGTGGGGACGCAGGGCGATCCAGGTTCAGGTGCGTCTCTGAAGCAGAAGGACGCGGCGCGATAGTGTTTTCAGGTGCGTCTCTGTAGCGAAAGACGTGGCGCGATAGTATCCTTGGGTGCGTCCCTGAAGCAACAGAACGCAGAGCAGTCAAAGGAACAGTGCGTGGGCACGCAGCGGAGCAGAAGGATATCTGCGTGTGGACGCAGAGTAGCAGAAGGTTAACGGCGTCTGGTCGCAGCCCACAGAAAGAAAAACTGCGTCTCTGTTTTAAGATGTTCTGTTGATTGAATTTCTCTATTGATAAGGTGTTCTGGGTTAGTTCTGTTGTTGCTGATCTGATATCTGTAGTGATATATATATGTTATGTACTTTTTGATTATCTGATGCTTTATGAAAAGAAGTAGAGGGTTGTAGCTCCCTTCCAGGAGTAGACTGGAAAACGAGAGAGAGAGAGAGAGTTGTAGCTCTCTGCAGGTTGCAGCCTGCATACTGGTAAAGGACTGCACCAGTACAAAATCATTGTAAAAGAAGTTTCTAAATTGAAAGAAGATAGAGACATATTGCAGCAGGTGGTTTTCACCCACATTGGGTTTCCACCTTACATCTTGTGTTCTTTGGTGTGACTATCTGTTTTTCATGCTCATTAATTTATGGTACTGACATGCTAAAATAATTCAAAGATCAAATAAGGAAGGTTTATTAAATTGCTAGATAATACTGATTCACCCCCCCCCTCTCAGTATTATTTCCAACAATTGGTATCAGAGCAGGTCCTTCAGAGAAGCTTGATCGCTTGAAGGTAGATCGTTCATCATGAGCAACTACGAGAGAGAAGCATCAATCAGGCCACCGATTTTTGATGGGACAAACTTCAATTATTGGAAGGTAAGAGTTACTTCATATCTTCAATCTCTTGGTACAGAAGTTTGGGACATTGTAGAAACAGGCTATGCTTTTCCTTCAGCTACTCCTACAGATCCAGCTGAGAAAAAGAAGTATGAAACAAATGCAAAAGCAGTCAGTACTCTATTAGGAAGTATATCCCAAACAGAATTCATGAAAGTAATGCACTTCAAATCAGCAAAAGAGATATGGGACAAAATGGTCACGAGCTATGAAGGAGATGAACAGGTAAAACAAGCTAAACTTCAAACTCTCAGGATTCAATATGAGACTCTCAAGATGTATAATAATGAAAGTGTTGCTAATTATTTTCTTCGGGTAGATGAGATTGTTAATTGTATGAAAAATTTGGGTGAAGAAATAAAAGAGGCTATAGTAGTTCAAAAGATTCTAAGATCATTATCCCCCAAGTTTGAATCTAAAGTATCTGCAATAGAAGAAAAGCAAAATCTCCGTGTTCTCACTATGTCTCAGCTACATGGAATTCTAACTGCTTATGAAATGAGAAAGGGAGGTCCATCAGACAGAAGGGAAGCTGCTTTTAAGGCATCAGGCAAAGAAGATTACTATGAAGCAAGCCATGTTCCAGAAGAAGAGGAAGAAGAATCAAATTTTGTCAGAAATCTTCAAAGGGGTTCTGGAAGGTTCAGAGGTAAGCTACCTTTCAAATGCTTTGCTTGTGGAAGAGTAGGTCATTATGCTACAAAATTTCCTTATAAGGATAAAGGAAAGGAACCTGCTAGATGGAACAAGAAACAAAGTGCAAATAAGAAAAGCTACTACACCCATGAAGATAGTGATGGTTTATCAAACAGTGATGAAGATGAACAAGGTAATAAATATAAGTTGTTAATGGCATTTGAAGATGATGATTATGAGGATGCTGTAGATGTGAATAACCTCTATGATGAAATTACTAGACTCAAGAGATGTATAGAAGAAAAGAATGTGATCATTGATACTCTACAATTTCAAATTGATGAAAAAGAAAAACATCTTGAAAAACTAGAAGGTGAAATTGTTGGTCTCAGAAAAGAAATTGAGAAAACAAAAGCTATTAATCTTAAGTTTGTCAAAGGATCTGAAACTTTGGATGAGATTATCAATGTGCAGCGGTCTCCTCTAAACAAGACAGGTTTGGGTTACAATGGAGAAACCTCTCAAGAATCCACCTCAAAAAGTTATCTTGATGCGGCAAGAAGAAATGAGCAGAAGAACAATGAAGATAATCAGGTAAAGCAGGGACAAAATACAAACAAAAACTATCAGGGGCAATCCATCTTAAGGGTGAACAAAAGCTACAACCAGCCACAGGTAAAATCTTCTCAGTTTGGTTCAAGAATAGATGAAAATAGAAATTACAATCAGTTGGCAGGTAGATTCAATAACTGCAGAAGCTTCTTCAATGGACAATGCTTTTCTTGCCATAATTTTGGTCACAAAGCAGCTCAATGTGTTGCATATAAAACAATCATGACTAGGGAAGCTCAAAAACAAAGAAGTATGACAGGGATAACAAAAAGGACCTATAACAACTTTTCGGTTCTTGAAAATGAAGTCGAATGTTCTATTTGCAATAACTTTGGTCATGAAGAATCTGAATGCAGGAGCAGGTTTCAGCAGAAAAAGGAGCAAGCCTCAAGCACCAAAACATGGAGAATAAAGGAACCTCAAACAGAAAGATGTGGAATAGCATTTTATGCAGAGGGACAGGAAAATCTATGGTACATTGACAGTGGATGTTCGAAGCATATGACAGGTGATAAAGAAAAACTTGAATCTTATTCTGTTCTAGAAAAAGGAAAGAAAGTCTCTTTTGGAAACGATACTCCTGCAATTATAAAAGGAAAAGGCATTTCTCAGTTAAAAGGAAAGGTCAAGGCTGGAAATGTTTTGTATGTTGATGGATTGAAGCATAATCTTCTAAGTGTCAGCCAGATGTGTGATCAAAGGACCGAGGTTATTTTCAGATCGAATGGATGTCTTGTTCGTGATGTTGATACAGGTAAAACAATACTCAAAGGCAAAAGAACTCCAAATAATCTGTACATATTTGAAGAAGGACAACAACAATGCTATCTGAGCAAGGATGAAGAGCACTGGTTATGGCATCGAAGGTTGGGACATCTAAGCTTCTCACAAATAAGGAAAGCATGCAAATATCAGGCAGTTCGCGATCTTCCAGATATCAAAATTCCTGACAACACCATATGCAGATCATGTCAGTTTGGAAAACAAACCAGGACTAACTTTCCAGAGAAGGAAGGATTAGCTAGCATGCCTCTTGAGCTAGTACATACAGATACATGTGGTCCATTCAGGAAAAGAACACCTAGAGGAGAGGAATACTTGATATTATTTATTGACGATTTCTCCAGGTTTGTCTGGTTAGGACTTATGAAGCACAAAGATGAAGCTTTCGAAAAATTCAAATCCTTCAAAGCCTTGGTTGAAAATGAATCAGGTCACAAAATTAAGTGCCTCAGATCCGACAGAGGTGGGGAATTTACTTCAAATGAATTTTTCGATTTCTGTGATGAACATGGCATAAGGAGAGAATTCTCTACAGCTAGAACTCCTCAGCAAAATGGAGTTGTTGAAAGAATGAACAGAACAATCCAACAAATGGCTCGTGCTATGCTTGATGAATCAGGAACTCCCGCAACTTTCTGGGGTGAAGCTGCACATGCTGCGGTTATTATTCTCAACAAGACAAATGTCCGGGTAAACAGCACTCAAACTCCTCATGAGCTCTGGAGTGGTAAAACTCCTTCGGTAAAGAACTTCAAAATCTTTGGGAGCAAATGCTATATCAAGAATACTGATGAGCAGCTTGGCAAACTTGAACCTAGAGCAGATGAAGGCATTCTTCTTGGTTACTCTCCACATAGCAAAGCATACAAGTGCTACAATAAAAGACTTGGCAGAATTGTTGACAGCATTGATGTGGTGGTTGATGAGAAGGGATACATTCCTAGGCAAGTACATCGGGAAGATATCGAAGAAGATGAAGGCTACCCTCAAAGACAGAATGATGAAGAAGAAGAACCTCAAGAAGAACCTCAAGAAGAACCAGAGGAGCAGAGAAGAATAGAAGAGAAAACTCCATCCAGATATGTTCAGAAGAATCATCCAGAATCTCAGATTGTGGGGCAGAAAGAAGCAGGTGTACAAACAAAAAGAACAGTTGCAGAAGCCTCAAGCTATTTGGCATTACTATCCTCTACTGAACCACAAAATGTGAAAGAAGCATGCAAAGATGAATGTTGGGTAAAAGCAATGGATGAAGAACTTGAGCAAATCGAAAAGAACAACACTTGGGAGCTGGTTCCTAGACCAAAGGATAAGAATGTTATCGGAACAAAATGGGTCTTCAAAAATAAATTGAATGAAAATGGAGAAGTAATTAGAAACAAAGCCAGACTTGTTTGTAAAGGGTATGCGCAACAAGAAGGAATAGACTTTGAAGAAACTTTTGCTCCTGTTGCAAGACTTGAGGCCATCCGAATGTTCCTTTCTCTCTCAAGTTTTCAAAACTTCAAAGTATTTCAAATGGACGTGAAATCAGCCTTTCTGAATGGAGACTTGGAAGAAGAAGTGTACGTTGAACAGCCAGATGGGTTCATTCTTGGAAATGATCCAAATCTTGTATGCCGATTAAAAAAGGCTCTCTATGGTCTCAAACAAGCTCCAAGGGCTTGGTACTACCGGTTGGACAAATACCTTCATCAACAAGGTTTTTCAAAAGGTTCAGCAGATAGCAATCTGTATATAAAAGTTGAAAATGACAAATTGCTAATACTTGTTGTGTATGTAGATGACAGTATTTTTGGCAGCAATGAAGAAGCTATGAGTCAAAGTTTTGCCTCGGTCATGCAGAAAGAATTTGAAATGTCCTTGGTAGGAGAACTGACATATTTCCTTGGTTTGCAAATCCAACAAAAGGAAGGAGGAATCTTTTTATCTTAAACCAAGTATCTCAAAGAGATTTTGAAGAAATATGGCATGGAAGATGCAAAACCAGTATGTACACCCATGGTCACAGGATGTAGTCTCAGTGCAAATGATGAATCTGCAGCAGTACATCAACCAACCTACAGATCTATGATTGGAAGTTTACTATATTTGACAGGTACCCAACCGGACATCATGCATGCAGTTGGAATAGTGGGAAGATTTCAGGCAAATCCGAAGGAGACTCATCTTCAGGCAGTAAAAAGAATCTTCAAATATCTTCAAGGGACTCAAAATTATGGCTTATGGTATCCTAGAGATACAGATCTTTCTCTTCATGCTTATACAGATGCAGATTGGGCCGGAAGCGTGGATGACAGGAAAAGCACAAGTGGTGGTGCGTTCTTTATGGGTTCCAGACTGGTATCTTGGTTCAGCAAGAAACAGAGTTCGATCGCCTTGTCTACAGCTGAAGCGGAATATGTTGCTGCTGCATCTTGTTGCACCCAACTTCTTTGGATGATGCAGACTTTGCAGGATTTTCAAATCACTTGTACACCACCAATCCCCATCTTATGTGATAATACAAGTGCAATCAGCATCTCAAAGAACCTTGTTATGCATTCAAAAACCAAGCACATACCAATCAAGTACCATTTTCTCCGGGAACAAGTGCTTGAACAGAAAGTCAAGTTGGAGTATGTTCCTTCCAAGGAACAAGTTGCTGATATTGTCACCAAACCATTGCCCAGGGACACATTTGAATACCTCAGGCAAAAGCTGGGGGTTGTTGATGCATCATCTTATTGTTGAACATCTTCTTATTGGTGGTACAGGCTCAGGGGGAGCACATAATGCATTGTTGGCATTATGGAGAAGGAGATATTGGAAATAGCTGCAATATGTCTCTATCTCTTTCATGGTGGATCTCTGGTTATTTGTTGCAGATCTAGAGGAGCATGAGCTTAGGGGGAGCATACCCTTTGCCCTTGATGTCAAAGGGGGAGAATGAAGCTGAAGTTTGTAAGGTTGCCATCAAGTCCAAAGGGGGAGATTGTTGGCATTATGTTTTCTGGTATGACTGTATGTTAGAGATGTTGTACTTGATGGCAACTCCAGTGGCAAGGCTCTCAGTTTGTTGAAAATTAAGAAGGATGCAGGAAACCAGTTCCGAAGGTGCGTACCCGCAGGTACACCATGTAGGGTCCGCGTCCAGAGACGCTGGCCAGCCGTTCAGGGGGTGCGTCCACCCAGTGCACACATTTCAAGGCAGAGAAAAAGCATGTGGGGGTTTCTTGTGTGGTATCTAGCCGACGGTTTTGTGTTTCTATGGTGTCGGCTCGTGGTATTGTTCCATGTTTTGGGGAGGAGCTTGCCTATATAAAGCAAAGGAGTTCATTTGGATTGAGCATTGTCTTTGGTTGAATATCTTATTTGGTGAGATCTAGTCCAGATCTAAGAGGGCGAATCTTCTAATGGACTGTGATCTCTATGGCGCATGATCAGATCTGTAGATCTGACTGTTTGGGTTAGTCTTGAAGTCTTCATATCATTTATATCTGAAGGGGCACAGGTTCAGTGGAAGAAAAGTACGCCAGGACGCAGGTACTATAAAGGGCAAGTGCGCCGAGACGCAGCACAGTAGAGAGAGACCTGCGTGGGGACGCAGGGCGATCAAGGTTTAGGTGCGTCTCTGAAGCAGAAGGACGCGGCGTGATAGTGTTTTCAGGTGCGTCTCTGTAGCGAAAGACGCGGCGCGATAGTATCCTTGGGTGCGTCCCTGAAGCAACAGAACGCAGAGCAGTCAAAGGAACAGTGCGTGGGCACGCAGCGGAGCAGAAGGATATCTGCGTGTGGACGCAGAGTAGCAGAAGGTTAACGGCGTCTGGTCGCAGACCACAGAAAGAAAAACTGCGTCTCTGTTTTAAGATGTTCTGTTGATTGAATTTCTCTATTGATAAGGTGTTCTGGGTTAGTTCTGTTGTTTCTGATCTGATATCTGTAGTGATCTATATCTGTTATGTACTTGTTGATTATCTGATGCTTTATGAAAAGAAGTAGGGGGTTGTAGCTCCCTTCCAGGAGTAGACTGGAAAACGAGAGAGAGAGAGAGAGAGTTGTAGCTCTCTGCAGGTTACAGCCTGCATACTGGTAAAGGACTGCACCAGTACAAAATCATTGTAAAAGAAGTTTCTAAATTGAAAGAAGATAGAGACATATTGCAGCAGGTGGTTTTCACCCACATTGGGTTTCCACCTTACATCTTGTGTTCTTTGGTGTGACTATCTGTTTTTCATGCTCATTAATTTATGGTACTGACATGCTAAAATAATTCAAAGATCAAATAAGGAAGATTTATTAAATTGCTAGATAATACTGATTCACCCCCCCCCTCTCAGTATTATTTCCAACATTAGCTGCAGACTTCTACCCTAGGCCTCTGCACACTCAGCTGCAGAGCCTCTATCTACACTACGACCCAAGGCTTATACTTCTTCTTCAAAGTTATCATTCTATTACATGATCTACCATTCTATTGATTGATTCCTCAACTACTTAGAGCTTAGCTCTTTTTATACAATCCCATGGTTCGCGGACCATGGGTAGATCTCTTACAACTAACTTTACTTTACAAAACTAAGGGTGGACTACCCTTTTTAATACATAAGACCTTCATGCTCCGTGACCACAAAATGCAGAGTCTTTACAATTATATTACAAGATTTGACTTAAACATGGGCTTTTAGCCCCAAAACTACCCTTGGGGGTCCCGTTCCCAATAGGCCCCCAACACAAACATCATGACTCACCCTCGAGTCACTCAGTAGGCATGAATATCTTTGCACAAATCCTATCCAACATGACCTAGATGAACACAACTTTGGTCATGCACTAAGCTGTTGCTTGCTTTGCATATTCAACTATTTTCTCGGTTACTGCTCCTGTGGTGTCAGCCTGAAGTTGTTGTTGCGTCACTTGCAGAGTCGCAAGCTTTCTTTCAATGTTTCCTATGACTGCATAAGCATCCTCTAGGCATGGTTTTAGTTGCGCCTTCAGCACTACATCCTTGTGTAGCGTTGTGTCCACCTGTTCCTTCAGTTGCTTGGCTTCTTGCAGCTTGGTTAACCTCTGTGTCAGCACGACGGTTTGTGTTGTGCCCTTAACTTCATCATAGTGCTGTTAGAGTTTGTGCTCTTCAGTCTCTAGCCTCTGGATGTTTGGGTCCTCATGCAAGCTGGTCAGGACCTCAAACGATTATTTGAACAACTATGTGTACTCTGCTACTCCACTCTCCACCACCGTGACTGCTTCTGTGACAGCGACCACCCGCTTTTCCTTTACCTCTAGCGGTGTTGAAGGCTGGGCCCTCAACTAGAGCTTTGTAATCTATAGGTTCATCTCCAACTAAACCCGCCCCATCTCTATATGAGTGTCACACACCCCTGTGGCCAATTTGTGGATGCGGACCTTGACTGGCCCCTCCTCTGGAATTGCCAACTCTGAGACCATTCTGCATGCCTCCTCCGTGACGTGTATGATCTTCTTTCTCTAGTTGGTTGCCTCGTCCTTAGAAATGATGATAGCATTTCACTGTAGGGTCATCTATTTGTTGTTTATCCTCTATTCATTGATCACCTAGAGGGCGGAGTGCTCACGAACCCTCAACTCTACAATTACTCCATCATACAAGACGTGGAGTGATTCACGCGGAAGCGCTCCTAGGTTCAGTCCAACTCCATTCAAGGCACTGACAGTGGGCCTATCAGCCTCATTTTCCATGGTCAGTGCTCCATCTGGTAGCACTATCACAATGGAAGCCTTTGTGCGTAGTATATCGGCAGCCTTTGACATGCTGATAGCCATGCTGGTAGACAACGTACCAGCTTGCGATGCATGGGTCTGCAACTCTTACAGCCCAATGTGGATAGCCCCTAGGATGATCTGTTGTTGCTTTTCAAATTGCTACATGGTCTCTATGGTGACATCTCTGACTATGTCACCAATGTCATATAAGTCTCCCTCTGTCAATGTGATAGGATCCAGCGAGGTCTTGGTCGATTTGAATTTCTTTCTGGACCCTCCTTTCTCCATCTCTCTCAGGCGCTTAATGTAGGTGGACATCTCCTAAGGGTCCACACCGTGCTACTCTGTGTCCTCCTCTCTAGGCTCAGGTGAAGACGACCGCGCACCTTTGTCAGAGCCCCGCTCTATGCCACTTGTCTGTTTTCCTACCCCCTTTCCTGTCTATTTTGCCTGGGCCTTCTCAGCAACATTGTTTTTCCTCTTTTTGACCAGCGGTGCCATATTCAGCTTGGCCTCTTCCTTCTTCTTCTGTGCAACGAACTTGCTTCCACCCATCGCCAAGTCCGTGGTAGTGCACCACTCTATCGACCATTTATCAAGCACTACATCGATGGCATCATCTGTAGCTAGGTACGGTAAATCGTACCACTTCTACACAGAGTCCTTCTGTACCCTAATTGATATTCGATTGAAATCAGCTTTAAACTCGGCATAGCTCTATAGGTTAGAATATACCGTGGGAGAAAATTGCAGCTTGTGATTGATGGCCATCTTGATATTCATTTCCATCAAGATCCAGAAGATCTTATTCTCCTAAACTCGCTCTGCATCCTTGGTCACCCACAACGAAGTGTACTTTGCTTCTTTAGGAAGGTCTGGCATGACCGAGGGGAAGTGGCTCTCCTTTGGTAGCTCCCACACTACCATCTCAATTGAAAAAAAGAGCCATGCATAGTGGAAGGTCTTTCTTTGTTCTTGCGCTTCATGGCAGTTCGCCAGGAACTCTCTGCGAAGGTAGTCTGACTAGTTAAAATGGATTCCTTCCGCGCACTGTTGTGCGAGCGCAACGACAGGTGTTAACACCTCATCGACATGGCACTTTCACATCGCGTTCCCTACAAGGATCTATATTGCCACCTTCAGAGCAGGGTCGTAGATGTTGGATATAGCATACCCATGTAGCTTCCTCACCAGCTCGAATTTCTCCTTCATTGATTCTGCAAGCGCCTGCTCACCATCCTTGCCGCCAAAGATCATAGCCGGATTTTTGCCTCTATGCAGCAGGTGCATGATTCTATGAATCAACATATTAGTGTTGGGTATCGACTCCCCCAGCCATAGAAACCCATCATGGACCAAGTACAGCAGCTGCTTGATGACCAACACTGTCACCGGGGTGTGGTTATAATGTGGTACCCAAAGCAGGTTGAGTAAGCTTGCCTTCTCTACTCCCCTCAGCCACTTCTGTGGCTTGAATGCAGTCATCCCCATATTTGTGTTTATGATGTGGTGCATCAGCTCTTCGGTCGCCAAGTGTAGGAATTTCTCGTGGTCTGTCAACTCCCAATCTTCGAGATTCAATATCAACATCTGTGCCAAACGTGGACCGTCGAAAGAAATTTCATCCAGTAGCTGACGAGTTTGTAGGGGAGTCTTACTTTCATTAATGTCTTTTGGGCCCTTGGACTTAGGCTTGCATGGATGGACATACTCTGGAAACCATGTAATAGGGCCTGCACCCTGGGTTTCAACCTCCTTGACATCCACTCCCACATCCTCATCGTCCATCTGGATGTCTTTGATATCCTCCTCCTCTGCTTTTAGGTTTATAGCCTTGCCTTTTTCTGGTGCAGTGAGCTTCTGTGGGTTTCACCTTGGCGAGGTGCACACTGGTATGGCAAACTACCTGCCCTTTTTGTCCTTCATGGTCTCCTTGGTTGGGGTTGGCTTCAGTCTCGGCGTTCTCGGGGATTTAGGGACCTCCACCAAGACTTCAACCACTTCTGGGGCAGTGATTTCTAGAGTAGCTGCTTCGGCCTCCATATCGATTTCTTGCACATTCTCGTTGGCTACCACTCCTTCGATGTCCATAGATTCTGTGCATGTCAACATGACACTATTCACTAGTTTTTGTGTCTCCTTTGACAATTGTTCAAACACTGGACTCGCTACCAGATCTTGAAAGAATTCATAGTTCATGTGCACCTTAGAGCGCAATAGCTCAATTCTCAAATACCAAGTGTTTTTTGTTGGAAAGCCAGTTGTAATTTATAGGGCATTTTGAATTCAAATCTAACTGTTCCCCCCAAAATTAGTTCACTAATGCCAGATTGGTTGCATATTTTCAAGGATCTAAGCCATAAATTTCATCTTAAATGTTGACTGCACTCTCCATTTGGCCTCACTTCTGCCATATTTTCATGAACAATGACTTTAATGGTCACTCTCTGGCTGACCTGTGTGATTTCTCCTTGAGTAGCGCAGATCCCTTCACACTGCCATGAACCCAGTGACACGTCCTTACCTTGCACCATCTTCCAATCGTGCAGCTCCACAACCTGGGAAATGTAGTTTATAGTCCTGCACCTCCTTTTGGCTGCCTAGAGCACTAGGATTATGCTACTTTCATTTAGTCACATGGAAAGACTGTCAGTGTATGGCTTTAAGCGACTACCATTCACCTTTCCTTGGAAGGGTTCTCCATTTAATTTGACCAGATGTACCGCTCCTCCGTCGGTAATCTCCTTACTAACATAAGGCCCTAACCAGTGCATCCTGAACTTCCCTAGAAATTTATCAAACTTACTATCATATAACAAAACCAGGTCATTTACCTTAAATGTGCATATCTTGATGTGTCGATCATGCCATGCCTTTTCGCAATGGTTTTGGACCTACTGGTTAAATCTAGCCAAAAACCTTTTTTCTTCGATCTCTTCTAGCTGTGCGAGCCTCTCCTCCAAGGCTCCGCGATCTGTCATACCTGTGAGCACTGCTATGCACAGACTAGGCATGATGTATTTCATAGGCATTATTGCTTCCACACCATAGAAAAGCCTAAAATGGGTTTGTCCAGTCAACTTCTTGCATGTCGTTTGATAAGCCCACAGTAATACAAGTGTGCATAGGGTCCCAATCACTTCGCTAATCATTGCAAACCTTGGTCATCCCATTTTCAAGCACTTTGTTGAATTCCTTCACTATCCCATTAGCCTGTGGGTGATAAGGTGTGATCTTTTGGTGGTATAGTTGAAATTCCTCCGTCAGTGCGCTAATCGTCTCATTCAGGAAGTGCGTACCATGATCACTCATCAAGATCTTTAGATAGCCAAATCGTGTCAATACATGCTCAAATAGGAACTTCGTGGAAATCGCGCCCCTGCAATCCTTCACCGGCCGCGCTTCTTCCCAACGAGTCAAATACTCCGTTGCAGTGATAATGTACCTTATTCCTCTCTTTCCTTATGGCTGAATGGGTCCCACAAAATCTATCGCCCACTTCTCGAAGGGTTGCAACGTCATTTGTGGATTAAAAGGCATTTCATCCCTCCATGATGGCCTACCCGTTTTTTGACATAAATCACACACCTTGCAATATGCTTTTGAGTCTTGATGAAGGGTCGAACACCACAATCCTACGGGTAGAATATTCGACGCAGTTTCTCTCCCTGCATAATGTCCTCCCGCGACACCCCCATGAGCTTCCGTGAGGATGCTACTTCTTTTGAACTCAAGTACATATCGTCACAATATCTCATCATTCCCCATTTTGTATAGATGCCTAACAATGACAGAGAAATCTGCCACATGCACAATGAATTCCTTCTTTTGTTGGACAGTGTATCCTTTCAGTGCAGTTCTAGTTGTTAAGAAATGTATGATATCCTCAAAATGATCATCCATGACATGCACTGCAAATAGTTACACATCAGGCAATCCTTCTTCCAAGTTAGTAGGTTTCTCCCCTCTTTTGATACGTGACTGATGGATTGGTCCCGCATTCAATCACCTAGGCTTCACAACAACCTCAAAATCATACTCCTGGAACAATAAGATCCATCTGTAGATTCTCCCCCCCCAACATAGGCTTATTGACCAGGTACTTTAGCGCGGAGTGATCTGTATACATCTTATAATGGCCTCCTAGAAAGTATTTCCTATACTTTTGGAGTGCATACACCATAGCTAGACCCTCACACTCAGTGGTGGAATAGTTCTTCTCTGCTTTGGATAATATGCGGCTTGTGAAAGTGATAGGATGGTCCAGTCCTTCTTCATCAACCTGTGTCAGTATTGCTCCCAGCACTATACATGGCGCGTCGACGTGTACATGAAACTCTTTCTTCCAGTCCAGGAAGACTAGAATTGGCACAGTAACCATCTTTTCTTTCAATATATCCAATCTCTTCTTACAGTCATTGTTCCATCAAAACATGACGTCCTTCTTCAACAATTTCTCCATAGGCATGATGATTTCGGCGTAGCCTTTGATAAACTTTCTGTAATATCTCGTATGTCCCAGAGTACTGTGTAGTTGTTTCACACTCGTCGGTGCTTCCAAGTTCAGTATCATTGTGACCCTTGCGAGGTCTACCATCAGTGCCTATCTGCAAACCACATGCCCCAACACGTTCCCAAAAGGAACACAAAACAAACACTTCTTGAGATTAAGCGTGATATGGTATCTTCGGCATGTATCCAACATTAGGTGCAAGATTGCTACATGGTGTTTAACCAGCCCAAATATAGTCCAATCATCAAAATGTACCTCCAAAAACTTATGAATAAAGTCCTTGAATTCCTAAACAACCACGTGCGAGAGGATCGCAAGCACATTCTTTAATCCAAATGACATTACAGTGTACTAAAAACAACCCCACTCAGTTGTGAAGGTTGTCATGCTCCTATCCTTCGATGTGATTTTGATTTGGTGGTACCTAGAGAATCCATCAGTGAAGGAATATGCTTCTTGGCTGCCTACACTGTCCAACACTTTATCAGTGAATGGAGTCAGGAAAGGATCATGCACACAAGCATCATTCATTTTTCTGAGATCCACGCATATCCTTATCTCATCCTTTTGCTTCTTCTCTTGCACCACCATTGGGCTTACCTAATCAGATTCTTCCATAGGCTCAATGATGCTTGCCATGAACATCTTCTCTAGTTCTAAGCGGACCTTCTCCTTATATTTCGGATCGAGATGGTAAGGCATTTTCTTAACTGGCTTCACATCAGGCTTTAATGTGATCTTCATCATTCCTAGGTCCCTGATTATTCCTTTCAGATCCGTAAACTTGGTAGGGAATAAATCCTGGTATTTGCAAAGAAATTCAGTGACATTATCCACCTTTGTGTCATCCTAGTAGTCTCCAATCTTTGTGAATTTGGGTTTTGCCTCCGTACTAATGTTTACTTGTTTCGTTTTCAATGGCGTGGTTATATTAGGGTTCTCAATCTGTAGTGCCTGAACCTCGTAGTGACCTTCTATTTTTGTAACATTAATCTTCCGTGGATCCTCATCCTCTTCTTTGGCAGTTACATTATAAAATTCTACCGTGTGACTCAGCTCAGTAGCCCATTCAGGCTGAATCAGGTCTAAAGGATCCTATGGTATCCTAAAGATTGTTGCTTTCACCTCTTGTAGCACTTCATCAATACTATCAAACCGGTCCTCAAAACTGAATGTCATCATGAATCCTTTGCACAGGATATCCCATTCGCTTGTTCCATGGCAGAGCTCTATTTCTATATACCAATTCATTGGGACAACATCTAGAGTATGACAGAACAAGTGCACCCACTCACGTTAGGGCTTTTCTCCATAAGCCTGGGCCCATTTGGCCAAATGCACATGAAGATCATTATTCCCATCATACTTGTCTGTCAGTTGCATCTTAGGCTTCCCAAATCGTGTTTTCATCATCCTCCTACATTCGCTCCAATCATCAACGCTTCCCTTGTGCATACCCCACCATATTGTGAGCATGGCACACAGTGCCCAGTCCAATGCTTGTAAGCGCTACTTTTCTGGTACCTCCCTTTCAAATGCATCCAAAAGGATATCTACCTCATTTAGACCATCATAAGTAGGTATATTTCTTACCTCTGATGAAACATAGTGTAGCGACTGGGTCATCATGTTGCAATTTAGCATAGTTACTTCATGTAATTGATTCTGCGAGAATTCTATTTCTTCATCAGAGTTTGAAGTGTAGGAACTTTCACGATCCCATGTAATTTGTCCATCCATTGTGGGATTCACCCAATCTTGGTCTCATGCTGTTATGTTATAGATACAGTCCATGTCGTCATCACTCTCATAATCATGGACATGTTCAGTATAGCGCGATCTTTTAGCAGGATCAAGGGGTACTATTACACGCAACGATTTCTTCTCAAAGATCATCTTTCACTTCTTCAGATTGATTACCTCGTTCATATCAGTAGCCCAATCAATTCCCAGGAGCACGAGCTAGGGATTGTTTTCATCCACTGTCTCTATTACTTCAAAATAAGCCAGCCCGCTTGCTCCCTCAATATCCATGGTCACCCCCTGTAGCCATCCCATGGTGATGATCTTCTACTAATTCGCCATCCTTAGCTGAATTAGAGACCATTGCAATGTAGGTCTCCCCATTCATTCCCAAGTCTGCTTCGATAGAACATTCACATCTGACCCCAGGTCAAAAATAACCTGATCCATTTCATATTATCCTATCTTCACGATCAGTCTCATCTCCCATCTTGTCCTTATTTTATACTTTCCAATCTTTCATACTACACGCTGCTCACCTGGCGCGATTCTAGTGCATCTATTTATGAGTTATTGTAACCCTTTCATAGGCTTACTATCATGCAGTAACTTCATATAGGTCTCTAGGAAAGTTGTGAGCATAGATCGGTCCATCTCCCACTCAGGCTTATCCTTGGTTCCTGAGGTGGAGGCCTCAGCGAATCTCTTCTTGTCTTCCATGAAGGTTTCACGTGTGTGCTCGAAAATGAACTCAGTCTCCTTCACTAGGGCTTTGCGAACCCATGTACTGTCTTCTGGCTGTCTCCCCTTGTCATCCACTCTTGCAATTCCACTTCTAAGCACTATATTTACGTTTGAATCTTCCTCATGTGGCTTAGACCTCATCATCTACAGGTTCTGAGTTGGCAGAGGTGGTAGTGCCCCTTTTTCACATATCCTAGCTATCAGCGTAGGACAGTCTTCCGTTTCATGATCAAACAACATGCAATACTTGCATGACAGACACGTTGAGTTGGTGCATTCAAGGGCATAGTGTCCTGACCCTCCGCAATTGTAGCAAATCAGCTATCCTCGACCTCTACCAGGTCCTCCTCTGTCTCAGCCTCTTCCGCGCCCTTGAAATCCTGTCTATGCCATCCTCACGCTCTAGTCAGGGGGTGCGTTTCAACCTGAACCCTATAGGTGGGAGTTTTATCCATCATTAGTTCATAGTTCTTGAAGTATGCTCATCATGTCCTACTGACCTACAAAAGTTGCAGAACAAATGTTGTGGTGTCTATACAAACTTCTGTAGCAAGTGACAGTTATCCGTGGCATGCTTTTTGGCTACCTGACAGATAGTGGACCATAGTCTACGCCCTGCACTAGGTCCTGCATGAGCTTCTTGTCTTAAAGGCATCGATCTTCCTCCTACAATATAGTTTGCAAATACCAGGCAATGGTCTTTTTCATGACCCTGACTCTTGCATTTCAAACACCATACCTCCTCACGTACCTTTGGTCGAACCGTCTTGTCCTGCTTCAGACTTTGCATCTCAAGGCACAAATTCTTTAGCTTCACATGGATCTTGTGAACTCCTAGATTAGGATCTTGCATTAGAGTTTCATGTAGTCTCATGGAAATCTCCAAGGCCTCTGCCTAATTTGTTATCTTCTGCTACAACAATGCACTCCTTAAGTGTGGTAGTAGAAAAGCTACAAACCACTCACAATGCTGTCCATCTGTCAAATTCATGTTGGCTTCATGGATTGTACACTTCAACCTTTGATCTAGTTCCCAAGGCATCTCACCTGGTTGCATCGTGATATCTTTGAATCCAACAATTGACTGCGCCTTAGATTTATGCCTACTAAATTTCCTATTCAGTGCTTCCTGGATGTCTGCCACTCCAGCATCCAGGTTATCATTAGATTACTTAATATACTAGGTTAGCGCGTGATCTTACAGAGCACTAACTAGTGTCGCCTTCTTTATATGATCATCTATAACACATTGAGCTTCCCATACAACCCTCACAACAAACCATAATTGGTCTGGGTCCTCATTTCCTAAGCCTTTGAACAAAGAAAACTTCACTATATTTTCCATACTGAATTGTGGTGAATGTGGAGGTGGTACAGGTGAAGTTGGAGGTCAGGGTGGTGAAGTTGAAGGTAGTGTGGGCAGAGGTGGTATTCATGGGAATCCTTGTCTTATTAACTGAACATCACTACATGGAGAAGCCTTCGCTATCCCTTCTTCGTCACCTCGTGGAGGTAAAATCAAGGGACTATACTCTGGACCCTTTTTTGCTTCGTTCTTGTAAGTTTTTCCGCTTCTCATAGTCCCGAACATCAAGGTAGCTGCATGACCCATTTTTCACACAATAGAATTTTAATCTAGGTATTCAAATATTTCACGTACTTACCTCGTGATCCTTTGAAAAAGCACCGCTCCACATCACTATAGCTAACTGAAGTGTCGACTGCGAATTCAGTCACAAATCCTCTTATGACGTGATCAAGCCAATGATCGACAGCGCGAGTGATCTTATCCTCCGATTCTTCCAACCTTCGCACTAGCTCCGGGGTCCACACAATAGGACCGTCAAGTTTCTACCTTCCTTGGCTATCTGGTAGCTTCGATATCCACTCATATGGCTCAATAGGGAAGGTGCAGAAAAAGACCTCATGGATCTCTGTATATAGGTATCTGTCCAACCACTGTTCCTTTGTCAGTCGCGGGTTTCTGTTCTCCTCTGCCACGAATTCGTGGATCTTTCTATCCAACCAGTCTCCAATCTCCTTCTTAGTTTGATTCTAGTGATACTACATCACACATCCCTTATGCAGATTCTGGTCCCAGCAACAGAGCCATTTATTGGCTTGAGGGGGCCTGACACAGGTTCAGTGTTAATTAGCCAAACAAATCCCTACACTACTAGCCCTTTCGGCATTAGCCTGTGGAGCACGGACTGAATTCTCACTCGAGGTAGTATGGGGGGATGTTGGAACCAAGTTTCTGCACCTTGAGATGGTTGTGATGTAATTTGATTTCTTCTATCCCTTCCTTCACGCAAGTGGCTTCACTCTAGGGCTTGCAAGATAAACCCTCTATTCCAGCCTTCAATACCTTCCTGAAACTATACGATCGACCTTCATGTAGACCTAACCTATGGCTCCGGTACTTTCACGCTGTTATGATAGCATGTCGTGCAGATTCCCTAATTATCCTAAGTAATTTTCTTATCTCATCTAATACTTAAAGTTAACACTGCATAAGCAGATGTTTGTAAGTGCGTTCAATTATTCAATGTGATTGCATTCATTCACGCATTGTCTAAGCATAATAAAGGAAATTCATACATAAAATATCCAAACACATCAACATAACAAAGACACAGAAATTGCAAAATAACTCCTTTTATTAATATCTTCCAAGTGTTTATAGACTCTGTCCACCCTGTGCACATAGTTGCAGGGGTTCGTGCACTTAGATGCAGACTTCTACCCTAGGCCTCTGCGCACTCAGTTGTAGAGCCTCTATCTACAGTATGACCCAAGACTTAGACTTCTTCTTTAGAGCTATCACTCTATTACATGATCTACCATTATATTGATTGATTCCTAAACTACTTAGAGCTTATCTCTTTTTATACAATCCTCAGCCGACTTTACTTTAAAAAACTAAGGGCAGACTACCCTTTTTGACACATAACACCTTCACACTCCATGAGCACAAAATCTAGAGTCTTTACAATTATATTACAAAATTTGACTTAAACATGGGCTTTTAGCCCCAAAAATGCCCTTGAGGGATCCCGCTCCCAACAGTAGGACCTACGGGTACTCTATCTTCATCCCACTCTAGTAGTTTAAGCATTAGGAATGATTTTTTTCTTGCTTCTTGATGGTGTATTCCCTTCTATCTGTTGGGGTTTTCAACCCAGACCTTGAGGTGTTTTATCCCGTAAGACGTACTAGCGACATTTTTGACTTGCCCCCGTGCACATTGATTGTGAATTATTTTCCATCCTTGATGAGATATTGGTTGGATCTTTGCATGCATATTTCATAGCACATGCACATGTAGGGATTCCAAAACATGTGTCCACATACATCAAGGGAAACCACATCTAGTTCTACTTCATTAATAAAATAAGCATTCAGATGGAAAATCTAATTTTTCACTATTTTGTTACCTTCAACTTTATATCCTTATTTACCCATCCTAATGAATATAGGATTAGATGATCACAAACATCCAATCCCAATTTCTTGACCAACTCTAATAAAATGATATTTTCCTTTGACCTTGAGTTGAAAAAAAAATCAATCTTGGTCTTCTTGACCTATATCTTTATATGGAAGAGTTTTGACATTTCTTTCTCTTCTTGTTGCTGAAAGATACTCAGATTCACCTCCTTCTACACTGACCTACATACAATATTCTGATCCACGTTTGAGTTACTTTCAACTTAGTTTCTTGAAACAATGACCATGATATTCTTCTTCTTGTTGTCTTTATTTTTGTTTAGGTTAAGGTATGGATGCAGCTTCCAACACTTCTCCTCCATACAACCATAAATGATGCAGTGGTTGTAGTGGTTGTTGGGTTTTTTTCACCCCTTTATTCTTCTTCTGCCCCTCCTTAGAAGTGTCATGTTTCTCCTTTTTCTTTGATCCACTTGAATGCACTTTCTTTAGGCCTATGTTCTCTAGGTCTTATGCTTGTACACAAGTCTCATCCACCGATTTGGGATTGAACAACATCACTTGATCATGTAGATCGCAGTGTAGACCACCCAAATAATTGAGTAGTAAATCCATATTCTTTGGGGAGATACCCAACATTATGGCCATGTTTCTAAACTCTCTGGTATACTCTTGCATGTTTTTCCCTATCTTTTTCTTGAAATAGTGCCATTGGATCCACTGGCCCTCTACATAACCAATAAGATAAAATTGTGACTTTATGTGGGTATTGAAGTCCTCCCACTTAGTCACTATAGGTTATCCCTCCAATCTTAAGGTCTATATGTCTCTTTCCCACTCAGTCATGGCATGGACCTCTAATTTAAACTATGCAAATAAAATATTTTGTTCTTGCTCAATTTGATGGACACAAAAATACACTTCCAGTTGCTCCATCTAGTGATTTAGCTTCAGAGCTTCAATCTCAGCATTGCAAAACTTGATATTGATCTTTTATTCCATTTTAAACAGGATTTGCAATTGATTCACGACACTCAAATTGGGTTGATCTTTTCCAAGTTCTTCCTTTGGCTTGTTCTCCATTTCTTCTCAATCTCGTGATACCCTTCTGGTTCATCTTCTGCATTTGAATGCCCATATTCTATGACAATTTTGAACTTATTTATCGAGGACATCCTAAGGAGGTTTAAATTACTATTTATATCCATGACTTGTTGTTCCAGCCACGAAAAGCTCTCCTTTGTAGGATGACAAGAGTTATTCATAGATTCTTCAGCCATGATTAGGGCTTTATGAATTTGGCCTAACTGATCTAGATACCTGCAAATATCCATAATATATCCAAATAAACCTACTTTGATACCAATATGATCGATAAACACCCATTGATATTCCACTGGACAATTCATTACAACAAATTTGATAAAATTATATGTAAAATATGAAATTCTACACTATTACAATTTTATTTCCCTTTAGATTTCTGGATTTGTAGAATATTATGAATAGTTCATTCATGTGAATTTAAAATTATGTAAATATTAGATAACAAGAAAACAAAGTCTCAAACACATATTTGGCACAAGCTATGACCTGGGAAGCCCTTTTGGGAGAAAAACCCAGATGGAAGGTGGGGCCCCTCCGTTGTCTTTCTCTAAATAGAAATATAGCTACCAGTACAAAGAAGTATGGCCTATGGTGTGTGGGATACAACAATACACAAATCCTCTCTTTGTGCTCTATCTCCTATCTCTCTTGGTTATATTTTCTCATTTATGAAACAGATGCACTTGAAAGAATGGAACCCCTTTTCCTCCTAGTGGTCTAATTATAATACATCTCAATAGCCTACTAGTGGTTAGGTTTGGATACTTCAACCTTTACCATAGTTACAATATAGACTCTTCTAGACCTTTCTACATCATAATCACTTGGATAGCCCCTTTTCATGAATAATGGGGGTTGATGTCGCATCATCTTGAATTATGTTGGTGAAAAGAAGAAGGTCAACTTCTGAGTGGCATAACATTCACATGCGGACTGCGATTTACATGATTATTGTGTTGTTCAAAAGGTCTATGTGTTATAATTGGATAAAATCATGTAGCACTAAAGAAACATAATTTTATGCCCCGAAAACATATTTTATGCCTTAAAGCTCTCCTCTAAGGTTACAGACCCCAATTTGCAAAACTAGGTGTTGCAGGAAAAAATGGTCCTAAGAGATGTTTCCTCCACTTTTTCCATTTGAAACAATCGAGATGGATGACAAAAAATATAATGATCCAATATGAATCAATATTTTAAATTTGTCACACATAATCTTATGAGTGTCATCCGAATATTCAATTTGAGACATGATCTCATCTTTCGTTCCAAGGAATATGAGATAAGGAGATCATCTTCAAGAAAAATAGTAGGAAGATGAGTAAGAACAACCAAAAATGTACATATTTTTCATGAAATTTAGGAAGAGAGATATTACATGAGTTAAGAAAATGAAAGTTGGTTGTGACACAAGTGTTTGAGGCAACTAATCTTTGGTGAAGATTAACAAAATTAAAGCAGTAAGAGATATCCCAAGAATCTCAAACACAAGAAATCATATTTGTGCACCATGTCAACATGGAAAGAAAACGAATATCAAATTCAAATCAAAGAAATGTTTGATGTCAAAGCCTCCAGAAATCATTCATGAAACCAGAACTCCAACTCTAGAAGGAGAAAGGAATTTTATTTTATTTATAGATGACTATATTAGAATGATGTGGGTATTTTTCATAAGATATAAGTTAGAAGCACTATATTGTTTTAAAACATTCAAAGAAATGGTTCAAAATTAAAGTTAGTTTAAGATAAAGTACTTAGGAATGGAGAGAGGTGGAGAATTTACCTCAGGGGAATTCAATGAATTATGTGAAAAATATGGAATGAAAAGGGAACTTTTTATTTCTAGTATGCAACAAAACAACGGAGTAGTTTAAAGAAATAATATATTTGTACAAGAGACTACAAGAAAAGTGTTGTTGGAAGTTGACTTATAAGTTAAATTATGGAGGGAGGCAATTGGGGCAATAGACTATATCATGAATAAAGCACAACTCTAAGTAAACAATAATGAAACTCCATATGGAATATGGAAGGGAAGGTATACATCTATGAAACACTTAAGAATATTTGGAAGAAAATGTTTTATGAATATTAATGATGATTCAGTAAGAAAATTTGATTCACATGTTGACAAAGGAATTTTCCTTGCATACTCATTAAGAATCAAGGCCTACCAATGCTACAATAATATTTTGGAGAATATAGTTGAAAGAATTGATGTAATATTGATGAGGCTCTTCCTAAAATATAAGTTGTTCAAATCAATGAAGAAGATCGTATCCTTTGAAATTGAGATAAAGGTGTTGCAAAAGAAGAAAATGAGATAGAAAATCAAAAGGAGGAACCATCTCAAACTCCATCAAAGTTAAATTTTGTACAAAAAGATCATCTAGAAGACCAAATCCTTGGAGATATGGATGGTGGAATACAAACTCAAAGAAAGATGAAAAATACACCAAAAAGGGATGGTATTGCCTTGTTATCCAGAATAGAACAAGAGAATTTTACTCAAGCAAGGATCTTCACTAGATAAAGGTAATGGAAGAAGATATTAACTAAATTGAAAATAATGGAACATGGGAACTAATACTATGTCCAAAGGATAATAATTTCAGAGGAACCAAGTGGGTGTATAAGAGTAAAATGAATGAAAATGGAAAATTCATCATAAACAAGGCAAGATTTGTGTGCAAGGGATACACTCAAATTGAAGGAATTGAATTTGAAGAACTTTCGCTCTTGTTGCCAAATTATTCACTTGTTCAAAAGACTTAAAAGTCTATTAGATGGAAGTGAAGTCAGACTTTCTAAATAGATATTTGTAAGAAAAAGTGCACCTGGAACAACCAAAAGGTTTTGAATTATCTAGAAATCAAAAATTTATATCAAAATTAAGGAAGGCCTTGTATGGATTACAATAAGCTCTAAGAGCTCATTATGCTAGAATTTATCATTATCTTCAACAACAACGATTCAAGAAAGGATTTTCAGGAAGCAACCTCCACATGAACATGGACAAAGACAATATGTTAATCACACTAGTATACGTGGATGCTCTAATTGATTTTGAAGAAACTTTCACTCTTATTGCCATATTATAGGTTATAAGGATGTTTTTAGCATTCACTCGTTCAAAGACTTAAGAATCTATTATATGGAAGTGAAGTCGACCTTTCTAAACAAATATTTGTAAGAAAAAGTACACCTGGAACAAGCAAAAGGGTTTTCATTATCTGAAAATCAAAACTTTATATGAGAATTAAGGAAGGTCTTGCATGGATTAAAATAAACTCCAAGAGCTCGCTATGCTAGAATTTATCATTATCTTCAACAACACAGATTCAAGAAAGGATTTGCAGGAAGAAACCTTCACATGAACATGCATAAAGACAATATGTTAATCACACTAGTATATGTGGATGCTCTAATTTTGCGGGGCAACAATGATGAAATGAGTAACAAATTTGTTCAAGATATGTCAAAAAAATTTGAAATGTCAATGATTAGAGACTTGGCTGACTTTCTTGGACTTCAAGTAACTCAAATAAAAGTAGGAATATTCATATCATAAGAAAAATTTATTAAGGATATGATTAAGCAATTTGGAATGGAAGAATATATCAATGTAAGCACATCTATGACTACATGTTGCAATCTAAGGATGATGAATCTCCTATGGTTGATGTAACTCATTATAGATCACTGATTGGATGTATCTTATATCTGATAGCTTCATGACCATACATCATGCAAGAAGTAAGCATGGTATCAAGATTCCATTAAGCTCCTAAATAATCTCAGATGCTAAGTATAATACAAGTACTCAGATACTTAAAAGGCACTCTTGATTTTGGAATATGGTACCCTAAGATCACAAATATTACCTTGACAACATATACTGATTTATATTGGGCATGGAGAGTTAATGATTGAAAGAGTACTAGTGGGAATGCATTCTTCTTAGGAGAGTACCTTGTATCTTGGTTAAGAAAGAAACAATCATATATCTCTCCCCATAGTTGAAGTCGAGTATATAGCAACAACATATTGTTGTACACAAATCCTATGGATGAAGGAATCCTTGAAGGATGTCAATATAGAAACAAATCATTCTATCACCATCTACTATGAAAATACTAGTGAAATCAACCTCTCAAAGAATCCAATCATGCATTCAAAAACAAAATGTATCCCAATCAAGTACCGCATTCTTTGAGAACAAGTTGCATAGAAGAACATTGAAATGGCATATGCCAACATTAAGGAAAATATTGCAGACAACTTTACAAAATCCCTACGTTAAGAAGAATTGAATATCTTCATTAAAATATCGGGGTCATCTCTCTTGCATCCCATTAGAGCATCCCTTTTCTATTGATGTCAAAGGGGGAAGATATGACAAGGGGAGCAACATAATGATAGAGGGATTAGAATGATGATAAGTGGATCAACACAATGACATGAGGGGTAGCATATGAGTAGATTTTTCCATCAATAACAAAGGGGGAGTTTGTTGGAAGAATATTTGTTATTGATGTCAAAGGAATGTCTAGCTTAATAATAAAATTACATAGGCTAGTATAGGACTTGAATCCATTTTCAAGAAGAATTTTCATGCCTCCTAATTCCTCCTTGTTAAACAAAAAATATTTTTTCAAGAATAAAAATCACATCTTGCCTCCTAGGACAAATCGACCTCCTTATGATCAAATCGATCGTCTCCCCAATAGAAATTTTGGTTTTGCGCATGTTTATACTAGTAAAAATAAGGATATATTCAACCAAATTTTACCTCCATTCATCCAATAAGAAGAAACATAAGTAGATGAGGAAATTTTGTTTGAAGATAGGTTCATATCTCATGAACCCTAGAAGGAGTTGAAGAACAATTTTGGTTTATGTTAATGGTTCTTGGGTAATGGTTTCTTGATTGAGTTTGGGGTATCTAGATTAGATCATTTTATTTTTGTTTCATCCATATCAATGCTTTCATGGTGGAAAAAGTGAAGGAATCATCTCAAAGGACTGTTTTTACTAGCGAGACTCCTAGTTTGGTAAAACACGGTCTGAAACCTTTTAAGAGAATTTTGATGCATCAAACAATTTTTTTGGGGGGTAAAAATTCACCACTCCAACAAAACATCTTTTTGTATTTTCTATTCTACACACATGTACCTTTCGAATGGTGTAAGAAACATGTCAATCATAGCCTATATGCAGAAGTTGTGCCAATGAGAAGTTGACCTTCTTGTTTTCACCACCATAATTAGAGAGGATGCCACATCAACCCCTATTATTCATGAAAATGTGGCTAACCATGCTATTATGATGTAGAATACCCTAGAAGAGTCTATATTGTAACTTTGGTTAAGACTTGAGGTAGTCAAACCTAACCACTTGTAGGCTATCATGGCGTGTTATAACTAAGCTACTACTAGGAAAAGGGATTCCATTCTTTCAAGTGCATTTGTACCATAAATGATAAAAAATAGCCAATAGGGATAGGAGATAGAGAAAATAGAGAGAATTTGTGCATTTTAGTCGCCAACGGGCCACAGGCCATAATTATTTCTTGAGAAAGGGGATTATGATGGCCCAAGCATCCTCCTGAAGTAGAGCTGGTAAATTCAATGAGGAAGGAGGGCTAAAGAGGATTAACGCATGCTACATGTGGGACACAGAGCATTAATAACAACAATTGTGACTTGGACAAGAGTGTTATAGCTCATGTTAGTAGAGGAAAGGTAATATTACCCTTTCTGGGTGTTTTTCTCTGTAATCCTTATGCATCTCAGGTGTTTTAATGTGTTTTTTTTAATGGTTTCTGATCATGAATTTTTATAAAAAGTTGGGGAAGGTTAAATAACTTATAGAATATTGTTAAACTAAAGAATATCTCTCATTAAGTGAATTTATTGGAAATATCAAGCCAATGAGTTGAATATATATCAAATCAATTGTATCAACAGAGTTGTTAAGTGCTCCATCACTTGTGACATTTACTGATTCAATCATCTCAGAAAATTAAAAATACTAGAATGCTATGATATTATTGGGTCAGTTCTTTTGAGAGTGTGAGAGAATTCCATTGAGAGGGAATTGAGAGAGAAATGATATCAATGCATCTTCTCACAAATAATTGCAGAAATATATCAGAGTGTTGCATTGAGGAACCATATATCAAATCTTATGAGAAGATGTAGAGGGCAAATTTCATCATAGTATATGATATGTATTTATTTTACTTTCATTGCATTTGATGGTTAGATGGATTGAGATATGTACATGGTAGTTGTAGATGTATATTTTATATCATATTTTGTTGTGCAAGTTGCATAGTTTGTTATGTATATAGCAGTGTTCATAGAAGAGAAGAGGTGGCAAAAATTGGTTGATAAAGAGAGAGAATTTGAATTGGATATTTGTTATAGACATTTTTGGGCACTACAAACCAAGCATGAAATGTCCATAAACCAAGGGCTCCTAAGTCCCTAAAAGTGTTGTTCTAACCCCTAAAGGAACAAGCTCAACTGATTACAGCTTCTCCGAGAAGTTCTCCATGAAAAATTGCTCAGAACTGGTCAAAACATGATCATTTCAGCTGCTCCATACGCTAAGTGCGTTGCGTCTCACATAAACACACTGTGTGGGTGCGTTGCATTTCAAAAATCCCTTCTATTGGGTGCGATGGGCGAGAAATGACAAATGGCATTGTCATTCCGCGAGGTGGAGAGGCAATGGAAGCTTCCAGAAACTTCTCCTGTGACACTTGCCTCTCTGAATTCGACCAAGGATGAGTAAGAGATCATCAATCTCCAAGTGGAAGAAAGAACTAACAGAGGGAAGACACTAACAAGTCACAAGCTGACTCATCTTCCTTATAGATATCTATATATGGATCCCTCATCCCAAAGATCAAGAGGCTGGAATTTTTCATATTGTAAGGAAATGTTGTTGGTTTCTTGAGATAAAACATTAGATTGTTGGGTGATATAAGCTTTGTATGAGGTGAAGAGGGGCTTCCTTCCTGAGAGAATGATGCTGGGTCAGAACAACTAGTTGTAACTCCCCTTGGCTCTTTCTTGTTTATCAATAAAAGCTATTCAAGTTTTCCTCCATACTCTTGTGTCATTTATGTTTGCTGCATTTGTATGGTCAATTTACATTTGATCCTAGATTGTTTATGATTATAGATCCATGTTCTTGTATAGTGCTATGCTACTGTGATCTTACAGGTACTCTGTGAAGTTGGGCGTGTAAGGGAACAAGTAGCGAAATACTATCAAGAAGGAGAGGAATCGAACCAGGAGATTAGCGCAAGATAGAGGTTGGTCTTCTTTGTTCTTCTCTATCTATACTTCATAAAGGAAAAACGAAAGTAGCTTTACTTTGTTTGTTTCTAAGGTAGCTATCACACCTTAGTGGGATAAGCAGTTTTGAGTAGACACTTTTCCCTGTAACAAAATGGCGACTCCACTGGGGACGAATTAGTTTGTTTGTTTATATTCCTTGTTGTCTATTTCATAAACTTGCAGGCGGAGTCTGAAGTCGTGCCAGGTAGCTTTCGAACTTCATTTGCTATGCAAATGCAAAGTAGATAAATGTTTCTTCAGTCAATCTTCGGGATCTGTTTATGATTTAAACAACTAATTCACAAACTCTCTGATTGCCCCTTGTGATAGCTATTAGATCCTCCTTAGATCTACCCTTGATTGTTGCATTACTGATTACCATTTGCTCGGCCAAAACTCATGAACTGAACTACAAACTGTGACCCAGAACCCAAGCAAAGTCTCGTGTCTGGCCCAACGCAGGTACTATTCTGAGAATCTGAAATTCAGCGCACTTCCTAAGTGTAGTAGGTGCATTGCATTTCAAATTCCCTGTGTTACAGGTGCGCTGATCAGACTAGGCATTGTTCAGTTTTGGTTTCTGCGATTCATTCTTTCGAGTTCTATTCATGAATTTTGCTGCCTGTGATCAATATATCTCTCTTTGAGACCCCTTTTCCTTGCTGTTATTCTGCCTCCTTTGTACAAAAGAACTGTAAATGTTTTTGTGTGTTTGTTGAGTCATTATCAGATCTCCTTTGCAAAAGTAACATAATCGTACTATTGTCCTTTGATTTGAAAGCGTCGCAAGTGTTGTTTTCAGGCATAGGAAAGAGTTTGATTGCTGTAGATAGTCGATTATCCTGTTACTATTGTTTTTGGTCTGAATTTGTAATTTTTCTAGTGTCGAAAACAAGTATTCATTTCCAAATCGTAGAATGTTGTGATTGTCTCCATTTTTTATTTCGAAAAGAAACTTGTTGATAATTGTCGCTTGAAAAGAAATTCAGATTTGTGCATCAACTTTCTTTTTACCATTCATATACTAAGAAAGTCGAAAACAAATACATGCATGTGCATTTGCATTTAGACTGTCTGATTGGTTTGATTTAGGAAAGTGCATTTAGAGTGTGCTCTTTGCTCTTTGTGAAAGAATTCTGTCTTTCTTTCCTTAGTAGCTAGGATTTTCATTGCACAAAGAAGATAAAAGATTGTTTATCATATTAGATTGCATTTTAGGAATTATACTACATCTCGCGGTGAACCTGAAAGGCAAACTTCATAAACAAGATCAACTATAAAATAAATTCAATGAATCTAACAACACTTTGGAACCTAACGCACAACATTTAGAAGTCTAGGCTAGAGACGTATTCCGGCGTCGTAAAGCCTGGTAACTATTGTTCTCACTGATGGTTGGGTGATTCCTCCACTTTGAGACGATAAGTGCCAGTATGGACTTGTGCTCCCACGTACCGTCGAGTATATTTTGGGAGACCACAATAGGCTTAATCCTTTATCCATAGGAAGCCGTGTCTACCGCCCTATCGATCGCAATGCACTGAACACAACATTCAGGATGATTGACTGCCGTACCATAAAAAGTATTCTGCAGTTTTGTGATTGGTTTCGTAATCCCTCTACCTAGATTTCTAGAGCAGTCCCTTTCATTCCTTTTCAGACTCTTTAACGGAAATGGTCCATCTGAGCACTTGTCACTTCAGGCTCATTAAAAATCGAAGGCGACTAGAGTCATCTTTTGTTTTTTTTCGACTCTTAAAAATTGAAAAAACAAGTTGTGTCAAAGCGTCTAAAATTCATCTAATTCGGAAACATACTTCCCCTTTATTTTTAGTTGATCTAGTAATCCGAAATCGTGGAAGAAAGTCAATTGAAACCCTGTCGTTCGCAGAGGCTTATGAGTCAACAGTCTTTGTCTCTGGAATCGAAGCTAGTACGGACAAAGCGAACTCATTTAACCGGTTCCAAATCTCCTGTTAAAGTTAGAACAAGTGTTCCAACAACATCAGAGACTCTGGTTACTCCAAACATTTCTGGTATCCCTGCCTTTACAAAAGAAGTTCAGCAGCCACAGAAGGACAGTGGTACTGATCCTAGTCTGAGGGTAAACACTTGCATCACTGAACTAGTTCCATCTACAACCGATTCGGAGAGTGTTGCTCCTCAAACATCTGTCACTGCCGACTTCATACCTTCTTCAGCGCCAGAAATATTCTACGGACCTAACGGTCTCCCCCTTCCACCTGGTCTAATTGCTATAGAAGATATTGTGGAAGATCCTCCATCTAGTACTCCATCGCAATTTGGAGTCGGGATCACTCTGTATCATTCTTCATCAGAAGTTAGTCTACCACCAGCGGAAGCTCCTATAGAATCGCTAGGTAATCTTTTGCATAGACTAGAAATGTCTGAACAACCGTCAACATCTAGGACTGTGTCGTCTGACACAGCGACGGCAGAACTCCCTGCTATCACTCCAACAATGTTCGCCGGTATACCATCTGTCCCAACTAGCTCTCAATCGCTAGAAGGGGCCCACTCAGGGGCCATTTCGACGATATGGTCTATTCCTGTTTGTTCATCTGGAATAATATCTAGAAACTCTTATGTTGAGTCTCAACAAATTGATCCATTTGGAGGTCAATTTGGGCAATCCGGCCCTCAAAGGGAAAACCATTCCCTTAAGTACCGGATTACCACCGTATGGGGGGCAATAGGCCCTTTCATTATCCCCTTCGGGAAGACAACCATATGGGAGTTCACAACAAAATTCAGGTTATGCTGGAATTACTTCAAGCGGTTGGGTACCGATACTACCTCAACAACCAAGAGTTGTATATTCAATGCAAAAATGCTTACCTATGTCAAGTATACCAACTATGCCAGCTATTATGACGGTGTCGCAAGTTCAAGCGCTACCTGTTGTATGCCAACCTCAGGTTTCTCAGGTTGTAATGCAACAGCCCCTTGACCCTGCGACTCAACCACAATCACCGACTGGTGGAATGACACAGGTTCAAACGGGTAAAATTACCCCTCATCTTGGTCAAACAGTTAGTATCGGGCAACAACACATGGCTTCACAACCATGGCTAGTACAATACCAACAACCGCAATTCCAACAGGTATACCAAGGTTCTGAGCAACAAATCTTTGCAAATAGTGGGTAGCCATATATTCAAAACGGTCAAAATCAACCATTTTACAATGGTCATGCCCACCAACCTTACCAAAGTCACCAGCATCAAATGCATTATGCTGGTATGCAAAGACCAACTGCTCAGGCAATCCCATCTTATCCTGGGTACGCTTCACCTAACCTAAATCAACAGTTACCCTTCGTGGCAACTTTAGAGTTACCTGATTTAAATCGGTTAACAAACGATCCAATCGCTTACGCCCCTTGGTGGCCAGCGATTCCGCATAAACTTCCATCAGATATTCCTAAATTTAATGGAAATCTGGGTGAAGATCTGTCGAATCATGTGATGACCTTTCATCTGTGGTGTTCATCAAACACCCTAAATGATGATTCGATTAGGCTTCACCTTTTTCAGAGGATGTTAACTGGTCCGGCAGCAAAATGGTACAGCGAATTTCCATGAACTTCATTCGACAACTTCAGTACCCTAGCCACAACCTTTTTAACCCATTTTCAGTTACTGATAAGGTACGAAATGGGAACGGAACTTCTTACCAACTTCAAACAAATGATGGCCACTCACATATCTGATCATATACATGAGTGGCGACATCGTCGTAGAATGGTGAAAACGTATGTTCCCGATCATCTCTTAGCTGAATGGTTTATCAAGTCATTACTACCTTCCATCACAGAAGATGTGGAAAAAAGGGGAGTCGTCACATAACAGCAAGTTATCACTCGTGCGCAATATTTGGACTTGATTTACACTCAGTCTGGCACGCTCTACAATAAAATACCTGACACCCCTAGACCGGAATTCTCAGTTCCTCCTCCTCCTAAATCAAACAATGACTCTCATGCCGACGATGGCGTGATTGGCGCAACAGACATGAAATCGACAAAGGCTACATCCAAAAAGGCTCGTAAGATTTCAGGTCAAAATGCAAAAGATGAACTTCTTGCCTCAGAAGTAAATGCCGTATCGACAGATAAAGGCAAAGAAACCAAGCAACCAGGGGGCAAGAAGAAAGGCAAAGGGAAGAAGAAGAAACAGGAGGAATCATCTCCTGAAAAATATTCTGCAAACCCTCCTGGAAATAGGAAACTAAAATATCCATGCATGATATGTGATGAGGATCATCGGACACCAGATTGTCCACACAGAGCTGAGCTTAAAAAATTCTTCAAGAATACAAAGACCTCAGCAGTATTAACTGATCCATTTCCAAATCCAGGAACAAATCTGGTTGACAGTGGAAATGCTTCCCCATCTCAGGTGCTAATGTTGTCGGTTTCAAAACAGCAAAATAATGCTTTGATATCGACAAGGAACAAATATTATGGGAATCCACAGCTTTCGAACAACAAGGATAAAGATCAACCTAGTAGTTCGACAACAACTTCGACAGGAGTTGCGCCGCCCATCATTCCTGAACTGACAATAAAACCGCCAAAGGGAGTAGTACACAAATCGACATTTAATCCTCATGCTAGAGTAGCACAGCATTATAATATAGTGGAAGATTTGGCCCAATCGCCATCTGTTATCTCAACTCTTGAAGTACTACAAAATTGCCCATCCCAAAAGTAGGGTTTATTATTAGCCATTGGTGGGATAGACCCAAAGGATTACAATCTTGTATCCTTTGATCATAAAGGATACGATCCCCAATTACCAGCTCAACTAGCTTTCCTCGTTCAAGTGAAAGCCCTCAACAAACTGTTCATCGAACAATTATTGATGAGGGGGCATCTACATGTATTATGTCGATGAGTTGCTAGAAAACTTTAGGATCTCCAACGTTGTCTCGATCTTTGACGACCTTAAAAGCATTTGATGGATGAACATATACCCCATATGTTATTCTAAGTAACTTGAAGGTTGAACTAGGAGGGAAAATAGTAGAAATAGATGTTGAGGTAATCGATGGAAATCTTGATTACAACATCCTACTAGGAAGACCATGGATATATGCTATGGCTATTGTTGTGTCGACCTATTTTAGGAAGATTGCATTTCCATTTCAAGGAGGGATTACAATCGTCGATCAACAAAACTTCCTCCCCAATGGTTCTCAAGTTACGGGAAGCATTCCTATGATCCATGGAAGCCCCCATTCGCTTCAAAATATCACAGTAGGCCTACTAAAAGACCCTGTATTAATGGGAACTTTTTCCCTTCCACCTCCAATCAATTTGGCAGAAGTAGCATCAGTAGGAACCTTCAACATGATATCTTCTAAAAAGATCTCAGAAAACGATATCAACATGGATCATGCGATGGTTTTGCCTCCAAGCCCAATAGAAATATTGTAGCAATCAATGTTCCTAGCCTGGGAGGCAAATCCAAATCAACGCTCATTGAGCGTTTGGATAGATAGGTCTAAGGAATATGGCACCCCTTCAGATCCTTGGTCGAGAGTGCATGACACCAACGAAGGAATTGTTCAATCAATGGTAATTGAAGGGGCACCATGGGATGATTTCCACCATCGTTCCCTTGTTCCGAATTGTGAAGAAAATACTCTTGATGACCTTTACATCCTTTAGTTTTTGATTTTCTGTCAAATACAGTAAACACGGTGGATTCCGAGCGAAACTTGTCCAACATTGAAGAGACTATCGCCATAAATATCTCGACCAAAACAGATGTTGTAGAGAATATTTATGTTGGCAAATGTTGTTCTCCTTCAGAACTGGAAATATATAACGCTCTTTTTCGTGAATTTAGAGATGTCTTTTCTTGGTCATATAATGAAATGCTAGGCATTGACTCGAGTATCGTTGAACACGAAATCAAGATGTATCTAGATGTCAAACAACCAGTACGACAACGGCTACGGCAGGTGCACCCCAAGAAAGCCGCTGCCATTAAGACAGAAGTTGAAAAACTTCTACATGCTGGTTTCATTTACCCGGTTCCTCTAACCGATTGGGTATCGAATATTGTTCCTGTTATGAAAAAACAAGGAACAATTAGAGTGTGCGTCGATTATAGGGATGTAAATCAAGCTTGTCCAAAAGACAACTACCCTACACCCTTCATCGACCAGATTATTGATGAATGCGCCGGATGTGAAATCTTTTCATTTATGGATGGATTCTCCAGGTATAATCAAATAAATATCCACCCATAGGACCAGTCAAAGACTGCATTTATTTGTATGTGGGGCACATTCGCATATCCAAAATTACCCTTTGGTTTAAAGAACGCAGGGGCAACATTTCAGAGGGCAATGAATTATGCCTTCCATGACATCAAAAACATCGTTCAACCATACCTCGACGACCTTCCATCTCATTCGCGAAAGCGGACTGATCATCCACAGCATTTAAAAGCGATATTTCTACATTGTCGACACTACAAAATACGACTCAATCCACACAAATGTGTATTTTGTGTCAGTTCTGGTCGTTTACTTGGCTTTGTAGTCTCGAAAGACGGGATTCATCTCGACCCATGTAAGGTTCATGCAATCATAAATTTGCCTCCACCTTCAAATTTGCTTCAGATTTAGAAACTCTAAGGGAAAGCAAACTTTTTGAGGATGTTCATTCCAAATTACGCCGAAATTGCTAAAGGTTATACACGTCTTTTGAAAAAGGAAGTACCCTTTGTTTGGGATCAGGTTGCGCAAGCTTCCTTTGATGCTTTAAAAGAATCCCTAATGAAAGCATCATTAATGTACGCTCCTATTTACCAAAAGGACTTTAACTTGTATCTGGCTGCAGCAGATACAACCATCGCAATGGTTTTAGTTCAAGAAGACGACAGAATTGAACATCCTATATATTATTTAAGTAAGAACCTAAATGATACAGAAAGCAAATATTCTTATGTTGAAAAGCTAGCGCTCGCAGCTATTCAAGCGATACAGAGATTTCGACACTATGTCCTCTTTTGAAAAACTACCATTCTGTCAGATTGCAACCCCATGACTTATATATTGTCGCGACAGTTGCTGGGGGGCAAATATTCAAAATGGATAGTAATTCTACAAGAGTTTGATCTGGAATTTGTAAAATCCAAATCAAAGAAAGCTTTGGTTTTTGCAGAATTATTATGCGATCTCCCATCGTCCTCCAACGATGAAACATCCGAAGAAACGATCGTGGACGAAAATTTGTTTCTGATATCTTCAAGCAATCAGTGGTATGAGGATATAATCATTTATCTCCAAACCGAAAATATAGGCCAAATACCTCTCGCTCCGAACAAAAAATGTATTCGATACCAAGCAAAAGACTACATGATCGTCGGTGATACACTTTACCGTCGCGGTATCGATACAGTTCTGATAAGGTGCCTCACCAATGAGGAGGCCGAAAAAGTCCTTAATGATTTCCATTCAGGCACGTGTGGGGGGCATCAATCTGGTTATGCTACAACGCAAAAAATCTTATGAGCAGGATACTTCTGGCCAACAATGTTCAAAGATTGCATAACCGCAGTCAGAAGTTGCCATGCTTGTCAAATTTTCGATAGCAAAACCAGAAGACCACCCACACCTCTACAGCCAATAGTTGTTGTCGGGCCATTCGCCAAATGGGGCATCGATTTCATGACATGTAACCCCACCTCGACCGGGGGGCATGGGTATATCATAGTCGACTGCGACTATGATACCAAATGGGCCGAGGCGACGCCTACATTAGATAATACTGGTGAAACAGCTGCCCTCTTCTTTTTCAATCATGCAGTCGCCAGATTCAGCATCCCACAAGCTATAGTCACAGATCATGGATCACATTTTCACAATCACATGATGGTCAAATTAGCTGTCAAACTGGGGTTGTCTCATGACAGCTCTACTCCATATTACCCGCAAGCCAACGGACAAGTTGCAGCAATCAACAAAGTCCTGAAGCGCATGCTGCAAAGGATGATTGGAGTTCACAAAAGAAGGTGGCACCTAATCCTGTACTCAGCCTTCTGGGCTTACAGAACATCGGTAAGGAATGCAACCGGGTTTACACCTTTCCAACTGGTATATGGCCTGGAAGCAGTCTTACCAATCCAGTGTGAAATCTCGTCCCTCAAACTCGCAATTGACCTTCTCCCCGGAACTTCAGAAGAAGAAGCTCATTTCTTGGAACTAATCCAATTGGATGAAATGTGTCACGATGCCACTTTGGCTAACGAAGACCATAAGAAATGAGTCAAAGCGCAGTTCGACAAAAATGTCAAACCCCGTGTCTTCTCAGAAGGTGACTTGGTCTTGCTTTGTGACCAAGAATCCGATAAATTGGGAGAAAGCAAATTCAAGTCTTTGTGGATGGGCCCCTATATTTTTAAGCGAGTGTTAGCAAAAGGAGCCTACGAGTTAATGGATTATGACAGAATTCCACTGGCACAACCTCGTAACGGGTTGTACCTCAAGCATTACTATGTGTGATTCAATATTGTAACATGTATGCTTTTGTTATGTTTTTGTTTTCGCTAAAGTGTTTGTTTTGGTCAAGTAATCCAATTTTTTGCAGATGTCAAACCTATTGGAGTCATGTGTTGGATATGCCAACGGAGCGAGTTGTAGTTCGCGGAACCTATCTTTCGTGGCCTAGGCCATTTTTTGATCCAAGCAGCGAGTTACTAAGTTTCAGAGGGGTATGCATTGGTCGGTCAACAAATAACATCGTTGAATATAGCGCGTTGATAGAACTTCTCTCTGATGCCATCACACATGGTATACGCCGACTGATTGTCAGGCTAGACTCACAACTCGTCATACTACAACTCACTGGTATCTACTCTGTCCGAAATCCAGCTATTTATCGCATGTTCCTAAGGGTTAAGATTTTGGAAAGGCAATTTGATTTTATTCAATATCAGCATATTTCCAGAAACTTAAACACATTAACTAACTCATTGGCAAATTATGTGCTAGATAGACATTTGCAACATTTATAAAAACAAGCATACCATCAATATTGCATTTGAATCATGTAACTTAACCGAAATAAAGCTTTGAAAATCAAAAATATATATATAACTGTTTATGGTTTACACATAATGTTCTGTAACCAAGACAAAATTGGTCAAATGACCCAAAACTCAAAACACTAGGGGGCACCCTAGTCTAATGATGCTCGTGATAGCAAGTCGCAGCCTATGCGATCATGCATAAGAGCCGAGTCCATCGTCTTGGCACACTAGTAGTATGCTGCTACAACCTCAAGGGCAGCTCATCAGTCCTCACATCTAGAATACCAAGAGTGAGGCCCTCAACATGTTCCTGTAATGCCGCAAGAGTCTCGGCCACATCGAGGTCATGAAGGATAGCCCTTCCAACAGCCTCTCCTGCTGGGGCGGCAGCTGGCACTCTCAGGCATACTACTGGCCGAACGGGACCAACATCTGCATGAACACATGAGTTTGGTTAAGTCTTGACAGAATAAAGAACAAGGACATTATAAAAGAAAAACGATAAACAGGAATATGGTCAAAGAATTTACCAATGGCACCCCACTGTTCGCCATCCGGCAGCACTAAATCTGGATCACCCTGGAAGTCCATGCCAGCATATGGATACTCGAAATAAACCATCTCCTGACGATAAAACCACCCGAAGAAGGTATCAGAAAATGAAATCTGAGACTGACCAGCATGCCTAGACATATGGTCGACCCATCTCTGCATACGTGGTTCAGTCGGTGAAGGTAAATCGAGTGCAATATACTGCGGCTACATCAGTGGTATCTTTTCCAAGGCAAAGGTGGTCAAAATAGAACCATACCCAAAGTTCTTCAACCTCCCACTCTTTACCTTGGTCAACTGTTCTTTCATCACAAGAAGTATTGCGTCGCACCAGTTGAACACCTTTGGTTGGAGACATTCCAAGGCATACTACATATAAGATCGGTTGGCTACATGAAGAGCCGCTCCACCAGCCATCCTACCAAAAGTAAACAGAATAGTCCTGAGGGACCTGTCAGTGACATCACGGATTATGATCTTGCCGTCTTTACTCGGCGGAGATCCCTCTTTGCAATACCGGCGAACATAATCTCTCACAGATTCACCTCCTCAGGCCGAGCCTGATAAAGAGATGGGGGCACCCCACCTCGACAAGCCAGTCAAGAAATAGATGTCCACTACGGTCAAGGGGATGGATTTGCCCCTGATCTGGAACACCTGGTTGGTAGGATCCCAAGCATCGAGCAAATACTGCAGTAAGTTGATCTGTTGTCTCATGCTAGAAATGCGGAAAAACTTCAGCAAGCCACAGTTCCGCAGTGCATTTACTGTAACCGGATCATGTAAAGCAAGCATGTCCTCTTCTTCATGCTCATGTTCTTGCCATGTAATAGTCATCTTGCTCCAAAGATCTCTGAAAACAAACAAGAGAAGAGTTAGATCCTGATTTTGGTAAGAAACAGGCAAAATTTCCATCAAAAACTGTGCATAAAATTCCTTCTTTGTGCCCATCACACCTACAGTAGTGCTCTGGGTGCGTTGCATGTTAGATGGCCAATAGATAGGCCAACAATGCACCTTTCGATACACAGAGGGTGCACTGAAGGTGGAGCGATTTTTTCAAACCCTAGAGGCTTAGAAAAACCACGAATCAAGCTCAGAATGCAAAATGGAAAGCATGAAATGAAAGAGTTAGAGTTTAGCTCCTACCTAGTCCAGACGGTGCAGAGAATCGTCCATAGAATCTCCCGAAATCAGCTGATGAAAATCAAGGGGGAAAAGCACCTCCAAAGCTCCAACAAACCAAAGTTCAAATGAAATGGTAAAATGAGAGGTAAAAGCACTTTTACATTACTTTTTACGTAATTTGAGTAAAGTATTAGTGTTCTAACTCATTTTTCAAACATGTGTTGTTCATTTCTAACTAGTTTGATGAAGCAATTGAAAATGCAGTACAATATTTGAAAGAACAAAGCTATTCACGGTAAAATCAAGAAATGACCGTTACATCGAGCAGTTTTAGCGCGGACTTGATGCTTGTTAAAAAATAAACATAAGCAATGAGCACATGTTCCTCCAGAGTTTAAGCTCATTAAAAAATGAACCAATTTCCCGTGAATAACCATCGTGAATGTAATACTTCAGCCTTTAAAGCCTTGGTATTGTTTGCAACGTCACCTCCACTTAGTATTGGCCGATCATTCACCTCCATTTGATTGTTTACCCATTTTGAGGAACAGCTGCGAAGAGTGATCATGTTAGCCATCCTTGTAACACTGTCGTGATTGGAAAATTCCAAACCTTACCTGAAATCAGCTGCTACCCATTTTATCACTCGTTCCTCAAAAGACGAGTCTCCTTTAAGCTCTTTTCAATTGACTCGTAAAATATGAAAAGATTGCCGAGCCATTGGCCTCTCCAGCTTGCTAAAGGGATTGGAAGTGCTATCCCTCCTCTAAATTTTAATCTTTTTGGACCTGAGGGATTATTACACAAAAAGATCGAGTGCTTGTTTTGTTTGGCTTGTTAAAAGGATCGAAAATTCATCCCTTCTGTATTGTTTTATACTTTTTCGAACTTAAGGGATTAGATGATGAAAGAGGAATTTTGGAGTATCCTTTACGTTCCTTTTCAGACTCTCTAAAATTGAAAAGGACCAAGTTGTCTTTGTCGTTAAACTCGTTAAAATTTTAATAGCGACAAACTTGTCTATAGACGAGAACGAGTTTCACTATCGCTAGGCTCATTAAAACATAGTGATGGGTTTGCCCGAAGGGAAAATTATAGAACAAGCATATGTTATCCCCCTCAAGCTTGACAAAAATAAAGAGGTACTGGTCAGCAATGATTGGGGAAAAATTGGGAAGAAAACTTGAAGAAACTTTGTTGGTAGCAAGTCGCTCTTGAACATGACACTTTCACTCCGCATCCAAGTCGGGTTGGGTTGTTTCATTCACCGGTCACATCACCATGGTCCCATCATACCATCCACATTTGGGGTTAATGCTACCGATCCATCATGTCAGTGTCGCCGATATGTTCAAGAGAAGTCATTCAGAGAATTCACCTGTGTCTCACCCACTACAATACATTTATACTCCATTTTTTCATGACTGCCATCCTGAACCTTATATCACCAGATCGTTTTCACCTCCATTAAAATCATTTGCTATGTTCCGTGTCATTGATATGGGATTCATTAAGGCCCTCCTGTGATGGATCGCTTCTTGACGACATCAACTCATTATCCAAGAAGTCGATCTAGGAACACCCCATTCAGTACTTTGAAGCTTGCATGCCTCAATGGCAAGTTTCTCACTTTCGGCGATAGGTTTACATCAATGGCCTTCGACCGAAAGATTTTGCGTGGTGTTCGATGCTAAGTCCTTTATTCACACCACGTGAATTGTACTGCAGTACCTTGAGGGTCATTATCATTATCAGTGATTCCTCTCGCGCCTGTTAACAGCTTACATCATTGGCTCGTAATCAGGCGATGTCTTTCCATGTTCAACACCAGAACCTCTCTCACATGGATCGAATTGTACTTCGAGTGAAGATCCAACGAGATTTAAGACCCCGGATCTAGTTTTATCCATCCGGGCTGCGATATATATTCAGTGAAATAAAGACATTAAATGTACATTGTTGCTGCACAGATAATCATCCAATCAAAGGGATGATGGCTCTACCAGAATCATTAGTCTACACTCAGACGATTGTCTATCTTATGTACATAAAAATGAATTTATAAAGCTGAGCATGGGAATTCCCGCCTCAGCTAGATCATGAATTATATTGTATCTTATTACAGGTCTCCTCCCAGCTTGAAAGAACTTCGGATCCTCATGATAAAGCATTTCACCCGACATCAAAGAGATTAACGACCTCATGCTTTAAGGGGCAACTGTTATAGACATTTTTGGGCACTACAACCCGAAGCATGAAATTTCCATAAACCAAGGGCTCCTAAGTCCCTAAAAGTGTTGTTCTAACCCCTAAAGGAACAAGGTCAACTGATTACAGCTTCTCCCAGAAGTTCTCCATGAAAAACTGCTCAGAACTGGTCAAAACAGGATCATTTCAGCTACTCCATAGGCTAAGTGCATTCCATCTCACCTAAACACACTATGTGGGTGCGTTTCATTTCAAAAAGCCCTTCTATGGGGTGCGATGGGCGAGAAATGACAAATGGCAGTGTCATTCCGCGAGGTGGAGAGGCAATGGAAGCTTCCAAAAACTTCTCCTATGACACTTGCCTCTCTGATTTCGACCAAGGATGAGTAAGAGATCATCAATCTCCAAGTGGAAGCAAGAACTATTAGAGGGAAGACACTAATCAAGTCACAAGCTGACTCATCTCCCTTACAAATATCTATATATGGATCCCTCATCCCAGAGATCTGGAGGCTGGAATTTTTCATATTGTAAGGAATTGCTGTTGGTTTCTTGAGATAAAAATTCATATTGTTGGGTGATCTAAGCTTTGTATGAGGTGAAGAGGGGCTTCCTTGCTGAGAGGATGATGCTGGGTCAGAACAACTGGTTGTAACTCCCCTTGGCTCTTTCTTGTTTATCAATAAAAGCTATTCAAGTTTTCCTCCATACTCTTGTGTCATTTATGTTTGCTGCATTTGTATGGTCAATTTACATCTGATCCTAGATTGTTTATGATTATAGATCCATGTTCTTGTATAGTTCTATGCTACTGTGATCTTAGAGGTACTCTGTGAAGCTGGGCGTGTAAGGGAACAAGTAGTGAAAGACTATCAAGAAGGAGAGGAATCGAACCAGGAGATTAGTGCAAGACAGAGGTTGGTCTTCTTTGTTCTTCTCTATCTATACTTCATAAAGGAAAAACGAAAGTAGCTTTACTTTGTTTATTTCTAAGGTAGCTATCACACCTTAGTGGGATAAGCAGTTTTGAGTAGACACTTTTCCCTGTAACAATATTTGTTGTTGTTAATCTATCGTGATTGTGTTGTAGAGACTAATACCTTGATGAGTTGGGATCCTAGTTTAAACCATTATGAAAAGTGACCCTATAGAATTTAAGGGATGGTGGCTCCTTCATAGTGGTTTCCATCATAACAATGTTTTGGGAGTTGTATCTCCATTTGTGGTCGTGGATATTCCAACAGTAGTTGGGCAAGGCTCATTGGGAGTGGTTTCTTCTAGTAGGTGGTGGCCTATAGAGTCATGAGAGTAAAGAATTTATAGCTAGTGGGTGCCAACAATAGTAATGTAAAATAATATTTGAGTAGTGAATATTTAGAGTAGTGCAACAATTGAAGGGTGGTTTTTTCCCCCTTGACAGTTTCCACCAAAACTACTTGTGTCTTATTGTGCATGCTTGTGTTGATGCTTATCATGACTTTTATGTGTTGATTTTATGTTTCTTTTACATCCATATATGTTAATATTATTCATGTGTGTGGGTATTTGGTAAATTGACAAAAGTTTTTAAAAGTAATAAAGTTGTTATCACTAGTGATTCACCCCTCCAGTAGTGATCTAGTTTCTAACATCTAGACTCCCATATCCAAGACAGTTTATAGAACATATTGGTATCAAAGAAGGCTTCTTTGGGTGTATTGTGGATATTTTCAAAGGATATAGATTGGTTGGGCCAAAAGTAATAGAACCCTAATCATGACTGACAAATTTGTGAATAAGCCTCATGATATTGTAGAGGAGATGTTTTCGTGGATGGAACAACAAGTCATTGATATAAATCACAATGTAAATCTTCTCATGGAGGTCCTAAAACATAAGATTGGGATATTTGGATAAAATGGGGGTTTAAAGGCAAAAGTCCAATCAAAAGGGGGATAAGGAGATTGGGAAGATACATAGAACTAGTCGAAGAAAGAACCTGGAAAATATCAACTGAGTTTGAGTGTTGTGAATCAATCAAAAACCCAACTTAAAATGGAAATGAAGGTCAATATCAAGTTGTACTATGATGATATTGACACTCTGAAGCTAAATAACTAGTTGTAGCAACTCGAATTGTAGTTTAATGTCTTTAAAATTGAGGAGGAATAGAAAATTTCATTTGCACAATTGAAATTAGAGGGCCATGCCCTAACTTGATGGGAAATCCACATGGAGACATTGAGGTTGTAGGGAGAGCCTCAAATGACTAAGAAACAGGACTTCAAACCCCCATTAAGTCATAATTTTACCCTATTGGGTATGTAGAGGACCATTTTATCTGGTGGGACTACTTCAAAAAAAAGTGGGGCAAAGCATGTAGGAGTGCACCATAGAGTTCATAAAGATGGCCATAATGCAAGGTTTCTCCCCAAAGAACCCACATGTACTCATCAAGTATTTGGGGCGTCTAAACCACTATCGATGGGACGAAGTGACATTGTTAAATCCCAAATCGATGGGCAAGGGTTGTGTACATGAATAGTATCTAGAAAACATAGGCATAAATAGAGTGTAATCAAGTGGATCGAAGAAAAAGAAGCAACAAGACACTTATAAGGAAGGGAAGAAGAAGAAAAAGGCGGGAAAATATAAAAATATGGAAGCCACAACACACCAACGCAAATATCCTGGAAACCACCATAACCATTGCAACATTAACAACCATACAAAGGATAAGTGTTGGAAATTACATCTAGAGCTAAACTTAAAAAAATAAATAAAAAAAATAAGAAGAATCTCATGGACACTGATTCAAGAAACCAAGTTAAAAGAAACTTGGAATTGGATGAGAAGATCATTTATACATCAGCATAGAATGAGGTGAACTCGAGTAGCCTTCACCAATAGGAAGAGAAAGAAATTACCAAACTCTTCCATATAAATATACAGGTCAAGAAGATAAATATCGATGCTCTATTTGACTTAGGATCACAAGTGAATCTCATTGCAACAAAATCTAGTGAAGAAGTTGGGGCTAGAATTTTGTGATAATCCAAACCCATATCCACTAGGATGGGTAAATAAGGATGTAGAGATGAATGTAACAAAATAGTGCAATATTATATTTTCCATCAGTGTTGATTTTATTGATGAAGTAGAACTATATGTTGTTCCCCTTGATGTATGCAGAGTCGTGTTTGGGAGTGTCTACATGTACATGCGGCATGAAATATTCATGTGGAGAACCAATTAGTATTAGATTTTCAAGGATGGGAAATCATTCACCATTAATGAGCATAAAGGCAAGTAAAAAAAAAATTTGGTAAGTGACAACCAAGCAAATAAATTGATTAGTTCCAAGAAGAAGTATGTTTTGTTGTTTTTAAGGGAAAATTAGTCTGTAGGAGAGTCAGTAAGAGGCAATACATCCCTTGAGGGGTGTACTAAGAAACAAAAAAAAAACTAGAATATTTTCTATAGGTACACAGGGATGTTTTCTAAGAGCCTAACGATTTACCACCTAAGAGGAAAATGGAGCACGTGATCCAGTTATTGCTAGAATCCCCATTGTCAAACATTGGGCTATATTGGTAGTCTATTATAGAAGTAGTGATGTGAAGGAATAGTTGCATTAGATGGATAGGGTGTCATTTGACTAAGTACATCACCATGTGGGTCATTGATCATCATTGTGGCAAAGAAGGATGGGACTTTGTGGATGTGTATAGATTATAGGGTGTTGAACAAATCACGTTCAAGAATAGGTACCCCCTGCCTAGGATAAATGATATGTTGGATTAGGTGCGTCAAGCAAGATACTTCACCAAGATGGACTTAAAGTCTACATATAACTAGGTACAATTCAAAGAAGAATATACCTCGAAGACTACCTTCCAAAATAGGAAGGGTTTGTATGAGTGGTTAGTCGTGTCCTTTGGCTGATGTAACACACCAGCTAAATTTATGAGATTAATGAATGATGTATTGCACCATTTTATAAATTCATTTGTTATTGTCTATTTGGATGATACACTAGTATATAATGCTACTTAGGACGAACACATCTCAATACACTAAAGAATCACCATTGTTATAGGCCATTTCATCACATCTGGTCAATATGCCTACAAACTGGATCCATCAACATCCATGAACACCTTGTCATCTTCCCTACACAAAGCCCTAAACATGAAGCTCATAAATCCCTGAATTTCTAACCTTTACTTCTTCATTTTAGTACATTTAAGGCCCAACACACCCTAGCCACTTAGGGACCTGCTTTGAGTGCAAGGTTTCTCAGTTATCCACCCACTCTAATCAGAGCAGATCTTCCCTTCTGAGAGGTGCATTGATCAAGTAAATTCAAGAAAAATAAGAAGAATCTTGAAGCTTTCTCTTCCCAAAGCTTCCAGGAGTTGTTACAACCATTTACCTTGCATAAGAACTTTGAATCATATATCCCTTACCTTAGAGTTTTTACCTTCTTATCCCTTGATCTCATCCTCCCATCAAGAGTGGATCTCAGGTATAGATTGGTAAATGGATAAGAATTCCTAAAATACCATACTCTCCTATATATTTACTACCATCCACAAGCTAGGGGCTAGCTTTTGGAGACTAATCATACCCTCATGATGTTGTTTTGATCATAAGAGATGCATCATTCCCATCCATTATGGTGCCTTTGAAGTGTACATTGTGGAAAGGAAGGATAAGTCAACTTGGGAGGTTATCTACAAGATCAACTTCCACTTTTGGTTGTAAAATATCTCCCTTTCATTTTAATACAAAGAGTATACCATTTTAATACATGTGTTATATTATTTTTATGTACATGTGTTTCATTACTATGTTGATCCATTGTATAGAATGATTTGATAATTCTACATAGATATTGTAGATCTTTGGCTTGTGTTGTTTGCTTATGTAGGTTCTTATTATAGAATTTTGAGCTATGGTTCAAGCTAACAAGCCAAGAGGAGAGAAGAGCTTGCGAAATATCATAAGTAAGTCATCTTTCAATTCTCTAATTCTTCTAAGGAAAACTTTATAGTCCTTCATTGCTATTGTTCTAGACTAGGCCCTTAGGTCTAGGGAAGATATTTATGTCTGTAGTCATATATTCTGTATAAAAAATAGGTGACTCCACTCGGGAATGGTTCATTCCCTTAGTGGTTTCCTTCACTTTTTCCCTTGTTACACCTCTTCATAAGACCTTTAGTGTCTCACTCAACTTGAGTTGACCCCAGGAAGACCCTTCATTGAGTTACATTTAACTTGTAGTGTTGGAAAGTCATCTTTCCCTGATCAGAGCACCCCCTTGTGTCCTGACAGATCATTGCAAAGCACCTCGACCTTATTTGTACTTACATTCTAGAGCACTAGTAGCCTCTTCGCACCTGCACTAATGCCTATTTCATGCAAAACTTTCCTTTTGATTCTTTGCTCTCTGATTGACTTGATTCTAGTTGGTACTCCTTCTGTCGCTAATTTTGTTTATCCCTCTCATAGTCCTTCATCTGATTTTCTTTTCATTTTGAGTGCCTTTGATAAAAAATAAAAAAAATTAGTTTTACTTTCTTCTTGTCATTAGGTCATTAAAAAATTGATTGTGTGATCATTAGATTTCTTGAAAGAATTGGTGTTTCAGTCATCATTCTGAATTTTTTTTTTCCATGATTAGGTGAATATCTTAGTTTTCATCTAAAAATTAAGTGGAATTGAAAAAAAATCTTATGCATTATGCATTATGCATTGCATCTAGGGTTTTTGTGAGTGAAAATTGTAGATAAAAACAATTTCAATAGATGATTTTCTTGACGAATCTTAGTTGTTGCATCTTGTATGTTGCATATTCTTTGTCCTCTTCCCTCCTATATATAGATTTTCATTGAAATGAAAATCCACATTTTATCATGCTAGTTTAATTTTAGGATATTCAGGTGAAATTCGTGGTGAGCCCTAAAAACTGAAAGTTAAATCAAGATAAACTTTACAGTTTACTTAATCAACTTAAGGAGAATTTGTAACATTAACGAAAACATCTAGAGGTCTAGGCTAGATATGTGTTCCAATGTCTTTACACATAGGAGTTGTCATTTTTTTCCAGCATTGTATTTCGGGGGTAATATCATGTTCCACGTACGTAAGTGTATAACACTATTCTCCATGTACCTCTGGGTATATTGGGTGGTTCTCCATGCATGAAAAGTATATGGGAACACTCTCATCATACAATTACACATTAGACAACAACTAACATGGACTGTGCTTCGACGTATCACTAGATATACTTTGGAGATCCACCATAGGTTGTTATCCTCACCATAGGTAACTAAGTTGTCTGCCTTATACACTGTGATACAACAAACACAACATTTAGGGATATTGCATGCCTGTACGTAAATCCTTGGTTCTCCAAGGTTGTATATTGCAGTTCACAGTTGCTTGGTAAAACATTATGCCTAGTTTACCCTGTTTTATTTATTTTTTGTGTTAATTGTTAAAATTTATTAATGCATTGTGGAAGAACAAGACCCTTTACCCCATCATTCACATAGAATGAAAAATAAGGCTCCTCTTTCTCTAGAGGAAACTCCTGGTTGTCATCATAAGCATAAGAAAACGTAGATTACCAAATCTAGTACTTCAGGGGCCATTAAGTTTAGTCCTCCATCTAAGATAGATCCACCAGAATCATCTTTTCCTGTGAGTACGGAGCCCAAGATCACCTCTCCATTAGCCAGTGAATCTGACACAATCGATATTGAATCATCTAAAATATCTTTACCTAAGGTTATTAAACCTCACTTTCCCAAGTTAAAAATAAGTCAAACCGAGGTTATACAACCTGAGGTGCCCCAATCATATGCACTTATTACTTCAGGAGCTTCTCATTGTCTTCCACTATCTTGATATAACCTCAAACTATATATCTTGGACTCAACGGTGAACCCCTTCCACCTGGTCTTGTGAGTATTGAAGAGATTCCACAGGAAGAACTGCAACCCTTCTCTCCCATTTGAGTAGGGAATCATCTTTATCAGGGCCATCCTTTTTGGTCTCCTCCTACTCCATTCCAACCTCATTTCTCTCTCTATTTTCCTTTCAACTCACCTTTGAGTTTCTCTTGGGAATCGTCTTTCGAATTAACCATGACTGTGTCTACTTTCGTTTCCCAACCTGTATCATCTACCACGAATGAGACAACCCAAGTTGAAACCTCATCCATGTTTGTAACCACACCAGAGGCACATTTATATGGTGGCCCATCTATCCCACCCAGTTACCCATCCTTTTGTGGTACCTTCTCTTGTGAAAAACCCAGTCCATGGACATCTCCCATCACATATACATACAGAATTATGTCTAGAAATTCATTAATGAGTTCTACACATTTTTCTCCTCTTCCTCCATCTACACCTACAGTTTAGCAGAAAGATGGCTCTTATGTTAATGGACATGGTTATTTACAACAGCGCACTCCATCTCCAATTTGGCACCCTCCACTAGCAGGGAAGTTGCTCTATATTACCCTCTTTCGGTAGGGGGAAAACATATTGCAGGTTCATTTTGATCTCCTAAAATTAGCACTCAGCCTCAAATGAATCCTCCTTATTCATGAATGACTACTAGTGTTTGGAAACATACTTTTCCTATTTAACCTCATTTAGTTTTGGCTTCATCTCTAGCTTCTCAACCTATTCCATCTACTCCTCATACTATTTTTCAACAACCCATGACTCAACCTATCGAAATTAAAATGAATGTAAGACAAAATTTATAGGTTGTACCTTTAACTCAACCCGTCTCATTGGTATCTATTGCATCACAACCTATGTATAGCCAACCTCTTCAAGGTAAATTACAATCACAACAATTTGGATAGGCCATTCCTTAAGCTAAGATGGGTCAGAATGTGTATGGTATGGCACAGGAACAACCACAACTGAATCCACCTTATGATGTGATGATGACTAATCCAACAGGGTAGCCATATCCTCCATATCAAGGTATCCCTTAGATGCCTTATGGTCAACAAGTCCAACATAGTCATTCCCAACCTTCAAGGTCATCCTAGAAATGGACAACAAGTTTATGTGTATGTCGGCTATCAAAATTGTCCCTATATTGGGACAAAAATACCTATTTCTCAAGATATTCCTTCTTATATAGGATATCCTCCACCAGACCTTAACAGGAAGTTTCCATTCATGGTGACTCTTGAATTTTCAGATTTTACTAGGCTTACCAATGACCCCATTGCACATTCTCCTTGGTGGCCTATTATTCCTACCAAGTTTCCTTATGATATTCCTAAATTCAATGGAAATCCTGGAGAAGACCCATCCACATATAGAATGAAATATCATTTGTGGTGTTCTTCGAACTCCATTAATGATGATTATGTTTGTTTGTGTATTTTCCAACATACGCTCGCTAGTACGGCAACTAAATGGTACATAGAATTACCTCAATATTTGTTTGATAATTTTAGTACCTCAGCTACTATTTTCTTAACACATTTCAAGTTACCCATCAGATATGATACTAGAAAAAAACTCTCAACTAAATTCAAAGAGACAAAGCCACTCACATCTTTGATCCATGAGTGGTTATGTCACCATCATTTGGTTAAGACTTTCATTCCTGATAAATTGTTAGTTGTATGGTCCATAAATTTTGTGTTTCCATCTATTTCAGAAGACGTAGCTAAAGGAAAAGTCATGAACAAATAATAGGTGATCACTCATGCCTAGTACTTGGATCTCATTTATACCCAATTTGGCTCGCTATATGATAAGATACCCAATGCTCTACTACCTACATATACTTTTTCTCAACCTCCTAGTAAAGAATCACATGGTGTTGATGGCATGATTGGTTCTAGTGAGCAACAATTGGTAGGTAAACCATCTAGCTCAAATTTTGTTGTCACTACTCAAAACCCTCCTTCAACACCTGTGGCTTATACTTCTAAGATCAGTGTTGGTCAATCATCTAAGAAAAATATCCTCAAATTAAAAGTAAGAAAAAGAACAAAGGAAATAAGAACAAAGAAAATTCTCCACGGGATAAAAAAAAATAGCCTCCTGAAGAGAAGAGGAAACCACATTACCCATGTCTAATATGTAATGAGGAGCACTTCAATCATGATTGTCCACATAGGGTAGAGGTGTATCAACTCCTTAAATCCTCTACTTCACCTGTTGTCGTGACAGATCCTTTCCCAAATAAGGAGACCAATTTGGTTGTCTGGGACCCTACTTCCTCTAATTATGTTTTAATGCTTTCATCCACTAAGCCTAAAAATGATTTTTTGCTGGCTACATGAAGTAAGGAATATTCTAATGTGAATCCTTCGAATGATCAAGCTACTGATGAACCTATTGGTCTGAATGCATCTCCATTAGTCTCTACTCCAACTTTAGTACCTATTGAATTAATGATTAGGCCTCGCAAGGGTGTTGTTCATAAATCGACATTCAACCCTCAGCAAGAGTTGTTCAAAAATATAACATAGTTGAGGACCTGGCTCAACTTCAATCAGCTATCTCTACTCTTGAGCTGTTGTAAAATTTCCCCACCCAAAATAAGGCTTTTCTTTGGACAATTGGATGCATTGATTCTTCGACTTCCAACTCAATTATCCTTCATGATTGAGGTTGTTGTTTGTGGTAAAAATATTTATCATTATATTGTGGATGAAGGCACCTCAACCGCTATTATGTCCCTGTCTTGTTGGAAAGCTATTGGTTCTCCCCAATTGAGCCAGTCACCAACCACTTTGAAAGCTTTTAATGGAAGAACTTACAAAGCATGTGGGATTTTGAATTTTCCACAGGTAGAATTTGGTGGCATGACTGTATCGGTAGAATTCGAGGTTATCTACGGAGCTGTAGATTATAATCTTCTACTTGGCCACACGTGGATCTATCCCATGGCCACGATTGTTTCCACATATTTTTGAATGATCTCCTTTGCTAATAAAGGTGGTATCATGGCCATCAATCAACTCACTTTCTTTGCCACTGATTCTTCAGTTACTGGAACTATCCCTCTCCTAGGGGAAACCTCTCACCCATAGCAACACGTTGGAGTTGGACTCCTTAAAAATTCCTCTCTCATGGGAACCTTTTTCCTTCCTCCTCCCCAACTGCCTAACAAATCCACTTTAGTTTCCTATATTAATATGATTTGTTCTTGTACTTCTTTAGTTGATCCATGGGTATTACCGTATCAATCAAATATATATAGTTTTGGTGATCATATGCCACTCATCCTTGTTGAGCAGGATTACAAATCCATCCATTCAATTTGCACGGCCTGTTAAAATCCTTCCTCTTTTATTAATTGGGTTGATCATCCTTTAGATTATGCTACGCTCTCTAATCCTTTCTCTCGTACATTCTCCATCGATGAGAGCATCATGGAGATCATGATGTCGGATGATGCACCATGGGACGATCATCACCATCATTATGACTTAGCATATTCATTTGATGATGATCTTAATGAACCTTATCAACCCAATATCATAGAGTTATATATTAGTTACAGATCCATTTATGATGTCAATTATGAGAAGAACTTATCAAACATTGAAGAGACCATCCCTCTTGAGATTTCAATTAAACCCAACACTGTCAAAAATCTACATATCGGTGCATATTGCTCTCCTAATGAGGTCAAGACTTATAAATCCCTATTCCATGAATTCAGAGATGTTTTTGCCTGGTCTTATGAAGAAATTCCTGGTATTAATCCAAACATCGTTGTGAATGAAATTAAAACTTATCCTCATGCTAAACCAGTGTGACAATTCCTTAGCCCTTTTCATCCCAAGAAGGATGCTACTATCAAAACTGAAGTTGAAAAACTTCTACGAGATGGTATCATCTATCTAACTGGGTGTCTAATATTGTTCCTGTTATGAATAAATAGGGAAAAATCCAGTTGTGTGTCGATTATCCGGACATAAATGGTGATTATTTGAAGGACAACTATCCCACCTCGTTCATCGACCAGATTATTAATGATTATGTCGGTTGTGAGATATTTTAATTTGTGGATGGTTTCTCCAGCTACAACAAATTCAACATTCTCTGGGAGGAGCAACATAAGACTACATTCAGTTTTCCCTGTGGCACATTTTCATACAAAAAACTCCCTTTCGGGTTAAAGAATGTTGGGGCTACATTCTAGAGGGCCATGAGTTATGCCTTCCACCACATCAAACACATTCTAAAACCTTATTTGGATGATTTTACTATCATTCATGACATCAGGTTGATGACCCATTGCATCTTAGGGCCATATTGTTACGATGTAGGCATTATAACATTCGACTCAATATGCACAAATGTGTGTTTTGTTAGCTCTAGTCGTCTTCTCATATTTTCTATATCAAAACAAGGAATTCATATTGATGCCTTGAAACTTTAGGCAATCATTTATCTTGCTACATCTTCCCTTCTTTAGATTTAATGACTCCAAGGGAAGGCTAACTTTCTTCAGAGGTTCGTTCCAAATTAAGCTGAACTAACTAAAGGATTTAGTTGCTTGCTAAATAAAAGGGTCCCCTTCCATTGGGATGATGCTACTCAGAAAGCATTCAATGCCCTGAAAGATGTACTGGTTCAGGAATCTTTATTATACCCCCTTGATTACCAATGCCATTATTTATTGTACCTCGTTGTTTCAAGTACTATCATTGTTATGGTATTGGTTCAGGAGGATTATATAGGAACTGAACATCCCATTTATTGCTTGAGTCGGAATCTCAATGATATCGACATCAAGTAGACTCATCTAAATAAGTTATCTTTGGAAGTTTTCCAAGATGTACAAAGGTTTTTCCATTACATCCTACTCCATAAAACTATGGTTGTTCCATATTGAAACCCCATGATGTATATCCTCTCACGATAGTTACTGGGGGGAAGAAATCTAAGTGGATTTTCGTCATATAAAAGTTCAATTTAGAATTCGTCAAATCTAATTCAAAGAAATCCCTAGTTTTTCCTAAGTTAATTTGTGACCTTCCAATTCTAAACCTGAAATGATATCTAGTGATTCTATTCCAGGTGAATCATTATTTCTGATTTTTTCATATGACCCGTGTTATGGACACATTCCCACATATCTCCAGACCCAAATTTGTTGGTATGATACCTCTCGTTCTGACTAGCGATGTATCTGATATCAAGCCAAACATTAAATTTTAATTGGTAACACTCTCAATAGTCGTGGTATAGATACAATTTTTTGGAGGTGCCTCACTCATGAGGAGGATGAGAAAGTCTTAAATGAATTCCATCCAAGGTCATGTGTTGGTCATTTATCTGGATATGCCACCACACAGAAGATCCTATGTGTTGGTTACTTTTGGCCCACTATATTTCATGATTGTATCCTTATTGTCACTATGGCTAACGAAGCCCATAAGAAACGTATCAAGACATAATATGACAAGAGTGTCAAGCCTCATGACTTCTCAAATGGAGATATTATTCTATTATTTGATCAACGTACCGCTAAATTAGGATCAAGGAAGTTCGAGAAAATATGGCTAGGTCCATATATTGTCAAATGTGTTCTTGCTAAAGGAGCCTATGAGCTAGTTCATTCTGATGGAATTCCCTTGACACAACCTCAAAATGGGAAGTATCTTAAATATTATATTATTTATTTTTTCATAGTGCACTGTGTGCATAATGTATATGGGTGTGATTGAGTGTGTTTGCAATGTGTTCCCTTCAAATTGTCCTAGGTTTATATTAATTCTGTTTAAACTTGGTTTGCAGAAGTTGTCATACCTCAAACTATATGTTGGTTACGTTGATGGTGCTAGTCGTAATACTCAGAACCTCTCTTCTGTAGCTTGGGACATATTTTCTCCAAATGGTGTGTTAGTGAATTTAAAAGGCATTTGTATCGGTCGCTCTATGAATAACATCATTGATTATAGCACAGTGATTGAACTATTGTATGATAATATTTCACTTGGTATTCACCGTATGGTCATCAGAATCAAATCATAGACGTAGTACTACAATTGACGAATTTCTACACGGTTAGAAGTCCAACTATCTTTCACATGTTCATGAGGGTTCACCTTATGGAGAGATATTTTGATTTCATTCTGTATCAACACATTTCTAGAAATATAAATACATTTACAGACACACTTGCTAACCATGTTTTAGATAGACATCTACGACACATGTAAATTAATTCAATATACATCATATAATATGTAAATGAAATAATAGAACCATAAGAAACATTGAATATCTATATATATATATATATATATATATATAGATAGATAGATATATATATATAGAGATATATATATATCTATATATCTATATATATATATATATATATATATATATATATATATATATATATATATATATATATTCAATGTATATATCTATATATATATATATATATAGATAGATATATATATATATATAGATATATATATATATAGATATATATATCAAATCTTTTGGTTTTACAAAATTTGTGCCCGGGACACATATGGCCACATGGCCTAAAGTATACATGCAACCAAAATATGGTTATAAGCCTCCTAGTAGAGTAATCATAATGCTCATGGTAGCCCGCCATTGTGTGCGCCATCTTAAACAAAAACTTATTGATATGGTCAGGGACGCCAATATTATTTCACTGCAGTTGCATAGGAAGCTCATCAACCCTAATCTCAGGTATACCATGGGTCAACTTCTTCATGTGACACTCAATCTCTATTAGGACGTCAGCCACATCGAGATCCTATGGTACCTCTCTTCCTTCTATGACTGCTTGTACTACTACTGGTGCCTATTGTGGGTCTCCTCCACGATGAATATAAGAATACCCCATTGGTCAAATTGGTCCAATATCTGCATGTGTACAAACCAGTATTTTTGCTCTCAGATACATCAAAAATAAAAATAAAACTTAGAACTTAAAAATACAAAAAAAATTGGTCAAAATGCCTTATCTATAACTCCCCATCACTCGCCATCAGGAAGCATGAGCTCCATGTTTCTACAGAAATCCATGCTTGCATATGTATAGTCTTCTATCATGATAAGTTGTGTACAAACCAGTTGAAGAAGATAGGTGTGAAACTCATCGATGAAGGGCCCACATGCCTAAACATGAGATCCACCAATAACTTCATCTGTGGGACTCTCGGATCTGCAGGCTCGAGCATGCTATGTTGTGGCCTGAGCAATGGAATCTTCTCTAGAGAAAAATAAATCAGAATTGAACCATAACCAAAGTCTTTCAACCTTCCATAATTTTCTTTAGTCAAATTCTCTTTCATGTTTACCAATACCCCTTCATTTAGTTGAATACTGTAGGATCCATACATTCTAGAGCATATTGCATATGTGACTTATTCGCCACATGGAGAGATGCATTTTCAACCAATATGAAAATAAGGAACATGATCATTCTTAGTGGCACATAGACTACATCTTTGATATCGATTTTTCCATGCTTAGTTGGTTGGGATCTCAGTCGAAAATGTGTACTCACATAATATTTGATTGTTTCTCCACCATTCCTTGAGCTAGACAAAGATATAGGGGTACCTCGCCTTGATATACCAATCAAGAAATATATGTCCTATACCTATTTTTCCAGTATATGTGCATCAAGTCTGAATTATTACACTTAAATGTCCCATGCATGAACAAGATACCTCAATAACTCTATATGTTGCCTCATACTAGGAAGGCAGAGGAATTTTAGGAGCCCACAATCTCTTAAAGCATAGATTGTGGTGGGATCATTAGCTGCAGTCAAATATTACTCTTCATGTTCTCTTTCCTTCCATATCCATGCCATTTTGTTGCAATAAATACCTGAAACATAAAAAGGAGAATCATTAGGGTACATTTCATGAAAAAAATCAGTAAAAATTTGAGGCAAACAGGAAAAACTAAGTTGGGGATTACACACAATGCACTCTCCTAAGGGTAGATAGTGTGTTGCAGTGTTGTCCCCAGTATAATTTCTTCATGTTCAATGCACCTTTAGACTTTCTAGGGGGCGTTGAACCTAGAGCAAGGAATTATAGCCCTAGGGTCCTTAAAGCCTTGAAAAATGTGCACGAAATTACAAAATGGAACCATGGAAAGTAAGAGAAAGGTCTTAGCATCTATGTTGAAGTTACGATGCTGAAAATGATCCACTAGATTAGTCACAATAATATGCAGAATATTGGGAGAAAAAGCGCTCGAAACTCACTCTTTAGGAGGTAAATGTGAAATGGTAAAAATGAGTTACCTTTTGCCTATTTTATGGTCTTTTTAATAATTAATTTCTTAGTCTTTTGACTTAAATATGACTCAGTTTTATAATGAAACAAGTATTTTTCTTCTTTTGGTGGTGTTTTGAGCAGGGTGACAATTATTTTAATGGATTTGACAAAGTCTTAATTGAAATAGAAAGCTTTTACCCAGGAGCATACTTTTATCACTTTTTCGGGATCTATAAAACTACAAAAAGGGAACCCATTGGAGTCCTCTTTTAGCTCTTTTTAGACTCCCTAAACATGAAAAGATTTTCAAGCACTTTCCTTTTCTAACTTTTAAAAGTAAATGAAAATTCTTCTACTTAGTATAAGTTTAACCCTTTTCAAGATTGAGATAGACTAACTATGAAAAAAGAATACCTTAGTTGAACATGGCTAAGAGGTTCTCCTGAGTATTTTATTTCTACCTTTTCAAACTCAAGCGAGTATCTATAAAAATGAACCTTTGGAGTTTTATTTTTTTCCTCTTTCTCAAACTCTCTAAAAATGAAAAAGATGTTAAGTTAGACCTTTGCTAGACTTGTTAAAAGCATCAAACGGTGATGAACTCGTCAAACATGGACGACTGAACCACTCCTTCTCAGGGTTCGTTAAACATACTCAAAGGGATTCATCTGAAGGATGAACTTACAAATCAAGAATATGTTATCCTCCTCAAGCTTTGTAAATAATAAAGACATATTGACCAACAGTGGTTGGAGAAATTGGGAAAATGGGATATTCCACCTATTATGGTAGCGAGTCTCTCTCGAACACGACACTCTTCCACTTCATCTATATGGTTTTTGGGTTGGGAAATATGCTTCTCATTTGGTTCATCATACCATTTCAGAGCCTCCATTTTCAGTTTTGGGTCAATGCTACTAACTTTATTTAGTGTCATCTATGTGTTTAAGAGAAGTAATTTAGTTAATTTCTTCTACAATATTCTTAAGCCTTCATTCCATGTTTGTTGTTCTTGAACTAGTTCCACATCAAATTATTTTTGTCTCGAATCATGATACCCATTTCATGTCTTTTATGGGGGATACATCAAGGCCCTCCTATGACAGGTTTCTTCCTATTGACATCATCTCATTATCCAGGAAGTTGATATAGAAATTATTCCTTCTGTACCTTGGGACTTGTATACATCAATGAAATTTTCTCTCACTCTTGGAAATAGGTTTACATCACCAACCTTTGATTGACATATTTTATGTGGTGTTTGACTTCAACTCATTCATAGACACCATACGAATTGTACTAAAATACCTTCAGATCCATTAACATCAACGGTGGTTTCTCTCATTTTTGTTAGAGGCTTACATAATTGGATGGTAATCAGATAGTATCTACCATGTTCGACTTTAGCTCCTTTATTCACATGGTTAGACTTGTACATTGGATGATCGAGTGAATGAGATAGGAGACCCTCGATCTAGTTTCAACCATCCTGACAATGATTTTAGGGTTAATGTAATATTACAATGTATGATGGCTATGATCATACAAACAATCATCCGATCATGGGTCCACCTTTTGTCATCAGTGGACATGTCTACTTGATCATTGTACATGTAATGATTAGCTTATGTGTTAAGCATGGGTATGCCTCCCTCAGCAGAAATATTATGATGTAATTGAATTGTATAGATGATGATATGACCAATTGTTCTTGATTCAAACTTGTCTCAAGGTAAAGCACTTCAATCATTAGCCACTATTTCAAAATTTTCACTTTAGGGGGAAATCTATTATAGGCCATGTTGTCACCTCTGATCAATAGGCCTACATACAAGACCCATCAACATCCATGAAAACCTTGTCATCATCCCTACACAAATCCCTAATCATGACTCTCTTAAATCCCCGTGTTTGTGACATTTATCGCTACATTTCATTGCTTTTAAAGCTCAGTGCACCTTGGCCCCTTAGGGTCAAGAAAATTCGAGAATAGTAAGAAGAATCCGAAAGCTTCCTCCTTTCGAAGCTTCCAGGAGTTCGTACTACCATTTACCTTGGATAAGAAATTCAAATCCTATTGATCTAGGTGGATCTCTAAAAAGTACAATTGGCATGGTAAAAGGCTCAAAACTCAAAGTTGTAGAAACTCTATAAACTTAACATTAGATCAAAGTGCTCCTCATCCTGATTCCAATGGTGTGAACAACACTCAAATCTGAGTTCATATGAAGAAGTTAGAGTAAGTCAAAGATTAAGTTTGACTTGGACAGGTGCTAGTAGGAAGTGATGCAGAAAAACTCTTAGCTAAAGGGGAAGCACTAAGTGGCAAGCCACCACTAGTCCTACAGATCACAGAAGGAATAGGTCACAATTTAAGAAGATAGGCCCCAACACTATCGAGTTGTGATTTGTGATATCACAATCGCAGTTCGGAGGTGGTTAAAGTTAAAGAATCGGCCCCAAGCAAGTCAAGGTTGTGATGCGATACATTGTAATTGCAGATCACAAGGAGGGAAGATTTAAAGAATCAGTAATGGGAGTAAGCCTGATTGTGATGCAATATATCGCAATCATAGTTCACAAAGCGAGGAAGTCACGTATATTTCCAACCTAGGTTCCCGTTGATTGTGATTTACAATGACGCTTCCGAACCGGATATATTATGTATTGTGATTAATAGATTTATTCGCTTTTTGACAAAGCTCACCCTCTCCCAAGTAGAATCAAGTGAAGACAATCTCTCCTCACAAAGGCTCTAATGGAAGACCTAAATCCTGCAGCATTTACCCAAAGAAAATGTATAGCTCCAACCTCTTCTCCTTCTGGCTCAATGCCTTTATTTATAGTGCTGTAAAGAGGTTATTCAGGTCCACTATCAATGGGATCATCCCCCTCTTTGGGTGGGATAGCTCCCTTATTGATGGGATAAGTTCCCCCTTAATAGAGATACATGAACCAACTGGAGGCACATCCATTTCATCAAACCGACCTCTAGAATGTTCTAGAAGTAACCACAAGTAACTTTTTCAAGATAAAACTCGCGCATTTTGCCTTTTACAGAGGGACGCACCTGTCCCTTAACATACAGAGCGTCCATGGACGCAGATTTTGTGAACATGGTCAGCGTCCCCGCAGGTAAGGCTAGAGAGAACCTGCGACCCCAGAGATAAACATAATTTTTACAAGACTTTCTCTCTTCTTTGAGTTTGAGATGGATAACAGAGGCATGAGACTTGCCTAAGAGGGTAGCATGACTGTTGATTTGAGCCATACTAACTGTAAGTAGTCAAGGTGACATTTTTTAGTGTAACAGTAGGAAGTGATGCAGAAAAACTCTTAGCTAAAGGGGAAGCACTAAGTGGCAAGCCACCACTAGTCCTACAGATCACAGAAGGAATAGGTCACAATTTAAGAAGATAGGCCCCAACACTATCGAGTTGTGATTTGTGATATCACAATCGCAGATCGGAGGTGGTTAAAGTTAAAGAATCGGCCCCAAGCAAGTCAAGGTTGTGATGCGATACATTGTAATTGCAGATCACAAGGAGGGAAGATTTAAAGAATCAGTAATGGGAGTAAGCCTGATTGTGATGCAATATATCGCAATCATAGTTCACAAAGCGAGGAAGTCACGTATATTTCCAACCTAGGTTCCCGTTGATTGTGATTTACAATGACGCTTCCGAACCGGATATATTATGTATTGTGATTAATAGCCCATCTGGTCCATTATTATTGCAAGGCACTTGTTGTAAATACATAGGGTTTAAGTATGGGGGATTTACGCAGTGCATTATATTAGATATCATTTTTGGGATTCAACTGCGTTAAGTAAGTCATTCAAACGTATGACCATTTCCATGAGAGGTAGTCGTAACTGACTAATTTCTCATGATTTTTGAATAGTTCACTTAGCACTCATTGCATCGGGTGATGCTCACAAGGGTGAAGAAGTGGGATTGAAACTAGTGAAATGTGTAGAACGAATCACATAGCATCAATCATCACTTCCGGGGCTTGCACCCGGTAACCAAGACTTCCCAGGAGGTCACCCATCCCAGAACTCCTCTGGCTCAAGCGCGCTTAAGCCAATTCACTATGTGATTCGTTCTCCACATTTCACTAGTTTCAATCCCACTTCTTCACCCCTGTGAGCATCACCCGATGCAATGAGTGCTAAGTGAACTATTCAAAAATCATGAGAAATTAGTCAGTTACGACTACCTCTCATGGAAATGGTCATACGTTTGAATGACTTACTTAACGCAGTTGAATCCCAAAAATGATATCTAATACATAGGGTTGTTCGTCGATTGAAATTCAATGGCGATTTGCAATCACTGTGTCAATGGGTTATCATCATTCATAAAGTTATCGAGATTTAGGGAATATACCGATTCATTTGAAAACAATGTTAAAGAGGTTTTTCTATGTCTAAACAGGTTTTATTACCTATGTACTATTTGCGGCCCCGAGAATCTCTGTTGGAAACTCCTCTTGCTAAAACCTTTCATTTGTTTGGAACTCCATGGAAATTTAGGAGTCGGTCAATTAAGATTATATAATGGACGATCCTCACATGGAAAGAGTAGGATACTGGCATAGAATTCAAAAACTATTGCACATAGCAATAACTCGACCTAGCAGCAGGTCGGAACCTCTCCTTGTTTGGAATCGGAGCAGCTCTTTTTTTATGCGAATTGCATGAGTATATCCTAACCCAGAACAAGATGTGAAAAGGTGAAGGAAAGATTGAGTCCTTGATCCTGAAGCATGACGTGCACAACGAAGAAGAAACATGGTGAATGAAGAAGCTCATTGGGAAGAGGAACATGATTCCTACAAAGTATTCTACAATATGGTGGAGAAAGTAGACAAGTTGTTTTTCGAGTACGAGCAGGCCCTCTAGCATGAGATGAAATACGTAAATGATCACAGATCGACACATCATGGAGATGGTGGAGATGATCCTCTTCCCCCTCCCTCTCCATCTTCTAGTGACAGTTCCGCTTCTTCTCATCATTCTCACAGACGTCATAGACATACATCTAAGAAACCATTCCTTAAAATAGATGTAAAGTTTGACTTTCCAACGTATGTTGGAGAATGCAATGTAGAAAATATCAACAATTGGATTAGGTAGATTGAGGTCTACTGCTAGATTCAATAGATAAAGGAAGATGAGGTAAATATCCATTTGGCATCCCTTCGACTGAGTGGCACCGCTCTCGTTTGGTGGGAGAGAAGATTGCAAGGCAACAAAAAAGTGGGAAACTTTCTTTCCTCATGGTCAAATTTTTTTTCTACATTAAGAAATCAGTTTACCTTCTAGGATATAAACAAAAAGAATTAATGGAATGGAAACACCTAAGGTAAGGGAAGGGTCAAAATGTGCAAAAATTCACTAAAGAATTTATAAAGCAAACATTGAATTTGAAAATTCCATTAGATTCATCAGAGATTGTAACTAAGTATATCGATTCTTTACATAGTTACATAAGGCATTCGTTATTATTGTTTGATCCTGCTACTATCGATGAGGCTAGTGTGAAAGCCATGCATATTAAAAGTAGGGGGATGCATGAACAAAATCACCACCCAAAAGGAGTTGCAATAGCCAAGAGAAGAGAGGAAACTCCCTCTTGTACACATTGTGAGAAAGAGGGACACGATGAAGAGAATTGCTCGAAGCTCCACCTTGAGCTGAGACCTAACAGGAATGATAGAAAGGAGAGGTAGAAGACAGCTACCACCATGCAACAAGATCATGAGTATAAATCAGAGGAGGAAGAGAAGGTCATAACTGCGAGATTTTCATGAGGTAGACCAATTGACTTGGGTTAGATTTCTATGTCGAAAGGAAGATTGCGGCTCTTAGGATTGTTGTAGATGGACCCGTTGATTTGGTTCTAATTCAAGCGATGAAACAAAAGTTTCAATATATATTGTACCAAATACGAAAAGGAAACCCAATGTGGCATGGCTCTCGGAACTTGATGAGATCAACCAAAGCATTCAAGTAGAGAATGATGAGCTAAGGAGACTCCTACAGGAAGAAGAAAAGGAGAAACAAAGGTTGCTACACTAGTTGCAAGCCAAGAACATATCCTTGGAAAAGCTACAACATAACCATCTTGAGGTAGAAAGTGATTCTTCAATTTCATGTACCTTTCCTGATGAGGATTTCGCTGCTTTTGAAAAAGATACTATAGGTATTGGATCCAAACTATTAAGGAGAATGGGGTATGAGGGGAAGGGCCTCGACATTAATGGCCAAGGCATCATAAACCCCATCAAAGTAGAGGAATTTCCTCGTCATGCAGGACTTGGGTATGTTAGGAAGGAAGTTGGGGAATACTCCAAAACAACTAGTGACCAACCAATGACAGATGATGAGATCACTTCCTCACATTCCAGTGATAGTGAGGGCTCCATGAAAAATTATCAGAGTAATACCGGGCGAAATCGCTCCAATACAACCCAAAAATTTTTGAGGAGAAAGAATCGATGTAGTCAATGCAACGAGGTGGGACACCAGGAAGCCACATGTCATATGCTCCACACCGAGAATGTTGGAAATAACACTGAGTGTGGGGTGAATCAATATTATCAGATCAGTAATTTTATTTCCCAAACAGATTTATATACGCTACTTCAATGAAGTGAACTAGCGTGTACACAAGACTGTGCTTAAAGAAACTAGCGTATATGCAGAGAACTTGGGTTTAGACAGTTTATTATGTGTTGAGATTAAACTAGTATATTAGAGGTTTATTATAAAATGCATTAAAAGAAGAATAAAGCATCACACATAAGCAACACACTTGAACACCAATATTTAAGGTGGAAACCCAATGTGGGTAAAAATCACATATTGTTGTCGTCTTTGTCTTCTTTTAATAATACGAAAATATGTTTACAATCTTCTTCTAGTGTAGGCTCATACTAATATGCAGGCTTCTACTTGCAGAAGGTTACAACTCTCTCTTGTTTTCCAAATTTTACTAGAAGGGAGCTATAATCCCCTAGCTCCTGTACTAGCCAATATGTTTACTAGTACATAGGTGCCAGCCTACAGAAAAACTCCACTCTTCCACCAGGGACCACGTTTCATGAATTTTCAGACTGGATACTCCTGGATCACAACACCACAAACTAAAGGCCACATTTCATCAAATTTTCACATTGGACCCATCAAAATCTTTTAAACATAAATTGAATCAACCAATATTCAGTTAATATGAACAATTAGATCACTAACACCAGAACACTATGCTGAACCCAGAACCCTACATCATCATCTAGAACTAGTTGTAACCTCAAAAATCATGCATTAGAGTGTATACACTACTTGGTTGAACCAAACCTGCATGTATACGCTACTTACTTTAACCCAACATGCATGTGTATGCTACTTCCTTTAACCCAACCTGCGTTTATCTCTAAAGATACTGAATCATAAACTTCTGAACCACAAACTCTACCAATCACTGACATTCTGAAGATCTACTATCATATTACAGAGTTCAAAACAAGTAGAAGCAAGGATCACCCTTCCTTCTCAATCAATCAATCAATCAGACTCAATTTCCTTATACAACAGTTCTATGTTCGGATCTAAGAGCATTTCGTTGACAGACAACAGTAAAACAACAGAATTTGATCAGATAGATCAGTTAGATCTGAATAGATGTTTTTCTTTTTGTATATGCTACTTGAAAGATTCAAACCTGCATGTACACGCGCTTTGGACGAGATGAACCTGCATACAGATTTTCAAATTTTGACTCAGAACTTTGCTGCAATTTTAGACTTGAGACAAACCCAGATCATGATAGATAACAAGTAGAACAAGTGAGAAACATCAGATCTGGTCTCAACCAATATCACATCATCCAAGAATAAGTCATTTCAAGTCTCATGCTTCCTGACCCAATGTTGAACTCAAGGTGCACATGAAAATTTCAAATCCAGTCCCAAACATAACCCTGCAACATAATATATACTTTAGATAAAAGTATTCCATAGAATCTCATTGCTTTCACCCAATGGCCTAATGATTTTCTCCTCCTTATATACTCTTAGGCCTTTCTCAATACCTTGGACCAAAACCACTTAGGACCAATACCTTGGACCTAATACCTAGGGTCAATACCTTGGACCAAATGCCTTGGACCAATTACTTTGGACCAAAATACCTTGGACCAAAAACTTGGTTTTCCAACATGTACGTGATTTTCCTCCTATGAGAGCACGTGTATACGTTATACACTACTTTTGTTCTGTTAAACCCCGTGTATACATGCCTTGGACAAAGTGAACCAGCGTATACCTCTCTTCCTTCATTCTTTGGAGTCTGATCTTTAATCCTTTGTTGTTGACCTGCTGCACTGTGAACTTTCATCTGAGTGAGTTGCCATCAAGGACAACACCTGTATCATAATGCCAATAGAGAAAGCATCGATAAAGAAGCCAATGGGTGAAAATGTTCAACAAATGAATCCACCGCATTCATGGTGGTCTTCTTTATTAAGTAAAATATGGTTTTTTAGATATTATCTTGTTATGGCCAGGGTTTGTAAATCATACGTTGCAAGTAAATGTAATAAGTGATGATGTGTTTTCCATCGCTTCAAAATGCAATGATGATATTTGTGGCCTTTTATTATGAGTATTTGAGGTATTGGTTTTTATGTAATCCTTGACCAAAGAGTGTGTGCTATAAACTCTTGGAAAGTGAGGGGTTGTTTGAGTCATGTAGGGTTTGTATATCATTGCAAAGGATGTACCAATTTTGCGTGTAGGTGGTTGAAAGTGTGGTTTGGCGAGGACACATGCAATGTGATGGATGTGTTAATGCTTTTGGTGAAGTACATTTATGTGGGCTTCAAAGGAATGCATCCAAGAAAAGCTCGATCGATGGAGAAAGAAAAAGAGAGGGAGAAATTTCCTCACTTGCCAAAAGGCTTTTGGTGGTCCAAAAGCTCTTAGTGGGAAGGATTGATTCAGGTGGATCTCTAAAGAGTACTAGTGGCATGCTAAAATGGCTGAAAACTCAAAGTGGTAAAAACTCTATAAACATAGAATCATATCAAAGTGCTCGTCATCCTGATTCCAACAGTGAAAATGACACTCAAATTCGAGTTCATATGAACAAGTTAGAGAAAGTCAAAGATCAAGTCTGACTTGGACATGTGGCAGGAGGAAGTCACGTGGAAAAAATTTCAGAAAATGGAGAAGTGCCAAGTGGTAGGCCACCATTGGTCCTGCATATCACATATAGCAAAAGGAAGAGGTCTCAATTGAAGAAAATCGACCCCAACACTATTGAGTTGAGATTTATGATATCACAATCACAGATTAGAGGCAGTAAGAGTTAAAGAATTAGCCCCAGAAAGTTAGGGTTGTGATGCGATACATCATAATCATAGATCGCAAGGAGGGAAGAGTTTAAGAATCAACCCCGTGCCATGTTGTGATGCGATATATCACAATTCCAGAGTCAGGATGCGATTTGTGATATTGCAATTGCATTTTCCAAAGGGAAGCAGTTGCAGAGAGTACCAACCTTGGTTCCTACCGATTATGGTTTGTGATGAGGCTTCCAGACCCGATATATTACGTACTGTGTTTAATAGTCCATCTATTATAGAAATATTTGGGAACTTCAACCCCAAAACTTATATGTCGATAAACTAGGGCTCATCAACCCCTAAAAGAGTTGTTTCATACCTAAAAGAACATGGTCATCTGATTACATCACTCCCCAAAATTTCCACCTGAAAAACCATCCAGAAATGGCCTAAACTCAACCATACTAGTTGCTGCACTAGCCAGGTGCGATGCATACTGAGTGATACGCTGCTTAGGTTCGATGCATACTGATTAGGCCTTCCATAGGGTGTGATCTTATATGTCGATAAAATAGGGCTCATCAACCCCTAAAAGAGTTGTTTCATACCCTAAAAGAACATGGTCATCTGATTACATCACTCCCCAAAAGTTCCACCTGAAAAACCATCCAGAAATGGCCTAAACTGAACCATACTGACTGCTACACTGGCCAAGTGCGATGCATACTGAGTGATACACTGCTCAGGTGTGATGCATACTGTTTAGGCCTTCCATAGGGTGTGATGAGTGAGGATGGACAAATGTCTGAGATAGTTTGCTAAGTGGATGCTCATAGAATCTTCTAGAAACTTCCCCTCTGCCACTTGCCTCTCTGAATTTGCCCAAGGATGAGTAAGGGATCTAAACTTCAGTTATCTCTTCTCTTGTGGAACCAAATGTAACAAGTGGAATGACACTAATCAAACCCCAAAGATCACTCACACTCTTACACACATCTATAAATGGATCCCTCATCTAAGAGATCCAGAGGCTGGAAGGTGGTGAATTGCAAGTAAGTGCTGATAGTTTGTAATTGAGGAAAGAGCATTGTATTGTTGGTGTGATCTTGCTATTTCATGAGGTGAAGAGGGCTTGATGTTGGGAGGATGATTCTGGATCAGACAACTGGGTTGTAATTCTCCCTTCTATTTAATAAAGTTCTTCAAGTTTTCTTCCATATGATTGTGCAATTGTGAATGTTATCATTTGTGAATGCTATTATATGTTCATTATATATCTGATTCTGTAATATGTATGTTGTAATAGATCAAGAAGCTTTGACGGTTCTTCGTTACTATGTTTCTACAGGTACTCTCCAAGCGGGATAAGTATGGGGAGGAGTTGCAAGCTCTGTTAAGGGGGGGAGAGATCAAGCAAAGCATTAGGTGGAAGTTCTAGGTTGTTCCCATTATCTTTCTCTTATCCATTACACATAGAAGAAATCGTTGAATTTCTTTAAACTGTTGTTTCTAGAGTAGCTGCCAAACCTAGAGGGCTAGTCGCTCGAAAAGACACTAGTTTTCACAGAAACAAATTGGCGACTCTGCTAGGGATTTAATAGGTGTTTGTTTGTTGTTATTCTTTGTTTTATAAACTATAGATAGAGCCTGAAATCAGTAAGGTAGCCTTCGAACTACTCTTGCTTTGAAATTGCATAGTAGATGAATGTTGCTTCAGTCAATCTCTGGTTTAGTTTATGAATTAAACATTTGACTTACTAGCATTCTAGATGCCCTTTTTGTACCTCAGTAACCTCTCAAGACATTCCTCTATAATTTCTCTTTTCTGTCCATCATAGCTTAGCTTAACTCACTGAAAACAGCTGCACATCTGAGCCAAAACCCACTTCAGTTGCACTTCCTGGCCCATCGCACTGTTTGTCACTGTAAACCAGTATGAATTACACCTCCCGAGTGTGTAAAGTGCGAGACATCCCTATTTCTGTGAAGCCCAGGTGCGATGATTGACTGAACCTATTTCCATTCTAGAAATTGGGGGATTTTGTCCTTGTTTTCAGTATTGTTTAGTTGTTTTGTTGCTTATGAGCAGTGCCTCCTTACTGAAGCCTGCTTGCATCATATAGATCAGCCTCCATTGATTAGGATTAGTGAATTTTTTTTGTATTTGTTCATCATTTACAATCCTTTGTTGAAAAGTTGTTTAAATCGATTTGTCACTTTGATGCAAAAAGTGTCATAACTATCGTTTTGTGTCGAAAAGAGAAGTTTCATGGATTCTTCCTTCCATGAATATTTGATTGAAATTTTCATCAAGTATTTGGTTTGATTTGTTGATATTCAAAGTGTCAAAATAATTTTTTTATTCAAAATTGAAAAGTGTCATGTAGTCTTCCTTTATCTTTCGAAGAAGAAATTGTCGAAAATGTCGCTTTGAAAGAAATATTTCAGATGTTTGTTGCATTTAGTTTTCCTTTTTGGCATTTTTCACATTAAGGGGAACGAAAACAAATACATGCATTTGCATTTTGCATCTTCAGTTTGTGTGTGAAAAATGATTTAGGAAAATGCACTAGCGTGTGCTCTTTGCTCTTTGTTTGAAAGAATTGTAATCTTCTTTCCCTAGTAGCTAGGATTTTCATTGATCGAAATAAACAAAGATTGTTTATCATTGTAGATTGCGTTTTAGGAATTTCAAAATCATCATCACACGATGAACCATTGAAGGGAAAACTTTAAACAAGATCAACTTTAAAATAAATTTCAATGAACTTAACAATGCTTTGGAACTTAACACAACACATCTAGAGGTCTAGGCTAGAGACGTGTTCCGACGCTGTAAAAACTGGTAAATATCATTTTCATTGAAGGTTGGGTGATTCCTCCTCCTTGATATGACAAGTGCTAGCACAGACTTGTGCTCCCCGTACTGTCGTGTATATATTGGGAGACTACGATAGGCTTATATCTTTTATCCATAGGAAGCTGAGTCTATCACCTTATTGATCGCAGTGCACTGAACACGGCATTTGAGAAGATTGACTGCCATACATAAGTCCTTGGTAATTTCTCTTTAATTTATAACCAAGGTGTATATTGCAGTTTTGCGATTGGTTTGGTAATCCCTCTATCTAGATTTCCAGAGTAGTCACTTTCATTCCTTTTCAACTCTTTAAAAGAAAAGGTCCATTTGAGCACTTGTCACTTCAGGCTCATTAAAAATAGAAGGGGACTAGAGTCATCTTTAGCTTTTTCTCGACTCTTAAAAACTGAAAAAGCAAAGTTGTGTCAAAGCGTCTTTAAAATTAATTGAATTTGGAATAACATCCCTATTCCTTAGTTGATCTTAGGTTGAGATATATGGAGTCCACCAATCAAGGAATTCCTCTTGAGGGGAATCCTAGTCCTTTTACTTCTTAGGGAAATATTGGTGTTCCTCATATGGCCACATTGTCCCTTCTGGGACTTACCATTGGCCTGCCAGTATGGCTGTTCTCAACCTCTGTGGTTCAAAATGCCATGATTCCTCAGCAATCGAATCAACCTCTAGTTGATACTGAAGTTGACCCTTCGCCTTCTTCTTAGTTTGTTTCTCCCTCCCCTTCTTCCTCTTCACTTGGTGAAAGTAGTGATGCTAGTAACTAGGTAGCTAAGAAGAAGAAGAAAGGGAAGGAGAAGAAGAAGAAGCCAATTCAGCAAGGGGGCAACCAAGCAACCATTGAATTGGATGCATCAGCTGCTGAAAATCCACACATTAAAGCTCCTAGACCAAATTTCCTTGCATAATTTGTAGAGGAGACCATTTTCATCGAGATTGTCCCTACTTTCCTCGGATCTTGAGAGAATGGTCTCCCTGTTCACACCGTCCGATGTCGTCAACCTCTAGTGATCATGTTGGTAACACTCCTTTGACTAGTGATAGCGAAGCTCATGGACAGAAGGGAAAGGTCAGAGTTCCATGTAGGTTATGTGAAGGTAATCATTCCCTTCACCATTGTCCTTTTTTGGATGAAGCCAAAAGAGTGTTGGATAACTGTCCTACTTCACCACAGTGACTTCCATCTGGTTACTATAAACTCTCCCCAAGTCCTTTATTGTTGAAAAACTAACTGACTTAAATCAACAGTCAATCGAAACCTCTCTCTCTGAAAGTGAATCCTATGAGTCTATACCCGACCAATGTCAATAGGTCGAGGTGATAGCCGACCCAGTTTTACCTTTAGAAAATTGTACTCTTCCCGAAGAGAGTGAGAACGATACTATTCAAATTCTTTTTTTTACTTCAGAGTCTGATGAACTTGGGGGCAATCTGCCCATTCCTTCACAATAGGAGGAAGATCCCTTAGTACTCGTAACTGAAGGGTTAATTCTACTATTTATGCAGTACCCCCTCCAAGTATTCTAGTCACTTCCTTTGATTGGAATCGACTAGCAAGATCTCGCCTTCCTTATCATGTACCTTTTCAAATCATAGTACAAGTTTGTAAAATGATCATGTTTGGCAGTATTCTAGATGAAGGGGCATCAGTGAGTATCCTTTCCTCAACTTCTTGGAAAGTGCTTGGTTCACCATCACTTATGCCTGTTATACAGAATCTGTCAAGCTTTAACAAAGGAACCAATCGACTGTTAGGGATCCTTCCTATGTTACCGATCGCTTTTGGAGGGAAAACCATTCATCTGAACGTGATGGTAGTCCCAGGATTGTTAGATTACAATCTACTCCTTGGACATGACTATGTTTATAACATGGAGGCTATTGTTTCAACACTCTTCCGAATGATGTGTTTCCCACATGAAGCCAAAATTGTCACCATTAACCAGCTTTCATTTCCCAGTCCAAGCATAACTCCAAGTCAAACATCATCCCTAAATAGTCCTTTTGCATCAAAAGTATATTTTGAACCTTCATTCCATCCACCTGACTACCATGAGTAGTCTGGTGTGAACAACGGGTTATGTTGTTACCTTGACGTTTGGAGCTACACAAAGTAGAAAACCTTTCAGTGACAAAGGAAGAAAAGGTCCTGAGTATAGCCCAGTGATCGGTCTCCCTTTAAGTGATGACGAAGGGACACCGCATATTTCTCCCCTGAGTGCTAGTCAGTTGATAAGATGAGGGTTCCTGTGAATACCTACACCACCTCTGCCCTCATCACATCCATCCACACTAACTCAATCCTCGCCTCCACATCTCACCTTATCACCCACACCACCGCCACCTCCATTGTTCAATATGGCGAACTCCATAAAACTACCTGTATTCAAGGGCATAGGAAATGAGGACCCAGACCAATTTTGGTTCATCATAAAGGCTATACAGAAAGCCCAGGGCACTATAGATGATCACATGAAGAAGGTGATGTTAGTTAGCGGTTTACAAGGATCACGCGCTAACCTGGCACATCGAGTACTCTAATGAGAACTAGGCAGCTACCCTGGCAGAGATCCAGACTGCGCTAAATAAGGAATTTAGTAGGCCTAAGTCCAAAGCGCAGTCGATTATGGGATTCAAGGAAATCATGATGAAACCAGGTGAGACCCCTTGGGAATTAGATCAAAGATTGAAGTCTAAAATCCACGAAGCTAATATGAATTTGACAGATGGGTAGCACCACGAGTGGTTCTTAGCTTTGCTCCTGCCTCATCTAAGGGTTGCGCTATCACAACAGAAGATTACAAATCAGGTAGAATCCTTGGATATTACAATAAGACCACACGAAATGATGATGCAAGACCTGAATTGGGGGTTCAACAGATTCATGCACAATTGCAAAACCTTTGTCTCGAAATGCAAAGTCTGAAGTAGGAAAGAACTACTCGGCCAGAGGCACATGGAGAGGTTTGGTGCATAAAACGCAAGGGTCAGGGACATGACAAGGATCAATGCTCAGTGTTCACAAACTACGTTGCAGCAGGAGGACCAATGCCTCTACGACCAGAGGTCGCAATGGGGCCAAGTGCAAGACTTGTGATATGGTGTGCTATATGTCAAGTAGCAGGGAAACACACAATTGATAATTTCCATTTGCTACAGAAATTTGTACAAACATTTGAGCAATTGTTCTACAATTTTTGTCAATCAGTAGGCCATGACGAGTGCAATTGTCGAAGTTACGAATTGAGGATGGATAGGACACCTGCATACAGAATGTAGACAGAGATGCGGCCTCCAGACCAAGGCGTTAGGGAAACGCGAGGTGAATATCAAGCATGCGGCTGAGGCCAGGGTGGAGGAGGGCCTTGGAGAGGCCAAGGATAGCTGATTTGTTACAAATGCGAAGGCCCATAATACTATGTGAGGGACTGTCTGAATTTGACGCGATTGTCATGCTGCTACTATACTCAGTTTGACCATGCAACTGAGGATTACCCAATATTGTTGTCTAAAATTTACGAAAAAGGGGCCCAACCTTCGCAACTGACGTAGAACCTCCAGATGATGAGGACTGAGCCTCACGAGGGAGACCCTAAGGTAAACATTATGCTATGGAGTGGAACCATGACTAGGGAGGATAAAGGGAAGCAGCCTACAGAAGGTGTATGGGTCTGCAAAGCATCGAAGAGGAGATTGGGTTTGATTTGGAGCACGCAAAAGAAACATTTATGGAACTGAAGAAAATCTTTGTTGAGGCCTCTACCTCTAGAATTTAGGAGAAACCAGCTGAAGACATGGACCCGTCAATGCTTACCACATTCTTGGAGACCTGCATAAAGCTACTCCATGACAGTAAGGCTATGAAGGGCTTGCAGGAGCTGATTAATTAGCAAGCTGGTAAGGATAGCGCCACTAGTGAGCCTCGTGTGATCAGGAAGCTTGGAAAGCACAAGGCAAGGACCAGGTGGGAGATGAGACTCACTGCGCAGATAGGGGAATATGAGATGGACCAAGTTATCCTAGATCTGGGGTCTGACGCAAATGTTTTGCCTAAACAAACCTGGGAAAGAATGGGGACACCTGCACTCCAGTGGTCTCTGATACAGTTAAGCATGGCAAATCAATAGAAAATTATCCCAATGGGGAGGCTGCAAGGGGTCATAGTTGACATTGAGGGCACAAGTGCGTTGGTGGATTTTGAGGTAATAGATATTGTGGATTATAGAAATCCCTACCCTGCACTGCTTGGAATCGATTGGGCCACTTGCATGAATGGCATAATAAAGCTGAAGAAACGAAAGATGATATTTGAAAAAAAGTCACTCCACGTAGTTGTGCCACTGGATCCTGCGGAGGGACCATTCTATACAGAACCAATCCGAGATTATGAAAGCGATGACAGACTGGACTAGATCTACAAAACGGTACGAGACCAGGATTGGGTGAATTCGATAGTGGACAAACACATTCCATGGGATCGTGAAAGCTCCTACACATAAGATTCGGATGAAGAATTGGAGCATTGGCAGAATTTACTACACGAAGTCTTGATGCTATGTAGTATTATGATGACCAAATTGTTGCACTGTGTCATCCGAAGTCACGCATTTGCCTCATTATGATGGGCTAACTGATGTTGATTACTTTTTGGATGGATTTGAAAGAGAAGTACCAAAGAAAAATAATTTTTAGGCCTTGGACTAGTTGCTGCACGCTACACCTGCAACATGGTGAGGTACACACAAGGATAGTTTTAGTGATTGGCGCGACTATAGGAGGATGATGAGAATACATTTTTGGAAACCAAAGGTGTGGTCGATAGATAAGTATGACGGACGAGATGACCCACGCAATCACCTAGCTAAATGGAATAAGGCTTATGGCATGGAGCCCCAGACTGAATGGGTGCATTTGTTTTGTCATACCCTAGGCATCATACCAATGAATTTGTACTTGGAAACCAAGCTCCACTATGGCATGAAGGAATGGGACATCCTGTGCCAGGGATTTTTAATGATGTTCAACTTTGAGGATGGGTTTGACTATATTGACATGGCACTACAAGAGGTTAAAGGAGGAATCTTTAGGATACCACAAGATCCTTTGGACTTGGTCCAACCTGATTGGACTACCCAGTTGAGTCATGCACTAGAATTCTATAACCTGATCGTTGAAGAAGAAGATGAGGATCCACGAAAAGTTAATATTACGGAAACCAAAGGTCACCGCAAGGTTGAAGGTCTAATGATAGAGGATCTTGACATAACCGCACCACTAAAAACCAGGCAAGTCAAGATTGGAACAGAGGCAGAACCAAAATTTTTAAAAATTGGGGACTATTGGGATGATTTGACAATAGACAAGGTCATTGAGCTCCTGTGTGAATATCAGGATTTGTTCCCCACAAAGTTGTCCTATCTAAAAGGGATAATAGGATGTCAGGGTGTCATGAGGATCACATTGAAACCAGACGTGAAGCCTATAAAACAAAGACCTTACCACCTTAATCCTATGTATAAGGAAAGGGTTCATGCTAAGTTACTTCCTCTCAGAAAATATGCACAAAAAGATCGAGCGCTTGTTTTGTTCGGCTCGTTAAAAGCAATCGAAAATTCATCCCTTCTGTATTGTTTTATACTTTTTCGGACTTAAGGGATTAGATGACGAAAAAGGAATTTTGGAGTTGACTTTATGTACCTTTTTAGACTCTCTAAAAATGAAAAGGACCGAGTTATCCTTGTCGTTAGACTCGTTAAATTCATTAAATAGCGACAAACTTGTCTTTAGACGAGAACGAGTTTCCCTATCGCTAAGCTCGTTAAATCATAGCGATGGGCTTGCCCGAAGGGCAGGTTATAGAACAAGCATATGTTATCCTCCTCAAGCTTGACAAAAATAAAGAGGTACTGGTCAGAAATGACTGGGGAAAAATTGGGAGAACATCAAAGCTTAACGGTAGCAAGTCGCTCTTGAACATGACACTTTTCTTCCATACCACATCGGGTTGGGTTGTTTCATTCACCGGTCTCATCACCATGGTCTTCACCAAACCATCCACATTTTGGGGTAATGCTACCGATCCATCGCATCAGTGTCGTTATATGTTCAAGAGAGGTCATTCTGAAAGTGTCAACCGTGTCCCATCCACTGCCATACATTATCCTTCATCCATTCATGATCGCCACCCTGAATCATATGTCACAGTTTGTTTTCACCTCCACTAAAATCATTAGCTCTGTTCCGTGTCATTGATGTGGGATTCATTAAGGCCCTCCTTTGACGGATCGCTTCTTGTCGACTTCAGCTCATTATCCAAGGAGTTGATCTAGGAACAACCCCATCAGTACTTTGAAGCTTGCATGCCTCAATGGCAAGTTTCTCACTTCCGGCGACAGGTATACATCAATGACCTTCGACCAGAAGATTTTGCGTGGCGTTCGACGCCAAGTCCTTTATTCACGCCACGTGAATTGTACTGCGGTACCTTGAGGGTCATTATCATTATCGGTGATTCCTCTCACGCTTGTTAATGGTTTTCATCATTGACCGGTAATCAAGCGATGTCTTTCCATGTTCGACTTCATCGAAATTCTCACATGGATCGACTTGTACTTAGAGTGAAGATCGAACGAGTTTGAAGAAACCGGATCTAGTTTCATCCATCCGGGCTGCGATACATATTCAGGAAATATAAAAGCATTTGTCATGTACATCATTGCAGCAGATGATCATCCTACTCAAAGGATGATAATTCCAGCAGAGAATTATCGGTCTACCATCAGACGATCGTCTGTTCTATGTACCAAAATGTATTTATAAAGCTGAGCATGGGAATGCCCGCCTCAGCTAGATCATGAAAACAGAATGAAAAATAATGTATTGTATTGTATTGTATTACAGGGCGCCTCCTCAGCACTGGAATGAACTTCGGACCCTCTAGATAAAGCATTTCACCCGATAAACGGCCTCGTACTTTAGGGGGCAACTGTTATAGACATTTTTGTGCCTCGTAGCATGGAGCATGAAATGTCAATAATTACAGGGATCCTCAGTCCCTAAACATGTTGTTCTTACCCCTAGAAGAACAAGGTCAGCAAACCACATCACTTCCCATCAGTTCTCCACCTGAAAAACACTCAAAACAGGCTATTTTTGGATCATGTCAGCTGCTCCACTGGGCAACTGCGCTGAATGTCAACTGCTCCTCCTTGTACCTGCGCTGAAAGTCAAAACCAATGAAGGCTACCTGCGCTGGGCGAGATTGGCCAAGTGGCACAGTCATTCTGCAAGGTGTCAACTGCCCAGGAAGCTTCCAAACTGACACTTGGTTCAAGGGATTCGCCCTGTGATGAGTAAGAGGTACTTGATCTCCATGTGTAAGCAAGGATCTCCAAGTGGACTCAAGAACTGAAGTTTAACTAAAGTGGGAGAGGACACTAGTCAGCTTTATGCTAGCCTCAAGCTGACTCATCCTTTCTCCAAATCTCCTATATATAGAGCTCTCTCATGAGGTCTAGCGAGGCTGGAATTTTGTGCAAAGCAAGGAAGTGCTGTTGGTTTACAGTTAGAGCTATTGGGTGATTGCTTTTATAGAGGTGAAGAGGAGATTTCTTGCTGCTGGGGAGGTGCTGCTGGATTGGAGCCATTGATGGTTGTAACCTTCTCAGAACCTTTTACTTCTATCAATAAAGCTTTGAATGTTCTCCTATATACTTGTATTGCATCGATGTATTGTATTTACTTGTATATCTGATTCACTCTAATCCATGCATCAGTTATGAGTACATGTTTCTTGTAGTTTCCATCTCTTGTTTGTGCAGGATCTTTGTGTAGCTGGGCCGGCAAGGGAACAAGGAGCTGGGAGCAAGGGACGAAGAGAGAAGACAAGATCGACAAAAGCGAAGGATATCGGTTGGTCAATCTTTTCTTCCTTCTCTGTACTTTCATGAAGGAAAACATCAAAGCTTTACTTTCAGTTGTTGCTAAGGAACTATCACCCTTAGAGTCGGGATAGGGTCATTCCGAGTCGGATACTTTTCCCCACAACACACCTCCACTTTTCCATTGGCCGATCATTCACCTCCATTTGATTGTTTACCCATTTTGAGGAACAGCTGCGAAGAGTGATTTCACTAGCCATCCTTGTGACACTGCCGTGATTGGAAAATTCCAACCCTTACCTGGAATCAGCTGCTACCCATCTTATCACTCGTTCCTCAAAAGACGAGTCTTCTTTAAGCTCTTTTCATCTGACTCGTAAAATATGAAAATATTGCCGAGTTTTGGCCTTCCAGCTCGTTAAAGTGACCAGAAGTACTATCCCTCCTCTAGATTTTAATCTTTTTGGACCTGAGGGATTATTGCACAAAAAGATCGAGCGCTTGTTTTGTTCGGCTCGTTAAAACTATCGAAAATTCATCCCTTCTGTATTGTTTTATACTTTTTTGGACTTAAGGGATTAGATGACCAAAAAGGACTTCCGGAGTTAACTTTACGTACCTTTTCAGACTCTCTAAAAATGAAAAGGACCGAGTTATCATTGTCGTTAGACTCGCTAAAAACATTAATAGCGACAAACTTGTCTTTAGATGAGAACGAGTTTCACTATCGCTAGGCTCGTTAAAACATAGCGATGGGTTTGCTCGAAGGGAAAATTATAGAACAAGCATATGTTATCCTCCTCAAGCTTGAAAAAAATAAAGAGGTACTGGTCAGCAATGACTGGGGAAAAATTGGGAATAAACTCAAAGAACCTTTATTGGTAGCAAGTCGCTCTTGAACATGACACTTCCACTCTGTGCCTGAGTCGGGTTGGGTTGTTTCATTCACCGGTCACATCACCATGGTCTCGCCATACCATCCACCTTTGGGGTAAATGCTACCAATCCATCATACAAGTGTCGCCGATATGTTCAAGAGAAGTCATCCAGAGAAGTCAAACCGTGTCCCATCCACTACCATACATTATACTTCATTCTTTCATGACTGCCACCCTGAACCATATATCATCAGATCGTTTTCACCTTCATCAAAATCATTTGCTCCGTTCCGTGTCACTGATGTGGGATACATTAAGGCCCTCCTTTGACGGATCGCTTCTTGTCGACATCAGCTCATTATCCAAGAAGTTGATCTAGGAACACCCCTTCAGTACTTTGAAGCTTGCATGCCTCAATGGCAAGTTTCTCACTTCCGGCGACAGGTATACATCAGTGACCTTCGACCGAAAGATTTTGCGTGGTGTTTGACGCCAAGTCCTTTATTCACACCACGTGAATTGTACTGCAGTACCTTGAGGGTCATTATCATTATCGGTGATTCCTCTCGCGCTTGTTAACAGTTTACATCATTGACTGGTAATCAAGCGATGTCTTTCCATGTTCGACTTCAAAACATTTCTCACATGGATCGACTTGTACTTAGAGTGAAGATCGGATGAGATTGAAGACCCAGGATCTAGTTTCATCCATCCGGGCTGCGATATATATTCAGGAAAAATAAAGACATTGACATGTACAACATTGCAGCACAGATAATCATCCTACCGAAAGGATGATGATTTCATCAAGATCATCAGTCTACCATCAGACGATTGTCTGTCCTATGTACATAAAAATGAATTTATAAAGCCGAGCATGGGAATGCCCACCTCAGCTAGATCATGAAAACAGTATGAACAATAATGTATTGTATTGTATCTTATTACAGGTCTCCTCCCAGCATTGAAAGAACTTCGGATCCTCCTAATAAAGCATTTCACCCGATAAACGACCTCATACTTTAGGGGGAAACTGTTATAGACATTTTTATGCCTTACAGCATTGAGCATGAAATGTCCATAATCCAAGGGATCCAAAGTCCCTAAAAGATTTGTTCCTACCCCTAAAGGAACAAGGTCAACCAATGACAGCTTCTCCCAGAAGTTCTCCACCAAAAACCACTCAGAACTAGTCAAATCAGGATCAATTCAGATGCTCTACTAGCTGCCTGCGTTGCAATGCACCCCAGTACACTAGCTAGGTGCGTTGCAACGCACCTAAATGCACTACCAGGGTGCGCTGAGCGAGAAACGCCAAATGGAAGTGTCATTCCGCGAGGTGTACAAACACTGGAAGCTTCCAGAATCTTCCTCAATGACACTTGCCTCAATGAATTCGACCAGTGATGAGTAAGAGGCTCTCAGCCTCCAAGTGGAAGCAAGAACTGACAGAGAGAAGCCACAAGTCAAAACATAAGCTGACTCATCCTCTCTGCTTACATCTATATATGGATCCCTCATCCCAGAGATCCGGAGGCTGGAATTTTGTACTTTGCAGAGAATTGTTGTTGGTTTGAGATTGAGATTAGTGCATTGGGTGATTTATGCTTTGTTGGAGGAGAGGAAGGGATTCCTTTGCTGGGAGGTAGATGGTAGATCGGGACTCACTTGGTTGTATCTCCTCTTGGACTTTCTTATCATATCAATAAAACTATTTGAGTTTCTCCTACATGCTGTGTATCAATGATGTTTTGTTATATTTGCATGTTTAGCTTAATCTGATCCTAAGCTTTTTATGAATGTAAATCTATGTCTTTTGTGTAGTTTCCTCTTCTGTGATCTTGCAGGAACTTGGTGAAGCTGGACCAGTGAGGGAGCAGGCAGCGGGAAGCGAACAAAGAGGAGAGCGATTGGATCGACAAACTAGCGAAAGACACAGGTTAGTTACATCCTTCCTCTTCGTTTACATTTCGTAAAGAAGAGTACGAAAATAGTTTTCCTTGTTTGTTGCTAAGGCACTATCACACCTTAGAGTGGGATAGGGGCCTTCTGAATGGATACTTTTCCCAACAACAGCCTTGTAACTCCTCTGTCCCATACTCTGCCATAACGCATCTCCCTGCTATTGTGCATCCGTTGGTTAACGCCTAAACGTTTGATGAGGCTGTGTGAATGGTGGAAGGATACATTTCATTTTTTTGAGAAAAAAAGGCTCATTTGAACTGCGTTGAATGTGCTCGTATGAACGTTGGTATGTGTTGAGTATTAACGCAGTTAAATGGTATTTGAAGTGCTGTATTGAACGCCTGTTTATAACGCTGTATTGAATGGTTTTTAACGCTGAATAAATGGTGTATAAACGCTGTATCACATGAATGGTGTATTAATGCTGTATCGTTTAAAGCTGTCTCTTGAATGTTTATAACGCTGGTATGGTGTAACCTATCTAACCACCATAATAAGAGAGAAGCCACAACCTTGCTGTAGCTGCTATTTTTGTGAAGTGTCTCTATGGAAAAATAGGTGAAGACCTGGTGTGAGCCATTGATATGAAGAGAAATAGTACATAAATGCTTTGATATTATTTACGATTAGTTTCTTGCAAAGCTTGCTGTGAAAGCTGAGGTTTTCCCAGGTTTTGAGTTTCGAATTGCATATGATGAAGCAATGTCATATGAGTAAAGATAAGCTTGTGGTACAAGAGTAAGTTTATGTTTTGCAAGACCTTTATATTCTCAGCATTTCTTGTGCGCTTACGGCCCCTCTATCAAAGCGCTATTCTTTTTCATTCTCTAAATTAAAAATAAAAGGATTATATGCAGTGACATAGCATATACTGAATTAAAAAAAAAAAAAGGGGGTTATATGCAGTGAAAATTTTATGATAGTGATAACATTCCTTTTTAGCAGCAGAAGTTTTTTTCTCCACAAGAGCACTTTAACGCTGCCATATTTTTATTACTGGCTTCAAATTCTAGAGAATCAAAGGGATTTATGGTGATTTTTTAGTCTCTTCAGTGAACTTTAAAATTGTAATACCATTGCTGCTCCAACTTTGTAGAGCTCGCGGTTGATACCGTTGCTGCTCCAACTTTGTAGAGCTCGCGGTGAATGATTGATTATTTCCCACAGAGATTTTTTTTTAATACAATTTCACTGTATATCAGCAGAAGTATTTTTTTTACAGAATGCATTCAATCATCTCTATGGTAGGAATAGTTCTCACTAGCAAAGAGAACTATCCTAAATGGTCCCGGATGATAAAACACACCCTCATCTTCAATGAGTTGTGGAAAGGAGTGTGTGTCGGAGAAGGAGACAATGACCCAGTGCAGCCTACATCAGACAAAGAGCTCGTCATTTGGGAAAACAAGAACATCAAAGCCTATGCATTAATTGCAGCATCTGTAAATGAAGAAGTAAGTCACCATATTTCATTATATTCAACTGCCTTTGAAGCTTTACAAAAACTGAAAGAACTCTATGACTCACATTCCACACTTGAAGTTGTTCAGCTCATGATTAAACTCTTCACTCTTGAACTGAAAAATAATGATCCTCTTGCTCTTGCATCTGAAGTAAAATCCATAATGCATGATATCAAATCCACTAAGGTTGAGCTGGATATCCCTCTTATTTCTTTTCTCAAGGCACTCTATCCTACTTACTCCAATTATCTTGAGTCTTTACAAGCAAATGGAAATCTTAAAGATATAACCTTTGACTCTCTTGTGAAAAAGTTTGCTGAAAGAGAGAAAGCCTTTGGAAAGAAGACAGTCCCTGAATCTTCTGAAGAGACTGTTTGCCTTGCACATAAAGAAAAGAATCCTGCTCAAGATTCTACAAGAGGAAGAGGTGGACGAAGAGGAAGAGGAAGATACTTCAGAGGCAGGGGGGCAGACATTCTCAAGCAGAGAAAGCAGATTTGCACTGTATTCGCTGCAAAAGAAATGGATCACATGATGCATCCACATGCAAGCTACCATGGGAAAAAATTGAGCAGAAAAGAAACCAACAGAAAGGTAAAACTGATGATACAGACAAAGGTAAAGCACCTAAATCCGCTCACTATATTGAGGCACATTGTAACATTGGAGTAAATGAAGATTTGTTTAATACTTCACTTGCTTCTTCGAAAAATGATTGGTTGCTTGATTTAGGAGCAACCTGTCATATGACTCATAGGAAAGATTTTTTTGAAGATTTCACTGACAATGTTGATGGAGCAGTATACTTTGCAGATCAGTCAAAAATCAAGCCATCAGGGCTTGGCACAATCAGGCTTAAACTGCCTGGTCTTCTAGACTTTCTTCTGGATCATGTTCTATATCTCCCATAGCTCAAGAGAAACTTGCTGTCCTCGGTCCACATCTGCCAGCAAGGTCACTCCATTCATATGTTTGATGGCAAGCTTGAGGTAAGAAAAGCATCTAACCACTCACTTGTCATGAGGGGAATAGAAGAAGAAAGACTTCTCAAACTGCAAGGAACCTCTGCTCATGCACAACATTTCTCATATATTTCTCATCATGAAGAAGGTACACTTCCATCAAGTTTATTATGGCATGCTAGATTTGGACATTTAAACTATGACAGTCTCCGCTTATTGAAGAAAAATGGTGTTGCTGGTTTGCCTACAATTCCTAGGAAACATAAGCAATGTGATGCTTGCATTCTAGGAAAGCATAGAAAACAGTCTTTTCATGATTCACATTCAAGAGCACATAGGAAGCTTGAACTCATTCATTCAGATTTATGTGGTCCAATGCTTGTTCCTTCTGCAAATGGAAATAAATATATCATGACATTTATTGATGATTACACCAGAATGTGTTGGGTTTATTTATTGAAGAACAAATCTGATGCTTTTCAAACATTCAAGAATTTTCATAAATGGATTGAAAATGATGCACAATCTCATATTGGGTCTATTTGCACTGATAATGGAAAAGAATATACATCAAATGAATTTGAAAACTATCTTCGCCAACATGGGATCAAACATCAAACAACTGTACCTTATAATCCCCAAAAGAATGGTGTAGTAGAAAGAATGAATAGAACAACTGTGAATATGGTACGATCCATGATTTTCTTCAAAAATTTAAAGATAATGTTTTGGGCTGATGCTGTTCTATGTGCTGCATATATAAAGAATAGATGTCCATCTAATGCTATAAGAAAGAAGACTCCTTATGAATTGTGATATGGACATGTTCCTTCGGTAAAACATCTTAGGATCTTTGGTTCCACCTGTTATGCTTTGATACCAAAGGTACATAGAAACAAACTTGGTGCTAGAAGTCGTAAGTGTATCTTCCTGGGGTATTCAAACACCTCTAAAGCATACCGCCTCTATGATGAAGTAAATAAAAAGTTTGTTGTATCTAGAGATGTCATTTTTCTTGAATCATCCAAATCTGACAATGTTGTTGAGCGGCAACTTGATCGCTTGGATAGATTCGCAAAAACGAAATAATTTCAAGAATTTGATAATCAAATTCCACATCTTGAAGGGGGGATTCCTATACTAGATCAACATGTGGAATCTTCTTCTGAAGAAAATCTCCCCTGCATGAAACTCCAACAACGAATGATGCTTTAAGTGATGTAATTGATAGAATTGGGAGGCTCAATCTTGATTCAGTCCCAACTCAATCAATAGAACAGCCTGGACCATCTCAGAAAGGTCCCCCAAAGTGGCTGAAAAAGACACTTGAAAGTGTTCATCCTGATGAAATTGGAAAAACAGGAACCAGAAATTAAAACCGACAAAATGGAGGTGATGTAGATGACTCTAATTCACCTGTTGATATGGATGTTTCTTATGATTGTGAATTGAACTTGTCTACAGATTTTGAACCAACTTCCTTTAAAGAAGCTGCTTCTCATGATGAATGGAAAGAAGCAATGCAAAAGGAGTATGATGCCCTCATAAAGAATGGCACTTGGAAGCTAGTTGATCCTCCATTTGGAACCAAACCAATTGGCTGCAAGTGGGTCTACAAGAACAAGTACAAAGCTGATGGCTCACTTGACAAGCACAAAGCTAGGCTTGTGGCAAAAGGTTTTGCACAAAAGGAAGGGGTCCATTATGAGGAAACGTTTGCCCCCACAGCAAAATGGGCCACCATCCAGACACTCTTTGCACTAACAGCTCAGAACGGTTGGAAATTCCATCAAATGGATGTAAAAACTACCTTCTTGAATGGAGATCTAAAAGAAAATGTTTTTATGTCCCAGCCTGAAGGATTTGATGTGAAAGGACATGAACATAAAGTATGCAAACTTGTGAAGTCCTTGTATGGCCTCAAATAAGCACCATGAGCCTGGTATGAAAAACTAACTGAGCATCTTCTGAAACTCAACTTCAATCATTTTGATATTGATGATGCAACTTTATTTGTCAAGAAAGTTGGCAAAACAGTTGTATATCTTGTGGTATATGTATATGATCTTTTAATGACAGCGAACAATGAAAGCTATATTGCATCCATAAAGAAAGAATTAGGAAAAAGTTTTCAAATGACTGATTTGGGCTATGTTCATTACTATCTTGGCATTGAAGTAACCCAACATCCAAAATCCATATTTCTTTCTCAAAAGAAATACATTGGAGATTTGTTAAATAGATTTGGCATGACAGAGTGCAATCCTCTTTCTACTTCAATGGAACAAAACTTAAAGCTCACATCTATTGAAGGAAAGGAATTTGAGGATGCAACAAAGTATAGACAGCTTGTAGGAAGTCTCATCTACCTCACTACTACCAGACTAGACATTTGATTTGCTGTTGGAATCCTCTCCAGGTTTATGCAAAAGCCTTGTGAGGGACATTGGTCTGCTGCAAAAAGAGTTCTAAGGTACTTGAAGGGAACTCAAGACCTTGGAATCAAGTATACACAGGTGGACGACTTCAGCTTGATTGGATACTCTGATTCAGACTTCGATGGAGACAAAGAAACTGGAGTATCTACTTCAGGATATGCTATGAGTCTTGGATCAGGAGCTGTCTCTTGGAGATCACACAAACAATCAGTTCCAGCAGATTCCACAACAGAAGCAGAATACGTGGCAGCAGCTGAAGCAACGAAAGAAATTGTGTGGCTCAGGAAAATTCTTGAAGATTTGCAGGTAAAACAAGTACAATCAACTCCACTCATGATTGACAACACCTCTGCAATAAAGTTGGCCAAGAACCCAAAGTTCCATGATCGTATAAAGCACATCAATACTAAATATCATCTGATCCGACATCATGTTGAGGCCAAAACAATCCATCTCCGTCATTGTTCCACAAATGAGCAAATTACAGACATCTTCACCAAAGCGCTTGGAAGAGAAAAGCTTGAAAGATTCATAACGATGCTTGGACTCACCAACATCCCTTCAGATTAAGGGGGGGAATGTTGACACCTAATCCTCTGCGATTGGGTGAATTTGGAATGTGAACAGTCATCAAGAAGATGAACTGATCAGTCACATTCATGTATATAACAATAGCTACCTAATGAAATAAACGAATCAATTTTTTCTGCCAAGTCTGGAGTTACTCCTGGCCTGACAATGACTAACTACTGAGTTGTTCTTCCAGAATGTATGTATTATGGAAACAATTTCATCATCCTGAAAAAGCTCTCGAATAACTTGTCTCATAAAACATTTGATGGTGGAGCCTATGTAGCCTTGGTAAGGCACACAGTCAGTGTTGTAGGCTCATGCAAAAGACATGGGTTCATTGTGAGCTGTGTGCTATTCATCTACATGCTTCGAGGGCACCCAATGCACTGGTGTTCCACACTTCTCGAAAAAACCATTCATTCTCTTGCTCATATGGTCGTAGAGATAGACTATGCTTTCAATCACTTCGACTATCAAGCACTCAAAAAGGAAATTTTGAAATTCCGAAAAGCACCCAATGAATCTGTTGAACAGTTTTGCACATGCTTTTGTAATCTTACATACTGATTCCTGGAAGATGATATTGATTGGGAATTTCTTGATGGAAGATTTCAGTATGTTCTTCACGTATTGAACCTCGCTTGGCACACTTTGGTGATGGAGCTATGCAATCACAGGCAGGCACAGTTGCTGTCACAAGTGACTGTCCACCTTCACCTCATCAAACAACTCCACCACCGCGAAGTGATGTGGGAGATCATACACACACCTCAGTTGAACTGTCACATCCTCCCACCCCACCTGCTCTTGATATTTGCGCAGATTTGGCTTGCAAGCCTACTGGTTGTCACATGGACTCGTTCCCTCAACCTCCGTCCTCGTGTTCTGTTGATCCTACGGATTGTACTGTCTTATGTTCTTCCATTCCAGACTCCTCACCCGTTGTGAATGAGGATCAAGCTATTGATGAAGTTGGTGTTATGCATCCAACCTGCACCATCATTCATGATGATTGTGTGCGGGAATCTAAAGAAACAACTATGTTGACTTGGCTTGGAATCTATGTCAATCGACCAATAGTTTGGCAGATGCTACATTTTACAATCAAGCTAGTGTGAAACCAAGAGGAGCTGAGAATTGAGCAATACTTCCGAAGGTGTTAGACTTTCTTTTCACGAACAAGGTCCATTCACAGAGATGGAGCTCCACCAGTGTGTTGCCAAGTGTTGTAGCAGCTACAACCACCCTCCAAAAGTTTTCCTTAGCTTCCTTTTGGAGCCTTCCTTCCAAACTTCACAGCAACCTATCTTGCTTCATCAGGTTCACAAGCTTCAGTGTTTTCATTGCATAAAGGTAGCCTGTCGATCACAGCTTGTGGTGAGCTCCAGTATTGTAGCAATAATGCTACAACTCCTGGGGCTTCCTGTCTCTTAATTTTATCAACCTGGTAGTTCGTACAAACTTGGAAGCGACGGTGCTGTATGCACAAGTACTAGCCCTTGTCGCAGCTGTCACTTGGTCAGCTGGCACAAGTCCGCTAGGGCTTAAGCCAACTTCTATAGGCTCACAGAAGAAGCTTTATCAATGATGGACGAAAGTTAACTTCAAAGAAAGGCTACTCTACTTGACAAACTGAATCAAAAGCAACTTAAAGCATGTAAATCTATGAAACCCTAATTTAACTAGTCTATCCTCTATAATGCAAAGAATGTGGGTGCAACTCTTATGAATGCTGTCATTGCCTCTAACAAGTATGAATGCATGGGTCTAAGCTACTGGCATCATGAGAAATTTGTTTTTGTGTTTTTCCTTTAAGTGTGTGGAGTGATTGTGACCTTGGCCTAACTAGGGTTTGATTGTGCAGGTGGGATGGAGATGGAAGGAAAGTGTGGGACAGGTTGGGGAGGCTTGGAGAGGTTCCTAAGGATCCTCAGCACCCATCCACAGAGGTCCCTCACGTTCAGAAGCTCGACAACGAAGTGAACGGCCTCCTACAGGAAGGCTGCTGGGAATTCTACAGGATACTCTGTTTTCTACAGGATGGCTGTGCACGTCTACAGGATGGTTGGTCGTGGAGATTTTAGGAGTGGATGGAGTGTTGGAGTGGTGTGGGAGGCTAAGGGAGATGGAGATGGACCTAATGATGTCTTAGGAAATGGCAAGTCAGACGAAGGAAGGGTGCATGCAATGGGTTGATGTTTTGGAAGGGTGAAATCAACGAGAGTGAAGGAAATGGAGCGGTACGTGGAATGAGAGAGTTGGAGGGCAAGTGAGTGAGGTAGAGGATGAATAGAACTTGCAGGTGGATGGAGAAAACGACGAAGGAAGTGGCTTGAGAAAGAGCAGCGTAAATGAAACAAATGACCTGTGCATCAAAACAAGAGATTCATTAACCTATTATACCATGAAACCTACAAATCCGAAATGGAAAACAAGAAATGAAACTAATGCGTGAGAGTGCAGTATGGATCAATGTCGAGAATATATGAATGGATTTTCAATAAAAACGTTCATGTGGCAACTTGCGTGGAGATGAAACGACTGCTGTTCTTTTTGGTGGCTGATCATGGTCTACACCCCAATCCCAACAGTGAGATGGCAGTGAGCCTTTTGCAACCTGTTTTTGATGGAGCTCCAAGAGATTTATTCTACCAACCTATCAAACTCGAATACTGAAAGCAAAGCATCATACCAGTCCTATCTATGCTAATGAAAACAACTAAACCAACAAGCTGGAAATCCGAATTGCATAGGAAACTAAACAAACTCAAGTGCTGGAACTAATGGTAAATGCATTACAACACGGAGGAGGACTATGGCTCTCAGGTTGGGCCCCCACCTGAGAGCTATAGCTCCTTGAGAAAACTCAGAACTAACTCAAAAGTGGCCTTCTTTATTCATAATCTGATAACATGCCAAATTGGCTTACAAAAGAGAACGAAACTTGAGCTGTGCTCCAAAATTACAATAGTAATACGAGAGTTTCAACAACCTAACCAAGGCTAAGGCTTCTATACTTATACAAAACGATGCTCCAACAGATATCCATGATTCTAGGAGCTCGGCTGTTCAATCTATAGTTTAACTGCTGATCCTGTAGGATGGTCATAAATGCTGTTTCCTGTAGAGCAGTTTTGAACTGCTGTTCCTGTAGAACAGCTGGCCGTGTATTAAGCTCGGAGGGAGGCTGAAGTGGGCTCGGAGTTCTTGGTGAGGATCACGAGGAATGTCCCCCAAAACCGTGGACAACCTCTCCTTATGTCAGCAATGCCAACTCGTTGTCTCCTTGCCACCTTTTCGTTGTCTTTTGCTCCCTTTTAATGCCAAAACCTGGAATCACAATGCATTAGCTACGTGGATAAAGTGCCTATCCTTTCTCCTACAAACAACATGAATAAACTAAGAAGTATATGCATAAACAATAAAAATGAATGGTTTGAGCAAGCAAAATAGGCCAAAAATGAGCCCAAATTGTACCAAAATTGGGGCTCATCAGCTTGATGCATTCCCCTCACAAGTTGTTCACCTGGACTTCGTCCAGATGTAGGCTGAGTGGCTTCCCCAAGAAAATTGGGCATTTCTGGAGGGCAACCAGCCTTCCCTCCAGAAATTACACAATCATGTCTGGTAGCCTGTTGGGCTCCAAGATTGCGCAATTTTGCCAGTCAACACTCCCAGCAGGAATTGTACAATTTTCCCCAGCAGGGCTATTCAACCAAAAATTTTTGCAAATCTAAGCAGCAGTCACCTTCTCTACCCAAAAATTGCACAAATCTCCTAAGCAGCAAACCCAACTCATAGACAGAAATGCACATTTTCTCCCAGCAGTCAAGTAGTCTCTTGCATGTCCAACTAAGTTTACCGGTTCCCTTCGGGACTGAGAAAAATAGCCTTGCATGCATGGGCTGCTTCTCCCAAGGCAGCATGCAAAGGCATCCCTTGTTTTAGGGATATTTTTCTAGTTGTTGGAGGTTACATGAAAGGATCATTTCAGAAACCTCCCACCAAGTGTCACTTTCCCTATATTCATGGCATGCGTGTCACAACCTCAATGTTATCAAAACTCATTAACCGGATGCTACAGAGTTCATTCCTCACATCAACCTTGCAACTCTGGCACGCCACATCACATCTAGGAGCTATCAACACATTTAACTCAGATGTTTTGGGGTAAGCTCGCTTCCCATGGCTTGTGTTTCATTTCTGTCACTTTTTGTGTTTTCACTTGTGTGAGTATTGTTTTCTTGATTTCAGTGAGCGCTTGTTGTCATTTACATGAATGTTAGCTTTTCCTAGCACCATTTCATTTTTCGTTGCTATCTCACTGTTGTCGCATGAATGAAACTGTTTTTCACGAACGGTTGCCGATTCAGCAACTCGCCTCACCCACATGCATGTTGTTACATTTTTTGAATCGGTCATTCACCATTTGCATCCATGATCACTCACTTATTCTTACAGTCAGTATCACCATGCATTTGCACTCACATTCACCTTTAGTTACCCATCAATGAGTTTGGATAGCCTTGGCCTAGTCTCTGCCTCACTGAGAGCCTCACCAAAAAGCATTGTGCAATCTTGAGAGGGAAGGATCTATCTTCCTCTTAGGAAATGCTTATTTCTACCCAGTGATTATCCCGAGGACTGTTTTGCACATTTCTCAGGGACAATGACTGCTAGCCCAGAAAATTACGCAATGTAGTCACTGAGCCTATAGCCATTGCCAACTGGGATTGTACATTGCACAATTCTAGCAGTCAACAACTAGACTGGACTATGCATTGCGTAGTTCTAGCAGACAGTCATTCTCCCAGTAGCCCAGACTTTGCCTTGTGTAGTCTTAGCAGTTAGTCTCTTAACCTCCTAGCCGAAATTGCGGAACCTTCATGATCAGTCACACAGGTATGTTGTAAGTCAGTTCTCAAGTTCATTTTGGTTTTTGACTGACATATTGCTTGCCATGAGTGTTTCCATGTATCCAGGTATTGCAGGTGTTCATCTTCTTCTTAGAAGTTTAGGTGCAATGGTTTCTAAGAGGGTAGAGTCGAAGACACCTCTCAGAGCACACCTAGAGATGTAGTCGATCAAATGTCTATGAGCTTGCCTACTCATGAAGACATCAAGTTGTTTGTAGAAAAGAACTTCAAGATATCACAGTGAGTAGCATCATGAACAATATCTGAAGGCAGCATACCAAATGCAATGAGCGCAACGAATGCAATGAACGCAACAAACGCAGGGAACACAGTGAATGCAGCGAATGCAATGAATGCAACAGGAAGGTTGTTGACAACACATAGGTGGAACAAAGTTGGAATATCAAGCAGATCCATCAATGATAAAAGAAACTTGGGAGACTCAAGCTATGAGGTGACGACGCAACATGAAGATCGCTTGAAGACAAAGAATGGAACAAAGAAGGAGTTGCATGTGTTGAAGAAACAACTCAAGGAAGAACATGAAGTTGCATAGATACACAAATGCGTTGCAACAAGAATAGAAACAATAGTGGGCGCAACATGCACTCACAAAAGAAACTACGCCCGTACAAGTTAAAGATCCTTCCCAGTAGTTGGCATGAAGAAGACATGGTGAGTAGTGTTGTTGTTCACATGCAATGGATTCAGTAGCATGCATGTCATTGTGCACATGCATGCAATCCAACCCATTCAGCACACTTACCCAAGTGAAGACAAGAATAAAGTATAACTAGAGCTGAACATATACTTTGGCAAGTTGATGTGCATGACCACCAGCACACACTTGAAGATCAGCACAGGCACTATGCATCAGTGTGTGCCAGTTCAGCCGCACCCAAGAAGACCATGCACATGTTAGCAGACGTGTTGGATGAAGGAACCGAACCAATGCACTAGATACAATAGAGGCAAGAGTTCGCTTCAACAAGATGTTACATGGGGTGAATGCACACCATCACGAAGGACCAAGCTTGGAATTAGCTCGCCACCTTCACCATCACAAGTATGTAAAAGAGTTGGCCTCATCACAATGGAATGAGTGTCAGTGATGTCTTTCTTGGCTTGTTCAAGCCATTTTTTCTCACACGAGTACATGTGAATTGTAATGTTGAGTCATGTCAAGTGTAAGTCAAGTGTCAATAGTTGGATGTAACAGTCATAGAGTAGGTGAAGAGTTATGAGGGTAGTTGAACTGTCACAAAGGGTAATGTCAAGGGTCACCCCACCATTTTCTAGAAATAGTTCCTCATAACTCATTGTAAGGGCTTTTGGTCAGCCAAGCTTCTGATAAGACTATCTTGGAGAAAGCTTGGACAATATTGTAATGTGCGTTTGCTTCTCCACTACATGGAGCTAGTACATCTCATTGGAGGAGCCAACAGATGTGGCTGTAAGATTCCACTATTGGGGCTAGCAGGTTTACATGGATGTATTGTATGATTGGGACTTACACTTATTTATATAATAAGAGCTAGCACATTTTCATGCATATGTTGTTATTGTAGCTGGACTACTCCGGTTTCTTAGCAATATATGTTTTTTTAACTGACGTAGTTGTGTATGAACTGCTTGGTATATGATTATATGAATCTTGTTGTAGATGTGTTGTTGGTTTGACCATCACTTTGTATTGCCACTGATCTTCTTTCCAGCTTGTGATGCATCTTCTCTCATGTGTTCCATTCTCAGTTGAGTACTGCTACAAGTTTCCAAGGGTTGCACTCATCTCACCCACCATGTGTTAGAACCTCTCATTCATCTTCCTTGACTCACTGCAATGGTCACACCTTTGATATTGAAAGAGTTATCTTACTTGCCTCTCTGTGACATCGCAGTCAAGGCATTACCTTACGACCCACTGCTAGGACTCCTACACCAAGCAGTTTGAGGTCTAATTGGGACTTCTTACTGGGGAGATCCCCTTGACATGTTGGTTGGTTCAGCACAGTCAACAGTTTCCATTGGTTCCATTTCCTTAAGGTCACATAGGATGTTGAATATGATCATAGTAGTCTCTCATCACATGTTTACCCCAGTTGGATGGTTACATGGGTAGATGTGGGAGGAGAGTGTTACAAAGTGGTATCAAAGCATGGTTCACCCCTTGGACTGGATGGGCTATGTGTGTTGGGCATGTGTGCATGTCCGTTGCATGTGTGTCTCTTATGCTTGCATTGCGTGTTCATTTTGCATTACATGGTGTTGATAATGGTTGTAGTGATGTCACCATCTGTAAGTTGATGTTGTTGTTGTGGATGCATCGTCCTGAGTGTATGACTGGTTACATGTTGTTATATGTCACTTACATGTGTCATTGTTTTATGCTTGGTTATATTCTTGTATGCTTGGTTACATTTTTATATGCTTGGTTACATTCTTGTATGCTTGGTTGTATGTATCATTCTTGTAAGCTTGGTTTCAAGTATTGTTCACTTATGCTTGATTATATGCATTCATGCATGTTTATGGTTGATTATGCATTTCATATACATGTTGATGTTTTCATGTGGACATGTATATAGTGGTGTAATGGTTGTTTTCATGCATGAGGTCATGGTATGTGTAATTGATATGGTCATGCATTAATGACTGGACTCTAGCTAGAACGATGCTTATGTGTTGATGCACTTATTTCTATATGTCTATATTCTGTTATTATAATGTTATACATATCTCACATCAATTTGGTGATCTTGTATATGAGGTATCATCACCGAATTATGCTAAGGTATGTTGATTTTTTGTGTTTTGGTTTAGGTGACATAATATGCATTATAGGAAAGAGATCAAACAACTATCTAGATGGTAGACTACAAAGACTCTCCCTATGAATTAGATGAGCATCGTGGTATTGGGCACTCTTTTGATTTGGCAGACACATTGAGAATCTTGAAGGAATAAATAAGGAGTTGTAAGGAAGACAATGACATAATCATACATGCACAAGAGAAACAAGCAGAGGTAAATGTTATACTTCTTCAGAGTTTGTCAGAATTGTAGGGATAAGAGCCGCTTCGGATCAGCCATGGATAGGAGGAAAAAAGTAATGGGGCATATGGTAGTAGGTATCATGGTGGTCACATTTTAGATAGAGATGACACTATTAGACATGACAATTTGTTGGATCTCTTGATAGGAGAGGTGATGGATACAGGTACTATTCTAGTTCTAGATTGGATAGACATCATGATCGGCATTGTTATCATCCTTACAGGAGGAGTGATATGGGATACTTGCCAGAAAAGTTTAATAAAGTGAAGCCACCTATGTTTGATGGAGATGTGAAGAAGTTGGAAGATGTAGAGGCTTGGATACTTCAGATGAACAAATTATTTGAGTTGCATAATTACACAAATAACATGAAGGCCATAGTAGTGATCTTCAGCTTGAAAGCTAAAGTAGACATTTGGTGGGAAGATGTGAAGCAGGTCAGAGACATCAAGATAAACGACTTGAGTTGGCATGAGTTCAAGAAGCTTTTCAGGAAGAAGTACTTGTCAAAAAGGTACTACAACAGTAAGCCCGAAGAGTTTTATGAGCTAAAGATGTGATAAATCACAGATGAAGAGTACATGACCAAATTTTTGGAGCTATTGAGGTATGTATCGTATTATAATGATGAGAAGGATAAAGTTCAACGATTTGTCAATGGATTTCTAGTAGTGTTTAGAGATCAGATTAAGTATGATGAGCCTAAGTCATTTGAGGAAGTTATTGGCAAATTAAAGCATTGTTATGAATAGTCAAATCGTAAGAATGAATCTTAGCAAGGATGGAAAGTGAAAGACAAAGGTAAAGGTAAATGCAGTGGAAAAGAACAAGGCATCTGAATGCATATGAGAAAGAAATTGTGGCACTACAAAAGAGGTTCAATGCAGCTAGACATGGACATGGGTCACGATAGCGTCACAGGGGTGATGATACTGGTCAGTTTTAGAGTTGGACATGCAGTAAGGATAACCTTAAGAGAGATTTCCCATACAATCAAGGTGGTAGGCCTGCCATATATAGTGCATAAGAGGCACAAACTGTTGGGGATGTTGGTGAGAATGTTCCTTGTATTTACGTCGTATTGTATAGCAAATAGGCAAACCATTAGGCATCTATCATTGAGATAGACGGTAAGCTTTGTGATCAATTTATTTATATTTTGATTGACCCTAGATATAATTATAGTTATGTTAGTCTTGACTTGGTGGATAAGTGTGGCTTGAGTAACGAATTGCATGAAGAATATTGGTTAGTGTAGTTGACTACAAGTACAAACAAGTGAGTTCATCATTGGGTAAGAACTTGTGCATTTGATTTGAATGGTATTCCTATCACAACACATTTTAATGTATTAGTTGGGATCATACAATATGTTGTTGGGCATGGAATGGTTGTATATTCATAGAACCAAGGTAGATTGTTATGACAAAGCCATTGAGTGTGTTGATGACAATGGGGAACTAAGAGTCTTGTGGTGAAAGAAGAAATCCACATCAATTAGGACAGTGATGATTATTGAGGAAATGCATAGTGCAGGAGAGGGTGTATGTTATTTTCCATACATATTTCTAGTGACAAGGATAAGGAAGTTGAGGATGCAGATTTTTTGAGTAGGTACCCAATTGTACAACAGTTCAAGGATGCATTTCCTTAGGACATTTTAGAGTTTCCACCTCACAAGGAACTAGACTTTTCTATTGAGTTAGTTCCAGGGACAACTCCAACATCAAAAACACCTTATAGGATGAGGACACCTAAATTGGTAGAGTTAAAGTTATAGTTAAAGGAAATGTTGGACAAAGGATACATTAGACAAAGTGTATCACCTTGGGGTGCACTGTTATTATTCATGAAGAATAAAGATGGTACTCACAGATTATGCATTGACTACAGGAAGTTGAAAAAAGTGATCATCAAGAACATGTATCCATTGTTGAGGATTGATGACGTGTTTGATTAGTTGAAGGGAGCAACATTGTTTTCAAAGATTGATCTGAGATCTGGATATCACCAAGTATGCATCAAAGAGGAGGACATTTACAAGACAACTTTCTAGACTAGGTATATGCATTATGAGTTTTTTGTAGTCCTATTCAGTTTGACTAATGCTCCAACTACATTTATTTGCTTGATGAATGGTGTTTTGCATCTTTATTTGTATAATTTTGTTATTGTGTTCATTGATGACATACTGGTATATTCTAAAAATGAGGAAGAGCATGCCGAGCATTCAGCATCTGTCCTGAGGTTGTTGAGAGAGCATCAGTTGTATGCTAATCTCAACAAGTGTAGTTTTTTTCAAACCAGGGTACATTACTTGGGACATGATGTCTCCAAGCAGGGTATTGTAGTAGATCCAAAAAATATAAGGGCCATCATGGAATGGGTAGCTCCTAAGAATGTGGATGAGGTGAGATATTTCATGGGGTTGGCAGACGATTATAGAAGGTTCATCAAGAAATTATCACAAATTTCTTATCCTATCACATTATTGTAGAGGAAAGGTAAGAAGTTTGAATGGACAAAGAAGTGTGAGGCTATTTTTGAGCAACTTAAGTAGTTGTTGGCACATGCACCAGTGATACAAATTGCAGATCGAGATAAACAATTTGTAGTGTGCAAATATCCTTGCAAGAGAGGACTTGGTGGTGTCCTTCTTTAGGATGGACAAGTGGTATGCTATGAGTCGTGAGAACTAAATGAGTACGAGTAGAACTACTGAACACATGATTTGGAGTTAGCAACGATCATACATATATTGAAGATGTGGAGGCACTATCTTCTTGGCAGGAGGTTTGTACTGTTGAGTGATCACATTGGGTTGAGGTACTTGTTTGACCAACCAAATTTGAACGTAAGATAAGCTAGATGGTTGGCCATGATCATGGATTTTGACTTTGAGATTAGGTACATCAAAGGAAAGGAGAAGTGGGTTGCAGATGCTCTTAACAGGTGGGTATAGGTAAATTACGTAGAAATTATGAGCTCCTATGGGACAGAAATATATGATAGGATCTTGCAAGAAGGTTAGCAGGATGTCAGGTATATGGAGATTGTGCACATTTTGTAGCAGTGTACTCGTACAGGTACAGGTGATAGTATAGGTATAGGTGTAGGTGCACAAGATGTGGACTATTGCCTTACATCGGTTGGATTGGTTAGATTCAAATATTTGATATATATGCCAAATAGTATTGAGCTCAAGATGGTGATCTCAAGAGAGTTTCATGTGAAACCATATTCAGGTCACCTAGGTTATTAGAAGACAATGACTGCAGTGAAGAAATTTTATTATTGGTCGAATCTAAAGAGGGATGTACCAGAGTATGTGGCTAGGTGTTTTGATTGTAAACGTGAGAAAGCAGAGTGTGAACATCTAGGTGGACTGCAACAAACAATTTGGTTTCTACACTGGAAATGGGGGGTCATTTCCATGGACTTTTATCATAGGATTGCCAAAGATAGTGAGATAACATGATTCCATCCTAGTTGTACTTGAAAGGTTGACAAAGGTGTGCACACTTGATTCAAGTGAATTCTACATTCTCAGCTAGTGATGTAGCACAAGGATTCATCAGAGATGTGGGCAGTTTGCATGGTGTCCCAAAGAATATTTTGTCATACAGGCATGCAAAGTTGACTTCCAAGTTCTGAAAGGATTTAATTGTAGGTTTAGGTACAAAGTTGGCCTTCAATACAACTTAATATCTGTATATAGATGGAAAAACAGAGAGGGTCAATAGGATATTGGAGGACATGTTGAGGATGTATGTGATGCATCAATGACGAAAGTGGGAAGAATATCTTCCCTTGATTGAGTTCGCATACAACAATGGGTATCAGTAATATTTGAAGATGAGTCTGTTTGAGGCACTGTATGGGCTGAGTTGTGATACTCCCATTAGTTGGAGTGATCCAGTTAATAGGGCGTTGATTGGACCAAACATATTGGCAGACATGGTGTTGGAAATAATACTGAGAGGGGGGTGAATCAGTATTATCAAGTCAATTATTTTTCATTTCATAATCAAATTTTCATATGCTACTTTAGTTAGTGAAAGCGGCGTATATACGCAACTACAGTTAAGGAAACTCGCGTATAACTTGCAGACCTATAATTTAATTTATTCTTCAGATTTTGATCATTAATCTGTGTGTTGGAACCATATAAACAGTAATCAGGATCAGTAAAACAGATCAGATAGTCACACACACGAACACAAGATATAAGGTGGAAACCCAATGTGGTTGAAAACCACCTGCTGCAATTCATCTCTATCTTCTTTCAATTAGAAACTTCTTTTTACAATGGATCTGTACTGGTGCATTCTTATACCAGTACGGAGGCCTCTACCTGCAGAAGGCTACAACCTTCTCTCATTTTCCAACTTCTCCTGGAAGGGAGCTACAACCCCCTAAAATCTTGTACTAGCTGATGTACTAGTATGTAGGTGCTGACATATAGAAGGCTACAACCTCCTCTTTTCTTCCAGGGACCACGTTCCATAAATTTTCAAACTGGATCCATCAATCAACCATCAATACATTTGCATACATATGCTTCTGTATTAAGACCAACCAGTGTATACGCTACTTTGACTTACTGAACCAGCATGTATATGTGCCTCTACTGTGCCGAACCTACGTACAGATCTAGAAAAGATAATTTACCCTTGTCACTTATTCAGACATGAGTTATACCCAGATTATTAGATTTATAGATTAAGTCATGCGCCAAATATAACAGATCAAAATCACACAAAGATACTACTATTCAAGCCTTAAGATCTTGACCCAACAATAGAACTTATCCTTCTTCTAGTGCTCAGGTTCCTCCTTGGTTCAGATCCAGCAATGCACCATAACCCAATTCTAGATCTTGCTCTTCATAAGATATTCAATGCTTGAGTGAATGTCTTTGCCTAATGATCTTCTTCCCTTTTATAGTCTTAGGCCTTACTCAATACCACGGTCCAAAACCATAAAGAATGCATACCATGGACCCAATACCTGGGTTCAACACTTCGGACGAGATACCATGGTCCAAAACCATAGGTCCAAATACCAAGGACTAAATACCATGGACCAAAAATGATTTTTCCCACATGTAGGCGCTTTCCCTTGCATGAAAGTGTGTGCATATGTATACGCACCTTTTGATCTACTATCCTGCGAGTATAAGTGATTTGGTTAAGAGGAACCTGCGTATATCTCTTTTTCCTTCATTCTGAGAGCATGAACTGTGATCTATCATCTGAGTGAGTTGGCATCAAGGACAACACCTATGTCATAGCATCAAACTAGTGTCATAATGCCAACAATCTCCCCCTTTGGACTTGATGGCAACCCCAAGTCACTCAAAGTCATTCTCCCCCTTTGTCATCAAGGGCAAAGGGTTATGCTCCTCCTGAGTACATGCTGAAATCTCTACTCCACTGTGTTGTTCATGCTCCCCCTCACTATAGGTAAGGTTTGCAAGAAGATGTTTTATCAGAAGAACCATGAATTTATACATCATAAATGACCTTCCTATCACCATAGACTCATACATACATCCATCTCCCAACCAAGTGGGATACACCAAAAATTTACACATGATAAAACAAGAACATTACATTATCCATCCCAGGCATAGTGGGGAAACGAACATAGGCCATTATATGACCTTGATAATACAAGAAATATATGACATAGAGATTAAATATCTAAGACAAGACTATGATAGTCATCAACAACTAATTATCAGTAGCATCTGTCAATCATCATTCAGACCAGCAACCATGATCTCCCTTTGCACTTGTTCCACCTGAACAAAAACCACTATGAAATTGAACCAAGATCTTCTAAAATAATGCCAACAATGCATTATTAGAATTATATGCTCCCCCTAAACCTGTGCCAGATGGTCTCTGTCAGACCCATATTAGACTCTTTTCATCCTGAGTCTGGCCCCACAGTTTGTCTTCAAACCATAATATACGCGACTGTGTCTATAGACACCGGCGTATGTACGTGGATCCACTTCGTGAAACTCGCGTACAACCACTATTTTCTGAAACCGATAATTTCATCAGTAAGATCATGCATCAACTACTCCCAGCTTCTATATGAGGTATTCAAATGTCTCCCTAGGCAGTGGTTTGGTGAATATATCAGCAACTTGTTCCTTCGAGGGGACATACTCCAATTTGACCTTTTGTTCAAGCACTTGTTCTTGGAGAAAATGATATTTGATAGGTATGTGCTGGGTCTTCGAATGCATGAATGGATTCTTTGAAATACTGATTGCACTTGTATTATCACAAAAAATGGAGATAGGTGGAGTACAAGTGATTTGAATGTCATGCAATGTTTGCATCATCCAAAGGAGTTGTGTGCAGCAAGATGCAATAGCCACATATTGTGCTTCAGTTGTAGATAATGCAATTGAAATTTGTTTCTTACTGAACCAAGATACTAATCTGGAACCCATAAAGAATGCACCACCACTAGTTCTTTTTTTGTCATCCACACTTCCTGCCCAATCTGCATCTGTATATGCTTGAAGTGTGAGATCTGTATCTCTAGGATACCATAAGCCATAATTTTGAGTTCCCTGAAGATACTTGAAAATTCTTTTGACTGCCTGAAGATGAGTTTCCTTTGTATTTTCCTAAAATATTGTGACTATTCCACCTCCATGCATGATGTCTGGTCGGGTACCTGTTAGATAGAGCAGACTTCCAATCATTGATCTATAGGTTGGTTGATGCACTATTACTGATTCATCATTTGTGTTGAGGCTGCATCCTGTTACCATAGGGGTACATACCGATTTTGAATCCTCCATCCCATATTTCTTCAAAATCTTCTTGATGTACTTGGTTTGTGATAGAAAGATACCGTCTTTGTTTTGTTGGACTTGTAAACCAAGAAAATATGTGAGCTCACCAAGTAAGGACATTTCAAATTCTTTCTGCATCACCAAAGTGAAAGTTTGACTCATGGCTTCCTCATTGCTACCAAATATGATATCATCAACATACACAACAAGTATTAGTAATTTATCATTATCAATTTATATATATAGATTGCTATCTGTTGATCGTTTTGAAAAACCTTGTTGATGGAGGTACTTATCCAAATGATAATACCAAGCCCTTGGAGCCTGTTTAAGGCCATAGAGAGCCTTTTTGAGTTTTCATACAAGTTTTGGATCATTACCAAGGATGAATCCATCTGGTTGCTCAATGTACACTTCTTCTTCTAAGTCTCCATTTAGAAAGGTAGATTTCACATCCATTTGATATACTTTGAACTCCTGAAAGCTAGAAAGAGCAAGGAACATTCTTATGGCATCAAGTCTAGCAACTGGTGCAAAAGTTTCTTCAAAGTCTATACCTTCTTGTTGAGCATACCCTTTGCAAACAAGTCTGGCCTTGTTTCTAATAACATCTCCATTCTCATTCAGCTTGTTTTTTAATATCTATTTTTTCCTTATGACATTCTTATCATTTGGTCTAGGAACTAACTCCTAAGTGTTATTCTTTTCAATCTGCTCAAGTTCTTCATTCATGGCCTTGACCTAGCATTCATCTTTGCATGCTTCACTTACATTTCGTGGTTCAGTGGAGGAGAGAAATGCTAGATAGCTTGAAGCTTCTGAAATAGTTATGTTTGTACACCTGCCCCAAAATTTGAGTTTCTGGATGATTCTTCTGGACATACTTGGATGGAGTCTTTTCTTCTACCCTTATCTGTTCTTCTGGTTCCTCATATGTTTCTTCTTCATTATTAGTTTGATTTGATGTTGAATGATAGTCCTCATCATCTTCGAAATCTTCGGATTTTACCTGCCTTGGAATGTTTCCTTCTTCATCAACCACTACATCAATACTTTCAACAATTTTTCTAAGTCTTTTATTGTAACACTTATATCCTTTGCTTTGGGGAGAGTAACCAAGGAGAATGCCTTCATCTACTTGAGGTTCAAACTTGCAAAGGTTTTGATCAGTCCTTTTGATGTAACATTTGCTTCCAAAAATTTTGAAGTATTTTAGCGTAGGAGTCTTACCATACCAAAGTTCATGAGGAGTTTGAGTGCTATTCAGCTGGACATTTGCCTTGTTGAGAATAGTAACGACAGCAAATGCAGCTTCACCCTAGAAGGTTACAGGATTTCTAGACTCATCAAGCATAACACAACCCATTTGTTGAACTGTTCTATTCATCCTTTCTACTACTCCATTTTGCTGAGGAGTCCTTGGAGTAGAGAATTCCCTTCTTATTCCATGTTCTTCACAAAAATCAAAAAATTCATCCAAGGTAAATTCCCCTCCTCAATCAGACCCGAGGCATTTGATTTTGTGATATAATTCATTTTCAACCAAGGCTTTGAATGCTTTGAAATTTTCGAAAGCTTCGCCTTTATGCTTCAGAAGTCCTACCGAACACATCCTAGAAAAGTTGTCAATGAACAATATGAAGTATTCTTCTCCTCGAGGTGACCTTTTCCTGGATGGACCACATACATCTGTATGGACAACTTCAAGTGGCTTACTTTCTGATCCTTCCTTTTCAGGGAAATTATTTTTGATTTACTTACCAAACTGACATGATTTGCATATTGTATTGTCTAGAATTCTGATGACAGGGAGATCACGAACTGCCTGATATTTGCATGCTTTCCTTATCTGAGAGAAGCTTAGATGCCCCAATCTTCTGTGCCATAGCTAGTGTTCATCATTCTTGCTTAGATAACATTGTAGATATCCTCCCTTGAGTATATATAAATCATTTGGAGTTCTTATGCCTTTGATCACTGTTTCTCCTGTATCAATCTCGTGAAAAGTACATCCATTTGCTCGAAATATTAACTCATTTCCCTGATCACATATTTGATTGACAATCCAATTGATTATGTTTTAAGGCATCAACATAAATAACATTTCCAACTTTGACCTTTTCTTTCAAAGTAACAGAACCTTTACCTTTTATGAATGCAGGGGTGTCATTTCCAAATAATACCTTCCTTTCCTTTTCTAAGGCACTATATGACTGAATTTTTTCTTTATCACCTGTCATATGTCTCGAGCATCCACTGTCGATGTACCACTGATTTTGCTGTCCTTGCACATATAAGGCTAAACCACATCTTTCTGGTTGTGGTTCTTTCTTTCTCCATGTTTTGTGACTCAATGAAGCTTGCTCCTTCTGAGTTGTTTGCCAAAACCTACTCCTGCATTCATAATCTTCATGGTCGAAGTTGTTACAAATAGAACATTCTATTTCATTTTCAAGAGCAGAAAAGTTATTGTAGGTTCTTTTCATGATTCCAGTCACACTCCCTTGATTTCATGCTTCTCTGGTCATGATGGTCTTGTAGGAAACACATTGAGTTGCTTTGTGTCCAAAATTATGATGAGAGAAACATTGGCCATTCAAGAAATTCCTGCGATTATCAAACCTTCCACCCAGGTGATTGTAGTTTCCATAGACATTCATTCTTGAGGCAAATTGAGAATGATTTACCTGTAGTTGGTTGTAGCTTCTATTCATCCTTGAAGTAAATTTCCCCTAATGTACTTGGTGATCTTTGTTCATCCTTGAGGTAGATTGACCTTGATTTACTTGGTAATTTGCTTTATGCCTTTGCTGTCAATTGTCACCCTGTTCACTTCTCCTTGGTGGATCAAGATAACTTTTGGAGGTGGAGGGCTTCTATGCTTGAGATGCTTCTTCAGTATATCCAAGACCTGTCCTGATTAGTGGAGAACGATGCACTTTGATAATCTCATCTAAAGTTTCAGATCCTTTAGCAAATCTAAGATTAAGAGCTTTTGTTTTCTCAATATCTTTTCTAAGTCCCACAATTTCACATTCTAACTTTTCATTGTGTTTTTCCCTTTCAGCAAGTTGGAATGTCAAAGTATCTATGATCATACTCTTTTCTTATAAAAAAATTTTAAGTTTAGAAATTTCTTCATAGAGATCATTTTCATCTATAGCATCCAAGAAATCATCATCTTCAAAAGCCATCAAAAGTCTATAATCATTACATTGTTCATCTTCATCACTAATTGAAAATCCATCACTGTCTTCATGTTTATAATACCTCTTCTTACTTACATTTTGTTTTTCGTTCCATCTAACTAGTTCCTTACCTTTATCAAGCTTATCTTTATGAGGACACTTGGCTGCATAGTGGCCGACTCTTCCACAAGCAAAGCATTTGAAAGGTAGCTTACCTCCGATTCTTCAAGAACCTGATTGAAGGTTCTTGACAAAGTTTCATTCTTCCTCTCCTTCTGACATATGTCCTAACTCATTGTAATCTCCTTTTCCTGAAGCTTTGAATGCGACCTCTCTCTTGTCTGATGGTCCCCCTTTTCTCATTTCGAAAGCAGTTAGGATTCCGTGTAGCTGTGACATGGTAATACTCTGTAGATCATGTTTTTCTTCTATGGTAGAGAATTTTGATTCAAACATAGAAGACAAAGATCTTAAAACCTTTTCAACCAAAGTAACTTCTTTTATTTCTTCACCCAATTTTTTCATACAATTAACAATCTCATCTATACGTATGAAATAATTAGCCACACTTTCATCATTATACATTCTGAGATTTTCATATTGAATTCTGAGAGTTTATAGTTTTGCATGTTTTACCTGATCGTCTCCTTCATAGCTCAGAACGATCTTGTCCTATATTTCTTTTGCAGTTTTGAGCTGCATAACCTTGACAAATTTTGATCGAGATAAACTCCCTAATAGAGTATTGACAGCCTTTGCATTTGTTTCATATTTCTTCTTACCAGCCGTATCAGTAGGAGTCGCTGATGGAAATGTGTATCCTGCCTCCACGATATCCCAAACTTCTGTACCAAGAGATTAAAGATAGGTTGTGATTCTTACCTTCCAATAGAGATCCGGATTTAAACAGGAACGCAACAAATTACAGAGATAACCATATACACAAAGATGCAGCGGAAATAATACTTCATTTCATTAATGGAAAATACTGAAATATGCTTACAAACAGAAATGGAAATAAACTAGCTAGGGCGATGGTAGCTTATCTCTGAGAAGAGATCTGATGGCTACATGCCTCTGAACTGTGTTACAATGAGGCTCGAAGGCCTATTTATTGTTGAGAAACAATGGAAAAACCCTTAACATTCCAAAACCTAACCCTAGGAGATGAAACACCAAACTGTGGGCCCCGTTTGGGGGTAAGTTGGTACATCAACTTCCCGGGGTGGTAACTTTGGCATATGATCTCCGTTTGACGCGTACAATAGCTCATTAGAAAGATCTATCCGAGCACTATCATTGTTTGCCCCTGGATTCCCCAAAAAACGTCATTTAGGGCCTCAAAACGGCTCCGGAAGTTCAGGACCCGAAAAACTGCTAAAAATAGTAAGTTGTGCTACAATTAAGGAAATTGAAAATGCTGAGAAAGACAATGGTGGGGGTCCAGGTGGACTTGGTAGGTGGCCACCAATATCCACCTGGATCATTCCTCCCCCCTTAGGAAGCAATGGTCCCCATTGCGTTGAGCTCCTCCATGAGATGCGGAAACTTCTGCTGAACTTGTTCCCTGGTGAGCCACTTGCCCTGCTGAAGGAGTTGGCCCGCTTTGACAACTCGATACAGTTGGATATTCTGTTGGCGAGTGTTCTTGATCTGTGTGTCCATGATTCGATCAGTTGCAGCTTGTTCCATGCAATCTGGATTTAATTCTGTGGGTTTGAGCTGTTCTGCAATGTCGGATGTGTCTAGCAATGGTGGAAAGTATGGCCGAAGGCGGTCCACATTGAATACTAGGTGCAGGCCAAGGAATGGGGGAATGCTGAGCTCAAATGCATTGTCTCCCATAGCCTTAGTAATGGTGTAAGGACCATATCGGAGTGGTCTCAATTTCCGATAGGCTCCAGTAAGGCGTTCCTTTTGCAAATGCAACCAGACTTTGTCGCCCACCTGAAACTTGTGTGGCACCCGATGTTGATCATGTCGCTGCTTGTACTTGGCATTTGATTTCTCAAGAATGTCATGGACCTGCTGGCGAATATGTTGGATGCGCTCAATGAAGCTGGTGGCCTTATCTGTTTCGGATTGGACATGAGCTGAATTCATGTGAGTAGCTGCAAGTGGCATGGCCACATCAATGGGGCATAGTGGCTGGAATCCCAAACCCACCTGAAAAGGGCTATGGCCAGTGGAGTTGTGAAGAGCTCGGTTGTAGCTGTGCTGAACGTAGGGGAGGCTCTCGTCCCATGTGTGTGGATGCTTTGAGTTATACATGCGCAGAATGTGCACAATCATCCTATTGACAACCTCTGTCTGGCCATCAGTTTGAGGATGGAAGGCTGTGGACTTCGTGAGTTTGGTGTCCAGCATTGACCAGAGACTGGACCAAAAGGTGCTGAGAAACCGACTGTCCCGATCTGAGATGATAGACTGTGGGATCCTAAAGTGCACCCACACTTGCTCAAAGAAGAGTTTAGCAGTGGCTTCTGCTGTGATATTCTTCTTGCAGGCCATCATAATGGCCATCTTTGAGAACCTGTCGACGACCACAAAAACACAGTCATTTCCATGCTTAGTGGAAGGAAGGCCTGACATGTAATCCATGGAGATGGATTCCCAAGGTCGACTAGGGGTAGGCAACGGGGTATAGAGGCCTTGCTTCTTAATGGTCGGTTTGGCAATGGCACAGGCAGTACATGATCGGATGTACTTCCCAACATCCTGTCGAAGGTTCGGCCAATAGAAATAGTTTTGCAGTACTGCCACTGTTTTCTCGACCCCGAAATGCCCAGCAGCCCGACTGTAGTGTGCTTCCCAAATCATCTTGGCACGCTTGCTTGAAGGAACACAAAGGTGACCGAGGTGGCATAATACGGCATCCTGGAGGTGAAAATCTGCAACCTGCCGACCCTCCAAGAGTGTCTGGTATGTGTGGCCGAATTCTGGGTCACTTTTGTAGAGAAGTGGCCAATCAGAAGTCTCGTGCCTGCAAGAGTTGAGCACGGTGGTTAGCGCCATGATCGGTGGTCGACTGAGGCAATCTGCAACATTATTGGTGCTGCCCTTTTTATACTTGATATTCAAGTGAAACTGTTGCAGGTATGTAGACCACTTCTGATGGTGATCATTCTGCAATTTCCCTTGGGTCTGTATGAACTGCAGAGGTCGGTGGTCTGTGTGGATGACCGTTTCCTTCCCCAAAATGTAATTCTTCCATTGTCGGCAGGCCTGTACAATGGAATACATCTCTTTATCATAAGTGGGGTACTTCCGGACTGTGTCTGAAAGTGTTTCACTGTGATATGCCACTGGATGTCCATGTTGAGTAAGGACTGCCCCAATAGCATAGTCAGAGGCATCTGTCTCGACCTCAAATGGTTGTTGTAAATCTGGTAACGCGAGCACTGGTGCCGTGCAGAGGCGATCCTTCAACTCCCTGAATGCCTTCTGTTGAGATTCAGACCAAAAGAATTTTTCTTTCGCCCCGCCCTTGGTGACTTGACTCAAGGGCCAGGAAATATGAGAAAATCCCAACACAAACCTGCGGTAGAAGTTGGCAAGACCTAGAAAGCTGCGGAGCTCTGTTAGAGTGGTTGGAGAGGGCCAATCCCGAATGACTTGGACCTTGGCTGGATCAACATGCACCCCCTGTTCATCAATGATGTATCCCAGATACTGAACCTCGGTCATGCCAAAAGTGCATTTCTCCAAATTGGCACATAGCTTGTGTTGCCGCAGTGTTTGGAGAACCTGTCGGATGTGGTGGAGGTGCTCTTCCCAACTCTGGCTGAAGATCAGAATGTCATCCAAGTATACTACTACAAAGGAGTTGGTGAATGGCCGCAAGATGTCATCCATTAGCCTCATAAAGGTTGCAGGAGCATTCGTCAATCCGAAAGGCATGACCAACCATTCGAAGAGGCCCTCCTTGGATTTGAAGGCAGTCTTCCACACATCTGAGGGTTCAATTGGTACCTGGTGATATCCTGACTTCAGATCGATCTTGCTGAAATATTTCACCCCCTTTAGTTGGTCTAGGAGGTCATCAATCCGCGGGATCGGGTACCTATTACGGACAGTGATCTTGTTCAACGCCCGATAGTCAATACAGAGTCTCCACGTCCCATCCTTCTTCTGTACCAACACTATCGGGCTCCCACAGGGCGAAGAACTCGGACGAATGTGACCTTTCTGCAGGAGCTCCTGAATCTGCCTCTTGATTTCATTGTTCTCCAGAACGGAGTGCCGATAAATTGGTCCATTGGGTAGCGGCGCACTTGGGGTCAGATCGATGGAGTGCTTGACTTGACAGTGCAGAGGAACCCCTGCCGGGGAGGTGAAGATGTCTTCGTACTCCTCCACAATCTTGTCCATCTGTAGCTGCCGTGCCGAGGGACCCCGTTTGGAGGCCGCGGCCACTGTATTCTTCTTCCCTTGAGGGCGTATCATCATGAAAACAAATTTCCTGGTTTTGGAAATGATCTTACTGCATTGTTTTGCAGTAATCAAAGAGATGGCGGCAGGTGGTGCTACCTCTGGTATTCTGAACAACTTATTTCCTAATGTAATAATAACAGCACGGGGCATTGATTCATACACAGCATGTCGCTTCCACAAGTATGGTTGTCCTAGTAATACATCACAAACTTCAAGGGGAGCAATGTCACACAATACCTCATCCGTGAAGGGCTTGATGTTGTATGGAAGGCGACACTGCTGGCTCACGCGAACATCTCGCCCTTGGTGAAGCCACCCAATGGTGTATGGTTGTGGATGTGCTGTGGTCGGTAAGCCCAACCGCTTCACGACCTCTGCCGAAATGAGGTTCTTTTGACTCCTGCTATCAACAATGAACTGTATCGGGGAGCCCTTTACCCACATTTGGGAGTGGAAGAGACGCTCCTCCTCCTCTGGATCTTCGGGTTCATTTTTCTGGATCTTTGCGGTAGCAACAGTGGCGCTGGGATCCGCATCAATGATCTGCTTCCCTTTTTCATACCCCTTATCAGGTTCTGACTCAGAGTCGGAACATGCATTTGATTCTGAAACCTTTAGCTCAGCCACCAGTGACTGCTTGGCCCGACACTCACTTGTGTTGTGAGTGGAGCTCTTATGGAACTTGCACCATTTTCCAGTGTCCTTTCTCGGCTTCGCGGCGTTGCTCTTTGCTTGCAGCTTCGGCTGGTTGTCTTGGGCTGTCATGCCTTGGCTTTGTCCTTTGTTCTGTGGTTTAGGGGCACCTTTCCCCTGCTTTGGATTTGCAGATCCAAAGTCTCGCTTCTTTTGTTTAAACTTCTGCTCGACCTTGATGGCATACCGGTATGCTGCGCCGAGCGAGGGGATGTTTAGGAACTATATTTCTTCCTGGATGTACTTGTGCAGGCAGCCACGGTATTTGAGTATCAAATGTTGCTCCGAATCCTTGATACCCAACTCTGTGCGAAGGGTATGGAAAAGATTGGTGAACTCCGGCACGTCTTGGTCCCTTCCCTGCCGCAGCGTGGTCCACTTTATGTATTCATCCTCATAGCTTCCGACAGGGTAGTACTGCTCCTTGATGGCATCCCGGAACGAATCCCAGGTGGGTGCAGCTGAAAATAGTGAGCCAGTACTTTCATCCTTCTGCTCGCAGTAGGTTTCCCACCAGTCCTTGATGTGGGGGGTTGCTTTGAGAAGAGAAAAAACAATCTTTTCCCGACTCGAAAATTCATGAACAGAAAAATAACCCTCTAGCAGATTTAACCATTTATCTACGGCATCAGCGTCTATCTGACCCTCGAATATGGGGATTTCAAAATTAACTTGTACCTTAAAGGGTGTGGCGTTTCTAGAGGAGCTGCTGGAAGCCAATGCGCCACTTCTAGGTAGCCACTGAAGGATCTGCGCAAAGTTGTCCATCATCGCGTTCCGTTGTCGCTCGAGCGCTTCTTCGAGCAAGATTTTGATGGGATCTCCTGCCCCCTCGTCTTTCTTCTCGTCCGCCATGGGAGGCCGTCGGGATTTGCGAGGCTGGTCTTGCAAAGGTTCAACCAGTTCAAGCCCTAACTCCTTATATCCCGACCTTGTTGGGGACATGCAAAGAAAAACAGAGAAAAAGCAGACCGCTCTGATACCACTGATCCGGATTTCAATAGGAATGCAACAAATTACAGAGATAACCATATACACAAAGATGCAGCGGAAATAATACTTCATTTCATTAATGGAAAATACTGAAATATGCTTACAAACAGAAATGGAAATAAACTAGCTAGGGCGATGGTAGCTTATCTCTGAGAAGAGATGTGATGGCTACATGCCTCTGAACTGTGTTACAATGAGGCTCGAAGGCCTATTTATTGTTGAGAAACAATGGAAAAACCCTTAACATTCCAAAACCTAACCCTAGGAGATGAAACGCCAAACTGTGGGCCCCGTTTGGGGGTAAGTTGGTACATCAACTTCCCGGGGTGGTAACTTTGGCATATGATCTCCGTTTGACGCGTACAATAGCTCATTAGAAAGATCTATCCGAGCACTATCATTGTTGGAACGGGCAGCCTTATACCAATACGCAGGCTTCTACATGCAGAAGGCTACAACCTTCTCTCATTTTCCAACTTCTCCTGGAAGGGAGCTACAACCCCCTTAGCTCTTGTACTAGCTGATGTACTAGTACATAGGTGTTGACCTACAGAGGGCTACAACCTCCTCTTTTCTTCCAGGGACCACGTTTCATAAATTTTTAGACTAGATCCATCAATCAACCATCAAATACATCTGCGTACATATGCTTCTGTATTAGGACCAACCAGTGTATACACTGCTTTGACTTACTGAACCAGCGTGTATACGCACCTATGCTGTGCCAAACCTAGATCTATAAAAGAAAATTTACCCTTTTCACTTATTCAGACATGAGTTATACCCAGATTATCAGATTTATAGATCAAGTCATGCACCAAATATAACAGATCAAAATCACACAAAGATACTACTATTCAAGCCTTAAGATCTTGACCCAACAATAGAACTTATCCTTCTTCTAGTGCTCAAGTTCCTCCTTGGTTCAGATCTAGCTATGTACCATAACCCAATTCTAGATCTTGCTCTTCATAAGATATTCAATGCTTGAGTGAATGCCTTTACTTAATGATCTCCTTCCCTTTTATAGTCTTAGGCCTTACTCAATACCACGGTCCAAAACCATAAAGAATCAATACCATGGACCCCATACCTGGGTTCAACACTTCGGACGAGATACCATGGTCCAAAACCATAGGTCCAAATACCAAGGACTAAATACCATGGAACAAAAATGATTTTTCCGACATGTACGTGCTTTTCCTTGCATGAAAGTGCGTGCATACGTATATGCACCTTTTGATCTGCTATCCCGCGAGTATACATGATTTGGTTAAGAGCAACATGCGTATATCTCTTTTTCAATCATTCTGAGAGCCTAAACTGTGATCTGTCATCTGAGTGAGTTTCCATCAAGGACAACACATGTGTCATAGCATCAAACCAGTGTCATAATGCCAACACGTGGAACATGAAATGCAAGTAATCAAGAAGAATCTAAAGGTAGCATAGGATAGGAAAAAGAGCTATGCAGATCAGAACATGTTGTTCAAGGAGCTCCAAATTGGGGAACATGTGTACCTTCGCATTAAACCAAAGAAGAGCTCCTTATGGAATCGATCATGTGCCAAGCTGGCACAAGGGTTTTGTGGACTCTTCAATATTATTGAGAGGATTGGACCAGTAGCCTATCGACTTGCACTACCTCCAACAGTGAAAGTCCATAGTTTTTTCCATGTGTCATTACTTAAGAAGTATGTTCATGTGATTGACTTGTCTATATTGTAGGTGGAACTAGATGGGGAATTCCAATCGGAGCCTTAGTGTATATTGTAGAAAAAGGTGCTCATGCTCTGGAACTGAGTAATCGATCAAGTTAAAGTACAGTGGAAGCACTTTGGGCCTGATGAAGCAACATGGGAGATGGTGGATTAGATGTAGGCTATGTATCTATTGTAGCGGCTACAACCACCCTCCAAAATTTTCTCTTAGCTTCATTTTGGAGCCTCCCTACCAACCTTCCTCAGCAGCATGTCTTGCCTTGTCAAGTACAAAACCTTTAGTGATTTTCTAGCAAACTGCCAACTTGTGCATGATAGCTTGTTGCACCCCCTCACTGGTTGTTTCAAGGGACTTGGTCCAGCTGCAGGCTGAGCAACTCCCTCAAGAAATTGTGCAATTATGTAGGGGAACCAGCCTTCTCTCTAGAAATTGCGCAATCTGTTTGGCAGCCTACTGGGCTTCAGAATTGTCCAAATCTTCCTATCACCCTTCACTAGAAAAATTACGCAATCTCTCCCAGTAGGACTTCTCAACCCAAAAATTGTGAAATTATGTGCAACAGTCAGCAACTTAGCCCAATAAGTGTGCAATCCTTCTGGGAAGCAAGCCCAACTCCCTCCCAGAAATGCGCAAATTTTCCCATCAACTGAGTAGGTTGTTTCATGCGCCATTTAGTTGACCAGTTCCACCTGGGATCGAGGAAACTCGACTTGCATACATGGACTAATTTTTCCCAGAATAGCTAAATCAACATGCAAAAAGCATCCCTATATTTTAGAGAGTTTTTTTTAGTAGCTAGAGGTTACATGCAAAGAGCATTTTAGAATCTTTCCTCCAAGTGTCACTTTTTCCTAGATTTGTGGCATGTGCGGCATGAGCCTCAAAATTAATTTTTGACGCTTCAGAGCTCATCTCTTCACATCGATCTTGGAGCTCTGACATCCCACAACACATCCAGGAGTCTTCGACACATCCAGCTCAACTATTTTTGCATAAGTCGACTTAACTTGTCTTTTGTAACATTTCTATCACTTTTTGTGTTTTGGCTTGTGTGAGAGTTGTTTAATTGATTTCTATGAACACTTGTTGTTATTTACATGGATAATAGCTTGTACTAGCACTGTTTGTGTTTTCTTTAGCATCTCATTGTTGTTGCATGCATGAAACGCATTTGCACAAATGGTCGCCGATTCGGTGACTCGCTTCACCCACATGAATGCTATTCCATTTTATCAATCTTTCATTCATTGTTTGCATGCATGATCATTCACTCTTTCTTACACTCAGTCTCACCATGCATTCACCTCCACATTTGCTTTCAGCTCCCGGTTAGTGGGTCTAGGCAACCGTGGCCCAGACTCTCCCTCACCAAGACATCATTGGACAATCCTGAGAGGGAAGGCTTTGTCTTCCTCTCAGAAAATATGCACAAAAACCCTTTCAAGCAAATGATTCCTTCCATGGATCATTGGAATGCTTCCTGTAACTTGTGAACTGTTGGGGAGAAAAGTTTGTTGGTCGACGATTGTAATTCCTTCTTGGAAGGGAAATGCAATCTTCCTGAAGTAGGTCGACACAACCGCGGCCATGGCGTAGATCCAGGGCCTTCCTAGTAGGATGTTGTAATCGAGGTTTCCATCAATTACTTCAACATCAATTCCTACTATTTTGCCCCCCAGTTCAACTTGCAAGTTACTTAAAATCCCGTATGGAGTGTATGATCGTCCATCAAATGCTTTTAACGTCGTTGACGATTTCGACAAGGGTGGTGAGCCTAATTCTTTCCAGCAACTCATCGACATAAGACATGTAGATGCCCCCTCATCAATAATTGTTCGATGAACAGTTTTGTTGAGGGCTTTCACTTGAATAAGGAAAGCTAGTTGAGCTGGTAACTGAGGGTCATATCCTTTATGATCAAAGGCCACAAGATTGGAATCCATTGGGCCAATCCCACCTATTGCTGATAATAAAGCTTGCTCTTGGGAGGGGCAATTTTGTGGTACTTCAAGTGTCGACATAGTGGACAGCGATTGGGCCAGGTCCTTTACTATATTATAATTCTGTGCTCCTTTGGCACGAGGATTAAATGTCGATTTGTGTACTACTCCCTTTGGCGACTTTATCATTGGCTCAGGAACGATGGGTGGCACAACTTCGGTCAAAGTTGTTGTTGAACTACTAGGTCGTTCATTAACCTTGTTGTTCGACAACTTTGGATTCCCGTAATCTTTACTCCTTGTCAAAGCATTATTCTGTTGCTTCGAGGTAGACAACATAAGCACTTGGGATCCGGAAGCATTTTGATTAGCAACCAGATTTTGACTTGGATTAGGAAACGGATCAGTCAATACTGCTGGGGTTTTTGAACTCTTGAAGAGTTTCTTAACTTCAGCTATATGTGGACAATATTTCGTCCAATGATCATCATCGCATATATGACACCCTGCCAGGGGTTTCCTTTTTCTTCCTGTCTTTTTCTTCTTGCCCCCTGGTTGCTTCAGTTGTTTGCCCTTGTCGGTCGACATGGCATTTACTTCTGAGGCAAGAAGTTTTTCATTTGCATTTTGACTGTAAATTTTGTGCTTGCCAATCACGTCATCGCCGGCGTGAGAGTCATTGTCTGATTTAGGAGGAGGAGGAATTGAGAATTCCGGTCTAGGGGCGTCAGGTATTTTGTCGTAGAGCGTGCCAGACTGAGTATAAACCAAGTCTAGATATTGCGCACGAGCTATAACTTGCTCTTCTGTTACGACTCCCCCCTTGGCCACATCTTCCGTTATGGCCGGAAGTAATGACTTTATAAACCATTCAGCTAATAGCTGATCGGGAACATATGTTTTTACCATCCTACGACGACGTCGCCATTCATGTATATGATCAGATATATGAGTGGCCGTTGTCTGTTTGAAGTTGGTAAGGAGTTCTGTTCCCGTTTCATACCTTATCGGTAATTGAAAATGGGTTAAAAAGGTTGTAGCTAAGGTACTGAAGTTGTCGAACGAAGCTCTAGGCAATTCAATATACCATTTTGCCGCTGGACCCGTTAACGTCCTCTGAAAAAGGCGAAGTCTTATCGAATCATCATTCAGGGTGTTTGATGAACACCATAGATGGAATGTCATCACGTGATTCGACGGGTCTTCACCTGGATTTCCATTAAATTTAGGAATGTCTGATGGAAGTTTGTGTGGAATCGCTGGCCACCAAGGGGCATAAGCAATTGGATCATTCGTCAGCCGGTTTAGATCTGGTAATTCTAGAGTTGCTACAAAGGGCAACTGTTGATTCAGGTTAGGCGAAGCATATCCAGGATAAGATGGAATCACCTGAGCAGTGGGTCTTTGCATACCAGCATAATGTTGGCAACTTTGACAAGGTTGATGGGTATAACCATTATAGTATGGTTGCCCATTACTTACAAAGACTTGTTGCTCAGGTCCTTGATATGATTGCTGGAATTGCAGTTGTTGAGTTCTAACCAGCTCTGGTTGTTGGACCATTTGCTGATGCCCAATACTAGATGATTGACCAAGATGAGGAGTCACAGTACTTGTTTGATCCTGAGTCGCTCCAGATAAGGAGGCACTGACCTGAGGTTGCGATTGAGATGTCGAGACAAGAGGCTGTTGTATGGCAACCTGAGAAACTTGGGGTTGACATACAGTAGGCAGCGCTTGTACTTGCGACGCAATCACCATACCAGGTATAGTGGCAACATTCGACACAGGGCGGACTGGTTGCATAGAATATACAACTCCTGGTTGTTGAGGCAGTATTGGTACCCAACCGCTGGATGTAATTCCAGTTTGACCTGAACTTTGTTGTGAACTCACGGATGGGCATCCTCCGGAGGAGGTAATGAAAGGGCATACTGCCCCCCATATGGTATCAATCCGGAACTCAAGGGGATCGATTGCCCAGATTGACCTCCAAATGGATCAATTTGGCGAGTTTCAACATAAGAAATACCAGATGATAATCCGGATGAAGAAATAGGAACTAACCATGTCGTTGTCCCTGATTGGGCTCCGGCTTGTTGTTGACAATTTGCCGGGACAGATGGTATACCAGCGAACATCGTTGGAGTAGCAGCAGGAGGCTCTGCTGCAGCTGTGTCGGACGACACAGTCCTAGATGTCGACGGTTGTTCAGACATATCTAGTCTATCCAAAAGATTTCTTAGCGATTCTACAGGAACTTCCACTTGTGGTGGACTAACTTCGAAGATCAACGAGGGAAGGGTGATGATTATTCCGCTTAAAATAAATTTTATAACGACGCTTTAGACACAACTTGCTTTTTCAGTTTTAAAGAGTCGAGAAAAAGCTAAAGATGACTCTAGTCTCCTTCGATGTTTTAACGAGCCCGAAGTGACAAATGCTCGGATGGACTTTTTCAGTTATAGAGTTTGAAAAAGGCCAAAAGAAACTGCTCTGGAGATCTAGGCAGAGGGTGTGCCAAACCTTTCGCAAAACCACGGAATACGTTTTACGGTACGTGTGGTCAATCTTCGTGAATGCTGTGTTCACTGCATTGCGATCAGTAGGGCGGCCGACACGGCTTCCTAAGGATAAAGGCTTTGTTCCTATAGGGGTCTCCCAATATATACGCGACGGTACGTGGGAGCACAAGTCCGTATTAGCGCCACCGACTCTCAGGAGGAATCACCCACCTTCGTAGAGATCGACAGTCACTATGTTTAACGACGCCGGAACACGTCTCTACCTAGACCTCTAGATGTTTGCGTTATGTTACAAAGCGTTGTTATGTAAATTGGATTTATTTTAATGTTGATCTTGCTTATCAGTTTGCCTTTAAGGATCACCACGAGATGTATGCAACAAATTCCTAAATGCAGTCTAAGATGAGAAGCAAACTTTTTTCAAATCTTTTTGACTGATGAAAATCTTAACTACTGAGGGAGAAGAAAGGCATATCTTTTCACACAGTTCATACAGCACAAACTAATGCACTTTTTCCTAAATCGTCAAGCACACAGTCAAATGCAAAATGCACAATGCATGTATTTTCTTTTCCCTTTCTTAATGTGGATGGATACAAAAAGAAAGTGGTTATATAACTTTGATTTCGATTTAAAGTGAAAGTAAACAAGTTTGTCCAAAATCAAAAGACACCTTAAGATTCACTTGCTTAATCACTGGAAATACATGAAATCAAACCATACTAACGAAAGTAAAATGACTAATCAGCTATGGACAGCAAGCAAGCTAACTCTTTAGACCAACAAAAATGCCTGACACAGGTTCAGATCTAAGAGGCCAAAAGCATGACTAGTTTACTTTTCGTTATGGGAAATTGTAAATGAGTAAGAAATACAAAGAACAAGTACAATTTCGTTATATAACAGAGGCGGAATGATGTCAAGGAAAGTTGGTTTACAGCAAGTACAAATGACAAGCAATCAGCAGCAAAATAACAGTGAAAACAGGGCCAAGACTCAGTGGGAAACCTCAGGAAGACATAGCCTAACTGGTTCAGCGCAGGCTCTGGTCTGTCAAACTGACTCTCAGCGCAGTTCCCGAAGGGAGTACCTGCGCTGCAATGCAGACTGCCTTTGGACAGCCTGCACTGAGACACGAGAGTTGCGTTTACAAGGGTTTCCGGGTCATAAAAAGCTCAAAAATTCATTGTTTTTGCTGAAATAAAAAGCTATAGGTCAAGTACAAGCTAAGGGATGATCAAGAGGATGAAAAGCTATCACAAAGAGCACAAGAGTCTTTTGTAGATCAGCTCTTCAAATCATGAATCTGCTCAGAAAATGAGCAAGAGTAGCGGCCCCTCTACTTCGCTTTTGATATAGTCAAAAGCTTTTCGATTTGGTACTCTTTTCTTCAGGAAATGAATAGCAAAGATACTACAAACACCAACAAGATACTAGGCTCCCCAGCGGAGTCGCCAGTTTGTTGTGGGGAAAAGTATCCGACTCGGAATGACCCTATCCCGACTCTAAGGGTGATAGTTCCTTAGCAACAACTGAAAGTAAAGCTTTGATGTTTTCCTTCATGAAAGTACAGAGAAGGAAGAAAAGATTGACCAACCGATATCCTTCGCTTTTGTCGATCTTGTCTTCTCTCTTCGTCTCTTGCTCCCAGCTCCTTGTTCCCTTGCCGGCCCAGCTACACAAAGATCCTGCACAAACAAGAGATGGAAACTACAAGAAACATGTACTCATAACTGATGCATGGATTAGAGTGAATCAGATATACAAGTAAATACAATACATCGATGCAATACAAGTATATAGGAGAACATTCAAAGCTTTATTGATAGAAGTAAAAGGTTCTGAGAAGGTTACAACCATCAATGGCTCCAATCCAGCAGCACCTCCCCAGCAGCAAGAAATCTCCTCTTCACCTCTATAAAAGCAATCACCCAATAGCTCTAACTGTAAACCAACAGCACTTCCTTGCTTTGCACAAAATTCCAGCCTCCCTAGACCTCATGAGAGAGCTCTATATATAGGAGATTTGGAGAAAGGATGAGTCAGCTTGAGGCTGGCATAAAGCTGACTAGTGTCCTCTCCCACTTTAGTTAAACTTCAGTTCTTGAGTCCACTTGGAGATCCTTGCTTACACATGGAGATCAAGTACCTCTTACTCATCACAGGGCAAATCCCTTGAACCAAGTGTCAGTTTGGAAGCTTCCTGGGCAGTTGACACCTTGCAGAATGACTGTGCCACTTGGCCAATCTCGCCCAGCGCAGGTAGCCTTCATTGGTTTTGACTTTCAGCGCAGGTACAAGGAGGAGCAGTTGACATTCAGCGCAATTTCCCAGTTGAGCAGCTGACATGATCCAAAAATAGCCTGTTTTGAGTGTTTTTCAGGTGGAGAACTGATGGGAAGTGCTGTGGTTTGCTGACCTTGTTCTTCTAGGGGTAAGAACAACATGTTTAGGGACTGAGGATCCCTGTAATTATTGACATTTCATGCTCCATGCTGCGAGGCACAAAAATGTCTATAACAAGGTGACTGTGCAAACATGACCAAGGCTTTAATGGCTGAAATGTTACATTCACGGTGGTTATTTACCAGGGGATAGTTCATTTTTTAACGAGCTTAAACGCGGGTGGAAACATTTGCTCGGTCTTATGTTTATTTTTTAACGAGCTTGAACTATGCGCTAAAACTGCTCGATGATAAGTTTGCATGCCCCTAGCATAATAACGCAAATGGAGGTGCATGCCCCCCAAGGTTCATTGCATTCAACTCGGTGGTTGGAATGAAGGTTTACCTTTGAGATTTGAAAAGGGGATTTGTTTCATTTTTTAATGAGGTTGACACAGTAAAAGAACTATCCTCATGACTCTTTGTTTCATTTTTTAACGAGGTTGACACGAGATAAGAACCGTCCTCGAAGTCCAAATCCATTAGATATAGAAGGTTTCATATTCCACTGTGGCCACTTCCGCCAGATTACTCGGAGGCGGTAGGGCAAAAGTACCCATTAAGGCAGGGTCTTTTAGGAGACCTACTCCGATATTTTGGAGCGAATGATTGCTTCCATGGATCATTGGAATGCTTCCCATAACTTGTGAACTGTTGGGGAGAAATGTTTGTTGGTGGATGATTGTAATTCCTCCTTGGAAGGGAAATGCAATCTTCCTGAAGAAGGTCGACACAACTAGGGCCATGGCATATATCCAGGGTCTTCCCAATAGGATGTTGTAATCAAGGTTTCCGTCGATTACTTCAACATCAATTTCTACTGTTTTCCCTCCTAGTTCAACTTTCAAGTTACTTAGGATACTATATGGTGTATATGTCCTTCCGTCGAATGCTTTTAATGTCATCAAAGATCGCGACAAGGTTGGAGATCCTAAAGTTTTCCAGCAACTCATCGACATAATGAATGTAGATGCCCCCTCATCAATAACTGTTCGATGAACAGTTTTGTTGAGGGCTTTCACTTGAATAAGGAAAGCTAGTTGAGCTGGTAACTGAATGTCATATCCTTTATGATCAAAGGCCACAAGATTGGAATCCATTGGGTCGATCCCACCTATTGCTGATAATAAAGCTTGCTCTTGGGAGAGGCAATTTTGCGGTACCTCAAGTGTCGACATAGCGGACGGCGATTGGGCCAGGTCCTCTATTATATTATAATTCTATGCTATTTTTGCACGAGGATTAAATGTTGATTTGTGCACTACTCCCTTTGGCGACTTTATCATTTGTTCAGGAATGATGGGTGGCACAACTTTGGTCAAAGTTGTTGTCGAACTACTAGGTTGTTCATTAGCCTTGTTCTTCGACACCTGTGCATTCTCGTAGTCTTTATTCCTTGCCAAAGCATCATTTTGCTGCTTTGATATAGACAACATAAGCACTTGGGATCGAGAAAAATTTTGATTAGCAACCAATTTGGTTCCCGGGTTTGGAAACGGATCAGTCAATACTGCTGAGGTTTTTGAACTCTTAAAGAATCTCTTAAGCTCAACTTTGTATGGACATTCTTTTGTCCAATGATCCTCATCGCATATATGACACCCCGCATGGGGTTTCCTTTTTCTCCCTTTCTTTTTCTTCTTTCCCCCTGGTTGCTTCAGTTGTTTGCCCTTGTCGACCGACACGGTATTTACTTCCGAGGCAAGAAGTTCCTCATTTGCATTATGACTAGAAATCTTACAGGCCTTTTTAGATGTAGCCTTTGTCGATTTCGTGTCTGTCGTGCAAATCACGCCATCGCCCGCATGAGAGTCACTGTTTGATTTAAGAGGAGGAGGAATTGAGAATTCTGGTCTAGGGGCGTCAGGTATTTTGTCGTAGAGCGTGCCGGACTGAGTGTAAATCAAGTCCAGATATTGCGCACGAGTGATAACTTGCTCTTCTGTTACGAATCCCCCCTTTTCCACATCTTCCGTGATGGAAGGTAGTAATGACTTGATAAACCATATAGCTAAGAGCTGATCGGGGACGTACGTTTTTACCATCCTACGACGACGACGCCACTCATGTATATGATCAGATATGTGAGTGGCCATTGTCTGTTTGAAGTTGGTAAGAAGTTCTGTTCCTGTTTCGTACCTTATTGGTAACTGAAAATGGGTTAAAAAGGTTGTGGCTAAGGTACTGAAGTTGTCGAATGAAGCTCTAGGCAATTCGATGTACCATTTTGCCGCCGGACCCGTTAACATCCTTTGAAAGAGGCGAAGCCTTATCGAATCATCATTTAAGGTGTTTGATGAACACCATAGATGAAATGTCATCACGTGATTCGATGGATCTTCACCTGGATTTCCATTAAATTTAGGAATATCTGATGGAAGTTTATGCGGAATCGCTGGCCACCAAGGGGCATAAGCAATTGGATCATTCGTCAGCCGGTTTAGATCTGGTAATTCTAGAGTTGCTACAAAGGGCAACTGTTGATTCAGGTTAGGCGAAGCATACCCAGGATAAGATGGAATCGCCTGAGCAATGGGTCTTTGCATGCCAGCATAGTGTATTTGATGTTGGCAACTTTGACAAGGTTGATGGGAATAACCATTATAATATGGTTGTTGATAACCGCTTTGGAAATGTGGTTGCCCATTACTTACAAAGACTTGTTGCTCAGGTCCTTGATATGATTGCTGGAATTGCGGTTGTTGAGATTGAACCAGCCCTGGTTTTTGGACCATTTGCTGTTGTCCAATACTGGATGATTGACCAAGATGAGGAGTCATAGTACTTGTTTGAGCCTGAGTCGCTCCAGATAAGGAGTCACTAACCTGAGATTGTGATTGAGTCGTTGAGACAAGAGGCTGCTGTATTGCTACCTGAGAAACTTTTGGTCGACATACAACAGGTAGCGCTTGTACTTGTGACGTAGTCACCATAGCAGGTATAGTGGAAATATTTGACACAGGGTGGACTGGTTGCATTGAATATGCAACCCTTGGTTGTTGAGGCAGTATTGGTACCCAACCGCTGGATGTAATTCCAGTTTGACCTGAACTTTGTTGTAAACTCTCATATGGTTGTTCTCTGGGAGGGAACAATGAAAAGGCATACTACCCTCCATATGGTGGAAATCCAGTACTTAAAGGGTAGATTGGCCTTTGAAGACACATTGGATCAATTTGTTGAGTTTCAACATAAGAAATACCAGATGATAATCCGAATGAAGAAATAGGAACTAACCATGTCGTCGTCCCTGATTGGACTCCGGCTTGTTGTTGATAACTTGCTGGGACAGATGGTATACTGGCGAACATTGTTGGAGTAGTAGCAAGAGGTTCTGCTACTGCTGTGTCAGATGACACAGTCCTAGATGTCGATGGTTGTTCAGACATATCTAGTCTATCCAAAAGATTTCCTAGCGATTCTACAAGAACTTGTGATGAAGAGAGACTAACTTAGAAGATCAACGAGGGAAAGGTGATGATTATTCCGTTTAAAATAAATTTTAGACGCTTTGACACAACTTGTTTTTTCAATTTTTAAGAGTCGAGAAAAAACAAAACATGACTCTAGTCTCCTTCGATTTTTAATGAGCCTGAAGTGACAAGTGCTCAGATGGACCTTTTCCGTTAAGGAGTCTGAAAAGGAACGAAAGGGACTGCTCTGGAGTTCTAGGTAGAGGGTGTGCCAAACCAATCGCAAAACCACAGAATACCTTTTAGGGTACGGGAGGTCAATCTTCCCGAATGTTGTGTTCAGTGCATTGCGATCAGTAGGGAGGCCGACACGGCTTCCTATGGATAAAGGTTTTATGCCTATAGGGGTCTCCCAATATATACTCGACGGTACGTGGGAGCACAATCCGTACTGGCACTTATCATCTCTCAGGAGGAATCACCCAACCATCAGTGAGGCCAACAGTTACCAGGTTTTACGACGTCGGAACACGTCTCTAGCCTAGAACTCTATGTTGTGCATTAAGTTACAAAGCGTTGTTAAGTTCATTCAATCTATTTTAGGTTGATCTTTCTTAAAAGTTTGCCTTTTTGGATCACCACGAGATGTAGATACAATTCCTAAATGCAGTCTAAAGATGATAAGAAAGCTTTTATCTCTTTTCAACAATGAAAATCCTAGCTACAAGGGGAAAAGAAAGACACAATCTTTTCTCAAAGAGCATAGAGCACACTGTAAATGCACTTTTCCTAAATCAAATCACGCAAACTGTCAAAATGCAAATGCACATATGCATGTATTTGTTTTCACTTTCTTAATATTGATGCCTAAAAAGAAAGTTGTTGTACAAATTTGAATTCGATTTCAAGTGAAAAACACAAACAAGCTTCTTTTTCGAAATCAACAAAGTAGAGACGATTACGACACTTTATGATTTTGAAATAAACACTTGCTTAGACACTATAAATTCATAAATTCAAACCAAAAGACAAAAGTAAAAGCGTAATCAACTGTCAACAACAAACAAACTCACTCCTAAGATCAAAACGACACTTACGACAGGTCTAGATCTAAGGGCGACAGTATGACTAGTTTACTTTTGTAATGGGAAACTGCAAATGATGTAACAAATACACAAATCCAAATACAGTTTCTTTTATACAACTGAGGCGGAATTAAGGCAAAGAAAAGGGGTTTTCAGATAGGTACACTCACTGATAACAGGCTGCAAAAATCAGAGATAAAACTGAACAAAAAGAAGCAAAGAACCACAGCTGTACAGGGCAAAGGCTGATCAGCACACCTGTTGCACAGAGAAACTGAATTGTGGCGCAGGTAGCCCTCTCGGGACCTGCGTTGAAATGCAGAGTCTCTTCACAGAGCCTGCGCTGAAGCAGAAACGAGAATTGTCTACGAGTTCTGGGTCACGATTTGCAGTTTGATCTAAGGTTTTTCGCCGGATAAAAGCTATCAATAAGGTACAATTAGAGGGATGATTTAAAGGAGGACTAAGAGCTATCACAAAGGGGTGTCAGATCATTTGTGAGTCAACTGTTCAGATCATAAACAGGCCCAGTGAATGGACTAGAGTAGCAGATGTCTACTTTGCATTTGTAAATGGCAAATGCAGTTCGATTCGCCACTCCTAAGTTTATGAGAAGAACAACAATAGAAACACAAATAAACTAACTAGATACGATCCCCAGCAGAGTCGCCAATTTGTTGTTGGGAAAAGTATCCATTCAGAATGCCCCTATCCCACTCTAAGGTGTGATAGTGCCTTAGCAACAAACAAGGAAAACTATTTTCGTATTCTTCTTTATGAAATGTAAACGAAGAGGAAGGATGTAACTAACCTGTGTCTTTCGCTAGTTTGTCGATCCAATCGCTCTCCTCTTTGTTCGCTTCCCGCTGCCTACTCCCTCACTAGTCCAGCTTCACCAAGTTCCTGCAAGATCACAGAAGAGGAAACTACACAAAAGACATAGATTTACATTCATAAAAAGCTTAGGATCAGATTAAGCTAAACATGCAAATATAACAAAACATCATTGATACACAGCACGTAGGAGAAACTCAAATAGTTTTATTGATATGATAAGAAAGTCTAAGAGGAGATACAACCAAGTGAGTCCCGATCCAGCATCTACCTCCCAGCAAAGGAATCCCTTCCTCTCCTCCAACAAAGCATAAATCACCCAATGCACTAATCTCAATCTCAAACCAGCAGCAATTCTCTGCAAAGTACAAAATTCCAGCCTCCGGATCTCTGGGATGAGGGATACATATATAGATGTAAGCAGAGAGGATGAGTCAGCTTATGTTTTGACTTGTGGCTTCTCTCTATCAGTTCTTGCTTCCACTTGGAGGCTGAGAGCCTCTTACTCATCACTGGTCGAATTCATTGAGGAAGATTCTGGAAGCTTCCAGTGTCTGTACACCTCGCGAAATGACACTGCCATTTGGCGTTTCTCACTCAGCGCACCCTGGTAGTGCATTTAGGTGCGTTGCAACGCACCTAGCTAGTGTACTGGGGTGCATTGCAACGCAGGCAGCTAGTAGAGCATCTGAATTGATCCTGATTTGACTAGTTCTGAGTGGTTTTTGGTGGAGAACTTCTGGGAGAAGCTGTCATTGGTTGACCTTGTTCCTTTAGGGGCAGGAACAACTCTTTTAGGTACTTTGGATCCCTTGGATTATGGACATTTCATGCTCAATGTTGTAAGGCACAAAAATGTCTATAACAGTTGCCCCCTAAAGTATGAGGCTGTTTATTGGGTGAAATGATTTATTAGGAGGATCCGAAGTTCTTTCAATGCTGGGAGGAGACCTGTAATAAGATACAATACAATACATTATTTTTCATACTGTTTTCATGATCTAGCTGAGGCGGGCATTCCCATGCTCAGCTTTATAAATTCATTTTTATGTACATAGGACAGACAATCGTCTGATGGTAGACTGATGATCTTGATGAAATCATCATCCTTTCGGTAGGATGATTATCTGTGCTGCAATGCTGTACATGTCAATGTCTTTATTTTTCCTCAATATATATCATAGCCCGGATGGATGAAACTAGATCCGGGGTCTTCAATCTCGTCCGATCTTCACTCTAAGTACAAGTCGATCCATGTGAGAAATGTTTTAGAGTCGAACATGGAAAGACATCGCTTGATTACCAGTCAATGATGTAAACTGTTAACAAGCGCGAGAGGAATCACCGATAACGATAATGACCCTCAAGGTACTGTAGTAAAATTCACGTGGTGTGAATAAAGGACTTGGCGTCGAACACCACGTAAAATCTTTCGGTCGAAGGTCATTGATGTATACCTGTCGCCAGAAGTGAGAAACTTGCCATTGAGGCATGCAAGCTTCAAAGTACTGAAGGGGTGTTCCTAGATCAACTTATTGGATAATGAGCTGATGTCGACAAGAAGCGATCCGTCAAAGGAGGGCCTTAATGTATCCCACATCAGTGACACAGAACAGAGCAAATGATTTTGATGGAGGTGAAAATGATCTGATGATATATGGTTCATGGTGGCAGTCATGAAAGAATGAAGTATAATGTATGGTAGTGGATGGGACACAGTTTGACTTCTCTGGATGACTTCTCTTGAACATATCGGTGACACTTGTATGATGGATTGGTAGCATTTACCCCAAAGGTGGATGGTATGGCGAGACCATGGTGATGTGACGGTGAATGAAACAACCCAACCCGACTCAGGCACGGAGTGGAAGTGTCATGTTCAAGAGCGACTTGCTACCAATAAAGGTTCTTTGAGTTTCTTCCCAATTTTTCCCCAGTCATTGCTGACCAGTACCTCTTTATTTTTGTCAAGCTTGAGGAGGATAACATATCCTTGTTCTATAATTTTCCCTTCGGGCAAACCCATTGCTATGTTTTAACGAGCCTAGCGATAGTGAAACTCGTTCTCGTCTAAAGACAAGTTTGTCGCTATTAATGTTTTTAACGAGTCTAACGACAATGATAACTCGGTCCTTTTCATTTTTAGAGAGTCTGAAAAGGTACGTAAAGTTAACTCCGGAAGTCCTTTTTCGTCATCTAATCCCTTAAGTCCGAAAAAGTATAAAACAATACAGAAGGGATGAATTTTCGATAGTTTTAACGAGCCGAACAAAACAAGCACTCGATCTTTTTGTGCAATAATCCCTGAGGTCCAAAAAGATTAAAATCTAGAGGAGGGATAGCACTTCCGGTCGCTTTAACGAGCTGGAAGGCCAAAACTCGGCAATCTTTTCATATTTTACGAGTCAGATGAAAAGAGCTTAAAGAAGACTCGTCTTTTGAGGAACGAGTGATAAGATGGGTAGCAACTGATTCCAGGTAAGTGTTGGAATTTTCCAATCATGGCAGTGTCACAAGGATGGCTAGTGAAATCACTCTTCGCAGCTGTTCCTCAAAATGGGTAAACAATCAAATGGAGGTGAATGTTCGGCCAATGGAAAAGTGGAGGTGACTGTGCAAACACGACGAAGGATTTAATGGCTGAAACGTTACATTCACGGTGGTTATTTACCAGGGGATAGTTCATTTTTTAACGAGCTTAAACGCGGGTGGAAACATTTGCTCGGTCTTATGTTTATTTTTCAACGAGCTTGAACTATGCGCTAAAACTGCTCGATGATATGTTTGCATGCCCCCAGCATAATAACGCAAATGGAGGTGCATGCCCCCCAAGCTTCATTGCATTCAACTCAGTGGTTGGAATGAAGGTTTACCTTTGAGATTTGAAAAGGGGATTTGTTTCATTTTTTAATGAGGTTGACACAGTAAAAGAACTATCCTCATGACTCTTTGTTTCATTTTTTAACGAGGTTGACACGAGATAAGAACCGTCCTCGGAGTCCAAATCCATTAGATATAGAAGGTTTCATATTCCACTGTGGCCACTTCCGCCAGATTACTCAGAGGCGGTAGGGCAAAAGTACCCATTAAGGCAGGGTCTTTTAGGAGACCTACTCCGATATTTTGGAGCGAATGATTGCTTCCATGGATCATTGGAATGCTTCCCATAACTTGTGAACTGTTGGGGAGAAATGTTTGTTGGTCGACTATTGTAATTCCTCCTTGGAAGGGAAATGCAATCTTCCTGAAGTAGGTCGACACAACTGCGGCCATGGCATATATCCAGGGTCTTCCCAATAGGATGTTGTAATCAAAGTTTCCGTCGATTACTTCAACATCAATTTCTACTGTTTTCCCTCCTAGTTCAACTTTCAAGTTACTTAGGATACCATATGGTGTATATGTCCTTCCGTCGAATGCTTTTAATGTCTTTGAAGATCGCGACAAGGTTGGAGATCCTAAAGTTTTCCAGCAACTCATCGACATAATGCATGTAGATGCCCCCTCATCAATAATTGTTCGATGAACAGTTTTGTTGATGGCTTTCACTTGAATAAGGAAAGCTAGTTGAGCTGGTAACTGAGGGTCATATCCTTTATGATCAAAGGCCACAAGATTGGAATCCATTGGGTCAATCCCACCTATTGTTGATAATAAAGCTTGCTCTTGGGAGAGGCAATTTTGTGGTACCTCAAGTGTCGACATAGCAGACGCTGATTGGGCCAGGTCCTCTATTATATTATAATTCTGTGCTATTTTTGCACGAGGATTAAATGTCGATTTGTGCACTACTCCCTTTGGCGACTTTATCATTTGTTCAGGAATGATGGGTGGCACAACTTTGGTCAAATTTGTTGTCAAACTACTAGGTTGTTCATTAGCCTTGTTCTTCGACACCTGTGGATTCCCGTAGTCTTTATTCCTTGCCAAAGCATCATTTTGCTGCTTTGATATAGACAACATAAGCACTTGGGATCGGGAAGAATTTTGATTAGCAACCAGTTTGGTTCCCGAGTTTGGAAATGGATCAGTCAAGACTGCTGAGGTTTTTGAACTCTTAAAGAATCTCTTAAGCTCAGCTTTGTATGGACATTCTTTTGTCCAATGATCCTCATCACATATATGACACCCCGCAGGCGGTTTCCTTTTTCTCCCTTTCTTTTTCTTCTTGCCCCCTAGTTGCTTCAGTTGTTTGCCCTTGTCGGCCGACATGGTATTTACTTCCGAGGCAAGAAGTTCCTCATTTGCATTATGACTAGAAATCTTACAGGCCTTTTTAGATGTAGCCTTTGTCGATTTCGTGTCTGTCATGCCAATCACGCCATCGCCGGCATGAGACTCACTATTTGATTTAGGAGGAGGAGGAATTGAGAATTCTGATCTAGGGGCGTCAGGTATTTTGTCGTAGAGCGTGCCGGACTGAGTGTAAATCAAGTCCAGATATTGCGCACGAGCGATAACTTGCTCTTCTGTTACGACTCCCCCCTTTGCCACATCTTCCGTGATGGAAGGTAGTAATGACTTGATAAACCATTCAGCTAAGAGCTGATCGGGGACGTACGTTTTTACCATCCTACGATGACGTCGCCACTCATGTATATGATCAGATATGTGAGTGGTCGTTGTCTATTTGAAGTTGGTAAGAAGTTCTGTTCCCGTTTCGTACCTTATTGGTAACTGAAAATGGGTTAAAAAGGCTGTGGCTAAGGTACTGAAGTTGTCGAACGAAGCTCTAGGCAATTCGATGTACCATTTTACCGTCGGACCCGTTAACATCCTCTGAAAGAGTCGAAGCCTTATCGAATCATCATTTAAGGTGTTTGATTAACACCATAGATGAAATGTCATCACGTGATTCAATGGATCGTCACCCGGATTTCCATTAAATTTAGGAATATCTGATGGAAGTTTATGCGGAATCGCTGGCCACCAAGGGGCATCAGCAATTGGATCATTCGTCAGCCGGTTTAGATCTGGTAATTCTAGAGTTGCTACAAAGGGCAACTGTTGATTCAGGTTAGGCGAAGCATACCCAGGATAAGATGGAATCGCCTGAGCAATGGGTCTTTGCATGCCAGCATAGTGTATTTGATGTTGGCAACTTTGACAAGGTTGATGGGCATAACCATTATAATATGGTTGTTGATAACCGCTTTGGAAATGCGGTTGCCCATTACTTACAAAGACTTGTTGCTCAGGTCCTTGATATGATTGCTGGAATTGCGGTTGTTGAGATTGAACCAGCCCTGGTTTTTGGACCATTTGCTGTTGTCCAATACTGGATGATTGACCAAGATGAGGAGTCATAGTACTTGTTTGAGCCTGAGTCGCTCCAGATAAGGAGTCACTAACCTGAGATTATGATTGAGTCGTTGAGACAAGAGGCTGTTGTATTGCAACCTGAGAAACTTGGGGTCGACATACAACAGGTAGCACTTGTACTTGCGACGTAGTCACCATAGCAGGTATAGTGGGAATATTTGACATAGGTTGGACTGGTTGCGTTGAATATGCAACCCTTGGTTGTTGAGGCAGTATTGGTACCCAACCGCTGGATGTAATTCCAGTTTGACCTGAACTTTGTTGTAAACTCTCATATGGTTGTTCTCTGGGAGGGAACAATGAAAAGGCATACTGCCCTCCATATGGTGGAAATCTAGTACTTAAAGGGTAGATTGGCCTTTGAAGACACATTGGATAAATTTGTTGAGTTTCAACATAAGAAATACCAGATGATAATCCAGATGAAGAAATAGGAACTAACCATGTCGTCGTCCCTGATTGGACTCCGGCTTGTTGTTGATAACTTGCCGGGACAGATGGTATACCGGCGAACATTGTTGGAGTAGTAGCAGGAGGTTCTGCTGCTGCTGTGTCGGATGACACAGTCCTAGATGTCGATGGCTGTTCAGACATATCTAGTCTATCCAAAAGATTTCCTAGCGATTCTACAAGAACTTGTGATGAAGAGAGACTAACTTCAAAGATCAACGAGGGAAAGGTGATGATTATTCCGTTTAAAATAAATTTTAGACGCTTTGACACAACTTGTTTTTTCAATTTTTAAGAGTCAAGAAAAAACAAAAGATGACTCTAGTCTCCTTCGATTTTTAATGAGCCTGAAGTGACAAGTGCTCATATGGACCTTTTCCGTTAAGGAGTTTGAAAAGGAACGAAAGGGACTGCTCTGGAGTTCTAGGTAGAGGGTGTGCCAAACCAATCGCAAAACCGCAGAATACTTTTTAGGGTACGGGCGGTCAATCTTCCCGAATGCTGTGTTCAGTGCATTGCGATCAGTAGGGCAGCCGACACGGCTTCCTATGGATAAAGGTTTTTTGCCTATAGGGGTCTCCCAATATATACTCGACGGTACGTGGGAGCACAATCCGTACTAGCACTTATCATCTCTCAAGAGGAATCACCCAACCATCAGTGAGGCCAACAGTTACCAGGTTTTACGACGCCGGAACACGTCTCTAGCCTAGACCTCTATGTTGTGCGTTAAGTTACAAAGCGTTGTTAAGTTCATTCAATTTATTTTAGGTTGATCTTTCTTAGAAGTTTGCCTTTTTGGATCACCACGAGATGTAGATAAAATTCCTAAATGCAGTCTAAAGATGATAAGCAAGCTTTTATCTCTTTTCAACAATGAAAATCCTAGCTACAAGGGGAAAAGAAAGACACAATCTTTTCTCAAAGAGCATAGAGCACACTGTAAATGCACTTTTCCTAAATCAAATCACGCAAACTGTCAAAATGCAAATGCACATATGCATGTATTTGTTTTCACTTTCTTAATATTGATTCCTAAAAAGAAAGTTGTTGTACAAATTTGAATTCGATTTCAAGTGAAAAACACAAACAAGCTTCTTTTTTGAAATCAACAAAGTAGAGACGATTACGACACTTTATGATTTTGAAATAAACACTTGTTTTGACACTAGAAATTCATAAATTCAAACCAAAAGACAAAAGTAAAAGTGTAATCAACTGTCAACAGCAAACAAACTCACTCCTAAGATCAAAACGACACTTACGACAGGTCTAGATCTAAGGGCGACAGTATGACTAGTTTACTTTTGTAATGGGAAACTGCAAATGATGTAACAAATACACAAAAACAAATACAATTTCTTTTATAAAACTGAGGCGGAATTAAGGCAAAGAAAAGGGGTTTTCAGATAGGTACACTCACTGATAACAGGCTGCAAAAATTAGAGATAAAACTAAACAAAAAGAAGCAAAGAACCACAGCTGTACAGGGCAAAGGCTGATCAACGCACCTGTTGCACAGAGAAACTGAATTGCAGCACAGGTAGCCCTCTCGGGACCTGTGTTGAAATGCAGAGTCTCTTCACAGAGCCTGCGCTGAAGTAGAAACGAGAATTGTCTCTGGGTTCTGGGTCACAGTTTGCAGTTTGATCTAAGGTTTTTGGCCGGATAAAAGCTATCAATAAGGTACAATTAGAGGGATGATTTAAAGGAGGACTAAGAGCTATCACAAAGGGGTGTCAGATCATTTGTGAGTCAACTGTTCAGATCATAAACAGGCCCAGTGAATCGACTAGAGTAGCAGATGTCTACTTTGCATTTGTAAATGGCAAATGCAGTTCGATTCACCACTCCTAAGTTTATGAGAAGAACAACAATAGAAACACAAATAAACTAACTGGATACGATCCCCAGCGGAGTCGCCAATTTGTTGTTGGGAAAAGTATCCATTCAGAACGCCCCTATCCCACTCTAAGGTGTGATAGTGCCTTAGCAACAAACAAGGAAAACTATTTTCGTATTCTTCTTTATGAAATGTAAACGAAGAGGAAGGATGTAACTAACCTGTGTCTTTCGCTAGTTTGTCGATCCAATCGCTCTCATCTTTGTTCGCTTCCCACTGCCTGCTCCCTCACTGCTCCAGCTTCACCAAGTTCCTGCAAGATCATAGAAGAGGAAACTACACAAAAGACATAGATTTACATTCATAAAAAGCTTAGGATCAGATTAAGCTAAACATGCGAATATAACAAAACATCATTGATACACAACATGTAGGAGAAACTCAAATAGTTTTATTGATATGATAAGAAAGTCCAAGAGGAGATACAACCAAGTGAGTCCCGATCCAGCATCTACCTCCCAGCAAAGGAATCCCTTCCTCTCCTCCAACAAAGCATAAATCACCCAATGCACTAATCTCAATCTCAAACCAACAGCAATTCTCTGCAAAGTACAAAATTCCAGCCTCCGGATCTCTGGGATGAGGGATCCATATATAGATGTAAGCAGAGAGGATGAGTCAGCTTATGTTTTGACTTGTGGCTTCTCTCTGTCAGTTCTTGCTTCCACTTGGAGGCTGAGAGCCTCTTACTCATCACTGGTCGAATTCATTGAGGCAAGTGTCATTGAGGAAGATTCTGGAAGCTTCCAGTGTCTGTACACCTCGCAGAATGACACTGCCATTTGGAGTTTCTCGCTCAACGCACCCTGGTAGTGCATTTAGGTGCGTTGCAATGCACCTAGCTAGTGTACTCGGGTGCATTGCAATGCAGACAACTAGTAGAGCATCTGAATTGATCCTGATTTGACTAGTTCTGAGTGGTTTTTGGTGGAGAACTTCTGGGAGAAGCTGTCATTGGTTGACCTTGTTCCTTTAGGGGCAGGAAGAACTCTTTTAGTGACTTCGGATCCCTTTGATTATGGACATTTCATGCTCAATGCTGTAAGGCACAAAAATTTCTATAACAGTTGCCCCCTAAAGTATGAGGCCGTTTATCGGGTGAAATTCTTTATTAGGAGGATCCGAAGTTCTTTCAATGCTGGGAGGAGACCTGTAATAAGATACAATACAATAAATTATTTTTCATATTGTTTTCATAATCTAGCTGAGGCGGGAATTCCCATGCTCAGCTTTATAAATTCATTTTTATGTACATAGGACAGACAATCGTCTGATGGTAGACTGATGATCTTGATGAAATCATCATCCTTTCGGTAGGATGATTATCTGTGCTGTAATGCTGTACATGTCAATGTCTTTATTTTTCCTCAATATATATCGCAGCCCGGATGGATGAAACTAGATCTGGGGTCTTCAATCTCGTCTGATCTTCACTCTAAGTACAAGTCGATCCATGTGAGAAATGTTTTAGAGTCGAACATGGAAATACATCGCTTGATTACCAGTCAATGATGTAAACTGTTAACAAGCGCGAGAGGAATCACCGATAACGATAATGACCCTCAAGGTACTGCAGTACAATTCATGTGGTGTGAATAAAGGAATTGGCGTCGAACACCACGCAAAATCTTTCGGTCGAAGGTCATTGATGTATACCTGTCGCCAGAAGTGAGAAATTTGCCATTGAGGCATGCAAGCTTCAAAGTACTGAAGGGGTGTTCCTAGATCAACTTCTTGGATAATGAGCTGATGTCGACAAGAAGCAATCCGTTAAAGGAGGGCCTTAATATATCCCACATCAGTGACACGGAATGGAGCAAATGATTTTGATGGAGGTGAAAACGATCTGATGATATATGGTTCAGGGTGGCGGTCATGAAAGAATGAAGTATAATGTATGGTAGTGGATGGGACACAGTTTGACTTCTCTGGATGACTTCTCTTGAACATATCGACGACACTTGTATGATGGATTGGTAGCATTTACCCCAAAGGTGGATGGTATGGCGAGACCATGGTGATGTGACGGTGAACGAAACAACCCAACCCGACTCCGGCATGGAGTGGAAGTGTCATGTTCAAGAGCGACTTGCTACCAATCAAGGTTCTTTGAGTTTCTTCCCAATTTTTCCCCAGTCATTGCTGACCAGTACCTCTTTATTTTTGTCAAGCTTGAAGAGGATAACATATGCTTGTTCTATAATTTTCCCTTCAGGCAAACCCATCGCTATGTTTTAACGAGCCTAGCGATAGTGAAACTCGTTCTCGTCTAAAGACAAGTTTGTCGCTATTAATGTTTTTAACGAGTCTAACGACAATGATAACTCGGTCCTTTTCATTTTTAGAGAGTCTGAAAAGGTACGTAAAGTTAACTCCGGAAGTCCTTTTTCGTCATCTAATCCCTTAAGTCCGAAAAAGTATAAAACAATACAGAAGGGATGAATTTTCAAAAGTTTTAACGAGCCGAACAAAACAAGCGCTCGATCTTTTTGTGCAATAATCCCTCAGGTCCAAAAAGATTAAAATCTAGAGGAGGGATAGCACTTCCGGTCGCTTTAACGAGCTGGAAGGCCAAAACTCGGCAATCTTTTCATATTTTACGAGTCAGATGAAAAGAGCTTAAAGAAGACTCGTCTTTTGAGGAACGAGTGATAAGATGGGTAGCAACTGATTCCAGGTAAGGGTTGGAATTTTCCACTCACGGCAGTGTCACAAGGATGGCTAGTGAAATCACTCTTCGCAGCTGTTCCTCAAAATGGGTAAACAATCAAATGGAGGTGAATGATCGGCCAATGGAAAAGTGGAGGTGACTATGCAAACACGACCAAGGCTTTAATGGCTGAAATGTTACATTCACGGTGGTTATTTACCAGTGGATAGTTCATTTTTTAACGAGCTTAAACGCGGGTGGAAACATTTGCTCGGTCTTATGTTTATTTTTTAACGAGCTTGAACTATGCGCTAAAACTGCTCGATGATAAGTTTGCATGCCCCCAGCATAATAACGCAAATGGAGGTGCATGCCCCCCAAGCTTCATTTCATTCAACTCAGTGGTTGGAATGAAGGTTTACCTTGGAGATTTGAAAAGGGGATTTGTTTCATTTTTTAATGAGGTTGACACAGTAAAAGAACTATCCTCATGACTCTTTGTTTCATTTTTTAACGAGGTTGACACGAGATAAGAACCGTCCTCGGAGTCCAAATCCATTAGATATAGAAGGTTTCATATTCCACTGTGGCCACTTCCACCAGATTACTCGGAGGCGGTAGGGAAAAAGTACCCATTAAGGCAGGGTCTTTTAGGAGACCTACTCCGATATTTTGGAGCGAATGATTGCTTCCATCGATCATTGGAATGCTTCCCGTAACTTGTAAACTGTTGGGGGGAAATGTTTGTTGGTCGACGATTGTAATTCCTCCTTGGAAGGGAAATGCAATCTTCCTGAAGTAGGTCGACACAACTGCGGCCATGGCATATATCCAGGGTCTTCCCAATAGGATGTTGTAATCAAGGTTTCCTTCGATTACTTCAACATCAATTTCTATTGTTTTCCCTCCTAGTTCAACTTTCAAGTTACTTAGGATACCATATGGTGTATATGTCCTTCCGTCGAATGCTTTTAATGTCGTCGAAGATCGCGACAAGGTTGGAGATCCTAAAGTTTTCCAGCAACTCATCGACATAATGCATGTAGATGCCCCCTCATCAATAATTGTTCAATGAACAGTTTTGTTGAGGGCTTTCACTTGAATAAGGAAAGCTAGTTGAGCTGGTAACTGAGGGTCATATCCTTTATGATCAAAGGCCACAAGATTGGAATCCATTGGGTCAATCCCACCTATTGCTGATAATAAAGCTTGCTCTTGGGAGAGGCAATTTTGTGGTACCTCAAGTGTCGACATAGCGGACGACGATTGGGCCAGGTCCTCTATTATATTATAATTCTGTGCTATTTTTGCACGAGGATTAAATGTCGATTTGTGCACTACTCCCTTTGGCGACTTTATCATTTGTTCAGGAATGATGGGTGGCACAACTTTGGTCAAAGTTGTTGTCGAACTACTAGGTTGTTCATTAGCCTTGTTCTTCGACACCTGTGGATTCCGGTAGTCTTTATTCCTTGCCAAAGCATCATTTCGCTGCTTTGATATAGACAACATACGCACCTGGGATCGGGAAGAATTTTGATTAGCAACCAGTTTGGTTCCCGGGTTTGGAAACGGATCAGTCAATACTGCTGAGGTTTTTGAACTCTTAAAGAATCTCTTAAGCTCAGCTTTGTATGGACATTCTTTTGTCCAATGATCCTCATCGCATATATGACACCCCGCAGGGGGTTTCCTTTTTCTCCCTTTCTTTTTCTTCTTGCCCCCTGGTTGCTTCAGTTGTTTGCCCTTGTCGGCTGACACGGTATTTACTTCTGAGGCAAGAAGTTCCTCATTTGCATTATGACTAGAAATCTTACAGGCCTTTTTAGATGTAGCCTTTTTCGATTTCCTGTCTGTCGTGCCAATCACGCCATCGCCAGCATGAGAGTCACTGTTTGATTTAGGAGGAGGAGGAATTGAGAATTCCGGTTTAGGGGCGTCAGGTATTTTGTCGTAGAGCGTGCCAGACTGAGTGTCAATCAAGTCCAGATATTGCGCACGAGTGATAACTTGCTCTTCTGTTATGACTCCCCCCTTTGCCACATCTTCCGTGATGGAAGGTAGTAATGACTTGATAAACCATTCAGCTAAGAGATGATCGAGGACGTACGTTTTTACCATCCTACGACGACGTCGCCACTCATGTATATGATCAGATATGTGAGTGGCCGTTGTCTGTTTGAAGTTGCTAAGAAGTTCTGTTCCCGTTTCGTACGTTATTGGTAACTGAAAATGGGTTAAAAAGGTTGTGGCTAACGTACTGAAGTTTTCGAACGAAGCTCTAGGCAATTCGATGTACCATTTTTCCGCCGGACTCGTTAACGTCCTCTGAAAGAGGCGAAGCCTTATTGAATCATCATTTAAGGTGTTTGATGAACACCATAGATGAAATGTCATCACGTGATTCGATGGATCTTCACCCAGATTTCCATTAAGTTTAGGAATATCTGATGGAAGTTTATGCAGAATCGCTGGCCACCAAGGGGCATAAGCAATTGGATCATTCGTCAACCGGTTTAGATCTGGTAATTCTAGAGTTGCTAGAAAGGGCAACTGTTGATTCAGGTTAGGCGAAGCATACCCAGGATAAGATGGAATCGCCTGAGCAATGGGTCTTTGCATGCCAGCATAGTGTATTTGATGTTGGCAACTTTGACAAGGTTGATGGGCATAACCATTATAATATGGTTGTTGATAACCGCTTTGGAAATGCGGTTTCCCATTACTTACAAAGACTTGTTGCTCAGGTCCTTGATATGATTGTTGGAATTGCGGTTGTTGAGATTGAACCAGCCCTGGTTTTTGGACCATTTGCTGTTGTCCAATACTGGATGATTGACCAAGATGAGGAGTCATAGTACTTGTTTGAGCCTGAGTCGCTCCAGATAAGGAGTCACTAACCTGAGATTGTGATTGAGTCGTTGAGACAAGAGGCTGTTGTATTGCAACCTGAGAAACTTGGGGTTGACATACAACAGGTAGCGCTTGTACTTGTGACGTAGTCACCATAGCAGGTATAGTGGGAATATTTGACACAGTGTGGACTGGTTGCGTTGAATATGCAACCCTTGGTTGTTGAGGCAGTATTGGTACCCAACCGCTGGATGTAGTTCCAGTTTGACCTGAACTTTGTTGTAAACTCTCATATGGTTGTTCTCTGGGAGGGAACAATGAAAAGGCATACTGCCCTCCATATGGTGGAAATCCAGTACTTAAAGGGTAGATTGGCCTTTGAAGACACATTGGATCAATTTGTTGAGTTTCAACATAAGAAATACCAGATGATAATCCGGATGAAGAAATAGGAACTAACCATGTCGTCGTCCCTGATTGGACTCTGGCTTGTTGTTGAAACCACATAGGTTAGTTGGAACGTGACCGTTAAATTCACTATTCATGATTTGACAATGGAAAAACGGCCAAATAGAATGGTGCGGCAACATTTAAGACGAAATTTATGGGTCTGATCGTTCAAAATATGCCACCAATATAGCATTAATGAACTGATTTTGGGGGGAACAGTCTGATTTGAATTCAAAATGGTCTATAAATTACATGTGGCTACCCAATGAATAACACTTGGCATTTTTAGCATTAAGTTGTTGAGCTCTCAGACGCGTATAAACCGTGAATTCTTTGAAGCTCTGATAGTGAGTTCGGTCTTTGAGAAATTACCAAAGGAGACCCAAGAATGGTTGGATAGCGTCATGTTGACACCGACAGAAACTGTAGATATTGTGGAAGTAGTGACAGCCGAATGGGTTGTGCTAGAGGTTGTTGTGGAAGCAGAGGGAACTTCTCCGGAGGTTGCAGAGATACCCAAGTCACCACAGACACCTAGACCAAGGCTTACCTAGACTTAGGAAGGCACGAAAGGAAAGAAAGGAAAACAAGCCATGACACCATTGATGTGCACATCACCTAGGAGAAACCTGCCAAAGGAAAAGCCCACCACTCAGGAAAAGGGAAAAACCATTAACCTAGAACCAGAGGAGGAAGAAATTGGGGATATCCGAATGGACGATGAGGATCTAGGGATTGACACGGAGGATGTTGAAGTTGAGGGGTCTGACCCCATTACTAAATTTCCTGAGTACGTCCCTCTGTGTAGGGGCAAGGCCAAGGTGCCTAAGGACATTAATGAGAGCAAGGTCACCTTGTACACACCTCTACTACTGGACAAGATTATTTTTGAAGGATAGCGCTTGGCACAGATTCCAATGTTGAAATTCAAGGACTATGACTTAGTTGATACTGAGTGATTCCCTCACTTGGCGATAGACCAACTGATGCACCATGTCCTCGATAAGACCACTGGGGTGACTGCGTTGGAATCACGAAAGTGGCTCAAAGGAGTGGATAAGGCAGGCCTACTCAACCTACTATGGGTCTCGCACTACAATCGCACACCCATTACTTTGCTGGTAGTCAAGCAGCGACTGTGCTTGGTACATGATGGGTGTCTATGGTTGGAGCAGCCATTACCCATCACTGATAGACCAATCCACAGAATCACGAGGCTACCATATTCAACAAAGAATCCAACTATGATGTTTGGTGGAAAGGCGAGTGAACTGGCCCTCGCGGAGGCCATGAAGAAGAAGTTCATACTAGTAAAGAAGTCGTGCAGTTATGTAATTACAAGTATTTTTGACCCTGCAGTCAATGTGGCCACACAAATATTGGTAGGGAAGGTCATGTGGTTCTTTTCATAGCTCTAGTGGCCCAATGCACGGAGGGGGTTCAATTTAATTGTGAATACTACCTCTTCGGTGAGTTCCTGCAAACTACCGTGAGGGACAAGATCTTAGCAAGACCTTCCACTACACGTGGCTCTTGATTTCCATCGTGTTGGTAGCATGGGAGCTACCCGAAGATAGCAAATTTCCCTCGGTCATGCTGGACCTACCTGAGGCTGTGATGTATGCTTCGCTATGGGTGACTAAGGATCCTCAACGGATCCAGGACAACAAGATCTTTTGGATATTGATGGAGATGAACATGCACATGGCCATCAACTACAATTCGTGGCTGTCACTTACTGTCTTTGATAAATTACAGCTGTACAAGGAATTTAAGATTGATTTCCACCATGTATCCATAAGGGTGCGAAAGGATCCCGAGAAGAAGCGGCATGACTTGCCCTACTTAGCTACGGATGATGCGATTCAAGTAGTTATTGATAGTTGGCCGAAAGAATGGCACACTGCATCAGATTTAAGGGTGGCATCCAAAAAGACAAACGCACTACGTAATAAGGATGAATCCAAGCTCAAGATGGAGCATTTGGCTAAGGAAGGGAGGAAGGAGGCTGAGGATAAGGCTAGAGCAGATTGCACTGCCACAGAGGATATAGGTGGATAGACAGGAAGAGAGGAGCATGGCTCCGATAAAGAGAAGTCACCCTTGCCAGAAGAAGAGGAAGAAGAGGATGATCCAATAGAATAGGGAGGAGCGGACCCGCAAACACCTCTCTTCTGTATCAAGAATCCAAGGGGACAAGAAAAAGTAGGGCCGTGGAAGAAGTCTAAGGCCAGCAAGACGTCCATGGACCCAATCACCCTAACGGAGGGGGATCTGAACAACATTTGGGATACAGTGAGGGATGCCACCATGCAACTACTACAGTAGTTTGAACAGCAGAAGCAACAGGTGTTGGGGGCCATTTAGGCGAATCTATGAGAGCTGCAGAATTGGACAACACAGATCAGTGCGACATCCACCAATTTGACCATCGGTACTTCAGAAGCCACCAGGTGGCCATGTGCGAAAGACTCCCAATCCATACTGCTACTAGGAGGGGTACTGATTATAGAAACCAAAGCTAACAGGCCTATTGTCAGTGCACTCAAGGGAGTAGGGCTGAACTTGGCAGTGCTTCCTAGTGAGGCACTCCACCTGCTACAAGATGGGGTGATCACGGAACTAAGGGTCCGTGAAAAACATGCTTTGGAAGTGATTAGCAAGCAGAAGATCAATAATACTCTAATGGGTGTGCAGTGAGAGTCCTCCCTCGCATCCATGATGGAACTCACTAACACAAATTAGTGCATGATTAAGGCCATGGAGGAAGAATGCCAAACGGTCCCGGAGTCGGCAATTCCTGTGGAAGAGTTGATAGATGTGCATGTTCACAAACTTGCTACAGGAGTGTGTGACACTCACATAGAATTGGAAAAGGTTCAGTTGGAGCTGAACCTCCAAATTGTAGAATTGCAGTTGAGGGCCTAGGCTTCAACTCCACCAGATGTCAAGGATTAGTGTGTGACTACTATCACAGAGGCAATAGAAGCAATAAAAGTTGCAGTGGCAGACTGCAAAATGCTTTTTGAACAGTCTATTTGAGTCCTAAGTAGCCTACAAGAAGGCCCTACTGTGCAGAGGCGTGAGAGCTACAGAAGTGCCAGTATTGCAGTAAGGATGCTGCAACTCCTAGGCTACCATTTTTACTTATCAACCCAGGGTTTGTACAATCTTGGAGGTGACAGTGTTATATACACAAGTAAAAGTGATGGTCCTGCCTGTTGTTGGGTGTGGGATCCCCCAAGGAAGGCTTTGGGGCTTAAAGCCCATTTTTTGGTTAAAAGTTGTAAATCTGATGTAAAGACTCTGCATTTTGTTGGCATGGAGCGCGAAGTTGTAAATGAGTCATAGGGTTGTCCACCCTCAATTTTGTAATGTAATTTCGGCTTTAGAGATCTACCCATGGTCTACAGACCATGATATTGTATAAATAGAGAGAGGCTCTAAGTAGTTGAGATATAATAGAATTAGAAGGAATAATGATGGAATAGAAGCATAGCAGAAGATCTAAGTGTAGAGTCGAGTCTTTGGGTCATAGAGTAGGAGAAGGCTCTGCAACTTAATGTGCAGGGTAAGTCGAGTCTGTAATTGTTGAAACATTAATAAATAGAATTTTTACCTCAATTTTGTGTATTTACTTCCTATTTTCTGCATTAAATGTATTGGGTATAAATTTCATATCTGTTGTTTATACAGTGGGTGAACATATTTGATTGTGTTGATTAAGTAGATGTGAGATAAGGTATCTATTTACGCGAAGTTAGCTAACAATTGTAAGAAAATAAGTAAGATATGTGATGTAACTTGGGGAAATAGCATAGATCGCTACCCTAGTAGCACGATAGCATCTCATCCCCTGGTTAGGGATGTGCGAAAGGCGATCCTAATAGATTGTGAAGGTCTCGCAGGTTAGGACAGTGCGTGAAGTAACCTACGCAAAGGTAGGCACAGTTGGACTAAATCGACCCCTCAAACATCTCCAGGGTGCGGAAACTTGGTTCCAACATCCCCCTATACTGCTTTGGGTGAGACTTCAATCCACGCTCTGTGGGCTAATGCCGAAAGGGCCAATAGTGTAGGGATTTTTATGGCTAATTAAATCCGGACCTGGGTCAGGCCCCCTCAAGCCATCAAATGGTTCCGCTGCGGGGACTGGAATCTGCATAAAGATGTTTGATGTCGTATCATTGGAATCCAACTAAGAAGGAAATGGAAGGTTGGTTGGACAAGAGAATTTTCGAGTTTGCAACGCAGGAGAACAACAATCCACATTTGAAAAAAGAAGATTGGTAAGACTACTACCTGTACACACGGATCAATGAAATATTCCTCGTGTCTTTTCCTTCTAAGTTGTATGAGTGGATCACGAAGCTAGAAGATAGCCAAGGAAGGTGGAAACTCAACAATCCTATTATGTGGACCCCAGAGTTAGTGTGAAGGTTGGTAGCATCGAAGGATAAGATCGCACGTGCCGTTGATCACTAGCTCAATCGAATTATAGGAGGATTCATTACTGAGTTCATGGTTGACACTTCAGTGAGCTATAGCGAGGCAGAGCGACGCTTTCTCAAGGGACCGTGAGGTAAGTACGTAAAGTCCCTGAGTACTTGGCTTAAAATGTTATTATGTGACAATAGGGTTATGCAATCACCTTGAGGTTCAGGGTTACATGAAGTGGAAAAACTTACAGGAACAAAGGAAATAAGGGACTAGAAACTAACCCCTTGATTTCACCTCTGGGAAGGGATGAGGAAGAACTCGCGAAGGTCTCGCCGCGAATTGCGATCCATCTAATAAGGAAAAGAATTCGACAAATACCACCCCTACCCACACCACCACCAGCTTCACCGCCTTCACCTCCATCTTCACCCGTACCGCCTCCACCACCATCGCAAGTCAATATGGCAAGAACGATAAAGTTTCTTGTGTTCAAGAGATTTGGAAATGAGGATCTGGACCAATTTTGGTTCATGGTAAGAGCCTTATGGGGAGCATGGGGAGTTACAGATTACAATATAAAGAAAGCGACATTGGTTAGCACCCTGCAGGACTGCGTGTTGACCTGGTATATTAAGCACTCCAATGATAGTCCAAATGCAAGAATCACAGATATCCAAGCAGTGCTAAATAGAGAATTTAGCAGGCTGAAATCTGAAGCACAATCGATCACTGGATTCAAAGAAATAACGATGCTACCAGGCGAGACTCCTTGGGAGTTGGATCAGAGGTTGAAGTGTATGATTCGTGAGGCTAATATGAATCTGATAGATGGACAACATTGTGAATGGTTTGTAGCATCGCTAATGCCACATTTAAGGAGCGCGTTATCACAGTAGAAGTCAACGACTTAGGAAGAGACCTTATATATCGTGATGAGGCTACACAAGGCCCCGAGGTAGGATCCTAACTTGGGAGTTCAGTAGATCCACGCACAGTTGAAAAACTTATGCCTTGAGATGCAGAGTCTGAAATAGGATAGGACAACTCGACCATAAGTGCACGAAGAGGTGTGGTGTGTAAAATGCAAGGGTAAAGGTCATGATAAGAACCTTTTCCTTACGTTCACAAATTACCTCGCTGAAGGAGGAACGATTTCATTAAGGCCAGAAAAACAAGCAGGACCTAGTGTGGCACCTACTTTGTGGTGTGCGATTTGTCAAATAGGTGGAAAACACGCTACAAACAACTATCATTTGTTAGAAAAGTATACACAAAATTCGCAGTAATTGTTCTGTAATTTTTGTAGGTCAGTGGGACACGATGAGCGCACTTGTAGAAGCTATGAGCTAATGATGGCTAGAACTCCCACCTACAGAGTTCAGGCAAAATCGTGGCCCCTAGACTAGAATGTAGTAGTGGTGTGAACCAGATTTCATGGGCATGGATGGCGCCAAGGTGGAGGAGGACCTAGAAGAGGTTGTGTCAGTTGATATGCTACAATTGTTGTGGGCCAAGAAAATATGCCCCTGATTGTATGAATTTGACGCAGCCATCATGTTAATATTGCACCTTGTTTGATGATGAGATGAAAGATTGTCCTACGGTGATAGCTAGGATACATCACAAAGGAGTGCTACCACCTCCCCTGACTCAGAACCTATAGATGATGAGATCTGAGCCATGTGAGGAAGATCAAAATGTGAACATTGTGCTCCAAAGTAGAATCATGACAGAAGATGACAAAGGAAAACTGCTCGAAGATAGTACTTGTGTTCACAAAGCTCTGGCGAAAGAAGTGGAGTTTGATTTGGAGTGTGCTCAAGAAACCTTCATGGAAGCTAAGAAGAGCTTCGCTTATGCCTCCACTTCAAGAAGAAAAGATATACCAGAGCCGGCAATGGACCCATATATGCTTATGACATTCCTAGAAACATGCATGAAGTTACTGCGCGATAGTAAGGCTATAAAAGGATTATATGAACTCATTAAAAGATGTGCTAGGACTACGCCAGGAGAACCGTATGTAGTCTAGAAGATTGGAAAGCATAAGACATGGATGGGAAGAGAAATGAGGTTAACCACACCAATTGGAGAATATGAGATGGACCAAGTAATTCTAGATTTAGGATCGGATGTGAATGTTCTGCCGAAGCAGACATGGGAGTGCATGGGGAGGCATATGCTGCAGTGGTCTCCTATTCAGCTGCGAATGGTGAACCAGTAGAAAATAATACCCATGGGGCGATTGCAAGGAATCACTATGGATATTGAGGGAGAAAGCATGCTAGCAGACTTTGAAGTGATAGAGATTGTTGATGACAACAATCCCTACCCCGCGCTCTTAGGAATTGATTGGGCCACTAACATGAACAAGGTGATTAATCTAAAGAAGCACAAGATGATTTTTGAGAAGAAGTCACTACGCATAGTTATACCTCTGGAACCTACTGAAGGATCGCGCTATAGAGAGCCGGTGCACAACTATGAAAGTGATGATGATTTGGACTGCATCTATAAGGTAACAACATGAAACCAGGACTGGGTGAATCCCACTATGGATGGGAGGTTTGCATGGGAGTACGAGAGCTCCTGTACTTCGAATCTGGATAAGAAAACAGAGCGATGGGACCTACCTACTTATGATGGTTTAAGTGAGGTAGATACCTTCTGGAATACATTCGAAATGGAGGTGACGGGAAAGCAACTCTTATAGGCTTTGAATTGGGTATTGTGTGCTACACCTGCGAGGTGGTGGGGTACACACAAAGAGAGCTTTGAGGACTGGCACGAATGTAGGAGAATGATGCGCATGCATTTTCGAAAGCATAAGTTGTGACTAATAGACAAGTATGATGGATGATATGATCTGCACGCACATCTAGCCAGGTGGATACAGGCATATGGAAAACAACGTACACAGATGCACATGAACTTTGCACTGAGAGGTATGGTCAATAAGCGTGTGTTGGGGGGACAGATGTGTAGCTTGCTCTTAAGGTTGGAGAGATAGTATGTAGGAAGAACAATCGTGCAAAAGGTTATCCACATGGAAGCATTTGAAAAGGTGTGCAATGGGCTGAACATGGTGTGCAATGCGCAGAAAAGTGGTTGGGACCTCCGCGTACCCAGAGAGACACCATTTCGGTTCGTTGATGGAGTAAAAGCCATAATGCCTATGGACTCTATCATGTCCAGTTCGTGCATAGTGGTTCTTGTAGGGGTAACAAACCACGGAGCCCTAGAAGAAAGGCTCACGCCATTGGAAGAACTCGAAGACGAACGGTTAGGACTTGATGAAGAGATCCAATGGGGTGATCTTTGGCTCCAAGAACTCATGAGTGAAAGAGTTTGGTTGAGGGAGGAAAATGCCATGGCGGAAGCAGAAGTCAAGGAGCTTGAGGAAGGAATAAAGAAGGACTTTCTTGATAGGAAGACCATAGTAATAGAGCACGATGAGCTTGATTACATTGATAGATTTGGGGACCACTGCCAAGAGTTTATTAGTTTGTTGCATGGGATGGGACCATATGTTACTAAGGAAATCAGAGATGGTGGTGCGGTGCAGTTGGAGAAGTTAAATGGTGAACCCTTCTTAGGAAAAGTGAATGGCAGTCAGCTGAATCCATACACAAGTGGCCCAGCTATCTAACTAGCCAATAGAAGCACAGTCTTAGCACTCCAAGTAGCTAAAGGGAGGCTCGGGACTATACACAAGTTTAGGGAAGTAGTTCAGCTACAACAGTTTCTAAACAGCGCGTCTAGGAAGTGTAGTAGGTAGCTACTCAGTGTGTTGTTAATCTTGTAGCAGTCCAGGCAGAGTTGGGAGGTCTCTATGAAAAGATCTCCACACCGACAGAGTGACTCAAGGGCAAGTCACGATGTTTTTGTTGGGGGCCTGTTGGGCGTGGGATCCCCCAAGGAAAGGTTTGGTGCTTAAAGCCCAGTTTTTGGTTAAAAGTTGTAAATTCGATGTAAAGACTCCGCATTTTGTGGGCGTGAGGCGTGAAGTTGTAAATGAGTCATAAGGTTGTCCGCCCTCAATTTTGTAATGTAATGTTAGCATTAGAGATCTACCCATGGTCCGCAGACCATGGGATTATATCAATAAAGCGAGGCTCTATGTAGTTGAGATATAATAGAATTAGAAGCAATGATGATGGAATAGAAGCATAGCGGAAGATCTAAGTGTAGGGTCGAGTCTTTGGGTCGTAGAGTAGGAGAAGGCTCTGCAGCTAAGTGCACAGAGGCCTCGTAGTCCACAGATGAGTGAACGAACCACTGAAGCTGAGTGCGTAGGGTGAGTCGAGTCTGTAACAAATGAAACATTAATAAAGAGAAGTTTTACCTCAATTCTGTGTATTTACTTCCTGTTTTCTGCATTAAATAAATTTGGTATAAATTGCAAGTTTGTTGTTTATACGATGTGCAAACATATCTTGTTAGATTCAGTCTCTTCAGCCCTTCGTCAGAGATCAAAATCTCTTTTTTTGCATTTCATTTTAAGGGTCTCATTCATTTCGATCATCTCCATTACATTAGGAGCATCAATATTTTGATGGAAGGGTCTTTTAACTCATGCCCCTCATGTCATGTATCTGCTGGTCCTTGTCTATACATCAAAATAAATTTTAAAGTCACTCACAGTCCTATTTGGTCTCTTGCTCAGCAAAAGGGTCATTTTAGTCATTAGGTCTAGGGTTTCGTCTTCAAAAATTCTAATAATGTCCACAGGCACATGAGGGAGGTTCAAAATTAGTTTTCATTGCTAAATTTCATTGTCAATATGTTTAATCATGATTCTTCTTCAAAAATCTGTTTTGAAGAAGAAATCATCAAATTTATGGTTTGTAATAAATATGTAATTTTTAAAGTTTTTCAGTCATGAGATACTTTAGGGGCAGCCCTGGTCATCCTTTGCCGAAATTACATGCCAATCATCCCTGCAAAAATAGACAGAGTTTCATCATTCAGCCAAAAAATCAAAGTGGAAGCAAAAACAGAGTTATGTGAAAGTGCCAAAGTCTACAACATTACAAAAGTGGGTTTGCCAAATGAAGAATCAAAGTCCATGCCATAGGAGATATTCTTGTGCTTCAATAGTTCATTTACATGTAAAAGAGAAAATTTGGTGAGTAAGTGTGAAGTGTGGGTGAAAATTGCACTAGGTTACTTGGCGCGGCGCACTGGGCAGGAGGCGTGGCGCACCCATCAGGGGCGGCACACTGGGCCTTAGTCTGCAGTGCAATTTAACACGGGCACAGCGCATTGGTGAGGTGCGGCGCATTGGGCTGAGTGCGTGGCGCATACAGCCAGGAAGCCCGAAAATTGCCAAATTCGCTCCAAAATCACCCAAAACGTATGCCTTGCCATCGATACAAGTAGGTTGAACTGCTCTCATGGTTTTTCATCCAAGATTGATGGTTGTTGATGGTGTTTGATGAATGGTGAAGTGTGATAAGGAAAGCAAACCCTATCTCTTCAAAATTTGCAAAGGAGATTGCTACTAGGGTTTTGTATTTGGTTTTTTTTCTCATCACTCCCTTATTGCATATTTTCCTTATTCTCCTTATTCCCTAAATTCACATACCCCTAATCCCAAGTTCCCTTTCCCAAAATCCGAGATGCACCAAACCCTAGTCTCATACTTAAAATTCCCAAACCCTAATGGTTGTCCCAAGAGCTTCATGTCACCATTAGGTAGAATGTACCATCATTCAGAGGGTTTTCATCATCATGCCAAGTTTCACTGGGTCATTTTATGCCTTGTTCATGCTTCAGTTGTGCCTAGGTAAAGTTCGTTTCCCTCTCCTAGGGTTTTGAAGGCAATTTCTCTTGGATGGTCAAATCATTGGTAGAACTTGTATCCTGATGTTCATACACCTTCCCCTATTCCTAATGTACCCTATTAAACACTTCCCATCACTGAGATCCCCTGAGTTCCTCATTTTTCCACAAACCCTAGTTTCTTGCTACAACTTTGCAATTTTCTAGGCTAGACCTGTGTTTTGACCTTTTGGACCCTTTCCCCTCACTCAATCTTTGACATTCCACTTTCCCCTATGTCCTAACATCCCTCCCTGCTTCTCAAAATTTCCTAAAGAATTTAGAAGCCCCCTATCCCCTTTATTTCGCTTCATTTCAACAAATCCCCTGTTCCACACATCGGGGTAGGTTTTACTCAAACGATTTTTCTGAGCAAGAAAAGATGAATTCAAGAAAACTGAGAGAGTTTTTTGTCCACAATAGGCCAAGGAATAAAAACCTCCTTCACTTTTTACACAGGTGTCATGGTTTTATAGAAATGTCAAAAACACAGTTGCCTCAGGAGAATTGATGCACCTCTGAAGTGACCTTGGGGAAATCAAGTTTTCTCCTAGATTGGTTGGCCAAATGGCTTGCCTGTTCAAAATTTATTTCCAATGAGCCATCATGCGCTCAATTTGGAGTTGAGGAAGACCTTCAAAAGTTGATTGCAACATCACTCTGCCTTTAGGGAGCCTCATTTGGTACATTTTGACCAGTCCTCGGAGATTTCACTTTTGACAAGGAAAATGAACTCAAAATTGACAAATTCAAGTTGGGTTGGAAAGTAGACTCAATAATATTTCCAACACGCTATCACATGCCCAATTTTGACACCACAAAGGTCCTCAAAACTGGTCTGCAACAAGACGCTACGCACAAAAAATTTTAGCAGAGGGTTTTCCTCCCTATGCGCTGCGCCATGTGGTGCGCACTTCTGCTAGAGAGCTCCAAATCAAAAAAACTTTCCATTTCTAGATTTCTCATGATAAATTATGGTTTCTTGTGCATGGCCAAGAAATTTGGGCAGTTTTTTAGTCCTCAAGAGGCCAAAAACACTCAAAAAATGACCTCACTACCCTTATTTTGACACATAGGAAGCAGTCTTGGCAGATTGAAGTTTTGGAGGGGAAAATGACATCAAAATTCAGAAATTCCACTTGGGTTGGAAAGTAGACGGGTAGAAATTTTTCAAAATCACACTTGGGCTCAATTTGGGCTTTGGGAAGTGCCTCAAAATCAGCTCCAAAGTGGCGCTACGCATAGAGGATTTTTGCCTATTTTTCACTGTTCAGCTCAGAAATTCGCCCAGTTTTGACCAGTTTTGCTTTTTGATGTTACACTTGACCCTTCATGATGTAATTTGATAAACATGATGTAATATTGGAACATTTTTACTTTTTATAGAGTATTCATTCATTAAAAAGTGAAAATTAAATGAATGAATCAGTTTCCTAGCATATAGGGGTAAGTTGTTTGATTATCTAGATTTCAGTTCCTTGTTTAGAATTGGTTCAAACAGCTCCTAGAATGATGAGCCCGACCCCTAGAGGCATGGGAAGGAGTTAGGATTGTCTATATCATGTAATTTCTCAGTCATTTTCATGGTTGGATACTTGGGATTGCTTGGCACTCTATTCTACATTTTATTTCTGCAATTTTCGCAAAGGAAAGACCAGGGTTTTGCAGCACTTGTTGGGATCCATGTGGCTCTGTGTTTTGATGGTGTTTTTCTCTAAGTGATTGTAAGTTTACTGATCTTTATGTGTGTTAGCCTCCTGTTGCAACAGGTGTTCATCTTTCATGATTGACATTTGTACATGCCAAATATGTCATACTTTGCAAGCTGCAATGTTCCATATTTCCTTAAGAGGCCAAAGAAGAGGCCATGAAAGTGTGCTAGTCTAAATGCCACTGCTGTATCCCAATTTTGGTGAGTTATTCCACTTTTTTGAAGAGTTTTTTCAATTAAGGGAAGGCCAAACAGCTCAATCTTGGCCTCCCTAGGTTTCAATTGCCTGTTCTAGAATATAGAGAATGAATATCTATCCAAACAGCTTAATCTTGGCAAATTTGTAGATAGGTAGAGAATCTTGGGCACTCATCAGCTTAATCTGAGCCCCGACAAAAATAAGGATTGATTTAGATAGGAGGGCAGTCAAAAGAAAAAAGGACAATTAGGGTTTGCAAGTTCAAGTGCACCCGAACCAAAAAAGGAGAAAAAATGTTAGGTAAGTAGGCTGGGTAAGTAGTTTTGTGGTTGCAGAATCAAGCTATGTGATCCATTTCATATTTTCAAATGTTATATTTACTCAGATCACAATTATGAGGAAATTTTCCTTTGGAGGGGCTCAAGTTGGACATCTCTAACTTCCCCTTCTTCTTATTTCCCAAATCATTCACTAACCTCCCCAAAGAGGTCAAGATCTGCTTGACAACTCTTGAATTCATCATCTTCCACTATATTTTCCTAAATAAAGGTCCACTTTGCTTAGGAGTACTATTGATTTACTCTTTGAATCATTTTCCCCTCTAAAAATAGCCTAAGATCCCTTACCTTAGTGCTTTCTTGTCATTTTCATATTAACCCCTAACTCTATTATCTAGCTCCCTAACTATTTCCCCATCCCCTATTGTACGAAAACTATATAAAATCCCAAAAATATTACATATTCCCCTCCCCTTGGCATTATAGCCATATTTATCAAGTCCGGGAAATAGTAGTCCATCTGGGGCTCCTACTAACTCTTCCGTGTCCTAAACCTGGAGTTAGTCTGACAACTGGTCACACTAATAATATTTTCCCCTAAGTCTTAACCCTACAATACTCATTTCCCACCCTTGTCCTAAGGTCACGCATGTAAATATATTTCATCCCGCTTGTATATAACCCAAAACCCACTTTCCTAAAGTTTTCCCCCCTCCAGATTTAAAAAATTAAATAAAAGCGCCACGGGCCCCACATCTCTTCTTCCGCCGTTTTTATCGTGCCGCCGGCCATCAGATCTGGTGCGCCCAAGATCTATGGTGGGCGGGTCTTTTTGTGCCCCGACATGCCGAGGGTTAGTGTCCGGGAGATGGGCGGTTTTCTCATCGTACTCCCGCCATGCGTCACCCAAACCGTTTCTACACAAAAGCGGTGCGACATGAAACCACAAACCGCTTCCCCTATGTGACGTCACTGCCACGTCTCCCCCATGACGTCATCATCTTGCGTCGGCCTCCTGCCACCGTGTCCCTACCACGTCGCTGCCATCGTACTACCACTTCATCACCTCCACCGTAACGCCACGTCACCTAGCTGTACTGCTGACGTCACCATGCTGATGTCACCCTGCCATGTCACCGCCGTATTGGGACCCACCGCTGACGTCATCATCAAAAAGCGTGAAAGGCGCAAATCGCAGCAAAGAGAGCCCGGAATGAAAATCCGAGGCAGTTTTTCATGCGCGATTAGCGCTTAGCGCTAATCATGCATCGCTAAGGGAAATAGGCCAAAATGGAAAGCCCTTTCATGGCTCGGCCACCAGCAGGCCCGAAAGTCCCAAAATGTCAAGAATTTCTTCGCGCAACATTTAGAAAGGGGCAAAGACAGTTTTTAAAGCAAGTAGAGGGTCGAACAACAGTCATGAAAGGTCAATGCAACAGTTTAAAGAGTATCAGAAGTGAGAAATGTGCACATTCATTGCCAAAGCATATCAACGAAGTGGCAAAGAGTATCAGTCAAAAGTTTTTAATGGAAATCTTTATTTTCCAATGCAGGTGAACATTGAATGGCCTCCAACAAAGTCAAAGAAAACGGTGGAGCTATATTGAGGCTCTCCCATCACAGTTAATGCACCTTAGAGCCACTCAAGAGCATGGATCAAAGCCCAAAGCACAGTTATGGCTAAGTGATCAGCACAGAGCCATAAAGACAACACATTAACTCTTTTTGATACAGCTGCCCCCAGCGCAGCTCGGAGATATTTTCTTGCATTTATTTCAGACATATGTTAGGTTAAAAACACTTATTACAATAGATCTATCTGAGATCTGATTTTGTAGATATTTTACTTATAAAACAACCCTAATTCACTGTTTAGAGGGTTGGTTGGTTGTATAGCTCCAAGAGAGACTCGCACTGTATATCTGATATGTTTTACTTAATCAAAGACTGTTGAAAGCTTGGAGAATGGACTGTGTGCTATGTATTAATGTTTTGAAGGATTAAATGTGGAATTCTTGTGCCGCAACATGACTCAATAAGTGCCTCTTACCTCTATTTTCATTGACTTATGCTCATATCATACATGTATCACCATCTAAATAGCAGAAAGAAAGATTAGCTTAGAACTTGTTTAACCACACTCTATGCTCAATTTCTGTTGTTTCTTTATGTTTTCTTCTGAACTGAATTGGTAATGAATATGATTTCCCTTTGGCTCATATTTACCCTAATTCACCCATGTCTGACAGTTATCTAAGGATTCTTCATTGCTCCTAGATAGAGCTCATTCACCTTCCCTCTGTTAAGATGAACGAGAGATTCTTAACTGCCTCTCATTCCTTAGCCCTCATTCCATCCTTTTAAGCTTGAATCATTGTTCCATGTGTAGCTACCTTGCTCCATATTTCTATCTTGAGACCAAGAAAATGCACTAGCAGTCCTACTCCTTGACTCCACGCCCAATGGTTCTCAAACTTTCATGCTATCCCTGCCTCTTTACTTGAAAGCATCATCCTTCCCACCAAAACTCAAACAAAACCCCTCGTACTCAATAACTAGCCTAAAATCATCATCAACAAAGTTAAACCCTAAAGAGAGAGCCCTCTCTGACTGCTGGTAGGCTAGGACCTGCAGTCCAAAGATTGGTTTGTAGTTACCTCGGCCATATCCATTAAGGAGATTTAGGGACAACCTGAGTGTTAACATAATGGCGACTCCACTGGGGATATCCCCAGTTAATTTCACGAATCAAGTTGGAAAGCTCCACTGGGGACAGCAATGAATTTTCCAATTGCTACATATTCCTTAAAACTACAGATGAAGCCTGAATGTCAGCCAGGAAGCCTTTGAAACTGTTCTTGCTTTGCATTTACAGGAGTAAACAAATTCTGCTCCAGTCAATCTTCATGATAGTTATTCCAAAATTTGATCAATTCCTTGCTAATTCTAAAAACATTCACAAAAAATACCAAAACAAGTTCAGAATCTGGCTCCCAAAAGGAATTCACATTATACAAGGTCAAATCTAGACCCAAACCCCCCAGCTATTTTTGAAAATCCCAATTTAATCCCAAGGAACCTCAGGAAGCTAGAGCAAAGAGAAGATTTTGTTCATTTTAGCCCTGATACAGTTCAGCCAAGCTGTGTTCCAACCCCTGTCAAAGTTTTATTTCGTTCAACCCCCACTTCCCCTTGTTCATCGTCCACCTCTCAAAGCACTCCTTCCACAACTCCATTTTCTGCACATACTCCCATTACCGTTGTTGTTACAGCTGTTCCAGCTATCCCTGTTGTTCCACTTATCCCTATAAACATGGCTAATAGATATGCACCCCTGCAATTACTTGCTAATCCAGGGGCTATGCCTCAGGATTATCAAACTAAAATCACATACTTTGATGGAACTGGTTCTTGCACAGCCCTCCAGCATACCAAGAAGATGCAAGACTATTTTGAGAACTACGAGATAGATGATGATAGCGTGAGAATGAAGATTTTCATCCAATGTTTGATAGGTGATGTCAGAACTTGGTTTAGAGCACTCACAGCCAATTCCATAGCAGACCCAGAAGCCTTATACCAGTCATTTATCAATAGATGGGAGAAAAAGAAAGACCCCTTGCACATATTATCTGAATATGACACCATCAAAAGAGGCCCTCAAGAATCTGTCTTGGAATATTGTGCAAGATTTAATAACGTTTATAATGCAATACCACAAAACTTAAGACCTCCACCTGATCTCAATTTGTATAAATTCCCTAATGTTTTTGACACTGACATGGCTTATCAGTTAAGGGAAAGATCCCCTCAAACCCTTGCAGACATGCAAAATGTTGCTGTTAGCGTAGAGGCAAATCTAATTGCCAAAAGAAACAGAGCTAGGACTAAGAGAAGAACCACCTTTAAAGAGGAACCCTCAGCCTTAGATCAAAAGCTGGATGCTATTATCAGTGGCATGCACAGGCTGGGAGACAGAGTAGAGAGTGTTGAGAGGAAATCATCATGGGAAGGACAACAACCTAATACCATAAGGAACCCAAATTTCAGGAAAACTCAGAACACAAATGCTGGTAGATCTAGCCCAGACCATGATGTAAGGCCTCCTTTTCATGAAAATTATGCGGAAGCATCTACATCTAGTGAGCCCACAGAGGACGCTCACATGAAGTTGGTGGATTTGAAGGCTGAGCAACAAATTTTCCTAACTCAACAAGACCAAGATGAGCATGACCTTAATCGATTTCAAACTAAGTCTGGTGAGTCTTTTGACTTTAAACAAGGCTATGATACTGCTATGTATGAGGTCCACAAACAATATAAGCTGAGGACAAGAACCATAGATGTGCCCGAAAAGGTTAAACCAAATGATACCAAGCAGTCGAAGAAGATCAAAGAAAAGGTTGCCCTCCTAGAAACTGCTGATGAAATAGTCCCTAATCCAAAGGATGTCACCATAGAGGATGTCACAGATATGCAGTCCTCTAATGATCAGCCTCTGCCACCTTCTTCCTCGAAAGAGAATTTGAACAGCGCTCCAAAAAGCCCTCCTAAAACTGAAAAACCGCAAGCAATTACTTCCCTTAACGCTGATAAACGAGACCAAATTGCTGATACAACAATGGATAAAGGGAAGCCTGCCTCTCAAAATACTAAAACCCAATCTGAAAAATCATTTGACTTAGAGGCAGAAATAGGTAAACTGAAGATATCCATCCCTTTATCTGAACTTGCCAAACATGATGTGTATAAGCAACAAATTCAAAGATCACTTCAAATGCCAGAAGTCAAGGATGATGTGAATGTTCTTGACGACCAACCTGAACTGTTGTTCGGTCCAGAAGTTAATGGAAAATCAACATATGGATCTGTCTTACCCTTCTATGTCAGTTTTCACATACATGACAAAGTCTTGCACAATGCTATATTTGACTCAGGTGCCTCACACAACCTTATGCCCAAAGTTGTAATGGAAAAGCTAAACCTTGATGTTACCAGACCCTATAAAGACTTATTTTCCTTTGACTCAAGTCAAGTCAAGTGTTTAGACCTCATCAAGGACTTGTGCGTCTCCTTAGTCCAATATCCCAACAAGACAATCCTCATGGATGTGGTGGTTTCTGACATTCCACCAAAGTATGGCATGCTATTATCAAGATCTTGGGGAGCAAAACTCCAAGGATCTCTCCAACTAGACCTCTCTTATGCCACTATATCTGTCTTTGGGCAACCAACGAGACTGTATAGAGAAACACTGATGAAGTATGTGGTAACTAGTGAGGACAAGGCCCAAAATTTTCCTATTCACTCAATCCATTTTGATATGGATTCTTTTATTTTATTTAATGATAAAACAAGTCCTCCCACAGATGACAAGCCGTTGGCTTTAGAACTGGACACACACATCAATGAAGAATCGGTTGCCCATACTGATAAAATTGTCAAAACAATTAAGGCAACCAGCATACAAGAAGAACCTCCCCAAACAGAAAATTCAAATCTGCCCACTACAAAAATGACTGAAACTCCTGATACTAACCACAAGCAAGAAATCACATGGTATTTAGAGTTTGATGGCTCTGTTAACAAGTTAGGAGCAGGGGCAGGTGTCTGGATTCACAATACTCATAACAATCATGCAGAAGGCCATGCCTACAGATTGAATTTCAAATGTACCAATAACATGGCAGAGTATGAGGCTCTCCTTTTAGGCCTTAAACTGCTCAAAGCTCTAGGAGCTGCGAAAGTATCCATTCTAGGTGACTCTGATTTAATCATACAACAAATGAAAGGCAACTTTGTTACCAATGACAATAGAATGAGGGCCTACAGGACTGCTGCCACTAATATACTCAATACATTCACTGAATCTAAGCTTGCCAAGATTTCAAGAGATCATAACATTCATGCACACAGCCTAGCCACTTTTTCTAGTACATGCAAGCTTCCCTTTGAGCCAAATCACCATTTTACTGCTGAGATAAAACATAGGCCTACTATCCAAAATAATGTTAAAGATTGGCAAGTATTTGAAAATGATGCCTAGATTAACAACTTCCTCACTCTTGAGCATGAGTTTTCAAATATTAACATTGACATGGATGCTATGACAAGTGAAAAACAGCAGACAAATGAAAATCAGCAGGCTGTAACCGCTGTAACAGCCAAACAAATGCTGAACCCAACTCTTTTTGACAATGAAAACATAGAAGAGTTGAAACATATGCAGTTGGAGGAAGTAGCAGAAATAGAGGCCGAGATCGTTGATCTAAAAGACAACTTTCTCCCTGCTGGCCTCACTCCGTTAGAAGATATGTTTGATGCAAATGATGTGCCCAAAAAACCAAAAATGCAACCCTTAAACACTACTATAGAAGAACACAGCATTAGGACAACAGAGAAACCCAAAATGATCAAACTATCTCAATCTTTGCCACATGATCAAAAGCCCAAATATGTTGATTTGTTTAAATAATTCCAAGATGTATTTGCTTGGAGTTATGAGGACCTGAAGTCCTATGACACCTCAGTGATCCAACACACCATTCCCTTAAAACCAAACCAAAAGCCCTTCAAACAGAAACTGAGGAGAATCAATCCTATGCTTCTTCCTTTGATTGAAAAGGAAGTGAAAAGAATGTTTGAAGCAGGCATCATAGCACCCATCAGATTTTCTGAATGGGTATCCAACCTTGTTCCCACAAGAAAAAAGACAAGTGAGATTAGGCTATGTGTAGACCTAAGAAATTTAAACCAAGTCTCCCTAAAAGACCACTACCCCTTGCCAAAAAAGGACCACATCCTACAAAGAGTAGTGGGGTCATCTAGAATATCTTTGCTAGATGGCTTTTCAGGTTTCAATCAAATACTGGTTCACCCGGATGACCAAGACAAGACAGCCTTTACCACACCATGGGGAACATTTAAGTATGTGAAGATGCCTTTCAGACTTAAAAATGCTGGTGCTACCTTTCAAAGGGCAATGGATATTGCATTTGCCAAGGAAATACATGATTTCCTAGTTGTCTACCTCGACGACCTAACCCCTTTCTCCAAATATGATCAAGAACACCTAAAACATTTGAGGCAAATATTCATGACATGTAGGAAATATGGCATTTCCTTGAACCCCAAGAAGTCTCTCTTTGGCCTTGAAGAAGGCAAACTGCTTGGCCATATCATCTCAAAAGATGGTATTAGAATAGATCCGGAAAGGATCCAAGCCATCCTCCAAATCCCATATCCAAGAAACATAAAAGAGTTGCAAGCTTTCCTTGGAAAGATTAATTTCCTAAGGAGATTTATCCCAAATCTAGCTGAATTGATAAGACTGTTAAGCAACATGTTAAAAAAGGATGCCAAGGTAAAATGGTCTCTTGAAACCAAACAAGCCTTTGAGAGTATCAAATCTGCCTTAACCCAAGCCCCTGTCCTCACCAGTCCACAATTTGACAAAGACTTTATCATATTCTCATTCGCATCTGAGCACACCATAGCTGTTGTCCTTTTGCAAAAGGATGATCAAGGAGCTGAAAAGCCAATTTCCTTTTTCAGCCGAGCCTTAAGAGATGCCCCTTTAAAGTACCAAATCATGGAGAAGCAGGCCTATGCCCTGGTTAAAGCAATCAAAGATTTCTGAGTTTACATTTTATATTCACATGTGATTACCTATGTCCCAAATGCTGTTGTAAAAGACATATTAACCCAAGAGGGGTTAGAAGGCAAAAGAGGCAAGTGGATTGTTAACATCCTTGAGTATGACATAGAAATAAAACCAACCAAGCTCATAAAGGGACAAGGTTTAGCCAAACTGATGTCCGAAACAAACTTTCAAGCCTTAGACATTAACCAACTGGACAACGAACAGGAGCTGGCGACTCCATAGATCAGTGAAACCTTTTTGCAATCCCCATGGTATGCTGATATATGCTTTGTACTATTAAACCTATTTGCTCCCCCATGATTGTCTAGAACCAAGAAAAGATTTTTAAAATTGAAGGCTTCAAAGTTTTGTGTCATAGATGGTGCTTTATTTTGGAAAAATCATGAAGTCATATTGCTTAATTGTTTAACCATAAATGAAACTAACAATGTCATGAAAGAATTCCATGTAGGGGATTGTGGAGGACATCTATATTGGAAGTCCACTGTTGATAAAATTTTAAGGGCTGGTTTCTATTGGCCCTCTTTGTTTGCAAATGTAAAAAAGTTTGCTATCTCCTTTCATAAATGCCAAATCTTTGAGGGCAAAAGAAAGTTGTTACCTTTGCATCTTAAGCCCATCTCAACCAAAAAGCCTTTTCAACAATGGGGTCTTGACTTCATTGGAGAAATCCACCCCTCTTCCTCAGGCCAGCACAAGTGGATTTTAACAGCCATCGACTATTTCACCAAGTGGATTGAGGCCATCCCATGTAGACAAGCCAATGACTCCATCATTATCCAATTCCTTGAGTGCAATATCCTTTCTAGATTTGGCTACCCTGAGAAGATCATCACTGACAACGTCGCTGCTTTCAAATCCAAAAAGATGATCAATTTTTGCCATAAATTTCACATTACCTTGGGCCACTCCACAGCCTATTACCCTCAAGGTAATGGCTTGGCCGAGTCATCTAACAAGAGCCTGATTAATATTATCAAGAAGACCTTAGAAGAAAACAAAAAGAACTGCCATAGAAAGCTCACAAATGCCCTATGGGCAAACAGACTTTCAACAAAGAAATCCATTGGGATGAGCCCTTATGAGCTGATGTATGGCATGGAGGCCAGATTTCCATCTTCCTTGGGCACTCCTATCATCAAACTGTTACAAGAGATCCAATCAGAACCAAATTATATTCAAAGAAGAATAAACGAGACCATTCATCTTCAGCAAATAAGAGAATGGGTCTATAACAAAGCTCAAATTTTGCAAGAAAAGCTCAAAAAGATGTTTGCTAAGAATGTTAAGGCTGAATATTTCTATGTTGGCAACAAAGTTCTAAGGTGGGATTCACGAAGAGAAGACAAGGGCAAACATGCAAAATTTTATTTTTTATAGAAAGGGCCATTCGTTATTTCTTGTGTTCAGGGAAATAACACATATTTCCTCAAATCTGCAGAGGGCAGAACTATTGAAGAAGGCCCTGTTAATGGCTGAATGTTAAAACATTACCATGATCCCTTTTAAGGGATACAATGCAGCTCTGTATATATCTCTTTGTACATTGATATTTGTATATATCAACACTTTATTTTTATTTTTGGGTATAAGCAGTCTGATTGTTAGAGGAGCAGAAGCAAAGTTTGTGAAGACACAGCCAATGCAAGTATTCCATTTAAAAAAGAAAAAAACGCTCTGTCTCTACATTAATCTCAGCAAAACAACAAGAGTAGCGCAGTCATATCACAACAATTCATGGTAAGAAGAAACTGTTTACAGCTTGTAGTCTTCAGTCAAACAGTATCAATAAGAGAGGAGCATGTTTTAGTTTCACATCAGCAACTGTTTCTAGATCAGAGGCTAAGGGAAATACATTAGTTTTGATCCATGTTTTGGATCTATTTCAAAGGCAATGCTCAAGCAACATTGTATATAATATCAAGCACGCAGAAGAAAGTAGGCAGTGCTATGTATTTCACAATATTTCAGTTGAGGAGAGGGCTGCTCATATTTCAAAGTTTCACACTTTTAGTAGCCAGCACAAAGAAATTTTTCAGGCCACAGCATCAATAGAAGATCAAGGCAGTCTGACTTGATGTTCTTGTCTTTTCACAAGGAAAAGCCATCCCCAAGTGGAGCCACTGTTAGCCTCCTGTTGCAACAGGTGTTCATCTTTCATGATTGACATTTGTACATGCCAAATATGTCATACTTTGCAGGCTGCAATGTTCCATATTTCCTTAAGAGGCCAAAGAAGAGGCCATGAAAGTGTGCTAGTCTAAATGACATTGTTGTATCCCAATTTTGGTGAGTTATTCCACTTTTTTGAAAAGTTTTTTCATTTAAGGGAAGGCCAAACAACTCAATCTTGGCTTCCCTAGGTTTCAATTACCTGTTTTAGAATATAGAGAATGAATATCTGTCCAAACAGCTTAATCTTGGCAGATTTGTAGATAGGTAGATAATCTTGGGCACTCATCAGCTTAATCTGAGCCCCGGTAGAAATAAGGATTTATTTAGATAGGAGGGCAGTCAAAAGAAAAAGGACAATCAGGGTTTGCAAGTTCAAGTGCACCCGAACCAAAAAAGGAGAAAAAATGCTGGGTAAGTAGGCCGGGTAAGTAGTTTTGTGGTTGCAGAATCAAGCTGTGTGATCCATTTCATCTTTTCAAATGTTATATTTACTCAGATCACAATTATGAGGCAATTTTCCTTTGGAGGGGCTCAAGCTGGACATCTCTAACTTCCCCTTCTTCTTATTTCCCAAATCATTCACTAACCTCCCCAAAGAGGTCAAGATCTGCTTGACAACTCTTGAATTCATCATCTTCCACTATATTTGCCTAAATAAAGGTCCACTTTTCTTAGGAGTACTATTGATTCACTCTTTGAATCATTTTCCCCTCTAAAAATAGCCTAAGATCCCTTACCTTAGCGCTTTCTTGTCATTTTCATATTAACTCCTAACTCTATAATCTAGCTCCCTAACTATTTCCCCATCCCCTATTGTACGAAAACTATATAAAATCCCAAAAATATTACATATTCCCCTCCCCTCGGCATTATAGCCATATTTATCAAGTCTGGGAAATAGTAGTCCATCTGGGGCTCCTACTAACCCTTCCGTGTCCTAAACCTGGAGTTAGTCTGACAACTGGTCACACTAATAACCTTTTCCCCTAAGTCCTAACCCTACAATACTCATTTCCCGCCCTTGTCCTAAGGTCACGCATGTAAATATATTTCACCCCGCTTGTATATAACCCAAAACCCACTTTCCTAAAGTTTTCCCCCCACCAGATTAAAACAATTAAATAAAAGCGCCGCGGGCCCCGTATCTATTCTTCCGCCGTTTTTATCGTGCCACCGGCTGTCAGATCTGGCGTGCCCAAGATCTACGGTTGGTGGGTCTTTTTGTGTCTCGACATGTCGAGGGTTACTGTCTGAGAGATGGGCGGTTTTCTCGTCATACTCCCGTCACGCGTCACCCTCTCGGCTGTGGCAGAGCCCCCTCCTACGAAACCGTTTCTGCACAAAAGCGGTGTGACATGAAACCACAAACCGCTTCCCCTATGTGACGTCACTTCCACGTCTCCCCCATGACGTCATCATCTTGCGTCGGCCTCCTGCCACTGTGTCCCTGCCACGTCACTGCCACCGTACGACCACGTCATCACCTCCACCATACTACCACGTCACCTGGTCGTACTACTGATGTCACCATGCTGACATCACCCTGCCACGTCACTACCGTACTGGGACCCACCACTGACGTCATCATCAAATAGCACGAAAGGCGCAAATCGCAGCAAAGAGAGCCCGGAATGAAAATCTGAGGCAGTTTTTGATGCGCGATTAGCGCTAAGCGCTAATAGCGCATCGTAAGGGAAATAGGCCAAAATGGAAAGCCCTTTCATGGCTCAACCACCAGCAGGCCCGAAAGTCGCAAAATGACAAGAATTTCTTCGCGCAGGATTTAGAAAGGGGCAAAGGCAGTTTTTAAAGCAAGCAGAGGGTCGAACAGCAGCCATGAAAGGTCGATGCAACAGTTTAAAGAGTATCAGAAGTGAGAAATGCGCACATTCATTGCCAAAGCATATCAAGGAAGTGGCAAAGAGTATCAGTCAAAAGTTTTTAATGGAAATCTTTATTTCCCAATGCAGGTGAACATTGAATGGCCTCCAACAAAGTCAAAGAAAATGGTGGAGCTATATCGAGGCCCTCCCATCACAGTTAATGCACCTCATAGCCACTCAATTGTATGGATCAAATCCCAAAGCATAGTTATGGCTAAGTGATCAGCACAGAGCCATAAAGACAACACATTAACTCTTTTTGATACAATTGATACAACTTCCCCCAGCGCAGCTCGGAGATATTTTCTTGCATTTATTTCAGACATATGTTAGGTTAAAAACACTTATTACAACAAATATGTCTAAGATTTGATTTTGTAGATATTTTACTTATAAAACAACCCTAATTCACTGTTTAGAGTGTTGGTTGGTTGTATAGCTCCAAGAGAGACTCGCACTATATATCTGATATGTTTTACTTAATCAAACACTGCTGAAAGCTTGGAGAATGGACTATGTGTTGTGTATTAATGTTTTGAAGGATCAAATGTGGAATTCTTGTGCTGCAACATGACTCAATATGTGCCTCTTACCTCTATTTTCATTGACTTATGCTCATATCATACATGTATCACCATCTAAATAGCAGAAAGAAAGATTAGCTTAGAACTTGTTTAACCGCACTCTATGCTCAATTTCTGTTGTTTCTTTATGTTTTTCTTCTAAACTGAATTGATAATGAATATGATTTCCCTTTGGCTCATATTTACCCTAATTCACCCATGTCTGATAGTTATCTAGGGATTCTTCACTGCTCCTAGATAGAGCTCATTCACCTTCCCTCTATTAAGCTGAACGAGAGATTCTTAACTGCCTCTCATTCCTTAGCCCTCATTCCATCCTTTTAAGCTTGAATCATTGTTTCATGTGCAGCTAGCTTGCTCCATATTTCTCTCTTGTGACCAAGAAAATGCACCAGCAGTCCTACTCCTTGACTCCATGCCCAATGGTTCTCAAACTTTCATGCTATCCCTGCCTCTTTACTTGAAAGCATCATCCTTCCCACCAAAACTCAAACAAAACCCCTTGTACTCAATAACTAGCCTAAAATCATCATCAACAAAGCTAAACCCTAAAGAGAGAGCCCTCTCTGACTGATGGTAGGCTAGGACCTACAGTCCAAAGATTGGTTTGTGGTTACCTCGGCCGTATCCCTTTAAGGAGCTTTAGGGACAACCTGAGTGTTAACAATGTGTATCATTTTCCCTTCTCTTTTCTTCTGAAATTAAACAAATGAGTGATTGAAGTAGAATTCATTGGACTGTTGTGCTCTGCCTTGAAATTTTGTTTAATTTTACATGTTTTCATCTACTTGAGGAGGACTCTTGAGACTTTCTTGCCCTCTTTAGCCCCTCACCAGTCTGATCCATCCATTCATTCAATCCAAAGCATCAAAACGATTTCCTTCCTTGCCCCAATCAGAACTCTGCTACAACTAGGCCTCATCCCCGGACCCAAATTTGCCTTTCCCTTTTTCCAACACAAAACCCCCAAAAGTTCAAAACAAATCCTTGCACTTCATACCTACCCTAAGATCAGTTGTTAAATTATTCATCTCAAGCCCCATCGATTATCTTTCACTGGGATTGACCCAGAGAGAGCCCTCTCTTGTCCTCGTAGGGATAGCTACGACGCTGAGCGTGGTTTGATGTGGACCTAGAACCTTGCCTTTTCAGCCTGAGGCAAATGTAGGCTCTAACATAGTGGCGACCATATTGGGGAGGAAATTTTATTTTAATTGTTTGGCTTTGTAGACTACAGACAGAGCCTAAAGATTTGCCAAGTAGCCTTCGAAACGCTTTTGCTTTGCATTGGCGCAAGTAGATAAAAGTTGCTTTAGTCAATCTCCGGTCTAGTCTTATAAGCTCAACATCTAATCTAAACGATCACCCCAGTACATGTATCATGTTTAGATCTGATGGTTGATGGTGGACAATGATCAGACATAAGAAGGCTGAAATCATTCACCTGGTGACTCCAACTCAATGTAGAGACTCCACTGGAGGACTAACTCTTTCTCTGAGAAAATGGAAGGATCTTACACAGAGTTTGGGTATCCAAAGTGGAATGGTATTCAAGATCTAGTCTACTTTCTTGTAACTTACATCTTTGCTGTTCTTGAAGCTGTCCTGAAAGTTTTTGAGAATTTGTTGTATGATAAAGGTGATCAAAATCTTCACTCGACCTATTCAAAAAGTGTAAATACTGAGTTTCCCTTTGATCTAGCCTCCTTACTTTTCCCACATCTCATGATGACCCTCTTCAGCATGATGAGCCTAAAGAAAACAAACCTGATCCTGTAGCTCTTGAATATACTCCTACACCTTTTATAGTCCTAGATAGGTATAAACCTCTTGTTTTACCTTCTGTTCTTCATGCTTTCCCCAAAAACTATGATCTATATTTGCTGAGATTTGACGGTGAATGTAAGAATGTCAATGTTGCGCAACATGTGCAGAATGTTGAGACTTTTCTAGACCTTTTTGAAGTTGATGAAGAAGATGTCATTATAAGGATTTTTTCTCTTTCTTTGTAAGGCAAAGTCAAGAGTTGGTTCAAAACCCTGCCTGATGTGAGAATCTCAGATTTCTGGCAGTTCGTCAAAGTTTTCCTCGACGGGTGGGTGATCAAACAAAACCCTTTCTTGATTATAAAAGAGTATAACTAGCTAAAAATATTGCGAAGGGAGACAGTACAACAATTTTCTGCCATATTTAACCAAGTTTATTATTCGATGACAGTTGATATAAGGCCTTCTCGTAACTCTGCTCTCTTGCACTACCCGGGTGCCTTTGATCCGGAAATGGAGTTTCAGTTGAGAGAAAGGAATGTTGCAACACTTGAAGAGATGCAGAACAGTGCAGTAAATGTAGAGGCTCACATGCTAATCCAAAGGGCAAGGTTGAAAGAAGAAGAGATGAAAAATATAGATCCAAAGGAAACAACATCTCTAGAGGTAAAGCTTGACATTTTGGCAAGTGTAGTGGAAGCGATGATGCAAAAGATCATTGCAAGGAATGATTATGATGTTCAAGTCCATGGCGTGCTAATTGAAGAAGAACAAGTTGCTGCTTCAAAACATCTTCTTTCTTATCCTAGTTGTCATAGATGTGATAATGATTGTTTTATAGATCATCTTGGAGAAGAGAGATCTGTTAATATGACATGTATGCTTGATGATGTCTTGTATACTGATGATTTTCCTCAGTTTGATCAGTATGATGATGATTATGTTCTCCAAGTAGAAGTTAATATTGTAGACAAACCAGCAGCTAGTTTGTGGCAGGAGGAAGTTCATTTTCAGCAGCTTGAGTACAACGATCAAACGATGCATATCAGCTATGACAGTGATGAGGAAAGTGCAGCAAGTTTTGAAGTAAGTGAAGGATCTTTGCCTTTTTGTTTTGCTTCGTTTCAGATCATCGAAGACAACATTCATGAACTCAGAAATCAACTGTCGACAAGTCTTGATTTGGACCATCTTGAGGGCAATGAAAACCTTGTTCAAGACATTTCATATTCAGATTTACAGCTCCTGAATGCCATTGATTGTCAAGTTACAGATGAAGGCATGGAAGCTGGCACATGTGATCAAATGATACAATATGATTCCATACCATTTTGTTTTGAATCATTTCAGTTTTTGAAGGGTAAATTGCACAGTAAATATTTGAAAGAGCAGCCTGTAGGAAATCAACAATCTCTCATCTTTAATGTTGAGGATGAAGGTCAGATTATAGATGAAGGTGTGGCAGCCGAAATACATGATTTAATGATGCAAGAGGATTTTGTACCCTTTTGTTTCAAACCATTTCAGTTTATACGGCAGAATTTTCGTAATATCTCTAAAGAAAAAGATGAACAACCAGTAGGATGTTATACAGTTTCAATGGACACATTGCAGCAATCTTTTCAAGTTTTTGATGATCCTATCGCTTGTGTGTTGGAGGATGTTTGCTGTAAAAGTTCTTCTCCATTAGCTAACCATGCAACAGAAGAGAATGTTGATAATAATCTTATTCAAAAGTTGCCTTCATTGTCTTGTTTAACAGATTGTTCATTGCATAGCCCATACTAAGGTTTGCAGTCATATGAGGAGATTGATAAAGGATACTTTTGTTCTATTTGGAATCAGCAACAAAGTTTGGTTATTCACGAAATTCAGGATCCTTTTGACAGCTTGCTGCAATCATCAAAGAAAGACAAAGCATTGGGCTGAATGCGTGGCGCATACAGCCAGGAAGCCCAAAAATTGCCAAATTCACTCCAGAATCACCCAAAACGTATGCCTTGCCATCGATACAAGTAGGTTGAAATGCTCTCATGGTTTTTCATCCAAGATTGATGGTTGTTGATGGTGTTTGATGAATGGTGAAGTGTGATAAGGAAAGCAAAGCCTACCTCTTCAAAATTTGTAAAGGAGATTGCTACTAGGGTTTTTTATTTGGCTGTTTTGCTCATCACTCCCTTATTTCATATTTTCCTTGTTCTCCTTATTCCCTAAATTCACATACCCCTAATCCCAAGTTCCCTTTCCCGAAATCCCAAATCCACCAAACCCTAGTCTCATACTTAAGATTCCCAAACCCTAATGGTTGTCCCAAGAGCTTCATGTCACCATTAGGTAGAATGTACCATCATTTAGAGGGTTGTCATCATCATGCCAAGTTTCACTGGGTCATTTTATGCCTTGTTCATGCTTCAATTGTGCCTAGGTAAAGTTCGTTTCCCTCTCCTAGGGTTTTGAAGGAAGTTTCTCTTGGATGGTCAAATCATTGGTAAAAATTGTATCTTGATGTTCATATGCCTTCCCCTATCTTAATGTACCCTATTAAACACTTACCATCACTGAGATCCCCCAAATTCCTCATTTTTCCACAAACCCTAGTTTCTTGCTACAACTTGGCAATTTTCTAGGCTAGACCTGTGTTTTTCCCTTTTGGACCCCTTCCCCTCACTCAATATTTGACATTCAACTTTCCCCTATGTCCTAACATCCCTCCCTACTTCTCAAAATTTCCTCAAGAATTTAGAATCCCCCTATCCCCTTCATTTCGCTTCATTTCAACAAATCCCCTGTTCCACACATCGGGGTAGGTTTTACTCAAATGATGTTTCTGAGCAAGAAAAGATGAATTCAGGAAAACTGAGAGAGGTTTTTGTCCACAATATGCCAAGGAAGAAAAAAATAATTCACTTTTTACACAGGTGTCATGGTTTTAGAGAAATGTCAAAAATACAGTTGCCTCGAGAGAATTGATGCACCTCTGAAGTGACCTTGGGAAAATCAAGTTTTCTCCTAGCTTGGTTTGCAAAATGACTTTCTTGTTGAGTCAAATGATAAGTATACACCAATATATTTCCAATGAGCCATCATGAGCTCAATTTGGAGTTCAGGAAGACCTTCAAACGTTGACTGCAACAGCACTCTGCCTTTAGGCAACCTCATTTGGCACATTTTGACCAGTCCTGGGAGATTTGAGTTTTGACAGGGCAAATGAAGTCAAAATTGAACAGTTCAAGTTGGGTTGGAAATTAGAGTCAATAATACTTCTAATGAGCTATCCCACTCCAAATTTGGATACCAGGAAGGTCCTCACAACTGCTCTGCAAAGAGGCACTACGCACAGAAATTTTTAACACAAGGTTTTCCTCCCTATGCGTCGCGCCACGTGGCGCGCGCTTTTGCTAGAGAGCTCCAAATCCAAAAAAAATTGCATTTCTAGATTTTTCATGATAAATTATGGTTTCTTGTGCATGGACAAGAAATTTGGGCAGGTTTTGAGTCCTCAAGAGGCCAAAAACACTCAAAAAATGACCTCACCGCCCTTATTTTGACACACAGGAAGCAGTCTTGGAAGATTGAAGTTTTGGAGGGGAAAATGACATCAAAATTTGAAAATTCTACTTGGGTTGGAAAGTATATAGGAAAAAATTTCCAACAAGCACACTTGGGCTCAATTTGGACTTTGGGAAGTGCCTCAAGAGCAGCTCCAAATTGGCGCGATGCATAGAGAATCAAGCGCGGCGCATAGAGGATTTTTGCCTATTTTTCACTGTTCAGCTCAGAAATTCACCCAGTTTTGACTAGTTTTGCTTTTTGATGTTACACTTGACCGTCAATGATGTAATTTGATAAACATGATGTAATATTGGCACATTTTTACTTGTTCTAGAGGATTCATTCACTAAAAAGTGAAAATTAAATAAATGAATCAGTTTCCTAGCATATAGGGGTAAGTTGTTTGATTAGCTAGATTTCAATTCCTTGTTTAGAATTGGTTCAAACAGCTCCTAGAATTATGAGCTCGACCCCTAGATGCATGGGAAGGAGTTATGCTTATCTATATCATGTAATTTCTCAATCATTTTCATGGTTGGATACTTGGGATTGCTTGGCCTCTATTTTACATTTCATTTCTGTAATTTTGGCAAAGGAAAGACCAGGGTTTTACAGCACTTGTTGGGATCCATGTGGCTCTGTGTTTTTATGGTGTTTTTCTCTAAGTTATTGTAAGTTTACTGATGTTTATGTGTATCATTTTCCCTTCTCTTTTCTTCTAAAGTTAAACAAATGAGTGATTGAGGTAGAATTCATTGGACTGTTGTGCTCTGCCTTGAAATTTTGTTTAATTTTACATGTTTTCATCTGCTTGAGGAGGACTCTTGAGAATTTCTTTCCCTCCTTAGCCTCTCACCAGTCTGATCCATCCATTCATTCAATCCAAAGCATCAAAAAGATTTCCTTCCTTGCCCCAATCAGAACTCTGCTAAAACTAGGCCTCATCCCCGAACCCAAATTTTCCTTTCCCTTTTTCCAACACAAAACCCCCAAAAACTCAAAACAAATCCTTGCACTTCATACCTAGCCTAAGATCAGTTGTTAAATCAGTCATCTCAAGCCCCATTGATTATCTCTCGCTGAGATTGACCCGGAGAGAGCCCTCTCCTGTCCTTGTAGGGCTAGCTACGAGGCTGAGCATGGTTTGATGTGGACCTAGAACCTTGCCTTTTCAGCCTAAGTCAAATCTAGGCTCTAACATATCTTATTGTGTTGATTAAGTAAATGTAAGATAAGGTATTTGTTTACATGAAGTTAACTAACAATTGTAAGAAAATAAGTAAGATATGTGGTGTAACTTGGGGAAATAGCGCAGATCGCTACCCTAGTAGCGTGAAAGAATCTCAGCCCCTGGTTAGGGCTATGTAAAAGGCTATCCTAACAAATCGCGAAGGTCTCGCGGGTCAGGACAGTGCGCAAAGTGACTTTCACGAAGGTAGGAATAGTTGGACTAAATCGACCCCTCAGACATCTCTAGGGTGCGGAAACTTGGTTCCAGCATCCCCCCATACTTCCTCGGGTGAGACTTCAGTCTGCGCTCCGCAGCCTAATGCTGAAAGGGCCATTAGTGCAGGAGTTTGTTTGGCTAATTAAATTTGAACCTAGGTCAGGCCCCCTCAAGCCAACACCTGTTGTCACTATTCAGCTAGTAAGAGACCATTGGGGTTCCAAGCCAGACCTCTATGGAGTCAGAAGAGGCTTGATCCTTTGATGGAAGAAAGGTAAATCTACTCTAAGAGAGTTACTCTACCACATTAATGGAGAAGGTCAACATGTAATGCTAAATAACACCATTCCCTAATTAACCATTTAAGAAGCTATGCTAGGCAGAAATGTTAAATCAACATAAAACAAATGCTACTATCTAAGTTCCAGAAGTAAGAAGCATCAAAAAATACTAATGTGCAAGTAAAGAGACTAAACTAATTTGTTTTTGTTTGTTTTGTCTTTTTATGCAAAATCAAGTATGCAAACTAATTGTTCTTATGGATGGGGTAGGTGGATTAAGGGTGTTTGAGGATGGCTAGAAGGTTTATGAAGTGTTTGGACATTGTGGAGGGTCTCTAGGAGGCCTTTGGTGACTTCTTAGAGGTTTTCCGTCAATTCAGCCTCAAAACAGACCATTTCAATAATACCTACAGGATGTACTAGAAACCTACAGGATGATCCTATAAGAATTACAGGAAACCTACAGGATACAATCGAGAGCTAAATGTGAGGTGTTGGAGATGATGGGAGGCTTAGGAAAGGTGTGTGATGGGTGGAATGGAGTGGGAGAAGGTATAGGATTAGTCAGGAGTCAATATCCAAGATAATAGATGGCTAGATTCGCTCAATGTGCTTGGGAGAATTTCTATGAAAGATGATGGAAAACTAGTGAAGGTGATGGTGAAAACAAGGGATGGCTAAGGTGGATGAAGTGGAATATGGTTGTTCCTTATGAAGTCTTGGTTTCCTCCTAAAGCACCTGCTCTGCATACAACATGTGTGTCTTCCAAAAAGCTATGCAATAAGATACATTTTCATAAACTAGTAAAGGAGAATTAATGAATCAACTACCTATACTATGCATGAAGAAAGTTGTTGAAAGGGATGAAATCATGAGTGAGATATACTACAGAAATGGAGATGAAAAATATGACAATGAAATATACATTGAAAAATTAACCAAATGCTAAATTAAATACAGCAAACTCCAAATCTCATAAAAGAACTAGAAATCCATGTTTTTGGGGCTGCGTAAGTGTCCCTTCCTCAAGTCATGGCCCCAGAGGGAGGAAGTGAGGCTGAGACAATTGCTAATAACCTTATGGTGATCCTTTTTATCCTTGCTAACCAGCTACTTGGAATAAGGCGCAAATGGAAGCAGACTATCAAACAACCAATCTAATCTACACTACTTGTAATGGAAATGAATCTAAAAACAAATTAACAATGAAGCTATGAATCTACACTAAACATACATGTACAAGAAAGAGGAGCCTTAGCTACTATGGTTGGGCCCTAACCCAAGAGCTTCAACCCTCTGAGTTAACTCAGTTTTGGCTCAAAACAAAACTCATTCTTATTACCAAACCAACAAATTACATCAATAGAACTGTCACAAGTTTTGCAGCTCGAAAATATATTATAGTTTTACAATAAAAATTTAGAATCCTACTACGGTCCTAGGCCTCTCTAATTATACATCTAAAGTGCCCAATTACTTCCTTAAAATTAGGGAGGATCGTCTCCCCAAACTCGAGATAAGATGGTGCTTTGTCTCTCACTTGCTTGGTTGCCTTCTAGTCCTCATGATTTGCCAGTTTGCACTCTGAGATGATGTGATGAAGGGAGGAATATTCAAATGGAGGAGTAGTAAATGAGGAGGATTTACCTTCTACAATCCCTCTCCCTTGTCCCATTCAAGTTTTGACCTTAGTCTTTGCCAAAATTCCTTGATTTTCTCCTTTAATCCTGCATTCAATGCATATTAGACCACAAAGCATAACATCCAACTATAACTCACCTCATAAACAAAATATAATTAAAAAAAGTAATAAGTTATGAGAAAAGTTGATTTGACTAAGCTAGGAGGTGAATTAAGGCCCATATAATTAGCCAATGATGAGCCTCATCATCACCCCCCTACTGAAAGTGTTGCTCATCCTCTGAGCAACTTAATCAATATCCATATCCTTCATGGCTCTAGTGGCCTCTCTGACATTCCATGTCTTTGCTGTGGTCTCCTATTCTTGTTCATAGAAGCCTACTTTATTTTTTATCTCCTCCCACAACCTCTTTTCTTCTTCTTCTTTTCTCCCTTCTAGCATCCCTAAGAGTATTGGTGGATTGAGTTTTAGGCCTATCCAATTGACCTTCAACCTTTGCATGGATTTCTTATACATAGGTGTCCTATTGAGTGTCTCTCTCAATGTTTGAGGAGAGTGATATTCTCTTATCTTTAAGCTGTATGGAAGTGTGTTCCATCTCCTCAGGAAATCATGTATACTATCATCTCCTAGTAACCTCAACATGTCCTCAAAATGTCAAATTTGTTGCTCTTGGGTAGCAAGATATCTAGGTGCCAGCTGAGGATCATTTGCAATCAAATTATGGGTATTGATGAAGGCCATGGGATTTGATTGTTTAGCTCTAATCAGAAGAGGTTTAGTTTTCTCTCTTTCCAATATCCTTTTCATCTCTGCAGCTCTTGAATCCTCATGGTTCATCCATGATGCCAAAGCCATTAATTGTAGATCTCCTAGCTTGGAATTAGGGTCCCATACATTCATGTCTATGAGGGCCATGTTGTGCAAATAAAACTCAGCCATTTTGGCCCTATCTTCTAGTGTACTTTGATCACAAATATCAATAAAGTGCCTATTGTCCTGAAATGGCATGGTGACTCTCTGTGCTAGGGTCTTAATCTAAAATTGCAGCCATTGTTCTTTGAGGTAGAGATAATAGGTTTTACCTGGTATCCTACATTGGATTGCTTCCAAAGAGAGACTAGTCATACATGCCAATTGATTCTCTCATTCCTGCAGTTGTCCCCTCAGCCATGCACTTTATGTCTCTAGTTGATTTATCATTATAACTTCTCTGCCCCTGAAGACACTTGTCTCTCTTCCCATCTCCTTGAGTTTCTCTTCCATGTGCCCAATGTCTTCCACCCCATTTTATTTGGCAATTTGCATCTATCGGTGAGTTCTGGCCTTCTCCTTCTCAAGCTCAAAGAATAGTGGGATGGAGAAGTTTTGAGATATGACCCTGCCTCCTTCAATAAACCGGTAATAGGAGTCCAGGTTAGGTTGGGGATTGGGTTCTTTTGTCTCCGGCTCCTCTTATTTAGTTTATTTCTACTCCCCTACCTTCCTTTCCAATTTTTATGCCTCCTTTAGATTTAGTAGACTATCCTGTAGGACTGGTTTTGCTTTCTGTAGATTTTGTTATGTATCCTGTAGGATTGCCTTTCCCTTGGAGGAAGTTGATATAGTAGTAGGCCTCCTAATATAGGTGATAGGGGACTTATGGGAAGGCATTTTGTCTTTTTGTGTAGGGGAGTCTTTAATCACAATAGGAATTTTGGTTGATTCTTGGGGCTTCCCTTGTCTTAGTCTTGTGCTTTTTATTGTCCTGAAATATAATGGGGTCTGCCTCTACCTTTTTCCTTTTTCCTTGATTGGGTTGCTAAGAGCAGTGATGGCAATTGTTGCCTCTCTCTCAGTGGATTCTAGAGACACCTTGGGTGACTCTTCCTTGCTTTATATCCCATCTTTTCCATTGCCTTCTTCCTCTATGTCCTTCTCGTCTTCTCCTTGTTCTAGATCTTCATCATATATATCAATTCCCTCCTTAATTTCCTCCTTTGTTTCTTGATCATCCTCCTTCTCTTCTCCCTCTTCTTATTCATCTTCATCATTTTCCTCTATGTCAACTCCTTCTTCATCCATAACAACCTTATCTTCTTATGCATCTTCCTCTTACTATTTTAATTCCTCTTCACTGACAGTAGGACTAACATCATAAGTGAGAGATTTGATGTCATCCTCAGCTGGCATGTCTCTGAAAGCTAACCATGTTATAGGAGTTCTGAGGTTTTGGAGGGCATCCTCTATGAGGATCCTAATCAACCCATGGTGAGGTAACTGTTGGGAATTTTCCTCCTTCACTTTGATGCTCGAGTCTATGAGTGATTGAAGTAGGAAGTATGGTATGCTGAGCCTTTGGTGAGGGGGTGTTTCTACTGCAATTCTCAATTCTTAAAGGATCCTGAAATGATAGCCATAGACCACACTATACCTACCCTCACATGAGATGTATTTGATTAGTTGGTAGCCTACCTCATTCCATGGATATGGGAGACTTTCCTTCCTTACTCCATTTTTGTCATCAGTTGGTTCCTCACCTTATAAAAAGAATTTTCTTTTGGCAACATGGCTATCTCCTTTGTCTTCTTTCCTCCATGGTATTCCTAGGGGAAGTGTGGTGACTTTGATGATGAGCTCAGGGGTGAGAACTATAGTGAGGCGCCTTATTACAACAGTGGCATCGATTTTGGTGAGTAGAGTGAAGGAGAGAGAAAATTCTTGAGCCACCTCATCATCATACCCTCTGAATTTTTCGAAAAACCACATCCAACTATGTCTTGTGAAGATTTCAAGCACTTGGGGATGTTGTTGGATTCTCATAGTGTTGGTGGGCTCTCCCCTATTAAACCCTCCTGTCATCTTTCTGGTGAAGTTTAAGGAGAAAATGAGAGGGTTGAAACAATTTTTCGAATGCTGAATGAAAACAAAGATGACTGTGTATGTAATTCCCTTACACAATTGCTAAATTCACTCAAAATTAGAGGATTTCTAGTTCATTTACTTGCAAAGAGGGGTGTAATTACAGAGCCTACCTCTTTAGATTTTTTGTAGTATCCAACTCTCATGATATCCCTTCTGAAATCTTCTCTTCCAATCCTGTAGACAGTCACTATGTATCTTGTAGGAATTGTTGTGTAGTGAAACAATGGAGTTTTGCTTCCGGTGGGTTTCCCGGGTATGAGAGCGACCTAAGTGAGTGAGTTTCGAGGAAGTGAAATGAATGAATGCATGGGAGCAATGTTTTATTTCCTCTTATGGTGATTCAGGGTGAGGTGGTGCGCTGGCAGCAAAGGTACGTTTCCATTTTTGGACCGTTGGTCCCCACTACCACCTCATCGTTTCCCACTCCTCATAATCATCCGCCACCTTATGAATCCATAGTTTTAACCACTTTTGTCATACTCCTTCTCTGTCTTTGAGTTGACTGCAACCACGTGTGAGAGGACATCGAGTTGTGCATGTGTTGACTAAACGAAGGTGGCCAAGTTAACTGGCCACCTTTTCACTAATAAACCAACTATCTCGTAACCCTTACATTTTTTAACTACATGATTTATATGAGAGAGCGAGTAGGATCTTACCTGTGGTTCCAATGCTATGTTATAGTTGTCGAAGACCAGAGGTGTTGTTGTGTGTATTTGTTGCGTGCTATTCTTCTTGCCCCTCTTGTTGTCTGCTAATGGCTTCTTTGTTTGTGCAGGTACCTATAGTTGAAGATATGATGTTGCTGCTTTGGAGCTCCTGGATCATCATGCTGAAGGCTTGTTTCTGGTATGATTGGTATTCTAGGCTGCTACAGGATTTCCTAAAGGATGTCCTATAGCTGCTTCTCCCTCAGAAATCTTTAATCATTCTTTCTGTTGGAGCCGTGAGGATGGTGACATGGATGGAGAGAAGGATTTGGAGTGTGGAGAGAAAATAATATTTAGGTGATGCTCTTTATTCGTCACTGTTTCCCTTCTTTTGAAGATTGGAGAAAAAAATACTCTTGAAACCAATTTTTTCTAACTGTGAGTGCAGGGATGATGATGGTGGACAAGGTGTGGTGATAGATGATCAAGAGGGTGAATTTTATGGGCCTGACAAGTCCATCATTTGCCTTTGGATTGTTTCCTGTAGGATTTCTAGGTCACTGAAATTCCTACAGGATCATTCTATAGGTTTTCATGGGGTCCTGTAGAAAACACAGTGTTTTTTATAAACTGAAGCAATGGAGTGAAAGAATGACATAAATGATGGAGGGATGCATGGTAATGAGTGGAAAAATAAATATGTGAGTGACAGGGTGTTATAGACATTTTTGTGCCTCGCGTCAAGGAGCAGGAAATGTCGATAATTACAGGGATCCTCAGTCCCTAAACATGTTGTTCTTACCCCTAAAAGAACAAGGTCATCAATCAACAGCACTTCCAATCAGTTCTCCACCTGAAAACACTTCAGAACAGGCTTATTTTGGATCATGTCAGCTGCTTAACTGAGCTTCTGCGCTGTATTGCAACTGTCCCACTCTGTACCTGCGCTGGAAGTCAAAAACAATGAAGGCTACCTGCGCTGGGCGAGATTGGCCAAGTGGCACAGTCCTCCTGCAAGGTGTCAATTGCCCAGGAAGCTTCCAAACTGACACTTGGGTCATGAGATTCGCCCTGTGATGAGTAAGAGGTACTTGATCACCATGTGTAAGCAAGGATCTCCAAGTGGACACAGGAACTGAAGATTAACTGGAGATGGAGAGGACACAAGGCAGCTTCATGTCAGTCTCAAGCTGACTCATCCTTTTATCTTCTCTCCTATATATAGAGCTCTTCTATGAGGTCTATAGAGGCTGGAATTTTGGTATAAGCAAGGAGGTGCTGTTGGTATACTGCCAGGATTATTGGGTGATTGTTTTACTAGAGGTGAGGAAGAGAGTTCTTGCTGCCGAGGAGGTGCTGCTGGATTGGGGCCAACATCATTGGTTGTAACTTCCTCTGGAACCCTGTTACTTTCTATCAATAAAGTTTGCATGTTCTTCTATATACTTGTTTTACATAGATGCTTTTGTGTTTACATGTATATTTGATGCAACCTAATCCATGCTTCAATTATGATTGCTTGTATCTCGTAGTTTGCTCCCTTTTGTTGTGCAGATTCTGTGTGTAGCTGGATCGGCTTGGAGGGTAAAGAGCTGGGAACGGGATACAAAGCGAGAAGGACAAGGATCGACTAAGCGCAAGACACCAGGTTGGTTGATCCTCTTTCTATTCTCTCTGTGCTTTCATAAAGATGAACATGAAAACTTTGTCATTCAGTTGTTGCTAAAGTCTGTCACCTTTAGAAAGGGTTAGTGTCATCCGCATCGGATACTTTTCCCCACAACAAACTGGCGACTCCGCTGGGGAGATCCTAGTATCTTGTTGTTGTAGTATTTTGCTATTCATTTCTTGAAGAAAGGAGTACCGAATCGAAAAGCTTTTGACTCTATCAAAAGCGAAGTAGAGGGTTTTTGCTACTCTTGCTCCTTTGCTGAGCAAATTCAAGATTTAAAGAGCTAATCTACAGATGAATCCTTACTCTTTGTGATAGATCTTTATCCTCTTGATCATCCCTTAGCCTGTACTTAACCCATAGCATTTTATTTCAGTCAAAACAGTACATTTTTGAGCTTTTTATGACCCGGAATTCTTAGCAGACGTAACTCTCGTAAGTCAGTGCAGGCTGTCCACAGGCAGTCTGCATTACAGCGCAGGTGCTCCCTTCGGGAACTGCGCTGAGAGTGAAACTGGCAGACCAATGCCTGCACTGGTCCAGTTGGCCTTAGTCTAGCTCAGCTCTTCCTTTGTGTCTTGGCCCTGTTTGCACTTGTTTTGACTGATTGCTTGCTGGTTATTGTATTTGCTGTAGACCACTTCTCCTTGACATTATTCCGCCTCAGTTGTGTGATGAAATTGTAAACGTTCTTTCAGTATTTCTTGTTTCAGTTACAATTTCCCATTGTGAAAAGCGAACCTAGTAGCTGTGGCCTCTTAGATTGCGATCTTATGAGTTAGTGTTATTGCTGTTCATAGCTGTTTTGGATTGGTTTGCTTCTCACTTTATGGTTTGAATCTATACTTTTCCTGTATTTAAAACAAGTCTTTCATAAGGTGTTCTTTTGATTATGGACAAGCTTGTTTATTTCTACTTGAAAGTTGATTCAAAAATCATACAACAGTTTCCTTTTGTTAAGCATCAACATTAAGGATAACGAAAAGAAATACATGCATTGTGCATTTTGCATTTGACTGTATGCTTGACGATTTAGGAAAATGTGCATTTTAGTGTGTGTTCTTTGATCTGTGGAAAAAGTTGTGTCTTGCTCTTTCCTCAAGTAGATTAAGGTTTTCAAAGTTGAAAGATTGAAAAGACTTTGCTTCTCATTCTTAGATTGCATATAGGAAGTTGTATATATACATCTCGTGGCGAACCTGAAAGGCAAACTGTTAAGAAAGATCAACATTAAAATAAACTCAATTTACATAACAACGCTTTGGAATTTAACGCAAACATCTAGAGGTCTAGGTAGAGACGTGTTCCGGCGTCGTTAAACATAGTGACTGTCGATCTCTACGAAGGTGGGTGATTCCTCCTGAGAGTCGGTGGCACTAACACGGATTTGAGCTCCCGCGTACCGTCGCGTATATTGGGAGACCCCTATAGGCTTTTATCCTTTATCCTTAGGAAACCGTGTCGGCCGCCCTACTGATCGCGATGCAGTGAACACAGCATTCACGAAGATCGACCACCCGTACCGTAAAACGTATTCTGTGGTTTCGCGAAAGGTTTGGCACACCCTCTGCCTAGATCTCCAGAGCAGTTTCTTTTGGCCCTTTTCAAACTCTATAACTGAAAAGGTCCAACCGAGCATTTGTCACTTCGGGCTCGTTAATACATCGAAGGCGACTAGAGTCATCTTTAGCTTTTTCTCGACTCTTAAAACATGAAAAAGCAAGTTTGTGTCTAAAAGCGTCGTAAATAAAACTTATTTTAAAGCGGAACATAATCACCTGTTATTCCCACGTTGATCTTTCAGTTGAAAAGTATGGAGCCCACCAACCAAGGAAGTAACCTTGGCGGAAGTCCAAATCCCTTCTCCTCTTGGGGAGATGTTGGTGCGCCTCATATGGCTACATTGTCACTTCCAGGATTAACAATCGGCCTTCCTGTTTGGCTCTTTTCAACTAATGTTGTCCAAATCGCCACTAATCCTGAGCAGTCGAATCAACTGTCAGAACAATCTAGAACTACCCACCAGCCTTCTACCTCTTGTGATACTTCCTCTGATCCTTCATCTTCGCAGGGTAGAGCCGGCAAAAGTCAGCCTCCCAAGGAGAAGAAAGAAAAGAAGAAGAAAGGGAAGAAGCAGAAGGAGCCTCTGGCGAAGGCGACTGGGGGCAAGCAGAAGAAAACTGACAAAAACCCACACACTGCACCGACCGGGCCTAAATCGCCATGTGTCATTTGCAAAGGGATCCATTTCCATCGTGATTGTCCTTGTATTCCCCGGATACTAAGGGACTGGTCCCCGAGGTTGCACAATCCGGTAGCATCAACCTCTGGTTGTCAAGTTGATTGCATTCCCTCAACTAGCGAGAGTGAAGGACGAAGAAGGGGACCAAGATCACCCTGTCTATTGTGTGAAGGTCACCATGCCATCCACAAATGTCCATTCTTAGATGAGGCAAAGAGAGTTTTGGAAGATCGCCCGGTGTCACCGGTGCAACTTCCGCCTGGATACCGAAAACTCGCGCCTAATCCCTCGATAGTTGAAAATCCAGTTGAACCACTCAAGTGGTCAGCTGATGTGTCAGTCATTGAGAATGAACCTACCGAATCTAGACCAGACGAAAGTCTAAAGGTCGAAACGGCAGTTGACCCGGTTCTTCCTTCAAAGGTTCTATCGTCCAATGACTCCGTCATTGAAGACCTGTCTTCAAATGACACCGTCACCGAAGTGTCGTCTTCATGTGACACCCTCACTGATGAGAACAAGGATGACACCATCCAGGTTCTCTTTATCAGCACCGACTCCGACGAGCATCCGGGCAATGCGCCCATTCCTTTATCGCAGGAAGGAACATCATCTGAGTCGTATCCGGCCGTATATTCGGTCCCACCACCAAGCAACCTGGTTGTATCCTTTGATTGGAATCAACTAGGCAGACCCCGGTTACCAGCCAGTACACCATTTAGAATCATTGTCCAGATCTATAGAATGGTTATGACTGGTACTATCATTGATGGAGGGGCGTCTGTGAGTATCCTTACCTCTATTGCTTGGAAAGCACTGGGTTCCCCAGCGCTTTTACCTGAGTTGAGAAATCTCTCAGGTTTTGATAAAGGAACCAGTCGACCATTAGGAATCCTCCCCGATGTACCTGTTACATTGAAGGGGAAGACCGTCAGGATGAACGTGTTGGTAGTTCAAGGATCCTTGGATTATAACCTACTCCTTGGACGCGACTATATTTATTGCATGGGAGCGATAGTCTCCTCACTCTTTAGAGTAATGTGTTTTCCACACGAAGGAAGGGTGGTCAAGCTCGTAGACCAGCTTTCATTTCCGGGATCTCGCATCGCAAATAGTCAAATACCAATCCTAAATGGTCTGTTCACTCAAGATTCGCCTCCGCCCCCAGTCCTCCTTCCCGATGAGCGTGAGTAATTCGGAAAGAAAGACTAGGACCCAGGGGGCATGCACCCTGGTCTGCTTCGGGCAGAAGAAACTCCGGGTACAAGGAAGAATTTCCGCAGGAGAACATGACTAGTCCGTACCCCGTCCGAAGGAAGTGGGGTTGTTCTGGAATAATGATCTTTTGTTAAAGTTATGTGTTTGGGAATCATTCACCTTTGTCTAAAAAAGTGGGCAATGCCCAAGTAGGAATTCCCTTATTGTAACAAGTAGTCACCATCTTTAAATTCAAGCCTCGCCCATCGAAACATATGTTTTGAAGGATAAGCAGGGGCAGTAAACTAAGAAGGAGACCGTATTGTTGTGACAGAGGGTAACCATCTTTGGACAACCCAATGATAGACACCGCCGAAGAAAGAGATTGATTTGCGGCAGCGAATAGAACCACTCTTCGGACAATAAGAAAGAGGCAAGCCTCCCTCGATAATACAAATGTTTTATCTTTGAGTAGTGTTCTTCTATTGTCACAATAGCTGTTTGTTAAAAGTGGGCCGACAGGAAGTCTGAGTACTGCATAAGACCCCTTAAAATAACGAGAAGACAAGTATCGTTAGCATTAGATTAGCAAGATGACAAATAACTGTGAACACCCAAAGAAAAGCAGAAGTAGGAGAGAGGAGGGGCAACCTCGAAATTCTATCCTATACCTGGGGGCATGCAAACTTTCTGGAGTGCAAGCTAGGGGCGGTTATTTATCTGGTTTTAAGATTAACCGTTTCCAAACTTGCATGAAAGAAAGCCTGTGGGGCAGAAGTGAAATTTGCCAAAATAAGAGCATAGCTGTAGTAAGGCATAAGCTCTATAAAAATTGGTCCTTATAGGAGGCGTTCTTATGACTGGTATATCGAGCAGTTTTAGCATATAGTTCATGCTCGTTAAAAAATAAACGCGAAATTCGAGCAGTTTTAGGCCTGAATTTATGCTCGTTAAAAAATAGAAAAGTGTGAGCAAATGTTTCCCCCAGAGTTCAAGCTCATGGAAAAAATGAACCGGTAAATAACCTTTTGAGATCGTAAATTCATTAGCCATAAGAACCTTGATCGTGTTTTCATCCACCACCTCCACCGTTCATTTGGCCGATCATTCACTTCCATTTGTGTGTTTACCTCTTTTGAGAAACAGCTGCGAAGAGTGATTTCACCTAGCCATCCTTGTGACACTGCCGTGATTGGAAATTCCAACCTGTACCTGGAATCTGTAGCTATCCCTGTTTATCACTCGTTCCTCAAAAGACGAGTCTTCTTTCAGCTCTTTTCACTGACTCGTAAAATATGAAAAGTTTGCCGAGTTTTGGCCTTCCAGCTCGTTAAAATGACCGGAACGCTATCCCTCCTCTAAATTTTAATCTTTTTGGACTTGAGGGATTATTGCACAAAAGGATCGAGCGCTTGCCTGGTTCAGCTCGTTAAAAATACCGAACAGCCATCCCTTCTGTATTGTTTTATACTTTTTCGGACTTAAGGGATTAGCTGACGAAAAAGGAATTATGGAGTTGACTTTCTGTACCTTTTTAGACTCTCTAAAAATGAAAAGGACCGAGTTTTCTTTGTCGTTAGACTCGTTAAAATGATTAAATAGCGACAAACTTGTCTTTAGACGAGAACGAGTTTCCCTATCGCTAGGCTCGTTAAATCTTAGCGATGGGCTTGCCCGAAGGGCAGGTTATAGAACAAGCATATGTTATCCTCCTCAAGCTTGACAAAAATAAAGAGGTACTGGTCAGAAATGACTGGGGAAAAATTGGGAGAACATCAAAGTTTAGAGGTAGCAAGTCACTCTTGAACATGACACTTTTCTTCCGTATCACATCGGGTTGGGTTGTCTCATTCACCGGTTTCATCACCATGGTCCTCGCCACACCATCCATTCGGGGTAATGCTACCGATCCATCACATCAGTGTCGTTATATGTTCAAGAGGGGTCATTCAGAAAGTGTCAACCGTGTCCCATCCACTACCATACATTTTCCTTCATCCATTTCATGATCGCCACCCTGAATCATATGTCACAGTTTGTTTCACCTCCACTAAATCATTAGCTCCGTTCCGTGTCATTGATGTGGGATTCATCAAGGCCCTCCTTTGACGGATCACTTCTTGTCGACTTCAGCTCATTATCCAAGAAGTCGATCTAGGAACACCCCCATCAGTACTTTGAAGCTTGCATGCCTCAATGGCAAGTTTCTCACTTCCGGCGACAGGTATACATCAATGACCTTCGACCAGAAGATTTTGCGTGGCGTTCGACGCCAAGTCCTTTATTCACGCCACGTGAATTGTACTGCCGTACCTTGAGGGTCATCGTCATTATTGGTGATTCCTCTCGCGCTTGTTAACAGTTTTCATTATTGACCGGTAATCAAGCGATGTCTTTCCATGTTCGACTTCAGCGTAATTCTCACATGGATCGACTTGTACTTAGAGTGAAGATCGAACAAGTTTGAAGACCCCGGATCTAGTTTCATCCATCCGGGCTGCGATATATATTCAGGAAATATAAAAGCATTTGCCATGTACATCATTGCAGCAGATGATCATCCTCCTCAAAGGATGATAATTTTAGCGGAAGATTATCAGTCTGTCTTCAGACGATCGTCTGTCATATGTACCAAAATGTATTTATAGAAAGCTGAGCATGGGAATACCCGCCTCAGCTAGATCATGAGAATAATGATGAATGAAAGATAATGTATTGTATTGTATTGTATTACAGGGCACTCTCCTCAGCACTGGAACGAACTTCGGACCCTCTAGCTAAAGCATTTCACCCGATTAACGGCCTCATACTTTAGGGGGCAACTGTTATAGACATTTTTGTGCCTCGCGTCAAGGAGCAGGAAATGTCGATAATTACAGGGATCCTCAGTCCCTAAACATGTTGTTCTTACCCCTAAAAGAACAAGGTCATCAATCAACAGCACTTCCAATCAGTTCTCCACCTGAAAACACTTCAGAACAGGCTTATTTTGGATCATGTCAGCTGCTTAACTGAGCTTATGCGCTGTATTGCAACTGTCCCACTCTGTACCTGCGCTGGAAGTCAAAAACAATGAAGGCTACCTGCGCTGGGCGAGATTGGCCAAGTGGCACAGTCCTCCTGCAAGGTGTCAATTGCCCAGGAAGCTTCCAAACTGACACTTGGGTCATGAGATTCGCCCTGTGATGAGTAAGAGGTACTTGATCACCATGTGTAAGCAAGGATCTCCAAGTGGACACAGGAACTGAAGATTAACTGGAGATGGAGAGGACACAAGGCAGCTTCATGTCAGTCTCAAGCTGACTCATCCTTTTATCTTCTCTCCTATATATAGAGCTCTTCTATGAGGTCTATAGAGGCTGGAATTTTGGTATAAGCAAGGAGGTGCTGTTGGTATACTGCCAGGATTATTGGGTGATTGTTTTACTAGAGGTGAGGAAGAGAGTTCTTGCTGCCGAGGAGGTGCTGCTGGATTGGGGCCAACATCATTGGTTGTAACTTCCTCTGGAACCCTGTTACTTTCTATCAATAAAGTTTGCATGTTCTTCTATATACTTGTTTTACATAGATGCTTTTGTGTTTACATGTATATTTGATGCAACCTAATCCATGCTTCAATTATGATTGCTTGTATCTCGTAGTTTGCTCCCTTTTGTTGTGCAGATTCTGTGTGTAGCTGGATCGGCTTGGAGGGTAAAGAGCTGGGAACGGGATACAAAGCGAGAAGGACAAGGATCGACTAAGCGCAAGACACCAGGTTGGTTGATCCTCTTTCTATTCTCTCTGTGCTTTCATAAAGATGAACATGAAAACTTTGTCATTCAGTTGTTGCTAAAGTCTGTCACCTTTAGAAAGGGTTAGTGTCATCCGCATCGGATACTTTTCCCCACAACACAGGGGTTTCTTTGGGATCCTCCTTTGCTCCTTGACCATCATTCTTGCTGACCTGCAAATGGAAATTTCATGATTCTTTTTTTATTTTTGTTTTTTGAAAAGAAAATAGCCTACCTATAAAAGGTTTTCACCCTAGCTGTTTGCCTCGGGTGCCTCAAAAAAGGTTTTCACCCAGGGCTCTTTCTTATTCTCTTTCTCTTCCTTTTTTGTTTTGAAACCATTGAGCCAGCTCAAGAGGTTTTAAACCTAATGATGGGACTCAAGCACCTCATGAAGGTTTTCACCTGAGTCCTTATTCTTCTTTTCTTTTTCTCATTGATTTGATGATGGAGGAGTTGGAAGTTGCTCCACTATCATCACTATTTTATTGATATCATCAATGAACTCTTGTTTTGATAAAGGTCTCTTGAAAAATTTCAATTGGTGTCCATTAACAAGCAAAGCAATGGCTTCTTCATCTATGGTTTTGATTTGCACTAAACCGTTATCATGGCTTCTTTCCACAACATAAGGTTCGAGCCATCTTGTCCTTAACTTGCCCTTGAAGTCTTTATACCTAGAATCTTATAACAACGCCCAATCGCCTTCTTGAAATTGCTTCTTCTTGATATTTTTATCATGCCGGATCTTCCTCTGAAGTTGAAATACCTTTGTATGTAGGAGGGCTTGCATTCTGAATTCATCCAAACTATTCAACTGGAACAATATCTCTTTTTGTGCATTGTTGAGATCTAGATCTAGTTGGGCTTCCATCCTTAATGCGTTATATTCAAATTCAATGGACAACAAGGCCTTTTTCCCATATACCAGCTCATAGGGTGTGAATCTAGTGGTGGTCTTCCATGAGGTATTATAGGCTTAGGTGGCCTCAACTAGTCTTTCTACCTAATCCTTCCTGTTCCTACTCACCACTTTGGTCAAGATGCCCTCCAGTGCTCTGTTAGTCACCTCCACTTGCCCATTAGCTTATGGATGATAAGGAGTGGAGGTTCTATTCTTCATCTTGTGATGGCTTAGTAGGTCTTCAATCATGTTGGAGGTAAACTGGTTGCCTTGGTTTGTGACTAGCTCTCTAGGGTACCCAAATTTGTAGAATACATTCTCCCTTAGGAACTTAGCCACCTTCTCTTATATTACAACCTTAATTGCCTTGGTTTTAGCCCACTTAGTCAAATAATCAATGCACACAATAATGTATTGTTTTTGCTTTGAAGGAGGGTGAATAGGCCCAATGAAGTCCATGCCCCACTTGTCAAATGGCTAAAAAGTCACTTCAGGCTGCAGAGGCATTTCATGTCTTGGAGTAGGCCTTCCCATCCTATGGCACCGACCACACTGAATAGTGTATTTTTTTACATCCTGATGAAGAGTGGGCCAGTAATAGCCTATTTGTAACAGTTTGAATGCTATCCTCTTTGTTGTAAAGTGACCTCCACAAGGCCCATCATGACAGGTCCGAAGGATATCAAAGACTTCCTCCTCCCTGACACACCTTCTCAAGATTTGATCTGGGCCAAGTTTGAAAAGATTTCCCCCAATCCAAGTGGGGATACTTTTCCTAACTATCTTGCTCTTTTCTTGGGAGGACAAGTTTAGTGGGAACTGTGATGATACCAAATAGCTTGCTATATCAGCAAACCATGGAGAGAGAAATGAAATAGAAAATAAGTGCTCATCCGGTAAATGGTCATCCACCATTCATTCTTCACATGTAGGAAAATTTACTCTAGAGAAAAAGTGTGCAACAAAATTTTACTTACCAAGCTTATCAACAATGGTTAGATCAAACTGCTGTAATAAAAGTAACCATCTTATAATTCGAGCATTCACATCTGGTTTGTTGATTAAATATTTGATTGCATCATGGTCAGTATGCAAAAATGTCTGATAGCCTGTAATATAATGCTTGAATTTGTTTAATGAATGCACAATAGCCAGGAGCTCCTTTTCGGTCATTGTATAATTTAGTTCAGCCTTTGATAAATTCTTACTGATAAAATAGATAGCATAAGGCAGTTTTTCATCTATCTGACCTAGAGCTACTCCTATGGATTTGTGTGTGGAATCATCATGAATATGAAAGGGGAGGGCCCAATTTGGGCCTCGGAGAATCGGTACATTGGTTAACTTATCTTTTAGGATGTCTACGGCCTCTTGACATCTTTTTGACCATATAAACCCAGAGTCTTTGGCCAAAAAACCAAATAAAGGAGAGGCCAACTTGTTGAAGTATTTTATGAACCTTCAGTAGTATCCATCTAACCCTAGGAAACTTCTAACATCTCTCTACTTTTGAGGAGGTGGGACCCTTTGGATGATAGCTATTTTGTTTGGGTCCACTTGCAATCCTTGCTGAGATATTGAATGACCTAGCACGGTCCCTTCAGTCATTAAGAATTCACATTTTTTAGGACTGAGAGACAGGTTCATTTTAATGCATTTCTGTAGTAATTTTCCTTGGTTAGACAGGGCTTATTGAAAATCACAGCCATAAGGTGTAAAATCATCCATATAAATCTCCACCACATCATGGACTAATTCGTCGAAAATACTCAAGACTACCCTTTGGAAAGTGGCAGGAGAGATGAATAGGCCAAAAGGAAGGACCCTATAGGAAAAATTACCCCAAGGAAAAGTGAATGTGGTCTTGTGCTGGTCTTCTAGGCAGATATGGATTTGGTTGTACCCACTAAATCCATCTAGGAAAGAGAAAAACCTTTTCCCTACCAGGCCATCTAGCACTTGCTCAATGAAGGGTAGAGGAAAATGATCCTTCTTTGTGGCTTTGTTCAATTCCCTGTAATCGACACAAATTCTCCACTTACCATTTTTCTTGGGAACGAACACCAAAGGAGAGACCCACTCATTGTCAGAGATAGGGTAAATGAATCCTACATCTAGCAGTTTTTGCAGTACTTCTTTGACTATATCTTTAAGAGTTTGATTCATCCTCCTTTGTGGTTGTCAGACTGACTTGCAACCTTCTTTGACGTATATGTGGTGAGTACACATTGAGGGATGTACTCCCTTAATTTCTTTGTAACTCCAAGTGAAAGCTTCTAGATTTTCCTTTAACATGTTGTGTAACTTCTCTTCTTGGAGAGCAGCAAGAGATGGATTGATTTTCAAGGTTCTCTCTAGGCCAAATTCTATGGTTTTGACACAGAGTGGGTTGGAATCGGCCAAGCATAAGTCAATTAGATGATTGTTCTGGGTTTCCTTTACTACTTCTTCTAAGGGTAATGAACTGGGAGTTGGACTGTGGAGTAGGTCTTTAATCAAGTCATCCTCATCCTATTGTCCTCCTCCCATGGTTGCTTCTAAAGCTTAGAGTTGGGTAGAGTAAACTTCATCTTCTTCCTCCTCCTCCAACCATAAAGGTAAGTCATGCTCTAGGGAAGGTTGAGTAGGAGGGTATAGGACTAACTACTTGGACATATGCCCATTCTGGGTGGTCATATTCCTAGCTCTGCAGCTAATGTAAGCATCGGCAATGGCCAACCATGGCCTCCCAAGGATGAGAGCGTAACCAGTAAGCTTAGCCTTAGGCTGGAGAACTAGGAAATCTACAGGGTACTGCCAAGACTCAATGGAGACCATCACATCCTCCACAATTCCCTTAGGGGTTACTATGGAACATTCTGCAAGTTGCAGAACTGTTGTGATCTTCCTCAATGAACCTTGGAGGTTTATCTTGAGCATGGTGTCCTTGGTCATCATATTAATTGTAGCCCCAATATTGATATGAGTGTGTGGGACTATGGTGCCATTGATGTGGACATCTACTACAGGGCTTCCAAGGTCCAAATATTTTGGACAGATTACCTACCCCAACATCAAGTCATACAGTTGCCTAATGACATTAATGGTAGGGGCATCCATTTTTCCCCTCCATGGATGCTTGAAGCACTTCTCCTTAATAAACTTATTGTAAATAGGAACATCTTTTATTCCCTAGAGAAGTGGGATCTTTACACATAGATTTTTCAAATCTCCCAGAAGTTCAGTCTCTTTTGGGGTAGGCTAGAGTGGTTGGGCTAATCTCTCAAGAAAGGGTGGATTTACTTTAAGGTTGCTTTCCTCTCTTTCTTCCCCAACCTCCCTCAGTGGAGGTGGAGGTTGGTTATCCAGGAGAACTCTCCCAAATCTCAGGTTAATCTCCTGGATTTCCATAGCATAAGCTGGATATGATGTCTCCCCACTATATACTTTCTGAGCCTGCCTGTTGTTCAGGTTCAGATTGGGCTAGCAAGGCATCTAGGGTTGCTTGGGTGGAGCAGATTGCAGGAGCTATGGCTGGGCAAGTGGTGGAGGTAATAGAGTTGGAGCATTGTTGTACTGGGGCCTTCACCCCTGCAGTGGTGCATTCCACTAAGGTTATGGCGGAGGATAAGGTTGAAATGATAGGATAGCTGGTTAGGAGTGATACTAAGATGCATAGGACCAAGGAGGGGGTGTAGACTAGGAAGGATGAGTACGGGATACCCAAGAAGGTATGGTTGTGGTTTGGTTGGGGTTGTAATATGCATGGAATGACCCTTGCATGACCTGGTGGTATGGTCTAGGCCCATGAGGTCTCCTTTGGTTAATGTAGCAAATCTTCTCAGTGACCCCTTCAGCTCCTTGATATAGAGCTTTGAGTCTGGGAAAAGAAGGGAACTTGTCTGTGGAGTGGTTTTCTTCATAAACCGAGCAAATTTCAATAGAGTAGAATGGGCATTCATTCGTAGGATGCCTCCTGGTGCATCTAGGACAAAAAGTGGCCAAGGCTCTCTCTACTTCCTCCTGCTTCCTCTTAATGTTCATGGTGTCCATTTGCAAGGCAAGGGTTTGCATCATCTCACTTTTGAAATATTCTAGCATGTTTTCAATTTCACCCTTGATGGATGAGTTGGAAAAAGATGTACTGACCATAGGTTGACTACCCCTACCATTTTTCCTGGCTGCCCTAGAATGGTTTCTAAAGACAGTCTTTATATCCTCATAGGGTAATTGGTAGATATCTCCTCCTGCTAACAAATGTAAGGTATCCAGAAGATCTTCTCTTACTCCCCTAAACAGGACCAGCTTTAGTGACTCAGGGTCAAGTGTGCACCTGGCCCTTTTATAACTAAGATGGAATATTTCTTTGTAATCCTCTAGGGATTCATCATTGCCTATGTTCATCCTGAAAATTTATTCTTTGGTATCCTTTGACCGACAGTAGTCTCGATATTTTTTGTTAAAGGCCTACTACATCTAAGCCCAAGTTGTGATTCTATCTGTAGGTAAACCCATGAACCAGCACAATGCTACATCCTTGAGGGTAGATGGAAATAGCTTTAACTTTTTCTCATCATTTGCATAGTCATAGGTTCGACATATAACAACAAACTCAAACAAGAAAGTGTTGGGGTCCTCTGTGGTCAGGCCATGTAAATGAGGTAGGGCAGAGGGGCTTATATTTTTCATCTTAGTGTCTCTGGTGGTTTCCCTGATGGGGAAGGCACCCTCAACTCTCTCTCTATTCCCTCTGTAACTTTTATTTTCAGCTATTGGTTCAGTAGGAATGGGTTCCTCTTCTTCTTTTTCCCTTGTAGGTTCTTCCAATATGTCAGGTTTTTCACCTAAGCGTTCCTCCAGTTCACAGCCATCGAAGAAGAGAGAAGGTTGGCTGTTGGATGCAGTGGAGGTATTTGGCAAACATTTCCCTAAGTTGTCCCTATTCCGACGAGGCATGAAAGGAAATATTTTTGGTTTGGTTTTGTATTTTTTGTAAACTTGGAAAGTACTTGCATAATTGAAATTTTTGATTGAATGAAAATTACTAACAGAATGAGAAAACTACTTGCTGAATTGAAATCTTACTTGCAAAATGGAAAGGAAAGCATACAATGCAAAATATAGAACTTTATTTATAGAATACAGGCCTTGCTTTATATCTTTCAATATTTCCATCAACATATCTCTTCAATTTGAAGACACATTTACATTCAACAACACTTCTATCTATGGGAAGTTTTACAAGGTTTCAGGTTTTGTTCTTGGCCAAGAAATACATTTATTCATCCATAGCCTTCTTCCATTTTTCACTATCCACATCATTTATTTCTTCCTAATAACAAGAAGGCTTCCCATCCTCAGTAATTAAGGAAATAGATGAATAAAATCCTTCATGCCTCTGGAGAAATTCTCTCTACATATCTCGCTCTGAGACCTATGTAGAAAATTTGACTGTAGGTTAACCCGATAATGCAATATAACCAAAGCATAATACTATAACCTACTTATACTATCAATTTGTGGAAGCTTAAAGATCGAGCCGAACACATATAACCAGAAGAAGATGAATCAATGAACCATACACATGAAAATACTTTGGGGAAAGCCTCAGCTAAAAACCCAACTGTATTATCATACAAGGTGGAAATACATAGGAATCATACAAAGCCTTAGCTCTCACAGCTATCATCTTTCAGTACAATCCTCACAGATGCTCACAAACAATCCTGGCTTCTCTCAAGCCTTCCTCTCTGCCCTCCAAGCTCCTATTTCCTTGCATTGTTCCTCTGGGATGATTCTCACCTCACCTAGTGGAAGACTGCTCTCACACACTGTCAAAACTGTGTAATCCTCAAGGAATTAATTCCTTCTGCATGCATGATTTTTCTTTATAGGAAAACACATGCAACTGATAGTACACTGTCCTTGACTTTAATCTCAACTGGGTCTTTCTCATAATAGACATGCATGAGTTTCTGATGAGGGAATCTTCTGTTAATTGGAGTACATTAGTTGAGTGCATGCATGCATTAACTGACTGTTAACTCTCTATTAGTTCCTCAAACAGTTTGGAACTAATTTAACTGGACTTAACTCAGTAAACTGAGTCAACTAATTACAACTCAAATATAACTCAATATTATCTCCTTAATTTAAGGCTTATCTCCATAATTTAAGGGATAACTCTTGCATGACTTCAGAAAGACTTCTAACTTGAATTTCTCCAACTAATTAAGTCAAAATAACTTAATTAATTATTTCCAAGTATCTGTTAAGACTAAATTTGATTTCAATTCACAATTTAATTCATGGAAAAAATAAAATTGGGATATTCTTGTTTCCACCTTTCAACACTCCCTCTCAACAAGAAAGGGATTATCTGCCACCCTGATCCTGTCTCTATGGAACTTAAATTTACACTTTGACAATGCCTTTGTCAAAATGTCAGCATCTTGCTCCTCTATCGAAATATACTGCAACAACATGATCCTCCCATCATCAGCAGCTTGATTTACCTTGTAAAGCCAATGGGAACTCACAACTGACTTGTTCTTCAGTCTCGGAACCATGTCCAAAACACTATTACGAACTATGGAGTCATACTCCTCCACCATAGCATCAACCAAAATCGGCTGCTGCATTGCTTCCTCAAAGGAAGATGCCTCAGTCTCAACACGTTCCCCAACAAGCGCCATGTATCCAGTCTACCTCTCAGGTGACCTCCTCTATCTGCGCTGAGAATATGATGCTCCCACATTCTCTCTCGCACCCTCCAACCATCTATTAGCTTCTCTTGTGTGCTTTCGTGCATCTCTGGAAGAATTTGCTTGAGTGGATGTCTCTACTCCTGGAACCTCTACATGTGGTTGCTTCGCATCAGTCTAAGGCTCCTCCTCCTTAGGAAGTTCCTCCATAGCCTGTAGTTGGACCTCCCTCTCAAGGGAAACTTGCATGCCCTTCTACTCATCGAACTTGAGATCTCTGTGAACCATTGTCCTCCGATTGGTAGGCAAGTGCACCTGATAGTTGTGAGGTGTATCAGTGTATCCCATAAATATCCCCAACTCTGTTGTTGGCTCAAGCTTCTTCCATGCATCCTTTGTCACATGGAAATATGCCAATGAGCCAAAGATCTTGAAGTGGCCCACATCTGGTCTCTTACCAAAGAAAGCTTTCTCTGGTGTCTTCATCCCAAGTATGCGATGCGGGCTTCTATTCTGCAAATAGACCGTTGTGTTGCATGCCTCAGTCCACAAGTGAAGTGATAGGCCTTGGTCATGCAGCATTGCCCATGTCGCCCCTACAATAGTTATGTTCTTCCTCTTGGCCACCCCATGCTGTTGTGGGTTATGAGGTGCCGTCAACTCTCGCTTAATTCCTTCCACTGCATAGAAGTCCTTAAACTCTTGAGAGACATATTCTCCACCATTATCACTTCTCAAGGCCTTGATCTTCTTCCCTGACTCTTTCTCGACCAAATCTTTGAACTCACAAAAATCTATGAAGGTTTGATCCTTCTTCTGCATGAAATAAATCCAGCATTTATGAGAAAAATCATCGATGAAAATCACATAATACCTTTGCTTCGTTGTGGATTCCATCGAGAATGGTCCACAAATATGAACTCGCTCTAAGATAGCCTCTGCTCGACTGTCTCGTTCATGAAAGGAAGACTTGGTGTAATTTCCCAAGGTACAACCTTTGCATTTGTCAACTTGCTCAAGTTTACCTTTGGGAAGTCGTGTAGATATCTCTTACATTATCTTCAAAGCCCCATGATGCAAATGGACCAACTGCCTGTGCCACAACTCGCCAATGTCTTGGCTTTGCACCAATTCTTCTTTCGTACTTAATGCTGCAAAATAATATACCTCTAGTTTATAGAGATTCTTCACCGAAATCCCTATCCTCTTGGTCTGACCTGTGGCTATGTGTCTTAGGAATGCATTTCCTTTACTGAAGACAACATCGTAGCCTTCGTCCTCCAACATCGTGACCGATACCAAGTTCTTCTTCAGTCCAGCCACATACTTCACATTTTTCAAGGTGATAGGAGCTCCATGCTCCCTCTGAAAAGCAATCGTGCCCACTCCTGAAACACTATACCTTCTGTCATCACCCATCTCTATACGCATCTTGAGGTCTTTCTCCTCCAAGGCACTGAATAAATGTTTATCGCCAGTCATGTGGAATGAGGCTCCACTGTCACAATACCAAACACAACCCATCATCGATGACAACATGCATGTGATGATGGTAAAGTCCATTTCGAACTGAGAGGCTAATGCCTCACCTTCCGATCCTTCCGAGGATCCCTTCTTGGACTTCTTCGATGGGTAATTAGTCTCATAATGTCCCATCTCATGACAATTAAAGCATCTCACTTTAGACTTGTCAACCTTCTTCCCTCAAAGAGAAGAATTCGATTTGGAATGGGAAGCCTTCCCCTTCCCTTTCCTTGTCTTACTTGCTAAGGCCATATTTTCTTCATCATCATCATTGGATGAAGAACCATCTTATGTGCTCCTCTTGATCTCCTCTTGCATAAGATCCGACCACAGTCGTTCGCAATCCAACAGTTTCTCCCTTCCATTCACAAAGTCCTGGTAGCTATTCCAACTCTTTGGAAGGCCAAGGAGAGCGAGGCTCACCATATCATCATCAACAGTAGTTATTCCCACATTGCCAAACTCATCTCTATAGGTGGTGCGCTTGTTTAGATATGTGGAAATAATATTGCCCTTCTCCATCTTAATTCTTCGAAGCTTATCCTTAAGCGCCAATTTCCTTTGGTTTCTACTATTCTAGTAGGGGTCCTTCAATGTCTTCCACATTGAAAATGGAGTATCCTTCCCATGGAGACTCGAGACAATATGGTCTTGAACTCCCTGAAGGATGATCTATCTCGCCTTCGCCACACATTTCTTCCACTCAAACAACTCTTGTGCATTAGTTGAAGCTGGCTTTTGTATTTCTTGACCAATGAAATCCTTCAAGCCATTTTCTTCTAATACAACCTCCATTCTATCTTTACATGCTATGTAATTCGAGCTACCTTCCAAGTCATACTCGAGTCTCAAGCCATAGAACATCATTGGCCAACCTTGAAGTGTGATAAGAATTCGATTTGCACCTACAACCCCGAACTTCAAACTTTTAAATTCTCTTCTTAGTATACTATTCACTGCTCTAATAAACTAGGCTCTGATACAATGTAGAAATTCTCTCTACACATCTCGCTTTGAGACCTATGAGACCTATGTAGAAAATCTGACTCTAGGTTAACTCATTAATGCAATATAACAAAAGCAAAATACTATAACCTACTTCTACTATCAATTTGTGGAAGATTAAATATCGAGTTGAACACATATAACCAGAAGAAGATGAACCAATGAACTATACACATGAAAATACTTTGGGGAAGCCTCAGCTAACAACCCCACTATATGTATTATCATACAAGGTGGAAATACAGAGTAATCATACAAAGCCTTAGCTCTCACAGCTAGCCAGCTCTCAGTACAATCCTCACAGATGCTCACAGGAAATCCTGGCTTCTCTCAAGCCTTCCTCTCTACCCTCCAAGCTCCTATTTCTTTGTGTTGTTCCTATGGGATGATTTTCACCTCACTTAGTGGAACATTACTCTCACACTCTGTCAGAATTGTGCAATCCTCAAGCAATAAATTCCTTCTGCATGCATGAGTTTTCTTTATAGGAAAATACATGCAATTGATATTACATTGTCCTTGACTTTAATCTCAATTGAGTCTTTCTCATAATAGACATGCATGAGTTTCTGATGAGGGAATCTTTAGTTAACTGGAGTACACTAGTTGAGCGCATGCATGCATCAACTAACTGTTAACTCTCTATTAGTTCCTCAAACAATTTGGAGCTAATTTAACTGGACTTAACTCAGTAAACTGAGTAAACTAATTACAACTCGAATATAACTCTATTTATCTCCTTAATTTAAGGCTTATCTCCTTAATTTAAGGGATAACTCTTGCATGACATCAAAAAGACTTCTAACTTGAATTTCTCCAACTAATTAAGTCAAAATAACTTAATTAATTATTTCCGAGTAGCTATTAAGACTAAATTTGATTTTAATTCACAATTTAATTCAATGACAAATTAAAATTGGAATATTCTTGTTGCCACATTTCAACAACATCTTGGGAGGATTTCTTTCCCTTCTAGACTTCTAAGAGTGACTGGTTACTGAACTTGTACACTTTCCTTTATCTCTTCTTCATATTTTTCTTCAAAAACTACTTCTTGCTTCCAATTTTCTAAAAATGGTCGTGTCTCCAACTAAATTAGCTAATATTAAGATACTTATTCTGGTTCATCTTTTTGAACATCTTCTTTTAGAAAAGAAGATTCATCAAACGTCTACCTCTGTTGATGATGATTTTACACGTAGAAGGACCCCACAACCAATATCCTTTCACAACATCATCATACCTAACAAAGATATAGTTTTTTACTTTTAGGTCTAATTTAAAATGTTGATTCTTAGAATAAGAGAACATGAATCACATCCCAAAAAAATTATGTTTGAATAGTCACAAGATTCACCGCACCAAATTTTTTTAGGAATTTTACAGTTAATAACAACTAAAGGTGATCTATTTACCAACTAACAAGCAGTGGGCATTTCTTCTTCCCATATCTCCTTCTACAAATTAGAATTGTTTATCATGCTCCTAGCTCTTTCCATAAGAGTCTTGTTCATATGTTCAACAACACTATTTTTCTAAGAAGTATAGAAAACAGTTTTTTGTTTAGCATTCCTTTCATCCTTGCAATACCTTTCAAATTCTAAGGAACTAAATTGAGAAACATTTTTAGTTCTTAAATATTTAATTGTTTTACCTGTTTTATTTTCCACCACAACTTTAAACTATCTAGAAACATTAAATACATTAGTTTTTCTTTTTAATATGTAAACTCAGATTTTCCTGGAGTAGTCATCAATAAATGATACAAAATAGGATATGCCTCCAAAAGACACTATAGGAGATGGTCCCCAAAGATCAAAATGAATATAATCCAAAATTATTTTATTATTATGACTGTTAGCTTCAAATTTACGTCTACATTGTTTTCCATATACACAATGTTTGCAAAAACTGAAATACAAAAGATTTCAAACTATGAAGCAATTTGTGATTCATCAGTTCCTGAAGTCCCTTCTCACTCATGTGACCCAATTGTTGATGCCATAAGAAAGTAACTTCTCCTGCCTCCTAAGATACAGTTGCTCCCTCATTAACCTAAGTACTTCTTTAAGTTTGAAAAGGTTTTCACTTTTTTCTCCCTTCATAATATTCAAGCGTCCCTTGAAACTTTTAGTGTTCCACCTTGACCTATGAATTTGTAAGCATTTGAATCCAATACCCCCAAAGAAATCAAATTCTTCTTCAACTTAGGTACGTGTCTGACATCTGTCAATGTTATTATCATACCATCATAGAATTTTATTCGGGCATATCCCACCCCAATAATTTGACATGATACATTATTACTCATAAGCACAAAACTGCCATCCACAACTTGACACTAAGTGAATTAATTTTGTGTAGACTAATGTGATGAAAAGCACCATAATCTAACAACCAATCCTCAAAATGCTCAAAAACATTGCAAATGGACAAAACTTCATCTATCATACTTTTATTTGTTTCCTTCTATGAGTGTTCATTGAACTATTTTCCTTCCCAACAGTCCTTCTCGAAATGATTTGTTTTGTTGCTAAACTAACATCACACTTTATCCTTCTTAGCTCTTGACTTTAATCTAAAAATACCTCTTGATTTCTTCCCTTTCTCCTTGAACTAAACTTCCTCTGCAATTTTTCAAATAACAAATCTCCGACAATTTAATCAAAACCTACAAAATCACTTGCGTTCAAATTGATTGAGGTGGCAACATGGCCTAAGGACTCAGGCAACGAAGGTATTTTTAACATTTAATTAATCATTGAACAATGCTTTTAAAATATTTCTCAATAACTCCCTGAAAAGCTTTCAGAATTTCGGAAACTCAATTTTTCTTAATATTAAAAAAATGTTTATTAAAATATAAATTTTACAATAAGTTTTCTAATAAATATAAAATATTGATCAATCCCAGAAAATATCAATAACAAACAAAGTTACAAACATTTTCATAAAAGTCATAGCATATTCTTAAAGAAAATAAACTACGGCCTATGAGAGGGTATTTTTATTTACACTAACAAAAACGAAAAAACGAAATTTTAAAGGGATACCAGATTGGAATTTATTTACTATTCAAACACATGAAGTAGCACCTGCCACCACCTTTATTTTCAAATGTTTAAATGCGACCGCTATAGTATTTTATACATTTTGGAGTTTTATATATATATATTTTTTGTAAACATGGGTAAAAATTAAGATTTTTTAAAATCCTGTCTTAGTTTTTAGGATGCTAACCTTTTTAGGTATTTAAAAATGTATTTTAAGTTATAAATAATAATAATTTTGTTTCAATAGATTTCAGCCAAAATATAAAATAATTAGACAATGCTGAATGTATACAATACACAATTTCATTTCATTACTTACAAAAGATAGTAGTTTAAAGAAGCCACAATTTTTCCTGGAAAATAGAAGAAATTCCGGCATGATTTTGGCAATATTCTTGCAGAAATTTTGGGAAATCTGAGTTACAGCTGTCAAGCTTCACCATTTTGGTTGCCCAAAAGTTTTTTATGGTGTTGAATCCATTTCCGCCATCAAAAAAAAATATTCAAACACTCTTATGATCAGATTTTAGGAGAAACAAAATCTCTAAATTCCAATGAAAATGATTTTAGTGAAATTGTAATTTCATTAAACAACACCTTAAAAAAGTTGCATATATTTTAATTATTTTCAATTTATTGTTTTTCAAAATTGTATTTTTTCATAAATATTATATAAATTTTAAAAAACATGGGTTGAAATTATAAATTTGAGTTAATATTATATGCATAATCCAAATATGTTAAAAAAAAATCAGAACCCTCCTATATTTTCGACCTACAATATTTTAATCACTTATACAACTACCTAATCAGTAAAACAAAATTTATTGAATAAGAATACATTTAAATAATTCTTTAATGGTGGTCGTTTTTAGCATTTAAAGTGCTTTTTAAATATTCCTTAAAAACTCCTTGAAAGGCGCTGAAATGGTTCTAAATCTCATCTCTTTTTATTATTTAAATAATAAAAAACCTTTATTAAGATACAAATTTTACTTTGCATTATGTAAAAGTAACTCGACTAAAAAAATTTACCAGTAAATAAAAATATTGAGCAATGCTGGAAAATATTAATAACAAACGAAGTGATAAACTTTGAAAAGTTTCTAAATCTCATCTCTTTTTATTATTTAAATAATTAAAAACCTTTATTAAGATACAAATTTTACTTTTTATTATGTAAAAGTAGCTCGACTAATAAAGTTTACCAGTCAAAATAAAATATTGAGCAATGCCGGAAAATATTAATAACAAACGAAGTGATAAACTTTTTCATAAAAGTTATTACATGTATCGGCCATTTTTAAATCGATCACTGATTCCCTAAATATTTGGTAATGTGATGGTGTGATGTCTGTACAATTTCTAAATATTCTGGAAATCAGCAATCGATTTAAGCTCAGCAGCATGTACCAGAGCATATTTAAAAAAAAAAAATCACAGTATATCAGAGTATATTAGGGAAAAAAGGTACTAGCTTTCTAAATTTGGATCATTACCAAGAGAAAAATGGGATACCAGATTGGAATTTATTTACATTGAAACACATGTGGCATGATATTTATAGTTGCATATATATAGAGTTAAAATTCAATATTTCCTGAAATCATAGTGGTGAATTTTACATAATTATAGTGTTTTAGTAGTTTTTAGCATTCTAATTTATTTATGTATTATTTAAAAATGTATTTTAAATTACAAAAAATCATAAATTGTTTTAACAAATTTCAAAAAAAAATAAATCTAAAACTTAAAATAGTTAGACAAGTTAATCATAGTAACAAACTAGCTTTGCTATGTCTTATACTGAAATTTAAAAAATAACGTGCATTTTAGTTATTTTAAGCTTCTTCTTTTTTCAAGTTTGTATTTTTTTTAATGAATATTGTTTAAATTTTAGTCTGGATGTGTTGGAATTGTAAATTTGAATTAATGGTGTATACATAATCTAAATATCTTAAAAGTTTTTACGGAATACTGAATCTATTTATATATAAAAATACAACTTAACATAATAAAATTAAGTAATAAAAAAAAAATCGTATCACCAGCTTCCAAAAAAAATATAATTGTAAGTTTAAACGGATGTGTTGGAATTATAAATTTGAATTAATGTCGTATACATAATCTAAATATCTTAAAAGTTTTTACAGAACACTGAACCTATTTAGATATAAAAATACAACTTAACATCACAAAATTAAGTAATCTAAAAAAATCATATCAACTGATTCCAAAAAAATAGAATTGAAAGTTTAAACTACATAATTTGCATAAACCAAATGTTTTAAAAGATTTTCAAAGCTCTGAATTTATTTATACATTCATGAACATAATTTCAACGTATCTTCATGAACATAATTCATGAACGTATCTTCTACCAGTTGATTCACCTGTTCCATTTGTCCGTCGGTCTGAGGATGATAAGCGGTACTGAAATTTAATTGGGTTTTCAATCCTTCAAATAGAGTTCTCCAAAAGGCTGATGTAAATTTTACATCACGGTCAGAAATTATAGATTTTGGTAACCCATGCAGTCTGAAAATGTTTTGCATAAAAACATTGGCAATCTGTGCTGCCCGGAAAGTGGATTGTACTAGTATAAAATGGGTTGATTTGCTTAATTTGTCCACAACCACCGTGATGGAGTCATTGTTTCTTTTGGAATTGGGTAATCCTATTAGAAAATCCACGGAGATGGTTTCCCACTTCCACTCTAGAATTGGTAGCCGCTGTAATAATCCAGCAAGGGTTGATGCTCTATTTTGACTTGTTGGCACTCCAAACAGCGTGCCAAATATTCTGCTACTTCTTTTTTCATGCTCGGCCAGTAGTACTCTTTCTGGAGTGTTCTAACCAACTTCTACTATACCGGGTGTCTTGAATAAAGACTCCTATGAAATTCATCCAAAATTACACTTAATGTTACCTTGATTGGGTACATATAGCCTCCTTTTGTAATTTAGCATACCTTTAGCGTCCATCGCATATCCTTGCTGATATTCATGACTAGTTGTGTTTTGAGCTTGTTGTTCTATTTGTTCATATACCTGATCTTGCACTGCTGCCTTTTTAATCAGCTCATTGATAGGAGTCCTCCCTTTGCTGCAAGAAATTTCATAGAGGCAATGTACCTTCCGACTTAACGCATCAGCGACCCGATTTTCTTTCCCCTTCAGATGTTTAATTTCGAAGTCAAAACCACTTAGGAAATCCACCCATTGCGCTTGCCTGGCATTTAAGATAGACTGATTGAATTAACCGGTCAGGCTGTGATAGTCCGTCCTCAACAAAATTTTCTTTCCCATCAGATAGTGACACCAGATCTTTAGAGCATTAATGACAGCAGCCAGCTCCAAATAGTAAGCAAAATATTTATGTTCATGTTCTTTTAGTTTTCTAGATTCATAGGCGATTAACTTACCTTCTTGCATCAATGCCCCACCTACTCCTTCCTTACTCGCGTCTGTGCACACCACATAGTCCTTTCCCAGGTCTGCTATGCTTAATATAGTCACAGTGGTGAGTAGATGCTTGAGTTGTTTAAAACTTTTTTGGCATTCCGCGGTCCATTTGAAAGCTTTTCCCTTTTTGTACAGGGAAGTGATAGGATAAGCCACTTTTGAAAATCCTTCCACAAACCACCTATAGTAACCTGCTAACCCCATGAAAGATCTTATATCCACTACGTCCTTTGGCACTGGCCATTCCATTATGGTCCTTATCTTCTTGGGATCCACAACGATTCCTTCCTTGGTGATGATATGTCCCAAGTACTGAATTTATTCCTTAAAAAAGTCACACTTGCTATACTTAGCGTATAGTTGATGTTCTCGGAGAGTTTGCAATACCAATCTGAGGTGTTCCTTGTGTTTCTCAATATTCCGGGAATATATCAGTTTATCATCAATAAAAATTAACACAAACTTGTCAAAATACTGATGAAATATGTTGTTCATTAAGCACATAAAGGTTGTAGGGGAATTGGTTAACCCAAAGGGTAGTACCACGAACTCGTAGTGTCCATAGCGAGTTTTGAAGGCAGTTTTGGGTATGTCCTCCTCTTTTATTTTGATCTGGTGGTAACCTGATCGCAAATCAATTTTTGAGAACACCGTTGATCCTTTTACCTGATCAAAATGTTCGTCAATACGGGGTAGAGGATACTTATTCTTAATTTTCAATTTATTCAACTGTCGATAGTTCATGCACATACGAAGGGTCCCATCCTTCTTCTTGACGAACAATACGGGAGCTCCCCAAGGTGATACACTGAGGCAGATATACTTTTTGTCCAATAGCTCCTGCAATTGCATTTTTAGTTCTGTTAACTCTAGTGTGCTCATCCGATATGGTGCTCGGGACATCAAGGTTGCCCCTGGCATCAGTTCAATAGTGAATTCTATGTCCCTCTTTAGTGGTAGCCTTGGTATCTCTTTAGGGAACACGTGTGCAAATTCTTGAACCACAGGAATACTTTCCAAAGTGGTAGTCTTTTCTTTATCGTTGGCATAACCAACCTAAATGGCATAAACCTAACATCTTTTCCTGATGCACTTTGCTAATTGAGAGGCAGTTATTGGCCGAATTTGCACCGGTGTCAAAATAACTTGTATTTCCTGCTTTTCCCTAGTTCGTTTTGGTAGCAGATTATTTTTGTTTTACAGTTTACAATGGAACGACGTCTTTCTAGCCAGTCCATGCCTATCAACACATCATATGATCCAAGGGGTAATATGTTTAAATCTGTCATCATAGGCTGGCCTACTACCTTCAGTGGGTAGTTACTGACTTTGGATAACACACGCCTCTTTGCTCCTGTTTCCAGTTGAACTAACCAAGGGTTTTTAAATTTGACTGATTGTAACTTACATTTTTCCACAACCTTAGGACTAACATAGCTTAATGCAGCTTCAGGGTCAATTAAAACAGATACAGTTTGATCAAATATCTTACCTTCAAACTCCACCATAGTCAGCTGATATTTTGCTTGACGACCTTCGAGAGCAGCATTAATTGTTGGTATGCTCCGGGCCATGTCTCCTACCATAGATGCTTCATGGATCTGCGAAACCTACTCAGTACCCTTCCGATGAGGACAATTTTTAACTTAATGTGGCCCGCCACAACCCCAACATTGGACTGCAGGTCTTGCTGCCCCTTCATTATCAATTTTTCCAGATTGCTCGATGAATCTGGATTTGGTGTGTGGCGTTAATCTGAGCTAGTTTTTTGGCAGGTTCTTGTTATTTTTCCCTTTGGAAAATCCCTTGTTAAAACTGCTATGATTCCCTTTGGTGCCTACAACCATCTTATTACCCTTCTTATCAGTCCATTGCTTCCCTAGACTTTCTCCCTTCTGCTTGCTTTGCTCATAACATATTCTGGTCTTTCGTATAACCTCATCCGTCATTTTTGGGTTATCAAACTCAATCCTTTCCCTCATTGCCAAGGGTAGACTGCTAACAAACTGCTGAATTTTAGCCTTCTCCTCCCGTATGTAAGGTACATAACTGAGTAGGGAGGTAAATTGGGTGATGAACTCATCCATTGTTTGTTGTCCCAGCTGTAGGTCATGAAATTCCCTTGCTTTTTCATCATATAATCGTTCAGTCAAATATCTTTCTTTGAAAAAATTTTGAAAATCTTCCCATGTTATTTTTTGTTCACTTACCCCTTGTACAATCTTGACATTTTCCTACCATAGAGTGGCCTTCCCTCACAGTTGGAAAATGGCCAACCGCGCTTTGAGGTTGTGATCATATTCATATAATTGAAAGTATTTATTCATATTAATCAACCAAGCTTCAGCTGTCTCTTTTAGCTCTCCATCGAAGTGTGGAGGTTTTATTTTTCGAAACTCCCCTTGTAATTTTATTCGTTGCCTTTTTGAGGTTAGGTGTTCGGAGGCATTATCTGACTTTTCTTCTCGATTCTCTTCCCCTCCCTCTGTCTCTTCTTGGTATGTGTGGTAGTCTTGTTCCTCTGACACTGACACTCATAACTGTTCCAGGTTGGGGTTCGACTGGGGCTGGTTTTTCTTGTCAGACAGGCTTTCATGATTTTTTCCTGTTCCATGGTTAGTCTTGCGTTGTCCTCTCGCAAGCGGGCCATCTCACTTTTTAATTCATGCACTATCTCTAATATCATAATGTTGATGTTGCGGGCCTCCTCCACTAGCTGCACCCATATCTCTGGATTAGTTTTAGGGCCCGTTGCAGGTCATGGACAAGTCACAATCCTGTGTGACACACTGTCTGCTCTCCTCATAATCAACTGTCGTCTATTCACCTGATCTTAACACTGGGGGAAAAAACAACAGTTCAACACAATAACTGTTACTATTATTAATAAATTGCCAGAGGCCTCAGTTTTGTAACCTTGGCTTTGATACCACTTGTCATATCTCCTTAACTTACATACACCTAGGTAGATACAAACATAGAAGAAAAATTTACATGGTGCATGACTTAAGATCAACAGGCTTGTGGTTGCATAACATTTGTACATGATATAAACATAAATAACAAGATTTGCGAATAACATAAATTACTTATGAAATTACCCTCATGAATAAAGCTGGAACCTTAGTTTTACTTCTGAGTTACTGGTCTATGGTATATATTAATTGACCTCGTTAATCACATATCGCATTGGGAACTCCCTTCACCTTGTTTGCCATCGATCTCACCGGAAAACTATGTTTATTGTTGTCAAAATATTCTACGGTGTACATCTGGCTATGCATATCCCTATGTTTATTTGGTTGGAATTAATTCACTGCTCTGCCTCGGTATCTGGCTCGAGCAGTCCTGTTCTCAGCAGCTACTTCCCTTGGACTTCTCGACGCATCAACGAAGGAGGGCTAGGGTTAAAAATCTATTGTTGAGATCTTCTCATGGATTGAACATTCCCGCTCTCAGGGTGCTATGCCGCATTCTGCATTCCCAATTTCTTTGTCATCCGCTCCTCTTGACTTCTCGCGGTCCTATTCTTTCTACTGGTCCGAGGCCCAAATCAGGTTTGGAGACTTTTGGAGTTGGAATTATGGCTATATTCTCGGACAGAGGAACCCAGTGAGCGTTAGGCACCTTGGATCAATTGTAGCTACTTCTTTGCAAAAGTTTGTTATTCTTTTTTATTCACAGGTTTAATCTTTTGATATTTAGGTTCTGTCACTAAACTTGTTGTCATTCTTTCTGTTGCAGGGTTTAACTCCATAAGGTTGGAAACTGTCCGTTGCTCCAATATGATGGTCACTACACAAGGCTTCATCTCCCAAGGGTTTCTGGGTAAGAAACTCCCTTCAGATGCTGTCTTTATGACAGAATTTGGGTTTTCTGGTTATGTGGAGCTAAGGTCTCGAATCTTAGGCATTACTCTATTGCTTATTCTTTGGGTTTATAGAGGTTAGTCGAGAATGTAATATTGTATAAGTCTTTGAAGGCCGAGAACCATAGTATTCTAGGTATTACAAGCTGCCCTCTGGCTACTTCGAGGGTTTTGGTTCTGGCTACTGGACCCGAACTAGGGTCTCGCCTTGTTAATCTATTGAAGGGATTTCCCTAGCTATAAATTGTATAATTCTGTTTGTATATTTTCGAAACTGGAAAATGATTTTTTGGGAATTTTTCCCAATAATGAACTTAGGAGATTTCTGTATCTATTTATCGAAGCTTAATTTTGAATCTTCCAGTTTTTGCCAAATGAAGATTTTTGTTCCTCGTGAAATGAGTCTATCAATTACCGCTGTGTTTTTAGATGTGATATGCTTTCTCACTATTAATAGACAAGGTAATTCTCACTTTTGTTTCTATTTAGCTAGCGTGGTAATATTCACGGTGTAACTTCTGACAGAGTTTTCCGCTCATTTATATTGTCTACTGGAAGTCCTTAGTAGCTCTGTATTGTCAGTATTTCTCAACATTAGCCTTTTGTGTTAAAGGTTTTGTCCAAAAATTTCTTGCTGCCTTTACCCTACTGCCTAGAATAATTGTTATCCCTCTTGAAGGGTATTTGTTTCTGGGCTTCACAAGGTCTCCTTCCCATGCAGGGTTTTGGGACTATGTCAGGGTTTTGATATTTATGGTTAATTTGTCATTGGAAACATGCTACCGAGCATGACCTAGGGTTTGTAAACCCTATGTCTCCCCATCACGACAACCCTCCTTGGCTGTGTCGCTTTCACCTTACTCGAGTTTTCCCTAGGTTATCTAACCGAGGAAGGAACTCCCTCCTCAAACTCATTTACGGCATTAACTATATTTTTATTGCTATATTTACATTTCCTTGCACAGAATAATGTTTCTTGGCATGTTTTAGATTACAGAACTTAAATTCGGTTATTGATATGAAATACTAGTCCGACTCTGCTACAATATTAATCTACCGTACTTTTAAAGATTGGTATAGTTCTTACACCAGGGTTTGAATGACCTGGGATTTAGTAACCCTACAGTTTCAATAGAATTAATAACTATTGTGTCTGCATTCTAGTGATTTAGGTGATACCTTTAGTCAATAAAACAACTATTTTCACCAGTGTTTGTTACTTATCGCAAACAAGCGGACCATTGTCATTCTCAAAGAGCAACTCACTGTAACCAATTTTACAAGAACAATTTTACTTTCTTGTTTCACTGTGAATATAAATATGAATAATTAAACTTTTGGCATTTTTTCAAGAATCTTTTCAGCATAAAGGCTACAACTGTTTTTTTTAATTTCCAGTAAATAACACATAGTTTTGTTATACAAAACAGTTCAAAATTCCATACCTGAATTCGAATTTTCAAGGAAGAACTCCAATAGAATAGTTCACTTATGTTTACTGTCACTTGTCAACCATCCGTGTATGATATTTTTCCTTCAAGACCAAATCTCCCCCAAAGTGTGCTTGCAAGACGTCTGTCTGCTGCAAGTTATTAGCACATAGTGCCTATGCTTTCTGGTCATCACCAGACTTGGCAACCTGTTAGTGTCAGTATCTTCATCCCTCCGTCAGTGATCAAATTCTCTTGTTGCATTGCATGTCAGGTGTCTCACCCGATCAGCTGCATTCCATTAGGGTCATGGATCATCTGACGGTAGTGGTTTATTATACATTTTCCTCATTTTCATTCATTTAGATCATCGGCAGTCAATTTTTGTTTTTAAATCTGCAAAAGTCATTTTTAGGGTTTTAGGTCTCATTAGGTCTAGGGTTTCATCAATAAGGTCTTTAAAATGCTCAATAATGGTTAGCAGGCGCATGAGGAGGTGAAATAAAGTTTCAGCAACAATAATTTCCATAAACACATGCTTAGTGATTGATTTTTCCTCAAAACCCTGTTTTGAGGAAAAACATAGTTTTTTTATGCTTTCATGTATAAATTTGATGTAATTTCATTTTTTTTTCATATGTAATAACCTCAGTGGCAACCCTGGTCACCTTGCCAAGTCTCTGAAACTCCATCACCTGCAAGGAAAACAAAAAGTCAAAGCATTCAGTTCATCAAAGGCAAAAATAAAGCAAACTGCCCAAAAACAGAGTTTTAAAAGCAAGTCAAAGGCAAACATTACAAAGTGGGTTTTTATAAGTGAAAAAATAAAATCTTTTGTATATAAACCATTTGTTATGTTTAAAGAGTTCATTTGCATCTAAAGGAGAAAGAGTGAACAAGAGAAAGGTCGTGTTGAAGCCAAAGAGAAAAATCGCAGCAACTTTGCCAAATTTTAGGGGCGTGGCGCATTGGGTCGTGGGCGCGGCGGATCCATCTGGCGCGGAGCATTGGGCCGCACTCTTCAGTGTAAAAATTACACAGGTACAATGCACATGGTTTAGAAGCTGATTTCATCCACAACCACCTACCAAGTTTGCTCAATTTTTAGTTGTTCAAGTAAGTCAAACATTCCTCCATTATCAGTGAATGAGATTCTCTTGGTGTTTATGGTGATTTAATGACAAAAACTTGAAACCCTACCTCTTTGCAATTTTTTTCAAACAAAATTGCATAGGGTTTACAACTTGTGTTTTTTGCTGCTAACTCCAAAAAATTTCTCACTCCCTCACTCTTTCATTCCCTCATTCATTTTCTCCCTCTCATTACATTTTCATCAACCCATTCCCCCTAATCCCCATATCCCTAAGTTTACTAATTCTAAATCACTAATCCCATTATCCCAAACCCTAGTTAAAAATTCTAAAACCCTAATTTCTGCTCCAGAGCTTAAATAATTTTCCCTAAACCATTCTATTCCCCAAAATCCTGTCAACAACATTCCAAAAATCCCTCATATACTTTCCCTCCATAGTCCCTCGTACACTTTCTCTCCACAGTCCCTCATACATTCTCATCCTTGACAACAAAAACCTAAAGACACCATAAATCTCTTCATACTCATCAAAGAAAACTCAAACATTGGCAAACATGGAGTCAGATCCTTCTTATGATCGAAATGAGGAGACACTTAGTGATTCTTCTAGAGAAATGCATGCAGCAAGGAGACCTCACAAGGGTGGTAAACATATATGAGAAGAGCCTACTTCACTTGCCGAGCTGCTGGCATGTCCTCTTGCTGTCACATGCTTTGAGCACCAATCTTGTTATCAGTTCTGTGAGATGGCAGAGAGAGTCGAGTACTATCATGAGTTGGCTAGATTGTTTGTGCTCCATCTTCATAATGGTCAGGTCACTTTGGCAGGTGTGACATTCACCTTGACACCCAAAACTATTTCTCAAGGAACCGGCATTCCAAATGTTGGTGAGCAGTGGAATAAAAGGTAGCAGATTGATAGAGAGAATTATGAGCCTTACATCAAGGCTGGTTATCAGAGGCATCTCAATAGATTTTTTCCCTTCAGATATCTAAACGACACATATGCTCCCTCAATGAAACTCATAATTAAATATTTTAGCTGTGAGGGCTGGTTTTCTCGCCTATATGCCTATCACATCAGATTGTTGATGCACTTCACTAGGGTGAGAATAATGAATCTCCCCTATTTTATTTGCCAAAACATTGAGAAGATGACCACCTTAGTGCATAGGAAGCCTCCTCAGCAGTAGTATAACAGTATATATCATTTTTCACTAATCAAAATTGTGGTCTTGCATCAACTTGGTTTACAGAACATCTCAAGGGAGGATTTCATTTCACATGAGGTCTTTATAGGTCCTCAAGTACCCCCAATAGTTTTTCATGAGACAGGACGACCTTCACATCAGCAGGAGATTCATGAGACACAAACTACTAGTGTGCCAATGTTTGTCACCTATCAAAAGGCCACTAAAAGGTTGTTTGTAGCGGCAAAGCGAGTATTATCTCCACCCAGGGTGGAAGGGGTCTTGTTTCCTCCATCAACAGAGTAGGTACAAGACAAGGGCAAGTGTCCATTACATGATGAGGGGCCTTCAAGAGGGCAAGAGATAGATTTCATTCTTATTCAGGATGATGACATCGATTTGGGCTCACAAAGCTCAAAGCTCAAGGAGATCATTCAAGAGTAACAAGTGGGCATTCATTATTTGTCTCTCAACCTAGAAAGAGCCAAGTGGACAATCAAATATCTAGAGAAAAGAAACAAATAGTTACAGGATCAACAAACCATTATGAAGCTACAAAACATACAAGAAAACCGGCAAGCTCCCAAGAGGACAAAAGTCAAGCTCACACCACTTGAACAAGAGATCAATACTGATCATGAATCTTGGCTTGTGAGGGAAAATATCCACTTGGAAAAGATGCTAGAGAAGGCCAACAGAGAGAAAACTATGTTGAGGCACATGGCCCATCATTACCTGGTGAGAAACAAGGTGTGCAAAGCAAGAATCATGATTTTGAAGGCCAAGTTGAAGAAGGCATCGAGGAAAAGAAAAGAGAAAGAAAGACTTCAGATCTTGGCTGAAGCTTCCTTATCCCAACACAACACTTGATGAAGAACACTTAGCCCAAATTTCAAGAAATTTGGGACACTTTTTGCAATTTTGAAATTTTTGGCTTAAAAATACAGGTTTTCTTGCCTGATGCGCCACGCCACCTGGCGCGCCCTTTTGCTAGGGACCTCCTTTTGAGGAAAACACAGCATTTCTTGATTTTTCATGAAGATATATGAATTCCCACAAATGGCCAAGAAATTTTGACAGGTTTTGAGCTTCCAAAAAGGTCAAAAACACCTTAAAAATGACCTTTCTGCCCCTTTTTGGACACAGAGTAAGTAGTGTTGGGAGAACTCCGTTTTGGAGGAGAAAATGGAGGCCAAATTTAGAAATTCCACTTGTTCTAGAAGGTAGACAGGTAGACCTTTCCAGCAAGCCCACTTAGAGAAAATTTGGACATCGGGAAGGCTTCCAAAATCAACTGCAAAAAGGCGTTACGCATAGGGAAATCAGTGCGGCGCATAGGAGGAAATTTGCTTATTTTGGCCAAAAACTTTGTTTTTCACCTAGTTTATTTACAGTTTGATGTTTCTCTTTATAATATTCAAACTCTTGATGTAATTTAATGTGACTTGATGGATTTTGATGTAATTATGCTAAATTTTCACTCATATAGGTAGATTCATCCATCAAAAGGTAGTTTGCAACTAAATGAATCAGTTCCCTAGTTTTTAGAGGCAAGTTGTTCCACTGCCTACTCTTTAGTTCTCAGTTTATATTTGGTTGGAATAGCTCCTAAACTTATGAGCTTGACCCCTAGAGGCTAGGATGAGTTGTTAGTTGCCTATATCTTGTAATTTTTCAGTCATTCGCAAGGGTTTGACTTTTGGGAAAGCTTGGAGCTTCATTGTATACTCATTTCAGCAGTTTGGCAAAGGAATAGACGAAGGTTTGTAGCACTTTATGGGATTCTTGTGGCATCTTGCTTTGGTATTGTGTTTCCTTCTATAATTATAAGTTTACATGTGTTTTATGTATGCCATCATCTCTCTTTGCTTCATCTTAACTAAATCAAACAAGGATAAAGGTAGAATTCATTGATTTGCAGTGCTCTACCTAGGGTTTATTTAGTTATTTATGTTTTCAACTGTTTGAAGAGGGTCCCTGAGACTTTCATGCCATCTTCAACTCCTCACCAGTCTAAAAGCTCTCCATCTCACTCAATTTGGAGTACCAAATCAATCACCCACTTCTCAAATGCCTGCAAAGATACCTGAGGATGTAGTAGTGGTTCATCCCTCCAGGATGGTCTACCAGTTCGTTGGCATGCATTGCATGCCTTACAGTTTATTTTGAAATCCTTGTGCAATGTTGGCCACTATAATCCTGTGCGCAAAATCTTCTGCGCAGTTGCTTTCCCTGCATAATGGCCTCCTGCAGCTCCCCCATAAGCTTTAGTGAGAATACTATCATGCTCAAATTCTGGCACATATCTATGCAATATTTCATCTGCCCCTATTTTTTACAAATGTCCCGCAATGACCGAAAAATCTGCTGTGTGAACTACTAGTTCTTTCTTCTACTGAGTTGTATATCCTTCACGCGTAATTCCAGTAGTTAAGAATTGAATAATGACGGCAAAATGGTCATCTTCTACACGTACTGTAAAGAGTTGTGTGTCTGGCAACCCTTACTCCAAAATACTAGGTTCTTCGCCTGTTTCAATCCTCAAAAGGTGGTCTAGACTGGAGTTCAATTGACCGAGATTCACAATAACTTCAAAATCATCATCTTGGAATAATAACAACCACTTGGAAATATTTCACTCCAACACAGGCTTGTTGACCAGGTACTTTAAGGTAGAATAAGTTGTATACATCTTGAAATGTCCTCATAACAGATATGGCTAAATTTCTACAGTGCGTAGACCAAGGCCAACCCCTTGCACTCTGTCGTTGAATAATTTTTTTCAGCCTATGATAAATTCTTACTTGTGAAGGCTATAGGATGGTTAACCTTTGCCTGCCTATGTTAGTAATGCACCCAGTGCAAAGCAAGAAGCATACACATGTACATGAAACTCCTTCTTCCAATCGGGAAATACCAGGATTGGCGCAGTCACCATCTTTTCATTCAACACATCTAAGATGCATTGACATTCCTCATCCCAATAGAATGTTGCATCCTTCTTCAGTATTTTTTCCATAGGCGCAATAATTTGAGCATAGGCTTTAATGAATTTTCTATAGTATCCATTGTGTCCTAGCATTGTGTGCAACTGTTTGACATTGCTAGGGGCCTCCAAGTTCAAAGTCACGATGATCTTTGCAGGGTCCACCATCAATCCTTGCTCACACACGACGTGACGCAGTAGGATCGGAAAAGGAACATAGAATATACATTTTTTCAAATTCAGCAATTTGGTATCTTTGACATGTATCCAACATAAGGTACAAACTTGCTACATGGCATTTTAGTAATCCAAACATGGTCCAGTCATTGAAGTATACTTCCATAAACTTATGAATGAATTCTTTGAATGCTACTTGACTGTTGGTGTCCGAAATTTCTCTATTTTACCCCTTTTCCATAAACTTTAACCTCTGTTTTATCTCTACTTAACCCTCTCATTCCTACACTAGTCCAAGATAATCATCTATTTCTACATATGCTTCATATTCCATAATTAAGATTTATTAAGTGCTTTATTAAGTATTTTACATAGGTTTCATGTCTGTTAGTATCTCTTGTAACTTATGTTTAATTTCCTAAGAGTAATTGAAGAACTAAGTGTTAATTATGAGTTAGCATGATTAGTCTTTAACCTTTGTTTTATCTCTACTTAACCCTCTCATTCCTACACTAGTCCAAGATAATCATCTATTTCTACATATGCTTCATATTCCATAATTAAGATTTATTAAGTGCTTTATTAAGTATTTTACATAGGTTTCATGTCCGTTAGTATCTCTTATAACTTATATTTAATTTCCGAAGAGTAATTGAAGAACTAAGTGTTAATTATGAGTTAGCATGATCAGTGCAGGCAGATTCCTGCACCACCAATGATGTTGCTCCGAGATCTCTATAACAGTTTGAATCCTGCCACGCGGGCATTTTGATCCACGACTCCTAGTGCGGTTGTGGACTAACTGAGGTTGGATATCAGTGGTGTATAGTCAGGGATATATGTAAGGATGGTCTATGGCCAGTGAAGTTCCTGTTCCATTATAACTATTAGCTAGTTTTGTAATATTGGTTGTTAGTTTGTTCAACTAAATGGCTTAAATAAGGAAATATTGTAATTAGCAGCATTGGGCTAAGGCCGAAAGACTATATATAATATAGATTGTAGGAAGAAACAAGAGAGCTATCTAAGTTGTAATTTCATTCACTATGTAATTTTGTATTGCCCTTGGCTTTGGGTTGGATTTGCGCCATCATGTATATTTTCTGATCAAGTTAATACAAGGAACTCGTCATGTTGTCTACACGTTGTGTCTAACTTACATTTTATGCATACTTGAGTGCTGAGTCATTTCATTTCCTCAATGGTAAACAAGTTAGTTGGCTAGGGCCCAGCCAACCCAGCTTGTTTACCCTTGTGCTTTCACCATTTAAAAGGTCTGTGTGAATACTTATTTGCAGTTGTGTGGTTTGAATGGTTCTTATGTTTATTTCATAATTTCTTAGTTAAATTTATTTCGTAGTTAAGTGTGAATGGATCCGTAGTTTGGAAGTTTGATTGAGCTTATTTCTTTTCAGCAATTCCTTTCCTGCAACTCTTGTCTTGGTTTGCTTCCGCTCGGGTAGTGGAGGAAGATTCTTCCTATACCAGTACATGTAGTTTTTTGCACTCTGGTTTATTCATTTACTTCACAACAAATGTTACATTTCTGCTTAACATTTTAGTTATTCCTGCAAGAAAAAGTATTATTAATTCCAGTAATCATTCTTAACATTAAAAGTATACCTCTGAAGGATCTGAGGATTTTTACATGGATTAAGAAAGGACATTATTACAAACACTTTACACCTGTATTTTATGACTTAAGAAAAAGGTACAGAAACATTACAAGTGGGTTGCCAAAGTTAGCTTATGCATGCAAATTACTTTGTTTGTTGCTTTGATCATTATGAATTGTTTTCGTTTTATGAAGTTGACTTTCATTGCAAGGTTCAGTTAATTAAAGCATTTCTTTTCCATGGATAATTTATCTCATAATTTAGTTTTCAATTGTAATTCTTTTCAACACGTATTTTAATTCTTTCGAAAGTAAATTGGAAACTTTGGTGAAGGAAGCTATTGTCTCTATGCAAGAATTGGTCTTTTGTCACAGGAACAGAGTGCTCTAAGCCTTAAGGCTTAAAGCACCTCCACAAAAACATAAATCTTCGGCAAGGAAGGTAAAATATACTTTTGCACAGAAGTACTGTACTTGCACTAGTGCAAGTAGATTGCAATAGTACAAGAATGGGTTGCTTGTGTAGAAGGAAAATCAATTGGGAAATAGATCTCTACAAGGGCCCACTTGTCAAGCTGTGAGCCTTCTATACTGGAGATAAACATAGTATTTCATTTCAACATTTAAGATTGCTTCCATTTGTGTGAAAGTTCCTTTACTTGATTTCCTTGCAAATTATTTTTTTACATTCCATCAGTAGAGTTTCTTTAGTGTTGATTGCCTTTAAAATTGTTTTCTATCTGATTCTGCAACATTCCTTTAAGAAATAGGATTAAGAATAGGAAAAGTTCATACCACTTCTGACATTACCTATGCTTCGACTCTAAGTTTATGAAACCTTTGGGTTGAAAATTAAATTTTGAGGAGTTTACTCAAGTACAGTTCTTACAACCAACATTTTGGCGCCGTTGTCAGGGAAGCGATTTGAATTGGTAATAATTTTCCATTTTTTGCAATAGGGGTAAGTCTACTATTATTTTTTCCCTGCAGTGTGCTTCTATTGTTTGAAAGAATTTATAGGTGTTGAGTTATTTTTGAAATTGCGGCTTTTATTTGAATTTTGTTTTGTCATTTTTTGAAATGAATGCCTAAAAGAGGTAGGGGTCCGAAGACCACTGGGGGCCAAAGCAATACTAATAAATCTAAAACCAAATCTCATATTGAGCCTTCTTTTGCAAGCAAAAATTCCAAACAAACTCAGATTCATCATGCAAGAACAATCCATTTGGGATCTAGTAGCAGTAGTCCAGGTGTGACATAGCCCATAAAGGGGAAGAACAAGGCTATTAGAACCCATATTTATCCTTCTCAGCTTGTTGAGAGCGGTTCACGTGGAAAAACAACAATCGCAGATCAGGAAGACCATGCAGAAGCAGCTGGTGAAAATGAGGTAAATGAGGAACAATCCACTTTTGGATTCCTAATTGTGGATTCTGATACACAAGTACAAATGAAAAATATTTCACCATCAGCTCTTCCTCATTTCTATGGTAAGGTACATGAAGACTTAGACTCTTTCTTATTTGAGTTTGATATTTTGTGTAGAAGTTATCATTATTCATCTGATGCCCAGAAGTTAAATTTGTTTCCTGCAACTCTCAACGATGCAACACTCCGCTGGTTCATGGGACTAGGAGGAAACACTATATCTTCTTGGGAGCAAATGAAGAGAGTGTTCTTGTCAAAATATCAAGAATATTGTAAAACTAGACATATTCAAGATGAATTCTTTACTATTGTGCAAAATGGTGATGAGACTCTAGAGGACTACTTGGAGAGATTCCTGTATATCCTCGAAAGGTCAAAGTACAAATTTGATAAAAGTACCATTAGAACCTTGTTCTTATGTGGGCTTATTGAGATTCTAGGAATAATTTAAATTTGTTGGCACAAGGGGATATTTCTCAAAAATATTTTGATCAAATATGTGACTTGTGTAGGAAATTCTCAAGGAACCAATATAGATTTGGTAAAGGAATTCGAAATATAAACAAAAAACTGAATCTATTGATGCTATGATTATTGGATTAGAAAATAAAATGGACAATATGAAAATTGAAATAATGAATACTATTAGTAAACAAATAGACTCTTTGAAGTTTCAGCAAAACTTGTAGAGGAACAAGAGTCATTGTCTATTTTTTCCAAAATGTAGAAGAAAGCATCTTTTAAGATAATATCCTCTTGATATTAAAGAAACTAATAAAGTGCAATTTGTGCAAAGAACCATGCCACAGAAAAATGTCCCTCCATACATGGGTTGAAAGCTGTACTTGAAGGAGGACAACCTAAAGCTGAATCACTGCATGCTATGGGAGCATGAAGAAGCAAGCCTCATGTAAGTGCAGGTATGCCTCCTGAACCTCCACCACATTTTTTTGGTTATAATGCACATTCATTTTCCTATCCTAACACTAGTCACTGTCAACATTGGCAGCATGGGAACCAATATCAGTATGGACAACCCTCCCAATCTTGGCAACAAAGATGGAGAGGGCCACACCATTCACACCATTCACATCATTCTTATCCTGTACCTATGCAGTCATACCCTCATACATATGAACCTTACCTAATGCCGCAACCATCATTACCTCAATTGAGTCAGCTAATGCAACCATTACCTTTACCTCCACTGTTTTGACCTTCTCAGCTGCCGACTCAACCATTACCCAACCACAATAACAAAGTGGTACAAATGATCCATTCTATGAACCCGATTTCTTCATCCAGATATCAGTCTACACCAGTTGGAGTCAATGACTTCCACTTGAGATCAGGGAAGATAGTAACCTAAAAAAATCAAAAGTAGCCTATGGTGATTATTAATGAGAAAGGATAGGAGGAAACTTCTGATTATTCTGAAAAATATGACACCATTCAGCCTATCCTTGTACCTTCTGAGCCCTTGTCATCTCCTTCCGACCGACCTCCCTATACAAAGAGGTTAGTTGTGGAGAAGAAAGACCCCATTCCTGAGTTTAGCTTGGCTTCTGAGCTTAGGAACCATTTCATAAGAGTAACTTTGCTCCAAGCTATTAAATAGATCCCCATTTGCACAAAATTCATTAGGGAAATCCATCTCAAGAAGCTAGGAAGGAGAAGATTAGAACCTCAAACAATTCAATTTGTTGGTAGAGCAGCAGAGTTAATGACGGGGTGATGCAGGAGCATTTACCTAAGGGAAAATCATTGTAAATAGTAGACATAGGAGGTCATGTATTTTTAGGAAATAGTTTTCCTAAGTCTCAAGTTAATGTAATTTAGGCCTTTTAGTGATTTAGTTAGATAAGAGAGGATGTGGACAATCGAGCTGAATAAAGGGACCTTTCTGTTTTAAAACAAAGAAAAATATGGAATGGATAAGTCTCTAGAAGACTTAATTAAATGTAATCTGCCATATGTATCCTATAGCGAGCTTTAGGGATTTAGTCGAGTGACTCAAGGAAAGGATGGGATCAGGTCCTTCATAGTAATCCAAGACAAAGTTTCCATATAAATATATGTAAGCCTATGGGCAGAAGAAAGAGGCCACTAATAGTAGAATTAGGCCTGTGTGTGTGAGAGACCAATGAGCTCGAATGTAATCTTGTCTTTTTACATTAATATATTCAGAGTTATTCCTGACTGTGTCAAGTGAGTGTGAATTGCATGTTTGTGATTAATTATAGTTTGAACTCTTAGGTTCTGTTATAGGAGATTGCAGGCAGAGTTCAGAGGACATGCAAAGGAGAAATTGAGTATTACTCAACAGAACAACAAAGCAAAATTGGGCCAAAACAGAACCCAAGTGGAAGCATAAGGTGGAGTTGAAGAGCTTTGCAAGGACAAAAATCAAGAGAGAGTGAGGAGTTTAAGCTCAAATGGAAGAGAGAGCTACAAATGGGCCGAAGGCCAAAACCTTTAAAGAAGAAAACCATAGAAGAACTGATGACTTAGCGTAAGAACTAAGTAAAGGAACGAACAGAGAAGCGTGAGGTGTTAGTGCTCAGCGGCCTTTGGATCTAGGTGGTCAATGACTATGATTAAAATCGCAATCGCATTTCAGAGGTGCCAAGTAACGATGACAACCAAAATAGCGAACTCCAATGAGCAATGTGGCAATATTGCCGATAGACAGATTGACGATTGCACAATCAGAGGTTTAGAGTGGAAGAAGCTAGGCACGATTGGAGAAGCAATATTCGATAGTGATAATCGGAGTATCGGAGCTCAAACCTATCAGAGTTCATAGGAGTGGAAAGGTGATAGACTAAGAGGTAGACCCGATGTGTTTATAAATGGGGGTTCAATGCATTTGAAGTTTGATATATATGTTTGGCGCTGTTTTCCTTTCTAAACAGGAATATGAAGAATTAAGCGTCGATTCCTTTATATACGTTGATACTGAGAGCGAATTGACATTGATCAAAAAAGCAATCAGCAGGTCTAATCATGTGTGTAGATAAGGCAGGAAGGAAGGATGATCCTGTTTGACTAACAACAACACGTTTTTCGCAGAATGACAGGATCAATCAGATCAGCTGATAGGTCGCCGAATGAATGGAGGGATCTTTGTTTTCGAATTTCTCTAATTTGGAGAGGTTCATTTAGTAGTATTTCCCTGTAAAGGGCAATAAAATCTTTCTTTTCCATTGAATAATGCTTATCCCGAGGTATAACCACGCGAGACATTTGTAGTACTGTCCACTCATATTGTGCCAAACACTCGAAAAGGAAACACAAATTCTCGTAAACGAAAAGATATTCCTTCTTAAACATATAAAGAATCGTTTATTTCCCAGTTTGGAAGGGAAACCGCATATCGAGAAAAGGAAGGCATATATGTATGCATGATCAGGGAATGAATGCAAAGGCCGATTGCAATGAAGTTAAACCTCGGGAGCCATGACAAGACTGTATTGTAGGCAGAAAAGGTATGTGGAAGTTAATTCCTTTATAATGCTTTATAAAGTGGAAGAGCGCCGATAGAAGGTTATATATGTTAAAACATACATAATGATGTGTTAAGGGGGTTCTAATTCCCGATAAGAAGGATTTGAGGAAAGACTTTAATACAAGTCATAACCAAAGGTTTGAGGGTTCATATAATCCCGATAGGAGGTTTCAGGTAGGGTGATTAAGTTCCTATGCACATGAACTGATTATAAAGGGGCCTTGACCATTTATGTTCTGAAGATTTGACTCCATTGTAGAGTTAAATACCTAGGGTAGTTGTGGACGCATTGTTAAATGCATATTGTGGGTATATGTTGGTTAACCCTCACATCATTTTGCTAAGTATGGTTATACGCTGGGGGACCCATGCACCGTTAGTGGTATTAGAGTAGATTTGTAATCTGTAAAAGGAGAAATTTTGAAGTTCTTGGAAGAGTGTAGCATTCCAGCAGAGGCTTGGAGTAGGTAGGAACAGAGGATTCCATGAAGGAAAGAGAAATCAAGATTGCTTAATGCAAGTTCTGAAGGAAAGAGGACTTAAGGGACAAAACAGAGGACAACCCATTCAAAGTGCAGAAGAATGGGTGAAACAAGATCATGATAAGGTCTTGAAGGAGAGGTAATATGTTATGCTCTATTTTAAATTAAGATATACTAATGCACAGGTGACAGAAAGAAAATTTGTGAGAGGAGAACTGGATGTGTTCTTGAAGATAGAGTAAGGGGAACACTTTAAAGGAGAAGTGGCAGTGAATCTAAAGAATCCAACAAGAGATTGGACAGAGAGGACAATTGAAGTGTTCTCAACAGGAAGTGAGAGATTGTAGAAGCCTAGAAGGAGCAAAGGTGTTGCTTAAGAGGAGGTTCCAGATAGAGGACCATACTTACCAAAAGATTGACTGAGGAGAGCTTAGTGAGGTAAGATTGCAGCCAGGAGTACTAGCTGTTGCAGAGGCTTGTTGTAAAGGAGCTCATGAAGAAAGAAGAGAAGAAGATGGGTACTGATAGTCATAGCAGAGGTTCAGAGAGAATCCACAACAGAGGATATAAGAAAGAGGATGCCAAAAAAAATGGCAAGAGGATGAGTCAAGAAGAAATTGACAAAGAGGTTTCTGAATTAAAATAACAACTCAATGCATTAAGGAGAATGCTTGAGGAAAGCCAGAGACTAGGTTGTATCTTGAGGAAGAAGCTAGTAAAATGGCAAGAAATATAGAGAAGGCTACAACAAAAGCAAGTGAGATCGCTGATGGAAAAACTCAAGGAAGTTGATTTGGAAATGGAAATGGAAGAGTCCATTTGTGAACCTAAACAAGGAGAAATTCTGGGAGAAAGTGAAGATGAAGACTTGAAGACTGAAACTTCAAGTGAGGCCAAAGGGTCACATGATTTCATGTTTGATAATTTGTGTATGTTTGTAGGTGAAACAGGTGAAGGACAATTTGTTGATATTTTCATAAAAGAGGAAGAAAACAAGCAGAATCAAAATTTTTTTCGAAGAAAATGAGATAGATAGGTCTCATATACAGTTGGGGGAAGATATCAAGAAACCAAGTGAAGGGCTTGAGGAGATTGAAGAAGAGACTATCAAAGAATTTCTAAATCACATGAATGATTTAGAACAACAAGGAAATATGATGGTTGAACCATCAAGTGAGACCATAGGGTCTTATCTTTTTAAGACTAATAGTTTTTCTGTGGAAGTAGAACAAATGCAGAAGAATATTAATGCAGATGATGGGACAAGGGTAGCTCTTGGAGAAGGTAAACAGTAAGGGATTGGAGGCAAACTTGAGGAATAGATTATGTTAGCTGAAAACATAGTAAAGGATCATAAATTCACTATGATGGTAGGCACAGTGGAGATAGCCATGGAAACTGTTGAGACAGTCAAGGAAAAAGAAGGACATCCACTGAAAGATGTTAAGAAGGAAGAATTCTATGAAAAAGACTTAGGAAAGGGAGAAAGAACACTAACAAAAGAGTGTTTTGAAGAGGATGGACAATCTTTTGAAGATGTCAAAAGTCTGGAGGAGTATCTTGTAGAAGATGAATACTTTGAAGAGGAAAATGAGAAGGAGTGTGTATTAGAAAATGAGGAGTACTCTAGGAGAGTAGAGTATGATGGAGAATACCTCTTGAATGAGGGAATAGTGATTGGTTGCAACAGAAAGACCTTGAGATTAAAAGGGTCAGAGGAAGACAGTGTTTTAACACTATAACACAACATGTGAAGGATGAAGTTGGAAGAAGAGAACATTGTGATGAAATTCTTGCTAAGTGTGAAGAAGAGATTAAAATGTTGGAGAAACTGATGAGAGAACTTGACGTTAGAACAAAAGCTACAGTTATAGTTTCTGAAGAAGAAGATGTGTCTCAAGTAGCCATGGAGATAGAAAGATGTAATAATTTGTTTGCATGTCCATCAAACAGCATGAATGAGTATGATTATGTGATCAAAGAGATTGAGCAAAGATTATTTGAAGATGGTATGAAGGTTCTTAAAGAACAAGAGGGTAAGGATGAAAAGGAGGCAGTAGGAATCAAAAAAATTCAAAGTGAAGATCATTAACAACAAGTTAAGAAAGGAGAAGTTCACTATTTTGAACCCAAGTAGGAAGACATCATTAGAACAGATGGTGTGGAAGAGAGACTAATTGACAGACTCACGAATTTTGCTGAGAATTTGAATCAGCATACTGATATGCTAACAGAGGAGGAGGAAATAGAACAACAAACTGAAATGTTGCCAAAGAAGTAAGGGGCACCAAGGCCTCATGTTTTATATTTTAACAATTAGTTTGTGAATGTTGTTTATGTTGCAGATGACGAAAAACATTTGAAGAAGAACATAAAGGTCCAAAAGATAAAGGAAAGCAACAATAATCTAAAGATCAGAGAAAAGAAAGATATGGACCAGCCCAAAGATATGATGGACATAGAAATTGAAGAAATGTGGGCGCTGATGATGAAGCAGTCCAAATAGAGAAAATGGTATTAGCAACAAGAAAAATCAATCAGAACTTGAATAAGAAGAAGAAAATGGAGCAAAAGACAGCAAAAGTGCCGCAGCAACAAGGGAACAAAGCATGCAGACAGTTACAGAACAAAGTGTGGGATCCAGGAAGACAAAGATCAGAAGACACATGATCAGGAGATCATGAATACTTTCTACTTTGGGAGTCTGATGCAGGAGCATTCACCCAAGGGAAAATCATTGTAAATAGTAGACATAGGGGGTCATGTATTTTTAGGAAATAGTTTTCCTAAGTCTCAAGTTAATGTAATTTAGGCCTTTTAGTGATTTAATTAGATAAGAGAGGATGTGGACCATCGAGCTGAATAAAGAGAATTTTCTGTTTTAAAATAGAGAAAAATATGGAATGGATAAGTCTCTAGAAGACTTAATTAAATGTAATCTGCCATATGTATCCTATAGCGAGCTTTAGGGCTTTAGTCGAGTGATTCAAGGAAAGGATGGGATTAGGTCCTTCATAGTAATCCAATCCAAAGTTTCCATATAAATATATGTAAGGCTATGGGTGGAAGAAAGAGGCCACTAATAGTAGAATCAAGCCTCTGTGTGTGTGCGAGACCGATGAGTCTCGAATGTAATCTTGTGTTTTTACATTAATGTATTCAGAGTTATTCCTGAATGTGTCAAGAGAGTGTGAATTGCATGTTTGTGATTAATTATAGTTTGAACTCATAGGTTCTGTTATAGGAGATTGAAGGCAGATTTCAGAGGACACGCAAAGGAGAAATTGAGTATTGTTCAATAGAACAGCGAAGGGAAATTGGGCCAAAATAGAACCCAAGTGGAAGAAGAAGGCGGAGTCAAAGAGCTCTGCAACAACAAAGATCAAGAGAGAGTGAGGAGTTTAAGCTCAAATGGAAGAGCCAGCTATGAATGAGCAAAAGGTCGAAACCTTTAAACAAGCAAACCACAGAAGAACTAATGACTTAGCGTAAGAACTAAGTAGAGGAATGAACAGAGAAGCGTGAGTGTTAGCACTCAGCAACTATTTGATCTGGGTGGTCAACGACTATGATTAAAATCACAATCGCATTTCAGAGGTGCCAAGGAATGACGACAACCAAAATAGTGAACTTCGACAAGCGATGTGGCAATATCACCAATAGACTGATTGATGATTGCGCAATTGGAGGTTTAGAGTGGAAGAAGCTAGGCGTGGTTGGGGAAGCGATATCCGATAGTAATAATCAGAGTATCGAAGCTCGGACCTATCAGAGTTCGGAGGAGTGGAAAGGTGATAGACTAACAGGCAGACCTGATGTGTTTATAAATGGGGGTTAAATGCATTTGAAGTTCGATATATATGTTCAACGGTGTTTTCCTTTGTAAACAAGAATATGAAGAATTAAGCACCGATAGTGTATTTCCCGGTTTGGAAGGGAAATCGCATATCGAGAAGAGGAAGGCATACATGTATGCATGATCAGGGAAGGAATGCGAAGGCCGATTGTGATGAGGTTAAACATTGGGAGCTGTGACAAGACTAGAAGGTAGGCGAAAAGGGTATGTGGAAGTTAATTCCTTTATAATGCTTTATAAAGTGGAAGAGCATTGATAGAAGGTTATATACATTAAAATGTATATAACGATGTGTTAAAGGGGTTATAATTCCTGATAAGAAGGATTTGAGGAAAGACTTTAATCCAAGTCATCACCAAAGGTTTAAGGGTTCATATAATTCCGATAGGAGGTTTCAGTTGGGGTGATTAAGTTATTATGCACAGGAACTACTTATAAAAGGGCCTTGAACATTTATGGTCCAAATATTGGATTCCATTGTAGAGTTAAATACCTGGGGCAGTTGTGGCTAACCCTGGCATCATTTTGCTAACTATGGTTATATGCTGGGGTACCTGTGCACCATGAGGTGTATGCACATGGAGAAATATACTGACCCCATAAACCCTGTTGTCTCTGTCCTGATAGGTGATGTACTTATCTCCAATGTACTTATAGACTTGGGGGCAGGAATTAACGTTATGACCAAGCAAAGCATGGATAAACTCGGATTGCTCCATATTCATCCTACTCCCACTGTGCTCGAACTAGCAGATAGATGTAAAATCAAGCCAGAAGGGGTGTTGGAAGATGTGGTCATTTCCCTAGACTCTTGGAAATATCTTGCAGCTTTCATTGTGCTTCAGCAAAAGAATCCTGTGGGAGGACATCCCTTGACCTTGGGACAACCATGAATTTCCACGCCTGATGCTTATATCAGATTTCATTATCATGATATGTACATTTCCCATGGAGATTCCAGGAAGAAGGTCACCTTGTATCCACCCGCTAGATCCATTGAGAAGATCCAAGACACTTTATGGTTAGACTACAATAGTGATGAGGAGACACGATCTGTTTCCTTGATACATCAGAATGTTGAGTTCTCACAGGAGGGTGAGATTTAGGACATCCTGAATAATCTAGACACCATGCCTAATTTTGAGTCATTGAGTCATATTTTTAGTCTAGATTTTTGGGAAAGATATGACTCTCTACCTCCCTCACCACCATCTCTAGTGACACCTTGGGGTAATCTTGAGCCTAATACCACTCTTGTTGAGATTAGTCCAGGTAAATCCTTGCATATCAATTCAGACTTGGATCCTTCCCAGCAAGAGTAGCTTGTGAATTTGTTGTGAAACCATCTTGATGCCTTTGCATGGAGCTATAAAGATATGAAAGGAATTCATTCTAAAACTTGTACACACCATATCTATATTCAGGATGGAGCCCAACCTATCCGACAACCCCAAAGGCGAATGAACCCAGCTCTAAGAGATGTTGTAAAGGAAGAATTGTAAAAACTCTTAGATGATGATTTTATCTATCCTATTTCTGATAGCCAGTGGACCTCTCCATTGGTAGTAGTCTTGAAAAAATATGGGAGATGGCGCAATTGTGTTGACTACAGAGAATTGAAAAAAGCCACTCTCAAATATTACTTCCCCCTTCCTTTCATCGATTGGGTAATTGATACCCTTGCTGCTAAGAAGTGCTTTTCTTTTCTAGATGTATTTAGCGGGTATAACCAGATACAAATTGCACCCGAGGATTAAGACAAAACCACTTTTACATGTCCATGGGGTATATTTTCTTACTGAGTGCTTCCCTTTGGGCTATATAATGCCCTAGCTGCCTTTGAAATGGTAGTATTGGCTATTTTTGTTGACCTTGAGTTTGTAGAAATCTATATGGATGACTTTTTTGTGTTTGGGGATTCATTTCAGGAAGCCCTCAGGAATCTAGAAAAATTACTTCTTTGCTACCAAGAAGCTCATCTCGCCTTGAGTGACAAAAAGTGTAGATTCCTGTGCAAGGCGAGGTTGGTTCTTGGCCATATTATTTTTGAAAAAGGTATCTAGGTTGACCCTGCAAAAATAGAAATTATTTTGAGTCTCCCTATACCCAAAACTCAAAGGGAAGTGAGAGGTTTTCTAGGAAATGCAAGCTACTATAGGAGATTCATTGAGAATTTCTCAAAGACAACTACCCCCCTTTTCCGACTTTTGGCTAAGGATAGTGAGTTTTCTTCGTCCACAACTTCCCAACAATCCTTTGGGACATTGAAGGAAAAACTAGTCTAGGCACCAGTTTTTTTGAGAGGACAAAACTGGTCCTTGCCATTTCATATTTCCTCTGATGCCTCAGATACTATTATTGGTGTAGCTTTAAGACAAGAAGAAGACACACAATATTATGCTATTTATTTCATTACTAAAAACTTGTTACCTGCTGAACTAAATTATACGGTTACTGAGAAAGAGTTTTTAGTTGTAATTTTTTCCATTAATAAATTCAAACATTATATTATAGGATATGAAGTCTTTGTACATACTAACTATTCCACGATGAGATATTTGATGAATAAACCATTAAATAGTGGTAGGTGACTAGGTGGTTATTATTGTTGCATGAATTTAATATTACCATTGTTGATAGACCAGGAAAATTGAATGTAGTAGCAGATTATCTTTCAAAGATTAAATAATCCTGGTGAAGCAATTCCTATTGATGATCATTTTCCTGACGAACATATTTTTGTTGTGTCAAGAAAATCCCCATGGTTTGCTGACATAGCTAACTATTTAGTTACTAGAAAATTACCACCTCACTTATCCACTCATGAAAAATGGAATACCATATAGAAAAGTGTTGCATATTCCTCGATTCAAGGAGACTTCTTTTACATTGGAGAAAATCTCATTATCTGTATATGTGTAAGAGAGGAAGAAGTGTTTGATATTTTAAAATCCTCCCATGATGAAGCTTGTGGGGGTCACTTCATCGATAAGCGGACTACATACAAGTGTTACAAGCTAGCTATTTTTGGCCTTCCTTGTTTAAGAATGCCAAACAATATGTGAAGCGGTGTGATAGCTGTCAACGAGTTGGCTAGCTTAATCAAACCAATGAAAGGCCTTTATGTCCTCAAGTTATGATTGAGCCTTTTGAAAAATGGGCCATTGATTTCGTAGGACAAATAAATCCAACATCATTAAATAAAAAACATATTTTGGTTTGTATAGATTTCATTACAAATTGGGTAGAAGATAAAGCTATTTCTTTCGCTACTAAAAGAGTTGTTGTTGATTTTCTTTTTGTTGAAATATTTACTAGATTTGATGTGCCTAGAGAAATCGTTTCTGAAAATGAACCACAATTTATTTCTAATTTGGTACAGGGTGTGATGGAGGAGTATAAGATATGGCACAGGAAATATACACTGTATCACCCGCAAGAAAATGGTCAGGTGGAGTCCAAAAATAAGGTGATTGAGTCGATCCTCACAAAGATGGTAAATCTTCACAGAAAGGATTGCGCTGACAAATTACCGAAATCATTATGGGCATATCGAGCTACTTGGAGAAACAACACATGACACACACCATATGAGATGGTGTATAGAAAAGAAGTCCTCTTGCCGATATAATTCCAGATTAATAATTTCAAAACTACAGTCCAATTGGGGCTAGATCTCTCTAAAGCACAGCAGCAACGTCTTCTATAGTTGAATGAGTTAGATGAACTCCAATGGGATGTTGTTCAGTAGAACATCTTGGTTCAACAACAACACAAGAAGTGTCATGAAAATTCCATTCAGAAAAAGCAATTCCAACCAGGTGATTGGGTTCTCCTTTATGATTCTAGATTCAAATATTTGAAAGGGGAATTCCACACACGTTCGATGGGACCCTATGAGGTGGTCGCAGTGTTTGAAAATGGAGTGGTAGAAATTAAAACTAGTGATGGATGGAATTTTGTGTTCCTGGTAAATGGGCATAGATTGAAGGTATATTTTCAGCCCCTTACTAAAGGAGATTTTATGCACTAAGTCCAATAACAATTTGAAAAGGAGTTGGTAGGTGGTAACACCAACCTATTGATGATTTGATTCCTTCTTTTCCTTAGTTAAAAAATAATAAAATAAAAATGACAAAAAAAAACGTATACAAAAAAAAATCCTATAATTATGAAAATTAGTTGACTAAATGATTGCAGAAAGATCAACCTGGAAACTAGCATGCTTGCAAGAAGATTGAAATTATAATAAAAAGGGAATGTTACCTGAGTTTTAGATATGTTGGCTGCCACCAAGAAGAGGTAGGTTCAAGAAACCAAGCCCTTACCCAAGTTTGGGGTAACTAGCATGGAAATTTTTATCCAAGTAGACACTTAATTCCTACTGCAATTACTTGTTCCAGCACCAGTGCAAGAAAATTTTCAAGGTAAAAAAAAACTATTCCTTCTATTTCTCGTTTCGAAAATTCCCATTATTTTCTTTCTAAAATCCCCAAAGAATTACCTTCCTCTTTCTTCTAAGAAAACTACCCTACCCGATTATGTAAAATCCCTCTTTTCCCCTGAATTGTTTTCCACATCCCATTTCGTTTACCCCCTTGGTGATATTATTTCTAGAATCCCTGTTGTAATGTTCCTTCCCATTCTGAAAATTACCCTTTTCCCATTTCTTTATTCCCTCATAAATTGATTGTGGAATTTGATGCAGCCAATCTAGAAGGCATGCTCATGAAACACCAAAGGATGGTGAATAAAACTTTTCTTGTATATTGAGGGAAAAAAATTTAAAATCTAGCTACAGATTTCTGTTCTATCAGAATTTTTGTTTTGGTAAAATCTCTAGTGCAAGCATGATCAATGCAGGAATGGGACCGACTGTGGAAGAAAATGTAAAATAAATTTGACAAAGTCCAGGAGTGTCTTATGAAAGATGTTTATGGAACTTTATTACCCTACACATGAGTACTGATAAATCATAGCATTATATATTTTTTAATTAATACTCTGTTATATCATTTACTGACTTAGGAAATTTTTTAAAGTGCAAGATATATTGGGTTCTGAAATCTAATTTTTTAATGAGTACGAAAATATGTATTGATTAAATTATGGGGTAGACTGTGGGATAGTATTGACTGTTTGATAACTTGTATTCACCTCCATCGAAACAATCTCGCATTACCTTTTCATTATTATCTTACCTCGTAACCCGATCATTATGACCGTTGCACCACCACCGCGTAAGTCTCTGCCACATCCAATCATTATTGTTCACCCATAGTAGGTTGATATGTATCTACATCTAATCCGAGGAGTTTTTTTCATCATGATTGGTTGGGTGGGACTGAAAAGACGGAGGATGGATGAACCTCTATCATAAAGCTCTCAGCAATTGTTGGTATCACTCACCAAAATCCTTTTGAGGTTGTGACCAAGAATTATGAAGTGTAATTCGAACATGGCACCCATAAGGAATGAGCTGTCATCCTTGAAGGAGATTGAGCAGACCGCAGAATACTGGAACAATCTTGCACTATTGCAAGAATCTAGGTTCCTTCCATTTTTACAGAAGTTCGATAGTTTCGACATGGGTGTGGTGTTGGAGTTCATGAAGACATTTGAAGGAGGCTAAGTCAAGATCAGATCATTAGAATACAAAGTCACAGAGGAGTCCATTGTGCAAGCTATAGGCTTGCCAACTACAGGGGAGTAGTGGTTCAAAAAGGAGTAGCTTGGGAAGAAACGATGGCATCGGTTTGTGGTTGACAAAAAGCTTAAGGTTGATTGGAAGAAGGGACCTTCGCAGAGTTCCATGATCGGGAAATGGTGAGACCTCCTATTCATATTGCATAAATTTGTGACCTGTGAGAGACATTATACATTAGCATCTATGTATCACCTTCAGTTGTTGCTGCACTTTGAGTCAGGAAAACTTGTTAATTTCCCTTACTACCTACTCAAAAGTCTCGAGAAAATGGCGAAGGGTGTGCAGATTGGGAACGCAAGCCAAGTCATGAATAAGCAATATCATCATGGGCTTATCACAATCCTTGTTAAGAAAGTGCTGGAAGAAAAGGGTGTGACCTAGGAAGCATTCCTGAAGGAGTTTCAAGTGAGGAGTGCAGGGAAGTCTGCTAGCAAGAGTAAAAGGAAGAAAAGGAAGGTAGAGACATTGTCCCCTACCAAGAAAAAAAGGTGAAAGCACACTGGTACAAGTAGAAAAGAAGTCTGTCAAAAACACTCTGCCCTTGACAAAGAAAATAAAAATCAAAACCTCAACGAGGAAGAACACGGTCTCTCTCGGGATGAATTAGTCAATCTCTCCGATTGTGATTGGTGAATCACCCCAAGTTTCACCTAAAGATCATAATCTTTCAGTGCTTGTGGATGTAGTGGCCCACACCGTGGTAAACGAGGAGAACATGGAAGACGACATATTGTTGTCTACCTTTGTTCGCAAATTAAGAAAGAGGAAGACAACACTAAGTGCAGGTGAAGTTCAAGAAGAGTGTCACAAGGATGATGAGGCACAACACATGGAGACCCTCGATAATTTCAATGAACAGGACATCGAAACCGTCAATGTCCTTGAGGAACTAGGTAATGAAGCCTCGGTTTTTTTTGAGGAATAGGTTACTGAAACCCCTACTGGATTAAATGAAGAGGGTATTGAATCCCTAGAAGAATTGGAAGTACAGGGCATTAAAAACCCTATGGAGTTGAGTGCGCAAGGTATTGAAACCCTTCGCACAAAGGCTGTGGAGGGCACCAAAACCCTCAGTGATAAGGAAACCCAGAGCACAGAAACTTTTGGTGATGTCATAATGCAAATGCTGCACGACCTTGATCTTGACAATGATGGGACTTGTTTTGAGTCCGTTGTAGAGAAGGTATTTACACCAGAGGATCTGAGCACGAAACCCTCTACCCTCTACCTCAATAACCGAATAGTAGAATTGGAGTAGCAAGTTCATGACCTAAAGGCTCTGAACTAGGTCATGAAGGAGCAAAATTGGAAAAAGCAAAGCGAGGTAAGGCTGCTAATAGAGGTCAAGAAGCAGAAACAACAAGTAAAAGTATGGAAGTATCGGGCTTCCAAATGCTACAAATGCCTCAAGAAGGTGACTAATCAGCTAAAAGGAGCTCGACGTAAAAAGCCAAAGGCAATGGAAGTATGAATAAGTATTGAAGTACATGATTGAGAGCTGGCCATCCATTTTTGAAGTTTTTTTTGTAGAAGGTAAAATGTTGTGTAAGGACACACAAAAGCTTAGGGATGGGAAGATGTTGGTGTCCAAAATTGCTCTATTGTTACCCCATTTCCATAAACTTTAACCTCTGTATTATCTCTACTTAACCCTTTCATTCCTGCACTAGTCCAAGATAATCATCTATTCCTACATATGCTTCTTATTTCATAATTAAGATTTATTAAGTTCTTTATTAATTATTTTACATAGATTTCATGCCTAATAGTATCTCTTGTAACTTATGTTTAATTTCATAAAAGTAATTGAAGAACTAAGTGTTAATTATGAGTTAGCATGATCATTGTAGGAAGATTCCTGCACCACCATCGATGTTGCTTTGAGATCTCTGTAACAATTTCAATCCTTCCACGCGGGCATTTTGATCCACGACTCCTACTTCGGTTGGCGACTAACTGAGGTTGGATATCAGCAACATATAGTCAGGGATACATGGCAAGGATGGTCTACGGTCGAAAGGCTTGAATAAGGAAATATTGTAATTAGCAGAACTAGGCTAAGGCCAAAAGACTTTATATAATGTAGACTATAGGAAGAACCAAAGAGCGATCTAAGTTGTAATTTCATTTCACTGTGTAATTTTGTATTGCGCTCGGCTCTGGGATGGATTTGCACCATCATGTATATTTGCTGATCAAATTAATACAAGGAACTCACCATGTTATCTACACACTATCTCTAACTTAAATTTTATGCATACTTGATTGCTGAGTCATTTCGTTTCCTAAATGGGAAACGAGCTGGTTGGCTACAGCCCAGACAACCCAGCTCATTTACCCTTATGCTTTTGCCATTTAAAAGGTCTGTGTGAACACTTATTTGCAGTTGCGTGGTTTGAATGGTTCTTATATTTATTTCAGAAGTTCTAAGTTAAATTTATTTCATAGTTAAGTGTGAATAGATCTGTAGTTTGGAAGTCTCATTGAGCTTATTTCTTTCCTGCAATTCCTTTCCTGCAACTTTTCTCTTGGTTTGCTTCCACTCAGGTCATGGAGGAAGATTCTTCCTGTACCATTGCATGTAGTTTCCTGCAATCCAGTTTATTCATTTTCTTCACAACAAATGTTGCAATTCTACTTATCATTTCAGTTATTCCTGCAGGAAAAAGTATTATTAATTCCAGTAATTGTTCTTAACATTAAGAGTATACTTCTTAAGGATCTGAGGATGTTTATATGAATTAAGAAAGGATGTTATTACAAACACTTTATACTTGCATTTTATGACTTAAGAAAAAGGAATAGAAACATTACAACCGGGTTGTCGAAGTTAGTTGATGCATGCAAATTACTTTGACTGTTACTTTGATCATTCCGAATTGTTTTCGTTTTATGAAGTTTACTTTCATTGCAAGGTTCAGTTAATTAAAGAATTTCTTTTCCATAGATAATTTATCTCAGAATTTAGTTTGCAATTGCAATTCTTTTCGACACGTCTTTTAATTCTTTCGAAAGTAAATTGGAAACTTTGGCGAAGGAAGCTCTGTCTCTGTGCAAGAATTGGTCTTTTGTCATAGGAACATAGTGCCCTAAGGCTTAGAGCACCTCCACAAAAACATGAATCCTTAGCAAGGAAGGTAAAATATACTTTTGCACAAAAGTATTGTACTCGCACTAGTGCAAGTAGATTGCAATAGTACAAGAACAAATTGTTTGTGTAGAACGAAAATCAAATGGGAAATAGATCTCACTAAGGGCCCACTTGTCAAGCTGTGAGCCTTATATACTGGAGATAAACATAGTATTTCATTTTAGCATTTAATATTTCTTCCAGTTGTGCGAAAGTTCCTTTACTTGATTTCCTTGCAAATTATTCTTTTACATTCTAGCACTAGAGTTGCTTTGGTGTCAATTTCCTTTAAAATTGTTTTGTATTTGATTCTACAACATTTCCTTTAATAAGTAGAATTAAGAATAGGAAAATTTCATACCACTTCGGGCATTTCCTATTCTTTGTCTCTAAGTTTACGAAACCCCAGGGTTGACAATTAAGTGTTGAGGAGTTTTCTTAAGTACAATTCCTGCACCCAACAATGAGTACACGGGAAACTTTTGCAGATGTATTCTTTAATCCAAAAGGCATAACAATGTACTGAAATCAACCCCATTATGTCACGGAGGTGGTTTTGCATTGATCCTCTAGCGCAATCTTAATTTGGTGATAATAGGAAAACCCATCAGTAAAGGAATAGGCCTGCTGCCCTCCAACATTGTCTAATGCTTCATATGTAAATGGCATTGGAAATGGATCATGGACACATGCATTATTCAACTTCCGCATATCTACGCAGAAACTTATTTTTCCCTTTTGTTTCTTCTCTTGGACTACCATCGGGCTCACCCAATCGAACTCTTCCATAGGTTCTATAATGCCACCATCCAACATTTTATCCAGCTCTTGGTGAACATTCTTCTGATACTTAATATTAAGGCGATAAGGCATCTATATCACAGGCTTCACATCTAGATTCAATGTGATCTGCATAACACCTAAATCGCCAACTATGCCCTTTAAATCTGAAAAATTAGTTGGGAAGAGATCCTGGTACTCGTGAAGTAATTCAACAACTTTTTCTACTATATCATCATCCCAATAATCTCCAATCTTCGTGAACTTCAGTTCTTGCTCAGTGCCAATGTTTAATTGTCTTGTTTTCAACGGTGTGGAGATGTTTGGGTCCTCTGCTTATGGTCCTTCTATTATGTGATGCCCTTCTGTTTCTTGAATATTCATATTCCTCGAGTCTTCTTCCTCCTCTTCAATGGTTATATTATATCATTCCAATCCGTGGCGCAGTTGGGTACTCCAATCAGGTTAGGTCCATTCCATAGGTTCCTTTGGCATCATGAAGATAACCAGTTTAATATCTTGAAGCACTTCGTCAATTATTGCAAACCCTTCCTCGAAGCTGAAGGTCAATAAGAAAGTTTCTGTCAATACATCCCATTTCCCAGTGTCGTGGCGGATCTCTGTCTCGAGATACCAGTTCATGGGGATTATATCCAAGGTATGACAAAATATATGTACCCATTCTGGCTGCGATTCCATCCTCCACGCCTTAGTCCACTTTGCCTAGTGATCACACAGATCATCGTTCCCACTATAATTCTCAATCACCTTGGTATTAGCATGCCCAAATCATAACATCATCATTCACCTGTAATCCCTCCAACGAGAAAAACTCTCCTTAAGCGTACCCCACCATCATGTAGGTGTAGCGCACAACACCAACTCCAATGCTTGAAAATTGTGGTGTTTAGGGACTTGGCACTCGAATTCATCTAAAAACATGTCTATGTCAGTCAGACCATCATAATAAGATAGCTTCCTTACCTCCAAAAAAACACAGCATAGTGACTTCGTCATCACATTGCATCGTAATGTAGATACTTCATGTAAGTGTTTGTTCCAATGCTCTAATTCCTCATCTGATTCAGAAGTGCGTGAACTCTCCCAGTCCCATGTGATCCATCCATCCTCCGTTGGATTGATCCAATCCTGATCTCGCACTGTTACCTTATATATTTGATCCAGCTCGTCATCACTTTCTACATAACCATGGACAGGTACAGTAAGCATGCTCCTTCTGCAGGATCCAGTGGAAATACGACCCTAAGCAACTTCTTTTCAAAGGTCATTTTACTCTTCTTCAAATTAATGACCCCATTCGTATCAATAGCCCAGTCGATTCCCAGGAGTGCAAGTTAGGGATTATTTCCATCCAAAATTTCTATAACTTCGAAGTCTGCTAATCCATTCGCACCTTCAATATCAACTGTCACTCCATCCAATCATCCCATGGAGATGATTTTTTGTTGATTCGTCATTAGGAGCTGATTCAAAGACCACTACAGCATAGGTCTCCCCATCCTTTCCCATCTATATTTTGGTAAAACATTTGCATCATACCCCAGATCAAAAATTACTTGGTCCATTTCATAATCACTTATCTACATTGTTAGCCGCATCTCGTGCCATGTTCGTGTGTTATGCTTACCAATCTTTCTTATTGTGCACTATTATGTAGGAGTATTTTCCTTATTGGAGCACTTGTCTATTAAATCTTGCAATCCTTCAACAACTCTTTGATTATGCAGCAACTTCATGCAAGTTTTCAAGAAAGTAGCTAGTATAGAAGGATCTACTTCCTGCGATGCATTAGTCTTCAACGTTTTCTCCTGAATTCTTGAGGTGGAGGCCTTAGTGAAGTTCTTCTTTTCCTCTAGGAACATTTCTTTAGCGTGGTTCAGATCAACATTGACTTCTTTCTCAGCATCCTTTCATAACCATCCCTTTTTCTCAGGCTACTTACCTTTATCTGTTCCAGTTGTTATACCACTTCCTGACATAATGTTTATGTTTAGATCCTCCTCACGAGGCTTAGCCCTCATCATTTGTAAATTCTACATAGCCCATTGAGGATGCATTTTCTTTTCTTGCATTTTAGCTATTAGCACTGGACAATCTTCTATGACATGGTTGATTTCTATAGTATTGATACGAAGGGTGTGTAGGATTCGAGAAATCTCGCGTAAAGTTCCACGACTATTTGCAGTTGTAGTAGATAACCTAACCATGACCTCTACCAGGTCCTCCTCCTCTTCCTTATCCTTGGCCTTGAAAACCCCTGGACGCTCCTCCTACACCTTGATCTGGGGGTTGAGTTTCTACCTGCATACAGTAAGTAGGGGTTCTTTCCATCATTAACTCATAACTTTGACAATGGATCTCATCATGGCCCACATATTTATAGAAATTGAAGAATAACTGTTGAGGGTTCTATACAAACTTTTGGAGTAGGTGGAAGTTATATCTAGCATGTTGTGTTGTGACTTAACAAATGGCACACCATAACGCAGCTCCCGTGGTGGCCCCAATTAGGGCTTCTAGCTCCAGGAGGGCTAGCCCTGCCCCCCTATAAGATAATTTGTGTATGCTGGATAATGATCTTTATCATGACCATGGCCCTTGCACTTCAAACACAAAACCTCTGCATGCACTTCTGGCTTAGTCTCCTTCTCTTTCTTTGGACTCTATAATTCTAGGTGCAGGCTCTCTAACTGTGAGTGGATCTATTGTACCCCTAGGTTTGTATCTTAAATAGGTGATGTGTGCATCCTCATCATGATTTCTAAGGCTTATTATTGTGTTGCTATCTTCTACTGTGACAAAGGTATTCTTAAGTGTAGAAAAAACAATGTTATAAACCAATCACGATGTTGGGTATTGAAGATTTGCATGTTAGCCTGCTTGATTTGACACTTCAACCTTTGATCGAAGTCCCAAGGTGTCTCATTGACTCTCATTCGAATCTCCTTAAATTCAACTACCGACTACGCCTCAGATTTATGCTTACTAAATTCTATGTTTAAATTTGTCTGAGTCTCTGCTAACAATTCCTAAGGATTATCAGCAAAATACTTAATGTGCCAGGTTAGCGCACAATCCTGCAAGGTGGTAACCAACTTTTCCTTCTTTATATTATCATTAGTGATTTGTTGTGTTTTCCATACAGTGTTCACAACAAACCAAAATTGCTCCAGATCTTCACTTCCTATTCCTTTGAAGATCAACATCTTCATTGCATTTTCCATGATGAATGGTGGAGGTGGAGGCAAAGGTGTAGGTGAAGGTGTATGTGGTGGAGGTGGAGGTGGATGGATGAGATATCCTCGAAATAACCTGAGTTATTAACTGAACTACGCTTCGTGGTGTACTCACCACTGCCCCTTTGTTGTCACTTGAAGGAGGTTCAATCAATGGATCACTATACTCTGGACATGATCCGTTACTTCTAAAAAAACTACCACTTCGTGTAGCTCCAAACATTAAGGTAATGGCATTACCTGCTTTTCACATAATAGAATTTTAATCCAAGTATTCAATGACCTCAAGTACTTACCTCACGGTCCTTTGAAGAATTGCTATAACTAACTTAGGTGTCAACTACAAATTCAGTAACAAGTCCTCCCAGAATTCGATCAGGCCAATGATCGATAGCTTGCGTGACCTTATTTTCGTATGCCTCTATACCAATTCTTGAGTCCACACTATAGGACTATCGAGCATCCACCTCCCTTGATTGTCTTCCAATTTTTCTAACCACTCATATAGTTCACATTGAAAAGTGAGAAAACTTCGTGTATCTCTGTATATAGATATCTATTCAACCAATCCTCCGACAGGCATGGATTCCTATTTTCTTGATCAAAAAACTCATGAATCCTCCGATCTAACCACTTTTCAATCAATTTCTTAGTTGGATTCCAATGATGCGACATCGCACATCTCTTTAAGTAGATCCCGGTCCCGACAACGGAACCATTTGTTGGCCTAAGGGGTATTGACCCAGGTTCTAAGTTAGTCGCGCCAACCAACAAAACTCTACACTACTGGCCCTTTCGGCCGCAACCTGCATAACATAGGTTACACTCTCACCCGAAGCAATATTGGGGGATGCAAGAACCAATTTTCTGCATCCAGAGACTAGTGTGATGTCTTTCAGTGCCTTAGATCTACTTCTGCACAGATCTAACCTTCTGATAGGGTTAAGATTGCTAATTCATCCCTAACTACCTTCAATCCTTCACAAGACCAACCAATTGCGTTAATCAGGCCATAACAAGATAGGTTTGCTACTTTCGTGCCACTGAACAGGTCTTCTAGGGCTTTTGAGATCTAGATCTACTATCAGGCAGAACTATCTTTCTTATTCGAAGCTAACCCGAAAATAGATTTAGATCTTCATGAATATCATTCAATCATTTTGTTAAGCATAAACATGTTCAATTAACCAGATTCGAGCGGAGAAAACACATTAAATTACAGAAACAATGGTGAAAGTGACATAACAATTAAACAGATAGATGCAAGTATTTTCAACCCAGAATCAATCTTTATTAATCAGAATTGTTTTAGTACAGACTTCAACTACCCTGCACACTCAGCTGCAAGGGTCCACGCACTCAGCTGTGGACTCTTCCAGGCCTTTGCGCACTCAGCTGCGGAGCCTTTCCTTCACTACCGACAGGAACTGACCTTCCTGTCTATCAAACCCTTACAACATCACTCATTCATTCATATTTCTTATCTTCTATCAAAAGTTGTAGCTAAGTCTCGCTTTGACTCCAGCTCATGGGTGAGCCTTCAAAATTGACCAAAACAAGGGGCTAAGACCCTTTTGACCCTATCTTTCTACGTGCTTTGCATCCACATTTCATGGAGACTTACATTGTTTACAAAATTCTTTACAAAAATTGACTAACTCAATCCAATTCTTCCCCTTGGGACCCCATCCCAACAAAGGGTATGATCAACTGAAGGTGGAGATCATGTCAAATTGCTTCTCAACCAATGGTAGGCAAGAAATAGACTCATGGGATTCATTTTCAAAGAGAGTGAATGGAAACAGATTATGATCAATCACTTCATCAACATGTAGAGGATTGGGAGAAAACTTCCGATAACCAGTTGGAAGTCATGGCTGAGAAGCTGTAAGGTTTTCCAACAGTTTTGAAGATTCATCCATATAAGGAAAAAGGGGAATAGTATTATTCCCTTCCAATAACCTACAGGGTATCTAACTTAACGTAACCTAAATTAACACTAGGGCACACTCCCGAAGGCTAAAGGATGAGGCTTTGTGCCTTTGAGGTGCGCTCGTGTGCTCAAGAGGCCTCAGGAATGGCATAGGACGCACTCTTGAAGGCTAAAGGTCAGGGCTTCATTCCTTCAAGGTGCGTTGATGCACTCAAGCAGTTTAGGAGGGAACATGGTGCATTGGGGAAGGTTGAAGGATTCAACTTCAAGTCTTCAGGGTGTGCCAGTTTTGTTAATGATGACATGCTTCTTTGAGTCAAAGGAGTGCACTCAATGAAGACTTAGACCTTTTGGAGGGTGTAGCTTGGAATAAGGAAGGGGATTCCTACTTTTTTAATGCACCCAACTCTCAAGGATGGAACAGGGTGCACTTCTGAACAACGAAGGGTATCCCATCAAGGCTTCGGAGTACACTCATGTGCTCTTGGCCTTAATGGGTTCATTTTGCAATTGAAATTTTTCTGAGTTTGGATGATTAGTCAAGGGATGAGAAATATGCATTATAGACATAAAAACATGTGTGACACATACTAAATCAATAGGAAAACTTATACAATATTCATCAACAATGAATATACATCAAAATTCCACTTTCAACACATTCCCTAAGTATAAACAACGAATTTTGTTCGACTGCAACCCAAAAGTGTCATTTTACAACAACAAAGGTGTTATTAACATAAAATGAATATAGATATGTTGTAGTTGATGTGACAACATTGGATAACACTTAAGACATGTGAAAAAACATAAAACAACACTTGGAGAACGATGCAACACTTGATATGACAATATAGTAGGCTCCAAAATTTGAATGTACTAAAATTTTGGAGGGTGTTGTAGTAGTGACAACATGTTGTTTCTTCTTGCTTAGGAGGGGTTATTTATTTTCAAGCCAGTTTAGGAGTGTATTCAACAAGGACATCCTTTGAGTGATCTTAGGGTATACATCCATTTTAAATTATTTAAATTATTTACATTTTTTTCTCTTTGATATGTATCTTATCACAATTATAACAATTCCTAGGGCATTAATGTTTGGACATCCCTTCTAAGGATAACTTTTGAATTCTAAAAATTTGAGAGGTGGAGGGCTTGGTGGCAGCTGCCTAAGGAGGGAAAGTATGAAAAGTGAATGAAGGGATTTTTTTTATGAATTTATAACCATGTTAACTTCTCTATTTCTCTAACAAGTTTCCAATCAAGTAATTCAACATTACATATTGATGTGTACTCCAATTTCCTCTTAGATATCATTTGCGAAATGTTCTTTAAAAAAAGGATTATATGGGACCTTTGTGTGGATTGTGAATTTCTCAAATGATGTAATAAAATCTGTTTTTATGCATGTATAGCATATTTTTTTTGTCGCCCTAAATAATGTGTGTCTCATTCAAATTGAGGATATATGCCCTTCATGAAATGGTTGCAAGAATTGTAGCTATAATGATAATTTTATATCCTTGCTACAATTTCCAACATTCTAGATCTAAATATAAGGCCTAACTCTAAGTTTCATAAGGCCATCAATATTACCATGGAGAGAGAAAAAATGTTCCATTTGGTTAACCAAAGTAGTGCAACTAGAAGCATCAAACTTGTTCATGTCTACCTTTTGATAGTGGTGCTATGAATGGTGCTATTGGAAGGGTGTGCAATGGTTATCCAGAAAGAACATGTGATTGTACTACTCTAACATATTGTCTCAATAAAGGAAATCATTTCAGTAAAATGTATCATTCAATAAAACATTGATCATCCTAATCGAACAAATCATTCAAATTTTGGACAACATGAATCCTTGAGAAAAATTATAGATGTAAGCTATCTGGGTAAATTTCACACAACCAATCAAGTAGGTAATATGGTTTTAATGCTAAAATAGTGTAATGAAATATTGTTTGGAAATGACCCTCACTTTCTCTTTGTACATCACATCAAATGGTATTTCACTATCTCTTTAATATTTGGTAGTGAAACCACATTGAAGACATGACTTATGTACAAGACCATGCCAAAATTATTTCCATTAGAAAATACATAATTTCCAATGTATATATATGTATGTACAATATTTAAAAATTTATACAACAAAATGTGTAAATCAATATTGTGCATGTTAGTAAAGTATTTCATTCTCTAAAAATATCATAAATGTTGTCATCACTAATGGTTACCATGGTATTATCTAATTCTATCTCCTCCAAGGTGGAAGTGAAATTTCCCCCCTCTAATGGCTTAGCGTCATTGCCAATTAAGTTTTTGCAAAATTGTATGGATTTTTCATCTTCTATATGATGTTAATGGCATGAGCAAGACGAGACAAGAAAAATGGTAAAAAAGCCCTTAACTCCCTTGTGTTCAATTGTATTGATAGCAATATTTGAATTTATAATACATCAATGACCATTTTATATCTTTTATATATAGATCTAGATCACACTAAAAACACATTAGTAGATGATCATGACACCTTGTCGAGATAAGAATTACAAGTGTATTCTTGGAATTTATGATTACCTAGGGACTCACAGTCTAACGTTTCCCTCCTCAATAAAAAATATGAATAATTGTACCAATATCATTTGTTATCTTCCCTCAAAATTGTGAACTAAGTTTCGATGACAGCGTGACTAAAAAGGCACTAATATCTGAATATCTAGAAGTGATAATTTGTTAAGTTTGAAATTTTTTGTTGAAATGATGGTTGAAGAGACTAGTTTCTATGATAGAATTCCCCATCGTTGACTGAATGTTGGTTGATTGGACTAATACAACTTCAAAACTTGAAGCCTGATATATTATGTTGATCTAATACCATGTGAAGAAACAACACGAGTGAGACAAGATAACGAAGATGGCAGAAAAGGCCTTGACGCCCTTATTCCAAATTACATTGATCTCAATCTCTAAATTTTTAATACATCTATGAGAATTATATATATTTTAGATATAGACGTATATCACATTAAAAAATCATCAATGAATCATCATTAAGAGTGCATTCTCAGACATTGTGATTTTCTAGGGACATGGTCTAACATATGAATTGGATAGAAGCATGATTACTTCCCTTTTTCAAATACAAACAAATTTTCAAAGTTTTTTATCCTAATAGAGTGCAAATATCTAGTCCCAAGTATGGTGTTAATCTCATGTGGAATTAATTTATATATATAATTAATTCTAATATTTTTGGAAAAATTTTAATTTGAAGAACTTGTAGATTTGTAAAGTTAACATATTTTAAAGAAAAATTTAGCATTCCAACCATTGTTAAAGATATATGTGTGTCTGTGCACGCTTTTAGTAAAGTTAATAAAATTTATAAATGAAATATATACACACTAATGCACATCGCTTGTACATCTATTTTCATTAATTAAATTAAATTTACAACATTGAATAAATTGATTAGTTAATACAAATTTATCAAGGGAGTGCATTGTCGACCACCTTTGAATTTATTGATTCACACATGTGCTTGCACCATTATTCTCTTTATTTCAATGAAATATCTCAAAGAGATTCCAAAAATTTCTAATTTTGATTTGTTTTGAAGAAATAGAATTATTGAACAAAAACTATTTTATTATCACACATATCAAATATTTAAACATCAAACTAGGCTTAAGATAGGTTCATTATCTTAGCTAGTCAATCTAGTTAGTTGAGATAATATCTCAACCACATCTAAAACTAGGAGCTAACTGACAACCTCCTAACCAAATATATCATGTATGTATTGCAATAACCAATATATTCTATGATGGGGAATATAAAATATTAAGGACAAGACAAGTAGGAGTTAATATCACCAACACACCCCCTTAACTAGTACTTTTCTTTCTCTTTTGTCAGATTAATTCATTATCAGAATCTTTTTCCATTTTGAAATCTCATAGATTGAGCTCCATCATGACTATCAATATTGATCTATACTTCCACTTGATGCATTGAAGATATAGTTTTCTCTAGACTATTAAATCAATTTTGTATCTGTAATGACTTAACTATTAGCCATTTTATTGGCACACTTCCATCTACAAAAATACATGGCCATATATTGTAATCATCAATTATCTAGAAAAGTAGTCTAGATACTTAATGTACTAGCCATTACTACAAGATGGCCTTCATCTAGTTTTGAGTATTCATCGCCATTTATTTATTCCATTTACTAATATAAATGTCCAATTTATAAAAAAAATTGCATGCATTCACCAAAAAATAAGTTTTAATATAAAAACAAGCCCACATGCTCATATAGGCCGCTACCATGTCCATGAACACATTAATGAATCTATCCATATTTGTTAGTTAGCATGTAATAGTTTCCACCACAAAGGACAAATATGCTTATGAAATCCGTGTAGTGAAAAAAACTATACATCCTTCTTTTTTATGATCTCATAAATGGCCTTACGAAGCTTATGATAACTAAGATATGGAGGAAAAAGATGACTGTACTTGATATCACCATGACAGCATCCTCCTCCCTCATTATTTCCATGTCAGTTATTTACCTTCATTCACATGCATTATAAGATTAATGCAAGAATATGGATTTGCTCCAATTTGTACAAAGAATGTACAGATCTAAAGTTTGTAGATATCATTCTGAAGGTTAGCTTAGCAAGCCTCTCATGTCATGATTCCATATCTAAATTTTGTAGTTCATTTTCCTCATAAATTCCCTTTAATGTTTATTGTATTTCCTCCTTTGTCCATCCCGATGATGGTGCGTGCCCCACCCAATTTGAGTTTCCTCCATAATTTTCACTTCTTGAGAAAGCCTTAATATGGTGTTTATAATTCATCACATCAAATCATGTGCAAACAAAGGACACCATGATTTACAAGTTAACACTAATTAGTGGATATACATAGTGCAGGTCTAACTTTACAATTATTAATCGGGGATGGACTCTTCTAAGAAAATAGGCACACAAAGTTCTGCATATGCCTACATACGTTATTCTATATCTACACTAGATTAATTTCATATATATCACAAAATTCTAGGCCCTGTCATAAGGGAATTAAACCTAAAATTGAAAACTCTAATACAAAAAATGAATTATTCACACAAAACTATTTTATTATCACATAATATCATATATTTATACATAAAGCTCGGCTTTAGATCAATTGACTATTTTAACCAACCAATCTAGTTAGTTGAGAGAATATATTAACCACACCTAAAACTAGGAACTAATTAACAACCTCCTAACCAAACATCTCAAGTAGGGATTACAACAACCAACGCATTCTATGATGAGGAGTATCACATATTAAGCACAAGACAAGTAGGAGTTAATATCTCTATCATGAAGGTGACACAACCAAAATAATTGCCATACATATTTATTACACAACCATATGATCATGTCCAATGTTGATTAAATATAATATCATGTTGTTTCAATAAATCATATATCATCAGTATGATCATCACTAATAAGTAAAAGGTAGCTTTTATTGGATGATGATTGCCATTACTTATTTATCACCCAAATTGAGTTATGCATGACCATATAAAACATGAATAAGTGTTAAGACTTGTGAAAAACATTAATATTCACTCTATATATATTTATGTATAGTTGATATATAATTCTTTTCAAAATCAACCATTGACAACATTATCCCACTAGATAAATTTCAAGAGTGTTTACATTTCAAAGTAACATATCCATGTCACCTCCCATTTATAGTTGTATTTGAAAATTGTGTATTGTTCATATGAACAAGGTACCTAGAATGGAATATAGCCAAATTTCTACACTAATTGTGTTTATTTCCAGTAACACATTGTTTTTAGTAAAATTACTCATCAATATCTCTTTGGCATAAGGGATATGAAAGCATAAATTGTGAAAGGAGGATGCAAAAACCATGAGATGTTTCTTAATATATTTCAAATTCCAAATTTTAATAACAACAATATATGTCACATCCAATTATAGCCCTAACATACCATGGTTGTAGCTTCACAACTATGTTGATTAGGATATAAATATCATGGTGAATCCAATTGAGTTTATTGAATAGATATACTTAAGTTATGCCCATTAAAAGCTTCACATGTAATCCATAGTAATATTCCTTATTCCACCACATCTCTTACTTTTGGACAAACATGGAATTTTTCCATGCAGTAAGCTCTAACACCTTAAAGAATTCAATCCTTGTAGGAATACTTGCAAATAATTTCCTAGCTAACAAGTTCCTCATTTTCATCTATTTGCACCCTAAAATTGTTATTCTTGTGCAATGTTCCTAGAATGGTTCCCAACAGTTTTTCCATGCATTCCAATAAGAATTTTATGTCGTCATTTGTGAAACAATAATTGTGTGTACTTCTTTATGTCCAATCTAACATTATACAGTCATGATTTTCCATTTCTTTTGTATTAAAAATTTCTACTAGTAATTTCTAGTTACATAAGGATAATGCAATTATCTATCATTGGCTTGCCACATGGGAAACTAGAGCACTTGCAATACAAAAAAAAATCTAAAAGAGTAATTAAAATGTCTAGAAAACCAAATAATAACATCTTATATGTCTAGTAACAACAAAAAGAGTTAAAAGCAATGACCTCATAACTATCATAGAAGTAGTGATTGTAGTAGCTTGAGCAAATTGAATACCAAACAAACAAACAAAAATCTTGACAACAAAAATACATATAAATTAAGTAGAATGAGAGGTGTTCAGTTAAATTGGACCATGAGCAATAGGCCCATAGAAAGAAGAGTCGATCCTAGCTCAACAACCACTTCAATATGCACTAAGTGTGCATCCATCTCCTTTAACTACAATAAAACATTGTCCAAGACAAAGATAATATCATCCTTCATTTCATTCCTATCTAGGAGGACCTAAGCCATTAATTCTTTCATATGTCAATACAAGTCAATTGCATAAAGGTATTGATTCTTCTGACCATGGGTGTGGCTAGCATTCGACAATCATGTAGACATATATTTTATCACCTCAACATCTAAAATACATTTTCCTACCCCAAGGACCTCATCTTCAGCTGCATTGATCCGTGCTTGGATTAGAAGAGGTATTTTTTCCTTTAATATCCAAGTAGAGGTACAAACATGTAAATGGTCTTGTGGACCTCTTTGTAAACATCTTCCCTATTCCCATCCTTCCTCACTATGGAGACATTGATCCTATTTGCAAACCATTGTGGTTAATGTGAATTCTAATAAAGAAACCCAAGACCAAAAACAGAAAGTTGTAGTTGAGAATGAGGATATGAAAAAAAGGGACAATGGTTGTATTGGATTCCAATATCACTAAGATGAAGCAAAAAGAAAGAATAAAAAACTACCTAAAAAAAAAGAAAAATATGAGAGAGCTTACACCAATGTAGTGAATGATCAGTGTTATTGATGTAGGCTAAAGCCCAAAGTTGCATCAATAAGACACATAAGAAAAGGTACGAATGGATCATGCCGAGTGTTGTACCAGAGAATTAGAAGGCCATAAAATCTATATTTTAAAGGTGGATGAGTGTATCAAATTCCATACAACAATTGAAATCCTTATATGACCCCATCTATAGCTATACACGTTCATCCATAACAATGAATACACATGATTTCTCATAGGTTGAAAGGAGGCTTAGATAACATGAGGGCAGCACATCAGACCCTTACATAGAGGAGGTGTTGATGCTCATTCCCTCACGTTCGGGTGATGCATCACCTCTCACATGATATAGGGAGATTTTCGAAAGAAATATTACGCTAGCTAAGTTTCGATATTTAGTGCTCGACAATCGGACAAGTTTTCTTAGCTTCCTAGACTTTACTAAACCTAATAATTTTGAGCTTATGCTATTACTACATCATATATGAACTAAATTTGAAAATATAATCAACTCAATATCATATAGCATAATGGGTGTTTTTGATCCCTAGTGGCTGTGAGTGCTGATTTCTTATGGAATGTTAGATGCTACACCTTTAAAATTAAAATGTCAAATTTTAAACATACATACATATATATATATATATATATATATATATATATATATATATATATATATATATATATATATATATATATATATATATATATATATATATAATATATATCTATATATATATATATATATATATAATATATATAATATATATTAAATAATTTATTAAATTAAAAATCAAAAATTAATTTATTGAATTCTAAATATAAAAGACTCAAAATTAACTATAAAAATGCATAAATTTCATGATTTAGATATTGTAATACATGCATATATGCATACATATATGTGTGCATCAATTCCAATATTTTTTTCTCTTTTAATTTACTTTATTTTTTGTCACGGAATATTATTGATTGGTTAACAATAACCCCATCAAAATTAAAATATAATTCCTTATGTACATTAACATCATTTGGTTTTTCACTTTGGTAGGCAAAAGGAGGGAAAACCAAAGACTGTAAGGATCAGAAGCCACATCACAGCTTATGGAAAGGGGATCTATGCCCCAACCTACGATAAAATATGATTGACGGGGAGAAAGGTGTCCAAGGGGGGACTATAAAGTATTCAAACAAGTCGAGAGGGATTGGTACATGTATCAGTTAGGAAAAAGTGAAAACTACGAAGTCAGCTAGAACAAATCCCAATGTAGGGAAAGGTGAAGAAATAGAGAAAGACCTATGGTATACACATTCAGGCCAAAATGGGTGATGAAGACCCAAGTCAAAAATGATGCCAAAGGTAATATTAACAAATATGCAATCCCAAGCTCACAGGGACCACATGAAGACATATGCATTAATATGAAGATTTATGGGGATCTCAACCAATGAGAAACTTCTATGAAATGCTATTCATTATGTATGGAAGCCTAAAATGGAGGTTGATATCCACTCAGGTTCTAAAGGCTTCTTCATGACAGTATTTTCTAACCTTGAAGATAGGGATAGGATCTTTGAGGGAGGACCTTATTTTATGTTGTCGACAAGGCTATATATGCGACCATGGAAGGATAACTTCATCCCAGAACAAGAAACCTCTATCTTAGTTCCAATGTGGATCATACTATATTAGTTATCCCTTGATTATTATCTCCCAAAACTCGTTGGGGCATTTTCTTAAACCCTTAGAGGAAACCTAGCAAGGAAAATACATAGCGTATGGCAAGATCTGTGTGGAAATGGATATCTTAGGAGCCTTTCCAGAGGTTGTAACACTTGAATTCTAGGATGATATTTAGACTCAGAGCATTGACTATGAGTAGATTTTGTTCTAATTTCTTTGATGTCATCAACACGGGAACCTCTTCACAGAGTTCCCTCTTAATGTCAAGATAGAGAAAACAAAATCCCTTCCCAAAAGGGATTTAGAAGGCTTCATAAAAGTTGGAACAAGGGGGAAAATAGGGAAGAAACAACAGAAGAGAAGTGATGATAGAAATAAGGAATCGAAGAATTACTATGAAGTTCTGGCTGAGGAAATATATCAGGAGCAAAGAAAGACACATCCTAAGTAGGTTGGCCTAGATAAGGAACCAACAAAGAGTGGTCCCTTTGCAAATGAAGAAAGACTAAAAGTACACACTCAACCCCCTGTAAAGGAAGGAGATATAATCCCACCTAAGTAGTAGGATGAAGATCTGGACTTGACACCAAGTGAGGTAGGGAAAAAAGACCCAGATCTAAATGAAATCATGGAGAATGAAGGACTCAATCTACCCAAACTATTAGAAAAATGGAAATCCAAAGGGATGGATGTGATACCTAAGGAACAAATAAATCGGGTGCAATACCTATTCCTTGCTAGGGAAGACACCTAATGAGGGGCACCAAATGGGCACATGGATAAACTAAAGTCCTGGGAGTTAGATTAAAGGCCCAAAATAACCATACCCCTAAGCAGATCCAGCGAAAAAGAGGGAAGAAAACAAACAATGCTACACTCCAGGAGCTGGGATCTCTCCTAATAAACTCATGGAAGATGAAACCTTGGAACCCTAACTCCTCTCCCCCTATTTTCCAATGAAAGTTCTAACTTGGAACATAAAGGACCTAAATAATCCCTAAAAGAAATGAATCCTAGAAGAAAAAATTAAAAAAAGAAAACACTGACATTCTCTTTATTCAAAAGACTCAACACACAATAGATCGCATGAAAATAAGCAATGGGAAATTTTGGACTAAGTATAACTTTGTAGACATAGAAGCTAGAAATTTGGCAGGAGGAATTCTAACCCCATGGAACCCTAAAACGGTCCATTTTGTTTCCTTTGATGCTACCCAATATGCCATGTATTTGGTTTTACAGTATGTTAGTTCCCCAAATCCAATTCTCTGTACGAATGTGTATGACACTCAACTAATTGATGAGAAGCTTCATTTTATTCAATATTTGGAGGACCTTTGCAAGATGTATCCAACTAAAAAATGGATCTTGGATGGGGACTTCAATATATTCTCTCTCTTGAATAAAAGAAGGGAGGATCCAGGAAACTATAAAGAGATTATGAAGGATTTCAAAAAGTGATTGATTTCATTAGGTTGGTGGACTTAGAAACTACAAACGATATATATAATTAGACAAACAAAAGAGGGGAAAGACACATGGTTGCATTGAGGTTGAACATATTCTTAGTTTCAGAGGAGTTAATCCCATAAGGAATTTCCCTATGGACCAGCATCCTTTATAATAGTGGCTTAGATCATTGGCCAGTAACTTTGGTTCACTGATTACGAGCACTCCAAAAAACTGACCATTCCAATTTGAGGGATTCTAGCTTGACCACCCCAATTTTGTATAAAAAGTGAAGAAATGGTGTTTGGAGGGAGGATTCGTGAGAGTCTCCAAGATGTTTAGGTTACAATATAAACTGAAACAAATAGCAACTTAAATTGTCGAATGAACATGAGTTTGGAAATATCTTCCAAGCCAAAAAGGATAACGAGGAAAAAATGGAAGCACTTAAAATATCTATAGTGGAGGAAGGTTTAACAGAGGAGAAGAAAAATCAATAGAACTCTCCTCAGTGAGAATGCGAATAAAGATGTAGACAAGAAGAGAAATTATGGAGATAAAAATTGATGGCGCAATGGCTTGAGGATGGTGAGAATAACACTAAATGCTTTCACCTAACCATGATTTCCCACAGAAATCGTAATAGAATTTTGAAATTGAAGGACAAAGATGGGAACATGATCCATTCCCATCAGGAGATTGAGAAGAATCTAGTCTCACACCTCCAATACATTACAATAGAATTGCTAGGAGACAAATCAAAGGCCATAAGAGAAATCCTGAAGAATATCCCAAAAATAATTATAGAGGAGCATAATGATAACCTCAACAATCCATTCTCAATTAAGGAAGTGGAATAGACAATGTGATAAATGCCTAGTGGTAAGGCGTCTGGCCCTAATTGATTTAAAGTCAATTGTTTTTAAAGCATGGTGGGAAATTGCGGGCCAAGAAATTGTTGATGTGGTAGAAGATTCTCGCACATAAGTAACGCTCCTAAGAGATATGAATGCTACTCTCATAAAATTGATCCCAAATGAAAAATAATTCATCACTCCTGATAGATTCTATCTTATTTCTCTCTACAACATAATCTACAAAAATATATCAAAATTTATCTCCAATCGGTTGAAACCCCTGCTATCAATTCTAGTCTCGGAATAACAAGCAGGTTTTGTAGAAGGTGGGCAGATTCTTAGCAATGTAATCCAGGCACATGAAATCATTCATTCCCTCAAAATCCCCCAAAAAAGGTTGGAATGATAATGTAGTTGGATATCAATAAAGCATATGACAAGTTAAGATGGGAATATTTGGAGAACCTATTAAAAGATTTAGGTTTCCGGCACCATTTGATTCAACAGATAATGTATCTAGTCACCTCTACTAGCTTCTCAATCATGGCAAATGGGGCTCCAACGCAACCGTTTTCTCCCTCGTGGGGCTTGAGGTAGGGATATATGTTATCACCCTTTCTCTTTGTCCTGTCTATGGAGGGACTCAGCAGAATATTCAAAGGAGTGACTATCGTAGGGTAGATTAAAGGATTACAACCTTAGACTGAATGCAAATCGACCACACATCGACAATTTGTGGATGACACAATGCTTCATGGCATTCCTACTATCAACGAGGCAAGAGCCTATAATAAAATCATAGAGGAATTCATAGAGATATAAGTATGGAGGTCAATCAATCCAAGTCAATGGTTTTCTTTTTCAATACTCACATTGCTTTACAGAGAAATCTCACACTCATTTTAGGTTTCCAAAGGAAAACCCTGCCATCAAAGAATCAAGGAGTTCCATTAATAGATAAATCAAGAAAGAAGTCAACCTAGGAAACCCAAATATCCAAATTACAACATATGGTCAGTAGGTGGGACTTACCGAGATCTAAATATCTAATGGTGATTGGGACTATCCAAAACAGACCTATAGGAAATCCCTATGTTCTTGTTACCATTGTTACCAGCTCCCCAAGGAATTCTCAACAAAATCAGAGAAATCCAGAAAAATTTCCTATGCTGAGGGGATGAGTAAAAAAACAAATGCGTTCTAGTGGGTTGGGAAAAAATATGCAAATTAAAGTCCATGGGATGGCTAGGTCAAAGGACCCTGAAAAAAGGAATGTTGTCTGTGGAGTAAAATTGTGGTGGAGATGGATCAAGGATGTTAACCTCCCCTGGGGAGCATTTTCGAAAGAAAAATATGCTCCACTATGACACCCCTAATCCTTCATAAAATTTAATGACACGACAGTGGGGTCTGCCCATGGAACTTGGCCTGGTGAAACTAAGGATTAATATAGGAACATTGTTTTTGGGAGATAAGGAGTGGAAAAACAACATTATTTTCTGAGGGCACATGGAAATAAGAACCTAAATTAGTTGGGCGAAAAAGAATAACTCTATAGGAGGATCTACATACAGAAGGAAAATGAGTGGTTCACCAATAATGGGACCTAGGAGGCACCAATAAAAATGGTCCATCTTAAATCACAACGATCAACAATTGCTAACCTAGATTTCCCAAGGTCTAGATGAAGAACTCTAGAGAAGAAATATTCTTTACATAGAGGATGATGATCAAATAAGGTGGGTAAAGAAAGAAGAAATACAATTTACCCTAAAGGAAGCCTAATGATATATAATAGAGATTAGCAAGATGTAGCAGCACTAGACTGGAACAAGCTTCACTCAACCCCTCAATGGAAAAAAATCAAACTTTTCATCTAATAGATTATGCAAAAAAAATATTCTCACTTGGAAAAATTATTATGAGAGGGGGTTTTATGGTTCTTCAAACTATAGGCTTTGTAAAAATAGGAAGAAACTATCAACAACCTCATCAATAACTGTGAATACATGGATACATTATGGGACTAGTTCTCTCATGTTTTCGCTAAACAGATAGACAACGAGGCAATATTCAAGAAACATTAAACAAATGGAGAGGAGAAATATAAAAAAACAAGGTGGTCTACCTGGCCTAGAGTTTAACTCCTAGATTTGTGATTTGGGAAGTTTGGAATGAAAGAAATCGTCGGATATTTCAAGACAAATCCTCCCCAACCTCAACCTTGATTTCCCAAATCCTTCAACAATTATAGGAAACAATCCTTATCAACCTCACAACACCGGGAGAGAACAATCCTATAGTCCACGGTAATAGCATTATGGTAAAATTAGGACTAAAAGGAATACAAGCACCTCTCCATAGAAGAAAGGAATTGTGAATTCATGGAGCTCCAACGATATGGGCACCTCCAACCTCAGTGTTTCTGAAGTAGAATTTTCATGGGACCTCAAAATGTAACCCAGGTCGAGTTGGAGATGGAGGGGCAGTTTGTTACTATTCTGGAAGGATACTTAGAATTTATTACACTTATCTGGATGTGGTGACTAATAATGAAGTGGATTTCCATGCCCTATAACAATGGCTAGAAATCTTGGTTTGGACCAACACCCACCACTACATAATTGAGGGAGACTCGGCATTGGTAATCAGGGTGACAAAATGTCTGCATTATGGTACCAACATAGCGAAGGTTATGAAGAATTGGCACCTAAGCTAGGTCATTCATCAAATTGAGGGAAACTTGGCTGACATGTGTACCATTTATTCAATCTAATTCATAGAAAGACCAACAAGCAAGAGAACAAGTTGGTGAATAAGGGTTCAAAAGATATCATTGTGACAGGTGAATATGGATGGGATGGAGTTCAAGAAGGAAAGCTAAATGATGATTGTCTCCACCTAGCTGAGCTAGACATGCGAGAGAGAAGTCAGCATCAGACTAGGATAATAACAAAGGTGACATGCCCTGCTAAGGGCCAAGCCCCAAGAAGTGATAAATGATGATTGGAAATCATAAACCACAGATGACATGTAATCAATACAAGGGGAGGTAGTTACAACAAGGTGGCAATGAAATCCTCCATAGGCAAGATACATGGAGGATCATGGCAGGTAAGCAGTGACAGAGGGAGGTAGAACCCCTAGTACGAATCCACCTTCCCCCATGGGAAATATAGCACATTACACAAAATGTCATCGTATAAAGTTACTGCTTATGTAGAATCTAGCAATGATGAAAAGATACTAGCCAAAGATGAGTCAAGTAAGTGAGTGGTGTGCACATAGGATTGCATGTGAATTATCAGACCCTGATCAGGAAATAATGGCTGAAAGAGGAAAGTTGGATAGTAGTGGAAGCTCTGGCCTTTGGGCAGACTTAGTTATTTATCTCCCAACTTACCTATGATTTCTCGAACACAAAAAGTGGTTCCATAAGCTTTAGATAACTCTTTTGTTGTTGTGTAGGCTCATGGTTTTCAAAATTATGGATCGCAATAGGTAGGCTTATCGCAAGGGATGGCCGCTTAGAGGGATGCAAAAATCCACCCCTCGTAAGCACACAAGGATGGAGATTGTGACTTTGGAAGCTGCTCAACCGTATGTGGATCTCGTCTTAGGGAAAGGAAAGGCCATTTTGGAATCAAAGGAGTAAGAAGTTAGTGAGCAGAGAGAAAATAAGTCAGTGGATCACGTTGCAAAAGAGGTGGATTGGGTGATTGATACGAGGGTCACCAAGACCCGCGAAACCCTCTACCACAAGCCCGTGGACATAGCTTGACACATGGAGATGCTAATGGGGAAATTTGTCATAGAGAAAGGCACTCAGGGATCCCAGTTGAAGCAGTTTGACATTCTCCAGAAGTAGGTGGAAAGGTTGGAAACCCATCTGTGAACGTTGGTGGATATCGTACGTTGCGAGAACGACCGCATTGACTCCATGTAAAAAATGTTTGATATTTTCTTCCACTATTTCCATCACTTGGACATAACTCCTAGGAATAGTGAAGATCAACTAGACAAAGTGTAATGAGTTTGTGTTCACAGCACGAAAGGGGAAACGTCACTTTAGGACAACAACTAGGAGCCACCTGAACAATTTGAAACACCTTCCAGCAAAGACCCTGAACGCTAATCTAGTTTTTAATGCTTTTGATATGTTACTGGTGGTTGTATTTTGGCATTTGTTATGTTCCTTATTGTTGAGCACGGGATCCCCCAAGGAAATTTTTGGGGCTTAAAGCCCAGTTTTTGGTTAAAAGTTGTATATTTGATGTAAAGACTCCGCATTTTGTGGGCACGGAGCGCGAAGTTGTAAATGGGTCATAGGGTTGTCCACCCTCAATTCTGTAATGTAATGTTGGCTTTAGAGATCTACCCATGGTCTTCGAACCATGGGATTGTATAAATAGAGCAAGGCTCTAAGTAGTTGAGACATAATAGAATTAGAAGGAATGATGATGGGATAGAAGGATAGTGGAAGATCTAAGCATATAGTCACGTCTTTGGGTCGTAGAGTAGGAGAATGCTCTACAGCTGAGTGCACAGAGGCCTAGTAGCCCGAAGCTGAGTGCATGGATTGCTGTAGCTATGTGCGGAAGTTGAGATGAGTCTTTAACTGTTGAAGTGTTAATAAAGAGAAGTTTTACATCTATTCTGTGTATTTATTCCCTGTTTTCTGTATTGAATATATTGGGTATAAATTGCATTTCTATTGTCTATATTGTGCATGAACATATCTGATTGTGTTGATTAAGTAAATGTGAGATAAGGTATCTGTTTACGTGAAGTTAACTAACAATTGTAAGAAGATAAGTAAGATAGGCAGCGTAACTTGGGGAAATAGCATAGATCACTACCCTAGCAGTGAAAGAGCATCTCAGCCCTTGGTTAGAGTTATGTGAAAGGCAATCCTAATAGAGCACAAAGGTCTCATAGGTCAGGACAGTACGTGGATTGACTTGCACAAAGGTAGGCATAGTTGGATTAAATTGACCCCTCAAACATCTCTATGGTGCAGAAACTTGGTTCCAACATCCCCCCTACTGCTTCGGGTGGGACTTCAGTCCCCGCACTGCAGGCTGATGCCAAAAGGGCCAGTAGTGTAGGGATTTGTTTGGTTAATTAACTTTGAACCTGGGTTAGCTCCCCTCAAGCGAAAAAATGGTTTCGTTGCCGAGACTGGAATCTACATAGAGATGTCTGATGTTGTATCATTGGAATCCAACTAAAAAGGGAATTGAAGGTTGGCTGGAGAGGAGGATTTATGAGTTTGTGGTGCAGGAGAATAGGAACCCGCAACTGAAAAAAGAAAAGTGGTTAGACTGCTACCTATAAAACCAGATCCGTGAAATATTCTTCGCATCTTTTCCTACTGAGTTATACGAGTGGATCGTGAAGCTAGTAGGTAGCCAAGGAAGGTGGAAACTCGACAATCCTATTGTGTGGAACCCAGAGTTAGTAAGAAGGTTGGAAGCATCGGAGGATAAGATTGCGCACGTTTTCAATCATTGGCTCGATCCGATTATAGGAGGATTAATTACTGAGTTGGCAGTTGACACCTCAGTTAGCTACAACAAGGCAGAGCAATGCTTTCTCAAGGGACCACGAGGTAAGTACGTAAAGTCTCTGAATACTTGGATTAAAATTTTGCTCTGTGAAAAGAGGGTTATGCAATTACTTTTATGTTTAGGGCTACGTGAAGTGTAAAAAATTACCGGAATGAAGGAAATAAGGGACCAGAAACTAGCCCCTTGATTTCACCTCTACGAGGGGACGGGGAAGAACTCACGAAGGTCTTGCCACGAAGTGCAATCCATATGATAAGGCAAAGAATTCCGCGAATACCACCCCCACCCACACTACCACCAGCTTCACTGCCTTCACCTCCATCTTAACCCGTACTACCTCCGCCACCACCATGAGTCAATATGCCAAGCACGATAAAGTTTCTTGTGTTCAAGGGATTGGGAAATGAGGATTTGGACCAATTTTAGTTCATGGTAAGAGCCGTATGGGAAGCGCAGGGAGTTACAAATGACAATATAAAGAAAATGACATTGGTTAGTGCCCTACAGGACCGCGCGCTGACCTAGTATATCAAGCACTCCAATAATAATCCAAATGCGAGAATAACAGATATCCAAGCGGCGCTAAACAGACAATATAGCAGGCAAATGTCTGAAGCACAGTCGATCATTGGATTCAAAGAAATAACGATGCTATCACGTGAGACTCCTTGGGAGTTGGATCAGAGGTTGAAGTGTATGATTCGTGAAGCTAATATGAATCTGATGGATGGAAAACATCGGGAATGGTTTGTAGCATCACTAATGCCACATTTAAGGAGCACGCTAATGCATCAAAAGTTAACAACTTAGGCAGAGGTCTTAGAGATAGCGATGAGGCTTCATCAGACACCAATGCAGGATCCTAACTTGGGAGTTCAGCAAATCCACACGCAGTTGAAAAGTTTATGCTTGGAGATGCAGAGTCCGAAATAAGACAGAAAAACTCGACCAGAAGTGCGTGAAGAGGTGTGGTGCATAAAATGGAAGGGTCAGGGTCATCATAAGGACCACTGCTCGGTGTTTGTGAATTACCTCACGGGACGAGGACCGATGCTGTTAAGGCTGGAAGCACAAGAAGGACCTAGCACGGCACCTACCTTGTGGTGCACGATTTGAAAAATGGGTGGAAAACACACTACAGATAATTGTCAGTTGTTACAAAAGTATACACAAAATTCGCAACAATTGTTCTGTAATTTTTGTAGTTCAGTGGGTCATGATGAGTGCACTTGTAGAAGCTATGAGTTGATGATGGATAGAACTTCCACCTACAGAGTTCAGGCCGAATCGCAACCCCTAGACCAGAATGAAGGAGTGGCGGGAGCCATATTTCAAGGGCACGGATGAGGCTGAGGTGGAGGAGGACCTGAAATAGGTCACAATCAGTTGATATGCTACAACTGCAGAGGGCTAGGACATTATGCCTGCGATTGTATGAATCTGACATGGCCATCGTGTTTATATTGCAGCTCATTTGATCATGAGACAGAATATTTTCCTACACTGATAGTTATGATACATGACAAAGGAACGCTACCACCTCCCCCGACTCAGAACCTACAAATGATGAGGTCTGAGCCATGCGAGGAAGATCCAAATGTGAACATTGTGCTTTGAAGTGGAATCGTGATGGGAGATGAAAAAGGCAAACAACTCGAAGATAGTACTTAGGTTTGCAAAGCTTCGGTGAAAGAAATGGAGTTTGATTTGGAGCACACTCGGGAAACCTTCATGGAAGCTAAGAAGGGCTTCGTTGATGCCTCCACCTCAGGAAGCAAAGGTAAATCGGAGATGGAGATGGACCCTTCTATGGTTGCGATGTTCATAGAAACATGCATGAAGTTTTTACGTGACAGTAAGGCTATAAAAGGATTATAGGAACTCATTAATATATTCACTGGGAGCGCACTAGGAGAACCGCACATAGTCCGGAAGATTGGAAAGCATAAGACAAGGAAGGGAAGAGAAATGACGTTAATCACATAGATTGGAGAATATGAGATGGACCAAGTAATTCTGGACTTAGGATTAGACATGAATGTTCTACCAAAGCAGACATGGGAGTGCATGGTAAGGCCTACGTTGTAGTGGTCTCCTATTCAGCTGCGAATGGAAAACCAACAGAAGATAATATCCATGCCGCGATTGCAGGGAATCACTCTGGATATCGAGGGTGCAAGCGCACTAGAAGACTTTGAATTAATAGGGATTGTTGATGACAACAATCCCTCCTTTGCACTCTTAGGAATGGATTGGGAGAGTGACATGAATGGGGTGATTAATCTGAAGAAGCATAAGATGATTATTGAAAAGAATTCTCTATGCGTAATTATACCCCTGGACCCCGCTGAAGGATCACGCTATACGCAACCGATGTGCGATTATGAAAGTGATGATGAGTTGGACTGCATCTATAAGATAACAATGCGAAACTAGGACTGGGTGAATCCCACTGCAGATGGACAGCTTGCGTGGGAGCGCGAGAGCTCTTGTACCTTGGATACGGATGAGGAAACAGAGTGGTGATAGAATCGGTTACATGAGGTGACTACACTGAATTGCAATATGACGACAAGGTCACTGCACTGTTTATCGATAGATGTAAGGGACTTGCCTACTTATGATGGCCTAAGTGAGGTAGATACCTTCTTGAATAAATTCAAATGGGAGATGTCGAAAAAGAAATGCTTCTAGGATTTGAGTTGGGTACTGTGCACTATGCCTACGAGGTGGTGGGGTACGCACAAAGCGAGCTTTGACGAATGACACAAATGTAGAAGGATGATGTGCATATGGTTTGGGAAGCATAGAGTATGATTGATAGATAAATACAATGGGTAGGATAATCTATGCACACATCTAGCCAGGTGGATGCCGACATGTGGAAAACAACCTACGCGGATGTGCATGAACTCTGCGCTGAGAAGTATGGTCAATAAGCGTGTGTTGGGGGGACAGATGTGAAGCTGAATCTTAAGGTTGGATAGACAGTATGTGGGAAGAACAATTGCGTATAAGGTTATCCATGCGGAAGCATTTGACAAGGTGTGTAATGCACTGAACAAGGTATGCAATGCGCAACGATATGGTTGGGACCTGCGCATACTCAGACAAACACCTTTTTGGTTGGTCGATCGAGTAGAAGCCATAATACATATGGAGTCTATCATGTCTAGTCCATGGATAATGGCACTAGCAAGGGTAACATACCATAGAGCCCTGGAAGAAAGGCTCATGCCATTGGAAGAGCTCGAAGACGAACGGTTGGGACTCGATGAAGAGATCCAGCAGGGTGATCTTAGGCTCCAAGAACTCATTAATGAAAGAGTTCGATGAGGGAGAAAAGTGCCATGGTGGAAGCAGAAGTCAAGAAGCTTGAGGAAGGAATAAAGAAGGACTTTCTTAACAGAAATACTATTGTGATAGAGCAGGATGAACTCAAGTACATTGACAGACTTGGTCACTACCACCGAGAGTTTACCAGTTTGATACATTCGATGGGACCATATGTTATTAAGGAAATCACAGATGTTGGCGCAGTGTAGTTGGAGAAGTTAAATGCCGAACTCTTCCTGAGAAAAGTAAATGGTAGTCAGTTGAAGCCTTACACAGGTGGATTGACCATTTGACTAGCCGTGGGAAGCATAGTCTTAGCACTCCAAGCAGCTGAAAGGAGGCGCAGGACTATAAACTACTCTGCCTGAGAGCTGCACGATGTGAGGACTACATGTAGTAGCGAGGTGTTACAGGGTCCGCTACAGTGCAAGGGTAGTTGCACTGCCGTGCAGGTTGGCTGGAAAGTGACCATTATAGTCACTATTCACAATGTGATGCTTGGTTTAAGACCAAATGAAGCGAGCGACAGGCATTTAAGGAAAACTTTATGGGCTAGATTTGGGAAATTCTATCACCAAGGGAGAATTAATGGACCGAAAGTGGGGGGAATGGTCGAATTCAAATTCAAAAGGCACTATAAAGTTCAAAGGGCTATCCAATAAAAAACACTTGGCAATTTATGAATTGAGCTATTGCGTGCCTAGAGATTCATGAACCTCGATTTGTTCGACCTTTTGAAGTCGAAGGCATTGTTTGAGCACATACTTGAGTTGTTGAGAGATTTGTGGAACAAAATTGTGGTACCATCTGAAGAAGACATAGATATTAGGGAGATGATCGCTGAAGAGGCCATGCAGGCCATGATAGTAGGAGAAGCCCCAGAAAGTGGCAGGATAGTCACAGAAATCCCTAAATCACCATGCACACTGAGACCCAAGAAAGATAAGCAGCCTATCGTACTAGTGCACGTGTCCCCCAGGAATCCTTTAAGGACGAGGCTCACCATGGAAGAAAAGGGGAAGATGATCAATTTGGAAGCTGATGAGGAGGAAGAAGACTTCAACAAAATCCTGGTGGAAGAGGAGGAGGATGAAGAAATGGAGGAAGAAACCCATGGTGTGGACCCTCTGACCAAGTTGCCCATGTATGTTCCTCCACAGAAGGGGAAAGCAAGGGTGCCCAAGGACCTGGATGAGAGCACAGTTGGGACGGGTGCTGGTTCTAAAATTTGAAGACTAGGTTCTATCAGACCATGAGAAATTCTGACATTTGGCAACTGCATAGCTAATGCGTCTAGAGAAAAATACAGCAGTGGGAGTCATAGAATTGGAGCTGCACAAATGGTTGTAAGGAGTAGAAAAAGTAGGGTTGTTAAACCTACTCTCGGTGCCACAATACCATCATGCCCCAGTGACTATTTTCGTCATCACGCAGATGCTCTGCCTAGTGCATGATGGTTGTTTGTGGTTGGAGGAGCCCATCCCCATCATGGAAAATCCAATTTATAGAATTACTCAGCTCCCTTGCAAAGGGGAGGATCCAGCGAATATATCCAAGGGTAAAAGTGATGATTTGGCCATCGCAGAGGCCATGAAGAAAAATTTCAAGCTGGAGAAGAAAAAGAGAGGGTACGCAATCTCCAATATCAATAACGTTGCGGTTAAAGATGCGAAGCAGATATTAGTTGGGAAAGTTATGCGGAAGTGTCGCGCAGATGAGGTGCCCGCGCCGGTGGTTGCACTTACTGCGCAGTGTGCAGAGGGGGTCCAGTTTAACTGGGTGGATTAGTTGTGCAGGCAGTTCCTAGAAAGTTGCCGCGAGGCACAGGAATAGGGGAAGAATTTATACTATGCATGGCTTCTGCTATCCATAGTGCTTGTGGCTTAGGAATTTCTTGAGGATAGCCGATCCCCCACGATTGCGAAGGATCTCTTGGAGAAAGCAAAGTATTGTTCAATGTGGATAACTAAAGATGTGAAGAGGATCAAAGACAATAAGATATTCTGGGTTTTCATGGAGATGAACATCAGAATGGGGATTAACCGTAAGTTGCGATTATCTGTCTATAACAGTATGCAGAGATTTACGGAGTTCAAGGTGGACTTTCATCACGTGTACATAAGGGCGAGGAAGGACCCCGCGAAGGCATGGAAGGAGCTACCTTATCTTTCCACAGAAGATGTTATATTCATTGTGCTTGAATCGTGGCCACCTGAGTGGCGCGCTCCTTCCAGCTCCGCGGTGGAGTCAGAGAAGTCCGCTGCACAGAGGAAGAAGGGGGAGGAAAAACTGTGGATGACGTAGTTGGCAGAGAAGAGAAGTAGCGAAGTAGCAGCAGCAAAGGTGCAGGAGGCACGGGAGACTGTGAAGGGAGATAAAGAACAACAAAAGGTAGCAGAGAAGGAGCATGAGGCCCAGAAGTTGCCTTCACCTAAATAGGAGATAGAAACAAAGGAAGGTGGCACAGACCCACAGACAACATCCACACAGCTGAAGCGACAGTGCCCAAGAGAGCAGGTCGGGCCGTGGAAGAAGTCGAAAGCCTCCAAGACTTCTTTCGACCTGATCACCCTCACTGAGGGGGATCTCCATGACATAGGGGAGATGGTGTGGGACATCACTATAAAGGCCCTCCAGTAGTTCACAGAGGAAAAGTAGATAGTGTTGGGGGCCCTCTAGACATAGATACAGGAGTTGCAGGTGCACACTCCTCAAGCTGGCACTCTATCGACCAGCCTCACAGTAGGCACAACTGCGGCTGAGGAAATGCTACACGCCTGCATGACCAACACCATAATGCTGCTAAAGGGTGCACTGGTTACAGAAAATGAGGTCGACGGGCCTATGGTCAGTGCACTGAAGAGAGTTGGGATAAACATGGTTGTGCTCCCTTGGGAGACGCTCTATGTTCTGCAGGATGGAGTGACTGCAGAACTATGGGCCAGGGAGGGACACGTAGTCCAGGTGATGAGCAAGCAACAGAATAATATTGAACAATTAAGCATGCAACGCGACGAGGTCATGACACAGAACAGACAGCTAGTGCAGTTGGTTGAGGAAGCCTAACAGATGGTCCCTGAGTTGGCCATCCCAGTAGTGGCAACAGTGGAGGCGTGCATCCAGAGACTAGTAGCAGAGGTGCATGAGGCGAAAGAAGAAATGGCTAAGATTCATCTGGTACTAAACCTTCAGATAGCTAAGTTGCAATTGAAGGCGCAACCTTAAACTTCGCCTGAGGTGAAGGAACAGTGCACCAGCACCATTATAGCAGGAATAGTGGAGGTCAGCAGTGTAGTGAAGGACTGCAACATACTGTTTGAAGAGTTGTTCGAGGTCCTCACCACTCTACAGGAAGACCTTAACATACAACACTTAGAAATAGAGGCACGCGAGTTGCAGCAATGGTACGATGAAATAAAAGGGACCGTGCAAGCGATGGACCTTACAAAGAGGCTCGCGCGGATGCAGTAGGTAAAAGTGCTCAAGTAGCAGGTATACGTTGCACGACATAAGGAAGCTGTATTGAAAACGCACATCCAACCATGGATCAATGAGGCTTTCGTCATTATAGCCTTGATTGAAGCTAAGCTCGTGTAGATGTAGGGAATGTAGGAACAGGTGCAGAGTAGCAGTTTAGCTACAGCAGTCTCTCAGGAGTGCATCCAGGAAGTGCAACAGGGAGCTACTCAGTGCATTGGTGATCTTGCAGCAGTCCAGGCAGAGATGGGAGGTCTCCACGCGAAGATCTCCACACCGACTGAGTGACTCGAGGGCGAGTCATGATGTTTGTGTTGGGGGTCTGTTGGGTGCGGGATCCCCCAAGGAAAATTTTGGGACTTAAAGCCCAGTTTTTGGTTAAAAGTTGTAAATCTGATGTAAAGACTCTGCATTTTGTGGGCACGGAGCGCGAAGCTGTAAATGAATCATAGGGTTGTCCACCCTCAATTTTGTAATGTAATGTCGGCATTATAGATCTACACATGGTCCACGGACCATGGGATTGCATAAATAAAGCAAGGCTCTAAGTAGCTGAGACATAATAGAACTATAATGAATGATGATGGAATAGAAGGATAGCGGAAGGTCTAAACGTAGAGTCGATTCTTTGGGTCGTAGAGTAGGAGAAGGCTTTGCAGTTGAGTGTGCAGAGGCTTAGTAGTCCGTAGCTAAGTGTGTGGATCCGTGCAGCTGAGCGCGCAGAGCGAGTGGAGTCTGTAATGGTTGAAGCACTACTAAAGAGAAGTTTTACATCAATTCTGTGTATTTATTTCTCGTTTTCCATATAAAATATATTGGGTATAAATTGCATTTCTATTGTCTATATGGTGCACGAACATATCTGATTGTGTTGATTAAGTAAATGTGAGATAAGGTATTTGTTTATGCGAAGTTAGCTAACAACTGTAAGAAGATAAGTAAGATACACTATGTAACTTGGGGAAATAGTGCAGATCGCTACCCTAGCAGAGCGAAAGCATCTCAACTCCTGGTTAGAGCTATGTGGAAGGCGATCTTAGCAGATCGTGAAGGTCTCACAGGTCAGGATAGTGTGTGAAGTAGGCACAGTTGGATTAAATTGACCCCTCAAACATCTCCAGGGTGCGGAAACTTGGTTCCAACATCTCCCCATACTGCTTCGAGTGAGGTTTCAGTCCACGCATGCGGGTTGATGCCGAAAGGGTCAGTAATTTAGGGATTTGTTTGGCTAATTAACTTCGAACCTGGGTCAAGCCCCCTCAAGCCAACACTTATGTTATGTTTAGAACTGTTATTAGCTTATTAAATACTAAGGCTATGCCACTAGGCTAGCATAGGAGTGTTGGCAGAGGTTATATGGAGGGTTGGTGTCATGTTCCTTTTTGCAAAATTTTGTAAATTTTTGTCAAGAAAGAAAAAACATCAACGATGACATGACCAAGAGTTTGATGAAAACATGGTTATATTGCCACTTGTATGGTTTCCAATAAGGCAGACTAGTTGAAAATGACTAATTTTGTTTTGAATGATGAAATTTTCTTTTGTTTTTATTTTAATTTTTTCTACTTTGTATATCCTAGAAGGTTTGTTATGAAGATCATTTTGAATATATCTAGTGTTTTTTACTCCCTTTAATTTTGTTGATCACTTGTTGTGGAATACTTTTAATTTGTTAAAAATATGTCCATCAACATTAAAATGTTGTTCCATATCATTTTACACATAATATGAAAACCTATCATAACTCAATTGTCAAATGATATTCCTTATCTACATTAAAATCATTTATATTTTCAATTTTCACTTTTTAATTTCAATTTATTTTTATATCCTATACTGTTTAAGGATAATTATGTGTTTTTTACTGTTTACTTTTTATTTTATTAATAAAAAGAATTTAAAATGATATTTTTTAACCAAAATTCTAGTCAAAGTGAAACTTTGACTCCTTCGACTATAATCTCAAACCATGAACCCAAAATAAAATTGTTTGAAATTTTTTCAATGATATACATTGGAAGGAAAATTAACCATATTCACAAAATGCTACTCTTCCAATAACAATAATAATAGCTCTAAATCTAGAAACGCTCATCTGCAACAATGAATACACACAAGTTCTCGTAGGTTCAAGGAAGGCTGGGCTAGCGTGAGAGCAGCACATCAGGCCCTTGTGTAGGGGAGGTGGACAAGGGGAGGTGTTGATGTCCATGCCCTCACGCTGGGGTGACCCATCACTTCTCACATGATACGCGGAGATTTTCCAAAAAAATTAGTTGGGCTAGCTAATTTTCAATATTTAGTTTTCAATATTTAGTTCCCGGCCATGGGACAATTTTTCTGATCATTTTAGACTTTATTAAACTAGATAATGTTGAGCTTGTATTATTACTAAATCATATATGAAACCACTGTTAAAAATCTAATCAACTCAATATCATATATCATTTTGAGCCCCTGGTCATTGACGATTTTGAGCACCAATTTCACATGGAATGTTTGATGATAAACCTTTAAAATTAAAATCTAAATTTGTAAACATATATCCATATATATAACTTAAATAATTTATTAAATTATAAATTAAAAAATTTTTATTGAAATCTAAAAATAAAAGAATATATATATATATAAATTTTAATATATATTTTTTTAAATTTAATTTATTTGTTGTTATAGAGTATTATTAATGGTTTCATAACAACCCTATTAATATTAAAATATAATATTTTTTTATTTTTATAAAGATTATTTGCTTTTTCAATTTTTTTTCCTCTTTTTTCGACATGGTATATCTTATAAAATTTGTTATAAAAATCATTTTAAATATATCTAATACTTTTTATTCTATTAATTTATTTATCATTTGCTATTATAAAATATTTTTAAAATGTTAACCTCTCGTCAATATTAAAATGTTATTTTTTAGCCTTTTCATATCATAAAAAAACCTAGGATAACTCTTGTCAAAAGCTATTCCTTATCTAAATCAACATCATTTACATTATCAAATTTCACTTTTTATTTTTATGCCCTTTATGTATTCTATAATATTTATCATGAAAATTATTTTTTTGAGAGTTACTTTATTTATTTTATTTATTTTTTAATTAAAGAATTAAAATAATAAATTTTAATTAACCAAAAATCCAATCTGAGATGAAACTTCATCCTTCACTATAATCTGAAAGCAAAAAACAATGCCAGCAATTTAAAATTGAAAAATAATATGAAATGGTATCATAAGATCATAAAAAGGATCATCAATATAAACACCAATAAATGAGAGAAAAATAAATTGTTTGATTGTTTTTCGATAGTACACAGTGGAAGGAGTGGAAGCAATATGATGCCTGAATATGATCCATATTCACCAAATGCTACTGTTGCAATAATACTAGCTCTCCACTAAATATTACGAACAAGAACAGGACAAACGAATCTGACAAAAATTTGTATCATTGTTATACTATTTGGTGAATAATTTACCATCAACCATGCCTAGCCGAAAGGCATGGTTGCCTGTCCGAAAGGCATGGTCGCGCAGCAGTACAAAAGAAGCATGGTATCTGGAATTTATCTGGTATCTGGTAAGAAGAATGGAGGATACGCATGGTTCTGGAAAAAGAATAAAGAATATTTGTTGGGTGTTAACATAAATCTGGTAATTGAATTTGGGCGAAGTTTTTGATATCATGTTATGTTTTCAATTATACCAAAAAGTTATATCAAAATTTAGACTTAATGAATTTTGAAACTATTATCATTATTTGTCTAAACAATCTCCAAAAAAATCTTAAAATAAATCCAAATAAAAATTCCAATAAAATAAGTGTGAAAATCCAAAATAGTAATAATACAAACATTTCAGGTCATGTCAAGCAAACATGGGAGGAAGTATAATGGCCGCTCTGCATGTCTCTCACTAATAATAAGAAGAGAACTTTATTACTAACTATCTATTACAAGTGGAAGCCAGCATTTGAATTTTAGATTCAAACAAAGATCTATTACAAATGATAGTGAAGTTACATTACATTATACAGATGGAAAACACACAAGATTTTCCTGGGATTCAATCAAATTATCCACTCCCGAAAGATCTAAAATGCAATCTAATATAAGATTAGATCTAAAGTGTTTAGATGATGGAAAGCCCACAAGATTTTCCTGGGATTCAATCAAATTATCCACTCCAGAAAGATCTAAAATGCAATCTAATATAAGATTAGATCTAAAGTGTTTAGATGAAGAAAGATCTAAAATGCAATCTAATATAAGATTAGATCTAAAGTGTTTAGATGAAGTTACCGTAGACAAAAAGCTTATTTATTATAAACAAAAAGTTATTATATTTATTATAAACAAAGAGTTTAGATGCTTTATAATTTTTTTTCTAATTTTATCGGTTTTTATATATGTGAGAGCTGATAAATAAATCATTTTTATTTTAAAATGTATTAATTTAATATGGAAAATCATGATATATAAGATTATGATAATAAATTATTTGCTTTTGTAGAATTTTTTTATTAATATATTGAGTAATTAACTTTAAAAAAGTTATTAGTAAATATTTTTCAAATTTAAAATATTATTTTGAATTTCAAATTGAAAAATATGTATTCATCTAATTTTTTATAACAAGATATTATAAAATTAATTTTATATATAGAGAGAGGGGGGAGTGCAAAATATTTAAATAAAGATTTTTTTAAATTCAAACAAAGATCTATTACAAATAATAATAATGCATTTTAAATTAATATTATTTGGATGGAGTCCACAATGTTTTCATGAGAATTCAAGCCAAATATTTTATACTCGTAGATCTATAATGTAATCTAAAGTGTTTTAGATGAAGTCATTGTGAATAAAAAGCTACATTATAAAATGAAAAGTTGTGATTAATTTTATATTATTTATTTTTCCAATTTTATATGAGTAATTTTGATAGTTAATTGTACATAAAAAGAGAGTTAATAAATAAATAAATTATTAATATAATATTAAAAATGATTACCTATTAAGTTTATAATAATAAGTTATTTATCATATGAATATATTTTTAGTAATATATATAAAAGTGATCAATTTCCAAAAACTAGTTTTAATTTCAAATTGAAAAGTATCTATTTCCCCATTTTTTTAAATGATAAATAACTATAAAATGTATTCCAATTCAATTAATAAGAATAGTTTAAATATACACTTCATTAAGATATATTTTAAAAGTAATAAATATTGTTCCAAGTACAACTTAATAGTTAAATAAAAGATTTATTTTTAGATTAATACAAACATTTCTTATGAATATTACAATGATAATATTTCACTTTATATTATTTTATTTTGACTGAAAAACCCACAAGATTTACCTACGGATTTAAACAAAATATTTGGTACAAAGTGATTTAGTGTAACCTAAAGTGTTTTAGTTGAATTAATTAAATCTATTGCCAATAAAAAAAACTTTGATTAACTATATATTTTTTATCTCTCTATTTTTTATAGGATAATTTTGATAATGATATATATATTAAAAAAAAAACACATAACATAAATAAATAAATAAAAATAGCTTTGGTAATTCCAAATTGAAAAATCTCTACATATCCATATATTTTTTTTAAATGAGTTGAACAACTTTGAGATTAATTACTAATAAAATTTATTTAAATATATAAATTATTAAAAAAAAATAACTTTAAAAGTGTTAACTTTTCTACCGTTAATGATACTGATGTGTTGGAAATGAAATCAAACATTTAAATAAGAGGCTTCTTTTTAGTTTAAAAAAGAAATTAATGTAGAAAGATTTATGTGTAATGTAAGTGTTTTATATGAAATTATTATAAAAAATGTCTATTTTTAAGAAACTTATAATAAGTAATGGTAAAATTAATTTTAATTCTATTAATAAGAATAATTTAGATATAGAGTTAATAAAAAATTATTTAAAATAAAATATTGATTTTTTTTATTGTTTATATTATTAATAGTAATAAATATAATAATTACATAAGTTCTAATTTAAATAAAAAAATAATAATAAACATATTTTGCAATTTTATGAGAGATTTTTTGGCATAAATCACATGATATTTCATTTGTCGACGAGTTTCGAACCAACCAGTGTGGTTCATCGTCATGACAAGTTGAAGAATCAGATCTAGCTTCGAACCACAAACACATGGACAAAATCTCTCATATACTTTGCAATTTCAAATATAATTTAATTTTGGATTATTTATGTATTAAGAAAAAAGTATGAATATTGTCTTTAGAGTACTTTTTCTTTTCTTGTTAATTTAAATATGCTAGAAATGAAAATACTAAACTTTAAACTCATATAAGGGAGAATTAAGCGGTTCATAAACATTCATTTAAAAAAAATAATCAATTTTTTTTCACTTATCTCAAAGAGGATTTGTGTATCCATATAATAATGATGGTGGTGGTTAATGTCCACTAACACCAATGTGATCTATCCAACCACCACATCTCAGATTCATATTCTGAATATATAAAAGTCATGATTAACCAACACATTCATATTTGTTGAAAATATCATTAAAAAAAGTTATAAACTCTTTGTTGAAAGATGATAATTCTATAAAAAAATGTAAAAGCCCTCAAGAAAAACTACCTACCTTTTAGGTCTTTAGGAACTTGCAAATTTAATATGATTATGTAGACTAGGATGTTTATGATATGGAGCCTTATAAGATTGACAAAAGCACAAAGCTAAACAAAATTATTAGTCATAGGCACCAAATATATTATTATAATTAAAGATATCATTTGTTCACTTTATCTTTAAACAAGTAAAAATATATATTAAAATAAATTTTAGATCATAATGCCTCATGCATGTGTGTGAGAGTTAGAGAGAGATGATAAGAATAATTATGGAACTTTCTCCATAAGTTGATTATGTATTCCACTAACATATCGAAATTTTTTTCCAATATTAAAGCTGCAAAAGGTGCATCTCATTGATTTTGAACTTGAAATGAGATGAAATGGGAAGAGAGTTAGCGATTCTAAAAACATTTGACACACAAAGTATAATTATAATCATATTGAAATTATTGTGGTTTGAAATAAAAAGAAGAGAATGAATTTTTATTATTTATATATTTATATAAATATATAAATAAGAGAGGAAAGAAGGAAAATCATTTGGGAGAACAAATAAGTGAGAATTTGATTAAGGACAAAAACATATCAATTATATCACAATTTTCACTTTATAATACGAATTTAGGTTTTGTGATGTTATAAGGTTCATTTTTGTAGGATGATATCTAAAATTAGCCAAGAATATAGAGTTTAATAAAATAACTTAGTTTTATGTGAAAAAACTAGCACTATGTTTAAGATGAACTTGACTACCTATGCACAATTAACCAATAGGTTCAAAAATTACATTTAAGTGTTAATTATGTATTTTTGTTCCCATTAGGTAATGGAAACTCTTAATTATGGTGAATGTATTCACTTGATAATCAAATGTAGATAACATCTTTATAATCATGTTATGAGTGCGTGAAAAAATATTTAAGAATTGCAACATATTATATATATTCAGAGAGTTGAAATTTGTTAACTTAGAAAAATCTAGACATGACCACTTTTCTTCAAATTTATTCTATGTTTATTATTTTGTTTTCAAAATTGTCATTGAGCCATCCATTTGTAGTTGATTTTGCTACTAAATTTCCAATATCTTTACAATTTACACACATAATATATGATTAATTATTTTAATGTTTTGTAAAAGCAAAGTAAAAACAAAGATAACAAAGAAATTGGCATGAAAGTGAATTTGAGATTGGAACCCATTAACTATGGAAACCAAATGAGATGTAAATTCTCATATTCTCATATCCACAAGTATTGACAACTCTCATAACAAAGGAATTCAAATAGAGATTCAAAATATAAGGTATCCACACTTCTTTGAAAAATTATTATTAAATAACATGTTTGGTGCTTAATAATATGATTATTTAAATATAAACTATGTAATGAATTTAATATTCTAATAAAACATACTATATCATAAAATAATTGAAAACAAATAAATTAATATTAATCCTTAGATATCAAATACAAATAATAAGTAATCAATTTTTACTCTTACTTACCATTCACATCTACTGTCATTTTGAATATAAGTAATAAATTTTTACTCCTATTTACCATTCACATCTACTTTCATATTGAATAACTAAGAGTTAGGGACTATGAATTGTTAAAATATAAGTAGTTTTATTATTATTATTCAATAAAATTATTATTTTAAAATTTTAAATTAAAAAAATGTATTTTAATGTTGGTATTATTTATATTAAGAAAAATTCAAAAACAAGTAGAAAAACAAAATTATAAATATAGACACATGATATATGTGGTAAAATTTTGAAAGTGTGTCAAATAAAACCTCCACAAGGATTGGAATACTTTTATTAATGAATTCAAAAAATGAGTCTCTATACATTTTTCCTTTCAGGCTACAATACTTAAAACAATAAGCACTATTACAAACTGCATATCTTTTTACAACCACCTGATTAGTAAAACAAGATTTACTAAAGTAAAAAATACATGTAGGTAAATATTTAATTGTTTTCATTTTTAATAATCTCTACCCTGACAAAAATTTTCTTAATCCCTTTCCATGCCCATTGATCGTCCTTTCTGCAAGCCAAGAGAAGCCAAACACCATTGCAACTTCTCTACCAAAACTAGTTAATGAACATGTCTACACAATTCTCTTTTGTGTGGACCTTTTGGAGAGCTACTTCACCACCATCAATTATTTGTTATACAAAATGGTATTTTACATCAATATTTTTAGTCTTTTTGTGATAAGCTAGATTAGTAGCCAAGTGAATAGCACTTTGACTATCACAAAATACATTCACTTTCTCTTGCATCCTTCCAAGCTCACTCAATAGATACTTCAACCAGATTGCCTCTTTACAGGAATGTGGAGTAGTTATATCCTCTGCCTTAGTAGTGGACAAAGAAATGTTTCCTAAAGCTTTGACATCCAACTAATTGTTCCACCTAAAAGATTGAAGACATATCTTGAAGTAGATATCCTCTTGTCCAAGTCACCATTATAATCTGAATCAACATATTCATAAACTGAATCAATGTATCCGCTAAATATGATACAATAGTCACTTGTATCTTTGAACTACTAAAGCACCCATTTCACTACTAGATATTGTTATTTTCATGGATTTTTCATGAGCCTACTAAAGACTCCAAATGCATGTGAAATGTTAGGTCTTGTAGACACCATCGCATGCATTAATATACCTATTGCATTACCATATCTGACATAAGACATATTTTTTTTCTTCACCAGTATTAGGACATAAACCTGAAGAAATCTTAAAATGTGAAGCCAAAGGGACATTAACATATTTAACATTGTTCGTCCTGAACTTTAGAAATATTTTCTCCACATACTTATGTTATGATAACTAGAGCTTTCTGTTTTTCCTTTCTATGTCTATCTTCATTCCTAAGATCTATTTTGTAGCTCCAAGATCTTTAATATCGAATGCCCTACCAAGCTGAGTATTTAACCTGTTGATTTCTTCCGTTATTTTTCTTACGACAACCATATCTTCAATTTACAAAACCAGTATGATGAATATACCATTGAAACTTTTCAATTACACACAATGGTCATATTCACTACTAGTGAAGTTTTGGATCACCATGAATGAATCAAACTTCTTGTACCATTGCATGCGTGATTGTCTCATCCCATACAATGATTTCTTGAACTTGAAAACTAATCTTCTATTGCGATCTTGTACAAAACCTTCTAGATGTTCCATATAGATATCCTCATCTAAATCTCCATGAAGAAAATTTATTTTAACATATAACTGCTCTAACTCAAGGTCAAGTAATGTATTTAGTGCTAACACCATACAAATAGAAACAAGTTTTACAAGTGGCACAGAAATCTCATTAAATTCAATACCTTATGTATGAGAATACACTTTTGCTACAAGCCTTGCTTTATATCTTTCAATATTTCCATCAACACATCTCTTCAATTTGAAGACCCATTTCCATTCAAAAACACTTCTATCTATAGGAAGTTTTACAAGGTCTCAGGTTTTATTCTCGGCCAAGAAATTCATTTATTCATCCATAGGCTTCTTCCATTTTTCATTATCCACGTCACTTATTTCTTCCTGATAACAAGAAGGTCTCCCATCCTCAGTAATTAGGGAAACAGATGAATAAAATCCTTCATACCTCTTGGGAGGATTTCTTTCCCTTGTAGACCTCATAAGAGTGATTGGTTACTGAACTTCTACACTTTCCTTTATCTCTTCATCATCTTTTTCTTCAAAAACTACTTGCTTCCAATTTTCTAAAAATGGTTGTCTCTGACTAAATTTTCTAATCTTGAGATACCTATTCTGGTTCATATTTTTGAACATCTTATTTTAGAATAGAAGATTCATCAAATGTCTGTCTTTGTTGATGATGATCTTATGCGCAGAAGGATCCCACAACCTATGTCATTTCACAACATCATCATACCCAACAAAGATATAGCTTTTTACTTTCAAGTCTAATTTAGAATGTTGATTATTTAGAATAAGAGCACAAGAATCACGTCTCAAAATAATTATGTTTGAATAGTCACAAGATTCACCCTACCAAAATTATTTAAGATTTTTGCTGTTAATAACAACTAAAGGTGATCTATTTGCCAAATAACAGGCAGTGGGCATTGCTTCTTCCCATAGCTCCTTCTGCGTATTGGAATTGTTGATCATGCTCCTATCCCTTTGCATAAGAGTCTTGTTTACATGTTCAATAACAATATTTTTCTAAGGAATATAGACAACCATTTTTTGTTTAACATTCCTTTCATCCATGCAATACCTTTAAAATTTAAGGAAGTAAATTGACCACCATTGTTAGTTCTTAAATATTTAATTATTTTACATGTTTTCTTTTCCACCATAGCTTTAAACTATCTAAAAACATTAAATACGTTAGCCTTTCCTCTTAATATGTAAACCCAAAATTTCTTGGAGTAGACATTAATAAATGATATAAAATAGGATATGCCTCCATAAGACATTATAGGAGATGATCCCCAAAGATAAAAATGAATATAATCCAAAATTTCTTTACTATTATGATTGTTAGCTTCAAATTTATGTCTACAATATTTTCCATATACACAATGCTTGCAAAAATTCAAATACAAAGATTTCAAATTAGGAAGCAATTTGTGATTCATGAGTACCTGAAGTCCCTTCTCACTAATGTGACCCAATCGTTGATTCCATAGGCAAGTAACGTCTCCTGCCTCCTTAGATATAGTCTCTCCCTAATTAACCTAAGTATTTCTTTTAAGTTTGTACAGGTTTTCATTTTTTTCTTCCTTCATAATAATCAAGTGTCCTTTGAAACTTTCAGTGCTCCACCTTGACCTATGAATTTGTCACCATTTGAATCCAATACCCCCAAAAGAAATTAAATTCTTCTTCAACTCAGGTACATGTCTGACATCCGTCAATGTTATTTTCCTACCATCATAGAATTTTATTCGGACATATCTCACTCCAATAGTTTGATAGGATATATTATTACTCATAAGCACAAAACTTCCATCCTCAAATTGACATGAAGTGAGCTAGTTTTTATGTAGATTCATGTGATGGGAAGCACCATAATCTAACAACCGATCCTCAAAATCCTCAAAATCATTGCAAATGAACAAAAATTCATCTCTCATACTTTATTTGCTTCCTTCTATGGGTTTTCATTGAAATCTTGTCTTTTCCAACGATCATTCTTGAGTTGATTTGTTTTGTTGCAGAAGTTGTGTCTCACTTTATCCTTCTTGCCTCTCGACTTTAATCTAAATTGCCTCTTGATTTCTTCCATTTCTCATCAGATTGACCTTGGCTGTCATAACTTTTGGCATAAAAATTTGAATGCTAAACTTGTGTTCTAACTGATTGAGGTCGCAAGCACTCGAGCAAGGAGCAACTGATTATTTTTAGCATTTAATTAATCATTGAAAATGTTTTTCAAATATTCCTCAATACTCAAAAATTCTGAATCTCATTTTTTTCTTAATATTAAAAAGAGGTTTATTAAGAAAAAAAATTTACATTCCATTCTATAAAAATAAGTCTTTTACCAACAACTAGAAATTTTTTCCCATAAATATAAAATATTTGGCAATGCCAGAAAATATCAATAACAAACAAAGTTACAAACTTTTTCATAAAAGTCATAGCATATTCTTAAACAAAATAAACTATGGCCTATCAGAGGGTATTTTTATTTACACTAAGAAAAACAAAAAGAAAAAAAATCTAGCTTTCTAAATTTCGATCATTACCTAGAGAAAAATGGGATACCAGATTGGAATTTGTTTACATTGAAACACATGTAGCACCACCTTTTGCAGTTTTGTGTGTATATATATATATATATATATATATATATATATATATATATATATATATATATATATATATATATATATATATATATATATATTGGGGTTAAAATTTAATATTTTCTGAAATCATAGTGGTGACTTTTACATAATTGTAGTGTTTTAGTAGTTCTTAGGATACGAAGCTATTTATGTATTAATTAAAAATATATTTTAAGTCACCAAAAATCATAAATTGTTGCAACAAATTCTAGAAAAATTGAAAATGTAAAATGGTTAGACAAATTAACCATAGTGACAAACCAGCTTTGCTCTATCTTATACTGAGATTTAAAAAAATAATACGTATTTTCGTTATTTTAAGATATTTTTTTTTTTTATTCTTTAAATTTTGGCAAGATGGGTTGGAATTGTAAATTTGAGTTAATGTTGTATGCATAATCTAAATATCTTTAAAAAAATTCAGAATGCTCCTTTTGGTTAAATATTCCATGGCAGTGATAAGGTAGCGCACGCTCGTTTTTTTTATAGGTGCCTGAATTGGCCCAACAAAATCGATTTCCCACTTCTCAAATGCCTACAAAGGTACCTGAGGATGTAACAGTAGTTCGTCCCTCCGTGACGGTATGCCAGTTCATTGACATGCATCACATGCCTTAAAGTATGCTTTCGAATCCTTGTGCAATGTTCGCCACCATAATCCTGCACACAAAATCTTCTGCACAGTTTCTTTCCCTACATAATGACCTCCCATAGCTCCCCCATAAGCTTCAGTGAGAATACTATCACGCTCAAATTCTGGCACATATCTCCACAAAATTTCTTCTGCCCCCCTTTCTTACAAATGCCCCGCAATGACCGAAAAATATGTTGCACGAACTACTAGTTCTTTCTTCTGCTGAGTTGTATATCCTTCAGGCGCCATCCCTGTAGTTAATAATTGAATAATGTCAGCAAAATGGTCATCTTCTACAAGTACTGTAAAGATTTGCGTGTCTGACAACCCTTCCTCCAAATTAGTTGGTTGTTCCCTTGTTTCAATCCTCAACAGGTGGTCTAGACAAGATTTCAATCGACCGGGATTCACAATAACCTCAAAATCATAATCCTGGAATAATAACAACAACCTTGAAATCTTTCCCCCTAACAAAAGCTTGTTGACCAGGTACTTTAAGTCAGAATGAGCTATATACATCTTGAAATGTCTCCCTAATAGATAATGCCTAAATTTTTACAGTGCATAGACCAATGCCAACCCCTCGCACTTTGTCCTTGAATGAATTTTTCAGCCTTTGATAAATTCCTACTTGTGAAGGCTATAATATGGTCGAGTTCACCTTCACCTTCCTATGTTAGTACTGCACCCAATGCAATTCAAGAAGCATCCACATGTACATGAAACTCCTTCTTCCAATCGAGAAATACTAGGATTAGTGTAGTCACCATGTTTTCTTTCAATACATCTAAGCTACGCTAACATTCCTCATCCCAACAGAATGTTGCATCCTTCTTCAGTATTTTTTCCATAAGTGCAGTAATTTGAGCATAGGATTTAATGAATTTTCTATAGTATCCAATGTGTCTTAGCATCATGTGCAGCTATTTGACTTTCCTAGGGGCCTCCAAGTTCACACTCACAATGATCTTTGTAGGGTCCACCATTAATCCTTGCTTACACATGACATGCCCTAGCAAGATCCGAAAAGGAAAACATAATATACATTTTTTCAAATTCAACGCAATTTGGTATCTTCGACATGTACCCAATATAAGGCGCAGACTTGCTACGTGGCATTTTACCAATCCAAACACGGTCGAGACATCGAATTATACTTCCAAAAGCTTATGAATGAATTCTTTGAATGCTGCTATGACTATGCAGGAGAATGTTGCAAGTGCATTCTTTAATCCAAAAGGCATAACAATGTACTGAAAGCAACCCCACTCTATCACGAAGGTGGTTTTGCTTTGATCCTCCGGTGCAGTCTTAATTTGGTGATAACGAGAAAACCCATTAATAAAGGAATAGGTCTCCTGCCCTCCAACATTGTCTAACGCTTCATCTGTAAACGACATTGGAAATGGATCATGGAAACATGCATCATTAAACTTTTGCATATCTACACAGATCCTTATTTCGCCCTTTTGTTTCTTCTCTTGGATTACCATCGAGCTCACCCAATCAAACTCTTCCATAGGTTATATAATGGAAGCATCCAACATTTTATCCAGCTCTTGCCAGGCCTTCTCCTTATACTCAGGATTAAGGTGATAAGGCCTTTGTTTCACAGGCTTCACATCCGGAGTCAATGTGATCCGCGTAACACCCAAATTGCCAAGTATGCCCTTTAAATTTGTAAACTTAGTGGGGAAGAGATCATGATACCAATGAAGTAATTCAACAACTTTGTCTACTATATCATTGTCCCAATAATCTCCCATCTTCGCGAACTTTGGTTCTTCCGTAGTGGCAATTTTTTCCTGTCTACTTTTCAATGGTGCAGAGATGTCCAGGTGCTCTACTTCTGGTCCTTCTATTTTGCGATTCCCTTCTGTTTTTGGAATATTGATATTCCTTAGGGCTTCTTCCTCCTCTTCAACGATCACATTATAGCATTCCAATCTATGGTGCAGCTGGGTTCTCAAATTAGGTTGGGTCCATTCCATAGGTTCCTTTGGCATCGTGAAGATAATCAATTTAATCCCTTCAAGTGCTTTTTTGATTCTTGAAAACTAGTCCTTGAAGCTGAAAGTCAATAAGAAACTTTCTCTTAATATATCCCATTTCCCAGTGCCATGGCGGAGCTCCGTCTCAAGGTATCAGTTCATGGGGATTGTATCCAAGGTATGAAAAAATATATGTACCCATTCTGGCTATGATTTTGTCCCCCACGCGTTACTCCACCTAACCAGGTGATCACGCAGATCATCCTTCCCACTATACTTCTTAGTCACCTTGGTATTAGCATGCCCAAATTATAACGTCATCATTCGCCTATAATCCATCTAGCCAGAAAAACTCTCCTTATGCATACCCCACCATCGTTCAGGTGTAGCGTGCAACACCAAATCCAATTCTTGAAAATGGTGGTCTTCAGGGACTTCGCGCTCGAATTCATCGAAAAACATGTCTACGTCAGTCATACCATCATAATAAGGTAGCTTCCTTACCTTCGATGAAACACAGCGTAGTGACTTTGTCATCATATTGCATCGCAATGTAGATACTTCATGTAAGTGGTTCTACCAATGCTCTAATTCCTCACCTGAGTAAGAAGTGCATGAACTCTCCCAGTCCCATGTGATCCCTCCATCCACCGTTGGATTGAAAAAATCCTAATCTCACGTTGTTATCTTGTATATTTGATCCATCTCATCGTCACTTTCTACATAATCGCAGATAGCTTCAGTAAGCGTGCTCCCTCCACAGGATCAAGTGGCAATACGACCCTAAGCGACTTCATTTCATGTGAATATCCAATTCAAATCCCAGGAGCATGAGGTAGGGATTACTTCCATCGATAATTTCTATAACTTTGATGTCCGCTAATGCATTCACACCTTCAACATCAACTGTCACCCCATACAATCATCCCAAGGGGATGATTTTTTGCTGATTTTCCATTTAGAGCTAAATCAGAGACCACTGTAGCACAGGTCTCCTCATCCTTTCCCATGTCTGTTTTGGCAAAACATTCACATTGAAACCCAAATCCAAAATTACTTGGTCCATTTCGTAATCACTTATCTGTGTTGTTAGCTGCATCTCATGCCATGTTCATTCCTAATGCTTACCAATCTTTCTTATTGTGTGCTACTCCATAGGAGTATTTTCCTTATTGGTGCACATGTTTATTAAATCTTGAAATGCTTCAACAACTCTTTGATCGTGCAGTAACTTCATACAAGTTTCCAGGAAGGTAGCTAGTATAGAAGGATCTACTTCCTATGACGTATTAGTCTGCAATGTTTTCTCCTGACTTCCTGAGGTGGAGGCCTTAGCGAAGTTCTCTTTGTCTCCAGGATCATTTCTTTAGTGCGGTTCAAATCAAAATTGACTTCTTTCTTAGTAGCCTTTCATACCCATCCCTCTTCCTTAGGCTGCTTACCTTTATCCATCCCAGTTGTTAGACCACTACTTCATACAATGTTTGTGTTTAGATCCTACTTGCTTGGGTCAGCCCTCATCATTTGTAAATTCTACATAGGCTATTCAGGATGCATTTTCTTTGCTTGCATTTTAGCTATTAGCACTAGATAATCTTCTATGACGTGGTCGAATTGTCTACATTATTGAAACGAAGGGTGTGCAAGATTTGAGAAATCTCGCGCGAAGTGTCCCAACTATCCATAGTTGTAGTAGATAACCTGACCATGAACTTTACCTAGTCCTCCTCCTCGTCCTCATCCTTCACCTTGAAAACCCCTACGCACTGCTCCTGCGCCTTGATCTGGGGGCTGAGATTTTGTTTGCATAGAGTAAGTAGCGGTTCTTTACATCATTAGCTCATAATTTCAACAATGGATCTCATCATGGCCCATAGATTTATAGAAATTGTAGAATAACTGCTAAGGGGTTTTTAAAAACTTTTGTAGTAGGTGGAAGTTATCTATAGCATGGGGGTAGCCCCCCTTGATAAGATAATTTGCGTATAATAGACAATGATCTTTATCATGCTCGTGGCCCTTCCACTTCAAACATCAATCCTCTGCACGCACTTCTAGCTTAGTCTCCTTCTCTATATTTAGACTCTATAATTCTAGATGTAGGCTCTCTAACCGCGAGTGGATATTTTGTACACCCAGGGTTTTATCCTAAATAGGTGATGTGTGCATCCTCATCACGATTTCTAAGGCTTCTGCTTGTGTTGCTATCTTTTGCTATGACAGAGGTATTCTTAAGTGCGGAGAAAGTAACAATATAAACCAATCGCGATGTTGGGTATCTGAAATTTGCATGTCAGCCTGCCTGATCTGCCATTTCAAACTCTAATCAAAGTCCCAAGGTGTCTCATCAACTCTCATTCGAATCTCCTTAAATTCAATTACCAATTGCGCCTCATATTTAGGCTTACTAAATTCTTTGTTCAAAGTTGTCTAAGTCTCTGCTAATGATGCCTGAGGATTATCAGTGCAATACTTAATGTACTAGGTTCGCACATGACCTTTCAAGGTGGTAACCAACATTTCCTTCTTTATATTATCATCAGTGATTTGTTGTGTTGTCCATACTGCGTTCACAACAAATCAGAATTGCTTCAGATCTTCACTTCCTATTCCTTTGAAGATCAGCATCTTCATTTCATTTTCCATGATGAATGGTGGAGGTGGAGGTGGAGGTGTAGGTGAAGGTGTATGCAGTGGAGGTGGAGGTGGATGGATGAGATATCCTCAGAATACCCTGAGTTATTAACTAAACAACACTTCATGGTGTAGTCAACACTACCCCTTCGTCGCCACTTGAAGGAGGTTCAATCAATGGAATATACTTTGGATCTGATCCATTACTTCTAAAAAAACTAGCACTTCGCGTAGCTCCAAACATTAAGGCAATGGAATTACCCGCTTTTTACATAATAGAATTTTAATCCAAGTATTCAATGACCTCAAGTACTTACTTCGATGTCCTTTGAAGAATCTTTGCTATAGCTAACTGAGGTGTAAACTACAAATTCAGTAACAAATACTCCCAGAATTCGATCAATCCAATGATTGACATCCCGTGCGACCTTATTTTCAGATGCCTCTAGTCTTCATACAAATTCTAGAGTCCACACTATAGGACTATCAAGCTTCCACCTCCCTTGATCGTCTGCAAATTTTTCTAAACACTCATATAGTTCGCATGGAAAAGTGCGAAAGAAAATTTCATGTATCTTTGTATACATATATCTATTCAACCAATCCTCCTTTGAGGGGTGTGGATTCCTGTTTTCTTGAGCCGCAAACTCATCAATCTTCCAATCTAACCACTTTTCAATCTCTTTCTTAGTTAGATTCCAATGATGCGACATGCACATCTCTTTAAGTAGATCTTGGTCCTAACAACAGAACCATTTGTTGGCTTAAGGGGTCCTGACTCAGGTTCGAAGTTAGTCGCACCAACCAACAAAACCCTACACTACTGAACCTTTCGGCATCAACCTGTGTAGCGCACGTCACAGTCTCACCTGAAGCAATATTTCGGGATGCAAGAACCAATTTTCTACATCCAAAGACTAGTGTGATGTCTTTCAGTGCCTTAAATATGATTCCGTGCAGATCTAACCTTCCTATAGGGTTAAGACTACTAATTTGGCCCTATCTACCTTCAATCCTTTACAGGACTAGCCAATAACATTAATCAAGCCCTAAAAGGATAGGTTTGCTACTTTTCCGCAAATGAACAGGTCTTCTAGGGATTCTAAGATCTAGATTTATTGTCACACAAACCTAACTTTCTTATTCAAATCTAAACTGAAAATAGATTTAAATCTTCATGAATATCATTCAATCATTTTGTTAAGCATAAACATGTTCAATTAACCAGATTCGCGCAGAGAAAACACATTAAATTATAGAAACAGTAGTGAAAGTGACATAACAATTAAACAAATAGATTCAAGTATTTTAAACCCAAAATTAGTCTTTATTAGTCAAAAAAATTTCAGTACGGACTTCAACTACCCTACACGCTTAGCTGAAGGGGTCCACGCACTCAGTTGTGGACTCTTCCAGGCCTGTGCACACTCAGCTACGGAGCCTTTCCTTCGCTATCGATAGGAATTGGCCTTCTTATCTATCAAACCCTTACAACATCACTCATTCATGCATACTTCTTATCTTCTCTATCTGCAGTTATATCTAAGACTCTTTATGACTCAATTATTTATAGTCTTTCTAATACAATACCATGTATCCCGGCTCATGAGTGAGCCTTCAAAACCGACCAAAACAAGGGCTAAGACCCTTCTGACCCCTGTCTATCTACGTTCTCTGCATCCACATTTCGTAGAGAATTTACATTCTTTAGAAAATTCTTTACAAAAAATGACTAACTCAATCCAATTCTACCCCTGGGGACCCCATCCCAACAAAGGGTATGATCAACTGAAGGTGGAGTCTTTTTCTCAACCAATGATAGGTGAGAAAAAGACTCATGGGATTTATGTTCAGAAAGAGTGAATGGAAACAAATTATGATCAATCACTTCATCAACTCGTAGAGGATTGGGAGAAAAATTCTGATAACCAATTGGAAGTCATGGCTGAGAACTTGTAAGGTTTTCCAACACTTTTGAGGCTTCATCCATATAAGGAAGAAAGTGAGTAGGACGATTCCCTTTACATAACCTATAGGGTAACTAACTTAATGTAACTTAAATTAATAGCAGGGCACACTCCTGAGGGCTGAAGGATGAGGATTTGTGCCTTCGAGGTGCACTCGCATGCTCTAGAGGCCTCAGCAAGGGCGTAGGATGCACTCTTTAAGGCTAATGGTCGGGGCTTCATTCCTTCAAGGTGTATTGATGCGCTCAAGTAGTTTAGGAGGGAACATGGTGTATTAGGGAAGGTTGAAGGATTCAACTTCAGGTCTTCAGGGTGCTCCAGTGTGCTTAATGAGGGCGTGCTTCTTCGAGTCAAAAGAGTGCACTCAATGAAGACTTAGTACTTTTGGAGGGTGTAGTTAGGAATAAGGAAGGGGATTCATCCTTTTGTAGTGCACCCAAATCTCAAGGAGGGAATAAGGTACACTTCTGAACAAGGAAGGGTCTCGACATCCTTTGAGTGATCTTAGGGTATACATCCATTTTAAATTATTTATATTATTTACATTTTTTCCCTTTTATATGTATCTTATCACAATCATAACAATTCCTATGGCATTAATGTTTGGACATCTCCTCAAAGGACAACTTTTGAAATCTCAAAATTTGAGAGGTCGAAGGCTTGGTGGAAGCTGCCTAAGGAGGGAAAGTAATAAAAGTGAATGAAGGGATTTTGTTTTATGAATTTATCAGCATGTTAAGTCCTCTATTTCTCTAATAATTTCCCAATCAAGTAATTCAACATTACATATTGATGTGTACTCCAATTTCCTCCTAGATATCATTTCCGAAACATTCTTAAAAAAGGGATTATATGGGACCTTTGTGTAGATTGCAAATTTATCAAATGATGTAATAAAGTCTATTTTTATGCATGTTTAGCATATTTTTTTAGTCATCCTAAATAATGTGTGTCTCATTCAAATTGAGGATATGCGCTTCATGAAATGGCTACAAGAACTGTAGCTATAACGATAATTTTATATCCTTACTACAATCTCCAACATTCTAGATCTAAATATAAATACTAACTCTAAGTTTCATTAGGCCATCAATATTTCCATGGAGAGAGAAAATATGTTCCATTTGGTTAACCAAACTAGTAGAACCAAAAGCATCAAACTTGTTCATGTTTACCTTTTGATAGAAATGCCATAAATGGTGGTGTTGGAAGGGTGTGCGATGGTTATCCAGAAAGAACATGTGATTGTACTACTCTAACATATTGTCTCAATAAAGGAAATAATTTCAATAAAATGTATCATTCAATAAAACATTGATCATCCTAATCGAACAAGTCATTCAAATGTTGGACAACATGAATCCTTGATAAAAATTATTGATGTAAGTTATCTAGGTAACTTTCACACAACCAATCAAGTAGGTAATATGGTTTTAATGCAAAAATATTGTAATGAAATATTGTTTGGAAATGACGTTGTAATGGAATTCCATCCTTAATTATTCATTAATGATATTCCAATGACATTCTCCATATTTTTACCCTCAATTTCTTCTTATTCTTCTTCTTCATTTAAGAGAATTATACAAGAAGTGAAAACTAGATGGGTATATTGGTAGTTTGTAACATCTCACTCAAAGTGTTTAATGTGAACTAGTCTACAATTTCATGTGTTTATTGGAAGAAATAGCATACATAAATCAATGACCATCATAATCCTCCATGTAACCTTCACTTTCTCTTTGTACATCACATCAAATGGTATTTCACTATCTCTTTAATATTTGGCAGTGAAACCACATTGAAGGCATCACTTATGTACAAGACGATGCCAAAATTATTTCCATTAGCAAATACATAATTTCCAATTTATATATATGTATGTACAGTATTTAAAATTTTATACAACAAAATGTGTAAATCAATATTGTGCATGTTAGTAAAGTATTCTCTAAGAATATCATAAATGTTATCATCACTAATGGTTACCATGGTATGATCTAAATCTATCTCCTCCAAGGTTGGAAGTGACATTTTCCCCCTCTAAAAGCTTAGCATCTTGCCAATTAAGTTTTCACAAAATTGTATGGATTTTTCATCTTCTATATGATGTTAAGAAGTGGCATGAGCAAGACGAGACAAACAAAATGTTAAAAAAGGCCTTAATTCCCTTGTGTTCAATTGTATTGATAGGAATAGTTGAATTTATAATACATCAATTACCATTTTATATCTTGTATATAAATCTATATCACACTAAAAACACATCAGTAGATCATCATGACACCTTGTCGAGATAAGAATTACAGGAGTATTCTTGGAATTTATGATTACATAAGGACTCACAGTCTAACGTTCCCCCCCTCAACCAAAAGTTTGAATAATTCTACCAATAGCCTTTGTTATCTTCAATCTTAAAATTTTGAACTAAGTTTCAATGAAGATGTGACTAAAAAGCCTCTAATATCTGAATATCTAGAAGTGATCAGTTGTTAAGTTTGAAATTTTTTATTGAAATGATTGTTGAAGTGACTATTTTCTATGCTATAATTCCCCATTGTTGATTAAATGTTGATTGATCAGACTAATAAAACTTCAAAACTTGAAGGCTGATATATGATGTTTATTTAATACCATGTGAAGAAACAACATGAGTGAGACAATATAAGAAAGATGGCAGAAAAGTCCATGATTCCCTTATGTCAAATTGCATTGATCTCAATCTCTAAATTTTTAATACATCTATGACCATTCTATATAATCTAGATCTAGATGTAGATTGCATTAAAAACACATCAGTGGATTGTCATTAATAGTGCATTCTAAGACATTATGATTTTCCAAGGACACGTGGTCTAACATATGAATTGTATAGAAGCATGATTATTTCCCCTTTTCAAATACAAACAAATTTTTAGAGTTTTTTATCCTAATGGAGTGAAAATCACTAGTCCCAGGTATGGTGTTAATCTCATGTGGAATCAATTTATATATAATTAATTCTAATATTTTGGGAACATTTTAATTTGAAGAACTTGTAAATTTGTAAAGTTAACATACTTTAAAGAAAAATTTAGCATTCCAACCATTGTTATATATATATATATATATATATATATATATATATATATATATATATATATATATATATATATATATATATATGCGCTTTTAGTAAAGTTAAGAAAATTTGTAAATGAAATATATACACACCAATGCACATCACTTGGACATATATTTTTATTACTTAAATTAAATTTACAACATTGAATAACTTGACTAGTTAATCAAATTGATTATGGGAGTGCATCATTGACCACCTTTGAATTTATTGGTTTACACATGTGCTTGCACCATTATTCTCTTTCTTTCCATGCAATATCTCAAAGAGATTCCAAAAGTTTCCACTATTTGATTTGTTCTGAAGAAAGAGAATTATTGAATAAAAAACTATTTTATTGTCACACATATCATATATTTAAACATCAATCTAGGCTTAAGATAGATTCATTATCTTAGCGAGTCAGTCTAGTTAGTTGAGATAATATCTCAACCACATCTAAAACTAGGATCTAACTCACAACCTCCTAACCAAACATCTCATTTAGGTATTGCAATAACCAATACATTCTATGATGGGGAATAGAAAATATTAAGCAAAAGACAAGTAGGAGTTTATATCCCCAACACACACCCTTAACGAGTACTTGTCTTTCTCTTTTGTCAGATTAATTCATTATCAGAATCTTTTGCCATTTTTTGAAATCTCATAGATTGAGCTCCATCATGACTATCAATATTGAGCTATACTTCCACTTGATCCATTGAATATATAGTTTTATTTACACTATTAAATCAATTTTTGTATCTCTAATGACTTAACTAATAGCCATTTTATTGACACACTTCCATCTACCAAAATACATGGCCATATATTGTAATCATCAATTATCTAGAAAAGTAGTCTAGATACTTAATGTACCCAAAGCCATTGCTACAAGATGGCCTTCATCTAGTTTTGAATATTCATCACCATATATTTATTCCATTTACTAATATAAATGTCCAATTTATAAGAAAATTGCATCCATTCACCAAAAAATAAGTTTTAATATAAAAACAAGCCCACATGCTCGTAGAGGCCGCTACCATGTCCCTGAACACATTAATGAATCTATCCATATTTTTTAGTTAACATGTAATATTTTCTACCACAAAGGAGAAATATACTTATGAAATCCATGTAATAGAAAAAACTATACATCCTTCTATTATCATCTCATAAATGGCCTTATGAAGCTTATGATGACTAAGATATGGAGGAAAACGATGAGTGTAATTGATATCACCATGAGAGCATCCTCCTCCCTCATTATTTCCATGTCACTTTTTTACCTTGGTTCACATGCATTGTAGGATTAATGCAACAATATGGATCTCCTCCAATTTGTACAAAAAACGTATAGGTATAAAGTTTGCAGATATTGTTGTGAAGGTTAGCTTAGGAAGCCTCTCATGTCATGATTCCATATCTAAATTTTGTAGTTTATTTTCCTCATAAATTCCCTTTAATGTTTATTGTATTTCCTCCTTTGTCCATCTCAATGATGGTGCGTGCCCCACCCAATTTGAGTTTCCTCCATAATTTTCATTTGTTGGGAAAACCTTAATATGGTGTTTATGATTCATCAAATCAAATCATGTGCAAACAAAGGACACCATGATTTATAGGTTAACACTAATTAGTGGATATACATAGTGCAGGTCTAACTTTACAATTGCTAATCGGGGATGGACTCTTCTAAGAAAACATGCACAGAGAGTTCTTCAGATTCCTACATACATTATTATATATCCACACTAGATTAATTTCATATATATCACAAATTTCTAGGTCCTATCATAAGGGAATTAAACCTAAAATTGAAAACCCTAATACACAAATTGAATCATTGCACATAAAACTATTTTATTATCACATAATATCATATATTTATACATAAAACTAGGCTTTATATCGATTGACTATTTCAACCAACCAATCTAGTTAGTTGAGAGAATATATTTACCATACCTAAAACTAGGAGCTAACTGACAAACTCCTAACCAAACATCTCAAGTAACGATTACGACAACCACTGCATTCTATGATGAGGAGTATCACGTATTAAACACAAGACAAGTAGGAGTTAATATATCTAGCATGAAGGGTACCCAACCATAATAATCATCATACATATTTATTACACAACCATATGATCATGTCCAATGTTGATTAAATATAATCTCATGTTATTTCAATAAATCATATATCATCAGTATGATCATCACTAATAAATAAAAGGTAGCTTTCATTGGATGATGATTTTCATTACTTCTTTGTCACCCAAATTGAGTTATGCATGTCCATAGAAAACATGAATAAGTGTTAAGATTTGTGAAAAAGATTAATATTCTATATATATATATATATATATATATATATATATATATATATATATATATATATATATATATATATATATATATATATATATCTATATATATATGTTAAGATTTGTGAAAAAGATTAATATTCTATATATATATATATATATATATATATATATATATATATATATATATATATATATATCTATATATATATATATAAGAGTTAATATATCTAGCATGAAGGGTACCCAACCATAATAATCATCATACATATTTATTACACAACCATATGATCATGTCCAATGTTGATTAAATATAATCTCATGTTATTTCAATAAATCATATATCATCAGTATGATCATCACTAATAAATAAAAGGTAGCTCTCATTGGATGATGATTTTCATTACTTCTTTGTCACCCAAATTGAGTTATGCATGTCCATAGAAAACATGAATAAGTGTTAATATTTGTGAAAAAGATTAATATTCTATATCTATATCTATATATATATCTATATATATATATCTATATATATATATATATATATATATATATATATATATATATATATATATATATATATATATAGATATATATATATATATATATATATATATATATATATATATATATATAATGCAAAATCAACCATTGAAAACATTATCCCACTAGATAAATTTCAAGAGTGTTTAAATTTGAAAGTAACATATCCATGTCACCTCCAATTTATAGCTGTATTTGAAAATTGTGTATTGTTCATATCAGCAAGGTACTTAGAATGGAATATAGCCAAATTTCTACAATAATTGTGTTTATTTCCAGTAATACATTGTTTTTAGTAAAATTACTCATCAATATCTCTTTGGCATAAGGGATATGAAAACATAAAGTATGAAAGGAGGATACCAAATCCATGAAATGTTTCTTAATATAATTCAAATTCCAAATTTTAATAACAACAATATATGTCACATCCAATTATAGGCCTAACATACCATGGTTTTAGTTTCACAACTATGTTGATTAGGATATCAATATCATGGTGAATCCAATTGAGTTTATTAAATAGATATACTTAATTTATGTCCATTAAAAGCTTCACATGTAATCCATAGTAATATTCCTTATTACACCACATCTCTTACTTTTGGACAAACATGGAATTTTCCATGCAATAATCTCTAACACCTTAAAGAATTCAATCCTTATAGGGATACTTACAAATAATTTCATAGTTAACAAGTTCCTCATTTTCATCTATTTGGACCCTAAAATTGTTGTTATTGTGCAATGCTCCTAGAATGGTTCCCAACATTTTTTCCATGCATTCCAATAAGAAATTTTATGTCATCGTTAGTGAAACAATAATTGTGTGATACAGCAAAACTGCATCTTTAGATAATTCGTGCATGGACCTATGGGTTATGGGCCCATGTATACATCAGAAGCATTTTAATTAGCGTACTTCACAACAAAACCTAACGAATCACCGTTGATCCTTCTTTGACTTTTCCTTTTGTCAGGTGCTTCAATCCATGCCGTCAATTTCACTCCTTCAAATCTAATGGCTATCATGTCATCCACTCACCAACTAGCTTGGCCAATCTCCACCATTGATCAATCTCACTCAATCCAATGACTATCACGCAATCTCGTGTGAAATCGTGCACAACAGATATCAGATCGAGAGCATGCGACAAAAGTGGTTTTCTCGTGCTACATGTCGACCACTAAGGTTAATCTCATAAAATTTACAAATATAATTTCCAGCCTTTAGGGTGCATGAGATACCATTTAATACTTATGAAGATTTCTCCGTCCTTCTACTAACATGTGGTTTGATCTCCACCATTCATCTTCCACCAATATCATCCGTCGATCTGTTCTCGGATCTATCATTCACTTATTGGTGGAATTCGTATTACACCACAAATTTATCTCTGCCATACTTTGTCTAAGCTGAATTTCCTTGAAACTTTGCCCCTTACACTCGCACACACATATTTACCAACTTACAGTGAAGATTGAATATGCAAACAATACACAAACATGCAAAATCTGGATTTCCATTATAAACAAAACTCAATTACAGGCTAAGGCCTCACGGCCTGAATCACAAATTGCCCTGCGGCTACATTGCATACCCTATATGCTTTTCACACAACAAAGGCTCTCTTATATAGGAAAATAGAAAGGGAGGAATCATTTAAGATTCATGAGTTTCTCGCACAATCACTCAATAAAACCACTAAATCTCTCTATTCGCATGCATGGCAGATGATTACATTTAATCAAGCCTTCTAGAGACTTATCAATTATATCAATTGAGCTCTTTTTAAATAGAATTTGTCCTGGTTTACAATGATTGTCCACGTTTACCCTTTCATACATTTGAGCTTAAATTTTGATTAAGGGTGTTCTGATGCTCTTGCATCAGAATCCTAAGGTACAAAAATTTTATGACCTCCCGGTCATATGCCTTCTCCATCCCTTAGCAATTCTACCCACATCCTCTGTGGAATTGCCTTTATGAACTTTCTGTGAGCTACAACAAAACCTCTACAGTAACAAGTCCTCCCTACTACACGATACCTCACCAAGCTTCTCTCCTTTTAGTTTAGTCTTTCAGCATCTCTCTGGTTCTCTCTTCTTTGGAACCTTCTTATGTCACTACTTGTACGACAATATAAAGACCACAATTTCTCCAATCTTCAACATAACTGTACCTGCTTCTTTTGCATGCAAAGTCTTTCTTGCAAGAAACCTTTCCCTGCTTTGATACCACTTTGATGCAGCAAAACTACAAATTTACATCATTTCGGAATTAAAACAATTAAAACCCCTATTTACCAAATTATCCGACCCTGATCTCTTGCATGGATACCAAACAAATTAAAATCTAGAACAACCCTGATCACATCTGAATCAAATGCTTACTAGCACGCACCTTCTGGAGAGATATCCATTCATAATGAATGGCTATGATCAATCTAGAATTCAAATGGATTAAATCATAGTCCATAAATTATCGCATCTGAAAGTTGGATTAAACTATGTGCATCTTCCGACGTGATGACCGTCACATCACTTCAACAGTCACGATCAATTTATCAATTAACTCTATTTTATAATGTTATCGCGTTCGTTTCTTATGTTAAAGTGCATGCACATTCACCAGCGAACATCGTCGATCTTCACAACAAAACCTAGCCAATCACCGTCGGTCCTTCTTTGACTTTTCCTTTTGTTAGGCACTTCAATCCATGCCATTGATTTCACTATTTCAGATCCAATGACTATCGTGTCACCCGCTCACCAACTAGCTTGGTTGATCTCCACCGTTGATCAATCTCTCTTGATCCAATGACTATCGTGCATGACTGATATCAGATCGAGACCGCACGAGAAAAGTGGTTTTCTCGTGCTATGTGTTGACCGCTAAGGTTAATTGTGTAAAATTTAGAAATACCATTTCTAGCGTTTAGGGCACACGAGGCTTACTACTTAAAAATATCACTCCATCCCTCTGCTAACACGTGGTTTGATCTCCATTATTCATCTTCTACCAATATCATTCATCGAATTGTTTTTGGATCTCTTGTTCACTTATCGGTGGAATTAACATCACACCACAAATTTATCTATGCCATACTTTGTCTAAGGGAAAGCTCATAGGAATATTGTCCCTTCCACTCGCACATGCATATTTATCAACTTACAGTGAAGAATGAATATGCAAACAATACACAGACACACAAAATCCAGATTTTTATTATAAATAGAACTCCATTATAGGCTAAGGCCTCACGGCTCGAATCACAAATTTCCTTGCGGCTACATTGCATACCCTATATCTTTTTCACACAACACATACTCTCTTATATAGGAAATTAAAAGGGAGGAATCATTTAAGATCGATGAGTTTCTCCCACATTCACTTAATCAAACCCCTAAATCTCTCTATTTGCATGCATGGCAGATAATTACATTTAATCAAGCCTTCTAGACTTATCAATTCCATCAATTTAGCTTTGTTTAAACAGATTTTGCCCTGGTTTACAATGATTTTCGGCATTCCCCTTTCACAGCTTTGAGTTTAAATTTTAATTAAGGGTGTTCTAATTCTCCTGAATCATTGTGTGTACTTCTTTATGTCCAATCTAACATTATATGATCATCATTTTCCATTTCTTTTATTACTATTTAAATCTACTAGTAATTGCTAGTTACATAAGGATAATGCAATTATATGTCATTGGCTTGTCACATGGGAAACTAGAGCACTTATAATACAAAAACAAAAAAAACTAAAAGAGTAATTAAGATGTCTAGAAAACCAAAATAATAACATCTTATAATATATATAAGTCTAGCAACAACAAAAAGAGTTAAAAATAATGATCGCATAACTATCATAGATGTAATGATTGTAGCAGCTTCAGCAAATTGAATACCAAACAAACAAACAAAAATCTTGACAACAAAAATACATATAAATTAAGTAGAATGAGAGGTGTTCACTTAAATTGGACCATGATCGATAGGCCCATGGAAAAGAGGAGTCGATCCTAGCTCAAAAACACTTCAATATGTGCTAAGTGTGCATCCATCTCCTTTACCTATAATAAAACATAGTCAAATACAGAGAGAATATCGTCCTTCATTTAATTCCTATCTAGGAGGACCCAAGTCATTAATTATTTCATATGTCAATACAACTTAAATGCATAAAAGTATTGATTCTTCCTACCATCATTGTGGCTACCATTCAACAACCATACAAAAACATATTTTATCACATCAACATCTAAAAGACATTGTCCTACCCCAAGGACATCATCTTTAGCTACATTGATCCATGCTTGAATTAGGAGAGGGATTTTTTCCTTTAATATCCAAGCAGAGGTAGAAACATGTAAATGATCCTATGGGCCTCCTTGTAAACCTCTTCCATGTTCCCATCCTTCCTCACTATGGTGACATTGATCCTATTTGCAAACCATTGTGGTCAATGTGAATTCTAAAAAAGAAACCCAAGACTAAAAAGAGAAAGTTGTAGTTGAGAATGAGGATATGAAAAAGAGGGAAAATGGTTGTATTGGATTCCAATATCACTAAGATTAAGAAAAAACAAATAAGAGAAAACTACCTAAAAGACAAGAAATATATGAGAGAGCGTAGACCAATGTAGCGAATGATGAGTGTTATTGATGTAGGCCAAAGCCCAAACTTGCATCAATAAGACACATAAGAAAAGGTATGAATAGATCATGCAGATTATTCTACCAGAGGATTAGAAGGCCATAAAATCTATCGTTTAAATGTGGATGAATGTATGAAATTCCATACAGCAATTGAAATCCTTATATGAGCCCCATCTATAGCTAGAAACGTTCATCCATAACAATGAATACACATTATTTCTCATAGGTTCAAAGGAGGTTTAGATAACATGAGGGTGGCACATCAGGCCCTTGTGTAGAGGAGGTTTTTATGCTGATTCCCTCATGTTGGGGTGATGCATCACCTCTCACATGATATAGGGAGATTTTCCAGAAAACAATATTACGCTAGCTAAGTTTCAATATTTAGTGCTCGACATTGCGACAAATTTTCTTAGCTTCTTAGGCTTTACTAAACCAGATAATTTTGAGATTATGCTATTACTACATCATATATGAACTAAATTTGAAAATATAAACAACTCAATATGATATGGCACAATGGGATTTTTTGATCCCTATTGACTGTGAGTGCCAATTTCTTATGGAATGTTAGATGCTACACCTTTAAAATTAAAATGTCAAATTTTAAACATATAGGTATACATATATATAAATTAAATAATCTATGAAATTAAAAATTAAAAATTAATTTATTGAATTCTAAATATAAAAGAGTCAAAATTAACTGTATAAATGCATAAATTTTATGATTTACATATTGTAATATATGCATACATATATGTGTGCATCAACTCCAATATTTTTTTCTCTTTGAATTTACTCTATTTTTTGTCATGGAGAATTATTGATTGGTTAACAACAACCCCGTCAAAAATAAAATATAATTCCTTATGTACATTAACATCATCTATATTTTCTCTTTTGTAGGAAAAAGGAGGGAAAACCAAAGGCTGTAAGGATCGAAAGCTGCATGACAGCTTATGGAAAGGGGATCTATGTCCCCTCCTACCATAAAATTATGATTGATAGGGAGAAAGGTGTCCAAGGGAGGACTAGAAAGTATTCAAACAAGTCAAGAGGGATTGGTACAGGTACCTATTAGGAAAAAGAGAAAACTATGAAGTAAACCAACACAAATCCCAATGCAGGGAAAGGTGAACCAACAGAGAAATACCTACGGTATACACATTCAAGCCAAAATGGCAGTTGTAGACCCAAGTCAAAAATGATGCCAAAGGTAATATTAACAAATCTACAAACCCAAACTCATAGGGACCACATGAAGACTTATGCATTAATATGCAAATTTATGGGGATCTTGACCAATGACAAACTTCTATGAAATTGTATTAATTGTGTATGGAAGCCTAAAAGGGAGGTTGATATCCACTTAGGATCTAAAGGCTTCTTCAAAACTCTATTTTCTAACCTTGAAGAGAGCAATAGGATCTTTGAGGGAGGACCTTATTTTATGTTGTTGGTAGGGCTATATATGTGACCATGGAAGGATAAATTAACCCTAGAACAAGAAACCTTTACCTTAGTTCCACTATGGATCAGGCTATATTAGTTATCCCTTAATTATTGTCTCCCAAAAACCCTTGAATATAGAAGGACCTCATTAGGGAATTTTCTTAAACCCTTAGAGGAAACCTAGAAAGAAAAATACACAGTGTATGCAATGATCTGTGTGGAAATGGATATCTTAGGAGCCCTTCCAGAGGTTGTAACACTTGAATTCTAGGATGATATTTGGACTTGAAGAATTGACTATGAGTAGATGTTGTTCTGATTTCTTTGATGCCATCAACACGAGAACCTCTTCAGAGAGTGCCCTCTTAATGTTAAGATAGAGAAAACAAAAACCAGTCCCAAAGGGGATTTAGAAGGCTTCACGAAAGTGGGAACCAAGGGGAAAACATGGAAGAAACAACAGAAGAGAAGCTCTGATAGAAATAAGGAATCGAAGATATACTATAAAGTTTTAGCTAAGGAAATATATCGGGAGGAAACAAAGACTCATCGTAAGCAGGAAGCCCTAGGTAAGGAACCAACAAAGAGTGGTCCCTTTGCAAATGAAGAAAGACTAAAAGTACCCCACTCAGAACCCCGTAAAGGAAGGAGATATAATCCCATCCAATCAGTAGGATAACGACCTAGACTTGACACCATGTGAGGTAGGGAAAAAGACCCAGATCTGAATGAAATCATGGAGCATGAAGGAATCAATCTACCCCAACTATTAGAAAAATGGAAATAGAAAGGGTTGGATGTGATACCTAAGGAACAAATAAATCAGGTGCAATACATGTTCCTTACTAGGGAAGACACCTGATGAGGGGAACCAAATGAGCACATGGAGAAGCTAATGTCCTGGGAGTCAAATTAAAGGCCCAAAATAGCCATACCCATAAGCCGATCCAATGAAAAAAGAAGAAGGAAAACAAACAATACTACACTCCAGGAGTTGGGATCTCTCCTAATAAACTCAGATAAGATGAAACCTTGGAACCCCAACTCCTCTCCCCCTATTTTCCAATGAAATTTCTAACCTGGAACATAAAGGACCTAAATAATCCCTAAAAGAAATGAATCCTAAAATAAAAAATTAAAAAAAGAAAACTGTGACATTCACTTTATTCAAAAGACTCAATGCACCATAGATCGCATGAAAATAAGCAGTGGGAAATTTTGGACTAAGTATAACTTTGTAGATATAGAAGCTAGAATTTCGACAGGAGGAATTCTAACCCTATGGAACCCTAAAACGGTCCATGTTGTTTCCTTTGAAGCTACCCAATATTCCGTGTATTTGGTTTTACACTATTTTAGTTCCCCAAATCCAATCATTTGTACCAATGTGTATGACCCTCAACTAATTGATGAGAAGCTTCATTTGATTCAGTATTTAGAGGCCCTCTGCAAGAGGTATCCAACTACAAAATGGATCTTGGATGGGGACTTCAATATGATTCTCTCTCTTGAATAAAAGAAGGTAGGATCAAGGAAACTTGAAAGAGACTATGAAGGATTTCAAAATGTGATTGATTGCATTAAGCCGGTGGGCTTAGAAACTACAAACGATATACATAATTGGACCAACAAGAGAGGGGAAAAACACATGTTTGCATCGAGGATGAACATATTCTAAGTTTTAGAGGAGTTAATCCTACAAGGAATTTCTCTATATACCAACATCCTTTATAATAGTGGCTTATATCATGAGCCAGTAACTCTGGTTTTCCATATTACAGGTGCTCCAAAAACTGACCATTCCAATTTGAGGGATTCTAACTTGACCACCCCAATTTTTTTATAAAAATTGAAGCAGTGGTGGTCAGAGGGAGGATTCGTGAGAGGTTCCAAGATGTTTCGGTTACAGTAGAAACTAAAACAAGTTAAAGAGAAACTTAAATTGTCGAATGAACATGAGTTTGGCAATATCTTCCAAGCCAAAAAAGATATCGAGGAAAAAATGGAAGAACTTCAAATATATGTAGTGGAGGAAGGTTTAATAGACGAGAAGGAAAATTAGGAGCACTCTCTTTAGTGAGAATGGGAAGAAAGATGTAGGCAAGAAGAGAAATCGTGGAAATAAAAATTGATGGTGTAATGGCTTGAGGTTGGTGACAAGAACACTAAATTCTTTCACTGAACCATGATTTCCCACACAAATCGTAATAGAATTTCGAAATTCAAAGAAAAATATGCGAACATGATCCATTCCCATCAATAGATTGAGAAAAATCTAGTCTCACACCTCCAATGCATTACAAAAAAACCACTAGGAGACAAATCAAAGGCCATAAGAAAAATCATTAAGAATATCCTAAAAATAATTACAGAGGAGCATAGGGTAACCTTAATAGTCCAATCTCAATTGAGGAAGTGGAATATACAGTGCGAGACATGCCTAGTGGTTAGTTGTCTGGGTAGAAAATTCTCACACATCAGCAATGGTCCTAAAAGATATCAATCCTACTCTCATAGAACTGATCCCAAAAGAAAAATAAGCCATTACTCTTGATAGATTCCATATTAATGCTCTCTGCAATAGAATCTACAAAATTATATCAAAAGTTATTTCCAACCATTTGAAACCCTTGCTATCAATTCTAGTATTAGAATAATAGGCAGGTCTTGTAGAAGGGTGGCAGATTCTTAACAATATAATCCAGGTGCATGAAGTCATTCATTTTCTCAAAGCCCAAAAAAGGGTTGAAATGATAATGTAGCTAGATATCACTAAAGCATATGACAACATAAGATGGGAATATTTGGAGAACCTATTGAAAGATTTAGGTTTCCGACACCATTGGATTCAACGGATAATGTATCTAGTCACCTCTATTAGCTTGTCAATCATGGTCAATGGGACTCCAACGCAATCCTTTTCTCCCTTATGGGGCCTAAGGCAGGGATATATGCTATCACCCTTTCTCTTTGTCCTATCTATGGAGGGACTCAACAGAATCTTCAAAGGAGCGACTATCGTAGGGTATATTAAAGGATTACTACCCTACTATGAATGCAAATCAACCACCCATCAACAACTTGTGGATGACACAATGCTTCATGGTGTCCCTACTGTCAATGAGGAAAGAGCCTAAAATAAAATCATAGAGGAATTCACAGAGATACAAGTATGGGGGTTAGTCAATCCAATTCAATGATTTTATTTTTCAATACTCACATTGCTTTGTAGAGAAACCTCACACTCAATTAAGGTTTCCAAAGGAAAACCTTGCCATCAAAGTATCAAGGAGTTCCATTAATAGATAGAGCAAGAAAGAAGTCAACCTAGGAAACCCTAATATCCAAATTACAACATAAGGTTAGTAGGTGGACTTACCGATCTCTAAATCTAGAATGGCAACTGGTACTGACCAAAATAGACCTATAGGAAATCCATTTGTTTTTGCTACCATTGTTACCAGATCCCCAAGGAATTCTGAACAAAATCAGAGAAATCCAACATAATTTCCTATGTTGAGGGGACGAGCAAAAAAAAAACTGGTTCTAGTGTGTTGGGAAAAAATATACAAATTAAAGTCCAAGGGAGGGCTAGGTTAGAGGACACTGAAAAAAGGAATGTTGTTTGTGGAGTAAAATTGTGGTGGAGATGGATCAAGGATGTTAACCTCCCCTGGGGATTTTTTTGGAAAGAAAAATATGCTCCACAATGGCACCCCCAATCCTTGATCAAATTTAATGACATGACAATGGGGTTTTCCCATGGAACTTGGCCTCGTGAAACTAAGGATTAATATAGGACCATTTTTTTTGGGAGATAACGAATGGAAAAACAAAATTATTTTGGGATGACACATGGGAACAAGAACCTAAATTAGTTGGGCCAAAAAAGTGGTGATGAGCCCCAAAAATGGATAATTATTTAGGCTCATTCAACCTCCTAATTCGACTTAATCCACCATTCTCATTAGTTTATTGCATGTTTTTTATTATATTTATGCTAATAGAGTGAATTGGGTTAGTCATTATACCAACAAGTCTAATGGGTGCTTTGTGTAGCCTTTTTGGTCAATTCGGAGACAAAATTGAAGGTCTTAATGAGCACTTGGCAGCCAAATTCGTGGGAGAACAAGGGAGAGGATTTGTAGGAAGGTGCCCCCTTCATTTATGGGCCCTTACCTCGAATTCTCCACCATCAGCTTGGAGTTCAAGGGCCACCAAATCAATTAGCACAAGGGCAGCCAAGCAAGTCAAGTAGGACTGCTGTTAACTACAAGTTTTGGGCAGCCGAGTCCCTAAAGTTTAGGAGGACTGTTGGGGTCCTCAATTTGTATAAATAAGAAGGCTTAGGGCCTCATTTTGGTTAGCTAGTGGTTAGTCATTTTGTAGCCAATGGTTAGTCATTTTGTAGGCAGAAGTTAGTTAGTTTGTATTTCGATTCTTAGGCAATAGATTAGCTTTGCTTTCAGCTCATTCGCAAGTTCTCCTTGTGGACAGTTTTGATGTAACTCTTCTTTTCTTGCTCAATAAAGATGAATCCAGCTTTGCACTAGCTCTAAATCTCTCTTAGGAGGCTATAGCTCTTGTGGTTGGGCCCATCTCAAGTGCCCAATACCTCCTTTGATTATCTTTATGTGTTTTTGCTGCATTCTTAGAATAAAATATGCTATTTAGATCTAGATCTTGTTTTGTTATTTAGTTTGTTTTTTGATGAGTAAAATAGCATTTCATGCTCAGATTTAGTTGATAGGTTGTTAACAGAAAAAGCTTCAAGAAAAGGGCCAACAAACATCTGTGGTTTCACCTCTCCCTCAGTGGGATCAGGAGCTATGACTAGGATGACTTTGCTACCCACAAAAACACTGACTTTGCTTTGCCATGCAATCATTAGTGTTTGTTTTTCATTTTCAGAAGTTGGTTACATGTTCAGATCTTTGAATGCTTCATTGCATAGTTAATATACATGGTTTCCTTGCAAATAAAGCTGTTGTCCATTCTTTTTACTGTTAGCTAGATCATATTGGGGTAGCATAACTAGATCTTTGTTTTCTTGCATGTCTTTGTTGGTTCAATTGGAAACACAAATTGCAGAGCACCTGTACCACTTCTCTGTCTACCCAGACTCCCTCAAACCCATCTTCTCCATCTCCTAACTTGGTTTCTTGCCTCACGTTGCCATACTGCCCTCATAACCCTACCTTTTGTGCAGCATTACTTCAGTCTTCTTGGAACAAGTCCAGCCATCTACACCTTCTCCTCAACTCTATCCATCAGTCCTTGTGTCATTTCAAGCCCCTACCCTGCCTCCCTATCCATTCATGCACCTTACCTCACTCACCCATCCTACAAAATCCAATTTTTAAACATCTTGTAGAAAAATTATAGAACATCCTGTAGAAATCCTAAACATCCTGTAGAACCCCTACAGACTTCCTGTAGAAGCTCATGAATGAGGTTTCTTGATAGCCAAACTCTGTGAAACTCTTTGGAAGGGTGTTGGGGACTCCTTAGACCCTCTTTGAACCTTCCCAACCTCTTCCAAGCATTTCTCCTCCTTGATCCACCCCTGCACAGTCAAAAATAGTTAAAAGCACATGCATGATAATTCCAACAACTTAATCAAAAATACAAAAAGATGTTTTCTTCAGATAGAGGTAGTCTAGACACATGTATTTTACCTTCATAGAAGTAATGGCATCTCTTTTAGTAGTTTGCATGCTCTCCTTTGCGTTAGTAGGACTAGCTGGTAGAATTAGGGTTTGCTAGGGTTTGCGTTTCTTTTTGGCTTCCAATTTCTTTTTGCAATTAGATTAGCTTCCTTCGAGTTAGCTTTCATCCATCAATTAAAAAGCTTCTTCTAAGAGCTCATAGAAGTTGGCTTAAGCTCCTAGTGGACTTGTGCCAGCTGACCAAGTGACAGCTGCGGCAAGAGCTAGTACTTGTGCATACAGCACCGTCGCTTCCAAGTTTGTTACGAACTACCGAGTTGATAAAATTAAAGAAGGGAGTTCCAAGAGTTGTAGCATTATTGCTACAATACTGGAGTCCACCACCTTTTTGGCGCCATTGCCGGGGAAGCGTCAGAATATTGGTGATTGTCACTTCTCTTCTATTTTCCACTACAATCTTCTGCTAAGTAGTTTATTTCATTTCCATTATGCAATTTCGTTTATGCAAAAGTAGATTAGCATTTCTTGCTTTCATAGGTTAGCATTTCAATTCCGCAATTTCATTTCTGCAAGCGTAGATTAGCATTTCAATTCCGCAAGCGTAGCCTAGCATTTCATTCCTGCAATTTGATTTGAGCAAAATAGATTAGTCATTTCCCGCTTTCATTTCAATTCCGCATTTTCATTTCAGCAAGATAGTTAGTTGAAGTTCAATCTATTTTAGCTTTTGCGGATACAAGCAGAAAAAAGAAAAAAACAACCAAAAATATTTCCTTTCATGCCTTGTAGGAGTAGAGGTAATTCAGAAAAATATTTGCACAACACCCCCCACTACTTCACACAGCCAACCTTCTCTCTTCTTCAATGGTTGTGATTAAGAAGAAGCCCTAGGTGGACATCAAGGCATCTTTAAAGAACCTCTAGGGGAGAAGAAGAAGAAAACATTCTTCTGGAGCGAATGGCTACAAGCAGAAATGTTGGGAGTAGTACCTTATCCAAAAATGAATTTGCAAATCAGATCGAAGATTTCAAGAGTGATATGAGGTAGTTTCTTGCCATGCAACTGGATACCTTTCGGGTCCAAAAGAAGCAAGAAGAAGCCAAGAGGGCTTTGGCCATTTTTTTTCCTAGGTGCACTAGAAAGCATCCTAGGAACGAATGTCCATTGTACTCCATAGAAGTGTGTTCTGTCTGTGAAGAATACCATCCTACAGATCAGTGCCCTTCCTTACCCAGAACCAAAGCTGCATATCAGAGAGCCAAAGGAGCCACTAAATCACTCTATTATATGAACCAAAGGAGGCCGCATGGACCTAGATCTTACCAGCAGGAGCTGCAAGGGACACCCGAGACCTATTATGACCCTTATCAAGCCACTTTCATGCCTTCTTGGGGTCCCCCTGCTCATCCTTCCTGGTTCACACCTACTCCGTGTTCCTTCATAGATCCATATTATTCCCAACCAGTTGCTCATTCATTTCACTCTTATGCTCAGCCACAGCCTCAGTGGAATGTACCTCATTAGGGGTGGAGGCCCCAATACAACACTCCTCCCGCTTCTTTTCCTCCACCACCTGCTCGTCCACAACCATCGCCTCCTGCTCCACCAAGGCAACCCCAAATGCCTGCCCAACCACAACCCCATCCACATCCATCTCAAATCTACACCCCCACTCAGCTACCCATACCACCATTTCCAAACCTGTCCATTGGAGTAGCTCAACACAATTGCAATGCTGGGACACAACATGTCCAAATGACTCCTCTTGAGCTCAATGATCTTCACCATAGCTCAGGAAGAGTGTTGCAAAGCAGAGATTATGTTGACAACATTGAAGGACCAAAGACAAAAGAAGATTCAAAAGAAGAGATCAAAGAACCATGGGCTGCACTTGATGAAGAGAAGAGATCAGAATCAGAGATCGAGAGAGTTCCCTCATGGTTACCATCAAATCCTCTATGTACTCAAGAGAAAGATCAGCAAAAAGAGGAAGATGAGAAGGTCATGATAGAAGGTGACATGAAGAATGATCCAGATCAGCAAAAGGACCAAGGATACCAAAGCTATATTGAGACATGGTTCCAGACAGTCACTAAGTTGCAGCAGTACTCTCTTCCTCAGCTATGTTTGATCCCTTCAAATTCAGATCATTTTGTCTCTGAAATTCGGATAGCTGTCAAAGCATGCATTTCAAGCCACCACATCATTTTATCTCTAATCTCGATGTGCACATGGCTCCATTGGAAGTATTCTTATACTTGAAAAGAATTTTGTTTTTCAAGTAGGGTAGGGTAGAAAAAAAAAAAGAGAATAAAAATGAAAAAAGAAGAGAATAAAAATCTAAGGTGAAAACCTCCTCGGAGGTGCCTTAGATTGGCTCATTGATAGAAAACCTCCATGAGGCGGTCAATGGGTTGGGAAAAAAGAGAAAAGAGAATAAGATCTCTAGGTGAAAACCTCCCTTGGAGGCGCCCAGGGCAGGAAATTAGGGTGAAAACCTCCATGAGGCGCCCTAGTTGTTTTTCAAAAAAAAAAAGAGAGAAAAAGAAAAGAAAAATAAAGCTAATTTGCATTGAATAATTTCAGGTTGCAGCAATGACATTGCAGGTCAGGAGGCTCGCTCAAAACAAAGACAAAGAAATTTTTGTGCCTTCTAGAGGAAGTTCTATATTTCTACAGGAAACATCCTGTAGAACCTTCAAGCGAGCCAGATTCAATTTTGGAAGGGGATCTAAAGATTGGAATCCATTGGTTATGCCTGCAAGCATCCATGTTCCCATTCCTCACCCTTTTCCATCATCTTTTCCACCTCATTGTGCTTCTTCATTGTGCTTCTACAGGAAGTTCCTGTAGAAATTGTAGGAAGCTAGAAATGGATTTCAAAAAGGTGGTTTGGCGAACATGGTAGCTTCCTCAAGGGTTCAGAAGTCCTCCTGTACTTTTCAAACTCCTCCTCCATCATCTCCATGCCTGCATCATAGCCCAAGTTCATTTTTCTTACCATGCAACAAAACTGCAGAATGCCTTGAAGTAAAAATACCTAGAATAGAATTTGCTTTTGCCCTAACTTGAAAACCATGCATCCATTTGAAAAAATTTTTTAAGGGGAATTGTACAAGGGTGATGGAAACATGCCTGAGCAGTTTCAGCCAATTCCGGTGCACGGTTTCCGAGAAATCAGCCTCCATCTCCTTCAGCCATTTTTGCATTTTGTCCATATCCGTGCATCTGTTTCAAAACCTTTTTCGTGGGGAGATGCACATGGGTGATAGTAGCCTACCCAAGCAATTTCAGCCAATTCCGATGCACGGTTTCTGAGAAATTGATCTCTAAAAGCTTCAGCCATTTTCCATTTTTCTCGAAATCGGTGCATCCATTGATCACGATTTTGCTATGGGAAGTGCATCATGATGATAGGAACATGCTCAGAAATTTTCAGATCGATCTGGTTTACCGTTTGGGAGCAATGGCGAAAACAAGTTCTGGTCCTGTGAAAATTCAGCAGCAGCAGCTTGAAGGTGCAGATCTGAACGTGGAAATGAACTCCTGCAGCTGGGATCCGGCCAGAGGACACCTGCACAAGGAAAAAACAACCAAAAAATCAGCAGCCAAGCCACATGCAACCGCAAAAACCAGTGCATGCAGCAAATGACAAGCCACAACACCTCACAGCAGCCATTGGACTTCCAGGTACGTGACTGAAACTCATTCCTCTGATTGCATGAATGTAATTTAGAAACTGCATGAGCAATGAGATGGTCGGGATTAAAAAAATCAGTGGCTAGCTAACTAACCACCGTCATCCAGTTCAATAGCACTCGGTGGGTGAATGAGACACGTGCGCTCAGCCATCTCAAGAGGGAATTAGAAAACAGGTAGTGATGGACAGTTAAACTTCAGCGTGATTGATCGACGAAATTACAGGCAGAGAAAAAATAGTTAAGCACTGTAGGGGACCAATAGTTTGCATGGGCCAATGCACGTCTCTGCCACCTCACCACAAATCACGCCACAATTAAAAATGCTCGGCTGACTCTCACCATCCGCTGATTAATTTGCACTTGCAACATTCTTAGCTGAAGTATGCGTCCTCTGCTCCCACAATTGGTTAACCTATCGTCCTCCACTGAGCTTTGCGGCCTGGTTTGAATTTCTCTAGTGTATCGAGCTCACTCAAAGGTAGAATAACATTCTACAGGAAACGGGAGGGGTCTTCTACAGGAAGTACGTTATATCCTTCTGAAGCAGAGGAGCCTGAGTTTTTCTTCATCAAGTTTGGAGCTTGAAGAAAGGTAGGCTCAAAAACACCATTCCCATGCATGATATTTCGAAAGGTGGTGAACTAGCTTGGTTGAAGTGGGGGCAATTAAAACCAGTCTGCCTGTGGGTCAAGAATGGTGGTTTGCTCGTGGGATACATGGAATTTCTTTCAAATAGCGCTACATCACATTCTCTTCCAAGGTTCCTGTTAACAAATGCTCCATATGATAATGATAAACCATTGTAAGGCTTACTTGTGCATAAAAAATTTGTGACTGTTATGTGGTTGGAATAAAAAAACAAGCTCTACGCCCTGTCTGAGGGAGCCTAATTCCCTTTTGTCAGTCGAATTTGGGCAGCAGCAGCATTCTAAATGGGGATTTGGTGCAAAGGAAAATACAAAAAAATTGAGGGGAACTCCCGAGGTGGTAGACCTGTTTACCCATGCCAATTGGATGACCTTCTGTGACAGAATCCAAGGCTATAATGATGAGGTAACCGAAGAATTCCTAATATCCCTGCAACCTAAATCCAAAATACTGGCCATTGTAAATTTCAGAGGGTTTACCCTAAAACTGACCCCACAACTCATTAGTTGAGTCACTGAGCTACCATTGGGGACATCATGGAGTAAAAAGGAGAGGTCATTGGGCCAAAAAGCCAAAAAGGAATTTTTTCTACCAGAAGAACAGTTTTCAGAGGATAAGAATGGGGTCCGGACAGCCAGCCTTCAGCCATTATTGGAGCAAGGTCAGCCTTCAAGTTATGAAGTATATTACCTGTGAGGGGCAATTCATCATCGTATATGGTTATCATTTCTGTTTGCTAACAGAACTCAGGCATCAAATGGATCTGCCCTCAGAACAAAAATTGAGCATCCCCTACTTCCTCCTGCAATCCTTGATGGAATGTGCCACAAAGCTAAGGGAGGGGACACCAGACCAGCTGGCCCATCATGGGCTTATCAAGCTCCTCGTGGAAGATGCACTCCATACTTACACTGTCCCTCTCTCCTGGGGAATTTTTCGGAATATGTCTAAGGATGTTGACATCTGAATTTTGGCCGAAGAACTCACTCCCTCCAGCAGTGAGGAAAAGGAGCAAATTGAGACAGAGAAACTAGCTAAGGGCAAGGAAACGCAGGGCATACCATCACCAGAAAGGCCGCCAGAAAAGAAAGAGGAAAAGCAGGAGAAAAAAAGCAGGATGCTGAGGCCAAAACAGTGGGTGGTAAAATAACATAAACATCCAGGGAGAAAAGACTGCAGAGTAGGATAGAGAGGACTGAGAAAGCCCAAGCCAGTGAAGGCACCCCTAAGGTAGCATCAGCCAAGCTAAAGGAAAAAGCACCCTCAACTAAGCAGGTTAAGACAATGCCAACTGCTTCTACAAGAAGCCAGAAATCAGCCACTACAGGCATTTCTACAGGAAGTCTGAAGAAAGGATAGCAGAAGGAGAAATTGGCTAAGATTTTAGCTAGGAAGGCAGCAGTTGTGCTGGCCACCCTAAGCACATCCCCCAAGCAGAAGGAGAAGCAAAAGAGGGAGCCCTCACTATATTTTAAGGCAAGAAGAAGTGTAAGAATTAAAACCGGCAGACCTCAACCACCGTCCAAAGAACCAATCACCATTGTTGACACCCCTACCACACCAAAGGAGGAGTCTCATTCAAGGATGTCCATCACCTATGAATGAGGAAGCCAAAAACCTTCACTTGGAGAGAGAAAATTCAGATAATGGACTCAAAGACAGTTCTACAGGATGTTGAGACAATTCTACATGAAGTTGAGAATTCTCTAGGAAAAGAAGCACAGGCAGTGGGAAGGAGCAGAGAGAAAAGCATGGTCATGACTGAGAAGAGGACATCACTTCAAAAGGAGGCCACCAGGGCCATCAAAGATGAGTAGATAGATTGGTTGCTCAGAGGATGAGCAACACTTTTAGTAGGGGGGTGATGATGAGCCCCAAAAATGGATAATTATTTAGGCTCATTCAACCTCCTAATTCGACTTAATCCACCATTCTCATTAGTTTATTGCATGTTTTTTATTATATTTATGCTAATAGAGTGAATTGGGTTAGTCATTATACCAACAAGTCTAATGGGTGCTTTGTGTAGCCTTTTTGGTCAATTTGGAGACAAAATTGAAGGTCTTAATGAGCACTTGGCAACCAAATTCGTGGGAGAACAAGGGAGAGGATTTGTAGGAAGGTGCCCCCTTCATTTATGGGCCCTCACCTCGAATTCTCCACCATCAGCTCGGAGTTCAAGGGCCACCAAATCAATTAGCACAAGGGCAGCCAAGCAAGTCAAGTAGGATTGTTGTTAACTACAAGTTTTGGGCAGCCGAGTCCCTAAAGTTTAGGAGGACTGTTGGGGTCCTCAATTTGTATAAATAAGAAGGCTTAGGGCCTCATTTTGGTTAGCTGGTGGTTATTCATTTTGTAGCCAATGGTTAGTCATTTTGTAGGCAAAAGCTAGTTAGTTCGTATTTCGATTCTTAGGCAATAAATTAGCTTTGCTTTTAGCTCATTCTCAAGTTCTCCTTGTGGACAGTTTTGATGTAACTCTTCTTTTCTTGCTCAATAAAGATGAATCCAGCTTTGCACCAGCTCTGAATCTCTCTTAGGAGGCTATAGCTCTTGGGGTTGGGCCCATCTCAAGCGCCCAATACCTCCTTTGATTATCTTTATGTGTTTTTGCTACATTCTTAGAATAAAATATGCTATTTAGATCTAGATCTTGTTTTGTTATTTAGTTTGTTTTTTGATGAGTAAAATAGCTTTTCATGCTCAGATTTAGTTGATAGGTTGTTAACAGAAAAAGCTGCAAGAAAAGGGCCAACAAACATCTGTGGTTTCACCTCTCCCTCAGTGGGATCAGGAGCTGTGACTAGGATGACTTTGCTGCCCACAAAAACACTGACTTTTCTTTGCCATTTAATCATTAGTGTTTGGTTTTCATTTTCAGAAGTTGGTTACATGTTCAGATCTTTGAATGCTTCATTGCATAGTTAATATACATGGCTTCCTTGCAAATAAAGCTGCTGCCCATTCTTGTTACTGTTAGCTAGATCATATTGGGGTAGCATAACTAGATCTTTGTTTTCTTGCATGTCTTTGTTGGTTCAGTTGGAAACACAAATTGCAGAGCACCTGTACCACTTCTCTGTCTACCCAGACTCCCTCAAACCCATCTTCTCCATCTCCTAACTTGGTTTCTTGCCTCACGTTGCCATACTGCCCTCATAACCCTACCTTTTGTGCATCATTACTTCAGTCTTCTTGGAACAAGTCCGGCCATCTACACCTTCTCCTCAACTCTATCCATCAGTCCTTGTGTCATTTCAGGCCCCTACCCTGCCTCCCTATCCATTCATGCACCTTACCTCACTCACCCATCCTACAAAATCCAATTTTTAAACATCCTGTAGAAAAATTACAGAACATCCTGTAGAAATCCTAAACATCTTGTAGAACCCCTACAGACTTCCTGTAGAAGCTCACGAATGAGGTTTCTTGATAGCCAAACTCTGTGAAACTCTTTGTAAGGGTGTTGGGGACTCCTTAGGCCCTCTCTGAACCTTCCCGACCTCTTCCAAGCATTTCTCCTCCTTGATCCACCTCTGCATAGTCAAAAATAGTTAAAAGCACATGCATGATAATTCCAACAACTTAATCAAAAATACAAAAAGATGTTTTCTTTAGATAGAGGTAGTATAGACACATGTATTTTACCTTCATAGAAGTAATGGCATCTCTTTCAGTAGTTTGCATGCTCTCCTTTGCGTCAGTAGGACTAGCTGGTAGAAGTAGGGTTTGCTAGGGTTTGCGTTTCTTTTTGGCTTCCAGTTTCTTTTTGCAATTAGATTAGCTTCCTTCGAGTTAGCTTTCATCCATCAATTAAAAAGCTTCTTCTAAGAGCTCATAGAAGTTGGCTTAAGCTCCTAGTGGACTTGTGCCAGCTGACCAAGTGACAGCTGCGGCAAGAGCTAGTACTTGTGCAAACAACACCGTCGCTTCCAAGTTTGTTACGAACTACCGAGTTGACAAAATTAAAGAAGGGAGTTCCAGTAATTGTAGCATTATTGCTACAATACTGGAGTCCACCAAGTGGTTCACTAGTACTGGGACCTAGAAGGCAGCAATCAAAATGGTCAATCCCAAACCACAACAATCAACAACTACTAACCTAGATTTCCCAAGATCTAGATGAAGAACTCCAGAGAAGAAATATTCTTTACACTGAGTATGATGACTAACTAAGGTGGGTAAGGAAAGAAGGCATAAAATTTACCCTAAAGGAAGCCTATCGATATATAATAGAGGACCAATAAGATGTAGTAACACCAGAGTGGAACAAGCTTTGGTCAACCCCTCAATGGAAAAAAATCAAACTTTTCATCTGATAGGTTATGCAAAAATATATTCTGACTTGGGAAAATTGCTACCACAGGGGATTTTATGGTTCTTCATGTTGTATGCTACATAAAAACAAGAAGAATCTATCAACAACCTCCTCAATAACTGTGCATACATGGCTACATTATGGGACTAGGTCTCTTATGTTTTTCACCAAACAGATAGACAACGAGGTAGTGTTCAAGAAACATTAAAAAAATGGAGAGGAGAAATATTAAAAAATGGGGTGGTCAACCTTACCTAGGGTTCAAGCCCTAGAATTGTGATTTGGGCAGTTTGGAAGGAAAGAAATCGTCGGATAGTTTAAGACAAATCCTCCTCAACCTTGACCCTGATTACCCAAATCCTTCAACAATTATAGGAAACAATCCTTATCAACCTCACAACACCAGGAGACAACAATCCTATAGACCAAGATAATAGAATTATGGAAACATCAGGACTAAAAGGAATACACGCACCTCTCCATAGAAGGAAGGAACCATGAATTCATGGCACCTCAACGATATGTGGACCTCTAGCCTTAGGGTTTCTGAAGTTGAATTTTGATGGGGCCTCAAAAGGCAACCCAAGCCAAACCGGAGCTGAAGGAGATTTGTGTTATTGTTCTAGAAGGATCCTCAGAATTTATTACACTTATCTACATGTGGTGACTAATAATGCAACAGAGTTCTATGCCCTAGAACAATGGTTAGAAATCTTGGTTTGGGCCAACACCAACCACTACACAATTGAGGGAGACTCGGCATTGGTAATTGGGGTGACAAAATGTTTACATTATGGTACCAACATAGGCAAGGTTGTGAAGCATTGGCACCTAAACCAAATCATTCATTGAATTGAGGGACACTTGATTAGCATGTGTACCATTTAGTTTAATGTAATTCGTAGAACAACCAACAAGCTAGCAAACAGGTTGGTGAATAAGAGTTCAAAAGAGATGATTGTGACAGGTGAATATGGATGGGATAGAGTTCAAGAAGGAAAGTTAAAGGATGATTGTGTCCACCTAGATGACTTAGACATGAGGGAGAGAAGTCAGCACCGAATTGGGATCATAGCAGAGGTGGCATGCCCTGCTGAGGGCCAAGCCCTAAGAAGTGATAAATGATCATTGGAAATCATAAACCACGGCCGACATGTAATCAATACAAGGGAAGGTCGTTACAGCAAGATGGCGATGAAATCCTCCAGAGGCAAGGTACATGGAGGATCATGGTAGGTAAGGCAGTGATAGAGGGAGGTACAACCTCTGGGACGAATCCACCTTCCCCCATGGGAAATATAACATATTACTCTAAATTTTGTCGTATACAGTTACTGCTTATGTAGAATCTATCAATGATGAAAATATACCAGTTGAAGATGAATCAGGTAAGTGAGTGGTGTGCACATATGAGTGCATGTGAATTATGACACCTTGATGAGGCAATAATGGTTGAAAGAGGAAAGTTGGAGAGTAGTGGAAGCTTCGGCCTTTGGGCAGACTTAGCTATTTATCTCCCAACTTACTTATGATTTCTCAAAAGCGAAAAGTGGTTCCACAAGGTTTTCATAACTCTTTTGTTGTTGTGTAGGCTTGTGGTTTACAAAATTATGGATCACAATAGGTAGTCTTATCGCAAGGGATGGCCACTTAAAGGGATGCAAAAATCCACCCCCCGTAAGTGCACAAGGATGGATATCATGACTCAGGAAGCTGCTCATGTATATGTGGATCTCGTCTGAGGGAAAGGAAAGGCCATTTTCGAATCAAAGGACCAAGAAGTCAGGGAGCATAGAGAAAATAAGTGAGAGGGTCACGTTGCAAAAGAGGTGGATTGGGTGATTGATATGAGGGTCACCAAGGCCCGCGAAACCCTCTACGACAAGACTATTGACATAGCATGGTACATGAATATGCTCATGGGGAAATTCGTTGCAGAGAAAGGCACTCAAGGATCCTAGTTGAAGTAGCTTGACATTCTCTAAAAGAGGGTGGAAAGGTTGGAAACTCATCTGCGAATGTTGGTGGATATCAAATGTCGTGAGAAGGACCAAATTGACACCATGTAAAAACTGTTTGATATTTTCTTGCACTATTTCCATCACTTGGACATCACTCCTAGCAACATTGAAGATCAGCTAGACAAAGTGTAATGAGTTTGTGTTTGCATAATGAAAGGGGAAACCTCACTTTAGGACAATGACTAGGAGCCACCTAAACAAGTCGAAACACCTTCCGGCAAAGACCCTGAATGCTAATCTAGTTTTTTAACGCTTTTAATATGTTACTGGTGGTTGTATTTTGGCATCCATTATGTTCCTTATGTTATGTTTAGAACTGTTATTATCTTAGTAACTACTAGGGCCGAGCCACTAGGTTAGAATAGTATGGTTGGTAGAGGTTATATGGACAGTTGGTGTCATGTTCCTTTTTGCAAATTTTGTGAATGTTTGTCAAAAAATAAAAAAACATCAACAATGTCATGACCAAGAGTTTGATGAAAACATGGCTTTATTGCAACTGGTATGGTTTCCAATGAGGAAGACTAGTTGAAAATGACTAATTTTGTTTTGAATGATGACATTTTGTTTTATTTTTACTTTTTTATTTTTCTACTTTGTATATCCTAGAAGGTTTGTTATGAAGATCATTTTGAATATATCTAGTGTTTTTTACTCCCTTTAATTTTGTTGATCATGTTGTTAGGAGTACTTTTAATTTGTTAGAAATATGTCCATCAACATTAAAATATTGTTCCATATCGTTTAACAGATAATGGGAAAATCTATCATAACTCAAGGGTCAAATGGTAGTGCTTATCTACATTAAAATTATTTATATTTTCAATTCTCACTTTTTAATTTTAACCTATTTATATATACTATAATGCTTATTACGATAATTATGTTTTTTTTATATTTACTTTTATGATGTTTACTTTTTATTTTATTAAAAGAAAATTAACAATAATATTTTTTAACCAAAATTCTAATCATAGTGAAGCTTCATCCTTTGACTATAATCTCAAACCATGAACCATGTCAGCAGTTTAAGATTGAAACATAATGTGAAGTGGGATAAAAAAATGATAAAAATTATAATTGATATGTAAACTAATAAATGAAACAAAACTAAATTTTTTGAATTTTTTTCAACGATATACACTCGAAGGAAAATTAACCATATTCACCAAATGCGACATAATAGCTCTACACCTAGAAACGTTCATCTGCAACAATAAATACACACAAGTTCTCGTAGGTTCAAGGAAGGCTTGGCTAGCGTGAGAGCAGCACATCAGGCCCTTGTGTAGGGGAGGTGGACAAGGGGAGGTGTTGATGTCCATGCCCTCATGCTGGGTGGCACATCGGCTCTCACATGATACGCGGAGATTTTCCAAAAAAATTAGTTACACTAGCTAATTTTCAATATTTAGTGCCTGGCTATGGGACAATTTTTGTTAGCTTTTTAGACTTTATTAAACTAGATAATTTTGAGCTTGTATTCTCACTAAATCATATATGAACCTACTTTTGGAAAACTAATCAACTCAATATCATATATCATAATGGGATTTTTTTGAGCCCCAGGTCGTTGACGATTTTGAGCACCAATTTCACATGGAATGTTTGATGGTAAAACTTTAAAATTAAAATCTAAATGTGTAAACATATATGCACATATATAAATTAAATAATTTATTAAATTAAAAATTAAAGAAATAATTTATTGAAATCTAAAAATAAAAGAATTTTTTATTGGGTGAATCTTTTCCAAGAATAGAATTTCATGAAGGAGAGTTGGAGAGTAGCGAAGGCGACTAGGGTTTCATGTTTCTGAAGACGTTTCTCTCCATGGATGGGCATAGAGGAGGGAGTTCACTCCCTCCTACAAGGAGGTGGTGGCCAACAAGGGCAAGAAACATCTAGAAAAAGGCAGAGGTAACGTTGAGGAAGGAAGAAGAAATAGGGAGAAGGAAACAAAAGCACCAAATTGAAGGAGAATGAGGGCAGAAAAGACAAGGAAGAAAATGACCAAAAACGGGGAACGAAAGACAAAAATCAGAAGGGTCCATGCAAACCCAAAGCTAAAATCACTCCTAGAGTAGTTTTAAATGATCGAGCGCTGCAGGCGCATAGGACTTATGCAATCATATGCAAATTCATGGGGCTATGTCCTACTGGAAAAACTTTACAAACGTGGATCAGATACCACTGGAAACCTAAAGGTAGCATTGATCTTCATCTAGGGTCAAAGGAATTCTTTACTGTGGTGTTCGCAAATATTGAAGATAAAGACAGAGCATTTGAAGGTGGGCCCTACTTCTTTGCAGTAGCAGGGCTCTATATGTGACCATGGATGATGAACTTCATACCAGAGCAGGAAACTTTCACTTCCGTCCCAGTTTGGGTTAGACTATATTCTCTACCTCTGGACTATTGGCAAATAGAATCGCTAGCTGCCATAGGAAATAAACTAGGACAGTTTTTCAAAGCTTCTGAAGCCACAAGGAGGGGAAAATATACCTCCTTTGCTAGGATCTATTTGGAGATGGATCTATCTAGATCCCTTCCAGATGAAGTCATCTTGGAGGTTTTTGATGAGGAATGGGTGCAGACAGTCAACTACGAACATATTCCATTAGATGTCATAGATGCCATGAACATGGACACTTTCTAAGGGACTGCCCCCTCAGTAAAGCAGAGAACAAAAGAAAAACTAACACAATGAAAGACGTAGATAGCTTTCATAAAGTTGTTCATAAAGGAAAGAGCGGCATAAAAGGGAAAAAGAAACACCAAAATGAAGGAGAAAAGGTTAGTGAGAACCAGTTCCAAGTTCTTGAAGACGAGGAAGAAATATCAGTAGAAGATCAAGTAATGAATGAAGGTTACGAGAAGAAGGAGAAGGAAGAAGAATGAGATCAGACATGGGAAAATGAAAAATAGAAATAGATCATGCTGAGTGAATCAGAGCTAGAAATGGATCAGGAAATGACTCAGAGTGAGATGGAAATGGAGGACATTGAGCTACAAGAGATTATTGACAGAGAAAACCTGGATCTATAAGGGTTCTTGATTCAGAAAGCAACTAGCGGGGTAGAATCACTACCACAAGAAGAGTTCAATTGAATGCAGCAGTTATTCTTATGGAAAACTCAAGCAAAGGGTATGGAGGGAGGAAACAAAATTGAAAGGCAGAGTATTGAACGGGTGAAACCGGTAAAGATGACTCCGGGGTTAGCACCGAGAAATCCAGGAAAAGAAAGAGGCAGGAAAGGGTAGAACAAGCTACTGATGGAATGTGGAAAGCTTATGGTAGACTCAAGTAAGATGAAAGATCTAACCAGTTATTCCTTTACCAATCTTTAATTATGAAGTTCACAACTTGGAATATTAGAGGTCTAGGAAGCAAGAGAAAATAGAGAATGTTGAATAATAGAATGAAACAGGTAGCTCTGGATATAATTTTTGTCCAAGAAACGAAATACTCCATTCAAAAAATAAGGGAAATACATAGTAAATGGCTCAGTAGATTTGAGTTTCTAGAAGTTAAAGCAGCAAATACAGCAGGGGGCATCCTAACTCTCTGGAATCCCCAAAAAAATGGAATAATTGATGCGGAGGCATCAAGAAATTATTTATCAGTGGTTATACAACCAGTAGGAGACAGGGACACTTATCTAATTATGAATGTTTATGTCCCTCAAAGGTTAGATGACAAAATCAGGTTTATAGAATCCTTGGTGGATCTCCGAGTCAGACATGCAGGAATACCCTGGGTCTTAGGAGGGGATTTCAATATGATAAGATCTCTCACAGAGAAAAAGCGGGGTACAAGAGCTTTAAATAAAGATTCCTTCACCTTCCAAATATTTTCAAAAGACATGAAGCTTGTTGATGTTGAGACAAACAATGGCCTCTGCACATGGAACAACAAAAGAGGAGGGGATTCACAGGTAGCCTCCAACTTAGATAGATTTATGATCTCTGAGGATCTCATACTTCTTGACAAGGATTTAATAGCCGGAATTCTTCCTTTTAGAGGCTCAAATCACTAGTCGGTTCAAATGGAGATAAAGGGCATCGGTACCCCGAGGAATAGACTGTTCAGATTTGAAAATATTTGGCTTTATCACCTAGAATTCTTAGCAACATTGAAAAATGGTGGGCGGAGGATTTGCAAACTCAGGGATCAGCAATGTTCCTGCTACACAAGAGATTAAAGCACATCAAGCTAAAGTTGAAATCCTGGAACAAGAATGAATTTGGAAATATTTTTGTAGGGAAGAAAGCTATGGATAAAATTTTGGAGCTTAACCAAGCCTTGATCAAGGAAGGCTTTGACAAGAACAGAAATGATCAAGTAGAGAAACATCAATAAGAATGGGAAAAGTTGTGTAATCAAGAGGAAATTTTTTGGAAACAGAAATCAAGAGTTCAATGGCTAAAAGAAGGAGAGCGTAACACTAAATTTTTTCATCGATCAACCATAGAAAATAGGACTCACAATAGGATCTCTTTGATCAAGGACGAGGATGGGAAGATACATCAATCCCATGAAAAGATAGAAGCAATGTTAGTTAAGCACTTCCAAGGTATTGCTCAGGAAAACACTTCAGTAAGGGAACCTTTCATCAAGGACCTCACTAAACACATCCCTAAGTTGGTATCGAGAGAGGATAACTGTAATTTCAACAGACCTGTAACTGAAAAGGAAGTTAGTGAGGTCCTCAATGAAATGCAAAATGGCAGGGCTCTAGGTCCGGATGGATTCTATTTGGATTTCTTCAAAGCTTGTTGGAATATTGTCAAAGAGGATATTGTAAGGACAGTGGAAGATTCCAGGCTAAACAGAACTGTTTCGAAAGCTATCAATACCTTCTTCATCTCCCTGATTCCAAAACAGGACAATGCTCAAATGCCAGATAGGTATAGGCCCATAGCTTTATGCAATGTAGTTTAAAAGATAATTTCCAAGGTTGTAGCCAATAGACTCAAACCTTTGCTACCTCACTTATTTTAGGGGAACAATCGGGTTACGTGGAAGGTAGACAAATTCTAGATAACATCATTCAAGCTCACGAGATGGTCCACTCGTTAACCAGTAAAAGGAAAGTGGGTATGATCATGCAATTGGACATAGCTAAAACATATGATAAAGCGAATTGGACATACAGCAGGAAAGTGCTTAGAGCGTTTGGTTTTGATTATAATTGGGTTAGATGGGTCATGGCCTTGGTGACTTCCTCCAACTTTTCAATTTTAGTTAATGACTCTCTCTTAGAAATTTTTCTTCCTTCTAGAGGACTCAGACAGGGAGATACGCTATCTCATTTTCTCTTCTGGAAGGGCTGGGACGGTCCATTAAGCATGCTAGAGTAGCAAGAAAAATTCAAGGACTCCAACTTTCGGAGAATGGTCAAGTTCTGACTCATCAACAGTTTGTGGATGATACCATGTTACAGGGAATTCCCATAGTCAAGGAAGCACTAGCCTACAAACAAATTTTGAAGGACTTTTCTTTGGCATCAAGTATGAAAGTTAATCTTTCCAAATCAAAAATATTTTTCTTTAACACCCATATTGTCATTCAGAGAAATGTCTCCAGAATTATGGGCTTTCAAAGAGACTCCCTCCCCTTTAAGTATTTGGGAGTTCCTCTAACGGCTAAACCTTTTCTCAAGAACATTTGTGAACTGTTAATCATTAAGATGCAAGATAAGGTCAGGAAATGGGCAATCGGGTCTTTAAATCTGGCTGGCAAACTAGTTCTTGCAAAGGCAGTGCTCCAAGCTATCCCAGTCTTCATGCTTTCAGCTCTCCTAGCTCCAAAAGCAGTCTTACAGCAGTTTAGAAATATCCAAAGATATTTTCTTTGGGGCAAAGAGGAAACAAGGAAAAAATGGGCATTAGTCTCATGGGAAAAGATCTGTAAACCTAAGAACCAAGGAGGCCTAGGATTGGATGATCTAGAGATTCTAGATAAGGTTCTGGGGGCCAAACTTTGGTGGCGGTGGGTTAAGGATCCTAAGGCTCAATGGGCTAGCATCTGGAAGGAAAAATATGCCAGCTCTTGGCCTTCTTCTGATATCATAAGAATGTCTGGAAACATGAAGGGCTCTCCCATATGGAACAAGGCCTGGGAGAACAGAGGGGTTGTTCAAAAATTTCTGAGAAATCAGAGAGGGATATTTGGCACTATTCTGGGAGGAAAAATGGCAAGAAGAACCGACACTATTGAGAGAGGGATTTTTGGGCCTCAAACAGGAGACAGACAACCAAGGATTAGTAAAGGTAAAAGACTTTTGGGAGCATTCTCACAATACAAGAAAATGGAGAACCTGGAGGAAACTAGATGGCAGAGGGGACAGGACCCTCACCGGCAGAGCAGATGCTCTCAAGAGGATGTTGGATCAGAGGATGATTTTAGTTACTAAAGGGTAGGATCAACTAAGATGGGGTAACAAAAAAGAGGGAAACTTTAATATTAAGGAAGCAAAAGGCATTCTCCTTGGGCTGGATTCCCAAGCTTTGGATAGTACTTGGCAGAAGTTGTGGAGGCATAAGAGCTGGATGAAGATCAAACTCTTTATGTGGCTAACTCTTCAAAGAAAAATCTTAACATGGGATAATATTAGAAAAAGGGGTATGTTGGGACCCTCTAGATGCCAGCTCTGCGAAGCCCAAGAGGATACCGTTGAACATCTTCTCAATAGCTGCATTTTTACCTCCAAGTTATGGTATTTTTTTGCCACCATCTTTAATCAGTCTGACAGAGACAAATAAAGTATCACTAATACCCTCAACAATTGGAGGAATAATTTTTTGGATTATGAAGTTCTTAACTCTACCTAAGCTCTTTTGCCAAGCTTCATTATTTGGAATGTGTGGAAAGAAAGAAACAAAAGAATCTTCAAAAAAGAGAAGAATTCCTATCTAAGCCTGTTGGAGCAGGTCTTAAAACAGCTTAAGGAAACAGTTAGTACTACAATAAGGGATCTCCCCAAAAATCATCCCTTAGGAGCAGAGTTAACAATGCTCAGGCAGTTAGGCATGCAAGGGCTAATTCCACAAGGGCTAGATAAGAAAACAATTATGAGGGAAAAGGTTAAAGATTTCTGGAATCCTCCCGAGGAAGGTTTTTTGAAGTATAACATCGATGGAGATTCAAAAGGTAACCTAGGAATGGCATGCTATGAAGGAGTTCTTCAAGATGATTCAAGAAACATTATCTCCCTCTTCCATGGTCATCTAGGAAAAGCCACCAACAACATGGCGGAATTAATGGCATTGGAGCAAAGCCTAGAATTTCTAAAATAGAACAATTGCAAAAGTGTGATAATAGAAGTTGATTTAGAGTTAGTCATCAATGCAGCCAAGAGAATTAGTAATGGAACAGGGCCGGAAAAAGTTACAAAACATTGGAGGTTAATTCAGGTTCTCCATAAAATTCAGGGACATCTTTAGCGACTACGTACTCTCAGATTTATCCATGTGCGTAGAAAGGCCAACAAGTTGGTGGATATTCTTGCCAACCAAGGTGTCAGCTGTAAGGATAGCAGAATTTTGAAGGATTGGCTAGCTATGCCGCATAGCAATCTAAGAGAACTTTGCCATCATCAGGTGGAAGAGGACAAAGAAGTGTATAAGAACAAAACTGAGGAAGCCAATTCTCAATGAGAATATTTTTGCAAGAACCATTTTTTTGGTCAGTCAGGCCTACGGTGGAAGACTGGTCATGGGTGACCTTAGCAGCCATGGTGATTACCTCACTGAAATTCCCCGGAGTCGGGTGCAATGTTTTCTCGGTCAAAAGAGAGGTTGAAAGCATTAATCGACGACATCTGTTTTGAAGACATCATTTCCCAATTTTTCAGTGGCAAGATTCAAAACCACTTTTAGAGTGGTTTCAGAGCGATCACACCACTTTCAAGCTGAAGGTGGTTTTGAAAATTTGGCAGCAATGCCATACAACTCTAGACATGTGGATGAGGGTCGAGTCTGAAAACCACCCTCATCGCACACTAAAGGTCGATCACTTCAATCGTGCGATATTCAGCTCTATCGTCCAATTTTGCAAGGTAGATCGACGATCTAGATTGAGCGAGCGGTTTGGTGGGGTCCGGAGGTTAACCATCTTGCTTCTTCATGATGCGATATGTATCTCTGACGTCAGATTAGATAAAAGGAATGAACGACAGTGATTAAGAGGCAGGTTTGGTTTTCGCTAGCGCGGTTTTGTTTGGGGAGAGTTCACGTGCCCTGGGTTTCCCGTTGCTAATTTTTGTTTGTACTCATAAGGGTGGGAAGAGTTTTCTTTTGGGGTTTGTAGGCTTGGATTCTGTCGAGCATTCTCCTTGTTGGCCTTAGTCCACACAGTTCAGTGGATGGGTGTACATGTTGTAAATTATGTTTGATTTAATGATATAGAAGGCACGACTTTTGCTTTAGCGAAAAAAATATAAATAAAATAAAAATAAATAAATAAATAAATTTGTTTATATATATATATATATATATATATATATATATATATATATATATATATTTTAATATATATTTTTTAATTTAATTTATTTATTATCATGGAATATTGGTTTAATAACAACCCTATTAATATAAAAATATAATAACTTTTTATTTTTATAAAAATTCTTTGCCTTTAAATTTTTTTTGGTACTCTGTATATCTTATAAAATTTGTTATAAAGATCATTTTAAATATATCTAATACCCTTTACTCCATTAATTTATTTATCATTAAGGGTGAGGATGGAGCAGGTTAGGGTTTCGAATCTAGGGCTCCGAACGGAACCTCGCACAGGTCATGGGTAGGTAGCTCGAAGCCAGGTTCCTTGAACAGCTGTAGGCGCAGGGGTCTCTCTTTTGTCCAGGCGACTGGCAGGTGGAGGTGGACCTTTTTTCCTGGCGCAAGATTTTTATCGGTTTTTTTTGTTTAAAGAATTGCTACTACAGCTGTTTGCAGTTTTTTCCGCCCCTTTCCGTTTCTCACTAGAAGCCGCGTAAGTGTGTAAGCATTCTGACTGTTGGCTGTCGTTTTTGCCTTGGAACGGCACCTAACCATGGTTAATCCCACCGAACTAGTAGACCTGGACCCAGAATTGGAAGATATCCTCTCCATGTGGGGGAAGGATACCACTGTTCAAAACGTGGAACATTATTTTGGAGCTTACGAACTGTCAAGGTTGGAAGCATTATCCCAGGCGGAAAACCCATCGTTTCTGTTCCAAGGTGAGGATTCTGGCAGAGAGGTTTTCAATTCCAGTCTTCCGGCCTTCTCCAAGCTGGTGGGAAGCGAAAATGTGGTGGAAGGGTCAAAAGAGGAGGGGTTTCATTCTGATCCAAAGGGCAAAGTCGTTCCAAGCCGGTTTGCGCCTTCAAAGGGTTTCGAAGAGATAGCGCAGTTGGGGCTTTCTTCTGGCTTTGGTCATTCAAGGGTTCCTGGGGGTTTCCCCACGCTCTCTAGGGTCTCTCTGCCAAGAGACTTCCCCTCACCAAAAGGAGGTTCTGCAGGAGGTTACGGTGACTTTTCTGTGGGGGAGCGAGAAGGCCTCGAGGGATCGGCAGTTGGTCTTTTGCCACTAGGGAATCTCGACACCGGCATCGTCGGCCAGCATCAAGCACAGCCGGAGATAGAACACCATGTGGGCACTGCTCAGACGAATCCAGAACGGAATGAAGTGCGCGGGGGAGCTAGGGCATCAACAGAAGAGTTAAGGAGCAAAGGGGCGAAAAGGAAAACTCAAAGACCTATTGGATCTCAAGAGATTGACGGTAATCTGGTCCTTGGGATGGAGGTTTCCATCGAAGAAACCCTAGCTGTTGCAGATTGTACCCTGGTCAGTAGAGCTAGAGGTAAGAAATTTTCCTCAGAATTTCTTCAAGCATGGGGTGAGAATTGCTTTGTTTCTGATAGACCATTACAGTTTGAAGCCCAATGTTTAGCGAAAGGATGGTTTAAGCTCAGTTTCATAGACAAGGATTCGGCAGAATGGGGTTATCACCGGAACTGGCACATTGGGAACATTCCTGTCTTGATGAAGAAATGGACCCCCTTTTTGATGCAATCAAAGAGAGAACGGATGAGTTCCCAGTTTGGGTGAGAGCTCCGGGGCTACCATCCTTTCTTTGGACAGAAGCTGTTTTCAAATCAATTGGGAATAGGCTGGGTGTTTTCATGGAAGCAGACATGACATTTCTGGAGACGAAAAACAGAGCGATGGCTCGTTTACTGGTACTTCTCAACCCGAGCAGAGGCTTGGCCCAAAAAATCAATCTACAGTACAAAGATTATGTGTTCGAGCAGCTATTAGACTATGAACACTTGCCGTTTAGGTGCCATCGCTGCCATGAATACGGGCATCTGGCAAAAGACTGTCCGCAGCTTAGAAGAAGGAGACGCTTCAGGAGGACTTCAGTCTACAGAGAATCTGCACCAAACCCCTCACAGATGACTAAGGAGAAAGAAAATCCGGAGATGCAAGGCACAGAGGAAATGGAGATCGAGGAGACACCAAAGGACCCACTGACTGAAAATGTCCAAATGCAAGAGGCGGTTCAGGCCAATGACCCTCATCCGGCGGTAGCTGTGGAGGAGATCGCGAAAGAAGCGGAAGCTGTGGAGGAGATCGCCAAGGAAACAACTGCAGAACAAAACCCCCTCGGCGAAGATGAATTGGGTATGTGTTCAGGGACCCCAGTTTCTTTTCGTAATTCTCCTGAGCATGTTTCAGCTTCTTTGAATGTCTCGTCTCCTATCATTCCAACTAAATTAAATAACATTAAAGAAAAAATGGAACATGAGGTGATCTCCCCGGATGTAGACACTATCTCTGAGGCTCTTCCGTCCCTTGATATAAACTGTGAAGAAAACTGGCCTCCCCTTTCTCAACCTGCATCTCGTACCCCCTGCCCTTACAACCTGAGATCCTTGGGAGGGAAGCCTGTTCTTCCGGGGGCTATTGGAGGGTTGGGACAGTCTCCCTCTCAGTGCTGTATTAAAAACAAGAGAGGTAGGAAATCGGACATGTCCAAGGCCAAACTTAAAGCCAAGCTGGATGTTGCAGATGGCAAACAATATTCTATCCCCGGGGTTCTTAGAGCAGCGCAACCCCCTGTTGGTGTTATAAAATGATCTTGACGACCTGGAACTACAGAGGTTTGGCCAGCAAACCTAAAAAACTGGCCTTGAAAGAGTGGATCCTTAATTCAAAAGCTGATGTAATTTTTTTACAAGAAACTTTGGGGAAGGCCTCGGAGATTGAATCCATGCTAAAAACCCTTCTGCCAGGTTGGAGCTTTTCTGCTATTGATTCATCTGGACACTCGCGGGGCATTGCTATTGGAATCAAAGAAGGGCGGGTTAAGGTCATTAACCAATGGGGGATGAAACAGGTTATGGGAATGGAGGTTATTTCTCCCGATTTCACCTTTCCCATCACTATAGTTAATATCTATGGGCCTTGTCAGGGCAGGGAAACTTTTTGGAAGGAATTGATGTCAATATCGGTTTTGAAATCCTCCTCGTTGATTATGGGGGGTGATTTTAACTTCTCCATTGGCAGAGCAGAAGCATGGGGTCCATCAGCTAGAGAAGATCCCCTCACAGCTTTCTTCTTTAATCTATTAACGGAAAACAATCTCATAGATCCTTCCCCGATCAAACTAAAGCCTACTTGGAGGAACCGAAGGACAAGGGAGGACCGGATCGCTAAAAGACTAGACCGCTTTCTGTTATCCGAGTCTTTAGCTTCCAAAGCTCCTATTCTCAGACAGTGGGTTGAGGAAGTAGGGAATTCGGATCATTTCCCTGTTTTTTTGGATCTTACTCTTCCTCCCCCTAAACCACCCGCCCCTTTTAAGTTCAATACATCTTGGCTCCAAGACCCTTCTTACAGTAACCTGTTTAAGGAAACTTGGATCCACCCAGTTCACAATACAGGAGAGGATAAGTGCTTCCTGTTCATGGAGAATCTCAAAAGACTCAAGAAAGCTACAATCTCCTGGGCAAAGGACAGGAAACTGAAACAAGATGAAGAATTGAATAGACTCAGGGAGGAGCTGAAGCAGATGGAAAGCATTGAGGTAGATGGATACTCCTCGCAGGCCTCAAAGGACAGAATTCTGCATCTGGAGAAGCTGCAAAACAAAATCCTCTTGGACAAGGAAGAAGAGTGGAGACTTAAGAGTAGGGCTATCTGGCTAAAATCAGGGGATGAAAATACTAGGTTTTTCCACAACTTTGCCAAAGGCAGGAAATCGGTAAATACTATTTGGAGTCTTAAAGATGAAGAAGGGAGGGAAGTCAACTCTTTCCCAGGGCTATCTGGTTTAGGACAGAGACATTTCCAGAAAATCTTCTCTGATCCGGGAGAGGCTACCATTGCAGAAGTTATAAGAACAGCACAATGCTTCCCAAGATTCATTGAGGAGGATGAAGCAGAAGAACTGACAATCCCGGTTTCCAAGGAGGAGGTTGAAGCAGCCATGAAGCTTATGGGTAAGGATAAAAGTCCAGGTCCCGATGGCTGGACCATAGAACTTTTTCTCCACTTCTTTGATCTAATAGGCTCTGAAACTACTGAGGTAGTTGAAGAGTCAAGACAGAAAGGAGAAGTATACAGACCCTTCAATTCTACCTTTATTGCTCTCATTCCTAAGAAGGATGATCCGGAGAGCTTTGAAGACTTCAGACCAATCTCCTTATGTAATTGTATTTATAAGATTATTGCAAAGGTCATTGCTCTCAGAATTGTTCCTATCCTGTCAAGAAATATATCAATGGAACAATTTGGTTTCCTGGATGGAAGGCAAATTCATGAAGCAATTGGAGTAGCCCAGGAGGTTATTCATAGTGTCAGATTGAAGAAAAAGAAGGGATTAATACTCAAAATCGATCTTTCTAAAGCATATGACAGAATAAGCTGGCTCTATCTCCAGATGCTGCTTACTCATGTGGGCTTCAATTATTCTTTTATTAGCTAGATTATGGGCTGCATCACAAATGTCAGTTTTGCAGTATTGATCAATGGAGCAGCATCCCCATTTTTTAACAGCCAAAGAGGCCTCAGGCAAGGTTGTCCGTTATCCCCTCTCCTATTTCTTCTTGTGGCAGAAGGGCTAAGCAGATTGATTCACAAAGCCAGAAGAGAGGAGAAGGTAAAAGGTATTGAGGTAGCAATTAATCTATTCATCACTCATTTACTTTTTGTCGATGATATATTGATTTTTACCAATGGATCTCTCAATGAACTTAAGGAGTTAAAATGCATTTTCGATCTATTTTTGAAAGCTACTGGAATGCAGATAAATTCTAGAAAATCTCAAGTCTGTGTGGCAGATTTTGAAAGAAGAGAAAGGAATAGAATGGCTAATCTATTCCCTTTCCCCCTTCAACCTCTGGACTCCCCTTTCAAATATCTGGGTTTTTGGTTAAAGCCAGCAGCATATAAAAAAGAGGATTGGAACTGGCTTATAGCAAAGATAGAAGCCAGAATTTCACACTGGAGCTTCAGGTGGCTCTCCAGAGCTGGCAGATTGACCCTCATCAAATCAGTATTGTTAGCCATCCCAGTATACTGGGCTGCCTTGACTTGGATACCCAAAGGAGTGATGGAGAAAATCAGAAGAATTTGTTGTAGATTTCTATGGGCAGGAACAAATGAGTCCTCGGTTTTACCCTGGGTAGCCTGGGACAAAGTAGCTAGACCAAAAGATTGGGGAGGATGGGGAATAAAAAGACTCCCTGAGTTCAGCCTATCACTAGCAGCAAAATCTGGTTGGAGATTAATAACTATGGAGAATCTGTGGACAAGGGTGGTGAAAAGGAAGTACATCGATCCAGTCCCTTTGGAAGAGTGGATTAGGAGTCAGGACAAGAAGTTAAAGAATATCTCCGCCATATGGAAGGCCACGGTGGAAGCCTTTACAGTGATTGAGCAAGGATTAGCTTGGAAAGTGGGCGATGGAAGACAGATCAGAATTGGCAGAGATCCCTGGGTAGGGTGCAATGAAGCTTATGCCCTGTCACCAGGGCTTCTTAGACATCTAGACAGCATAGGAATTACCAACCTCAATCAGGTGGAGAAAGTCGGTCAGTCTACCTTTTGGGGACAGGCATGGCAGAGTGTTGAAGACTTAGGAATAAATGTCAGATGGAAGAACGAGTGGGAGGTTTACACCAATGAATTGCAACGCTCAAATGTCAGGATCAAAGAGGAACCAGATCGCTTGATGTGGGCTCAAGGCAAAACTGGGGACTATTCCCCAAAAGACGGATACTCTTACCTAATGGGAAAGAAGGGTTGGGGAGTTCCAGATTGGTGGGCTAAAAACATATGGAAACTCAAATGCCCAGCAAAAGCTAGGCTCTTTCTATGGTGCATTTTAAAAAGGAAGATCCCAACCTGGGACATATTACAAGCCAGGTTTCTAGTTGGGCCTGGGCGATGCCCTTTGTGCAAGTCTGAAGAGGAAACCATCAATCATCTTTTTTCAACCTGTGCAGTCTCAAAAAAGATATGGGAGGAGATTACTGTTCTGCTCAAGGTAAAAGCTCAGTGGGGTCCTGATCCTATGGAAGCGGCCTGGAGGAAATGGTGGCATAACTATCCGGAGGGGAACATGAGAAACTTGCCCCTTATCTTCTTTTGGGGAGTTTGGCTTGCTAGAAACAAAAGCCTGTTTCAAGACAAGGACATCCCCACTTCCATCACTGCTACCAATGTTGCTGCTATATACTCAGCCATTCCGCCCCCTGAAGCCAAAAATCCTAAAAATAATCAAAAGCAAATCATCATACAAGAGGGCATCCCGTGGGCTTTTTTTGATGGGGCATCCCAAAACAATAAGGCTGGAGCGGGCTTGTGCATCCACATAAATTCAGAACACTCTTTAAAAGCATCCGTAGGGCTGGGTACAAGCACAAATAACTATGCTGAACTGTCTGCTTTGCGCCTTCTCTTATGTTGGCTTCTTCACAGAAATATCAACTCAATCCAAATCTTTGGAGATTCACTAAATGTTATAAAATGGGTCAATGGAAATGCATCTTGTCAAAATCAGATATTGAAGACTCTTGTGGAAGAAATTACTTTTTTAAAGTCATCTTTTAATAAGTTTACCATCTGCCATATTTACAGGGATAAAAATGAAGACGCGGATCAGCTTTCTAAGGCTGGTCTACAACAGGATCTGGGCAGCTGGACAGTAGAAGAGATCAGACAGGGGCAGTCACACATTTCTCATCAGCCCCCTTATGCTCTGCCACAATGACTACAGCTTTTATATTATTTTTTACAGCAGTTTTCTCGGATATTTTTGCTGGTTTTTATGTCCACTGTTTATAACTACTTTCTCATGGTTATTATTTTCCTTTTACATGAGCTATTTCAGCAAAACAGTCTATCATATATGCAGTATATATGTCTTCTGTTATAACTAGACTTTTTAACTTTTCTGTAAGGGGTTGTTTTCCTTCAACGAAGGAGACCCCAGAGCCTGAAGTGTCTTCAAACTGATGTTTATTTATGCTTCCAGCCGGGAGGAGAACTGTACAGTTTTTGTTGGATATAACAGCTTGTAACAGCACACAATGTAGAACAAAACAGCAACCAACGAGCCCTTATATCGGCTCAAGACCTCATCAGAATGTAAACTTTTTATGCTTCATAATAAAAAGTTTTGCTTTTTCTTCGGAAAAAAATAAATTTATTTATCATTTGCAGTTATAAAATACTTTTGATTTATTAACCTCCCATCAATATTAAAATGTTATTTTTTACATTTACTGTTATAGAATACTTTTGATTTATTAACCTTTTATTAATATTAAAATGCTATTTTTTATTTTTTTAGTATCATGAGAAAACCTCCTATCATAACGCTTGTCAAAAGCTATTCCTTATCTAAATCAACATCATTTACATTTTCAATTTTCACTTTTTATTTTTATCCCCCTTATGTATTTTATGATATTTATCGTGAAAATTATATTTTTTTTGCTATTTACTTTATTTTTTAATTTTTTATTTTTTATTTAACCAAAAATCCAATCTTAAATGAAGCTTCCTCCTTTCACTATAATTTCAAACCCAAAAACAATGTCAGCCATTTAAAATTGGAAAATAATATGAAATGGCATAATAAGATCATAAAAATCATGATCAATCTGAAGACGAATAAATGAGAGAAAATTAAATTGTTTGATTTTTTTTTCAATAGTATACAGTGGAAGGAATATGATGCCTAAAAATGAACGATATTCAACAAATGTTATTGTTGCAATAATAATAGCTCTCCACAAAGGAATCCGACAAAATTTTGTATCATTGCGATACTATTTGGTGAATAATTTTGCCATCAACCACAGTCAAAGAAGTAGGCATGGTCGGCTGCCTAGCCGAAAGGCATGGTTGCCTGCCCGAAAGGCATGGTGGCTCAGCAGTACAAAAGAAACATCGTATCTGGATTTGTTAAATGTCATGCACGAAATCGAAAGAAAGCAGGAGGATACGCATGTTTCTGCAAAAAGGATAAGGAATATTTGTTGGGTGTTAACATAAATCCGGTAATTGAATTTGGGCGAAGTTTTTGATATCATGTTATGTTTTCAATTATACCTTAACAATTATAACCAAAAAAATTAGGGCGAAGATTTTGATATCATGTTATGATTTTCAATTATACCAAAAGTTATTCCAAAATTCAGACTTAATAAATTTTCAAACTATTATTATTATCTCTTTCTTTTAAGGGGTCTCGAAAAAGATCTTAATATAAATCCACTTAAAAATTCCCAATAAAACAAGTGTGAAAATCCATGATGAACCACACTGGTTGATTCCAAAAGTATCGACAAAACTCTTTTCTCATGTGATTTTCGCCTAAACTCCACTTACAACATCCAAAATCTTGTTCACACTTACTCATAGTAATAATACAAACATTGGAGTTCATGTCAAACATTTGAGGTCATGTCAAGCAAACATGAGAGGAAGTATAATGGCCGCTCTGCATGTCTCTCACTAATAATAAGAAGAATGACTTCTTTGTTGGGTTCATGACAATGGATCAGCCGGCCAAGCAGCGCGTGCGGTGTCGATTCCGGGCTAATTATTTAAATAAGTTAGAGAAAACTTTATTACTAACTATCTATTCCAAGTGGAACCCAGCATATGTATTACAAGTGGAACCCAGCATTTGAATTTTAAATTCAAACACCGATCTAGTACACATGATAGTAAAATGACATTACTTTACTCAGATGGAAGAGCTCACAAGATTTTCCTGGGATTCAATCAAATTATCCACGCCAGAAAGATCTAATATGCAATCCAAAGTGTTTAGATGAAGTTACCGTAGACAAAAAGCTACTCCATTTATTATAAACAAAAAGTTATTTTATTTATTGTAAACAAAAAGTTTGGATGCTTTATAATTTTTTTTTCTAATTTAATCAGGTTTTTATAGATGTGAGAGAGCTGATAGATGAATCATTTTTATTTTTATATTTTAAAATTTATTAATTTACCATTGAAAATCATGATATATAAGATTATGAGAATAAATCATTTACTTTGTAGATTTTTTTATTAATATATTTAAACAATTAAATTTAAAAGAATATATGTAAAAAATGATCAAACTTAAAATATTATTTTTAATTTTAAACTGAAAAATATGTATTTATTTATTTTTTTAATAATAAAATGTTATAAAATTAATTATAATATTAATATCTATATGTATAATTGTATTATTAATTATTAATGATATCAATTTATCGCTAATGGTCCAAAATACTTCAATAAATATTTATTGTTAGATTCAATAAAGTTCTATTACAGGTGATAGTAATGCAATTTAAATTATATTACTCCGATGGAAAGCCCACAATATGTCATGAGAAAATATCTTATATGCATAGATCTATAGCGTAACTTGAAGTGTTTTAGATGAGGTCATTGTGAATAAAAAGTTAGAGTATATAATGAAAAGTTGTGATTAGTTTTATGTTATTTATTTTTCCAATTTTAAAGGAGTAATTTGATAATTAATTGTATATAAAGAGAGTTAATAAATGAATAAATTTATTAATATAATCTTAAAAGTTATTACACATAAGTTTACAATAATAAATTATTTATCATATGAATACATTTTTAGTGATATATAAAAAAGGGATCAATTTAAAAAAATAGTTTGAAATTTAGAAAATATCTATTTCCCATTTTTTTTAAATGGTAAATAGCTACAGAATTTGTTCAATTCAATTAATAAGAATAGTTTAAATATACACTTCATTAAAAAAAATATTCTAAAAGTAATAAATATTGTTTCGAGTAAAACTTAGTAGTTAAGTAAAATATTTTTTTTAAATTTAAAAAGAAAAAACATTTCTTATAAATGTTACAATGATAATATTGCAGCTTATATTATTTTATTTTGATGGAGAAGCCACAAGATTTACCTAGTGATTTAGACAAACTATTTGGTACAGAGTGATTTACTGTAATCTAAAGTGTTTTAGCTCAAGTAATTATATTTATTGGAAATAAAAAATTTTGATTAATTTTATATTGCTTATTTCTCCAATCTTCATAAGTCATTTTGATAATGATATATACCCAAAAAAGAGTGAGATAGCAAATAACCAATTTTTTTTTGTAATTTCAAATTGAAAAATCTTTATATTTCCACATTTTTTTTTTAAATGAGCTAAACAACTGTGAAATTAATTATAATCAGCTAATAAAATTTATTTAAATATATACTTTATTAAAAAAGATAATTTTAAAAATGTTAATTTTTCTACAGTTATTGATAGTGATGTAAAATTAATTATAATCAACTAATAAAATTTATTTAAATATATACTTTATTAAGAAACATAACTTTAAAAATGTTACTATTTTTAATGATAGTGATGTTAAATTAATTATAATCAAACATTTAAATAAGAGATTTCTTTTTAGTTTTAAACAAAATATTTAATAGAATGTCACACCTACATAATCACAAAAATATAAAAAATAAAAAAATTTCACTATTTGTAAATTTGATTAAGGCATGGTTATAAATTATTTACATCTGTATTGGCATATAATGAATTGTATATAGGTAAAATTCTTATCCTTATTTCCGTATGCAATAATCCTTCGATTAATTGAGCTCTGACAAGGATATAATTACACAAGTGATTTTCTTTATGTAATCAAATCGTTCTCGGCTTTAGTTACACATAGTTTTGGTTTGCAATTTGATTATGTATTAATGGTATGCTCTACCATAGAGACGTGGCAAGATCAGGCTTCGTCCGTTCACCCAGCTGCCCACCAGCTGTACTCCTTACCTCGTTCCCCTCACCTCATCAACGGTGGAGAAGCTCAAGCTTTGATCTGACAGATGTGTTTCGTCCTAGAAATCTTCAACGCTTTGTTTGTTGGTGATGAGATTCATTATTCACCTCTTTTCCTTGGCGCTCGTCTCCACTACTAGGGTTTCACTTCAGGTAAGTTCGGCTCTGCGACCAGGGTTTCACTTCATGAGAGTCTATCTAGTGCCGAGGTTACCATGGCTGGTGTAGATGGCTTCGCTTCCCAGGTGTAGTAAGATCCAGGAATGATATAAGGTTTATAACATTTTGGTATTACATTTAGTTCATTGACTACTCACTTTCATTGACATATTGTCATTTTCTCGTTGCAGGTATTACGAAAGCGGACATGAGGTGCTCAGATTTCACCATGGAGGGTTTCGTTGACCTTGCTTCCATCCTCCTACTTCAGTCGCCTAATGGATTATAGGTATGTCCTCCCTACCCGCACATGTATATTATTAACAGAGTAGGAGATTCAAATGGTTGATTCAGTGCTTTTTGCTCTCAGACAGTTGGAGTAGGCTGTCGAGGATTTCCATATTCATAATGGTTTAAATGGCCTGTTAAATCTCGAACGAGGGTTTTGGTTTGAGATTAAGCCTATCGTAGAGAATCAATATGTTAACAGGATAAATCCCTTTGTTTGAGAAGTTTACACGGAACTTGTTCTATCGTAGTCTTTTCGATGGAAGCCTTGTTTGTCCTGCGGTTTATTCATTCAATCTCCTTTTAAAATGTTTTAGGGTTTTATGCTACCACGTTCAGGAAATTTGATAGAAGGTCAGAGTCCCTTCTCTGTGAAACTTCAAGGTGTACTGTTGTCTGGAATGTGAGGCTTGTTGCTACGACTATCCCAGTACTTATTTTTTATTATTGTTTAAAACTGCAATTTAAGTTGGGTATTCTCAGTTTCACACCTTCCCAAGTTCTAGGTAGTGGTGCATTCAAAGGGATGGGTTAATCCTAAGCTATGATATATCAATATGTAATATTTGAGACTCTAGGCTATGTGTAAGTTCCGTTAAATCCCCAAATGCGTAGCATTTGAAGTACTGGGTTCTTGTTTTTAAGTTCTATCATTGTTCTATATATACAATGTTGGAGGCACTCCATTTCTTATATGCAACCTTCTCGTATCAAGGAGTTTATCGACTTGCAATATAAGTCTTTGTATGTTTTCCATGGCTTCACTTGTTATATGTATACATTATGCTTACTACTTACACGGTAGCTTCTTTCTAAGAATTCAAGTTTCGACTATTTGATGCACATCATTATTCCGCTTCTTGGGTTTTAATTGCCAATCTCAGGAAATGATAGCAAAAAGAAGAAATTACAGTGATCCTTTTAATTTGGAAGTAAAATAGACTTTTCCTATTGTTTCTAAAATTACCATCGTTCAGTTTTCACTGTTTCCATTCTTTCTATTTGCAAAGAATTGTTTACTCACTCTTCCTTCTCATAACTAGCTAGACATCAATCAATTAATCATTAAGATGTGCATGACCAATTCTATTCCTAAGTCTATACCTAAGTGCCCAAACTCTATTTATGTAGTAATATTTGCCTCTAAGTTTCAAATATTCCTGTACAGTACTCATTCCAAGTATTAACTACTACCAAATCTGAACATTCAATAAACAACTTATAACAATAGATTATTCTAGGATATTTTTACCTACCCGAGCTGCTATAAAAGAAGAAATTTCAACTGTTGAAGTCACCTCTGTTATCTACAAATTTCAATCCTCCCAACCATGAGACTTGTCGTCAGGTCCAAGTCTCCCCCCGAGCTTGCTCACAAGACCAATGTCTTTCTGCAAGTTTTGCACACAGTGCTTTCACTATCTGATCACAACCAGAATTAGCTACTCTTACCGTCTAACCTCTCATCACGGTTCCTCCTCCCTCTCTCTATGCCCCCCAGGGCTTTCTTTGGAGCATTCATAATCAGGGAGGTATTTAGCATTTTTTTGGCAACTGCCTTCCCTAACTTCCTTGCTATGAGAAGTTACAAGATTTTTTAATACTCAAACAACTTTCTCTCTTTAATAATTAACACACATTAATACTTAATTCAAATAATAATCATAATATCCAGTTTTCTTTTTAATGTGGTAAAATAAAATATTTACAGTTTTCTGGGGACATTACATCTCCCCCCCATGAAATCAAACACCGTCCCGATGTTTTTTGGCCGTAAACAGTCCTAGAAAGGCTTCTTTCATGAGCTATTTGTCCTCCCATGTAACCTCATCTGGCCGAAAGTGTTTCCATTGCACCTTAACTTAGGTGATAGCTCGTTTCCACAACATTACTTCTCTTTGATCTAGTATAACTAGACGCTCGACCAAGAATTCTCCTTCCGGTTTGACCTGAAAAAAAAAAAAAAAAAAAAAAAAAAAAAAAAAACCAGTAACTTGAATCAGTTTTCCATTATCATTAAAGTTTAATTTGGCTTACCTAAGAAAATTTCTTACATATATATCTTGCCAACTGATTATGTGTTTAGGATCATAAACATATCTTTTCAATATATACACATGGAAACCAGTAACTTGAATCAAAAAAAAAAAAAAAAAAAAAACCAGTAACTTGAATCAGTTTTCCATTATCATTAAAGTTTTATTTGGCTTACCTAAGAAAATTTCTCACATATATATCTTGCCAACTGATTTGTGTTTAGGATCATAAACATATCTTTTCAATATATACACATGGAAAACATTGTGGACTCGAATATGGTTGGATAAGACGAGTTGGTATGCCACTGGCCCGACCCTTGCCAAAATTCGAAATAGACCACAAAACCAGGGTGCTAACTTAGCACACCCGCTCCATTGTAATGTACTCTTGTTTGCATGTACTCTCACATATACATGATTTCCTACCTAGAATTCTCTAAAATTCCTCTTGCGATCGGTGAAGTTCTTTTGCCTATCTTGGGCAGCCTTTAAGTTACAACACACCTTCTTAACCATTTCTTCCATTTCCTTTAACATTTTAGGTCCCAACATTATCTTTTCCTTTGGTCCCCGCCAACTAGATGGTGTGCAGCACTTACGTCCATACAAAACTTCAAATGGGTTCATTTGTAAGGAGGTATGGTAGCCATTATTATAAGAAAATTCGACCAGATGTAAGTAATATTCCCATTTGGATGGTTGCTACATTACATATGTTCTTAGTGTATCTTCCACCACCTGATGCACTCGTTCTGTCTGCCCAACCCTTTGAGGATGATAGGTGGTACTATAGTTTAACTGAGTACCTAACCTTTCAAACAGGGTCCTCCAGAAAGCTAATGTAAACTTTACACCACGGTTAGAAATTATAGTCTATGGCAGCGCATGTATCCTAAAAATATTTTGCATGAAGATATTGGCAATCTCCACTGCCCTCAAGGTGGATTTTATTGGTATAAAATGAGCTAATTTGCTTAATTTGTCTACTACCACCATTATTGAATCATTTTTCTTTTTGGATTTGGGTAGTCCTGTGATGAAATCAAGAGAGATGGTTTCCCACTTCCATTCCGAAATTGTTAATGGGTGTAGTAACCCAGTGGGATGTTGATGTTTTGTTTTAGCTTACTGACATTCTAGGCAGCATGTCAAATACTCTGCTACATCCTTTTTCATACCTAGCCAATAGTGCTCCTTTCGGAGTGTTGTAATTAGTTTTTGGTGCTCTGGGTGTCCTGCATAGGGACTCTTATGATATTCATCCAGAGTTAGATTTTTAATGTCCTAACTGCTGATATTCTGAGTCCTGCTCCGCTGCTTATTTAATTAATTCATCGAAGGTAGTTCACACTTCGCTGTAAGAAACTTCATAGAGACAATGTAGCTTTCGACTCAAAGTGTCAGCTACCCGTTTCTCCTTTCCTTTGAGATGTTTGATCTCAAAATTGAATCCACTTAGAAAATCTACCCACCAGGCTTGTCTAGCATTTAAAGTGGGTTTCTTGAAGTAATTAGTCAAGCTGTGATTGTAGAATTTCCCACTGTAGATCACCTAATAATGCAATGTAACTAAAGCAAAATACTTGATCTAGTTCTACAAACGAACTTGTGGAAGCTTAATCTATTTTTGAGCAATATCAAATAGAATGCATATACCAGAGATTGAGAAAGCAATCACACATGAACACAGAAGAATACTCTAGGGAAAGCCTCAACTAAAAAACCCAATCTTTGTATTATCATACAAGTGGAAATATGTTTGGATTACACAAAGCTTTAGCTCACAAGCTATCCAACTCTTAGTATAATCCCTCAAATGTTTCTCATAGACTGAATAGACACAACATATGACTTCCTTCAGTCCTCCAAGCCTCCGATTGCATTGTGCGTTTTCTCCTGGGGTCCAATGTTGCCACCTGTGTGAATTGACCTCTCACATAACTCACCAAACTCAGAAGTAACTGCGCAATCTCCAAGGAATGAATTCCTTCTGCATGCAAGAGATATCCTCAATGGAATATTTCTGCAACTGATAGTACATTATCCCATCATCTGATCTCAACTAGGTCTCTGACTAAACTGACATGCACGAGTTATTTACGAGAGAATATTCAATTATCTGAATTGCAGTAGTTACATGCATGCATGCATTAACTAACTAAACTCACAATTAGTTCAACAAATTATTTGAACTCGTCTAACTGGACTTAACTCAGTTAACTGAGTTAAGTAATTACAACTCAATGTACAGCTCATCCTGATCTCCTTAATAAAGGGATAACTTCCTCAATCGAAGGGGAAACTGTTGCATGTTTTCACATAGACTTCATGTTTGATTTTCTACAACTAATTAACTCAAGATGAATTAACTAATTATTTTACAAACAGTTGCAAAGATCAAATTCAAATTTTAATTCTCAATTTTAGTTCAGGTACAAACTAAGATTGGAATGTATCCTAAAATGCAATTTATAGCAGTGCTATTTTTACCATTTCTTGTTGTTATTTTCAACACTCCCTCGCAACAATAAAGGGATTATCAGTCACCCCAATCCTATCTCTGTGGAACTCGAACTTGCATTTTGACAATGCATTACTCAAAATATTTGCATCTTGTTCCTCGGTCGAAACATATATCAACAACATGATCCTCTTCACAAACAGTTTCGAAGATGATGATACTGGATATCGATGTGCTTGGACCTGTCATGAATACTAGATTCTCAGAGAGTTTGATACAACTTTGATTATCGCGGTAGATCACAGTTGGATCCATCCTCTCACCAAACAATCCAACTAGAATCTTCCGCATCCAAATGGCCTCGCATGATGCTTGACTGGAATCCATGTATTCGGCCTCTGCTAAGCTAAGTGCAACTGACCTCTATTTCCTGATGTGCCAAGAAACTACAGATGAACCAAGGTTGAACATTCCTCCTAAAGTGATCTTCCAGTCTAATGGACTCCCTATCCAATCTACATCTGTGAAGCCCTAAAGCTTCACTCCCTCTATCTGTCTGTACCACAATCCATACTGATATGTGCCTCTGAGGTATCTTAGCACATGCCTCACTACTTTCCAAAACAACTTGGTAGGCTGAACCATAGCTTGACTCAACTGGTTCACCACAAAGCACAAATCTGGTCATGTGTTCACAAGATACGTCAATGAACCCATAAGCTACCGATAAATAGTAGTAGCTACTACCTCACCTAAAGTAGCATCCTCCTTCCTCCAGTTACCAACTAGAGGAGTCTGCATGGGCTTGCACTTCTCTATGTGGAATCGCCTGAGTATCTCATTGGCACGCTTTCCTTGAGACACAAATACTTCCCCATCTTTCTGCCACACTTCCATGCCTAGAAAGTAATGCATAAGATCCATTTCTTTCATCTCGAACTCTATTGTAAGGTCCTCCTTGCAAGACTTAATCAATTAATCATCACCTGTCAAAAGTAGATCATCCACATTAAGAACAATTATCAATGGCTTACCTTCTACCATGATGTGGTAAAAGTTCGCATTTGCTTCACTCTTGGTGAAGCCCAACGCAGTGAAATAGCTGTCGATCCTGGTGTACCAAGCACGAGGTTCTTGCTTCAGCCTGTACAAATTTCTCTTGAGTTGGCACACATGCGACTCATGATCGAAGGTTTCAAAACCTTTTAGCTGCTCAATGTACACCTCTTCCTCAACCTTCCCATTGAGAAACACAGTCTTCACATCCATCAGATGGATATTCCAACCCAACTGAGCTGATAGCGCCAACATCGATCTAATAGATGAGTACCTTTCTACAGGAGTAAAAGTCTCATCGTAGTCGATCCCCTTAACCTGTGAGAAACCACGAGCAACAAACCTTGCCTTATGTTTGCCAAAACTGCCATCAATTGCTTGCTTTACCTTGTAAAGCCATTGGGAACTCACCACTAACTTGTCCTAAGGTCTTGGGACAACATCCCAAACACAGTTCCAAATGATGGAGTCGTTCTCCTCCACCATAGCATCAACCTAGACTGGTTGATGCATTGCTTGCTCGAATGAAGAAGGTTCGGACTCTAAACACTCCCCAACTAGGGCCATGTAACCATTGTACCACTCAGGTGACCTCCTCTATCTGCGCTGAGAAGATGGTTTTCCCACATTCTCTCTCACATCGAGTATCAACTTGTCAGCTTCCCTTGAGAGTTTCCACCCATCTCTAGAAGACACAGCATGAATGGATGTCTCCACTCTCGAATCCTCTGCATGCGGCTTCTTCGCATCAGTTTGAGGGTCCTCCTCCTCAGGAACTAAAATTTCCTCTTCTACATGCAACTTGAGCTCCCTCTCAAGTGATACTCACATGGCTTTTTGCTCGCTGAACTTCAGATCTCTGCATACCACTGTCCTCTGACGGGTAGGCAAGAACACCCGATAGTTGTGGGGTGTATTAGTGTACCCCACAAGTATCCCAAACTCACTTGTTGGATCTAGCTTCTTCTGAGCATCTTTGGTCACATGGAAATAAACCGATGATCCAAAGATCCTGAAGCGACTCACATCTGACCGCTTCCCAGAAAAAGCTTCCATTGGTGTCTTCATCCCCAGTATACAGTTTGGGCTTCTGTTCTGCAAGTATACTGTTGTATTGCATGCCTCAGCCCATAAATGACGTGGTAGGCTTTGGTCATGCACCATCGCTCGAGCTACTCCTGTAATAGATCCATTCTTCCTTTCGGCCACCCCATTCTGCTTTGGGTTATCGGGTGTCGTCAACTCCTGCTTATTTCCTTCTGCTGCACATAATTCCTTAAACTATTGGGACACATACTCTCCACCATTGTTGCTACGCAAGGCCTTTATTTTCTATCCATATTCTTTCTCTGCCAAGGCTTTAAACTCACAAAACCTTAAGAAGGTCTGATCCTTCTTCTGCATAAAGTAGATCCAACATCTGTGAGAAAAATCGTCAATAAAAATAACATAGTACCTTTTTTTAGCGGTGGACGTTGTAGAGAATGGTCCACATACATCTGTGTGAACTTGCTCCAGGATTGCTCTAGCTCTACTGTCTTGATCCTAAAAGGAAGATTTTGCATACTTACCCAAGGTACAACATTTGCATGTATTTGTCTACTCCAGTTTTCCCTTCAGAAGTCCGATACGAATCTGCTACATGATCTTCAAGGCCCATGTTGTAAGTGGCCCAATATTCTTTTCCGTAGCTCACCAATATCTTGGCTCTACACCAACTCTGCTTTGGAACTCAATGCAACACAGTTGTCTACCTCTAGCTTGTATAAATTCTTTACTCGAATCCCAATCCTCTTGGTCTGTCTAGTGCAGATATGCCTCGGGAATACCTTTCCTTTACTAAAGACTACATCATAGCCTTTTTCTTCCAACATAACAATGGACACAAGATTCTTCTTCAAACTCAGTACATAATTTACATCAGTCAGGGTGAGAAGAGCTCCATGCTCCCTCTGAAACACAACCATACCTTCACCTGAAACATGGCACTTTCCATCATCACCCATCTAGATCCGCATCTGGAGATCTTCTCCTCCAAGGTATTGAAAATATTCTTATCATCGGTCATGTGGAATGAAGCTCCACTGTCCAGGTACCAAACACATCCCACCATTGATGAAACCATGCATGCGATGAGGGAGAAATCCAATTCGAACTATGAGGCTAGTGCCTCACCATATGATCCCTTCGAGGATCCCTTCTTAGATTTCTTTTGTGGACAATTCGTAGCATAATGGCCCACCTCATGACAATGAAAGCATCTCACTTTCGATTTGTCAAACTTCTTCCCACCATTGGAAGAACTAGATTTGGAATGGGATGTCTTCCCTTTCCCTTTCCTCACCTTACTCACTTAGGCTAGATTTTCTTCATCATCTTGCTTTGATGAAGATCCATCTCTAGTGCTTCTTCTTATCTCCTCCTACATCAGATCCGACCAAAGTTGTTCCCAATATAGCAGTTTCTCTCTTCCATTTACCGAGTCTTGGTAGCTATGCCAGCTCTTAAGAAGTCCGAGGAGAGCAAGACTTACCATGTCATCATCAGTTGTCATGATCCTTACACTTCCAAGCTCATCCCTGCAGGTGGTGATCTTGTTCAGATATGCAGAGATCATGTCGCCCTTTTCACACTTGATTTTCTGAAGCTTGTCTTTCAACGCCAGCTTCCTTTGATCATTGTTATTCTGATATACATCCTCCAATGTTTCCCACATTGAAAATGGTGTCTCCTTCCCATGGAGACTCGAGACTATGTGGTCTCGAACTCCCTCTAGAAGGATTCTCCTTGCTCTAGCCACACATTTCTTCCATTTCACCAATTCTATACCATTAGCTACTGCTAGCTTGGGGACTTCTTGATCAATGAAGTCCTTCAAACCGTTATCCTCTAATACTGCTTCCATGTGATCCTTCCAGGCTATATAATTCGAGTTGCCATCAAGGGCATACTCGAGTCTTAAACCGTTGAACAACATTGGTGAAATTTGAGATGTGATAAGAATTTGAATTCTATAATCATGAACTTCAAACTTTGAACTTCTCCCTTCTTTGTATACTATTCTTCGCTTTGATCACCTTTGTTCCAATACCATGTAGAATTTCTCACTATAGATCACCTGATAATGCAATGTAACTAAAGCAAAATACTTAATCTACTTCTACAAACAAACTTGCGGAAGCTTAATCGATTTTGAGCAAGATCAAATAGAACACAGATACCAAAGAATGAGAAAGCAATCACACATGAACACAGAAGAATACTCTAGGGAAAGCCTCAGCTAAAAACCCCGATCTTTGTATTATCATACAAGTGGAAATATGTCAGGATTACATAAAGCTTTAGCTCACAAGCTATCCAGCTCTCAGTAAAATCCCTCAAATTCTGCTCATAGATTGAATAGACACAACACGTGCCTTCCTTCAGTCCTCCAAGCCTCCTATTTCCTTGTGCAGTTTCTCCTGGGGTCCAATGCTGCCACATGTGTGAATTGACCTCTCACACAACTCACCAAACTCAGAAGTAATTGCGCAATCTCCAAGGAATGAATTCCTTCTGCATGCAAGAGATATCTTCAATGGAATATTGTTGCAACTAATAGTACACTATCCCATCATCTGATCTCAACTGGGTATCTGACTGAATTGACATGCATGAGTTGCTTATGAGAGAATATTTAGTTATCTGAAGTGCAATAGTTACATGCATGCATGCATTGACTAACTAAACTCACAATCAGTTCAACAAAATGTTTGAACTAATCTAACTGGACTTAACTCAGTTAACTGAGCTAACTAATTACAACTCAAAGTACAACTCATCGTGATCTCCTTAATCAAGGGATAACTTCCTCAATCAAAGCGCAAACTATTGCATGTCTTCACATAGACTTCATGTTTGATTTTCTACAACTAATTAACTCAAGTTGAATTGATTAATTATTTTACAAATAGCTGCTAAGATCAAATTTTAATTTTAATTCTCAATTTTAGTTCAGGGACTAACCAAAATTGGAATGCATCCCGAAATTCTATTTATAGCAGTTCTTGTTTTAGCACTTCTATTTTTAGCATTTCTTGTTGCTATTTTCAATAGTGATGATGAGTCATTTAAAGAAACTTCCTACTCCTCAAATAGTGATGCCAAATTTTTAATACGTGAATGATGGCTGTCAATTCTAAGTCATAGGCAAAATATCTCTGCTCGTGCTCCTTCAATTTCCTGGACTCACAGGCAACTACCCTCGCATCTTGCATTAAAACTCCACCTACCCCTTCCTTGCTGGCATATGTACACACCACATAGTCCTTGCTTGGATATGTTATGCTTAAAATTGGCGCAATGGTGAGTAGATGCTTAAGCTAATCAAAGCTCTTTTGACATTCTGCTGTCCATTTAAAAGTTTTTCCTTTTTTTGTAGGGACGTAATAAGATAGGCCACCCTAGAGAATCCTTCAAAAAATCGTCTATAGTATCTTGCCAGTCCCATGAAAGATCTTATATCTCCTATGTCTTTTAGTATTGGCCTTTCCATTATGTTCTTTATCTTTTCAGCGTCTAAAACGATTCCATCCTTGGTAATAATATGGCCTAAGTACTGAATCTGTTCTTTGAAAAAATCACACTTGCTGAATTTAGCATATAGTTGATGTTCCCGAAGATTCTGCAACATTATCTGGAGGTGCTCCTTATGTTCTTCAATATTCCGGGAATAAATTAGTATGTCATTAATAAAGATTAATACAAATTTATCTAAATACTGATGAAATATATTATTCATTAGACACATAAAGGTTGCGGGGGCATTGGTTAGCCCGAAGGGTAACACTACAAACTCGTAGTGCCCATAGCGGGTCCTAAAGGCAGTTTTAGCTATGTCTTCCTCCTTGATTCTGATCTGGTGGTATCCTGATCGTAAATCAATTTTTGAAAATATTGTTGCCCCTTTTACTTGGTCAAATAGTTCATCTATGCGAGGCAAAGGGTACTTGTTCTTAATAGTCAACTTATTCAGTTGACGATAGTCCATACACATATGTAGGGTCCCATCCTTCTTTTTGATGAATATTATGGGGGCTCCCCAAGGCGACACACTGGGGCGGATGTAATTTTTATCTTGCAGCAGTTGTAATTGCATTTTTAGTTCCGTCAATTTTGGTGTGTTCATATGATAAGGATATCGGGACACCGGAGCTGCTTCGAGCACCAATTCAATGGTTAAATCTATGTCTCTCTTTGGAGGCAGCCCTGGTATTTCTTCAGGAAATACATCTGTAAAATTCTAAATTACAGGGATACTTTCCAGGGAAATAGACTTGTCCTTTGAGTTGGCATAACCAACCTGAATAACATGAATTTGGCATCCTTTTTTGATTCACTTTTCCGGTTGAGAGGTAGTTATTGGACGTAATTTTAGTGGTCTCAAAATGCCTTGTATCTCCTATTTGTCTCCTTGCTCATTCATGTAATATATACTTTTTGTTTTACAATTTATAACAGACCAGTGCTTTTCTAGCCATTCCATGCCTATCAAGACATCATACAATCATAGGGGAAGTACGTTTAGATTTTCCACCAAAGGTTGACTTGTAATTTCCAAAGGACAGTTATTTACCTTGGCTAGCTGTAATAACCAGGGGTTTTTAAACTTGACAGTTTGTAATTTACATTGCTCAACTATCTTAGGACTAACATAACTTAATGTAGCTCTAAGATCAATTAAAACATATACAATATGATCAAAGATTTTACCTTTGAATTCCACCATAGTTGGCTAGTATTCTGCCCGATGATCTTCAAGGGCAGCATTAATTTTTGGAATACTCCGGGCTACATCTCCTATCGTAGATGCTTTGTGAATCTGCAAAATCTATTTAGTGCCTTTACAGTTAGGACAGTTATTAATGTAATGTGGCCCTCCAGATCCCCAACATTGTACTGGGGGTCTAGCTGTTGCTTCAATTTTAGTTCTGCCTAATTACTCACTAGGTTTGGGTTTATGGGGAGGTATAAATCTAGACTGATTTCTATGTAGATTTCTATTAATCTGACCCTTGGGAGGTCCTTTGCTGATATTTCCTTGATTTCCCTTATTTCCAACAACAAAATTATTGCCCTTCTTGTCAGTCCATTTCTTCCCCATAACTTCTCCTTTCTATTTGCTTTGTTGATAGCATATCCTGGCCTTTTGTATGACCTCATCCATCTTTTTTGGGTTATCAAACTCAATTCTCTCTTTCATGAACAATGGTAAACTACTAACAAATCGTTGTACTTTTGCCTTCTCTTCTCGTATGTAAGGTACATACCGAAGTAAGGAGGTAAATCTGGTAATAAACTCATCCATTGTTTGTTGTCCAAGCCGCAGGTCATGGAACTCTTTTGCCTTCTCGTCGTAGAATCGCTCAATTAAATATCTTTCTTTAAAGTATCTCTGAAACTTTTCCCAGGTTATATTTTGTTCATTTACCCCTCGTACAGTTTTTACCTCTTCCCACCATAAGGTGGCCTTCCCTTGTAGCTGGAAAATGGCCAAACGAGCCTTTAAGTTGTGGTCATATTTGTATAGCTGAAAATATTTATTCATGTTAATAAGCTAGGCTTCAGCTGCCTCCTCCAGTTCCCCGTCAAAGAGTGGCGACTTTATTTTACGAAATTCCCCTTGTACTTCTCTCCTTTGCGTCTTCTATATTTTATCCTTGGAGACATTATATAACTTCTCCTCTTGATTTTCTTCCCCTCCCTCTATTTCCACATACTTAGTTCGATACTCTTGTTCTCCTAACATATGTCCATGTTTGGGGCTGGGAATCGACTGATGTTGATTTTGCTTATCTGACATACTTTTCATAATCTTTTCCTGTTCTAGCATTAACCTTTCATTGTCTACCCATAGTCAGGCCATCTCGTTATTTAATTCATGCACAGTCTCTAATATTGTGGGATTGGAATTTGAGGTTCTTCTCCTAACTGTACCCATACTTCAGGGTTGGTTTCAAGAAAAGTTGCAGGTCCTAGGCCTGTCATGTTTCTGTGAGGAACGATGTCAGTCCTTCTCATGTGATTCCTTTTCTCTCTGTACATGCACAAGAATATCAGTTAAGAATAACTATATTTACTTATCTGTTTAGCTCCAGCGGCCTCATTTTGGTAACCTGGCTCTGATACCACTCGTCACACTTCCATAATCAGGAAAATATCAAAAATAAAAAAATTCCACTATTTGTGATTTCGATTAAGGCATGGTTATAAATTATTTACATCTATATTGGCATATAATGAATTGTACATAGGTAAAATACTTAGCCTTATTTCCATTTGCAATAATCTTTCAATTAATTCAACTTTGGTAGCGATATAATTACACAAGTGATTTTGTTTATGTAATCAAATCATTCTTGGCTTTAGTCGCACACGATTTTGGTTTGTAATTTGATTTTGTATTAATGGTATGCTCTGCCACAGAGACATGGCAAGAGAAGGCTTCGTCCATTCACCAAGCTGCCCACCAGCTATACTCCTTACCTAGTTACCCTCGCTTCATCAATGGTGTGGAAGCTCAGGCTCCGATTCGATGGTTGTGCTACATCCTGGAAATCCTCAGCGCTTTCTTTGCTGGTGATGAGATTGATTATTCACCTTTGTTCCTTGGCACTTGGCTTCGCTACCATGGTTTCACTTCAGGTCGGTTTGGCTCTACAACCGGGGTTTTGATTCATGAGGGTTTGTCTAATGCTGAGGTTACCATGGCTGGTGTAGATGGCTTCGCTTCCCAGGTGCAGCAAGATCCAGGCAAGTTATAAGGTTTATATCCTTTTGGTATTACATTTAGTTCATTGACTGCTGGCTTTCATTGACATATTGTCATTTTCTGGTTGTAGGTGTTGCGGAAGAGGACATGAGGTGCTGAGAGTTCACAATGGAGGGTTTCGTGAACCTTGCTTCCATCCTCCTACTTCAATGTTCTAATGGATTATAGGTATGTCCTGTCTAGCCGCGCTTGTATATTATTAATAGAGTAGGAGATTCAAATGGTTGATTCGGTACTTGTTGTTCTCGGACAGTTGGAGTATGCTGTCAAGGGTTTCCATATTCATAATGGTGTAAATGGCCTGTTAAATTCCGGACCAGGGTTTTGGTTTGAGATTAAGCCTGTCGTAGAGAATCAATATGTTAACAGGATAAATGCCTTTGTTTGAGAAGTTTACACAGAACTTGTTCTATCATAGTCTTTTCGATGGAAGCCTTATTTGTCTTGTGGTTTATTCGTTCAGTCTCCTTTTAAAATGTTTCAGGGTTTTATGCTGCCACTTTCTGGAAATTTGATAGAAGGCCAGAGTCCCTTCTCTGCGGCATTTCCAGGTGTACTATTGTTTGCATGTCAGGCTTGTAGCCACGGCTATCCCAGTGTTTAGTTCTTTTTGTTGTTTAAAACTACAATTTAAATTGGGTATTCTCGGTTCCGCACCTTCCCGAGTTCTGGGTAGTGGTGCATTCGAAGAGCTGGGTTAATTCTAAGTTTTGATATATCAATATGTAATATTTGAGACTCTGGTATATGTGTAAGTTTCGTTAAATCCCCAAATGCATAGCACTTGAGGTACTGGGCTCTTATTTACAAGTTCTGTCATTGTTCTATATATACAATATTAGAGGCACACCATTTCTTATATGCAACCTTCTCGTATCAAGGAGTTTATTGACATGCGATATAAGTCTCTGTATGTTTTCCGTGGCTACACTTGTTATATGTATACATTATGCTTATTTCTTGCACGAGAGCTTCTTTCTAAGAATTCAAGTTTCGACTATTTGATGCACATCATTATTCCGCTTCTTGGGTTTTAATTGCCAATCTTAGGAAATGATAAAAAAAGAAAGAAATTACAGTGATCCTTTTAATTTGGAAGTAAAACAAACTTTTCCTATTGTTTCTACAATTACCATCGTTCAGTTTTCACTGTTTCCATTCTTTCTGTTTGCAAAGAATTGTTTACTCACTCTTCCTTCTCATAACTAGCTAGACATTGATCAATTAATCATTAAGTTGTGCATGTTCACTTCTATTTGTGTTTATGTTATACATGTTTAGTTCTATTGTTGATATGTTGTGCATGTTTAGTTCTATTTTTCCTCCCTAGCAGAAGAACAAAATAAAGATTATCTTCCTCAGTCTGTACCTAAGTGCCCAAACTCTATTTATGTAGGAATATTTGCCTCTAAGTTTCAAATATTCCTGTACAACACTCATTCCAAGTATTAACTGCTACCAAATCTGAACATTTAATAAACAACTTATAAAAATAGATTATTCTAGGATTTTTTTACCTACCTGAACTACTATAAAAGAAGAAATTTCAACTGTTGAAGTCACCTCTGTTATTTGCAGATTTCACTCCACCCAACCATGAGACTTGCCGTGAGGTCCAAGTATCCCCCCAAGCTTTCTCACAAGACCAATGTCTTTCTGCAGCTTTTGCACACAGTGCTTTCGCTATCTACTCACCACCAGACATAGCTACTCTTACAGCCTGACCTCTCAGCATGGTTCCTCCTCCCTCTCTCCATGCCCCCCAGGGCTTTCTTTGGAGCATTCATAATCAGGGAGGTAGTTAGGGTTTTCTTGGCAACTTCCTTCCCTAACTTCCTTGTTATGAGAAGTTACAAGATTTGTTAATACTCAAACAATTTTCTCTCTTTAATAATTAACACACATTAATACTTAATTCAAATAATAATCATAATATCTAGTTTTGTTTTTACTGTGGTAAAATAAAATATTTACAGTTTTTTGGGGACATTACATAGAGAAAGATTTATATGTAACCTAAAATGTTTTAGATGAAATTATTATATAAAATGTCTATTTCTAAAAAAAATTCATAATAAGTAATTGTAAAATTAATTGTAATTCAATTCATAACAGTAATTTAGATATACACTTCATCAAAAATTATTTAAAATAAAATATTATTTTTTTAGTGTTTATATTATTAATAGAAACAAACATAATAATTACATAAGTTGTAATTTAAATAAAAAATAACAATAAACATACTTTTCAATTTCAAATATAATTTAATTTTCAGTATAAACATATTTTGCAATTTCAAATATAATTTATTTTTTAGTTACTTACTTATAAAAAAAAATATGAATATTGAGTACTTTCTCTTTTGTTGTTAATTTAAATATGTTAGAAATTAAAATATTAAACTTTAAACTCATATAAAAGATAATTAAATATTTTCATAAACATTCATTTAAAAAAACAATCAATTTTTTCACACTTATCGCAAAGAGGATTTGTTGTGTATCCATACAATGATGATGATGATGTTAACATGTTAACGTCCACTGAAATCACTGTGGTCTATCGAACCACCACATCCTAGATTCATATTTTGAATATATAAAAGTCATGATTAACCAACACATTCATATTTGGTGAAATAACATTAAAAAAACATTGTGAACTCTTTGTTAAAAGGTGATAATTCTATAAAAACATGTAAAAACCATGAACAAAAACTACCTACTTTTTACTTTTTAGGTCTTTAGGAACTTGCAAATTTAATATGATTGTATGAATTTCTAATTATGTAGTCTAGGATGTTTATGAAATGGAGCCTCATAATATTGACAAAAGCACAAAGCTAAACAAAGTTATTAATCAAAGCCACCAAATATATTATTCTAATTAACGATATTAATTGTTCACCTTATCTTTAAACAAGTAAAAAATATATTAAAATGAATTTGAAATCATGATGCCTTATGCATGTGTGTGTGAGAATTCGTGTGTGAGAGTTAGAGAAAGATGATGAGAAGAATTATGGAACTTTCTCTATCAATTTATTATGTATTCCACTAACATATCAAAATTGTCTTCCAATATCAAAGTTGCAAAAGGTGGATCTCATTGCTTTTGAACTTGAAATGAGATGAAATGGAAAGAGATTTGTATGCATTCTAAAAATATTTGACACAGGTAGTATAATTGTATTGAAATTAGTGTTGCTTGAAATAAGAAGAAGAAGAAAATGAAATTTTATTTTATATATATATATAAACGAGGAAAATCATTTTGGAGCACAAAGAAGTGAGAATTTGATTAAGGAAAAAAACATATGAATTATATCATAATTTTCACTTTATAATCCCAATTTAGATTTTGTGATGCTATAAGGTTTTTAGGTTCTGTGATGTTATATGTTCACTTTTGAAGGATGATATCTAAAGCTAGCCAAGAACATAGAGTTTAAGAATGTTTTATATCCAAAATAAATTTATTAACTTAATTTTGTGTGAGAAAACTAGCATTATGTTTAAGATGACTTGACTACCAGGATTAACCAATAGTTTAGCAAATTACATTTAAGTATTAATTATGTGTTTTTTTCCCATTAGATAATGGAAACTATTGATTATGGTGAATGTATTCACTTCATAATCAAATGTAGATAACATCTTTATTATCATGTTATGAATTACAATATAATAAATCATAGTATTACCAATGCGTGATAAAACATTTAAGAATTGCAACATATTATATACATTAGAGAGTTGAAATATGTTAATCTAAAGAAATCTAGACATTACCATTTTTCTTCAGGTTTATTTTATATTTATTATTTTCTTTTTAGAATTGTCATTGAGCCATACATTTGTAGTTAATTTTACTACTACATTTCTATTTTCATTACAATTTACACAAATAATTTATGATTAATTGTTTTAATGTTTTATAAAACCAATAATAAAAACAAAGATAACAAATAAATTGGCATTAGAGTGAATTTGAGATTAGAACACATTAACTATGGAAAACAAATGAGATGTCATTTCTTATATACAACTCAGATAGCACTAGAATTCAAACATGTTTGCACCACCAAAATAATATGATTATTTAAATATGAAGAATTTAATATTCTAGTAAAACATACTATACCATAAAATAATTGAAAAAAAAAATATTAATCTTTAGATATCAAATACAAATAATAAGTAATCAAGCTTTACTCTTACTTACCATTCATATCTACTTACATATTGAATAACTCACATCTACTTTCAGATTTACTTTCATATTGAATAGCTAAGAATCAAGGAGTGAAAGTATCAATGAATTGTTAAATTATAACTGGTTTTTTTATTATTATTCAATAAAATCATCATTTTAAAATTTTAATTAAAAAAAAAAATTAATGCTAGTATTATTAATATGAAGAAAAATTCAAAAAAAGACTAGGAAATTGAAATTATAAACATAGACACAAGATATATGTGATAAAACCTCAAATAAAACCTCCACAAGGATTGGAATACTTTTATTAATGAAGTCAAACAATGAGTCTCTAATACATTTTTCCTTTTTTCCTTTCAACCTACAATACTTTAAACAATAAGCACTACCTTGACACCAAATTTCCTAATCCCTTTCCCATGCCCATTGATCATCTTTTCTGCAAGCCAAAAGAAGCCATACACCATTGCAACTTCTCTACCAAAACTAGTTTCGTGAGCATGTCTAGACAATTCTCTTATGTGTGGACCTTTCTGAGAGCTACTTCACCGCCATCAATTATTTGTCATACAAAATGGTATTTTACATCAATATGTTTAGTCTTGTTGTGATAATCCATATTAGGAGCAAGTGAATAACACTTTAACTGTCACAAAATACATTCACTTTCTCTTGCATCCTTCCAAGCTAACCCAGTAAACGCTTCAACCAAATTTCCTTTTTACAAGAATGATAACCAGTCATATACTCTGCCTTAGTAGTGGACAAAGTAGCCTCCTTACAGGAATGTGAAATAGTTATATGCATTGCCTTAGTAGTGGACAAAGTAAATGTTTCCTAAATCTTTGACATCCAACTAATTGCTCCACCTACAAGAGTAAAGACATATCCTGAAGTAGATATCCTCTTGTCCAAGTCACCAACATAATCCAAATCAACATATCCATAAAATGAATCAATGTAACCGCTAAATATGACACAATAGTCACTTGTTTCTCTCAAGTACTAAAGCACCCATTTCACTGCTAGCTATTGTTCTATTGATGGATTTTCCATGAGCCTATTAACGACTCCAACTACAAGTGAAATGTTCGGTCTTGTAGACACCATTGCATGCATTAATATACCTAATGCATTACCATATGGTAAGACATCCTTTTTTCTCTTCAATGGTATTAGGACATAACCTAAAGAAATCTTAAAATGTGAAGCCAAAGGGACATTAACATATTTCACATTGTTCATCCTGAACTTTATAAATATTTTCTCCACATAATTCTGTTATGATAACTAGAGCTTTCCATTTTTCCTTTCTCTATCTGTCTTCATTCCCAAGATCTATTTTACAGCTCCAAGATCTTTCATATCGAATGCCCTATCAAGCTTAGTCTTTAGCCCGTTGATTTCTTCCATTATTTTTCTTGCAACAACCATATCTTCAATGTACAAAACCAAGATGATGAATATATACCATTGAAACTTTAGAAGTACACACAATGGCCATATTCACTACTAATGAAGTTTTGGATCACCATAAAGGAATCAAACTTCTTGTACCATTGCATGGGTAATTTTCTCATGCCATGCAATGATTTATTGAACTTGCAAACGAATGTTCTATTGCAATCTTGTACAAAACCTTCTAGATGTTCCATATAGATATCCTCATCTAAATCTCCATGAAGAAAAGTCATTTTAATATATAACTTCTCTAACTCAAGGCCAAGTAATGTATTTAGTGATAATACCATACAAAGAGAAACAAGGTTTACAAGTGGAAAACAAATCTCATGAAATTCAATAGCTTATGTCTGAGAATGTGCTTTTGCTACAAGTCTCGCTTTATATCTTTCAATATTTCCATCAACATATCTCTTCAATTTGAAGACCCATTTTACATTCAATAACACTTCTATCTATGGGAAGTTTTATAAGGTCTCAGGTTTGTTCTTGGCCAAGAAATACATTTATTCATCCATAGCCTTCTTCCATTTTTCACTATCCACGTCATTTATTTCTTCCTACTAACAAGAAGGTTCCCCATCCTCAGTAATTAAGGAAACATATGAATAAAATCCTTCGTACATCTTGGAAAGATTTATTTCCCTTGTAAACCTCCTAAGAGTGACTAGTTACTGAACTTGTACACTTTCCTTTATCTCTTCTTCATTTTTTTCTTCAAAAACTACTTCTTGCTTCCAATTTTCTAAAAATGGTCGTGTCCCCGACTAAATTTGTTAATCTTAAGATACCTATTCTAGTTCATCTTTCTCAACATCTTCTTTTAGAAGAGAAGATTCATCAAATGTCCATCTCTGTTGATGATGATCTTATGCGCAGGAGGATCCCACAACCTATATTCTTTCACAACATCATCATACCCAACAAAGATATAGTTTTTTACTTTTAGGTCTAATTTAGAATGTTGATTCTTTAGAATAAGAGCACAGGAATCATGTCCCAAAATAATTATGTTTGATTCGTCACAAGATTCACCCAACCAAAATTATTTAGGAATTTTACAGTTAATAACAAGTAAAGGTGATCTATTTATGAACTAACAAGCAGCGGGCATTGCTTCTTCCCATAGCTCCTTCTGCAGATTAGAATTGTTGATCATGCTCCTATCTCTTTCCATAAGAGTCTTGTTCACATGTTCAACAACATTAATGTTCTAAGAAGTATAGACAACAGTTTTTTGTTTAACATTCCTTTAATCCTTGAAATACCTTTGAAATTCTAAGGAAGTAAATTGACCAAGATTGCTAGTTCTTAAATATTTAATTGTTTTGCTTGTTTTCTTTTCTGCCATAACTTCAAACTATCTAAAAACATTAAATACATTAGCTTTTATTTTTAATATGTAAACCCAAACTTTCCTGGAGTAGTCATCAATAAATGACACAAAATAGGATATGCCTCCATAAGACATTATAGGTGATGGTCCCCAAAGATCAAAATGAATATAATCCAAAATCCTTTTATTATTCTGACTATTAGCTTCAAATTTATGTCTACATTTTTTCCATATACATAATGTTTGCAAAAATTCAAATACAGAGATTTCAAATTATGAAACAATTTGCGATTCATCAGTTCCTGAAGTTCCTTCTCGCTCATGTGACCCAATCGTTGATGCCATAGGAAAGTAACTTCTCCTGCCTCCTCAGATACAGTTGACCCCTCATTAACCTAAGTACTTCTTTTCAGTTTGTAAAGGTTTTCAAATTTTTCTTCCTTCATAATAATCAAGTGTCGTTTGAAACTTTCAGTGCTCCACCTTGACCTATGAATTTGTAACCATTTGAATCCAATACCCCCAAAGAAATCAAATTATTCTTCAACTCAGGTGCATGTCTAACATCTGTCAATGTTATTATCATACCATCATAGAATTTTATTAGGACATATCCCACCCCAATAGTTTGACATGATCCATTATTACTCATAAGCACAAAATTTCCATCCACAACTTGACACGAAGTGAACTAGTTTTTTTGTAGACTCATCTGATGAGAAGCACCATAATCTAACAACCAACCCTCAAAATGCTCAAAAACATTGCAAATGGACAAAACTTCATCTATCATACTTTATTTGTTTCCTTCTATGAGTGTGCATTGAATTCATGTCTTTTCCAACAATCCCTCTCGAGATAATTTGTTTTGTTGCTGAACTAGCATCTCACTTTATCCTTCTTGCCTCTTGACTTTGATCTAAAAGTGCCTCTTGATTTCTTCCCTTTCTCCTCAAACTGACCTCTTACTATCATAACTTCTGACATAGAAATTTGAATACTAAACTTCCTCTACAGTTTTTCAAATAACAAATCTCCAACAATTTAATCAAAATCTAAAAAATCACTTGTGTTCAAACTGATTGAGGTGACAACATGGCCCAAAAAGACTCACACAACCAGCAACTAGGTATTTTTAACATTTAATTAATCATTTAACCATGTTTTTTAAATATTCCTAATAACTTCCTGAAAAAGCTCTGAAAATTTCAGAAACTCATTTTTTCTTAATATTAAATAAAAGTTTATTAAAATGTAAATTTTACGTTCTATTATGTAAAAATAAGTATTTTTACCCGTGACTAGAAAAGTTTTCCCGTAAATATAAAATATTGATCAATCCGAAAAAATATCAATAACAAATAAAGTTACAAACTTTTTCATAAAAGTCAAAGCATATTCTCAAAGAAATAAACTACGGCCATTTTTATTTACACTAACAAAAACGAAATTTTAAAGGAAAAGAGGACAGCTTTATCGAGAGAAAAATGGGAGAAGCACATGAAGTAGCACTTGCTACTTTCTTAATTTTGAAATGTTTAAATAAGATAGGTATAGTATTTATACATTTTGAAGGTTTATATACATATTTGTGAAATTTGGTAAAAATTAAGATTTTTTAAAATCATTCAGTAGTTTTTAGGATACTAATCTATTTATGTATTCAAAAATGTATTTTGAGTTATAAATAATAACAATTTTGTTTTAATAAATTTCAACAAAAACACTCCAAAACACAGAGTAGTTAAATAATGCCAAATTTATATGGCAGACAATTTCATTTCACCACTTACAAAAGACAGTAGTCTAATGAAGCCACAATTTTGCCCAGAAAATAGATGAAATTCTGGCATGATTTTGATAAAATTCTGGCAAAATTTTTGGGAGATCTGAGTTACAGCTATCAAGCTTCACAATTTTGGGTGCCTAAAAGTTTTTGATGGCGTTGAATCCATTTCCACCATCAAAAAAAACTATTCAAACACTCTCATGATCAGATTTTATGAAAACAAAATCTCTAAATTATAATGAAAAATGACTTTAGGGAAATTATAACCTCCTTAAACAAAAAATTAAATTTTTTTTAAAAAACTACAAATATTTTTAATTCTTTTAGGTTTTTTGTTTTTCAAAATTGTATTTTTTCATAAATATTATTTAAATTTTAAAAAGCAATGGTTCAAATTATAAATTTGAGTTGATATTATATGCATAATCCAAATATGTCAAAAAAATATCCAGAACCCTCCTATATTTTAGACCTACAATATTTTAATCACTTATACAATTACCTAATCAGTAAAACAAAATTTATTGAATAAGAATTACATTTAAATAATTCTTTAATGGTGGTCGTTTTTAGCATTTAAAGTGCTTTTTAAATGTTCCTGAAAAGCTCCTTGAAAGGCGCTGAAAAAGTTCTAAATCTCATCTCTTTTTATTATTTAAATAATAAAAAACCCAGATACAAATTTTACTTTCTAGTAGGTAAAGGTAAGTGGACTAAAAAAGTTTTCCAGTAAATATAAAATGTCGAGCAAAGCTAGAAAATATTAATAACAAACGAAGTTATAAACAATTTTTTTGTAAAAGTGACCGCATATACGAGAGCATATTTTTAAAGAAAATAAACTACGGCATATCGGAGCATATTTTTCAATATAATAATAAAAACGGGAAAAAAGGTACTAGCTTTCCAAATTTCGATCATTACCGAGTGAAAAATGGGTGTCATATCCTTAGATATTGTAGATATTTTATTTGCCATAGCTAGAAAAAAACAAATTGAAGGATGGTGATTGTTATCTGTTGCATAAATTAATATTTTTGTTAGTGAATGAAAATGAGAAATGTTTTTTTAGTAACAGGGATATCATGTAACTTCTGAGGAGAGAAGTTAATATAAAAAAAAAGAAAAAACAGTCGCAAAACCCTAACTGCCCTCTCCCCTAACCGTGGAATGGCTTCCAGGAAAAGGAGGCAGGAGGGGGAAAAATTGTGCTGGAGAGGACAGGTAGTAGGAAAAAGGAAGGGGGCTTACCATGTCTGGTGATGATCAGATGGTAAAGGCACAGAGCGCATGAAACTTGTAAAAGACTGTTAGTCTTTGAGCAAGCTAGGGGGGAGATTGGTCTCGAAAGACAATCTCGTGGTCAGGTGGTTGACTAGCTGCAGAGAGCAGAGGTGACCTCTTTCTTTGAAACCACTTGCAGAAAGTGACACAGGTATGAGGCACTAACCTGAAACTAGAAAATGTTTAATTTTTTGAGTTACAGTTCTTCCTAGAATTATGAAAAAAGACTTAAAAAAACAAACAAACAAACAAAAATTGAGAACAGGTAATTCTATATAATTAGTTTTTGGGTAATAGTAGTGGTAAGCTGTCAAGAAGAGGGTCAAACTCAGTTAGAGAATTTTACAGTTAACCGTCTCTATTTAGGCAATTTTCTTCAGGTTGGAAACTAAGACATGTATAGTAACACGGGCGTTAACAATATTTGTTAAAGGTTGGCAAACTGATTCTGTCATGAGGTGAACATACTAAATGTAATAACCCATTTTGTGCATTAAAGAATGAAAGAAAATGAAACCTTGGGAAGACATTTCAAAATTAAGCTATCTGTTCTAAGGAACAATAACAAACAAAAATGTGGAAATACTGTGCAATGTATAGACAGACCTGAAAATACGAAAGAGAACAAAACTGATTAAATTCCAGTATTATTTTTAGATGGCATGCAACACGCTAGGGCTAAGCCTTTCATTTAACAAAAAAAATATAAAGTAGAAAATGCCATCGTTTGCCTCGCTGCGAGCTGCAACAACCTTAAAATATCACCAATCGAATACAGAATTTATTGCAAGCTTTTAAGGTTCTGCAAGAATGTTTCTCCCTGTATTAAGGTAGGGCTAGAAACATTATGGGCGCGGCAGGAGGTCCACTCCATGAGCAGTGTCTGAACTGTGAACGAACCCAAGAGAGCTGGGTTTGAAGCATGGCTGTGTATATAGGTTGGGTAGGGCTTGAAACCCTTCAGCTCTTAACTCTTCCATATTAAAACACAGATAAGAATCTAGTAGTATATAAGAGCTATTGAAAAAGAAACTAAATACTATGATTGAGGAACAGGGTTTAGACCCTCTCAAACTGAAAGATGCACGCAAGTGAAACATGTCCAACCCAAAGTCGAATACATAAAATACCATAAAATTGTACATTTATTTGAATGCTAAACAAAATGCATTACATAATCAAATGTTGGACGAGACCAAGAATTCTAGAAAAGGAAGCTACATCCAGATTTCCAGTACAAGCAAGTCTGCGGTGCGGCAATCTTTTAAACATGAATAAAACAAGGAGACCACTTTGTCTATAAACTCAATAGACCTTCACGGTAAATACAGTACAACAGTAAAGAGGAAAAAAATATGCCGCAAGCATAATGTGCACAGTTATGCATTAAGATAATACAACCACAATGTCCGAGCAGTGAAACTCAAGTGGGACGCCAAACTCTAGTAAATAAGTTATACATGCCATTCAATGGGAACATGGAGCCCTTGAGGGGATGCAAATACCCTCCACTCCAATATTTAACAGAATATAAAAAGAAACCAGAAGGGCTACCCTCCATTGGACACAGGAAAACCTCCGAGACAAAGAGTCAAGACCTCGGCTAGAAAGCTTTTCCATACCTAGAACCCTAGACATGCTAAAGGAGGGTTTCCTTTAGGCGAGTCTAGGCCACCGCATGAGAGACAGGTGCCCAGCCTGCATGAGAGCAAGCCACGCAACACAAAGTTAGACAACTGTGGAAGGAATGCGGATTGCGGTAGAAATATAGAAGAAAACCATCTTCGTTCTTTGACAAGAACTTACCCGCTAAAGGATGCTTCAACCAACGTATGAACAACTCTCGTTCCAGCGCTGTAGGATGCCCTCAAATACCAAACCAACCTGCAGTTTGCATGAGCCATGAACGAGTCAAGGATTCTTTCAGTAAATCGAAGAAGCGCTTAGCCAAAAGAAAGCAGAACAAACAAAACTTTGTATCATTTGATTACCTGAAGGGTTTGGGTGACAAATCCGCCGGCAATTGAGTAGGGTCTAAAGGGTTGGCTCTCTGGAGCTGAATGCATGGACTAAACCAGAACAGGCCCACAGAGAGCTACCTATCCAAATGAGCACCGTCACCCAAAGAAACCGATAGATTAGGTCGGAAACCCGCGAATGGCTGCCACCGTTGGATGGCAGAGGGCGATCTCCACCGTAGATGAGGCAGGAAATACCACGCAAGCCGAGAGACTGGATAGCCTGCCGGCCTCGTACAGAACGGAGCAGGGCATGATTAATTACACACGGTAACAGATAAGGAAAGCCATGTGATGGCAAAGGGACAAAAGGAAAAGTTACCAACTGTCCAATTGCTGCGTGGACAACATGCGAGATACCAAATCAGTGATTTAAATAATTTCTAAATCTAGTACATTAGTACATAAAACAAACCAATGCCGCATGTCAAGGGGTGCATATGGTGATACTATGTGATTACCAATAGTTGAATGAGATTATAACTATAATGTGTAAACCATGGTAACGTTAGGACCATTGAAAAATAAAAATAAAAAAATTGTTACTTAGCATTGGAGTCATGACAAGTGGTATCAGAGCCTAGTTACAAAAACTGTGGCCTCTGGGAATTGAAACTGCCAAACAGATTGTGTACATACAATTTATTTCGTCTCTATTGAGTAATTAAAGAAAACAGATAATGTGTTGACCCTTCCACTGTTACTTGTCTTATGTTAAGCACAAGAAAACAGAAGACAGACAATATGAGGAGAGCAGACAGTGCGTCACGCAGGTTTGTGGCGGGTCAGGGACCTGCAACTGGTGCTGAAAATAGTCCTGAACTATGGGTAAAGCTAGGAGAGGAGGCCCGCAATACCAATCTGGAAATTTTGGAGACAATACAAGAGCTGAAAAATGAAATGGCCCGATTACAGGAAGATAATGCAAGGTTAACTATGGAACAGGAGAGGATTATAAAAATCCTATCTGACAGACAGAATCCCAGCACTGAGCAACAAAGAATGTCAGAAGAACAGAATCACCACACAGAACTCGAAGAGTCAGAAGGAAGGGAGGAGGAACACTCTGATAATGCTTCCGAACAGCAGACATCCAAAAGGCAACAGATAGAGTTGCAAGGGGAATTTCGTAAAATCAAACCACCACACTTTGACGGAGAATAGGAGGAAGCAGCTGAAGCCTGGTTAATTAATATGAACAAATACTTTCAGCTATATGAATATGATCACAACCTCAAGGCGCGGTTGGCCATTTTCCAATTACAGGGAAAGAACACCTTGTGGTGGGAAGAAGTTAAGATGGTGAGAGGAGTGAGCGAACAAAATATCACTTAGGAAAAATTTCAAAGATACTTTAAGGAAAGGTACCTGACCAAGCACTTCTATGACGAGAAGGCAAGGGAATTTCATGCCCTGCGGTTGGGGCAGCAAACTATGGATGAATTTGTCACTCGTTTTACTTCTTTTCTTCGTAATGTGCCTTATATTTGGCAGGAAAAAGCTAAAGTACAGAGGTTTGTCAGTAGTTTACCCTTGAGTATGAGGGAAAGAATCAAATTTGATAACCCAAAGACGATGGACGAGGCCATACGCAAAGCCCGAATTTTCTACCAGCAAAGCAAGCAGAAGGGAGAAATCCTGGGTAAGAGATGGGTCGATAAGAAAAGCAGCAAGCTGGCTAGAAATACTAAAGGTAATCGTGGTGGTGGTAACAAAGGATTCACCACGGGGCAAACCAGCAGAAGCTCACAGAATAATTCGCTCTTATTAAATCCCCACATTGAGTCTAGAACCAATGAACAACCCAGAAAAATAGACAACGAAGGGACAGCAAGGCCTCCAGTGCAATGTTGGGGCTATGGTGGACCCCATTACATGAAAAATTGTCCACACCGAAAAGGAATCAAACAAGTTTCCCAGGTCTATGAGGCATCTATAGTTGGCGATGTAGGACGAAGTCTACCAAAGATTAATGCTGCTTTGGAAGATCGCTAGGCAGAGTACCAACCGACCATGGTGGAATTCGAAGGTAAACTCTTAGACCTTGCTGTAACTGTTTTAATTGATCCTGGAGCTACGTTAAGTTATATTAGTCCTAGGGTCGTGGAACATTGCAAATTGCAACCTGTTAAATTTAAGGACCCTTGGCTAGTACAGTTGGCAACGGGGCAAAGAGACGAGTACTTGCTAAGGTCAAAAACTGCCCTTTAAAGATAGCAGGATAGCCAGTGATGGCAGATTTTAATGTGCTTCCCCTTGGTTCGTACGATGTGCTGATTGGAATGGACTGGTTAGAAAAAAACTGGTCCATAATTAATTGTAAAACTAAGACTATCTGTTATAAAGACGACCTGGGAATAAAACAAGAGATGCAGGGAATTAAGCAGCCAGTGCAGATTCGGCCCATAACTGCCTCATAGTTAGCAAAATGCATTAGGAAGGGATGTCAGATTTATGCCATCCAAGTGGGTTATGCCAACTCAAAAGATAAAACAGCCACAAGAATTTGCTGATGTGTTTCCAGAAGAGATTCCCAGACTCCCACCCAAAAGAGACATAGATTTTACCATCGAATTGGTGCCAGGAGCAGCCCCAGTATCCCGAGCACCCTACAGAATGAGCGTACCAAAATTGACGGAGCTGAAAATGCAATTACAAGAGCTGTTGGACAAAAACTACATTCGCCCCAGTGTGTTCCCCTGGGGAGCCCCAGTATTGTTCGTTAAGAAAAAGGAGGGGACCCTCCGCATGGACTACCGTCAATTAAACAAATTGACAATAAAAAATAAGTACCCTCTACCCCGTATTGATGAACTGTTCGACCAGGTGAAAGGAGCAACAATTTTCTCAAAGATTGATTTGTGATCAGGGTATCACCAAATCAGGATTAAAGAGGAAGACATAGTTAAGACAGGTTTTAGAATATAGTATGGCCATTATGAGTTTGTGCTGTTACCCTTCGGGTTGACCAATGCCCCTGCCACCTTTATGTGTCTGATGAACAGTGTATTTTATCGGTATTTGGATAAATTTGTGCTGATTTTTATTGACGCTATATTGATTTACTCTTGGAATATGGAGGAGCATCAGGAGCACCTCAGATTAGTATTGCAAACCCTCCAAGAACACCAATTATACGCTAAGTTCAGTAAATGTGACTTCTTTAAAGAACATATACAATATTTAGGGCATATAATCACTAAAGAAGGGATCGCAGTGGATGTTAAAAATATAAGGACCATAATGGAATGGCCGGTACCCAAAGATTTGGTGGACATTCAATCTTTCATGGGGATAGCAGGCTATTACAGACAGTTTGTAGAAGGATTTTCAAAAGTAGCTTATCCAATCACATCCTTACAGAAAAAGGGAAGAACCTTCAGGTGGACCCCTGAATGTCAAAAAAGTTTTGAACAACTCAAATACTTACTCACCACGGCACCCATTCTAAGCATAGCCGATCCTAGTAAAGATTATGTGGTGTGCACTGACGCAAGTAAGGAAGGGGTAGGAGGTGTGTTAATGCAGGAAGGAAAAGTGATAGCATACGAATCAAGAAAGTTAAAAGAGCATGAGCAGAAATATTCTGCTTATGATCTAGAGTTGGCAGTTTTTATTCACGCCCTGAAAATGTGGCGATATTACCTTATGGGAAGAAAATTTCTATTATTGACAGATCATCATAGTCTGACCAATTATTTTAGCCAGCCCACTATAAATACAAGGCAAGCTCTGTGGGTGGATTTACTAAGTGGTTTTGATTTTGAGATCAATCATTTAAAAGGGAAAGATAATCGAGTGGCGGATGCTTTGAGTCGGAAATTGCAATGCCTATACGAGATTTCTTGCAGTGAAGGGAAAAGCCACTTTGGGGAAATGATTAAAAAGGAAACGGAACAAGATGTTGTTTATCAGCAAATAAAACAGCAAATTCAACAACCAACCAGCAAAGAAAAACAACTGGATTATGCTTTGGATGCTGCTGGAATGTTGTATTACAAAGGAAGGTTGTACGTGCCCAATCAGAACAACATTAAAAATCTGATATTGGATGAGTATCATAAGAGTCATTACGTTGGACACCCAGGATATCAAAAGATGATCACTGCACTTCGAAAAGAATATTATTGGCTAGGTATGAAGAAAGATGTGGCTGGTTATTTGGCACGATGTCTGGAATGTCAACAAATTAAAGCAGAACACCAACATCCAACGGGTTTATTACAACCATTACCCATCCCGGAATGGAAGTGGTAAACCATCTCTATGGATTTTATAACGGGTTTGCCTAAGTCAAAAAAAAATAATGACTCCATCATGGTGGTGGTGGACAAGCTAAGTAAGTCAGCACATTTTATACCGGTGCAATCTACCTACAGAGCTGTGCAGATCACCCATGTTTTCATGCAAAATATATTTAAGCTGCATGGGTTACCAAAGACAATAATCTCAGACTGTGATGTAAAATTTACATCGGTCTTTTGGAAAACATTGTTTAAAGAATTGGGGACTTGGCTGAATTTCAGCACAGCTTATCATCCTCAAACTGACGGGCAAACTGAACGGGTGAACTAGGTGGTGGAAGATATGTTAAGAGCATATGTGATACAGCAACCAACCAAGTGGGAGGACTATCTGCACTTGGTTGAGTTTGCATATAACAATGGCTACCACACGTCATTGCTAATGAGCCCTTTTGAAGTATTGTATAGGTGGAAGTGCCACACCCTCTCGAGCTAGAGTGGACCGGAAGATAGATTGATGTTAGGTCCTAAAATGCTTAAGGAGATGGAGGAACTGGTTAAAAAGGTACGTTCTAATCTGAAGGTAGCTCCGGATAAGAAAAAGAACTTCGTTGATCGAAAAAAGAGGTTTAAGGAGTATCAAGTCGGTGATCATGTGTATGTGAGAATTCGAGCAAAAAAGAGCACATTACAATGGAGCAGGTGTGCTAAGTTGGCACCTTGATATGGTAGACCATTCCAGGTCTTAGCAAGAATTGGGCCGGTGGCTTACCAACTCGCTCTGCCAAGTCACATACGAGTCCACAATGTCTTTCATGTCTCCATGTTAAAAAAATATGTTTATGATCCTAAACATTTGATCAAATGGCAGGATATACAGGTGAGAATTATCTCTGATAGATCAGTCTAAATGTTTTCTTTTAAAATAAATTGACTTAGGATGTTGCGTGTTGCAGGTTGAACCGGAAGAAGAAATTTGGGTCAAACTGCTGAGCATCCTCGACCGGATAGAAGTAACACTGCGGAAGTGGGATGTTGCCCAAGTTAAAGTGCAGTGGCAGCACTTTGGGCCTGATGAGGCCACTTGGGACGATGAAGAACTCATGAAACAGGCTTACCGAGGGCTATTTATAACCGAAGGACATCGGGAAGATGTCTAATTTCAGGAGGGGGAGATGTCATATCCCCAGAATATTGTAAATATTTTATTTACCATAGCTAGAAAAAGAAACAAACTGAAGGATGGTGATTATTACCTATTGCATAAATTAATATTTTTTTTAGTGAATGAAAATGAGAAATGATTTCCTAGTAATAAGGATATCATGTAACTTCTGAGGAGAGAAGTTAATATATATAAAAAAATAGCTGCAAAACCCTAACTGTCCTCCCCCCCCACCGTGGAATGGCTTCAATGAAAAGGAGGGGAGAGGGGGAAAAACTGTGCTGGAGAGGACAGTCAGTAGGAAAAAGGAAGGGGGCTTACCATGTCTGGTGATGATCAGATGGTAAGGGCGCAGAGTGCATGCAACTTGTAAAAGATTGTTAGTCTTTGAGAAAGTTAGGGGGGCGATTGGTCTCGAAAGACAATCTCACGGTTGGGTGGTTGACTAGCTGAAGAGAGTAGAGGTGACCTCTTTCTTTGAAAACACTTGCAGAAAGCGACACAGGTATGAGGCACTGACCTGAAACTAGAAAATGTTTAATTCTGTGAGTTACAGTTCTTCCTAGAATTATGAAAGAAGACTCAAAAAAAAAAAAAAACAAAAAAAAAGTGAGAACAGGTAATTCTATATAATTAGTTTTCGGGTAATAGTAGCGGTAAGCTGTCAAGAAGAGGGTCGAACTCAGTTAGAGAATTTTACAGTTAACCGTCTTTGTTTAGGCAATTTTCTTCAGGTTGGAAACTAAGACATGTATAGTAACACAGGCGTTAACAATATTTGTTAAAGGTTGGCAAAGTGATTCTGTCGTGAGGTGAACATACTAAATGTAATAACCAGTTTCGTGCATTAGAGAATGAAAGAAAATGAAACCTTAGGAAGACATTTCAAAATTAGGCTATCTGTTCTAAGGAACAATAATAAACAAAAATGTGGAAATACTATGCAATGTATAGACAGACCTGAAAATACGAAAGAGAACAGAACTGATTAAATTCTAGTATTATTTTTAGATGGCATGCAACACGCTAGGGCTGAGCCTTTCATTTAACAAAAAAAATATAAAGTAGAAAATGCCATCGTTTGCCTCGCTGTGAGCTGTGACAACCTTAAAATATCACCAATCGAATATAGAGTTTATTGCAAGTTTTTAAGGTGTCGCAAGAATGTTTCTCCCTGTATTAAGGTAGGGCTAGAAACATTATGGGCATGGCAGGGGTCCCCTCCACGAACAGTTTCTAAACTGTGAACGAACCCAAGAAAGTTGGCTTTGAAGCATGGCTATGTATATAGGTTTGGTAGGGTTTGAAACCCTTCAGCGCTTAACTCTTCCATATTAAAACAAAGATAAGAATCTAGTAGTATATAAGAGCTATTGAAAAAGAAACTTAAGACTGCGATTGAGGAGCAGGGTTCGGACCCTCTCAAACTGAAAGATGCACGCAAGTGGAACATGTCCAACCCAAAGTCAAATACATAAAATACCATAAAACTATACATTTATTTGAATGCTAAATAAAATTCATTACATAATCAAACGTTGGACGAGACCAAGAATTCTAGAAAAGGAAGCTACATCCAGATTTCGAGTACAAGCAAGTCCGCAGTGCGGCAATCTTTTAAACATGAATAAAACAAGGAGACCACTCTCTCTATAAACTCAATAGATCTTCATGGTAAATATAGTACAGTAGTAAAGAGGAAAAAAAAAATGCCGCAAGCATAATGTGCACAGTTATGCATTAGGATAATACAACCACAATGTCCGAGCAGTGAAAGTCAACTGGGATGCCAAACTCTAGTAAATAAGTTATACATGTCATGCAATGGGAACATGGATCCCTTGAGGGGACGCAAATATCCTCCACTCCAATATTTAACAGAATATAAAAAGAAATCAGAAGGACTACCCTCCATTGGACACAGGAAAACCTCCGAGACAAACAGTCGAGGCCTCAGCCGGAAGGCTTTTCCATACCTGGAACCCTGGACATGCTGAAGGAGGGTTTCCTTTAGGCGAGTCTAGGCCACCGCATGAGGGACAGGCACCCAGACTACATGAGAGCAATCCACGTAACAGAAGGTTAGACAATTTTGGAAGGAATGCGGATTGCAGTAGAAATATAGAAGAAAACCATCTTCGTTCTTTAACAAGAACTTACCCGCTAAAGGATGCTTCAACCAATGTATGAACAGCTCTCATTCTGGCATTGTAGGATGCCCTCAAAAGCCAAACCAACCTACAGTTTTCATGAGACATGAACGAGTCAAGGATTCTTTCAGTAAATCGAAGAAGCGCTTAGCCAAAAGAAAGCATAACAAACAAAACTATGTATCATTTGATTACCTGAAGGGTTTTGGTGACAAATCCGCTGGCAATTGAGTAGGGTCTAAAGGCTTGGCTCTCTGGAGCTAAATGCATGGATTGAGCTAGAACAGGTCCGCAGAAAGCTGCCTATCCAAATGAGCACCATCACCCAAAGCAACCGATAGATTAGGTCGGAAACCCGCGAATGGCTGCTGCCGTTGGATGGTAGAGGGCGATCTCCACCGTAGATGAGGCGGGAAATACCACACAAGCTGAGATACTAGACAGCCTGCTAGCCTCGTACAGAATGGAGTAGGGTGGGATTAATTACACAGTGTAATAGATAAGGAAAGCCATGTGATGGCGAAGGGACAAAAGGAAAAGTTACCAACTGTCCAATTTCAACGTGGACAACATGCGAGATACCAAATCAATGATTTAAATAATTTCTAAATCTAGTACGTTAGTACATAAAACAAACCAATGCCGCATGTCAAGGGGTGAATATGGTGATACTATGTGATTACCAATAGTTGAATGAGATTATAACTATAATGTGTAAACCACGGTAACATTAGGACCATAAATAAAAAATAAATAAATTGTTACTTATCATTGGAGTCATGACAATGGGATACCAGATTGGAATTTAGATTGGAATTTATTTACATTGAAACACATGTATCACCACATTTATAGTTGTAGTTTTATTTATATATACATATATATATATATATATATTTTAAATTTTGGTGGGATGCAAATTTAATATTTTCTAAAATCGCAGCGGTGAACTTTATATAATTGTAATGTTTTAGTAGTTTTTAGGATACAAATTTATTTATGTATTATTTGAAAATACATTTTAAACTACAAAAAATCGTAAATTGTTTTAACAATTTCTAGTAAAAATGGTTAGACAAATTAATTATAGTGACAAACTAGCGTTGCTATGTTTTATACTAGGATTTTAAAAATTAACATGTATTTTAGTTATTTTAAGCTTTTTTTTCAAAATTGTATTTTTTTTAAATAAATATTATTTAAATTTTGGCAAGATGGGTTGGAATTATAAATTTGAATTAATGTTGTATGCATAATCTAGATCTTAAAAGTTTTTTAGAACACTGAATCCATTTATACATTATGAATATAATTTTAAAAACAAAAAATAACAATTTAAAAGCAACCTACTAAATTATATCATCAAATTTAAAAGCAACATATTAAGCAATTAAAATTCATGAAAACAACGATTTACATTTTCATTAAATTTAATTTCATAAAAGGAAGCTGTTTTTTCGAAAATTTCACCGAGTTCTATGAAATTCATGAAGTGGCACTTTTTTTTTTTGACTCAAGGACACTGTACAGTAATTCGTTGACTGAAGTAAACAAAAGAATTAAGGGAATAGTCACTTTTGGACTGATGGAATTGGAAATTTCACAATAATTAGTTGACATAAGTACAAGTGCACTTGAGCTGTAGAGCGAGGTACCATCTCTACTCAGGCACCTGGAAAAAGAGGCGATCTAATTGTCATGTCATGGAACTTGGTCAAAGTACTAGGGGTTGGGGATAGGCCTTATGATTTAAATAACAAATTTAACCTCTGAAAAAGAAAGAGGTACCATATCTACTCCAAAACTTCCAAATTATCCGCCTCATGAAAGCTCTAATCCCCCAAAGAATTCTCTTGTGGCTCTGTCATGCAGAGAGACATAGTCCCACGACATTGTCGTCCACACAGCTCCTTTGGAGGGAGGAAGGGGACCCCAAATTGCTCCCTGTCGTTACGGCATGGTCATCTCCTCTGTTGATAATGACTAAATTCTCTGTATTTTGCATATCATGAGAATTTTCCTCCCCTATTAATAGCCAACTTCTGTTGTTGCCTTTTGCAGTGGGGCATTCCTTAATTAGGACTACTTATTGTTTATCTAATAGAAAATAATGAGGAGTCCCATGATGAAGGTTTGATCGACTCCAGGCTGCACAACAATTTTGAGCACATCGTCTCCTAACATGATTCCCGAAGTTGCTTGTTTTCTTGCTACCTGTGGCATTGCCATATTGAAAAAATGAGTGAATATTTTTATATTTTTTTGTTATAGATTTTAGGAGGAATCTGATAAACAATATATTCTAGAATTTGATAAAGAATAACATGATAAATAAAAATCCATACTTTCCATTGGGCTATTAATCTAAAATCATTATAAATTAGATAGAAAACCAACCTAAGCAATAATTTGTGGAGAGCCACCGAATACTTTGAACAAGGAGCTTGGCTTGCAGAAAGATCCTTCAATTTCATAGTCGCAAAGCTCGGTATTTTGTTTCTTTGAAGGATTTAACACTACTTTGGCAGAGGGTTTGCTGGAGAAGAGTATCGACACCAATTTTACAACGCTAAACACTAGTTTAACGTCATACCCACAATAGTCCCCTCTAAATGCTTCCCATCGATCCTTGACAGTCAATCTCTGCTAAACCCACAAATAAATTTAGCCAATGATGCATATCTATGAAATGTACACAAACTACAAGGTATCAGATTTACTCTAATGAAGTCAAAAGTACCTTGTATCGGATAGTGAGAAGAATTTCCCCACCACATCCATGAGAAAGAGTTCATGTTTGGTAGAATAATTATTGACTCTGAAGACCAGATCCCCAGATGAATCGAAGACTGTGAAACCATTAGCATTGAAGATTAGGGATCTCTTCCAAACTGTGAAGGTTTCGGGAGAGAAAGAGGGAGGGGGAGTGTGCATTTCACAAAACTTGTGAGGGGGTAGTGGAATCTGACACTTCTGGGGGATAGGAGACACAAAAAAGGTTCACCATTTCGCTTCGTGAGCTGAACTACACCACCCTCTGTAATTTCCTTGACAATATACAGTCCTGACCAATGCATCTGGAATTTACCCAGAAATTTGGTGAACTTGTTATCCTATAAAAACTCCAGATCATTTATCTTGAAAGTGTGAAGCTTGATATGACGATCATGCCATGATTTTTCGTGTTCCTTTTTCACTTTTTGGTGGAATCCTGCCAGAAATAGGTCCTCCTTTGACTCCATTAGTTGCGCGAGCCATTCCTCCAAAGCCTCGTGATATGACATATTTGTCAAAGTTGTTATGCGCAGACTAGGTACAATGTACTCCATAGGCATCACCACTTCGACACCATATACCAATCTGAATGGTTATTCCCCTGTCAGCTTTTTACAGGATGTCCTATAGACCCATAGTAGTGAAGGTATAGGCACATCCTAGTCATTATGTTATGCATTACATACCTTTGTCAATGCGTTCTTCAAAATTTTGTTAAGAGATTCGACTATCCCATTTGCCTGTAGGTGATATGGTGTACTCTTCTTATGGTAGACCTGAAATTCGTCCATCATCATGATAATCGTTTCATTTAAAAAGTGAGTTCCCCTATTACTCATTAATACCTTAAAGCATCCAAATCGCGTTAAGACATCTTCAAATAAGAACTTTGTTGCCATTGCCGTTGTGGAATCCTTCACTGGTTCTGCTTCCGCCCATCTGGTTAAATATTCCATGGCAGTGATAATGTAGTGCGCACTTGTTTTCTTTATAGGTGGTTGAATTGGCCCATAAAATCGATTGCCCACTTCCCAAATGCCTGCAAAAATACCTGAGGATGTAACAGTTGTTCATCCATATACGATGGTCTGCCAATTTGTTGACATGCATCACACACTTTAAAGTATGCTTTGGAATCCTTGTCCAATTTTGGCCACCATAATCCTACGCGGGAAGTCTTCTGCGCAGTTGCTTTCCTTGCATAATGGCCTCCCGCAGCTCCCCCATAAGCTTCAGTGAGAATACTATCACACTCAAATTCTAGCACATATATCCACAATATTTCATCTGCCCCATTTTTTACAAATTTCCCGCAATGACTGAAAAATCTGCTGCCTGAACTACTATTTCTTTCTTCTGCTAAGTTATATATCCTTAAGGCACCATCCCGGCAGTTAAGAATTAAATAATGCCAGCAAAATGGTCATATTATACACGTATTGTAAAGAGTTCTGTGTCTAGCAAACCTTCCTCCAAATTACTAGTTTCTTCATCTGTTTCAATCCTCAACAGGTGGTCTAGACCAGAGTTCAACCGATCAGTCTTCACAATAGCTTCAAAATCATAATCCTGGAATAATAACAACCACCTAGAAATCTTTCCCCCCAACACAGGCTTGTTGACCAGGTACTTTAAGGTTGAATGAGTTGTATACATCTTGAAATATCCATCTAACAAATAATTCTTGAATTTCTGCATTGCGTAGACCAAGGCCAACTCCTCGCACTCTGTCGTTGAATACTTCTTTTCAACCTTTGATAAATTCCTACATGTGAAGGCTATACTATGTTCAAGTTCACCTTCGCCTACCTGTGTTAGTACTGCACCCAGCGCAATGAAAGACGACGTTGAAAATAGAAACAAGAAATGCTAAAAATAACACTGCTATAAATAGCATTTCGAGATACATTCCAATTTTAGTTAGTCCCTGAACTAAAATTGAGAATTAAAATTCAAATTTGATCTTAGCAGCTGCTTGTAAAATAATTAATTAATTCATCTTGAGTTAATTAGTTGGAGAAAATCAAACATGAAGTCTATGTGAAGACATGCAACAGTTTCCCCTTTGAATGAGTAAGTAATCCCTTGATTAAGGAGATCAGGATGAGTTGTACTTTGAGTTGTAATTAGTTAGTTGAGTTAACTGAGTTAAGTCCAATTAGATTAGTTCCAACAGTTTCAGGAATGATTGTGAGTTCATTTATTTAATGCATTCATGCATGTAACTAATGCACTTTAGATAACTGAATAATCCCTCATAAATAACTCATGCATGTCAATTGAGTCAGAGACCTAGTTGAGATCAGATGATGGGTGAATGTACTATTAGTTGTAGGAATATTCCATTGAGGATATCTCTTGCATGCAGGAGGAATTCATTCCCTGAGGATTGTGCAGTTATTTCAGAGTTTTGATGAGTGTGTGATGTGGTAATTCACACAGGTGGCAGCATTGGACCCCAGGAGAAATTGTGAAGGAAATAGCAGGCTTGGAGGACTAGAGGAAGGCATATGTTGTGTCTATTTAGTCTATGAGCAGCATTGAGGGATTGTGTTGAGAGTTGGATAGCTTGTGAGCTAAAGCTTTGTGTAATCCGGAGATATTTCCACTTGTATGATAATAGAGAGATCAGGGTTTTTAGCTGAGGGTTTCCCCAAAGTATTCTTCTATGTTCATGTTTGATTGATTTCTCATTCTCTGTTATATGTGTTCTATTTGATCTTGATCAAAATCGATTAAGCTTCTGCAAGTTTGTTTGTAGAAGTAGATCAAGTATTTTTCTTTAGTATATCGCATTATCAATTGATCTACCTTGGGAAATTCTACATGGTATCAGAGCAAAGGTGATCAAAGTGAAGAACAATATACAAAGAAGGAAGAAGTTCCAAGTTTGAAGTTCTTGATTATAGAATTCAAATTCTTATCACATCTCAAATTTCACCAATGGTGTTCAACGGTTTAAGACTCGAGTATGCCTTTGATGGTAGCTCGAATTATATAGCCTGGAAGGATCGCATGGTCTAAAGGACTTCATTGATCGAGAAGTCCCCAAGCTAGGAGCAGCTAATGTCCAAGAATTGGCGGAATGGAAGAAATGTGTGGCTAGAGCGAGGAGAATCCTTCTGGAGGGAGTTTGAGACCACATAGGCTCGATTCTCCATGGGAAGGAAACACCATTTTCAATGTGGAAAACATTGAAAGATCTCTATCAGAACAACAATGATCAGAGGAAGCTGGCACTGAAAGACAAGCTTCAGAAAATCAAGTGTGAAAAGGGAAACACGATCTCTACATATCTGAACAAGCTCACCACCTACAGGGATGAGCTTGGAAGTGTAGGGATCATGACAGTCGATGATGACATGCTGATTCTTGCTCTCCTCAGTCTTCCTAAGAGCTGGCATAGCTACCAAGACTCGGTAAATGGAAGAGAGAAACTGCCAGATTAGGAACGACTTTGGTCAGATCTGATGTAGGAGGAGATAAGAAGCACCAGAGATGGATCTTCATCAAAGCACGATGATGAAGAAAATCTAGCCTTAGCGAGTAAGGCAAGGAAAGGGAAAGGGAAGGCGTCCCATTCCAAATATAGTTCTTCCCATGGTGGGAAGAAGTTTGACAAATAGAAAGTGCGATGCTTTCATTGTCATGAGGTGGGCCATTATGCTACGAATTGTCCACAAAAGAAATCCAAGAAGGGATCCTCGAAGGGATCAGATGGTGAGGCACTGGCCTCACAGTTCAAATTGGATTTCTCCCTCATCGCATGCATGGTTTCATCGATAGTGGGATGTGTTTGGTACCTAGACAATGGAGCTTCATTCCACATGACCGGACAAGAATCTTTTCAGTACCTTGGAGGAGAAGGATCTCCAGATGCAGATCGAGATGGGCGATGATGGAAAGTACCATGTTTCAGGTGAATGTACAGTTGTGTTTCAAAGCAAGCATGGAGCTCCTCTCACCCTGATTTATGTAAAGTATGTACCGGGTTTGAAGAAGAGTATTGTGTTTGTCACTACGTTGGAAAACAAAGGCTATGATGTAGTCTTTAGTAAAGGAAAGGTATTCCTGAGGCATATCAGCACTGGACAGACCAAGAGGTTTGGGATTTGAGTAAAGAATCTCTTCAAGTTGGAGGTAGATGACTATGCTACATTGATTTCCAAAGCTGAGTTGGTGCAGAGCCAAGATGTTAGCGAGCTATGGCATAGAAGATTGGGCCACTTGCACCATCGAGCCTTGAAGATCATGCAACAGATTTCTACCAGACTTTCCAAGGGAAAACTGAAGTAGACAAATACATGCAAAGGTTGTAGCTCAGGTAAGTATGCGAAATCTTCCTTTAAGGATCGAGACAGTAGAGCTGGAGAAATCCTGGAGCAAGTTCACACAGATGTGTGTGGACCATTCTCTACAACCTCCACTACTAAACAAAGGTACTATGTTATTTTTATTGATGATTTTTCTCGTAGATGTTGGATCTACTTTATGCAGAAGAAGGATTAGACCTTCTCAAGGTTTTGTGAGTTTAAAGCCTTGGTAGAGAAAAAAATTGGAAAGAAAATAAGGGCCTTGCATAGCGACAATGGTGGAGAGTATGTCTCCCAACATTTTAAGGACTTCTGCGTAGCAGAAGGAATTAAACGGGAGTTGACGACACCCCATAACCCATAGTAGAATGGGGTGGCCGAAAGGAAGAATAGATCGATTGTGGGAGCAGCTCGAGCGATGTTGCATGACCAAAGCCTACCACTTCATTTGTGGGCTGAGGCATGCAATACAGCAGTATACTTGCAGAACAGAAGCCCTCACCATATATTGTGGATGAAGACACCAATGGAAGCCTTTTTCGGGAAGCGACATGATGTGAGTCACTTCAAGATCTTTGGATCATCAGTTTATTACCATGTGGCCAAAGACGCTGGGAAGAAGCTAGATCCAACATCTGAGTTGGGGATACTTGTGGGGTACACTGATACACCCCACAACTATTGGGTGTTCCTGCCTACCAGTCAGAGGACAGTGGTACACAGAGATCTGAAGTTCGATGAGCAAAAAGCCATGCGAGTATCACTTGAGAGGGACCTCAAGTTGCATGCAGAGGAGGAACTTTTAATTCCTAAGGAGGAGGAGCCTCAAACTGATGCAGAGCAGCCAGATGTAGAGGATCTAGGAGTGGAGACATCCACTCATGCTGAGTCTTCCAGAGATGGGCAGAAACGCTCAAGGGAAGCTGACAGGTTGATGATGGATGCACGAGAGAATGTGGGGCAGCCATCTACTCAGCACAAATAGAGAAGGTCACCCGAGCGGTACACTGGTTACATGGCCCTGGTTGGGGAGTGTGTAGAGACCGAACCTTCTTCTTTTGAGGAAGCAGTGCAACAACCAATCTGGGTTGATGCAATGGTGGAGGAGTATGACTCCATCATTCGGAACTGTTTTTGGGATGTTGTCCCAAGACCTCAGGACAAGTCAGTTGTGAGTTCCTGATGGATTTACAAGGTAAAGCAGGCAGCGAATGGCAGTGTTGAGAAACATAAGGCAAGGTTTGTTGCCCATGGTTTCTCACAGGTCGAGGGGACCGACTATGATGAGACTTTTTCACCAGTAGCAAGGTACTCATCTATCAAATCAATGTTGGCACTATCAGCTCAAATGTGTTAGAAGATCCATTAGAGGGATGTGAAGATTGTTCCTCAATGGGAAGATTCAGGAAGAGGTGTACATTGAGCAGCCGGAAGGTTTTGAGACCTTTGATCTTGAGTCACATGTGTGTCGACTCAAGAGGGCTTTGTACGAGTTGAAGTAAGCACCTTGTGCTTGGTACACTAGGATCAATAGCTATTTCACCGGGTTGGGCTTCACCAAGAGTGAAGCACATGCGAACCTTTACCACATCATGGTAAAAGGTAAACCATTGATCATTGTTCTTTATGTGGATGATATGATTTTGACAGGTGATGATCAGTTGATCAAGTCTTGCAAGGAGGACCTTGCAAGAGAGTTTGAGATGAAAGACATGGGTCTTATGCACTAATTTCTAGGCATGGAAGTGTGGCAGAAAGATGGGGAAGTACTTGTGTCTCAAGGAAAATATGCCAATGAGATACTCAGGCGATTCCACATGGAGAAGTGCAAGCCCATGTAGAATCCTCTAGATCGTAACTGGAGGAAGGAGGGTGCTACTTCAGGTGAGGTAGTAGCTGCTATCTTTTATCAGCAGCTTGTGGGTTCATTAATGTATCTAGTGAACACGCAACCAGATTTCTGCTTTGCGGTGAACCAGCTGATTCAAGCTATGGTTCGACCTACCAAGTTTTTTTGGAAGGCAACGAAGCATGTGCTAAGATACCTCAGATGCACATCTTAGTATGGATTGTGGTACAAACGGATAGAGGGAGTGAAGCTTCAAGGCTTCATAGATGCAGATTGGGTAGGGAGTCCATCAGACCAGAACAACACTTCAGGAGGAATCTTCAACCTTGGTTCAGCTGTAGTTTCTTGGTATAGCAGGAAACAAAGGTCAGTTGCACTTATCTCAGCAAACGTTGAATACATGGCTGCTAGTTAGGCAACATGTGAGGCCATTTCGATGCAAAATATTCTAGTGGGATTGTTTGGTCAGAGGATGGATCCAACTATGATCTATTGCGATAATCAGAGTTGTATCAAACTCTCTAAGAATCCATTATTTCATGATAGGTCCAAGCACATAGATATCCGGTATCATCATCTTTAAGACTGTGTGGTGAAGAGGATCATGTTGTTGTTGTATGTTTCGACCGAGGAACAGGATGCGGATATTTTGACTAAGGCATTGTCGAAAAGCAAGTTCGAGTTCCACAGAGACAGGATTGGGGTGACTGATAATCCCTTTCTTGTTGAGAGGGAGTGTTGAAAATAGCAACAAGAAATGCTAAAAATAGAAGTGCTAAAAATAACACTGCTATAAATAGCATTTATGAATACGTTCCAATTTTAGTTACTCCTTGAACTAAAATTGAGAATTAAAATTCGAATTTGATCTTAGCAGTTGTTTGTAAAATAATTAATTAATTCATCTTGAGTTAATTAGTTGGAGAAAATCAAACATGAAGTCTATGTGAAGACATGCAATGGTTTCCCCTTTGATTGAGGAAGTTATCCCTTGATTAAGGAGATCAGGATGAGTTGTACTTTTAGTTGTAATCAGTTAGCTTAGTTAACTGAGTTAAGTCTGGTTAGATTAATTCCAATAGTTTGAGGAACTGATTGTGGGTTCAGGTAGTTAATGCATGCATGCATGTAACTACTACACTTCAGATAACTGAATATTCTCTCATAAATAATTCTTTCATGTCAGTTCAGTCAGAGACCCAGTTGAGATCAGATTATGGGAGAATGTACTATCAGTTGCAGGAATATGCCATTGAGGATATCTCTTGCATGCAGATGGAATTCATTCCTTGAGGATTGCACAATTATTTCTGAGTTTTGATGAGTGTGTGACGTGGGAATTCACACAGGTGGCAGCATTAGATCCCAGGAGAAACTGTGGAAGGAAATAGGAGGCTTGGAGGACTGGAGGAAGGCATATGTTGTGTCTATTCAGTCTACGAGCAACATTGAGGGATTTTCCTGAGAGCTGGATAGCTTGTGAGCTAAATATTTGTGTAATCCGAAGATATTTCCACTTGTATGATAATACAGAGATTGGGGTTTTTAGCTAAGGCTTTCCCCAGACTATTCTTCTGTGTTCATGTGCGATTGATTTCTCATTCTTTGTTATATGCGTTCTATTTGATCTTGCTCAAAATCGATTAAGCTTCCGCAAGATTGTTTGTAGAAGTAGATCAAGTAGTTTTCTTTAGTGTATTGCATTATTAGGTGATCTACAGTGGGAAATTCTACAAAATCATCCACATTTACATGAAACTCCTTCTTACAATATGGAAATATCAGGATTGGTGCAGTCACCATCTTTTCTTTCAACACATCTAAGTTGCACTGAATTCCTCATCCCAACAAAATGTTGTATCCTTCTATAGTATTTTTTCCATAAGCACGGTAATTTGAGCATAGGATTTAATGAATTTTCTATAGTATCAAGTGTCCCAGTATCATGCGTAGTTGTTTGACGTTTCTAGGGGCCTCCAAGTTCACAATCATAACGATCTTTGCAGGGTCCACCATCAATCCTTGCTTACACACAACATGACCTAGCAAGATCCCAAAAGGAACATAGAATATACATTTTTTCAAATTCAACGCAATTTGGTATCTTCGACATGTATCCAACATAAGGCGTAGACTTTCTACATGGCATTTTACCAATCCAAACACAGTCCAGTCATCGAAGTATACTTCCAGAAACTTATGAATGAATTCTTTGAACGTTGTTATGACTACGCGGGAAAATATTGCAAGCACATTCTTTAATCCAAAAGGAATAACAATGTACTGAAAGCAACCCCACTCTGTCGTGAAGGTGGTTTTTCTTCGATCCTCTGGTGCAATCTTAATTTGGTGATAATTGGAAAACCCATCAGTAAAGGAATAAGTCTCCTGCCCTCTAACATTATCTAACACTTCATCTGTAAACGGTGTTGGAAATGGATCATGGACACATGCATCATTCAACTTCTGCATATCTATGCAAATCCTTATTTCTCCCTTTTGTTTCTTCTCTTGGACTACCATCGGGCTCACCCAATCGAACTCTTCCATAGGTTCTATAATGCTAGCATCCAACATTTTATCTAGCTCTTGGTAAACCTTCTCCTTATACTTAGGATTAAGGTGATAAGGCCTCTATTTCATAGGCTTCACATCCGGCTTCAATGTGATCCACATAACACCCAAATCGCCAAGTATTCCCTTTAAATCTGAAAACTTAGTGGGAAAGAGATCCTGGTACTCATGAAATAATTCAACAACTTTGTCTACTGTATCATCATCCCAATAATCTCCAATCTTCGCGAACTTCAGTTCTTCCTCAGTGCCAATGTTTACCTGTCTTGTTTTCAATGGTGTGGAGATGTCTGGGTCCTCTACTTGTGGTCCTTCTATTACGCGATTCCCTTTTATTTCTGGAATATTGATATTCCTCGGGTCTTCTTCCTCCTCTTCAACGGTCACATTATAGCATTCCAATGCGTGGCATAGCTAGGTGCTCCAATCAGGTTGGGTCCATTCCATAGGTTCCTTTGGCATCGTGAAGATAACCACTTTAATCTCTTCAAGTGCTTCGTCGATTCCTGCAAACCCATCCTTGAGGTTGAAAGTCAATAAGAAACTTTCTCTCAATACATCCCGTTTCCCAGTGCCATCGCGGAGCTTTGTCTCGAGATATGAGTTCATGGGGATTATATCCAAGGTATGAAAAAATATGTGTACCCATTCTGACTGCGATTCCATCCCCCACGCCATAGTCCACTTCACCAGGTGATCACATAGATAATCCTTTCCACTATACTTCTCAGTCATCCTGGTATTAGCATGCCCAAATCGTAACGCCATCATTCACCTGTAATCCCTCCAGCCAGCAAAACTCTCCTTATGTGCGTTGTTAGTCGCATCTCACACCATGCTTGTGCCTTATGCTTACCAATCTTTCTAACTGTGCACTACTCTGTAGGAACCTTTTCCTTATTGGTGCACTTGTCTATTAAATCTTGCAATCCTTCAAAAACTCTTTGATCATGCAGCAACTTCATACAAGTTTTTAGGAAGGCAGCTAGTATAGAAGGATATACTTCCTGCGATACATTAGTCTTCAATGTTTTCTCCTGACTACTTGAGGTGGAGGTCTCAGCAAAGTTCTTCTTTGCCTCTAGGAACATTTCCTTAGCACGGTTTAGATCAAAATCGACTTATTTCTTAGCAGCCTTTCGTACCCATCCCTCTTACTCAGGCTACTTACCTTTATCTACGCTAGTTGTTATACCACTTCTTGACACAATGTTTATGTTTATATCCTCCTCACTGGGCTCAACCCTCATCATTTGTAAATTCTATGTAGGCTACTGAGGATGCGTTTTCTTTTCTTGCATTTTAGCTATTAGCACCAGAAAGTCTTCTATGACATGGTGGAATTGTCTATAGTATTGAAACGAAGGGTGTGTAGGATTCCAGAAATCTTGTGTGTAGTGCCCCGACTATCTGTAGTTGTATTAGATAACCTAACCATGACCATTACCTGGTCCTCCTCCTCATCCTCATCCTAACCTTCAAAACCCACACACACTCCTCCTGCGCCTTGATCTAGGGGCAGATTTTTTTCCTGCATATGGTAAGTAGGGGTTATTTCCATCATTAGCTCATAACTTCGACAATGGATCTCATCATGGCCCAAATATTTACAGAAATTGAAGAATAATTATTGAGAGATCTGTACAAACTTTTGCAATATGTGGAAGTTATCCATAGCATGTTGCCTTATGACTTGACAAATGACACACCATAGCACAACTCCTGTGTTGGACCCGGTTGGGGCTTCTAGCTCCAGGGGGGCTAGCCCCCCCCTGTATAAGATAATTTGCATATACTGGAAAATGATCTTTATCGTGCCCATGGCCCTTGCACTTCAAACACCAAACCTCTACATGAACTTCTGGCTTAGTCTCTTTCTCTTTCTTTAGACTTTGTAACTCTAGGTGCAGACTCTCTAACTGCGAGTGGATCTGTCGTACCCCAAGTTTTTATCCTAAATAGGTGATGTGTGCATCCTCATCATGATTTCTAAGGCTTTTGCTTGTGTTGCTATCTTTTACTGTGACAAAGGTATTCTTAAGTGCAGAAAAAGTGATGTTATAAATAAATTGCGATGTTGGGTATCTGACATTTGCATGTTAACCTTCCTGATTTAGCACTTCAACCTTTGATCAAAGTCCCAAGGTGTCTCATCGACTCTCATTTGAATCTCCTTAAATTCAGCTACCAACTGCGCCGCAGATTTAGGCTTACTAAATTCTTTGTTCAAAGTTGTCTAAGTCTTTCCTAAGGACGCTTAAGCATTATCAGCGCAATACATAATGTACCAAGTTAGCACGCGATCCTGCAAGGCGGTAACCAACTTTTCCTTCTTTATATTATCATTGGTGACTTTTTTTGTTGTCCATACAACGTTTGCAACAAACCAGAATTGTTCTGAATCTTCACTTCCTATTCCTTTGAAGATGAGCATCTTCATTTCATTTTCCATGATTAATGGTGGAGGTGGAGGCAGAGGTGGAGGTGAAGGTGTATGCGGTGGAGGTGAAGGTGGATGGATGAGATATCCTTGGAATACCCTGAGTTATTAACTGAACAGCGCTTCGCGGTGTAGTCAACATCGCCCCTTCATCGTTAGTTGAATGAGGTTCAATCAATGGACTATACTTTGTACTTGATCTGTTACTTCTAAAAAAACTACCACTTCGCGTAGCTCCAAACATTAAGGTAATGACATTACCCACTTTTCACATAATAGCATTTTAATCGAAGTATTCAAAGACCTCAAGTACTTACCTCGATGTCGTTTGAAGAATCTTTTCTTCACTTCACTATAGCTAATTGAGGTGTCAACTCCAAATTTAGTAACAAATCCTACCAAAATTTGATCAAGACGATTGATAGCCTGCACGACCTTATTTTTAGATGCCTCTAGTTGTCATACCAATTCTAGAGTCCACACTATAGGACTATCGAGCTTCCATCTCCCTTGACCGTCAGCCAATTTTGCTAACCACTCATATAGTTCACATGGAAAAGTGTGAAAGAAAATTTCATGTACCTATGTATATAGATATCTATTCAACCAATCCTCCTTCGACATGTGTGGATTCTTGTTTTCTTGAGCCGCTAACTTCTGAATCTTCCGATCTAACCACTTTTCAATCTCTTTCTCAATCGGATTCCAATGATGCGACATTGAACATCCCTGTAAGCAGATCATGGTCATGACAATAGACCCATTTGTTGGCTTAAGGGATCCTAACCCAAGTTTGGATTTAGTGGTGCCAACCAACAAAACCCTACACTGTCGGCCCTTTCAGCAGCAACCTATGTAGTGTAGGTCACAGTCTCACCTGAAGCAGTATTGGGGGATGCAAGAACCAATTTTCTGCATCCAGAGACTAGTGTGATGTATTGCAGTGCCTTTGACCTTCTTTCGTGTAGATATAACCTTCCTATAGGGTTAAGACTGCTAATTCAGCCCTAAATACCTTCAATCCTTTGTGGGCCCAACCAATTGCATTAATCAGGCCCTAATAGGATAGGTTTGCTACCTTCACACGACTGAACAAGTCTTCTAAGGCTTCTGAGATCTAGATCTGTTGTCGTGCAAACCTAGCTTTCTTATTTGAAGCTAACCCAAAAACAGATTTAGATCTTCGCAAATATCATTCAATCATTTTGTTAAGCATAAACATGTTCAATTAACCAGATTCACGTGGAGAAAACACATTGAATTATAGAAAAAGTAGTGAAAGTGACATAACAATTAAACAAATAGATGCAAGTATTTTCAACCCAAAATTAGTCTTTATTAATCAGAATTGTCTCAGTACAGACTTCAACTACCCTGCAAACCTAGCTGTAGGGGTCCACGCACTTAGTTGTGGACTCTTCCAGGCCTCCACGCACTTAGCTGTGAAGCCTTTCCTTCGCTACTGACAAGAAATGACCTTCCTGTTTATCAAACCATTACAACATCACTCATTCATTCATACTTCTTATCTTCTTTATCAGCAATTATATCTAAGACTCGCTATGACTCAACTATTTATAGTCTTTCTAATACAATACCATGTCCCGTAGCTCATGGTTCAGACTTCAAAACCGACCAAAACAAGGGGCTAAGACCCTTTGACCCCTATCTATCTATGCGATCTTCATCCACATTTCGCGGAGACTTTACATTCTGTACAAAATTCTTTACAAAAAATGACTAACTCAATCCAATTCTACCCGTGGGGACCCCATCCCAGCAAAGGGTGCAATCAACTGAAGGTGGAGTTGCATCAACTTTTTTCTCAACCAATGGTAGGTCAGAAATAGACTCATGGGATTCATGTTCAGAGAGAGTGAATGGAAAGAGATTTTTCTCAATCACATCATCAACTTGTATAGGATTGGGAGAAAACTTTCGATAACCAATTGGAGGTCATGGCTGAGAAGTTGTAAGGTTTTCCAACACTTTTGAGGTTTCAACCATATAAGTAAAAAGGTGAATAGGATGATTCCCTCCACATAAACTACACGATAACTAACTTAACGTAACTTCAATTAAAAACAAGGCACACTCTCGAAGGATGAAGGATGAGGCTTTGTCCCTTCGAGGTGCGCTCGTGTGCTCAAGAGGCCTCAGGAAGGGCATAGGATGCACTCTTGAAGGCTAAAGGTTGGGGCTTCATTCCTTCAAGGTGCATTGGTGCACTCAAGTAGTTTAGGAGGGAACTTAGTGCATTGGGGAAAGTTGAAGGATTCAACTTCAGGTCTTTAGGGTGCACCAATGTGTTTAATGAAGGCATGCTTCTTTGAGTCAAAGGAGTGAACTCAATGAAGACTTACTCCTTCTAGAGGGTGTAGTTTGGAATAAGGAAGCAGATTCATACTTTTGTAGTGCACCCAACTCTCAAGGAGGGAATAGGGTGCACTTCTAAATAGCAAAGGGTCTCCCATGAAGGCTTTGAAGTATGCTCATGTGCTCTTGGCCTTAATGGGCTCGTTTTGAACTTGAAGCTTTTTTAAGTTTGGATGATTAGCCAGGGGGTGCGAAATATGCATTCTAGACATAAAACCATGTGTTACACATACTAATTCATTAGGAAAACTTATACAATATTTATTAACAATGAATATACATCAAAATTTCACTTTTTGCACATTCCCTAAGTATAAACAGTGAATTGTGTGTGATTGCAACCTGAAAGTGTCGTTTTACAACAACAAAGTTGTTATGGCCATAAAAAGAATATAGATATGTTCTAGTCGATGTGACAACATTGGAGAATGCTAAAGACACGCAAAAAAACATAAAATGACACTTGGAGACCGATGCGATACTTGATTCGACAATATAGTAGGCTCCAAAATTTGAATGTACTAAAATTTTGGAGGGTGTTGTAGTAGAGACAACATGTTGTTTCTTCTTGATTAGGAGGGGTTATGTATTTGCAAGCCAATTTAGGAGTGTATTCAACAAGGACATCCTTTGAGCGATCTTAGGGTATACATCCATTTTAAATTAGTTAAATTATTTACATTTTTTCCCTTTGAAGTGACATCCCCCCCCTCTAAAAGCTTAGCATCATTACCAATTACGTTTTCACAAAATTGCATGGATTATTCATCTTCTATATGATGTTAAGAAATGGCATGAGAAAGATGAGACAAACAAAATGGTAAAAAAGGCCTTAATTTCCTTGTGTTTAATTGAATTGATAGCAATATTTTAATTTATAATATATTAATAACCATTTTATATCTTCTATATATAGATCTAGATCGCATTGGAAACACATTAGTAGATCATCATGACACCTTGTCGAGATAAGAATTACAAGTGTATTCTTGGAATTTATGATTACCTAGGGACTCACAATCTAACGTCCCACCCCTGAATAAAAAGTATGAATAATTGTACCAATAGCCTTTGTTATCTTCAATCTTAAAATTTTGAACTGAGCTTTGATGAAGATGTGACTAAAAATCCACTAATATCTGAATATCTAGAAGTGATCAGTTGTTTAGTTCGAAATTTTTTGTTGAAATGATTGTTGAAGATACTAGTTTCTATGCTAGAATTCCCCATTGTTGATTGAATGTTGATTGATTGGACTAATCCAACTTCGAAACTTGAACCCTGATACATGATGTTGATTTGATACCATGTGAAGAAACAACATGAGTGAGACAAGATAAGAAAGATGGCAGAAAAGGCCTTGATGCCCTTATGTCAAATTGCATTGATCTCAATCTCTAAATCTTTAATATATCTATGAACATTCTATATATTCTAGATCTAGATGTAGATCGCATTAAAAACTCATCGGTGGATCATCATTATGAGTGCATTCGAAGACATTGTGATTTTCTAGGGACACACGGTCTAACATATGACTTGTATAAAAGCATGATTATTTCCCTTTTTCAAATACAAACACGTTTTCAAAGTTTTTTATCCTAATAGAGTGAAAAACTCTAGTACCAGGTATGGTATTAATCTCATGTGGAATCAATTTATATATATAATTAATTCTAATATTTTTGGAAAAAATTTAATTGAAGAACTTGTAGATTTGTAAAGTTAACATATTTTAAAGAAAAAAATAGCATTCCAACCATCCTTTTAGATATATATATGTGTGTGTGTGTGCGCGCTTTTAGTAAAGTTAATAATATTTGTAAATGAAATATATACATACCAATGCACATCACTTGGACATATATTTTCATTACATAAATTAAATTTACAACTTTGAATAACTTGATTCGTTAATACAAATTGATCAAGGGAGTGTATCATCAACCACCTTTGAATTTATTGGTTTACACATGTGCTTGCACCATTATTCTCTTTCTTTCCATGCAATATCTCAAAGAGATTCCAAAAATTTATAATGTTTGATCTGTTTTGAAGAAATAGAACTATTGAACAAAAAACTATTTTATTATCACACATATCATATATTTAAACATCAAACTAGTCTTAAGATAGATTCATTATCTTAGCGAGTCAATCTAGTTAGTTGAGATAATATCTCAACCACATCTAAAACTAGGAGCTAACTCACAACCTCCTAACCAAAAATCTCATGTAGGTATTCCAATAACCAATACATGCTATGATGGGGAATATAAAATATTAAGCACAAGACGAGTAGGAGTTAATATCCCCAACACACCCCCTTAATGAGTACTTGTCTTTCTCTTTTGTCAGATTAATTCATTATTAGAATCTTTTGCCATTTTGAAACCTCGTAGATTGAGCTTCATCATGACTATCAATATTGAGCTATACTTCCACTTGATCCATTGAAGATATAGTTTTCTTTAGACTATTAAATCAATTTAGTATCTGTAATGACTTAACTACTAGCCATTTTATTGACAAACTTCCATCTACCAAAATACATGGCCATATCTTGTAATCATCAATTATCTAGAAAAGTAGTCTAGATACTCAATGTACCCAGAACCATTACTACAAGATGGCCTTCATCTAGTTTTGAATATTCATCACCATATATTTATTCCATTTACTAATATAAAAGTCCAATTTCTAAAAAAATTGTGTCCATTCACCAACAAATAAGTTTTCATATAAAAATAGCCCACATGCTCGTAGAGGCCGCTACCATGTCCATGAACACATTAATGAATCTATCCATATTTTTTTAGTTAACATGTAATATTTTCTACCACAAAGGAGAAATATACTTATGAAATCCATGTAATATAAAAACTATACATCTTTCTATTTATGATCTCATAAATGGCCTTACGAAGCTTATGGTAACTAAGATATGGAGGAAAAAGATGAGTGTAATTGATATCACCATGAGAGCATCCTCCTCGCTCATTATTTCCATGTCACTTATTTACCTTGGTTCACATGCACTACAGGATTAATGCAACAATATGGATCTCCTCCAATTTTTACAAAAAACGTATTTATTCTAAAGTTTGTAGATATCATTGTGAAGGGTAGCTTAGCAAGCCTCTCATGTCATGATTCCCTATCTAAATTTTGTAGTTCATTTTCCTCATAAACTCCCTTTAATGTATATTGTATTTCCTCCTTTGTCCCTCTTGATGATGGTACGTGCCCCACCCAATTTGAGTTTCCTCCATAATTTTCATTTGTTGGGAAAACATTAATATGGTGTTTATGATTCATCACATCGAATCATGTGCAAACAAAGGACACCATGATTTACAAGTTAACATTAATTAGTTTATATACATAGTGCAGGTCTAAATTTACAATTGCTAATCAGGGATGGACTCTTCTAAGAAAATATGCACACAAAGTTCTTGAGATGCCTACATACGTTATTCTATATCTACACTAGATTAATTTCATATATATCACAAATTTCTAGGCCCCAACATAACGGAATTAAACCTAAAATTGAAAACTCTAATACAAAAAATGAATTATTGTACACAAAACTATTATATTATCACATAATATCATATATTTATACATAAAACTAAGTTGTAGATCGATAGACTATTTTAACCAGCCAATCTAGTTAGTTGAGAGAATATATTAACCACCCCTAAACTAGGAGCTAATTAACATCCTCCTAACCAAACATCTCAAGTAGGGATTACGAGAACCAATGCACTCTATGATGAGGAGTATCACATATTAAGAACAAGACAAGTAGGAGCTAATATCTCTAGTATGAAGGAGAGACAACCAAAATAATCATCATACATATTTATTACACAGCCACATGATCATGTCCAATGTTGATTAAATTAATCTCATGTTGTTTAAATAAATCATATATCATTAGTATGATCATCACTAATAAATAAAATGTATCTTTTATTGGATGATGATTGTCATTATTTCTTTATCACCCAAATTGAGTTATGCATGTCCATAGAAAACATGAATAAGTGTTAAGACTTGTGAAAAACATTAATATTCTTTATATATAAATCTATATATATATATATATATATATATATATATATATATATATATATATATATATATATAGATATACAAAATCAACCATTGACAACATTATCCACTAGATAAATTTCAAGAGTGTTTAAATTTCAAAGTAACATATCCTTGTCACCTCCAATTTATACTTGTATTTGAAAATTGTGTATTGTTCATATCAACAACGTACTTAGAATGGAATATAGCCAAATTTCTACACTAATTGTTTGTATTTCTAGTAACACTTTGTTTTTAGTAAAATGCTCATCAGTATCTCTCTGGCATAAGGGATATGAAAGCATAAATTGTGAAAGGAGGATACCAAAACCATGAAATGTTTCTTAATATAATTGAAATTCCAAATTTTAATAACAACAATATATGTCACATCCAATTATAGGCCTAACATACCATGGTTTTAGTTTTACAACTATGTTGATTAGGATATCAATATCATCGTGAATTCAATTGTGTTTATTGCATAGATATACTTAAGTTATGTCCATTAAAATTGTCACATGTAATCCATAGTAATATTCCTTATTGCACCAAATCTCTTGGTTTTGGACAAACATGGAATTTTCCATGCAATAAGCTCTAACACCTTAAATAATTCAATCCTTGTAGGGATACCTACAAATAATTTCCTAGCTAACAAGTTCTTCATTTTCATCTATTTGCACCCTAAAATTGTTATTCTTGTGCAATGTTCCTAGAATGGTTCCCAACATTTTTTCCATGCATTCCAATAAGAATTTTTATGTCATCATTGGTGAAAAAATAATTGTGTGTACTTCTTTATGTCCAATATAACATTATATGATCATGATTTTCCATTTCTTTTGTATTTAAAATTTCTACTAGTAATTGCTAGTTACATAAGTATAATGCAATTATATGTCATTGGCTTGCCACATGGGAAACTAGAGCACCTGCAATACAAAAAAATTAATCTAAAAGTGTAAATAAAATGTCTAGAAAACCGAAATAATAACATCTTATAATCTATGTAAGTCTAGTAACAACAAAAAGAGTTAAAAATAATGACCCCATAACTATCATAGAAGTAGTGATTGTAGCATCTTGAGAAAATTGAATACCAAACAAACAAACAAAAATATTGACAACAAAAAGACATATAAATTAAGTAGAATGAGAGGTGTTCACTTAAAATGAACCATGAGAAATAGGCCCACGGAAAAGAGGAGTCGATCCTAGCTCAATAATCACTTCAATATGCACTAAGTGTGCATCCATCTCCTTTAACTACAATAAAACATAGTCAAATACAAGGAGAATATGGTCCTTCATTTCATTCCTATATAGGAGGACCCATGTCATTAATTCTTTCATATGTCAATACAAGTCAATTGCATAATAGCATTGATTCTTCCTACCATGGGTGTGGCTAGCATTCGACAACCATGCAAACACATATTTTATTACCTCAACATGTAAAAGACATTGTCCTACCCCAGGACTTCATATACAGCTGCATTAATCCATGCTTGGATTAGAAGAGGGATTTTTTCCTTTAATATCCAAGCAGAGGTAGAAACATGTAAATGATCATGTGGATCTCCTCGTAAACCTCTTCCATGTTCCCATCCTCCCTCACTATGGTGACATTGATCCTATTTGCAAACCATTGTGGTCAATGTGAATTCTAATAAAGAAACCCAAGACCAAAAAGAGAAAGTTGTAGTTGAGAATGAGGATATGAAAAAGAGGGAAAATGGTTTTATTGGATTCCAATATCACTAAGATGAAGCAAAAAGCAAGAAGAGAAAATTGCCTAAAAGACAAGAAAAATATGAGAGACCTTACACCAATGTAGTGAATCATGAGTGTCATTGATGTAGGCCAAAGCCAAAAGTTGCATGAATAAGACTCATAAGAAAAGGTACGAATGGATCATCTAGAGTGTGTACCAGAGGATTTGAAGGCCATAAAATCTATAGTTTAAGGGTGGATGAATGTATCAAATTCCACACAAACATTGAAATTCTTATATGACCCCCATCTATAGCGAAATGTTCATCCACAACAATGAATACACATGATTTCTCATAGGTTCAAAGGAGACTTAGATAACATGAGGGTGGAACACCAGTCCCTTGCGTAGAGGAGGTGTTGATTCTCATTCCCTCACGTTTGGGTGATGCATCACCTCTCACATGATATAGGGAGATTTTCCAAAAAACAATATTACGCTAGTAAGTTTCAATATTTAGTGCTCAACAATGAGAAAAAATTTCTTAACTACTTAGACTTTACTAAACCAGATAATTTTGAGCTTATGTTATTACAACATCATATATGAACTAGATTTAAAAATATAATCAACTCAATATCATATAGCACAATGGGAGTTTTTGATCCCTAGCTACTATGAGTGCCAGTTTCTTATGGAAAGTTAGGTGATACAACTTTAAAATTAAAATGTCAAATTTTAAACATATATGTATACATATACATAAATTAAATAATCTATGAAATTAAAAATTAGAAATTAATTTATTGAATTCTAAATATAAAAGAGTCAAAATTAACTATATAAATGCATAAATTTTATGATTTACATATTGTAATATATGCATACATATATGTGTGCATCAATTCCAATATTTTTCTCTCTTTTAATTACTTTATTTCTTGTCATGGATTATTATCGAAAAAACCCCGTCAAAATTAAAATATACTTCCTTATGTACATTAACATCATCTATATTTTTGCTTTGGTTGGAAAAAGGAGGGAAAACCAAAGACTGTAAGGATCAGAAGCCACATGACAGCTTATGGAAAGGGGATCTATGCTCCCTCCTACCATAAAATTATGATTGACAGGGAGAAAAATGTCCATGGGAGGACTAGAAAGTATTCAAACAAGTCAAGAGGGATTGGTACAGGTACCTGGTAAGAAAAAGAGAAAACTACGGAGTCAGCTAGCATAAATCCCAATGCAGGGAAAGGTGAACACATTCAGGCCAAAATGGGGGATGTAGAACCAAGTAAAAATGATGCCAAAGATAATATTAACAAATCTGCAAACCCAAACTCACAGGGACCACATGAGGACATATACGTTAATATGCAAATTTATGGGGATCTCGACCAATGAGAAACTTCTACGAAACTGTATTAATTATGTATCAAAGCATAAAAGGGAGGTTGATATCCACTTAGGGTCTAAAGGCTTATTCACGATTGTATTTAATAACCTTGAAGACAGGGATATGATCTTTGAGGGACGACCTTATTTTATGTGGTCGGCAGGGCTATATATGCGACCATGGAAGGATAACTTCACCCCAAAACAAGAAACCTTTATCTCAGTTCCACTGTGAATGAAGCTATATTAGTTATCCCTTGATTATTGCCTCCAAAAAACCCTTGAATATATAAGGAAATCATTAGGGTGTTTTCTTAAACCCTTAGAGGAAACCCAGAAAGGAAAATACACAATGTATGCCAGGATCTGTGCGGAAACAGATATCATAGGAGCCCTTCCAAAGGTTGTAACACTTGAATTCTAGGATGATATTTGGACTCAGAGAATTGACTATTAGATTTTGTTTTAATTGCTTTGATGCCATCAACGTGGGAACCTCTTCAGAGAGTGCCCTCTTAATGTCAAGATAGAGAAAACAAAAACCCGTACCAAAAGGGATTTAGAAGGCTTCACAAAAGTTGGAATGAGGGGGAAAGTAGGGAAGAAAAAACAGAAGAGAATCTCCAATAGAAATAAGGAATTGAAGAATTGCTACGAAGTTCTAGCTGAGGAAATATATCAGGAGGAAATAAAGACTCATCCTAAGAAGATGGCCCTAGATAAGGAACCAAAAAAGAGTGGTCCCTTTGCAAATGAAGAAATACTGAAAGTACCCACTCAGCTCCCCGTAAAGGAAGGAGATATAATCCCACCTAAGTAGTAGGATGAAGACCTAGACTTGACACGAAGTGAGGTAGGGAAAAAAGACCCAGATTTGAATGAAATCATGGAGCATGAAGGACTTAATCTACCCCAACTATTAGAACAATGTAAATCAAAGGGGTTGGATGTGATACCCAAGGAACAAATAAATTAGGCGCAATACATGTGCCTTACTAGAAAAGACACCTAATGAGGGGCACCAAATGAGCACATGGAGAAGCAAAAGTCCTGGGAGTCAAATTAAAGGCCCAAAATAGCCATAACCCTAAGCCGATCCAGCGAAAAAGAGGAAGGAAAACAAATAATGCTACACTCTAGGAGTTGGGATCTCTCCTAATAAAATCACGTAACATGAAACCTTGGAACCCTATCTCCTCTCTCCCTCTTTTCCAATGAAAGTTCTAACTTGGAAGATAAATGACCTAAATAATCCCCAAAAGAAATGAATCCTAAAAGAAAAAATGAAAAATGAAAACCTCGACATTCTCTTTATTCAAAACACTCAATGCACCATAGATCACATGAAAATAAGTGGTGGGAAATTTTGGACTAAGTATAACTTTGTAGATATAGAAGCTAGAGTTTTGGCAGGAGGAATTCTAACCCTATGGAACCCTCAAATGGTCCATGTTATTTCCTTTGAAGCTACTAAATATGCCATGTATTTGGTTTTACACTATGTTAGTTCCCCAAATCCAATTCTCTGTACCAATGTGTATGGCCCTCAACTAATTGACGATAAGCTTCATTTTATTCAGTATTTAGAGGTCCTTTACAAGAGGTATCCAACTACAAAATGGATCTCCAATGGGGACTTCAATATGATTCTCTCTCTTGAATAGAAGAAGGGAGGATCTATGAAATTTGAAAGAGACTATGAAGGATTTCAAAATGTGATTGATTGCATTAATTTGGTGGACTTAGAAACTAAAAACAATATACATAACTAGACAAAGAAAAGAGGGGAAAACACATGGTTGCATCGATGTCGAACATATTCTTAGTTTCAGAGGAGTTAATCCTACAAGGAATTTCACTATAGAACAACATTCTTTATAATAGTGGATTAGATCATTGGCCAGTAACTCTAGTTTCCCAAATTATGGGCACTCCGAAAAACTGACCATTCCAATTTGAGGGATTCTAGCTTGACCACCCCTATTTTGTAGAAAAAGTGAAGCAATGGTGGTCAGAGGGAGGATTCATGAGAGGCTCCAAGATGATTAGGTTACAATAGAAACTAAAACAAGTTAAAGAGCAACTTAAATTATCGAATGAACATAAGTTTAGCAATATCTTCCAAGCCAAAAAATTATTGAGGAAAAAATGGAAGCACTTCAAATATTTGCAGTGGAGGAAGGTTTAATAGAGGAGATGAAAAATCAAAAGCACTCTCTTTAGCGAGAATGGGAAGAAAGATGTAGACAGGAAGAGAAATTATGGAGATAAAAATCGATGGTGCAATGGCTTTTGGATGGTGAGACGAACACTATATTCTTTCACTAAACCATGACTTCCCACACAAATCATAATAGAATTTTGAAATTGAAAGACAAATAAGGGAACATGATCCATTCCCATAAGGAGATCAAGTAGAATCTAGTCTTGCACCTCCAATACTTTACAACATAACTGCTAGGAGACAAATCAAAGGCCGTAAGAAAAATCCTGAAGAATATCCCAAAAATAATTACAGAGGAGCATAAGGATAACCTCAACAGTCCAATCTCAATTGAGGAAGTGGAATATATAGTGCAAGACATGCCTGGTAAGGCATTTTGCCCTAATGGATTTATAGTCAATTGTTTTTAAATCACGGTGGGAAATTCTTGGCCAAGAAACTGCTGAAGTGGTAGAAGATTCTCGCACATCAGCAACGTTCCTAAAAGATATGAATGCTACTCTCATAAAACTGATCCCAAAATAAAAATAAGCCATCAATCCTGATAGATTCTGTCTTAATTCTCTTTGCAACATAATCTACAAAGTTATATCAAAATTTATTGCCAATCAGTTGAAACCCCTGCTATCAAGTCTAGTCTTGGAATAATAGGCAGGTTTTGTAGAAGGAAGGAAGATTCTTAACAATATCATCCAAGCGCATGAAATCATTCATTCCCTCAAAGTCCAAAAATAGTTGGAATGATAATGTAGTTGGATATCACTAAATCATATGACAAGTTAATATGGGAATATTTGAAGAACCTATTCAAAGATTTAGGTTTCCGACACCATTGGAATCAACAGATAATGTATCTAGTCACCTCTACTAGCTTCTCCATCATGGTCAATGGGGCTCCAGTGCAATCCTTTTCTCTCTCATGGGGCCTAAGGTAGGGATATATGTTATCACCCTTTCTCTTTGTCCTGTCTATGGAGGGACTCAACAGAATATTCAAAGGAGTGACTATCGTAGGGTAGATTAAAGGATTACAACCTTACTTTGAATGCAAATCAACCACCCATCAACAATTTGTGGATGACACAATGCTTCATGTCATTCCTACTGTCAACGAGGAAAGAGCCTACAATAAAATCACAGGGGAATTCACAGCAATACAAGTATGGAGGTCAATCAATCCATGTCAATGGTTTTCTTTTTCAATACTCACATTTCTTTGCAGAGAAACCTCACACTCATTTTAGGTTTCCAAAGGAAAACCTTGCCATCAAAGTGTCAAGGAGTTCCATTAATAGATAAAGCAAGAAAGAAGTTAACCTAGGAAACCCTAATATCCAAATTACTACATAGGGTTAGTAGGTGGACTTACCGAGCTCTAAATCTAGAATGGCGACTCGTACTGACCAAAACAGACCTATAGGAAATCCATATGTTTTTTTTACCATTGTTACTAGCTCGCCAAGGAATTCTCAACAAAATAAGATAAATCCAGTAGAATTTCCAATACCGAGGTGACAAGGAAAAAAACAAATGGGTTCTTGTGGGTTTGGAAAAAATATGCAAATTAAAGTCCAGGGGAGGGCTAGGTTAGAGGATCCTAAAAAAAGGAATGTTGTTTATCGAGTAAAATTGTGGTGGAGAAGGATCAACGATGTTAACCTCCCCTGGGGAGTGTTTTGGAAATAAATATATGGTCCACAATGTCACCCCGAATCCTTGATCAAATTTAATGACACTATAATGGGGTCTTCCCATGGAACTTGGCCTAGTGAAACTAAGGATTAACACAGGACCATTGTTTTTGGGAGATAAGGAATGGAAAAACAACATTATTTTGGGAGGACACATGGAAACAAGAACCTAAATTAGTTGGGCTAAAAGGAATAACCATCCAGGAGGATCTACAGATAGAAGGAAAATGAGTGGTTCATGAGTACTAGGACCTAGGAGGCACCAATCAAAATGGTCTATCCTAAACCACAATGATCAACAACTGCTAACCTAGATTTCCCAAGGTCTAGATGAAGAACTCCAGAGAAGAAATATTCTTTACAGAGAGGATGATGATAGCTTAAGGTGGGTAAGGAAAGATGGCATACAATTTACCTTAAAGGAAGCCTATCGATATATAATAGAGGACCATCAAGATGTAGCAGCACCAGAGTGGAACAAGCTTTGTTCAACCCCTCAATAAAAAAAATCAAACCTTTCATCTAATAGGTTATGCAAAAAAATATTCTCACTTGGGAAAATTGTTACCAAAGGGGATTTTATGGTTCTTCACATTACAGGCTTCGTAAAAATAGGAAGAAACTATCTACGACCCCCTCAATAACTGTGAGTACATGGCTACATTATGGGACTAGGTCTCTCATGTTTTTCGCTAAACAGATATACAATGGTGTAATAATCAAGAAACATTAAACAAATGGAGAGGAGAAATATTAAAAAATGAGGTCAACCTTGCCTAGAGTTTAAGCCCTAGATTTGTGATTTGGGCAGTTTGGAAGGAAGGAAATCATCAGATATTTCAGGACAAATCCTCCTCGACCTTGGCCCTCATTGCCCAAATCCTTCAACAATTATAGGAAAAAATCTTTATCAACCTCACAACACCAGGAGACAACAATCCTATATACCAAGCTAATAGAATTATGGAAACATTAGGAATAAAAGGAATATAATGACCTCTCCATAGAAGGAAGGAACCATGAATTCATGGAGCTTCAACGATATGGGCACCTCCAGCCTTAGGGTTTCTAAAGTTGAATTTTGATGGTGCCTCAAAAGGAAACCCAGGTCGAGCTAGAGATGAAGGGGAAATTTTTTATTGTTCTAGAAGGATCCTTAGAATTTATTAAACTCATTTGGGTGTGGTGACTAAGAATGCAGCATAGTTCCATGCCCTAGAACAATGGCTAGAAATCTTGGTTTGGACCAACACCCACCACTACACAATTGATGGAGACTCGGCACTGGTAATCGGGATGACAAAATGTCTGCATTATGGTACCAACATAGGGAAGGTTGCGAAGCATTGGCACCTGAGCCAAATAATTCATCGAATTGAGGGACATGAGGTTAGCATGTGTACGATTTAGTTTAATCTAATTCGTAGAATGACCAACAAGCTAATGAACAAGGTTGGTGAATAAGGGTTCAAAAGAGATCATTTTGACAAGTGAATATGGATGGGATGGAGCTCAAGAGAGAAAGTTAAATGATGATTATGTCTGCCAAGCTGAGTTAGATATGTGTGAGAGAAGTCATCATCAGACTGGGATCATAGAAAAGGTGACATGCCCTGCTGAGGGCCAAGTCCCAAGAAGTGATAAATGATCATTGGAAATCATAAACCACAGCCAACATGTAATCAATACAAGGGGAGGTCATTACAGCAAGGTGGAGATGAAATCCTCCAGAGGCAAGGTACATGGAGGATCATGTTATGTAAGGTAGTGATAGAGGTAGGTACAATGCTTGGTACTAATATGCCTTCCCGCATGGGAAATATAGCATATTACTCAAAATGTTATCGTATACAATTATTGCTTATGTAGAATCTAGAAATGATGAAAATATACCAGTCAAAGATGAATCGGGTAAGTGAGTGGTGTGGACATATTAGTGCGTGTGAATTATCACACCCTGATCAGGCAATAATGGCTGAAAGAAGAAATTTGGAGAGTAGTGGAAGCTCCGGCCTTTGGGCAGATTTAGCTATTTATCTCCCAACTTACCTATGATTTCTCAAACATGAAAAGTTGTTCCACAATGTTTGGATAACTCTTTTGTTGTTGTGTAGGCTCGTGGCTTACAAAATTATGGATCACAATAGGTAGGTTGATTGCAAGGGATGGCCGCTTAGAGGGATACAAAAATCCATCCCTCGTAAATGCACAAGGATAGAGATCGTGACTCGGGAAGTTGCTCAAGTGTATGTGGATCTCATCCCACGGAAAGGAAAGGCCATTTTGGAATCAAAGGAGTAAGAAGTCAGGGAGAAGAGAGAAAATATGTCAGAGGGTCAAGTTGCAAAAGAGGTGGACTTGGTGATTGTTACGAGGGTCACCAAGACCCGTGAAACCCTCTACCACAAGACTGTCGACATAGCATGGCATGTGAAGATTCTCATGGGGAAATTCGTCATAGAGAAAGTGTTAAATTGGCAACTAGGGCCAAACTCCATGTGGGTTGGCTTATTTATGGCATCTGATATTTTTATTGGATCCCTCTTGTCGAGAGGTGTAGGATTGATCCAAAGATCATCCGATTCCGATAAGTATTTATGGAGATATGAATTTATTATGTTTATGTAATTATTATCAAGCCGACAAGCTCTTATGTAGGCCCTAGAAGCCCAAACGTCATGTCTATTCAATCATCAGCTTTTAGTATAAATAAGAGAGGATTTGGAGTTATTATAAAAACACATTCTTCAAGTGATTTCCTCCTCTCCATGTCTTGGGTTATTGGTGAAGGAGAGACACTAAGAAGAATACATTGGCCTTGGCTGATGCCCTAGCTACTGTAAGTTGTTGAAGGAGATCTGGCCATAGTAAAGGAGGCCTCATATGCAGCTAAAGGGAAGGCCCTATCCGCAACAAAGGAAGGATTGGATAAGGCTAGATCCACAGACATTAAGGATACCCTATACACAGTTCAGATGATGCCCTATACGCAGTTGAGATAATTATCTAGTAGCAGTTCAACTGTGCCCTAGCCACAGTTCAGACATGTCTTTTCCGTAGTCAACGGAAGGCTCCTATCCACTAAATAAAGAAGCTCCATTACACAGTCAAGTGATGCACTAAATATGTTGTCCAGAAGTTTAATATGGAAGCACTAAATACGTTGTCCAGAAGTTTAATACGGAAGCACTAAATCCGTTATCCAGGAGTTTAATATGGAAGCACTAAATACGTTGTCTAGAAGTTTAATATGAAAGCACTAAATACGTTGTCCAGAAGTTTAATATGGAAGCACTATTACACTGTCCAAAAGTTTTATACAGAAGCACTATTACACTGTCCAGAAGTTTTATACAAAGACCCTAATACGCTGACCTGTAGACTTATATTCAGGCCCTAATACGCAGCCTAAAGTAGTCCATCTTTGCTAGCCAAAGGAGGCCCTAACCATAGATAAGAGAGGCCTAATACATGCTCCAGGAATAGAAACTATCACAGCTAATCGAAGCTTGTTGACATCATAAAAGAAGAAGGAAAGTTCGAGTTGTTGTAGGTGACAACATCGTCACAGAGACAGGGAATGTCTGCGTATTCTTTTGTGACTGTACAAAGTTGTTCTCTTCTTGTAGGAGAACCAAGTTAGAGGAGCTAAGGGATAGATCTATTGGGATCTCGTTGGAAGGACAAGAAGCAAGGTCTATGTTGCCTGGAAGCCACAGAAATACTGTGTGTTAGGCCGCAGGCCATAACACCATAGTCTAGGATTGTGTATGAGTTTTGAGGACTTGTACATATGCCTAAATCAACAGCATAACCAAAGAAGTGTCCTAGTTTGTTTGAAGGATTGTTTCAATAGTGCTTGGTACCCTAACCAGTCATCATGATGACAGCAGAAAAATATGTACAGCATGATGATGGAGGGCAATAAAGTTGTATACAACAACTCAGCAATAGAAAAATATGATGCAACATGATGGGAATGCATAATGGTGATTGAGACATCATGGTGTGATCATGAGTAGCATGGGCAGCATGAAGCATGATGATGCATGAGTAGCTGAAGTATGAAGTCATGGATAACTTGATGTATGGGCAACACAGTGATCATGAGCAGCATGAAAATGCATGATGCAGCATGATGATGCTACACGGTAAGGTGCAATAGATGAATGAAATGGATAGGTGAAGTCGTGACCTAGGAGATTCAATTGAACCAGAATGTCTTCAAATGATCTCATCATTATAGGAAATTATCTATGCTCAGATCCAGATAAGTCAAAGTTTTGACTTCTATTGTAAATGTATTATCTCTCTATCTCTCTCTTTCTCTGCTAAACTTTGAAGATAAAAGAAGATTTGATCAAAGGGTTTCCCCACACATTGTGAGGTTTTTCCATGGCATGTGCCACATCTTCTGTCCTCTTGTCTTGGCTTATCTTCTGCAACTTATATTTATGTTCTATCTGCAGTTTACTTTATGCTGATGTGATTGCTAATATGGAAAAGAAATTAAATAATTGCTCCAGCATAGAACATACCCAAAATTAACAGAAAGGCACTCAGCGATCCCAGTTGAAGAAACATGACATTCTCCAGAAGCGAGTGGAAAGGTTGGAATCCCGTGTGCAAATGTTGGTGGATATCAAATGTCGTGAGAAGGACCGCATTAACACCATGTAAAAAATGTTTGATATTTTCTTGCACTATGTCCATCACTTGAAAATCACTCCTAGCAATAGTGAAGATCAACTAGACCAAGTGTAATGAGTTTGTGTTCGCAGCACGAAAGGGGAAACCTCATTTTAGTACAATGACTAGGAGCCACCTGAACAAGTCGAAACACTTTCCGGCAAAGACCCTGAATGCTAATCTAGTTTTTTAATGCTTCTAATATGTTAGTGATGGTTGTATTTTGGCGTTTGTTATGTTCCTTATGTTATGTCTAGAACTGTTATTAGCTTAGTAACTAATAGGGTCGAACCACTAGGCTAGCATAGGAGGGTTGGTAAAGGTTATATAGAGGGTTGGTGTCATGTTCCCATTTTCAAATTTTGTAAATGTTTGTCTAAAAATAAAAAACATCAAATATTTCATGACCAAGAGTTTGATGAAAACATGGCTATATTTCCACTGGTAAGGTTTACAATGAGGCATACTAGTTGAAAATGACTAATTTTGTTTTGAATGATGAAATTTTGTTTTGTTTTTCTTTTTTCTTTTTCTACTTTGTATATCCTAGCAGGATTTTTATGAAGATCATTTTGAGTACTTTTAATTTGTTAAAAATATGACCATCAACATTAAAACGTTGTTCCATATCATCTTACAAATAATTGGAAAACCTATCATAACTTAAGTGTCAAATATTAGTCTTTATCTATATTAAAATCATTTATATTTTCAATTCTCACCTTTTAATTTTAACCTATTTATATATCCTATAATGTTTATTACGGTAATTATATTTTGTTTTTACATTTACTTTTATGATGTTTACTTTTTATTTTATTAAAAAAGAAAATTTAAAATAATATTTTTTTAACCAAAATTCTAATCATGGTGAAGCTTCATCCTTCGACTATAATCTCAAACCATGAACCATGTCAGCAGTTTAAAATTGAAAAATAATTTGAAGTGGGATAAAAAGATCACAAAAATTATCATTAATATAAAAACTAATAAATGAGACAAAATTAAATTGTTTGATTTTTTTCAATGATATACAGTGGAAGGAAAAATAACCGTATTGACTGAATGCTACTGTTGCAATAATAATAGCTCTACACCCAGAAAAGTTCATCTGGAACGACGCGCACAAGTTCTCGTAGGTTCAAGGAAGGCTTGGCTAGCGTGAGAGATGATGTCCATGCCCTCACGCTGGGGTGACCCATCATGTCACGCCCCCAAGTCGGCGGTAGTCTTTCAACCGTTCTAGGCGAGGTGCAGCACCACCAAACACTTTCTTTTCACCAATACTTATGTTCATGGACTATGCCTAACCACTTATCCTACTTAGTTTGTGTTTAGCAACCAAGTATTATTAATGTTTCCTTTATACCAATCAACATCCATACACATTCATTATCATTAGCAATTATACATGAAGAACACAATTGCACAGTATAAAGGGAGGGGCAACTCCCTGAACAATGAGTCTACCCGATAATATATTATACAATCTTTCAATATTACAAAGCTTTACAAGTATACTTGGAAACCCCAAGTTTCATACTTAGCCAAATTTACAATCTTTGGCAAACTCGGTTGCCTAGCTTGTCAGTGCCTCTGTACGGTTGCCGCACGACTCACCAACCCTTCATTCACCTCATCGTACAATCGTGTTATTTGCCCAACTTAGGCGTGCCTCCAAGTTGCCACACACGGGTGCCTCTGCACGAGTCACACCTCTGTTCACAATCTCAACACTTCACCAAAAGTCACTCTGTGCACTCTTGCACGATGAGTGGGCGCTCACCTGAGTCACCCAAGAACCCGTGCCAAGTCATCGCACAAACCAGGCGCCCACGCCTTCATTTCACCGTCGGGGACTCCTTCACACAACTCAGGTGCCACACCCGTGCATGCCCTTCTCCAACTGGCAGGCGACCTCTACCCGTGCCCTTCACCCGAAACCAAGTCGTGTGCTACCTCCGTGCGGCCTTGCCCAAGAGTGGGCACATTACTAAATCTGTGCCTTTCCTCTTGTGTGTCCACCTACTAGATCTACGCACTTCTCTTCATGATGAGCGAAGTTGTTGTGTTGAGCGATACCCAAATGAGCTTCCATGCGTGCTAATTTATATGAGTGGAAGGGCGAGGTCTTGGCTGCCCAGCCGACCTGCCCACACCCTCAACTCCATCGCAAAAGCCTTCAAACATCTCGTCGGCCATCATCCAAACGCCACGAGTCAAGTCAGCCTTGCTATGTTCGTTGGTCGGCCCGTGGGTGCTCCTCCATGCTCCCAAGCATATATAAACAGCTCGCTCTCCTCCCATTATGCTTTCATTATAACATAACTTCATCGCATATGTAGTCTGAGCTCTTCCTTCCTCCGTTTGTTATCGTACTTCAAGCCGGAAGCAGGCACAAGGACTACAGGTCCTTACATCCTCCTCCACCTGAAGTCGTTGTCATCCTCAACAACATACCATCCTGGTAGCCATCACCAAGATCAAGATTTTCATATCTGAACAGTCTTATCCATGATATCAACTCCTCCACATACTGCAAACATCCCCACAAGATATGTAGAACTACTATCTCCATCATGTGTCGTCCCTCCGTAAGCTGCCTATCAAGATACTCCACCTGATATGGACATCGGTCTACACAAATGTCAACTCATGCGGATCCAACTCATGCTGACACACCTCTGCACATTGGTACCCCTCATGACTAGAACTAGTTGGCTAGCTAATCCAACCATACGTCCAAACCACAAGAATGCACATCCTTATGCCATCATCAATATTTCCCTAACTTTTGCTACATCCCGGACTCATCAAGAATCTGTCCAATCCCCTTGCTCAGGTCCATGGAATCTCCATCCCATCTACAACATGTTCAGCCCATGGCCTTGTTGCACAAGAGTGTACAACCTCTCCATTGGCTCACACATCTCCATGTCACAACAACATCTGCACAACATCCTTTTCTTCGGCACTCCCCCTAGAATGTCCATGAATGACACCTCTACACATGCTCCTGTATAATGTCCCTGCATAACTGTCATGCTCCATCTTTCCAACCCGATGTCCATGACTCTAGTTGTCCATGATTTCCAACCCATATAGACTCCATCCCAACATCTTTTCATCCACATCCAAGTTTGCAAATCTATCATAAAGAAGCCTCCTCTAAGGCCCCTTGTTAAGTTGGTGTAGCCCCTCCCAAACAAGGTCCCTACACCAACCCATCTCCAAGGTTGTCTATAGAGAAAGGAGGGCCAGGAAGTTTCCTCCCTGACTCTCATCCACCCATGTATCAGATTGATGTTGTGTCCTCAAGTATCTGTGCACAGCCTCAATCTCCTCACATGTACACCCAAGCTCCCCAAGCTTAGCTTTTGTCAACTGAAAGTCATATATGCCCATAGCATACCTGCAAAAGTCCACTATACCAGCCAGATCTCTACCTTCATAACCCTCATCAATCACTGCCTCTAAAGTAGTACTCGGACTCCCTTCATCTGCAACTCCATTGTGAAGATCATTAGTAGAAGATGTCTCTGTCAAGTGCTCCCTGATTCGTGAGATTGATTTCCCAGTTACTTCATTCTTCCTCGCTCTTGTAACAAAGTCAATCAACTTCCCTTCCTTCGTTGTTTGAGTCATACTCCCAATTCCTCTTTGCTCCACATCCTCATTCTTCACATTCAGATGTTTGGGATACAAAGTCATAGAATTCATCCTTGATCTATAACCCAAGCAACTCCTTTTATTCATCAGAACCATCATGGTTCTTCCTTCAGTTGTGATCAAGAGAATGTTCCGGTCCACCATTGGTATGGCTTGTGCAAGCCTCATGAAATCTTGCCCCACAACACCATAGAATGATCATCCATGTCCACGATCCTCAAGTCCAACTTTCCAAACCACGATCCCACTCTCACCTAAGTGTTTTCCATCACACCAATAACAACTTTCATGGTAGAGTCGACTGCTTTGAAAGCACTCCATTCCCTCTCCATCTTTTCTTTCTTCCCAAAAGACTTTGCTGCTTTCCTGCTTAAGAAGCTATGAGTAGCTCCCATATCCACCAAAGCTGCAAATCTCTTGCCCTTCACGGTCACTTGCACAAAACTCAGCTTCAAGGCATCACCTCCTTCTGTCCGCTTTATCTTATGTCTCACATCAGCAACCTTCTTCAGGATTCCAGCCTCAGAAGTGTCAATTGGCTTGTGCTGCAACTTGACATTCCTCCTAAGGTACTTTACTTCCTTGCTTGGCTCTTCTAAGCAACTTGATCCTGGTCTAGCTTGATTCCCTTCAAGCTTGTCCTCCATTGCATTCTACTCAAGTGCATCAACCAAGTACCCATTGACTACTTCCATAGAACTAAGCTTCCGAACATCGTCTGGATTGTCTCGATAATGAGTTCCCAGCCTGTCAATGTAGTCGAGCTTTTCTTGCTCAATTACAACGATCTTCTTACCAAGAAGCTTCTTCTTTATCTCCTCCTCAATTTGCTTGATTTCGGCTTCCACCATGGCACTTTCCTTCCTTAACCGGGCTCTTTAATCCAAGAGCTCTTGAAGACCAAGACCACTTTGTCAGATCTCCTCATCAAGTTCCTTGAGTTCAACATCTGTCGTACTTCCGCATTGGCTCTTGAGTTCTTCGAGTTCCCTCCTTAGTTCCGAACAGCTTTCCCGAATCTTCATGTTCTCAGCCTTCATCGAAACCTAGTTAGAACTCCATCAACCCATTTGTTCCAACACTTTGTACCGGAAGACTTCACCTACATCATGGCTAGATTCACCTGTCGTAGGTTCATCCACCATCTTTGCCTTTCGGCCTTCTCCAAGTTCCCTGCAGAACATGAACCAGATCTTGTTTCACTTGTATGTGAAACAACTTCCTTCACCTGCAAATACTTGTCACCAATTTTCAAGTGTGTGCACACTTGCTTCACCCAGCTTCCTGCAAGACTCCTCCAAGTCTTCAGACTAGCTCTGATACCACCTTCACTTCAGTGGAGGTGTATAGCAGCTTCAACCTTCAATGCCCGAATCAGCTGCTCTGATACCACCTGTCACGCCCCCAAGCCGGCGGTAGTCTTTCAACTGCTCTAGGCGAGGTGCAGCACCACCGAACACTTTCTTTTCACCAATACTTATGTTTGTGGACTATGCCTAACCACTTATCCTACTTAGTTTGTGTTTTGAAACCAAGTATTATTAATGTTTCCTTTATACCAATGAACACCCATACACATTCATTATCATCAGCAATTATACATGAAGAACACAATTGCATAGTATAAAGGGAGGGGCAACTCCCTGAACAATGAGTCTGCCCGATAATATATTATATAGTCTTTCAATATTACAAAGCTTTACAAGTATACTTGGAAACCCCAAGTTTCATACTTAGCCAAATTTACAATCTTCAGCAAACTCAGTTGCCTAGCTCGTCGGCGCCTTTGCACGGTCACCGCATGACTCACCAACCCTTCGTTCACCTCGTCGCACGATCATTTTGCTTGCCCAACTTAGGCATGCCTCCAAGTCGCCACAGACGGGCGCCTCTGCACGATTCACACCTCTATTCACAATCTCAACACTTACCAAAAGTCACTTTGTGCACACTTGCACGACGGGCGAGCGCTCACCTGAGTCACCCAAGAACCCGTGCCAAGTCGTCGCACAAACCGGACGCCCGCGCCTTCTTTTCACTGTCGGGCGCTCCTTCGCACAACCCGGGCGCCACACCCGTGCACGCCCTTCTCCAACCGGCAGGAAACCTCTACCCACGCCCTTCACCCAAAACCAAGTCGTGTGCTACCTCCGTGCAACCTTGCCCAAGAGTGGGCACATTACAAAATCTACGCCTTTCCTCTTGTGCGTCCACCTACTAGATCTGCGCACTTCTTTTCTTGATGAGGGAAGTTTTGTGTTGAGCAATGTCCAAATGAGCTTCCATGCATGCTAATTTATATGAGTGGTAGGGCGAGGTCTTGGCTGCCCAGCCGACCTGCCTATACCCTCAACTCCATCGCAAAAGCCTTCAAACATCTTATCGGCCATCATCCAAACGCCCACGAGTCAAGTCGGCCTCGCTACGTTCGTTGGTCAGCCCATGGGTGCTCCTCCATGCTCCCACGCATATATAAACAACTCGCTCTCCTCCCATTATGCGTTCATTATAACATAACTTCATCGCATATGTAGTCTGAGCTCGTCCTTCCTCCATTTGTTATCGCACTTCAAGCTGGGAGCGCGCACAAGGACTGCAGGTCCTTACACATCACGTCTCACATGATACGTGGAGATTCTCCACAAAATTTAGTTACGCCAGCTAATTTTCAATATTTAGTGCCCAACCATGGGAAAATTTTTCTTAGCTTTTTAGACTTTATTAAACTAGATAATTTTGAGCTTGTATTATTACTAAATCATATATGAACCCACTTTTGAAAATCTAATCAACTCAATATCATATATCACAATGGGATTTTTTTTTAGGGCCACGTCATTGAGGATTTTTACCACCAATTTTACATGGAATGTTTGATGGTAAACCTTTAAAATTAAAATCTAAATTTGTAAACATAAACATATCTATATATATAATAATTTATTAATATTAAAAAAAAATATTAAGAATAATTGAAATCTAAAAATAAAAGAATTTTATTGGTATAAATTTTTATTTTATATATATATATATATATATATATATATAGATATATATTAATATTTTTTTAATTTAATTTATTTGTTGTATGGAGTATTATTGATGGTTTAATAACAACTCTATCAACATTAAAATATAATAATTATTTATCTTTATAAAAATGATTTACTTTTTCAATTTATATTTTTTTATTTTTTTCTACTTTATATATCTTATAAAATTTGTTATAAAGATCGTTTTAAATATATCTAGTGCTTTTTACTCCATTAATTTACTTATCATTTGTTGTTACTCCATTAATTTATTTATCATTTGTTGTTATAGAGTACTTTTAATTTGTTAACCTCTTCATTAACATTAAAATGCTATTCTTTATAACTCTGGTTAAAAGCCATTCCTTATCTAAATCAACATCATTTACATTTTCAATTTTCACTTTTTATTTTTATTTTTATCCCCTCTATGTATTCTATAATGTTTATCATGAAAATTATGTTTCTATTTTTTAATTAAAAAAAATTAAAATAATAATCTTTAATTAACCAAAAATCCAATCTTAAATGAAACTTCATCCTTCGACTATAATCTCAAAGCAAAAAACAATGCCAGCAATTTAAAATTGAAAAATAATATGAAATGGTATCATAAGATCATAAAATTTATCATCAATATAAACACCAATAAATGAGAGAAAAATAAATGGTTTGATTTGTTTTTCAATAGTATACAGTGGAAGGAGTGGAAGCAATATGATGCCTGAAAATGAACCATATTCACCAAATGCTACTGTTGCAATAATAATAGCTCTCCACTAAATATTAAGAACAAGAACAGGACAAACGAATCTGACAAAAATTTGTATCATTGTGATACTATTTGGTGAATAATTTACCATCAACCACAGTCAAAGAGGTAGGCATGGTGGGCTGCCTACCCGAAAGGCATGGTTGCCTGCCCGAAAGGCATGGTGGCTCAGCAGTACAAAAGAATCATCGTATCAAAATTTAGACTTAATATATTTTCAAACCATTATCATTATTTTTTTAAACAGTCTTAAAATAAATCCACATAAAAATTTCCAGCGAAAATCCAAAATCCTGCTCACACTTACTAATAGTAATAATACAAACATTTGAGGTCATGTCAAGCAAACATGGGCGGAAGTATAATGGCCGCTCTGCATGTCTCTCACTAATAATAAGAAGAGTGACATCTTTGTTGGGTCCATGACAATGGATCAGCGGGCCAAGCAGTGTGTGCGGTGTCGATTCCGGGCTAATTATTAAAATAAGTTAGAGAAAACTTTAGTACTAACGATCTATTACAAGTGGAAGCCAGCATTTGAATTTTAGGTTAAAACAAAGATCTATTACAAATGATTAGTAAAGTTACATTACAGACGGAAAACCCACAAGATATTATTCGGATTCCATCTAATATGCAATCTAATATAAGATTAGATCTAAAGTGTTTAGATGAAGTTACCGTAGACAAAAAGCTACTTTATTTATTATAAACAGAAAGTTATTATATTTATTGTAAACAAAAAGTTTGGATGCTTTATAATTTATTTTACTAATTTAGTCAGGTTTTTATATATGTGAGAAAGCTGATAGATCGTTTTTATTTTTATATTTTAAAATTTATTAATTTACTATTGAGAATCATTATATATATGATTATGAGAATAAATTATTTGCTTTGTAGATTTTTTTATTAATATATTTAAGCAATTAAATTTTAAAAAAAAAAAAATTATTTATGTGTAGAAAATTATCAAATTTAAAATATTATTTTTAATTTCAAATTGAAAAATATTCATTTATCTATTTTTTTAATAGTAAAATGTTTATATATATATATATATATATATATATATATTAATTCATAATTTTATTATTAATTATTAATGATATCTATGTATCGTGAGTGCTGCAATAATATTTAAATAAATATTTATTTTTAGATTCAATAAAGATCTGTGTGAAAGAAAATATATTAAAATGAATTTTAAATCCTAATGCCTCATGCATGTGTGTGTGAAAGTTAGAGAGAAAGATGATAAGAAGAATTATGGAACTTTCTCTATAAGTTTATTATGTATTACACTAACATGTCAAAAAAAAATCTAATATCAAAGTTGCAAAAGGTGGATCTCATTGATTTTGAACTTGAAATGAGATGAAATGGAAAGAGAGTTGTAGGCATTCTAAAAATATTTGACACTCGTAGAATAATCATATTGAAATTAGTTTTGCTTGAAATAAGAAGAAGAAGAAAATGAAATTGTGTGTGTGTGTGTGTGGAAAGGAGGAAAATCATTTTGGAGAACAATCAAGTGAGAATTTGATTAAGGAAAAAAACATATGAATTATATCACAAATTTCACTTTATAATCTTAATTTAGGTTTTGTGATGTTATAAGATTTTTAGGTTCTGTGATGTTATATGGTTCATTTTTGAAAGATGATATTTATATCCCAAACAAATTTATTAACTTAATTTTTTGTGAAAAAACTAGCATTATGTTGAAGATGACTTGACTACGAGGATTAACCAATAGTTTAGCAAATTACATTTAAGTATTAATTATGTGTTTTTTTCCCATTAGGTAATGGAAACTATTGATTATGGTGAATGTATTCACTTGATAATCAAATGTAGATAACATCTTTATAATCATGTTATGAGTTACAATGTAATCACTCATAGTATTACCAATGCGTGATAAAATATTTAAGAATTGAAACATATTATATACATTCAGATAGTTGAAATATGTTAACCTAAAGAAATCTAGACATGACCATTTTTCTTCAAGTTTATTCTATATTTATTATTTTCTTTTTAAAATTTTCATTAAGCCATACATTTGTAGTTAATTTTACTACTAAATTTCTAATGTCATTACAATTTACACAAATAATTTATGATTAACTACTTTTATGTTTTTTAAAACCAAGAGTAAAAACAAAGATAACAAAGAAATTGGCATTGGAGTGAATTTGAGATTAGAACACATTAACTATGGAAAACAAATGAGATATCATTTCTCATAACAACTCTCATAGCCCAGGAATTCAAACATGTTTGCCACCAAAATAATATGATTATTTAAATATGAACTATGTAATGAATTTAATATTCTAGTAAAGCATACTATATCATAAAATAATTGAAAACAAAAATATTAATCTTTAGATGTCAAATACAAATAATAAGTAATCAAGTTTTACTCACTCTTACCATTCACATCTACTTTCATATTGAATAACTAAGACTCAGGGAGTCAAACTATTAATGAATTGTTAAAATATACCTAGTTTTTATTATTATTCAGTAAAATCATCATTTTAAAATTTTAATTTAAAAAAAAAAAGATTAATGTTGGTTTTATTAATATGAATAAAATTTCAAAAACAGAGTAGGAAGTTGAAATTATAAATATAGATGACATCGGTTATTTGGAAGCGAAGGGAGAGGCTCTGTAACTTGATCTAGGGTTGGAAATAGGGTTTGACATTGGGTACCATGGCGGGATGTGCAGGGGGGAGTGTTGCTCCCTCCTACAGTCAAGTAGTTGTAGATAGAAGAAAAGACACTGGAAAGTGGTGTTTCAAGAAACCTATGAAGAAGACAATAGAAGCAAGTAAGACAGAAATGTTGGGAAGAAATAGACCTCAGGAACAGGAAGGGCATCAGCAGGAAGCTAGTAAGGAGAAGGAGAAAGGGGGTAGCAGGCAAAAAACTACTTCTCTAAGGACAATTGGAGTATGCAAACCCAAGTCGAACATCATTCCCCGGGTCATCTTAAGCGACCCAGCGCTACAAGCGCATAGGGATCATATGGTGGAATATGCGGTTATATGCAAATTCATGGGGATATGGCCGACGAAGAGGGAGCTGCACGTATTTGGGATATAAGGGCTTCTTCACAGTGGTGTTCACAAGCCTAGAGGATAAAGATAGAGTGTTCAAAGGAGGATCATATTTCTACGCTGCTGCAGGCCTCTACATGCGGCCATGGATGATGAACTTTGTACCAGAACGTGAAACATTCACATCAGTACTAGTATGGATTAGACTATACTCCCTTCCTCTGGATTATTGGCTACCGGAATCTCTAAAAACAATAGGCAACAAATTGGGGAATTTTATAAAGATCTCAGATGCGACTCTGAAGGAAATTACACCTCCTTCGCCCGGATATGTGTGGAAATGGACTTATCAGGAGCACTTCCGGACGCGATAATTTTAGAAGTATATGATGAAGAATGGGTGGAGGTGGTAGACTATGAGCACATCCCATTTAGGTGCCGCAAATGCCATGAACATGGGCATCTATACAGAGACTACCCAACAAATAATATTGAGAGAAATGTGAAAACCATTTCGGATAAAAATCCTGAGGATTTCACGAAGGTTGGGGGCATAGGGAAACGCGAGAAGCGGCCACAAAAAAAGGTAAATGAGGGAAGACAACCGAGCCACAATAGCTTTAAGATCCTAGAGTAAGAAGATGGAAATAAAGAAACAAACTAGGAAACGAAGAACATTATCACTAAGAAGAAAAGGGATGCTAGAATTGAAGATATCATAGAAAATAGCCAGCAAAAGGATGATCTGCCAAGCATTATGAATATAATTAGGGACCATGAGATGACTCCAAGTGAGGCAGGAACAAAGGATCATGAATTGCAGGAGATTCTAGAAAGGGAAAATCTAGATCTAGAGAAATTTTTGGATCATGGGACGACCAAAGGACTGGACTCCCGACCAAAAGAGGAATATGATAGCGTTCAACAACTCTTCCTATGGAGATCACAACCGAAGGGCTCTGGAGTCAAAAGAAATCATGAAAGCCAGGAGCATAGAGGGGTCAAAATTATGGAGGAGACACATGCATAATATCCAAAGAATCCAAGCAGGAAAAGAGGAAGAAAAATATAGAATGAGTTGCTGAGTGAATGTGGGAAACTCTTGATCAACTCAAGTAAGATGAAATATCTTACCATTTATTCCTTTACAAACCTTTCTTAATGAAGCTCACAACCTGGCATATTAGAGGCTTAGGAAAGAGAAGGAAACAAAGAAATATTAGTAATAGAATAAAAGAAGAAAAACCAGATATGGTTTTTATTCAGGAGACAAAATGTTTGATTGATAAGATTAGAGAAATTCATAATAAATGGCTAATCAAGTATGAGTATTTAGAGGTTAAATCAAATAACTCGACGGGGGGGATTCTTATGCTCTAGGATCCCCAGAAATTTGGAATCCCGGATGTTGAAGCATCCAGGAACTATATTTCTTTGGTATGTCAACCTTTAGGTGATCAAGAGATATACATGATCACAAATGTCTATGGACCTCAAAAGAAAGAGGATAAACTCAAGCTTCTCAACTCCTTTGAGGAAATAAGAGCAAGACACCCTAATATTCCCTGGATTGTTGCAGGAGATTTCAATATGATAAGATCTCTTACAGAGAAAAAATGCGGTATCAGACAGTTAGGCAGAGACTCCATGGCCTTCCAGAACATCATAAGGAACATGGGGTTAGTGGACATTAAAACAATAAATGGGACCTTCACCTGGAACAACAAGAGGGGAGGGGCTTCACAAGTCACCTCTAAACTAGATAGATTTATTATTTTAGAGGACCTCTTTCTTTTAGGCCCTACCATGTTAGCTTCTATTCTTCCATTTGGTGGTTCGGACCATTGACCTATACAGTTGGAAGCCACTTTCATGGGTACACCAAGAAACAGACCCTTTAGGTTTGAAAATGCCTGGCTCTCTCACCCTGAATTCACCAGCAATATTGATAAATGGTGGAGAGAGGATCTGAACATTCAAGGCACTAGAATGTTCCTGCTCCAATAGAAACTTAAATATATCAAATCTAGGCTTAAAGATTGGAACAAAAAGGAATTTGAAAATATCTTCAAAGCCAAAAGAGAATCTGAGTAGAAACTCTAGGAGATCAATCAGATCAGCATCACAAATGGCTTTATTGTGGAGCAATAAAAGCTAGCTGACTCTCTGCAGGAAGAATGAGAAAATCAGTGCATGCAAGAGGAGATCTTTTGGAGACAGAAATCGAGGGTGCAGTGAATTAGAGAGGGAGAAAGAAACATGAAGTTCTTTTATAATTCCACCATGGATCACAGGGCACACAACAGAATCACAAAGCTCAAAGATTCTCAAGGGATAGAACTTGTCTCTCACAAAGATATGGAATCTGTCCTTGTTCAACACTTCCTTAGTATAGCAGAGGAGCCTCTGGTGGATAGATCCAGGTTCATCAACAATTTCACTCAATACATCCCTCAGCTAGTTACCAGAGAGGAAAACCACAATCCTAACAGGCCAGTGTCGGAAGAGGAGGTCAGTTTAGTGATCAATGAAATGCAAAATGGAAAAGCTCCAGGCCTAGATAGGTTCAATGTAGACTTCTTCAAAGCCTGCTAGAAAACGGTCAAATAGGATATCCTTGAAGTGGTGGAAGACTTAAGAAGATCCAAAAAGGTTTTGAAGGCTCTTAATGCTTCCTTCATAGCTTTGATCCCAAAAAAGGAAAAATCCATGACTCTAGATGGCTTCAGATCCATAACTTTATGTAATGTGGTGTACAAAATTATTTCCAAGGTGATCGCCAATAGGCTCAAGCCCCTTTTACCATCTCTCATCTCAGAGGAGCAAACGAGCTATGTGGAAGGAAGACAAATCCTTAATAATATCATCCAAGCTCACGAGGTGGTACACTCTCTCAAAAGAAACAAACAAGCTAGTATGATCATTTAGTTGGACCTAGAGAAGGCTTATGACAAGCTAAGTTGGTCTTATATGAGGGCAGTTCTAAGAGCCTATGTCTTCAACCATAACTGGATAAAATGGGTTATGGCACTAGTTACCATGACCAATTTTTCCATCCTGCTCAATGGTGCTCCTTCAAAAAGCTTCACACCCTCTAGAGGTCTCAGACAAGGGGATCCGCTCTCACCCTTCCTCTTTGTTGTCATGATGGAAGGACTAGGCAAAGCGATTAAAATGGAAAATGTTGAAGGAAGAATCCAGGGTATTAAACTCACCTTGGATGGAGCGGCAAATACTCATCAACAATTTGTGGATGACACAATGCTGCAGGGCATACCCACAGTCAGGGAAGCCAAAGCGATCAAACAAATCCTAAATGACTTTGCTATGGAAGCGGGCACAAAGGTAAGCCTCAACAAATCAAAAGTTTTTTTCTTTAACACTAACATTCCTATTCAAAGAAACATCACCAAGATTCTTGGGCTTCAAAGGGACTGATTACCTTCCAAGTATCTGGGCATACCTCTTATAGATAAGCCTCTAAGCAATGGAGTATGGGAGCCAATAATAAATAAACTTTAGGACAAGATCAAAAAATGGACATGTAGGTCTTTAAATTTGGTGGGGTGCCTTGTACTCACACAGGCTGTCTTGCAGGAAATTCCCGTTTTCATGTTCTCAGCTCTTCCTGCTCCTAAAGGAGTTTAGCAACAGATCAGGAGCATACAAAGGAATTTTTTATGGGGCAGAGGAGAAGAGAAAAAGAAATGGGCTTCAGTGGCTTGGGACAAGATCTGCAAACCCAAGAGCCATGGTGGTTTGGGGCATCACGACCGTGAAACCCTCAGCGGAGTTTTGAGAGCTAAACTCTAGTGGAAGTGGATCAAGGAATCGGCAACTCCCTATGCCAAGCTTTGGAAACAAAAATATGCCAAGAATTGGTAGGAGAAGGATCACATTCAAATGTCAGGGCATATTAAGGGCTCCCACATTTGGAACCTTGCCTAGGAAAATAAAGGTATTGTTCAGCAGCATAGTTTCTAAGAAATCCGAGCTGGGAACCTAGCTCAGTTTTGGGAGGATAACTAGCAATAGGAACACAACGTGTATGAGGATGAATTAGCAACTCTCAAGAATGATACCGACAACAAAGGTCTATTCATCGTAAATGACTTTTGGGACCAGGTAAGGAACAATGGAAAATGGAGAATTTGGAAGGATCTAGGCCATAGTGAAGAGAGCCCTTTGAAGGCCCAGGCAAACTCTCTTGCTCAGGATCTAGAGCATAGGAGGATTTTGGTATCCTCTTTGCCTAACAAACTAGGAATGGGGAAGGAACACTGAAGGAAAATTTGATCTCAAAGAAGCTAAATAGGTAGTAACAGGGTTTAACTACCAAAACCTTGATCAAGTATGGAAGAATCTTTGGTAGAGCCCCCACTAGATGAAAATAAAGTTATTCATTTGCCTAGTTCATCAAAGGAAAATTTTAACTTGGGAGAATCTCCTGAGAAAAGGATTCAATGGCCCATCTAAATGTTACCTATGTGGCCCACAAGAGGAGATGATGGATCACCTTCTCAACCTCTACCCTTTCACGTCTACTGTGTGAGAATGGGTGGCTTCAATCTTTAAGCACACTGATAGGGATAGACTCAGCATCTCCAACACTTTCAAGAATTGGAGGAAAAACTTCTCAGGGAATGAAATCATCAATAAATCCTAGACTCTGGTTACAGGCTTTGTCATCTAGGATGTTTGGAAAGAACATAATAGTAGGATCTTCAAGAAAAAAAAGCAAACCCCAGAACATAATTGATCAAATTTTAAGGCAGCTCAAAGACACAATCAGAAGCTTGTTGTGGAAACTTCCTAAGGACCATCCTCTGCCCCAATATGCATGTATACTACTACATTTGGGTCTCCAATCTATAGACCCACAGGGCATAATTAAGGGTGTGAGCCAAATAAATGCAGATATAAATATTTGGAAGCCTCCTCCACATGGTTTCTTAAAATTCAATATAGACGGAGCGTCTAAGGGAAATCCAGGGTTAGTTGGTTTTGGGGGTGTTATAAGAGATGAACAGGGATGAATAAGGGAGATCTTTCATGGCCACTTGGGAAGGCCACTAATAACATGGCAAAACTCATGGCCTTAGGGAAATTCCTGGAAATCTTAGTGAACTCAAATTTGCACAATGTCATCATTGAAGCATATTCAAAATTGATTATTAGAGTAGCCAAGAAAATATTCAATGGTACGACACCGGATAAAGTGTCGAAACATTGGAGGCTATCATAGGTCTTTCTCCGTATTTATACCCACATGCAAACCTTAAAAATTGTAAACTTTGTCCATGTGAAAAGAAAAGCTAATATGTTAGTTGATCGCCTGGCGAATGAAGGAGTGATTAGTAAGGAAAGGGACACTTGGTAAGTTTCGGAGTTGATACTCCCAGGCAAATTGTTAGAGGATTGCCTCTGTCAAGCTGCCAAAGATAGGGATAGATGGATCGACAGGATGGATCAAGGAGGCTCAGGGGACAAGTGGGAATACATGGATGCTTAATCTGTTTGCTTTTTGATTGGAAACAGTCCGTAGATTGTATTGGCATCAGTATTCCAATGGATTTTAGTAGATGGTCAAGATCAGCGGAGGAAGCCCAAGGATGCAGTGGCGTGGAGATTGATTTTGGACCAATAGATCTCGGTTGAGATAGATCTATGGTGTTTGGGCGAGGAATTTACCATACAGTTAACGAGTAGAAGTGGGTTGGAGAAACCCACAAGTGGTTTTCAAGCGGAGGAAAGGCCGTAAATGGTAATTCCCCTTTAGCTTTGATTCCACTCACACAGTGACACGTAACAACGAGGTGAGAGAGGGAAACCGCTTTTCAGGCGGACTTGGAGTGCGCAAGTTATCCGCCTAAAATAGGTGTGAGTCATTAGATCTGGTGGAGTGAGATCGACAGTTGACAAACGAGGAGCAAGTTTTGAAGTCGAGAAGTTTTGTGACCGTTGGATCTTGAATAGATCAATGGTGAAGAAGTGTCGACGTATCTTTATAAGGGCGGATTTCAAACTATTTTAAACTGTGGTTTGTATTACTGTCGGGTCCAGATTAGTGGATGTTTAGCGGAACTCTGCGACTTTTGGAGGGGTCAGTTAGCTTAGCGGAAGCTCTAAAGTTGTAAATGGATGACAGAGAGCCCATGGGAGTTTAACACTCCTTCTTGTTTAAATTTTTTTTGGAAATCCGTGAGAATTGGTTTGATCCTGGGTTTGTTTTTCCTGTTGATGGCATTCCCACAATAGGTTGGTTCTTTGCACTTGCAAAGACGTGTAACATATGTATTGAACTTGTACAGTTAATAGAAGGCTCCATTCTTACTTGACCAAAAATCAAAAAAAGAAATTATAAATATAAACACAGGTTATATGTGATAAAACCTCAAAGAAAACCTCCACAAGGATTGAAATACTTTTATTAATGAAGTTAAATAATGAGTTTCTGATACATTTTTCCTTTTTTCCTTTCAACTTACAATACTTTAAACAATAAGCATTGTTACAAAGTGCATATCATTTTACAACCACCTAATTAGTAAAACAAGATTTACTGAAGTAAAAAATACATTTAGATAATTCTTTAATTGTTGTCATTTTTATTAGTATCTACCTTGACAACAAATTTCCTAATCCCTTTCCCATGCCCATTGATCATCTTTTCTGCAAGCCAAAAGAAGGCAAACACCATTGCAACTCCTATACCAAAACTAGTTTCGTGAACATGTCTACACAATTCTCTTATGTGTGGACCTTTTTGAGACCTACTTCACTGCCATCAATTATTTGTCATACAAAATGGTATTTTACATAAATATGTTTAGTCTTGTTGTGATAAGCCAGATTAGGAGCAAGTGAATAGCACTTTGACTTTCACAAAATACATTCACTTTCTCTTGCATCCTTCCAAGCTCACCTAGTAGATGCTTCATCCAAATTGCCTCTTTACAAGAATGATAACCATTTATGTACTCTGCCTTAGTAGTGGACAAAGTAGCCTCTTTACAGGAATGTGGAGCAGTTATATACTTTTCCTTAGTAGTGGACAAAGTAAATGTTTCCTAAAGCTTTGACATCCAACTAATTGCTCCACCTACAAGAGTAAAGACATATCATGAAGTATATATCCTCTTGTCCAAGTCACCAGTATAATCCAAATCAACATATCCATAAAATGAATCAATGTAACCGCTAAATATGATACAATAGTCACTTGTTTCTCTCAACTACTAAAACACCCATTTCACTGCTAGCTATTGTTCTTTTCATGGATTTTCCATGAGCCTACTAATGACTCCAACTGCAAATGAAATGTTAGGTTTTGTAGACACCATCGCATGCATTAATATACTTAATGCATTACCATATGGTACATACAACATATATTTTTTTCTTCATTGATATTAGGACATAAACCTGAAGAAAGCTTAAAATGTGAAGCCAAAGGGACATTAACATAGTTCACATTGTCCATCGTGAACTTTATAAATATTTTCTCCACATGCTTCTGTTATGATAACTAGAACTTTCTGTTTTTCCTTTCTCCATCTATCTTCATTCGCAAGATTTGTTTTACAGCTCCAAGACATTTCATATCATATGCCCTAGCAAGCCGAGTCCTTAACTTATTTATTTCTTCCATTATTTTTCTTGCAACAACCATATCTTCAATGTACAAAACCAAGATGATGAATATACCATTGAAACTTTCGAAGTACACACAATGGCCATATTCACTACTAGTGAAGTTTTGGATCACCATAAAGGAATCAAACTTCTTGTACCATTGCATTGGTAATTGTCTCATGCCATACAATGATTTTTTGAACTTGCAAACTAATCTTCTATTGCAATCTTGTACAAATCCTCCATGAACAAAAGTCATTTTAACATATAACTTCTCTAACTCAAGGTCAAGTAATCTATTTAGTGCTAATACCATACAAATAGAAATAAGTTTTACAAGTTGCAAACAAATCTCATGAAATTCAATACCTTATATCTGAGAATGCCCTTTTGCCACAAGCCTTGCTTTATATCTTTCAATATTTCCATCAACATATCTCTTCAATTTGAAGACCCATTTACATTCAATAACACTTCTATATATGGGAAGTTTTACAAGGTCTCGGGTTTTATTCTTGGCCAAGAAATACATTTATTCATCTATCACCTTCTTCAATTTTTCACTATCCACATCATTTATTTCTTCTTAATAACAAGAAGGTTCCCCATCCTTAGTAATTAATGCAACATATGAATAAAATCCTTCATACCTCTTGGGAGGATTTATTTCCCTTGTATACCTCCTAAGAGTGATTGGTTACTGAACTTGTACACTTTCCTTTATCTCTTGTTCGTATTTTTCTTCAAAAACTACTTCTTGCTTCCAATTTTCTAAAAATGGTCGTGTCCTCGACTAAATTTGTTAATCTTAAGATACCTATTCTAGTTCATATTTTTCAACATCTTCTTTTAGAAGAGAACATTCATCAAATGTCTATCTCTGTTGATGATGATCTTACGTGGAGAAGGATCCCACAAGCTATATCCTTTCACAACATCATCATACCCAAGAAATACATAGTTTTTTACTTTTAGGACTAATTTAGAATGTTGATTCTTTAGAATAAGAGCACAAGAATCACATCCAAAAAAAATTATGTTTGATTAGTCACAAGATTCACCCGACCAAAATTCTTTAGGAATTTTACAGTTAATAACAACTAAAGGTGATCTATTTACCAACTAACAAGAAGTGGGCATTGCTTCTTTCCATAGCTCCTTCTGCATATTAGAATTGTTGATCATGCTCCTAGCTCTTTCCATAAGAGTCTTGTGCACATGTTCAACAACACTATTTTTCTAAGAAGTATAGACAACAGTTTTTTGTTTAACATTCCTTTCATCCTTGCAATACCTTTCAAATTCTAAGGAAGTAAATTGACCAACATTGTTACTTCTTAAATATTTAATTGTTTTACCTGTTTTCTTTTCCACCACAACTTTAAACTATCTAAAAACATTAAATACATTAGATTTTCTTTTTAATATGTAAACCCAAAATTTCCTGGAGTAGTCATCAATAAATGATACAAAATAGGATATGCCTCCATAATACATTATAGGAGATGGTCCCCAAAGATCAAAATGAATATAATCCAAAATTATTTTATTGTTATGACTATTAGCTTCAAATTTATGTCTACATTGTTTTCCATATGCACAATTTTTGCAAAAATTTCAAATACAAAAATTTCAAATTATGAAGCAATTTGTGATTCATCAGTTCCTGAAGTCCCTTCTCGCTCATGTGACCAAATCATTGATGCCATGGGAAAGTAACTTCTCCTGCCTCCTCAGATACAGTTGCTCCTTCATTAACCTAAGTACTTCTTTTAAGTTTGTAAAGGTTTTCAAATTTTTCTTCCTTCATAATAATCAAGTGTCCTTTGAAACTTTTTGTGCTCCATCTTGACCTATGAATTTGTAACCATTTCAATCCAATACCCCCAAAGAAATCAAATTCTTCTTCAACTCAGGTACATGTATGACATCTGTCAATGTTATTATCATACCATCATAGAATTTTATTAGGACATATCCCACCCCAATAGTTTGATATTATACATTATTATTCATAAGCACAAAACTGCGATCCACAACTTGACACGAAGTGAACTAGTTTTTGTGTAGACTCACATGATGAGAAGCACCATAATCTAACAACCAATCCTCAAAATGCTCAAAAACATTGCAAATGGACAAAACTTCATTTTTCATATTTTATTTGTTTCCTTCTATGAGTGTTCATTGAACTCTTGTCTTTTCCAACAATCCCTCTCGAGATGATTTGTTTTGTTGCTGAAGTAGCATCTTACTTTATCCTTCTTAGCTCTTGACTTTGATCTAAAAGTGCCTGTTGATTTCTTCCCTTTCTCCTCGAACTAACCTCGGCTATCATAACTTCTGACATAGAAATTTCAGTGCTAAACTTCCTCTGCAGTTCTTCAAATAACAAGTCTCCAACAATTTAATCAAAATCTAAAAAATCACTGTGTTCAATTCTTCAAATAACAAATCTCCAACAATTTAATCAAAATCTAAAAAATCACTGTATTCAAAATGAATGAGGTGGCAACATGGCCCAAGGACTCACATAACGAGAAACTAGGTATTTTTAACATTTAATTAATCATTGAACAATGTTTTTTAAGTATTCCTCAATAACTTCATGAAAGAGCTTTGAAAAATTCTGAAACTCATTTTTTCTTAATATTAAATAAAAGTTTATTAAAATGTAAATTTTACATTCTATTAGGCAAAAATAAGTCTTTTACCAACGACTAGAAAAGTTTTGCCGTAAATAAAAAATATTATTAAATAAAAGTTTATTAAAATGTAAATTTTACATTCTATTACTTAAAATTAAGTCTTTTACTAGCGAATAGAAAAGTTTTCCCATAAATATAAAATATTATTAAATAAAAGTTTATTAAAATGTAAATTTTACATTCTATTACTTAAAAATAAGTCTTTTACCAGCGACCAGAAAAGTTTTACTGTAAATATAAAATATTGATCAATCTGAGAAAATATCAATAACAAACAAAGTTACAAACTTTTTCATAAAAGTCATAGCATATTCTTAAAGAAAATAAACTGTGGCCTATCAAAGGGTATCTACTTTCATGATTTTCAAATGTTTAAATAAGATGGTTATAGTATTTTATATATAAATTAAGATTTTTTAAAATCACTCAATAGTTTTTAAGACACTAATTTATTTATGTATTCAAAAATGTATTTTGAGTTATAAATAATAACAATCTTATTTTAGTAAATTTCAGCAAAAAAAATTCCAAAACATAAAATAGTTAAATAATGTCAAATTTATATCACAGAGAATTCCATTTCACCACTTACAAAAGATAGTAGTCTAAGGAAGTCACAAATTTGCCTTGAAAATACAAGAAATTACGGCATGATTTTGACAAAATTCCGGCAGAAATTGTGGGAGATATGAGTTATAGCTATCAAGCTTCACAGTTTGGGGTGCCAAAAGTTTTTGATAGTGTTGGATTTATTTCCACCATCAAAAAAACTTTTCAAACACTCTTATGGTCAAATTTTATGAAAAACAATATCTCTAAATTCCAATAAAAATGACTTTAGCGAAATTGTAACCTCCTTAAACAACACTTTAAAAAATGTAAATATTAATAAAATAACAGACCATCTTTACTGTGCTTTGTATTGAAAATTAAAAAAATTGCAAATATTTTAATTATTTTAATTTTTTTGTTTTTCAAAATTATATTTTTTTATAAATATTATTTAAATTTTAAAAAGCAATGGTTCAAATTATAAATTTGAGTTAATATTTTATGCATAATCCAAATATGTTCAAAAAATATTTAGAACCCTCCTATAATTTCGACCTACAACATTTTAATCACTTATAGAACTACCTAATGAGTAAAACAAAATTTATTGAATAAGAATTACATTTAAATAATTCTTTAATGGTGGTCGTTTTTAGCATTTAAATTGCTTTTTAAATATTCCGTAAAAGCTCCTTGAGAGGTGGTAAAAACGTTCTAAATCTCATCTCTTTTTATTACTTAAAAAAGGATTGCTTCATGGCAGCTAGTCCCTGCCTTAAGGGGGAGGAGCAGGAGGAACAGCGAGCCGCAGCTAAAAGAAAGACCGGCTTGTATAGTTGCAGAGCCGCACACAGTTTTCTTTTCGTCTAAGGACTTTTCCAGATCATCTCCTGACAAAAAGAAACAACAAAAGGGAGATGACGCGCTTGACGAGATGCCGATAAACCATATGATTAATGCCATATCGGTTGATAGGACTAGCACTTAGTGCCAAGAGTAAGGTCGCAGCATATACAAGGGTTTAATAAGAACCCAAACCATATTAAACTATAACCCGAGAAATTACTCAGCAGGTACTTTTTTGAAATTGTACTTAAAGGAACATAGATAAAGTTATCGATATTATAATACCATCAGGTTTGGAGAGTGTTTTCGGGAAAAGTGTCTATTCAGAACGACCCTATCCCACTGGGTTGTGACAGAGACCTCAGAAACAAACAGGGAAAACTACTCTTGTATGCTCCTTTATGAACTATAAACGAAGATGATTAACATGAACCGACCTGTGTCTTGCGCTAGTTGTTCGATCCAATCTCTCTTCTCTTTGCCAGCTTCCAACGATCTGCTCCCTCACTTGCCTAGCGTCACCAAGTTCCTGCAAGTTCACAGAAGAGAGAAACTACAGAAAGACATAGATTTATGTTCATAAAAAGCTTAGGATTAGATTTAAGCTAAACATACAAATATAACACACATCAGATATACAAGCATGTAGGAGAAACTCAAGTAGTTTTATTGATAAAACAAGAAGATCCATGAGGAGTTACAACCGATGATTCCTGATCCAGCATCAACCTCCCAGCATAGAATCCCTTCTTCACCTCCAACAAAGCATAAATCACCCAATACTCTGATATCTATCACAAAACCAACAACAATTCTCTGCAATGTACAAAATTCCAGCCTCCGGATCTCTGGGATGAGGGATCCATATATAGATGTATGCAAAGAGGATGATGTTGTAGGGAAAAGTATCCAATACGGAATGACCCTATCCCACTCTAAGGGTGATAGTACCTCAGCAACAACTGAATACAAAGCTATTCAAGATTACTTATTTATGAGATGTAAGAGAGAGGAGGAAGAGATCCACTAACCGTTATCTCCCGCTAATGATTGATCCAATCTTCCCTCTTTGCTGCTTGCTCCCAGCTCCTTGCTCTTTCACTAGCCCAGCTACACAAAGATCCTGCAAAAGCACAAGAAAGGGAAACTACAAGAAGCATACATCCATAACTGATTCAAGGATTAGAATAAATCAAATATACAAGCATCAATACACCATTAAGATACATGCATATAGAAGAACCTCAAATGCTTTATTAATGGAAGAAGTAAAGTTCTGAGAGTGTTACAACCATAAGAGGCCCAATCCAGCAACACTTCCCAGCAGAAAGAAATCTCCTCTTCACCTCCTTCAAAGCAATCACCCAATAGTTCTATACACAAACCAACAGCACTTCCTTACATTCACAAAATTCCAGCCTCCTTAGACCTCATGAGAGAGCTCTATATATAGGATATTTGGAGAAAGGATGAGTCAGCTTGAGACTGACATGAAGTTGACTTGTGTCCTCTCCCTCTTCAGTTATACTCCAGTTCTTGAGTCCACTTGGAGATCCTAGCTTCCACTTGGAGTTTAAGGACCTCTTACTCATCATAGGGCGAATTTGCTGATCCAAGTGTCATTTTAGAAGCTTCCTGGGCACCTGACACCTTGCAGAATGATTGTGCCACTTGGCCAATCTCGCCCAGCGCAGGTAGCCTTCATTAGATTTGACATTCAGCGCAGGTACAGAGTGGAGCAGTTGACATTCAGCGCAGATGCTCAGTGGAGCAGTTGACATGATCCTGAAATTGCTTGTTTTTGAGTGTTTTCAGGTGGAGAACTGATCTGAGTGCTGTGGTTTGCTGACCTTGTTCCTCTAGGGGTAAGAACAACATGTTTAGGGACTTTGGATCCCTTAGATTATTGACATTTCATGCTTCATGCTGTTAGGCACAAAAATGTCTATAACAGTTGCCCCCTAAAGTATGAGGTCGTTTATCGGGTGAAATGCTTTATCCAGAGGATCCGAAGTTCATTCAATCGCTGAGAGGTGTCCTGTAATAAAATACAATACAATACATTATTTTTCATCTTGTTTTCATGATCTAGCTGAGGCGGGCATTCCCATGCTCAGCTTTATAAATACATTTTGGTACATAGAACAGACGATCGTCTGATGGTAGACTGATAATTCTCTGCTAAAATTATCATCCTTTGAGTAGGATGATCATCTACTGCAATGATGTACATAACAAATGTCTTTATATCCCGAATGTATATCGCAGCCCAGATGGATGAAACTAGATCCGGGGTCTTCAAACTCGCTCGATCTTCACTCTAAGTACAAGTCGATCCATGTGAGAATTGCGCTGAAGTCGAACATGGAAAGACATTGCTTGATTACCGGTCAATAATGTAAACCGTTAACAAGCGCGAGAGGAATCACCAATAATGACAATGACCCTCAAGGTACTGCAGTACAATTCACGTGGTGTGAATAAAGGACTTGGCGTCGAACACCACGCAAAATCTTCTGGTCAAAGGTCATTGATGTATACCTGTCGCCGGAAGTGAGAAACTTGCCATTGAGGCATGCAAGCTTCAAAGTACTGAAGGGGTTGTTCCTAGATCAACTTCTTGGATAATGAGCTGAAGTCGACAAGAGGCGATCCGTCAAAGGAGGGCCTTAATGAATCCCACATCAATGACACGGAACGGAGCTAATGATTTTAGTGGAGGTGAAAACAAACTGTGACATATGACTCAGGGTGGCGACCATGAATGGATGAAGGATAATGTATGGCAGTGGATGGGACACGGTTGACTCTTTCTGAACGACACCTCTTGAACATATAACGACACTGATGCGATGGATCGGTAGCATTACCCCAAATGTGGATGGTTTGGCGAGGACCATGGTGATGATACCGGTGAATGAAAACAACCCAACCCGATGTGGTACGGAGGAAAAGTGTCATGTTCAAGAGCGACTTGCTACCATTAAAGCTTTGAGGTTCTCCCAATTTTTCCCCAGTCATTTCTGACCAGTACCTCTTTATTTTTGTCAAGCTTGAGGAGGATAACATATGCTTGTTCTATAACCTGCCCTTCGGGCAAGCCCATCGCTATGTTTTAACGAGCCTAGCGATAGGGAAACTCGTTCTCGTCTAAAGACAAGTTTGTCGCTATTTAATCATTTTAACGAGTCTAACGACAAGGAAAACTCGGTCCTTTTCAATTTTAGAGAGTCTGAAAAGGTACAGAAAGTTAACTCCAAAATTCCTTTTTCGTCATCTAATCCCTTAAGTCCGAAAAAGTATAAAACAATACAGAAGGGATGAGTGTTCGGTACTTTTAATGAGCCGATCAAAACAAGCGCTCGATCTTTTTGTGCAATAATCCCTCAGGTCCAAAAAAGATTAAAATCTAGAGGAGGGATAGCTCTTCCGGTCACTTTAACGAGCTGGAAGGCCAAAACTCGGCAAACTTTTCATGTTTTACGAGTCAGAAAAGAGCTCAAAGAAGACTCGTCTTTTGAGGAACGAGTGATATACAGGGATAGCAACTGATTCCAGGTACAGGTTGGAATTTTCCAATCATGGCAGTGTCACAAGGATGGCTAGGTGAAATCACTCTTCGCAGCTGTTCCTCAAAATGGGTAAACAATCATATGGAGGTGAACGATCGGCCAAATGATGGTGGAGGTGGCGGGTGCAAACACGACCAAGGCTTTCTATGGCTGATAAAATTACGATCACAAAGGTTATTTACCGGGATAGGTTCTTTTTTAGATAAAAATGAGCTTAAACTCTGGAGGAAACATTGCTCACTGCTTTTATTTATTTTTTAACGAGCATGAAGACCGCGTTAAAACTGCTCGGATCTTGCGTTTATTTTTTAACGAGCATGAACTTTATGCTAAAACTGCTCGATATACCAGTCATAGGATAAGAAATGTCTCCTGCAAGATTCCAATTTTTATAAAGCTTGCACCTCACATAAGCTATGCTCTTTGGCAAATTTTGACCTTTGCCCCACATCCTTTCTTTATGTAAGTTAGGAAACGATCAATGACCGCTCTTTGCTTACACTCCAAAAGGTTTGCATGCCCCCAGGTATAAGGTACAATTTCAAGGCTGCCCCTACTTATCCTTCAAAACATTTGTTTTGATGGGTGAGGCTTGCCTCTTTCAGGTTATCCAAAAAATGGTTTTATTTGCTGCCGCAAATGAAACTATTTTTCTGGCGATCTCTATCATTAGGTTACTCAACGATGGTTACTATTTGTTGCAGCAAAGGAATCTCTTTCTTTGGAGGTTGCCCCTACTTATCCTCTAAAACATTAGTTTTAATGGGTGAGGCTTGCCTTTTACCCAAAGATGGTTACAATTTGCTGCCGCAAAAGAATCTCTTTCTTTGGTAGCCTACCTGTTTAGACAAAGGTGAATGACTAAAATCATCAAACACATAAATTTGACAAAAGAATCCTGTTCCAGAACAACCCCTCTTCCTTCTTTCGGACGGGGTACGGACTAGTCATATTCTTCCGCGGAAATTCTACTTTATACCCAAGGTTTCCTCTGCCCGAAGCAGACCAGGATGCATGCCCCCTGGGTTCCAGTCCCATCTTTCTGAATCACTCGCATTCATCGGGAAGGAGGACTGGGGGTGGAGACATTTCTCGGGTGAAAAGACCATTGAGGGTTGGTATTTGACTGTTTGCGATGCGTGATCCCGGAAATGAAAGTTGGTCTACGAGCTTGACCATTCTTCCTTCGTGTGGAAAACACATTACTCTAAAGAGTGAGGAGACTATAGCTCCCATGCAATATATATAGTCTCGTCCAAGGAGTAGGTTATAATCCAAGGGTCCTTGAACGACCATCACGTTCATTTGAACGGTCTTCCCTTTCAATGTAACAGGCACATTGGGGAGGATCCCTAACGGTCGACTGGTTCCTTTATCAAAACCCGAGAGATTTCTTATCTCAGGCAAAAGCTCCGGGGAACCCAGTGCTTTCCAAGCAATAGAGGAAAGGATACTCACAGATGCCCCTTCATCAATGATAGTTCCAGCCATTACCATTCTGTAGATTTGGACTATGATTCTGAATGGTATACGAGCTGGTAACCGGGGTCTGCCTAGTTGGTTCCAATCAAAGGACACAACCAGGTTGCTTGGTGGTGGGACCGAATACACGGCCGGATACGATCCTGACGATGTTCCTTCCTGCGATAAAGGAATGGGCGCATTGCCCTGATGCTCATCAGAATCTGTGTTGATGAAAAGAATCTGGATGGTGTCATCCTTATTCTCTTTAGTGAGGGTGTCATTTGAAGATGAATCTTTAGTGACGGTGTCATTTGAGGATGAAACCTCTGAAGGAAGAACCGGGTCAACTGCCGTATCAACCTTTAGACTTTCGTCTGGTCTGGATTCAGTAGGTTCATTTTCAATGACTGACGCTTCAGCTGACCACTTGAGCAGGCCAGCTGTATTTTCAACCAACGAAGGACTCGGCACGAGTTTTTTGTATCCAGGAGGAAGTATTGCTGGTGAAACCGGACGATCTTCCAAAACTCTCTTCGCTTCGTCTAAGAAGGGACAACGGTGGATGGCGTGACCGCCTTCACACAGTCTGCAGGGGGATCTTACTCCCCCTCTTTGTCTTGAACCTTCACTTTCGCTGGTTGACGGTACGCAATCAACATGGTTATCAGAGGTTGATGCTCCCGAATTGTGCAAACGAGGTGACCAATCCCTTAGTATCCGGGGAATACAGGGACAATCTCTATGGAAGTGGTCTCCTTTACATATGACACATGGCGATTTAGGCCCGGTCTGTGCTGTGTGTGGGTTTTTGTCAGATGTCTTTTGCTTGCCCCCAGTCGCCTTAGGCTCCTTCTTCTTCTTCTCTTTCTTCTTCTTTTCCTTCTTCTCCATGGGAGCTTGGCTTTTGCCAGCCCCACCTTGCGAAGATGGAGGATTAGAGGAAGAGTTATAAGAAGTAGAAGGCTGGTGGGCAGCTCTAGACTGATCTAACTGTTGACTCGACTGTTCAGGAACCATGGTGGTCTGAACTACACTAGTTGAGAAAAGCCAAACAAGCAGACCAATTGTCAATCCTGGAAGCGACAATGTGGCCATGTGGGGCGCACCGACTTCTCCCCAAGAGGAGAATGGACTAGGATTTCCATCATGTGGAGTTCCTTGGTTGGGGCGTTCCATGTTCTCAACTTAAGATCAACGCGGGAATAGGAGGTGATTATGTTCCGTTTAAAATAAATTTTATAACGACGCTTAGACACAACTTGCTTTTTCACTTTTTAAGAGTCGAGAAAAAGCTAAAGATGACTCTAGTCTCCTTCGATGTTTTAACGAGCCCGAAGTGACAAATGCTCGGTTGGACTTTTTCAGTTATAGAGTTTGAAAAAGGCCAAAAGAAACTGCTCTGGAGTTCTAGGCAGAGGGTGTGCCAAACTTTTCGCAAAACCACAGAATACGTTTTACGGTACGGGTGGTCGATCTTCGTGAATGCTGTGTTCACTGCATTGCGATCAGTAGGGCGGCCGACACAGTTTCCTATTGGATAAAGGCTTTATTCCTATAGGGGTCTCCCAATATATACGCGACGGTACGTGGGAGCACAAGTCCGTATTGATACTTATCGCTTCACCGTGGAGGAATCACCCAACCACTCAACGCTAAGACATCACGTTTAACGACGCCGGAACACGTCTCTAGCTTAGACCTCTAGATGTTTGCGTTATGTTTCAATGCGTTGTTATGTAAATTCAATTTATTTTAAGGTTGATCTTGTTTAGCAGTTTGCCTTTATGGATCACCACGAGATGTATAGTAACACTCCTAAATGCAGTCTAAGATGATAAGCAAGCTTTTCAATCTTTCAACTTTGAAAACCTTAACTACTGAGGGAAAAGAAAGATAACACCTTTTCACACAGATCATAGAGCACACACTAATGCATTTTTTCCTAAATCGACATGCAAGCTGTCATAATGCACATGCACAATGCAAGTATTTCTTTTCTCTTTCTTAATGTTGGTGAAATGCAAAAAGAAAGCTGTTGTATAATTTTGAATTCAATTTCAAGTGAAAGCAAACAAGCTTGTCCAAAATCAAAAGACACCTTAAGATTTACTTGTTTCGACACTAGAAATATATAAACTCAAACCAAAATGACGAAAGCAAAAGCTCAATCAGCTATGAACAGCAAATAAACTAACTCTTAAGATCAAAACGACACTTTATCACAGGTCTAGATCTAAGAGGTCATAGCGAGACTAGTTCACTTTCGTTATGGGAAACTGTAAATGTACAAGAAATACACAAAGAACAAACACAGTTTCTTTATACAACTGAGGCGGAATAGTGACAAGGAAAGTTGGTTTCAGATAGGCCCACTGACTGGTAACAAACAACAAAAAACAAGAGTGAAAACAAGGCAAGAAACAGCAGGAAACCCCAGTAGCACAGTGTACCACTGGTTCAGCGCAGGTAAAGGACTGTCAGATTGACATTCAGCGCAGTTCCCGAAGGGGCTACCTGCGCTGAAATGCAGACTGCCTTTGTACAGCCTGCACTGAAGAACGAGACTTGCGTTTTTCACAGTTTCCGGGTCACAGATTGCTCAAAAATTCACAGTTTTTGCTCAAATCAGAAGCTATCAGTCAAGGACACACTAAGGGATGACAAGGAGGATGAAAAGCTATCACTAAGAGCTTATTAGAGTCCTTGTGGATCAGCTCTTCAAATCATAAACTTGCCCAGAAACTGAGATAGAGTAGCTGCCCTCTACTTTGTATTTGAATGATTCAAACACAGTTCGATTCGGTACTCCCTTTGTTTATGAAATGAATAGCAAAAACACAAACAACCAACAAGATACGATCCCCAGCGGAGTCGCCAATTTGTTGTAGGGAAAAGTATCCAATACGGAATGACCCTATCCCACTCTAAGGGTGATAGTACCTCAGCAACAACTGAATACAAAGCTATTCAAGATTACTTCTTTATGAGATGTAAGAGAGAGGAGGAAGAGATCCACTAATCGTTATCTCCCGCTAATGATTGATCCAATCTTCCCTCTTTGTTGCTTGCTCCTAGCTCCTTGCTCTTTCACTGGCCCAGCTACACAAAGATCCTGCAAAAGCACAAGAAAGGGAAACTACAAGAAGCATACATCCATAATTGATTCAAGGATTAGAATAAATCAAATATACAAGCATCAATACACCATTAAGATACATGGATATAGAAGAACCTCAAATGATTTATTAATGGAAGAAGTAAAGTTCTGAGAGTGTTACAACCATAAGAGGCCCAATCCAGCAACACTTCCCAGCAGAAAGAAATCTCCTCTTCACCTCCTTCAAAGCAATCACCCAATAGTTCTATACACAAACCAACAGCACTTCCTTACATTCACAAAATTCCAGCCTCCTTAGACCTCATGAGAGAGCTCTATATATAGGATATTTGGAGAAAGGATGAGTCAGCTTGAGACTGACATGAAGTTGACTTGTGTCCTCTCCCTCTTCAGTTATACTCCAGTTCTTGAGTCCACTTGGAGATCCTAGCTTCCAGTTGGAGTTTAAGGACCTCTTACTCATCATAGGGCGAATTTGCTGATCCAAGTGTCATTTTAGAAGCTTCCTGGGCACCTGACACCTTGCAGAATGACTGTGCCACTTGGCCAATCTCGCCCAGCGCAGGTAGCCTTCATTAGATTTGACATTCAGCGCAGGTACAGAGTGGAGCAGTTGACATTCAGCGCAGATGCTCAGTGGAGCAGTTGACATGATCCTGAAATTGCTTGTTTTTGAGTGCTTTCAGGTGGAGAACTGATCTGAAGTGCTATGGTTTGCTGACCTTGTTCCTCTAGGGGTAAGAACAACATGTTTAGGGACTTTGGATCCCTTAGATTATTGACATTTCATGCTTCATGCTGTTAGGCACAAAAATGTCTATAACAGATGAGTCAGCTTATGATTTGACTTGTGGCCTCTCTCTGTCAGTTCTTGCTTCCACTTGGAGACTGAGAGCCTCTTACTCATCCTTGGTCGAACTCAGTGAGGCAAGTGTCATTGGGGAAGATTCTGGAAGCTTCCATTGTCTGTCCACCTCACGGAATGACACTGCCATTTGTCATTTCCCGTTCAGCGCACCCTGGTAGTGCATTTAGGTGCGTTGCAACACACCTAGATAGTGTACTGGGGTGCTATGCAACGCAGCTAGCTAGTGGAGCAGCTGAAATGATCTTGATTTGACTGATTCTGAGCAGTTTCTGGTGGAGAACTTCTGGGAGAAGCTGTAATTGGTTGACCTTGTTCCTCTAGGGGTAGGAAAAACACATTTAGGGACTTAGGATCCCTTGGATTATAGACATTTCATGCTTAGAGTTGTAAGGCACAAAAATGTCTATAACAGTTGCCCCCTAAAGTATGAGGCCGTTTATCGGGTGAAATGCTTTATTAGGAGGATCCGAAGTTCTTTCAATGCTGGGAGGAGACCTGTAATAAGATATAATACAATACATTATCTTCATACTATTTTCATGATCTAGCTGAGGCGGGCATTCCCATGCTCAACTCTATAAACTCATTTTTATGTACACAGGACAGACAATCGTCTGATGGTAGACTGATGATTCTGATGGAGTCATCATCCTTTTGGTAGGATGACTATCTGTGCTGCAATGCTGTACATGTCAATGTTTTTATTTTTCCTGAATATATATCGCAGCTCGGATGGATGAAACTAAATCCGGGGTCTTCAATCTCGTTCGATCTTCACTCGAAGTACAAGTCGATCCATGTGAGAAATGTTTTGAAGTCGAACATGGAAAGACATCACTTGATTACCAGTCGATGATGTAAACTGTTAACAAGCACGAGAGGAATCACCGATAATGATGATGACCCTCAAGGTACTGCAGTACAATTCATGTGGCGTGAATAAAGGACTTGGCATCGAACACCACGCAAAATCTTTCGGTCAAAGGTCATTGATGTATACCTGTCGCCGGAAGTGAGAAACTTGCCATTGAGGCATGCAAGCTTCAAAGTACTGAATGGGGTGTTCCTAGATCAACTTCTTGGATAATGAGCTGGTGTCGACAAGAAGCGACCCGTCAAAGGAGGGCCTTAATGAATCCCACATCAATGACACGGAACGGAGAAAATGATTTTGATGGAGGTGAAAACGATCTGATGATATATGGTTTAGGATGGCGGTCATGAAGGAATGAAGTATGATGTATGGTAGTGGATGGAACACGGGTGACTTCTCTGGATGACTTCTCTCGAATATGTCGGCGACACTTATGTGATGGATTGGTAGCATTTACCCCAAATGTGGATGGTATGGCGTGACCATAGTGATGTGACCGGTGAATGAAACAACCCAACCTAACTTAGGCACGGAGTGGAAGTGTCATGTTCAAGAGCGACTTGCTACCAATAAAGATTTTTGAGTTTCTTCCCAATTTTTCCCTAGTCATTGCTGACCAGTACCTCTTTATTTTTGTCAAGCTTGAGGAGGATAACATATGCTTGTTCTATAATTTGCCCTTCGGGCAAACCCATCGCTATGTTTTAATGAGCCTAGCGATAGTGAAACTCGTTCTCGTCTAAAGACAAGTTTGTCGCTATTAATCTTTTTAACGAGTTTCACGACAAAGATAACTCGGTCCTTTTCATTTTTAGAGAGTCTGAAAAGGTACGTAAAGGTAACTCCAAAATTCCTTTTTCGTCATCTAATCCCTTAAGCCTGAAAAATTATAAAACAATACAGAAGGGATGAATTTTCGATAGTTTTAACGAGCCGAACAAAACAAGCACTCGATCTTTTTGTGCAATAATCCCTCAGGTCCAAAAATATTAAAATCTAGAGGAGGGATAGCACTTCCAGTCGCTTTAACGAGCTGTAAGGCCAAAACTCGGCAATCTTTTCATATTTTACGAGTCAGTTGAAAAGAGCTTAAAGAAGACTCGTCTTTTGAGGAACAAGTGATAAAATGGGTAGCAGCTAATTCCAGGTAAGGGTTGGAATTTTCCAATCATGGCAGTGTCACAAGGATGGCTACTGAAATCACTCTTCGCAGCTGTTCCTCAAAATGGGTAAACAATCAAATGGAGGTGAATGATCGGCCAATGGAAAAGTGGAGGTGACGGTGCAAACACAACCAAGGCTTTAATGGCTGAAATCTTCATTCACGATGGTTATTTACCGGGGATAGTTCATTTTTTAATGAGCTTAAACGCGGGTGGAAACACTTGCTCATGTCTTATGTTTATTTTTTAACGAGCTTGAACTATGTGCTAAAACTGCTCGATAAGCTTGCATGTCCCCAGCATAATAACGTTAATCGAGGTGCATGCCCCCCAAGCTTCATTGCATTCAACTCGGTGGTTGGAATGAAGGTTTACCTTTGAGATTTGAAAAGGGGATTTGTTTCATTTTTTAATGAGGTTGACACAGTAAAAGAACTATCCTCATGACTCCTTGTTTCATTTTTTAACGAGGTTGACACGAGATAAGAACCGTCCTCGGAGTCCAAATCCATTAGATATAGAAGGTTTCATATTCCACTGCGGCCACTTCCGCGAGATTACTCGGAGGCGGTAGGGAAAAAGTACCCATTAAGGCAGGGTCTTTTAGGAGAACTACTCCGATATTTTGGAGCAAATGATTGCTTCCATGGATCATTGGAATGCTTCCCGTAACTTGTGAACTGTTGGGGAGAAATGTTTGTTGGTCGACGATTGTAATTCCTCCTTGGAAGGGAAATGCAATCTTCCTGAAGTAGGCCGACACAACTGCGGCCATGGCATATATCCTGGGTCTTCCCAATAGGATGTTGTAATCAAGGTTTCCGTCGATTACTTCAACATCAGTTTCTACTGTTTTCCCTCCTAGTTCAACTTTCAAGTTACTTAGGATACCATATGGTGTATATGTGCTTCTGTCGAATGCTTTTAATGTCGTCGAAGATCGTGACAAGGTTGGAGATCCTAAATTTTTCCAGCAACTCATCAACATAATGCATGTAGATGCCCCCTCATCAATAATTGTTCGATGAATAGTTTTGTTGAGGGCTTTCACTTGAATAAGGAAAGCTAGTTGAGCTGGTAATTGAGGGTCATATCCTTTATGATCAAAGGCCACAAGATTGGAATCCATTGGGTCAATCCCACCTATTGCTGATAATAAAGCTTGCTCTTGGGAGAGGCAATTTTGCGGTACCTCAAGTGTCGACATAGCGGACGGCGATTGGGCCAGGTCCTCTATTATATTATAATTCTGTGCTATTTTTTCACGAGGATTAAATGTCGATTTGTGCACTACTCCCTTTGGCGACTTTATCATTTGTTCAGGAATGATGGGTGGCACAACTTTGGTCAAAGTTGTTGTCGAACTACTAGGTTGTTCATTAGCCTTGTTATTCGACACCTGTGGATTCCCGTAATCTTTATTCCTTGCCAAAGCATCATTTTGCTGCTTTGAGATAGACAACATAAGCACTTGGGATCGGGAAGCATTTTGATTAGCAACCAGTTTGGTTCCCGGGCTTGGAAACGGATCAGTCAATACTGCTGAGGTTTTTGAACTCTTAAAGAGTTTCTTAACTTCAGCTTTATGTGGACAATCTCTCGTCCGATGATCCTCATCGCATATATGACACCCCGCAGGGGGTTTCCTTTGCCTAGAAGGGTTTGTAGAAGGCTTTTCAGGAGATGACTCATCCTGCTTCCTTTTTCTCCCTTTATTTTTCTTCTTGCCCCCTGGTTGCTTCAGTTGTTTTCCCTTGTCAGTCGACACGGCATTTACTTCCAAGGCAAGAAGTTCCTCATTTGCATTTTGACTAGAAATCTTACAGGGCTTTTTAGATGTAGCCTTTGTCGATTTCGTGTCTGTCGCGCCAATCACACCATCGATGGCATGAGAGTCATTGTTTGATTTAGGAGGAGGAGGAACTGAGAATTTCGGTCTGGGGGCGTCAGGTATGTTATCGTAGAGCTTGCCAGACTGAGTGTAAATCAAGTCCAAATATTGCGCACGAGCAATAAATTGCTCTTCTGTGACGACTCCCCCTTTTGCCACATCTTCCGTGATGGAAGGTAGTAATGACTTGATAAACCATTCAGCTAAAAGCTGATCAGGAACATACGTTTTTACCATTCTACGACGACATCGCCACTCATGTATATGATCAGATATGTGAGTGGCCGTCATTTGTTTGAAGTTGGTAAGGAGTTCCGTTCCCGTTTCATACCTTATCGGTAATTGAAAATGGGTTAAAAAGGTTGTGGCTAGGGTACTGAAGTTGTCAAACGAAGCTCTAGGTAATTCAATATACCATTTTGCTGCCGGACCAGTTAACGTCCTCTGGAAAAGGCGGAGCCTAATCGAATCATCGTTTAAGGTGTTTGATGAACACCACAGATGAAATGTCATCACATGATTCGACGGGTCTTCACCCGGATTTCCATTAAATTTAGGAATATCTGACGGAAGTTTATGTGGAATCGTTGGTCACCAAGGGGCATAAGCAATTGGATCATTCGTCAGTCGGTTTAGATCTGGTAATTCTAGAGTTGCTACAAAGGGCAACTGTTGATTCAGGTTAGGCAAAGCATACCCAGGATAAGATGGAATCGCCTGAGCAGTGGGTCTTTGCATACCAGTATAATGTATTTGATGCTGGCAGCTTTGACAAGGTTGATGGGCATAACCATTATAGTATGGTTGTTGATAACCGATTTGGAAATGCAGTTGCCCATTACTTACAAAGACTTGTTGCTCAGGTCCTTGGTATGATTGTTGGAATTGCGGTTGTTGAGATTGAACCATCCCTGGTTGTTGGACCATTTGCTGTTGTCCAATACTGGATGATTGACCAAGAGGAGGAGTCATAGTACTTGTTTGAGCCTGAGTCGCTCCAGATAAGGAGTCACTAACCTGAGGTTGTGATTGAGTCGTTGAGACAAGAGGCTGTTGTATTGCAACCTGAGAAACTTGGGGTTGACATACAACAGGTAGCACTTGTACTTGCGATGCAGTCACCATAGCAGGTATAGTGGGAATATTCGACACGGGGTGGACTGGTTGCATTGAATATGCAACCCTTGGTTGCTGAGGCAGTATTGGTACCCAACCGCTGGATGTAATTCCAGTTTGACCTAAACTTTGTTGTAAACTCCCATATGGTTGTTCTCCGGGAGGGAACAATGAAAAGGCATATTGTCCTCCATATGGTGGAAATCCAGTACTCAAAGGGTAAATTAGCCTTTGAAGACACATTGGATCAGTTTGTTGAGTTTCAACATAAGAAATACTAGATGATAATCCGGATGAAGAAATAGGAACAAACCATGTCGTCGAGACAGTCCCTGATTGGACTCCGGCTTGTTGTTGATAACTTGCCGGGACAAATGGTATATCGGAGAACATTGTTGGAGTAGCAGCAGGAGGTTCTGCTGCTGCTGTGTCGAATGACACAGTCCTAGATGTCGACGGTTGTTCAGAGATATCTAGTCTATCCAAAAGATTTCCTAGCGATTCTACAAGAACTTGCGATGAAGGGAGACTAACTTCGAAGACCAACGAGGGAAAGGTGATGATTATTCCGTTTAAAATAAATGTTAGATGCTTTGACACAACTTGTTTTTTCAGTTTTTAAGAGTCGAGAAAAAACGAAAGATGGCTCTAGTCTCCTTCGATTTTTAATGAGCCTGAAGTGACAAGTGCTCAGATGGACCTTTTCCGTTAAGGAGTCTGAAAAGGAACGAAAGGGACTGCTCTGGAGGTCTAGGTAGAGGGAGTGCCAAACCAATCGCAAAACCGCAGAATACTTTTTAGGGTACGGCAGTCAATCTTCTCGAATGCTGTGTTCGGTGCATTGCGATCAGTAGGGCGGCCGACATGGCTTCCTATGGATAAAGGTTCTATGCCTATAGGGGTCTCCCAATATATACTCAATGGTACATGGGAGCACAAGTCCGTATTGGCACTTATCATCTCAAAGTGGAGGAATCACCCAACAATCAGTGAGGACAACAGTTACCAGGCTTTACGACGCTGGAATACGTCTCTAGCCTAGACCTCTAGATGTTGTGCGTTAAGTTACAAAGTGTTGTTAAGTTCATTGAATTTATTTTAGGTTGATATTTCTTATGAAGTTTGCCTTTTGGGTTCACCACGAGATGTAGATGTAATTCCTAAAATGCAATCTAAAGATGATAAGCAAGCTTTTATCTCTTTTCAGCAATGAAAATCCTAGCTACAAGGGGAAAAGAAAGACACAATCTTTTCTCAAAGAGCAAAGAGCACACTGTAAATGCACTTTTCCTAAATCAAGCCATACAAACTGTCAATATGCAAATGCACTTGTGCATGTATTTGTTTTTCACTTTCTTAATATTGATGCCTAAAAAGAAAGTTGTTGTACAAATTTGAATTCGATTTCAAGTGAAAAACACAAACAAGCTTCTTTTCGAAATCAAAAGGTAGAGACGATTACGACACTTTATGATTTTGAAGTAAACACTTGTTTCGACACTAGAAATTCACTAATTCAAACCAAAGGCAAAAGTAAAAGCGTAATCAATTGTCAACAGCAAATAAACTCTCTCCTAAGATCAAAAACGACACTTACGACAGATCTAGATCTAAGGACGACAGTATGACTAGTTTACTTTTGCAATGGGAAACTGTAAATGATGTAACAAACACACAAAAACAAATACAGTTTATTTTATACAACTGAGGTGGAATTAAGGCAAAGAAAAAGGGGCTTTTAAACTGACAAACACACTGATCACAGGCTGCAAACATCAGAGGCAAAACTGGAAAAAGTGAGCAAAGAACCTCAGCTAGGATGATCAACGCACCTGCTACACAGAGAAACTGAATTGCAACGCAGGTAGCCCTCTCGGGAACTGCGCTGAAATGCAGAGTCTCTTCACAGAGCCTGCGCTGAAGCAGAAACGAGAATTCTCTCTGGGTTCTGGGTCCCGGTTTGCAGTTTAATCTATGGTTTTTGGTCGGGTAAAAGCAATCAATAGTGCATAATCAGAGGGTTGATTTACAAGAGGTTTAAGAGCTATCACAAAGGGTAATCAGATCATTTGTGAGTCAACTGTTCAGATCATAAACAGGCCCAGTGAATGGACTAGAGTAGCAGATGTCTACTTTGCATTTGTAAATGGCAAATGCAGTTCGATTTGTTACTCTTAAGTTTATGAGATGAACAACAATAGAAACACAAACAAACTAACTAGACACGATCCCCAGTGGAGTCGCCATTTTGTTTTCGGGAAAAGTGTCTATTCAGAACGACCCTATCCCACTAGGTTGTGACAGAGACCTCAGAAACAAACAGGGAAAACTACTCTTGTATGCTCCTTTATGAACTATAAACGAAGATGATTAAGATGAACCGACCTGTGTCTTGCGCTAGTTGTTCGATCCAATCTCTCTTCTCTTTGCCAGCTTCCAACGATCTGCTCCCTCACTTGCCCAGCGTCACCAAGTTCCTGCAAGTTCACAGAAGAGAGAAACTACACAAAGACATAGATTTATGTTCATAAAAAGCTTAGGATCAGATTTAAGCTAAACATACAAATATAACACACATCAGATATACAAGCATGTAGGAGAAACTCAAGTAGTTTTATTAATAAAACAAGAAGATCCAGGAGGAGTTACAACCGATGATTCCTGATCCAGCATCAACCTCCCAGCATAGAATCCCTTCTTCACCTCCAACAAAGCATAAATCACCCAATACTCTGATATCTATCACAAAACCAACAGCAATTCTCTGCAATGTACAAAATTCCAGCCTCCGGATCTCTGGGATGAGGGATCCATATATAGATGTATGCAAAGAGGATGAGTCAGCTTATGATTTGACTTGTGGCCTCTCTCTGTCAGTTCGTGCTTCCACTTGGAGATTGAGAGCCTCTTACTCATCCTCGGTCGAACTCAGTGAGGCAAGTGTCATTGGGGAAGATTCTGGAAGCTTCCATTATCTGTCCACCTCGCGGAATGACACTACCATTTGTCATTTCCCATTCAGCGCACCCTGGTAGTGCAATTAGGTGCATTGCAACGCACCTAGCTAGTGTACTGGGGTGCAACGCACCTAGCTAGTGTACTGGGGTGCTATGCAACGCAGCTAGCTAGTGGAGAAGCTGAAATGATCCTGATTTGACTAATTCTGAGCAGTTTCTGGTGGAGAACTTCTGGGAGAAGTTGTAATTGGTTGACCTTGTTCCTCTAGGGGTAGGAAAAACACATTTAGGGACTTAGGATCCCTTGGATTATAGACATTTCATGCTTAGAGCTGTAAGGCACAAAAATGTCTATAACAGAGAGAAACCCCAAAACTTCAACATATAATTGACCCAGTAACAAAATAACCTTAAATATAAACAAGAAATGGAAATTATGATTAAACCCTAAATAGGTCTACAAGGAAACAGTGGCTAAAGGAAGGGACCGTGATATAGGTTGGAAAAATTTCACATATAAATTACCAAGAAGATTATACGCTGGTTAATTGAAGCAGTGAGGAACAAAACTTCAGAATCTTGGCATTTTCCTCAGTGGAAACTTAAACATAATCCGAAAGGAGGAGGCCTGTAGACATCGTTTGCTACAGATGATGAAGATGAACCCAAAGGTTCAACATTATGAACTTCTGAAGAAACACTATCAGCTGGAGTGAAAAGTTGTACTGATGAATCCAGTGGTTTACTTTGGGGCATGTAAGTTGCATTCCTTAGCAAAAGAGTATCTTAAGTCTGAGTAGAGGATGAAGTAACAGAAATATCCTTTTCTCTGGACTGATACCTCATTTGCTATAGATGATGAAGATGAACCCAAAGGTTCAACATTATGAACTTCCGAAGAAACACTATCAGCTGGAGTGAAAAGCTGTTCTGATGAATCCAGTGGTTTACTTTGGGGCATGTCAGTTGCATTGCTTAGCAAATGAGTATTTTGAGTCTGAGTAGAGGATGAAGTAACAGACATATCCTTTTCTGAAGTTGATGTAAGGCGAGTTTGTGTTATGCCATGACCCCTTGTCAGAGAAACTGGAACTGCAGCACCATCATGAACAATAGGCCGTGAAAGCTCAGTGCTAGAAGCCCCAGAAGTTTCAAGCTTGGGAACAATGGACTGTGCATCCATCCCAGAGGAAACAATTTGTGCTGGTGATTGATGTACAGAATTAGATCTTTGGGGTGGAACTAAATTTTTTGGATGCAGATAAAAAGTAGATGAAGGATGACCATACGATCCTGTCTGTACAGGGTAAAAATTCATAGCGTGTGAAACACCTGGAGGACGTGAGAGAATAAATCCATTTGTTGCCATTCTCACTGACAAGGAAATAGATCTTGGAAGAGAAGTTGTGGCAGCATTATCCGACTTAGATTTCTTACCACTGGAATCAAACCTCAGCTCTTCATGAGTCTCTGGATGAGTAATCTTCACCGCCTTATTGGTATGGGCAAGAATACGGTGATTCATCACTGGAGACCTAAACTGTGTACCAGAAATCCCGCTTGGTAGCTTGGTCCCCATGGGAAGACTCATTTGAGTACCTAGATGATGGACTATCTGTGGTAGTTGTTGCGATGAAAACTGACCACCAATGGGATTAATATGTTTAGGCATACCATGTAGTGAGGGTGGCAGTATATGTGATTGAACATTCAAATGCTACCCTTGTTGCATCAGCACTTGCTGTGAATGCAAGGCAAGTGATGGTAATGTTGGTGGTGGTTGCAGAGGAGTACCCAACAATTGTTGTGAACTTGGTGCATACAGGACTTGTGCCACCAGAAGTAGGGTGCTGTTGTGCCAGAGATATTGGATGTCCACCACCATCATGTAAATATCTCCTCCCTTGAACTTTAGACTCCAGTATTTGATTCTGTTGACAGGAGAAACAGGAGTGAAAAGATAATATGGAGAAGAATCAAGTAAAAGATGCAGGTTCAAGAATTACTGCAAATTTCTCAACATACTTGGTGATGTGCTTGTGGTTTAGCTGAAACAATAGGCAGTCTATTGAGAGAAGCAGCATTTGTATCCAAATATTGGTTTATCTTCTAAACCTAAATCTATAATTAATAATTTAAATTGATTTGAGACTATGACTTTATATAGAGGATGGTGTGAGAAACACTTCTATAGACCAGGCGACAGTACGAATTCTATAGTAGGCATGCTCTACTATTTTTACAATGCACATGTCTACAATGCAAAGAAGAGCAGGAACTTCGGAATTGCATTCGAAATGAAATTTCAAGTTCAAAACTAACACAAATGTTTATGCTTTCCAGGAACAGGAGAAGCCCATGATGCTCAGTAGCATACCATGATTTAATAGAATTAAGTCAGAACCCCTTTTAAATGAATTCTTCCAATATTAAAAAAAAAACTTAAAAGTGTTACCTATCCTTTGTGCTCCAAGACTTTGTTTTGAAGGTGGAAATTCTTTCCACAACTATACACAACAAGTGAAGATGATTCAAGCCATTTTCCTTTCGACAATATTCATCCAGCAAGTCCAACTCTTATTACAAGTGTATAACTAAGCTATATAGTACAAGTTATTACTTATTAGCCCATCACTTAATTATCGGATATAATAAGGAAATAAACTGACAATTATTGCAAAAGAAACCAACATCACCAGTTTATACACTAGAGATTATAATCACATAAAATAGAAATAGTCAATAGTTTAGCAAACAAGCAGCGTTAAAAAGAGAGACCTGGTGGCCATTCTGCTCATCAAGGTTAGGAGGTGTTGAGCTAGTTCGAGCAGGTATCTACAATCCAACAGACATATCAGAAGGCATTCAGCAGTTAAACTCCATTTAATGTGTGCTAATTAAGATCAACAGGATAGATAAAAAAATAATACATAATTATTGATGAACCTGCAAGCCATTTACAAACCCAGGACTTATGCTGCCAAACTGAAATGCAAATGATTTTTCATATACAGCTCTAGAAACCTCCTCAGAAGCATCTACACATCAAGTTATATGATCAGTATGATAGAAAAATAACCTGTAAAGGCCCTATATATTTCCCTAACCGAGCTTTCTAGCGGCTGCATGAGGGATAGTTGAAACGCCAACGACAGGGAGCAACTGCGTGATTTTACTTAAAGTGCTTAAAAAACTAAAAATAAAAACACCTCCATGTGGGCCCTCCCATGAGCGCCACATGCCTCACCTCCTTCTCCATGGCATAGCATGCAGGGCCTAAACCATGCCACTTAACATTGTATCATGGTCATATGTCAATATAGGAGGCAGAAGGATAATACAGTAGGCATGCTCTACTATTTTTACAATGCTCTTGTCTACAATGCAAAGAAGAGCAGGAACTTCGGAATTGTATTTGAAATGAAAGTTCAAGTTCAAAACTAACACAAATGTTTATGCTTTCCAGGAACAGGAGAAGCCCATGATGCTTAGTAGCATACCATGATTTAATAGAATTGAGCCAGAGCCCCTTTTAAACGAATTCTTCCAATATATAAAAAAAAACCTAAAAGCGTTACCTATCCTTTGTGCTCCAAGACTTTGTTTTGAAGGTGGAAATTCTTTCCACAGTTGTACACAACAAGTGAAGATGATTCAAGCCATTTGCCTTTCTACAATATTCAGCCAGCAAGTCCAACTCCTATTACAAGTGTATAACTAAGCTATGTAGTACAAGTTATTACTTATTAGCCAATCACTTAATTACCGGATATAATCAGGAAATAAACTGACAGTTATTGCAAAAGAAACCAACATCACCAGTTTATACAATAGAGATTATAATCACATAAAATAGAAATAGTCAATAGTTTAGCAAACAAGCAGTTTTAAAAAGAAAGACCTGGTGGCCATTCTGCTCATCAAGGTTGGTAGGTGCTAAGCTAGTTCGAGCAGGTATCTACAATCCAACGAACATATCAGAAGGCATTCAACAATTAAACTCCATTTAATGTGCGCTAATTAAGATCACTAGGATAGATAGAAAAAATAATACATAATTATTGACGAACCTGCAAGCCATTTACAAACCCAGGACTTATGCTGCCAAGAACAACAGAAGTTGCAAAATAAAAATTACTTAGCGCTACAAGAGAACATAATGAATCTAACAATCACTGTCAGGATATAGTTGCAGAGGAAGAAGCAAGAGTAGCTGAAGCAGAGCAAAAGGTTTGGATCCTCTACGCGATTCAGCAGATACCCCAACCAACGAAAAAAAGAAAAGCGCCCAGGAAAAATTATTAAAAAAAATAGATATAAATTAAATTAAATTAAATATTGGAAATGAAACTTGGACGTGGGAATGCAAGGCTTACACGTAGCCCACTTATCGCCTCTCCACACTCTAGGACTTGTCTCAACCTCGTATAGAGATGTGGCATACGTGGAGTGTAATAGCTATCTCGAACTTGACCACTAATGCTCACGTGCCGCTACGCCCTACTTATTAACTATTATCCGTAGAACCCACCTGCCTTCACAGAAGCTACAACTCTCACCTTGACTGATGGTGCAGTTGGATCGCCTGACAGCATTCACAAGCCTGGTAATCACACTTGCTTGAGGATACTGCTGGGTACCACTACGACCTTCTGCTGATAGTGCTGGCCATACAATATATTTCCCCATGAACGGGCTTTCGCCCCTCTATCCCCACTGGCTTTCAAAATTCCAACTGATTCATCATTACCCTTCTCACTGCCCCAACATTTTCCCATTTTGAAGATGTTTCACACAGGCAGCTAGGGTGGATAAAAAAGCTACAATTGCTCGGATTGATGCTCTGCGCTTGCTGCTACAGCTTGATGGGATCAATGGCTTTTACGCTGAGCGACTGCTTGCTCGCTTGCTTGCTTTTAGAAATGGAAGGCAGGGGTGAAAGGTTCACGGCGATAGTGCCTACGTTATGCTAGACTCCATTGGGTGAAGAGGCAGTAAGTAAAGGGTGAAATCAAGGTGTCGACCGATGGTTTTAAGAGAAGGTAATGAGGCTTGGGCATAAGTCTCTGGGACCTGTCTTTACTGACATTGTGCTCAGGGCAGACATTGTGCTCAGGGCAGCAAGAAAACTTTGTGCAACGAAGTGCAAAAACTTTGTGCGCTGGCTATTAAGAAAATTGGTAAACTCCAAAACCCGACTGTGCATCACAATTCCATTGTAAAGGCTTCAACCGCTCAGGTAAACTCCAAAACCGCACTGTAGTAGCGCAAATCCATTGTAAGGATGCTCACGTAAACTCCAAAACCTGACTGTAGTGTTGCCAATCCAGTGTAAGGACATTGCATTGCATTGTAGAGCTTAGGATAATGTCACCAAAATAATCTTTGAAGCTATCATTTGTTCTAAGAATAAATGATTAGATTGCTTATTGTTCTAAGAATAAATGATTAGATTGCTTACATTTATGCAGTCTCTGGCACTATTTTATAATGCCGGTGAGTTAAATGCAATTCTGACATTTTCTCATTGTGAATGTATGGATGCAGCCTCCGTAATCAAACAAAAGGTAGGCACATTCCAGAAATAAGGGGAGCACACCTACCTTTATACTTACCAGAACAAGGGCTTACCGGAACAAGGGCAGAGCACGATGCAGAGCCTCGGAACCAAAGAGCAAGGCATGCGGCGAAGCCCTCAGAACCTTAGATGAATGTGAAGGTACACGGAAAATCCTTCTTGCGCCTTAATGAGCTCTGGTTTTGGTTAGTTATCATTCTTGCATAGCTGCTTTCCCATATACGTTTTCCTGTCTTGCACGTTTCCCTGCCTCGTATACGTTTTCCTTTCCTGTCTTGCACATTTCCCTACCTCGTATAGGTGAAATAGGTGGAAGCTAGGAGGGTAAACCTTTCAATTTCTCTCAATTTATCGCCCATCTTCCGCTGTCGGGTCTGATGAATATCCCACAGCAAAAGCCAGCCAGCCAACAAAAGAAGTATAAAAGCCAGCAAAAGAAGTAAACCTTTCAATTTCTCTCAATTTCTTGCCCATCTTCGGTTGTGTTATTCCCCAGCAACAATAAAAGCCAGCAAAAGAAGTAAACCTTTCAATTTATCTTAATTTCTCGCCCATCATCTTCCGCTGCCGGTCTCTGCGAATATCCCACAGCAAAAGCCACCTTTCAATTTATCTCAATTTCTCACCCATCTTCCGCTGCCTGTCTTTGCGAATATCCCACAACAAAAGCCAGCCACCCAACAAAAGCATAGCAAAAGCCAGCGACAGCAAAGCACAACAAAAGCCAGCAATAGCAAAAGCAACCATCCAACAACATCTGTTCCGTAAAGACACCACAACAGCATGCAAAGACACCACAACAGCATGCAGAACATCTGTTCTGTAGACACATTGCAATAGGTGGCAATTTCAGAGACATTGTTGCTGGCAACTTCAAAGAAAGCCCATCAGTCCCGCATAAACAATATCTCGGAGCCGGGAGCTAGCATTTCATACTACTAGATTAATGTTAGCATTAATCAACAGCTCCGAAAAATGAACGAGAAAGAACTAGACAAATGCAAGATAATATATGTTTTCAGCGCCTTTGCTTCGGGAAGAGGCCAAATAATACCATAAATCACTATGGACTAAAAAACTTTCTTTATACTCGATAAAAAAACGGAGCAAATAGCTAAACTAATATTAACTACATCGTTTTCGATTACTATAATCCATAAAAAAACCCTTTATTAAGATACAAATTTTACTTTCTATTATGTAAAGGTAAGTCGAATAAAAAAGTTTCCCAGTGAATATAAAATATTGAACAATGCAAGAAAATATTAATAACAAACGAAGTTATAAACTTTTTCGTAAAAGTGACGGCATATACCGGAGCATATTTTTAAAGAAAATAAACTACGGCATATCAGAGCATAGTTTTCAATATAATATCAAAAACGGGAAAAAAGGTACTAGCTTTCTAAATTTCGATAATTACCAAGAGAAAAATGGGATACCAGATTGGAATTTAGATTGGAATTTATTTATATTGAAACACATGTAGCACCAATCATTACCCAGAGAAAAATGGGATACCAGATTGGAATTTATTTATATTGAAACACATGTAGCACCAAATTTATAATTGCAGTTTTGTAAATATATATATATATATTTGGGTTAAAATTCAATATTTTTTGAAATCACAGTGGTGAACTTTATATAATTATAGTGTTTTAATAGTTTTTAGGATACTAATTTATTTATGTATTATTTAAAAATACATTAAATTATAAAAAATCTTAAATTCTTTTAACCAATTCCAGGAAAAATGGTTAGACAAATTAATCATAATTATCTTAAATTCTTTTAACCAATTCCACGAAAAATGGTTAGACAAATTAATCATAGTAAGAAACTAGTTTTGCTATGTCTTATACTGAGATTTAAAAAAATAACATGTATTTTAGTTATTTTAAGTTTTTGTTTCGAAGTTGTATTTTTTTTAATAAATATTGTTTAAATTTTGACAAGATAGGTTAGAATTGTAAATTTGAATCATATCACCAGATTAAAAAAAACAGAATTTTAAATTTAAACCATATAATTTATATAATCCAAATATTTTAAACCATATAATTTACATAATCCAAATATTTTTAAAAATTTATGAATCTATTTACATAATCCAAATATTTTTAAAAATTTCAAGACTCTGAATCTATTTATATATTATGAATATAATTTAAAAAACAAAAAATAACAATTTTACCAAAAATTATATCATCAAATTTTCAAGCAACCTATAAAGCCATTAAAAATCTTAAAAACAACGATTTACATTTTCATTAAATTTAATTTCATAAATGGACGCTGCTTTTCGGAAAATTTCACCGGTGGTATTTTCAATGGAAGCTGCTTTTAGGAAAATTTCACCGACTTCTATGAAATTCATGAGCTTTTTTATTTTTCTTTTGGACTCAAGGACACTGTACAGTAATTGGTTGACTGAAGTAAACAAAAGCATTAAGGGAACAGTCACTTTTGGACGGATGGAATTGGACACTGCACAGTAATTAGTTGACGGAAGTACAAATGCACTTAACCTGCAGAGCGAGGTACCATCTCTACTCAGGCACTTGGAAAAAGAGGCGATCTAATTGTCATGTCATGGAACTTGGTCAAAGTACTATGGGTCGGGTTAGGCCTTATGATTTAAATAACAAATTTAACCTCTGGAAAAAGGAAGAGGTACCATTTCTACTCCTAAACGTCCAAATTATCCGCTAATGAAAGCTCTAATCCCCCGAAATATTCTCCTGTGGCTCTGTCATGCAGAGACATAGTGCCACGGCATTGTCGTCCACACAGCTCCTTTGGGGTGAGGAAGGGGACCCCAAATTGCTGCCTCTCGTTACGGTATGGTCAGCTCCAGCCTCCTCTGTTGATAATGACTGACCGCTCTGTATTTTGCATATCATAAGAAGTTTCCTCCCCTGTTAATGGCCAGCTTCTGCTGTTGCCTTTTGCAGTTGGGCATTCCTTAATTAGGACTACTTACTATTAATCTGACAGAAAATAATGAGGAGTCCCATGACGAAGGTTTGATCGACTCCAGGCTGCACAACAAGGTTGAGCACATCGTCTCCTAACATGATTCCCGAAGTTGCTTGTTTTCTTGCTGCCTGCAGCATTGCCATATTGAAAAAATGAGTGAATATTTTTATGTTTTTTGTTATAGATTTTGGGAGGAATCTGATAAACAATATATTCTAGAATTTCATAAACAATAACATGTTAAATAAAAATCCATACTTTCTACTTGGCTATTAATCTAAAATCATTATAAATTAGATAGAAAACCAACCTGAGCGATAATTTGTCGAGAGGCACCGAATACTGTGAACAAGGAGCTTGACTTGCAGAAAGATCCTTCGATTTCATAGTCGCAAACCTTGGTATTCTGTTTCTTTGCAGGATTTAACACTACTTTGGCAGAGGGTTTGCTGGAGAAGAGTATCGACACCGATTTTACAACGCTAAATGCTGGTTTAATGCCATACCCACAACAGTCCCCTCTAAATGCTTCCCATCGATCCTTGACACTCAATCTCTGCTTATCCCACAAAACAAATTCAGCCAACGATGCAAATCTATGAAATGTACTCAAACTGCAAGATATTGGAATTAATCTAATTAAGCCAAAAGTACCTTGTGTCGGATAGTGAGCAGAATTTTCCCCACCGCATCCATGAGAAAGAGTTCATGTTTTGCAGAATAATTATCGACTCTGAAGACCAAATCTCCAGACGAATTGAAGACTGTGAAACCATTGGCATTGAAGATTAGGGATCTCTTCCAAACTGTGAAGGTTGCAGGAGAGAAAGAGGGAGGGGGAGTGTGCATTTCACAAAACTTGTCATGGGGGGCAGTGGAATCTGACACTTCCGGGGGACAGGAGACACGAGGATGCACTTGTGGCATTCTTCCTTCGGTTCGATCACGGAGGCAGCGAAATGGAGGAGAGGACGGAGCCGCTTGCAGCAGCACTGAACTTAAGGAACACTTTTGATTTACCATTACTATGGGAGTTCCAGAAGTGAATATATATCTCAGTTTCTATAAAGTTTCTTGAGATCTTTGGTTGGCTACAGAAAGAGGGTATCAGCATCTGCAACGTGTGATGTCATCATCAGCTACTTTTCTTCAGAGCAATAAACTCACTATTGCCACGTAGAGTGACGATGTGATACACGCACAGAAATTGAGTCAAAATAGGCGGCAGAGGATCAAATCCAAGATCCGGGGAGCTCTTAAAGGAAACCCAGTACTTGGCTTCTGTAATGTCGGTTCCCCCTCCTCCACTAGTGTGACACCACATGTCGAGTAGTGGCGGAAGGTTCCATGCATTGTACTGCTAAACCAACCACAATTGCAAATGTGCAGATTTGGAAGCCAAAAGTGCAGATTTGGAAGCCAAAAGTATATATAGTGTGCTTAGCGAAGCGTGTAAATTCCTGTTGCAAACCCATGATTAATGGAAATTAAAGTATAAGTAACGTACTTAGCGAAGCAGGTCGGACAGAAAGAGTTGATTCATGGACCAACACGAACCCTCAGGTGATGCACACTAACAGGGGACACCGGGGAGGGAGGCAATACATGATGGACACCACCATCCATCGGCCAAAGTGAGAACCATAATAATACTTTATTTGAGGGTGTTAATTTCCAGCATATAAATTTAACATAAGTTAAAGGAACAAATTTTTTAGAGTGTAAATTTTTTTAAAGTATCATTGTTTAAATTATATTTTTAAATGTTATATAATATATGGAATCAAATAATTTTTTTAACGATAAATTTTATAAAATATATTTTTTTATTATATAATATATTATTTTTTCTTTTATATTATTTAATTAAAGCATAATTTATTTATTTTTATTTTTAAAGAGCATGTGTCAATTCAATAGATGTAGGTGAAAAATGGTTGGTTAACTAGTGACATTCCAAGTCACCCCCTTTAGCTCTATACAATTATTAACTTATTTATTGATGATTGTGCTAAGATATAATTGCATTATGGTTGTTATTGTTTTACTTTAGTCATTGTGTGTCTTCGAAGAGATAATGGTGTTCCATTTACACAAGCAACAATTTTAGATGGATGCATGTTAATGATGGTCTTTCATGACATATTAGTCGCAATACAAATTTAGAAAAACAACAATATGTAAAATGAAGGATGAGTGGAGATACTTGCACAATGAATTTGAAGATGGTGTAAAAAGATGAAATGTGGACAAATGAATTAGCTTTCTAAATATATACTTTTTTTTATGGAAATTGTGTTTTGTGAATTTTGAGTTTTTCTATAGGTATGTTATTTTACATGAAAAATATAATTCATATGTTTCCATTAGTGCAAGTTTTGAGTACGTAAATGATGGCATCTTGCTACAAAAACTTGTAGAGTTGTGGAGAACATAGTATTCTTGTGCACAACTATTCAAGATTTATGATCTTAATTATATATATGTGTGTGTGTATGTGAAAATATATATACGAAGCCATTATATCCTTGAAATTACAAGGCCTTCAGTGTGTGCCCCCTAAAAGGGTTTTAATATCAAACAACCCACTTTTTATTTTTTTATCAGATTGTAGGTCTTAATGTCCTCTAATGCACATATAATTTTTTTCCAAACGGTTAAGGCCCAAAAAAGTTATAGTGGAAATAGATGAGAGATGTATTTTAAGATTTTGATAAATTCCAAAAGAAAAATGTATTAAAAATAATAATCATTGTTAATTATATATATATAATCTACATGGATGATTCTATATGTGTATTTAGTTTCATGAACAACTAATTTGTCTTTCTTAATGAAAGAGGGGGATGGTATGAGGGAGGTAGAGATAGAGAAGAATAGAGGGAAGGAGAAAGAATAGAGTTGGAAGGAAGAGAGAGAGGTAATGGGGTGTTGCTATTAAGTAAGGACGGAGAGGGATAAAGAAATAGAGGAAGGCAGGGGGGAGTGGGGAGGGATGAGGGGATAGAGAGAGAGAGAAGGGGGTGGAGGGGGGAAGGGGTGAGGAGGCAAAGATAGGGGCAAAGTTGGATGGGGAAGAGAGGGGGTGGAAGAGAGTGAGATAGATAAGGTGAGAGAGAGAGAGGGGCAAGAGGGGGTGAGGGGGGGGGATAAGGAGAAGAGAGAGAAGGATAGAGAGACATAGATATAGCTGCGAAGAGAGAGAGAGAGAGAGAGAGAGAGAGAGAGAGAGATAATTAGAGGGAGAGAGGAACAAACACAGGGAGCAAAAGAAGGGATATATAAATAAAGCTTGAGGAGGTTGTAATGAATCTCACATGCACACTAATTATTATTATTTTTAAATTATAAACAATAATTTGTTTGTTTAATAAAAGATTTCTTCATTTCTTAATAACACCTTCTTTTGTTATTGATGACTACTTCTATTGAAATTTAAACAACATATATTATTATCTCATTTATATATTTTATATAAGTGTTTTTTAACTTCAACCTAACATTTAAATTTTATCCCTTGTTAAAAGGGTTTTTACATGATATTGGAATTTACCCACTGTGTAATTTGTAATGCATTACACTTAGCATGAGAAACCAATAACTACACATATATGCTTCAAATACTTTATCTTATTCTTATTAAAATATGGATCTTAGTCCATTTTGAATTCAATATTTGCATATACTATCAACTATAAGTACTATAGTTATGCACTTGTAACATAATTCACAAACACCATTAGTTACCATGGATTAATAACACTATGCCATACATTTAAATTTTATCCCTTGTTAAAAGGGTTTTTACATGATATTGGAATTTACCCATTGTGTAATTTGTAACTAGCATGAGAAACCAATAACTACACATATATGCTTCTAATAATTTATCTTATTCTTATTAAAATATGGATCTTAGTCCATTTTGAGTTCGATATTTGCATATACTATCAACTATCATGACTATAGTTGTGCACTTGTAACATAATTCACAAACACCATTAGTTACCCTGGATTAATAACACTATGCCATACAAATAACTCGATGCAATGGTTAATAAGACTTTGCCATGGTTTGATGTAATGGATTTATAACACTTAGCCATATAAATTTCTTGACCTTTTTTATTTTTTTAGATGTGGTATTATATTTAAGTTTATGGTTCAACGTTTTGTGATTAGGTGTGTGTAATTATTTAAGATTCCTGCAAATTGTTCCACACATACATGTGGCACTGGTTGGAGCATCCAAGTGTTGTACATTTGACCTACCAGATCCAAGTTGTAGGTTAAACTACACAGGGTCAATAGTGATAACTGAATTAACGTTTCTAGAGGAATTAATGACCTTTGTGTTTACCCGACCTCATTCATTCCATGACTTTTCCTTCGATGTTTACTCTGATCTGCAGCTAATGTGCCAAGGCAGTTTTTCTTTGTTGTTGTCACATAGTTCACTTGTGTTACTTTTATAAAGTTTGAACATGATGTTGGTTTCTCGTCTGTCGAGGTGTTGTGGTGAAATCACAACACCCCGATTTTAAACTTATTTATTTCAAATAATGGGGATTCTTTCCATAAATTTTGGCCAAATCACCTTTTAATGTTTTTTTTGGTTAAGTGTCCTACAATTTTGCCAATTTTTTTATTTTGTTCAGATTCTTCTTTTGATTGCTTCATTGAATTCGACTTTCCACTAGATTTCCATCGTTTCTTGTTTCATCTCATTTGGTTACACAATTTGCAAATGACGCTCCTCCAATGTTTGATCATTTTTATTGCCTAAGCTAAAAAATGTACAAAAATGTGTATTATTTTAATTTTTGTAAATTAATTGTAAATATTGATTTTTAGTTAATTTTTATTGATTAATTCATTTTGCATAATATTCCTACAAAATCCTTGCATCCAAATTGTAAAACAATTAAAATTATGGTGTTTTCAGATTTCAAAAATTTATTTCAAATCCCAATTTAAAAAAAATTACGATATCTAAAATCATAAATTTATAAATAGCTGTAATTCCTAATATCAAGACTTTTATTACCAAATAATTGTAGTTCTTTTTATTATCTAACATTAAAAATGGTTGTAGTTTGTGATTAGGAGGGAGGGTCGGCCCTCCCCTCCTCCTTCACATCATACTTTATCCCTTATATATTCCTCACCTTGGAACATATACTCATCGTAACTTAATTTTAATAAAACCCCGATTCTCTTACCTCCGATGAGGACCTCGGAGCTTTTAAATCTTGGAGCACCAATTTAAAAACCCTCGATGTAACAAAACCTCCCATGCCTGATATCGTATTCCTCCAATGACTTCACTCCTTATCCCTCCTCGCTTCACATGCCCTTGTAACTCCGAGTCCACCTTATGCCTCCATTTCATTATATTATAAAGTCCTCCTCATACCTCCCTTTAGTCTCACCGTGAGCCATGGTAATGGAGCCAAAAGGCCACTTAGGCCCATTTGTTGGAGCTGATAGCCACTAACATCATGACATGTATCACATTTTTTTTATTATTTTAATTAAATCATTGTTTTATATATTTTGTTATTATAATATATTATTAAATTGATAATTTAATAAAATAATTTAATTTTTAAGTAATTTGTAATTAATTTAAATTTGTAATTAATTAATTATTTTTAATTATTTGGTTAATTAACTATTATTACTTTAATTTATTAGGCTTAGATTTTTAATTAAATTTGCTTAATTTTAGCCAGGCACACCTTTTCCAGAACTCTGATATTTTTAACACTTTAACATCGGAAAGACATATCTCAAGATTCATTCAACCAAATGAAGCTTTGCAATAACTCGTTGGAAAGCTAAGACAGAGGAGAACAATCTGGCGTATTCAATTTTAGCAAATTTCATCACTTAATAACCTAGAAACCCAACATAAGAAAATGTGACGAATTTACAACCAAAAATTAGTTTTTCTATTTTGATTTGGGCAAATTTCGTTGTACTGGAGAAACCGTTGTCAATAATTCATTCCTAGAAATACCCAAAGGTCGATCTGATCCATTTCAAGCAATCATAGCACAAGAATTTCTTTGGATTTTAATTTATTTTTAATTTAACAATTTGTTGAGAAATGGTTTGATTTCTATTTTATGCACCAATTTGTTTTAATTTTTGAATCTTGTTTGGTTTTTGGGAGGAGAACAATTGGGGAGATGAGGAAGAGAAGACTTGGAGAAATAGAATTGCAACTGCAAGAAGGAAAGAAGAATTTTGGCCAATTAAAATGTATTAGAGCAAATTTAGTCTCCAACAACTCTCTCATTTTGATTTTCTTTTGTCATTATAAATATGACTTTCGTAAGAGGGAGAATGATGTGGGAGGGGGGTTGTTCTATATATAAAACTCGAGAAGGCAGTTCTCTACAAAGAGGGGTGATATTTGCACTACTGTAGGGATTTTTTTTTTTTGTAGAGAATTAGCTACTTTGGATTAGTCTTATGGAGATTAAACGAGTTGTATTTTAGCTCTAAAAATTTCATGCTATCATGAAATTTATTGAGAATTCCATGTCCTCAAAGGCTTTGATCAGCTATTTAGTTCTTGTACACTATTGTAGGAGATAGAGGCTGATTGACGGCTTGCATTTAATAAAATTTGAGGTAATTCTTGACTGAGATAAGTATGTTTTTCTGAAACTTTGCACTACTGTAAATTCATTTAATACATGCTTGTTTCAATAATTTGAAAGCTATCTTTTAATAATGGATTTAATTGTTATCAAGTTAAATTATGAATTTGAATAGATAAACATAACTTGTTAACTATTTAGCAAATTCATGTCAAGTTTATCTTGGTTTTAATAATGACTGTTTTATGAGAACTATTTCCTTAATGCAATCATATCTTTTTAGTTTGAATTCATTTTATTTGAATTTGGATGTACGTGTACCATAAATCTGATGACTACTCATCAGATAGTTGAATACATATACTTTCTTAAACTAGTAACAAGTCTTGGAACTATTTCCTTGGCTTATTGACTTAATTTTTTATTCCAAATTCAAAGCTGGTTCAAATCTTTTTTTTTTTACCCTGCTCTTGGTTGAGAGAGGGACTAATCCTTCTTTCAATTGAGATAGATTTAGGATTTAATTTATGTTACTTAGAGTAGATTTTCATTTAGATTTAATATTGCATTCTAGAATTCCTCTTACACCGGGGCATACTTTGGAGTGGCCTGGATGAACCATTAATTTAGATTAAGGATCACTTTCTTGCATGAGCTCTACAAGAGGCTGATATGATGTCTCTTGCCTATTGGCAAGTAATAAACATACTATAAGCCAACAGAGAAAGAGAGAGGGTAACTGGACCCAATTGAACTAGTCAGAACCACCATTCCAAACAGAAAGGAAGATGATTTAAGGTCCCGACCGGGTGGTCTCCCTTACATGTTGATAAGTTCATTTTCGACCATCAACATTTTTTGCGCTAGAAGGAGGGCCTGACAACTTGTTGTCTTTTATAGTTTTTGTATTTTAAAGTTTTTATTTAATGACAATGGCTCCTCTAAAACTTCCAATACTCCACCATAAATTGTAAGATACTTGTCAAAATTAAAATATAACATTAAGAGGAATATTTCTTAATTTGATCATGCCTTGCAATTTATTCAAAATCTTGCAAATTCTACTTTTCGTGATATTGATGAAGGTATTTTCTATAGAATTTTTACTCTTACATTCACATGAAAAGACATATGATGGTGTCAATCACTTCCAATTGCCTCTACTCACAGTTGGGATCAATTTATCAAAAAATTCCTTTATGAATTTGATGTTTATGATTATGAACAGGTATGTGATGAACTTGAAGATTTCTTAAGGTGAATATTTCATAAATTTTACTATTAGATTTTGATTAAATTGTTTAAGATTCAAAGTTGAAGATAAGCCTTTAGAAATTAAATGGTTGGATTGGTTTCGATACATGTTCTCTCTTCCTTGCATTCCTAATCCATATAAAACTATTACAAGCTTTGATGAATCTTTTGCAACCTTTATTAACATAATTGAGAATTACAATATGGAGGTGCATACCAATCAAGATGAAGTTTCCTTTGTCATGCATGATCAATTCTTTCACTTAATACACACCTCTTATAGCATTAATAATGATCAGTATGCTCTCCCTCATGTTAATGAAACACAGTCACAAAGTTTGGTAATCAACCCCAAGAAGATACTAGTAATAATATTGAAAAATGACTTGCCACGAAATCTGAAAGTCACTCTGAAACTAATTCAGAAAACCAGTCATTAAATCAGCAAGGAATTTCAATAATGTACTATTAGCTACAGATATTTCTGAATATTATCATGTTGATAAAATACAAAATTCAAGGAAGTTGGACAACATTCTTAAAGAAAGCATAAGTAGATAAATGTATGATCAATAATATGAAATTTGTAATGGAGAAAACACACAAGAATTTGCAAACAAAGATATTTTCAAGTTCATTTCTTCTAACTCTCATTTTTTCCTTTATCCTGATATTTTTGTTGATAGTGATTCATCTCCTCTTTACAATGATGTTGTCCTAGAAAATAGAGATGTCGATATAAATAAATTTCCTATTAGTTTTTATCAAGATAAAGAGACAATTATTGATCATTCTTCTAAAATTAATGAACATGTGCTTAATAATTCTTGTTGTTTTGATAAATCATTTGGGAATGAAAAGAATCCTATGGAATATTGTGAAGTCATTTATGACGATTACTTTAAAATTGAGGATGTTGATTTATCTTAATCTTCATTAAAACCTCATGGTCAAAGTCAAATCATATTTGAGAATGAAGAAAACTCTAATTCAGACATTGTTTCAATTGTTTCTCATTTTCAAACAATTAATCATTTTTGCAATTTCAACATTTAAGAATCCATCCCAATTTATGATTCCTACGGTGATAAGGTTCTCACACTTATTCATAGTCCTAAATCTTTCTCTGTCTCACAAGTTGACACCGATGATCTTTCTAATTGTTCTATTTTAGCTAGTGCTTGTGAGAAGGAAATTACTTCAAATCACTCCAAATTGTTTTGTAACATTAGTTGTAACAATAGTGTAAATTATGATTTTATTTTATTATTTTTCCTTTATTTATTTTGATTGTTTTTATATTTGTTTTCTGTTTTTATTTTTCAATTTTTAGGAGTCATTCGCTGGCATATGGAATAATTAAGTGTTAAAAATTTGTAATATGCATTATTAGAATGTGAAAATGAGTCTCAAATTTTAGATAATGACCACCAACATCTATTGATTTTCCAATTCCATTTTATGGTCATGTCTTATGAGCTTACTTTCCATTCTAGAGTGCATTGTCAACATGAATCGTCACTTTTGAGTATATTGATTCAATATGTCCAGCCTCTTAGTTTAACCAATGATCTTCTGATAGATTCATTAAGCTCCCATCTGACTTTGATTGATCCATTTTAAAGTTGTTTGGGAGCTTCATTTTCACCGAAGATCATTAATGTCTTGTTTTATGTAAATAACACTAATGGTTGTTCAACTTCTCTTTCATTAAACCTATTATTTTCTCTCTCAAATACTCATCCTTATTTTTATCATCCCATAGATATTTGGTTGAAGGAAACTTTTCAAAAGAGAATGTTTGTAAATAAGTTGTTTTTTATAAATATGTTAGCAATTAGTGTACTCAGTACATTCAGATTTATTTATGTTTGTTTAATTATCATTGTATTTTTTTTACTGATGTTTACCCCGTACATACATGCATGAGATAAAATATTTGAATGGTTACATTGGAAGTATGACTATACTTAGTCATGTTTCCTTTCATCCAGTTACGAATAGGGATAGATTAATTTAGATTTAGATTCCTTTCATGTTTGTATTTATTTCATTATTGCATATTTTTAATAAGCATGTAATGGGCCTATGATGCTTCCTGATTATTTACTCCATTATCTAAAAAAGAGTATTTGAAAAGTATGATTGCTTAAATTATGCTTATGTTGTGATTTCTTATTCTTCTTGATGAAGATTCATCACATTGTTGAAATTTGCAAAGAAAATTAGGAAGAGTGAAGTTCTAAAGAATCTTTACAATCAAGTGCTCTTGAGAAATTAAATTTTCAATTCATAAGCATTTCTATATGCCACTTTTCCCAATCTTTTCCTTGAATGTTATTATGAATTAAATGCATATCAATAGCTCATTACTTAGTAGTTAATTTAGATTAAATAGATGATTTTGAACATATGAAAAATTGAATATAATACCGGGTAGAATGTCAATATATATAAGGTACTCTTACAATTCGACTCTTCCAAGTATGCATAAACATGTTCATCTTCATCTATTTTTAGTTTTCTCTTTTTCATAGTTTATTTATTATTTTTGTTTTGCTTCTTTGCAGGTCCTCATTGGCTTGATTTTGGAGACTTGATTTTCACAATCAAATTTAATTAGCTTTTGAAATAAGCAAGCAACTAGCATATTTGAAGTCACAAACATGTTCAGGGAAGTATTTTCTTTCTTATTAGGATTTTTTGCATTATGTATTGGGGTTTCCTTTCATATTTCCTTTCTTTGTAAAATTGCGAGATGAGTCAATAATCATATTTTGCCTCTCATTGATGTAGCCAAAATGAAATGTTTGGATGTATCTTATTCAAATTTTTCATGGGTCTACAACTTCTCGCATTTTAAATTAAAGATGGCCCATAAGCAAATGAAAATTGAATAACAAAATCTTGCAGTGGTTTTCAAAGTATTCCATCCACCTTTACCCATTCAAAATATTACATCAACCGAAATTAATTTGAGTCTTCATACTACAATAATTTATTTGACTCTTTAGTCTTTATTATTTTGGATGTCTATTTTGAAAAACATATTTTGAAATTTTCCTCTCGAGATCCACAAGGTCTATTTAATTTTTCTGGCTAAATTCATTAGTCTCGGAATCTCATAAAGATACATTTAGTTGTGAGTTCCCGATACTCAAGTTTACTTTGTTTTTCATTTAAAGGATATTACGAGAAAAAGTTTTCATACCAGTTCGCTATTATGAATCAATCTATTTTCTGCTCGAGTTTTCTTTTTTCTCAAAAGCCTATTTTTACAGACAAATGTAAGTTCTTTTGAAACCAATTTCATAAAACTTTAAAGTTATTTTCTTATCAGAACAAAAGCTATCAGAGCCATTTTATAAAATTCTTATGAGATTGATTCCATAAAACTCTTATATTTGAATACCCGATGTGCAATATTTTCACATCATACATTAAAAGGAATTCACTATCGGGCATATTTGATATCGTAAGTTTTATTTATAAAAAGTTACGAATTTTTTTTGTTTTGAGATCTTGCTTCCATTTAATATTCTATATATTAGGACTTCTTATATCGAAAGTGTAATTCAATTAAACTTCTGAAAAGTAATTTTACTAAAAACATTTATGAAGAAAATGATTTGTTTATCAGAGTTTTTTTCATCAAGAAATTTTTGGAAATCTTGTTTAGCAAAGCACTTACCTTTGGCGCATCATTTATTGATGCCTTCTATATTAGGACCTCTTTTAAAATTGTTACAAGATGTTACCTTGCCAAAATTTAGTTTCTCAATAGATCTTTTCCTTTATATTTAAATATTGCTATCGGAACATATTATATTGGAGCTTTTGTTGCTCGTAGTATCTATATCAGATATTTCTATTTCAGAGCATTGGAATATCATAACTTCATTTCAAATCCATTCCGGATATCCCCACTCTAAAATTTAGTGTGGCAATTCTCACGTATTCTGGCATCTTTTTACTTAAAGTAATATAAGAGAGGTTTGGGTTCCAGGCAGATGTAATAAATTAAAATGGTGAAAAGGCAAAGAAAAAGACACTCTTGAGCAACTACTATGTTAATGCAGTCAGCTGGTAAGCAAATTTGGAATATGCAATGGTAATGGATCGTGATTGATTTATGCTTGGGTTTTTGATATATCACTCTATACTTATCATGAAAATATTCATGTCCTTTCCTGGTGTTCACAAATTGTTGTTACATTGTTTGGTACTTGGTCTTGATTCTTGACATTTTATAAAATCATGGAGCGGATATGAAATCTGAAAAACAAAGAGAACAATTCCACTACAATTCATAAAGTAGCATATTTTCATTCTCATTTCTGATGGAGTTTTTTTACTTCTGATTCCTTAAACATGAGACATCATTTTCCTAGTTTTACTACTTGCTTTAATTTTTATTTAATAAGTTATGATTTTGGCCCAATGAAAACTACATTGAAAGCCACTTCTTCATGCTTTTACTTCCAATTAAAAGAAAAGGTTAGATTTTGTTGGAGAAACTCGATTTCTCTCAGGTAAAATTTTAAATAAATTTCTCCAATGGTAAGTTTCTTATGCTCACTTTCATTCTTTTAATTTTCTTTACATTTTTGGTTTCAACTTTGTTTTTAATTTTGTTGATCTCAAAATTTGTTTTTCAAGACATCAAAAATTTCTTTGCACCCCTATCATCTTAGATTTGGCATTCATTCTCTTTTGTTTTGTTACCTTTCGAGTTTTTGGAGAAACAATAATGATCCTCATTAAGTCAACTAAATGGGGGAGTCCCTGAACCTTTTAATTTTCTTCACAAGCGTTATTTTTGTTGAAAATTTGTTAAGATGCTTTTTATGCAGACAAAGACTTCTCATTTGGCTTAATTTCACCACATGACTACTATTTACCTTACAATTTGGAAGCCTAAATGTTTGTAACTCTGCAAAATAAATTTTATTAAAATATCAACATAAGGTGAATACTCACATGGTTATATTATTTTACTCTTTTGTTAAGGTATCTGTATAGTTAGTCTTGTTGGAGTTGTCTTTTTAATTTGGGCTTTTCCTTCTTTTTCTTCTTCTTGTTTGACATTTTTGTAAGTTTGTTGCTGATTTCTTTTACTTCAGTTTGGATTTATTTTCCCTTTTTGTTGATTGATGATAGTTTGGTTTTAGTGACTCCGCCAAGCTTTATGTCGCAGGTTTTATAGTCAATTCAATGTTCTTAAATTGCTTACATAAATTATTGACTGGAGTTGCTAAACTTGTGAAGTGCAAGTGCACTATATATGATAGAAGCCTTTTTGAGTATATTAAGATGATGATCGTATTTGTTTTAGGGATTTTATTTATTCCTATGTTCCTAATGAAAATTGAAGATTTACAATTAAATTCCTACAATCAAATCTTGGAAAGGAAAGTAAGACAAGCTATCATGATCCTATTTAAATGACTATTGTTAGTTTCAAAAGAATTACTATGAAAGGTGATGGGAAAGCAAAAATACTTTATAAATTCTTGTGAATACTTCTTAAAGATAAATTGTGTTTTTGAAAAGAACTAAAAATAAAGTTATTCTGGAATCTATAAATAAACTACTTATGTTCTAGAAAGACAATTATTTCTGCTCTGAAAATAATCTCTTCTATTCATGAATAAATTTATAAAGAAATGTATGTTAAGATCTAAACACACTGCAATTAACAATTCTATTTGAAATAATAGATCGAAAACATAATGAATTCTATTTGATCAAATGTAATTTCTATGGAAAGAAGAGGGTTTTATACATAGTCCTATTTTAGAAAGCATACAAATGACTTGAAATTGACAAACAACAAACGAAATACTGTAAACAAATAATGACAAGTAAATTGAAGTTGCGATAATGTAATTATGGAAATAACAAAAGCGAAATGAACTGAGCTAGAAATAAAAGAAAGAACCTCGACTATATGTAGGGGCCCACTACAAAACAACAGGTTTTAAGACTTTAATTCAACAACTAAATGTGCATGAGATTGACGAGAATACTTCTTCAATTAAAAAGAATAGATTTATGAAACTTCAAACTGTTAATTAATTATTACATATATGTGTCCTCAATTTTTGTTTTCTGAGTTATATATATAGAATTCATGCTCAACAGATTGAGAATTTTATAACTTAGAAACTTAAAATAATCCTAATCTGAATTATAATCTTATAAGGGAGAAATAATGTTTATTGACGATTTGCTATTTGGAAAGAAAGTTGGAGAGTGATGATCTATTTCAACTCTCCCTGCTTTATTTATCCATCTATTGTCCTTCTTCTTTGACTGTGCCACTAGGTGATTTCCTTGATGATTTGGCTCAGGCGATAGGAGGAGATCCATGAGGAGATCAATCCCCATCTACCCATGTGCTTCCCTTTTTGGTTGATGTATTGGAATCTGACAAACCATGGAGATAGCTGCGAAATCATGAAACAACTATAGAATCGTCTTAATTATGTAGCTATTACAATATTTTAACTTAATAATAAGGAACATTAATAAATATGAAAGGTAAGACATCTGAGTACATTACCATATCAAATTCTATAGTTTTATTGTTTATTTGAGTTGATAGCAATGATAAAAAGAGGAAAGATGGATGGAAATGGTGTCAAAAACAAAACAATCATGAGACTCTACATTCCCCCATGCTAAGGTCTTTGCATGTACTCATGAAAAACACAAAATTGATGTCTCCTGTTTAATTACTGCATTTCTTTTGAGACCTTTGCAAATACATCCCACTTCATCTTTTTCCCTTTCTTTCCAACCGGTGTTATTGATGTAAAGACTCTGCATTTTGTGGGTGCGGAGCACGTAGTTTGTAAAAGAGTCAGAGGGTTGTCTGCCCTCAATTTTGTAATATAATGTCAGCTATAGAGATATACCCATGGTACACAGACCATGGTGTTAGAGCCTAGATCGACCTTGGGCTAAAGGGAGGCAATCCTAGGATAACCACAAACCAAGCTTAACCTAGTAGCTAGCCCTACCAGGTCGGGAGAGGGCTCTCTCCTTATGGATCTCAGTCAAATTGACTGGATTAGATATGGATCTTAGGCTTGGTATAGTAGCTCATAGGATTTGATTGGATTTGTTTTGGGTCGAAACAGTAAGAGAAAGGATGATTTGGACTATGGAATCAATGTTAGTTTCTACCAGAAAACCTGGGGAAAATTAAGTTCCATGTTCATCCAAGTGAAGATTGTAAATGTGAGATGTATAGGAGAGAAAGCCCACTGCCCTGCAGGCATCAAACAAAGAATGAATCTGCAATAGCAACTTTACAAGAGGTTTCTCAACAGAGCATCTAGCAAAGGATGAATTCTGCTAAGACAACCATTACAACTAACAGCAAAATCATCATGAAAGAAGCATAATTACGGATTAATTCCTAAAATGTCACTTAGATAATGCTGTAACAAGGCAGAAAAACATAATGTGTAAATGAATTACAGGAAAAACATACTAAACATCAGCACCATGATAAATCCCAGATCCAAAGGGCAAAAGACTGCTTTATTAAAATGATATTCAAGAAAATTTTATTTAGTGCCAAGCAGCCTCTCTGCTGCCAAAATCGAACCTATACACCATGAAATTCATAAAATTTATACATTTAGCTCATCCATATATTAAGGTAATTGAGCTCAACCATCTTTTTCAAAATAGAATCAGTTACATTAAACTTGGACTGAATTTCTGAAAATAGGTGATGAAGATGAACTTGTATCTCCTAAACCATAGCATCTGTTACAAAACTGAAAGAATTTTTGTAGATAAGGTAATGTTGGAGAAAAAACTCTCTCAAATTTTGGAAATTCATTTCCAGTTGCTCAGAATCTATGCTACAAAATAATCTCTAAAACAAAAAATCATTAAAAATTTAAATCTGTGAAAATGAGCTGTAAAGATCTAGTCACATATCCAAATTCATGATACCTGTGAATAGACTGAAAGAGGTTTTTGTTATATGGCTCGTGGTTAAAAAAAACCTCCTTGGGGTTTTCAAAATTACTTTCCATCTATTGTAAAATGGCACCACACTAAAATGACTAAAACAGTAAAATAAATGAAAATTTTGCTTTGTTTTAATGTAGGCTCCAAATATCACTACATATCTCGCACATAGTAGCATTTGTACATAAACTAAAGGAGGTTTTTGTTATTTGGTATGTGATGGACAAAAAAATATTTTACTTTTGAAAAATTCCATACCATTATTTCAGAAACTGATCTTGTACTAAACTTGTCATTGTGTGCAGCAACTGACCTCAAAACATGCATAACCAAGAATCACTCATTCATTTCAATCATATCTTCTGATCCAGAAACCAGTTACAGGAGTGTGATATACTGTTGGAAATATTTTTCCAAGCTTCTTCTGATAGAAATACTTAGGATATTATTTGCACTGAATATCATGTGCAAAACATCTCTGAAAACCAGACATAGTAAGAGCCCATTTTGATCCCCGGTGACAGGCTGCGAAGACTGGAACTAACACATGGGATTGTATAAATAGTGCGAGGCTCTAAGTAATCAATAGATCATGGAATAATAATGATAAGGATGAAGATTTGAGTCATATATGAAGGGTAAAGTCTAGTTTTGGGTCGTAGATTAGGAGAAGGCTCTGCAGCTGAGTGCGCAAAGGCCTAGTAGTCCATAGTCGAGTGCACGGACCCCTGCAGTTGAGTGCGCAGGGCGAGTCAAGTCTGTCACAGTTGGAGCATTGATAAAGAGAAGTTTCATATACATTATGTGTATTTATTTCCTGTTTTATGCATCTGTTACATTGAATATACATTGCACTTTTAATGCTTATATAATGCGCAAATATGTTTGAATTTGTTGATTAAGTGAAAGCAAGGTAGAATATCTGTTTACGTGAAGTTAACTAAGATATTTAAGAAGATAAGTAAGATACACGGTATATATTGGGGAAATAGTGTAGTTCACTACCATAGCAGCGCGAAAGCATCTCAGCCCCTGGTTAGGGCTACGTGAAAGACGATTATAACAGATTGTGAGGGTATTGAAGGTTAGAATAGTGTGTGAAGTAAACTGCATGAAGATAGGCACAGTTGGACTAAATAGACACCTCAGATGTCTCAAGGGTGCAAAAACTTGGTTCCAGCAGCCCCCCATACTACTTCGAGTGAGACTTCAGTTTGCATTCCACAAGCTGATGCCAAAAGGGCCAATAGTGTAGGGATTTATTTGGCTAATTAACTCTAAACCTGGGTCAGGCCCCAACAAGCCAACAAGTCGTTACGTTTCGGGGACCAGAATCTGCATAGATATGTCTGATGTCGTATCTTTGGAATCCAACTAAGAAGGAAATTGAAGGTTGGTTGGACAAAAGAATTCACGAGTTCGCGGCGCAGGAGAACAGGAACCTATGACTGTAAAAATAAGAGTGGTTGGACTGCTAGCTGTACACGGAGATCCACGAAATTTTCTTCGCGTCCTTCCCTATTGAGCTATACTAGTGGATCACGAAGCTAGCAAATAGCCAAGGGAGGTGGTTAGTGCGAAGGTTGAAAGAATTGGAGAAAATGATCGCACGTGTCGTTCATCATTATCTCGATTGTATTACAGGATGATTCATTACTAAGTTCATGGCTAACACCTCAGTTAGCTATAGCGAGATAGAACAATGCTTTCTCAAGGGACTGCGAGGTAAGTACGTAAAGTCTTTGAATACTTGGATTAAAATTCTATTGTGCAAAAAGAGGGTTATGCAATTACCTTGATGTTTGGGGCTATTTAAAGTGGAAAAGCTTATAGGAACGAAGGAAGTTAGGGACCAGAAACTAACCCCTTGATTTCATCTCTGTGAGGGGATGAGGAAGACCTCACGAAGGTCTCACTAGGATGTGCAATCCATCTGATAAGGAAAAGAATTCCGCGAATACCACCACTACCCACACCACCACTAGCTTCACCACCATCACCTCCATCTTCAGCCGTACCACCTCCACCACCACAGCGATTCAATATGGAAAGCATAGTGAAGTTGCATGTGTTCAAAGGGTTGGGAAATGAGGATCTGGACCAATTCTAGTTCGTGGTAAGGGCTGTATGGGAAGTGAAAGGAGTTACAGATGACAATATAAAGAAAGCAACACTGGTTAGCGCCCTGTAGGACCATGCACTGACCTGGTATATTAAGCACTCCAATGATAATCCGAATGTGGGAATCGCAGATATCCAAGCAGCATTAAATAAAGAATTTAGCAGACTAAAGTACGAAGCACAATGAATCATTGTATTCAAAGAGATAACGATGCTACCAGGTGAGACTCCTTGGGAGTTGGATTAGATGCTGAAATGTATAGTTCATGAAGCTAATATGAATCTAACGGATGGACAGCATCACGAATGGTTTGTAGCTTCACTAATGCCACATCCGAGGGGTGCACTATCATAGCAGAAATTAATGACTCAGATAGAGGCCTTAGAGATTTTGATGAGGCTGTATGAGACCTTGATGCAGGATCCTAACTTGGGAGTTCAACAAATCAACACGTAGCTGAAGAATTTATGTCTTGAGATGCAGAGTCTAAAATAGGACAAGACAGCTCGACCAGAAGTGCGTGAAGAGGTGTGGTGTCTAAAATGCAAGGGTCTGGGTCATGATAAGGACCACTGTCCGGTTTTTGCAAATTACCTTGAAGGAGGAGGATCGATGCCATTAAGACCAGAAGCGCAAGCAGGACCTAGCGCAACACCTGCTTTGTGGTGCGCAATTTGTCAAATAGCTGGAAAACATGCCATGAACAAATGTCACTTGTTACAGAAGTATAGGAAAAATTCACAACAATTGTTTTGCAACTTTTGTAGGTTAGTGGGACATGATAAGTGCACTTGTAAAAGCTATGAGTTAATGGTGGATAGAACTCTCACCTACAGAGTTCAGGCTAAAATGTGGCCCCCTTGACCAGAATGCAGGAATGGTGTGAACAAGATTTCAAGGGCACAGACGAGGCTGAGGCGGAGGAGGACCTAGAAGAGGTCACGGACAGTTGATATGCTACAATTGCGGAGGGCCAAGACGTTATACCTGCGATCGTACGAATCCAGCACACCCATCGTATTTGTATTGAAACTTGTTTGATCATAAGATAGAAGATTGTCCTACACTAATAGCTAGGATACGCAACAAAGGAGCGCTATTGCCCCCCTGACTTAGAACCTACAAATGATGAGGTCTAAGCAGCGCGAGGAAGATTCGAATGTAAATATTGTGCTCCGAAGTGGAATCGTGATGGGAGATGACAAAGGTAGAAAACCAGAAGATAGCACTTGGGTTTGTAAAGATCCGACGAAAGAAGCGGAGTTTGATTTGGAGTGCACTCGAGAAACCTTCATGGAAGCTAAGAAGAGCTTCACTGATGCCTCCACATCAGGAAGCAAAGATACACCGGAGCTAGAGATGGACCCATCCATGATCACAACATTCTTGGAAACATGTATGAAGTTACTCTGCGACAGTAAAGCTATAGAAGAGTTATAGGAACTCATTAACAAATGTGTTGGGACTGCGCTAGGAGAACCGCATGTAGTCAGGAAGATCAGAAAACACAAGACAGGAACAGGAAGAGAAATGAAACTTATCGTGCAGTTTAGAGAATATGAGATGGATCAAGTCATCCTAGATTTAGGATCGAATGCAAATGTTCTACCGAAGTAGACATGGGAGCGAATGGGGAGACCTACGCTATAGTGGTCTCCTATTCAACTGCGAATGGTGAAACAATAGAAAATAATAACCTTGGGGTGATTGCAGGGAATAACCGTGGACATTGAGGGAGTGAGCACGCTAACAGACTTTGAAGGGATAGATATTGTTGATGACAGCAATCCCTACCCTACACTCTTGGGAATTGATTGGGCCACTAACATGAATGGGGTGATTAATATGAAAAAGAAGAAAATGATTTTTGAAAAGAAGTCACTACGCATAATTATACCCCTAGACCCTATTGAAGGATCATGCTATACAGAGCTGATGCACGACTATGAAAGTGATGATGAATTGGACTACATGTATAAAGTAACAATGTGAAACCAAGACTGGGTGAATCCCACCGTGAATGGGCGGATTACATGGGAGTGCAAAAGCTCCTGTACTTCGGATTCAGATGAGGAAACAGAGTGATGGCAGAATTGGTTACATGAGGCAACTACACTAAATTGTAATATGATGACAAGGTCGTTGTGCTATGTATCGATAGAAGTAAGAGACCTACCTACTTATGATGGCCTAAGTGAGGTAGATAACTTCTTGAATAAATTTGAAAGGGAGGTGCCGGAAAAGAAATGCTTCCAGGCCATGGAGTGGGTACTATGCGCTACACCCACAAGATGGTGGGGTACACACAAAGGGAGCTTTGACGACTTGTGCGAATGTAGGAGAATACTACGCATGCGATTTGGGAAGCCTAGGGTGTGATTGACAGACAAATATAATGGACGGGATGATCCATGTGTAAGTTTGGCTAGGTGGATGTAGGAATATGGAAAACAATCTATGTGGATGCACATAAACTCTGTGCTGAAGTGTATGGTCAATAAGCATGTGTTGGGGGGGAAAATGTGCAAATGGCTCTTAATGTTGGGGAAACACTATGTAGGAAGAACAATCGCATAGAAGGTTGTCCATGCAGAAGCATTCACCAAGATGTGCAACACGCTAAACAAGGTATGCAATGCACACCGAAGTGATTAGGACCTACGTGTACCCATAGTATTATAGGCTTATAGGATGACATGCAAGAAACTGATGAGATAGACACCTTTTAGGCTTGTCTATGGAGTGGAAGCTATAATTCCTATGGAATACATCATTCCTAGTCTGTGCATATGATGGACCGTGGAGCCCTAGAGTAGAGGCTCATGTAGTTGGAGGAGTTCAAGGAAGAACGATTTTTGGCTAGATTTCACAAGCATGTCCAAAAGCAATGCGAAAAAGCTTGGCACAATCGACATATTAAGTTGCGCACCTTCAAGATGAATGATTTGGTGTTGTTGTATGATAGTAAGTTTAATAACTTCCCAAGGAACATTAGAATGCATTGGTTTGTACCGTATGTTTATTAAGGAGATCATACATCATGGCATAGTGTAGTTGGTAAATTTAAATGGAGAACTCTTCCGAGGAAAAGTCAATGGCAGTCATTTGAAGGCATACACAGGTGGCCCGATCATTTGGCTAGCTGATAGAAGCATAGTCTTAGCACTCCAGGTAGCTAAAAGGAGGCGCAGGACTATAAACTACTCTACCTAGGAGCTGTGCAATGTCAGGTCTGTGCACAACAGAGAAGTGTCGCAGGGTCTGCGACAGCATGAGGGTAGCTGCGCTGCCACGTGGGTCAGATAGAAAGTGACTGTTACAGTCACTATTCATGATGTGATGCTTGGTTTGAGACCATATGGAGTGGGCGACAGGCATCTAAGGCGAACTTTATGGGCTAGATTCTTGAAAATCTACTGCCAAGTGAGAATTAATAGATCAAATGTGGGGGGAATGGTCGAATTCAAATTCAAAAGGTGCTATAAATTGCAAAGGGCTATCCAGCAAAAAACACTTGGCAATTTGAGAACTGAGCTATTGCATGCCCAAAAATTCATGATCCCAGACTTGTTTGATTTATTGAAGGTGAATTCGTTGTTTGATAACTTCCCCGAACCATTGAGAAAATTATAGAATAACATTATTACTGCATCTGAGGAAGCCATGGATACCAGAGCAATGATCGGACCAGGGAGGGTTTCATGCTCCAGGTCATGAGTGAGCAATGCATGAACATTGAACAGTTGAGCCTGCAGCACGATGAGGTAGTGGTGAAAAATAGAAAACTTGTACAGGTGGTCGAGGAATTCTGCCAGATGGTCCTGGAGCTAGCCATCCAAGTATAAGAAATAGTGCAGGCGTGCGTCTGGAAACTAGTAGAAGGGGTGCGCGAGGCAAAGGAAGAGATGGCTAGGGTTCATCTCGAACTGAACCTCTCGATAATTGAACTACAATTGAAGGCGTAGCCTTCAACTCTGTTAGAGGTTAAGGAACAGCGTGTCAGTGCGATTACAACAGCAATAATAGAGGTCAACAATGCAGTGAAAGACTACACAAAGATGTTCGAGGAGTCGTTCGAGGTTCTCACTACTCTGCGGGAGGACCCGAACATACAATGCCTAGAAACAGAGGTGCGCGAGTTACATCAGAAGTACAATGAAGTAAAAGGGACTGCGTAGATGGTTTCCCTTACACAGATGCTCGCGTGGATGCAGTAAGCCAAAGTGCTCAAGGAGTAGGTGGATGCTTCTTAACATAAGGAAATAGTTTTGAAGGCACGCTTATAGTCATGGATTGATGAGGCATATATAACTACAACCTCTATTGAAGCAAAGCTCGCACAGATGCAAGGAACACAGGAACAGGTTTGGGGAGGGAGTTTAGCTACAGTGGTATTTGAACAGTGAGTCTAGGAAGTGTAGGAGGCAACCGCTCAGTGTGCTACCAATCTTGCAGCGATCCAGGCAGACTTGGGAGGTCTTCATGCAAATATCTTCACACCAACAGAGTGACTCGAGGGTGAGTCATGATGTTTGTCTTGGGAGCTTGTTGAGCGTGGGATCCCCCAAGGGAATTTTTGGGGGTTAGAGCCCAAATTTTGGTCAAAAGTTGTAACCCCAATGTAAAGACTCCACATTTTGTGGGCGCAGAGCACATAGTTTGTAAAAGAGTCATAGGATTGTCCACCCTCAATTTTGTAATGTAATGTCGGCTATAGAGATCTTTGTATAAATAGAGTGCGGCTCTAAGTAATCAATAGATCATGGAATAATAATGATAAGGATGAAGAGTTGAATCATATCTGAAGTGTAAAGTCTAGTCTTGGGTCGTAGAGTAGCAGAAGGCTCTACAACTGAGTGCATAGAGGCCTAGTAGTCCACAGCTGAGTGCGCAGACCCTTGTAGCTGAGTCCACAGGGTGAGTCGAGTCTATAATAGTTGGAGCATTAATAAAGAGAAGTTTCATATCCATTCTGCGTATTTATTTCCTATTTTATGCATTTGTTACATTGAATATACACTGCACTTTTAGTGCTTATATGATGCATGAATATGTATGATTTTGTTGATTAAGTGAAAGCAAGGTAGAATATCTATTTACGCGAATTTAACTAATATCTTTAAGAAGATAAGTAAGATACGTGGTGTATATTGGGGAAATAGTGCAGTTCGTTGCCATAGCAGCGTTAAAGCATCTCAGTCCCTAGTTAGGGCTACGTGAAAGGTGATTATAATAGATCACGAGGGTATTGAAGGTTAGAATAGTGCGCGAAGATAGGCACATTTGACCTAAATCGACACCTCAGACATCTTAAGGGTGCGGAAACTTGGTTCCAACATCCGCCCATACTGCTTCAGGTGAGACTTCAGTTTGCGCTTCGTAGGTTGATGCCGAAAGGGCCAGTAGTGTAGGGAGTTGTTTGGCTAATTAGTTATTTTGATTTCACTTTGTGCCTCTAGTGTTTGATTATCCTTCTAAATGTACCTGTTTAGTGTCTCCAGCTCAAAAATTTCTTGTTTTAAAATATTTATTGCTCGAGGTTCTTGTGGTTTACTAAACTGGACTTATTCTTGATTTGAAGCTGATTTTTTTGTCGCATCTCTTTTCTCCAGAGACTCAATATAATCATAAATTCTCGATGTACAAGATCAATTTCAGTTGTTGTTTGGCTTGGACTATGAGGAGGTGTGATCAAAGCTGGCTGAAAAGCCGTTGAATCTTCTTCTGCTTCTAAGTCAATATGCTCCATACTTTTTGAAGGTTATTCTTTTATTGCTGGATTGAGTCTTGTACTTCTTCTTAAGCTTGTCATAGGGGGCATTTGAATTTCTTTCTTTCTTTCTTTCTATCTTAGGCTTCTATATTTTGGGTGTACTCTCTGTATTTTTGTTGGATTTGTTTCTTTTAATATATTTCATGTTATGTTGACGGTGCTGGACCCACCAACATGTCAAGGTGATCTCCCTGGTAAGAAGTCCCAATTAGACTTCAGACTGTTTGGTGTAGGAGTCCCAGTAGTGGGTTGTAAGGTAATGCCTTGAATGTGATGTCACATGGAGGCAAGTAAGATAATTCTGTTAGTAGCAAGGGTATGACTAATGTAGTGAGCAAAGGAAGGTGTCTGAGAGGCTCTAACACTTCGAAGGGGGAAGGAGGTGAAGGTGAGTTCCAGGTTGAAAGGGATCAGTCCCAACTCAGCTAGGAACACACAACACAAAATGACATGCACAACTTCTGGTGGATTAGTCCACTCAGATGCGATAGTCACATCATACAGGGTAAGATAACATGTACAACACTCACAGATAAGTTTGAGATGGGTGCGACAGTTGTTGCAGCAAGGTTCATGTGAAAGGTCCGTTTGATGTCCGGTAGAGAAGTCGACATAGACGGTGACAACATTAACAACATATCAACACATTAACAACAAGATTCATATAATTTCATGTGAATTAGTTCATACACAAGTACGTAAGTTAAACAAGATATATCATTAAGGAAACTGGAGCAGTCCAACTACAATAACAACATATGCATGAAAATGTGTTGGCTCTTATTATATAAAGAAGTGTAAGTCACAGTCATACAATACATCCATGTAAACCTGCTAGCCCCAACAGTGGAATGTTATAGCTACATCTACCTACTCCTCCTGTTAGAGACAGTCTTTCCATCCCTCCGTCAGCGATCAAAATCTCTTTTGTTGCATTTCATTTTTAGGTGTCTCATTTAGTCCAGTTAGTTGCATTCTGCTAGGAAGCATAGATTATCTGACGGAAGGGTTTCTTCACTCATTTCCCTCATGTTTGTACCTGTTAGTTTGGTCAAATCCATCAAAATTTATTTCAGTCCTTTACAATCATGGATGATCTCTCGGTCAAAAAAGAGTCATTTCAGTCATTAGGTCTAGGGTTTGGTCTTCAGAATGTCAAATAATTCCAGTAGGCCATGAGGATGTCTCCAATAAGTTTCATTTTAGAATTTTCATCATCAATAATGCTCGAGAATGATTCTTCTTCAAAACATTGTTTTGAAGAAGAAATCGTCGATTTTTTTTTTGTAATGAATATGTAATTTTTAAAGTTTTCAAACATGAAATGTTCTAGGCGCAGCCCTGGTCAGCCTTTGCAAAGTTCCAGGCCATTCACCCCTGCAAGGCAAGCGAAAATCAAACCATTCAGTCCAAGAGCAACAAAGAAGCAAAACAGAGTTTCAAAGTGAAGCGTCAAAGTTTGCAACATGACAAATTGGTTTTTGAAATCAAGAGTTAAATCCTTGGCATTTATATCATTTTTGTGTTCCATGAGTTCATTTGCATACGAAATACATCAAAGAGCTAAAGTGGAAACAAGGCAAACATATTTCGGGGTGAGAAAAGCAAAGTTGGAGAAAGTTTGGGCGAAAATTGCTTGGCGCGGCACACTAAGCAGGAGGCACGACACACTGGGGAGGTGCGGCACACTGGGAGCAAAACCCCACAGCAAAATAACACAGGCACGACACATTGGTGAGGTGCGGCGCATTGGGCATGCTGCATGGTACATAGAGCCAGAACTCAAATTTTTGTCATTTGTTTAAAAAAAACTCCAATACGCTCGGTTCTCCTCGCTCCAAGAAGTTTATGAAATTGTCATTAACATGTTTGATGCTCATTGAAGTGGATTATGAGAGTTTGTGATGTCAAATTGCAAACCTTATTACTTTGTTTAAAGCTGCTCCTTAGGGTTGTGTTTGGTGTCTTGGTGCCAAAGACTCCTTTTCCCCTTCACCGTGTTGATTCTTCCCCTCACCTTAAACTCACCATCCCTATTAAATCCCCTGTTCCTCTACATCCCAAAATCACTTATTTCTAAAGTCCTATTTTCCTATCCCTAAACCCTACCATACCCTATTACTCTCTTTTTCCCATATCATTTCCAAAATTCCTAAATCCCCAAACCTCGCATTCCTAAAACACAATCAAGTGACTGTACTCACATTGCAAACTTCACTTGATTGAACCATACCCTTTCCCTCACTCCATTATACCCACTATTCCATATTTCTCATAGTCCCTCATTTCTCTTTGGCATATTTGGCACTTGGAGACAAAGACATCCAGTCTTCATTTCTCATTTTCAACCAATCAAACATACACTTTTCATACACATTGCAACACCATGACGGACATAGATTGATCATATGAACAAGATAGTAATTGCACCACTGAACTACATACACCAGGAGGGTACTGAGGAGGCGAAAAATGCATGATCGGCTCCAAATCTTGGTTGAAGCCTCTTTGGATAAGAATGGTACTTGATTGGGGACCTATAGCCCAAATTTCAAGAAATTTGGAGCAATTTTTCATTTTGACAATTTCTGCACTAAAAACACAGGGTTTTCCTCCCTATGTGTCGCGCCACGTGGCGCGCGCTTTTGCTAGGGAGCTCCAAATGAAAAAAAAAATTGCATTTTTGGATTTTGCATGAAAAATTATGGTTGCTTGTGCATGGCCAAGAAATTTGAGGAGGTTTTGAGCCCTCAAAAGGTCAAAAAACACTCAAAAAATGACCTCATTGCTCCTATTTTGACACACAGGAAGCAGTCTTGGGAGATTGGATATTTGGAGGGGAAAATGACACCAAATCTGGAAATTCCACTTGGGTTGGAAAGTAGACAGGTAGGGATTTCTAACGAGCTATCATGAGCTCAATTTTGACTCCAGTAAGGGCCTAAAAATCAGCTCCAAATTTTCATTACGCATAGAGAATTTGGGCACGATGCATAGAGAAATTTGGCCTCATTTTCACTCTTCAACTCAGAAATTCGCCCAATTTTGACTAGTTTTACTTTTTCATGTAACTCTTGATCTACCATGATGTAGTTTCATAACCATGATGTAATTTTGGTACATATTTACTTGTTCTAGAGGATTCATTCACTAAAAAGTGAAAATTAAATGAATGAATCAGTTTCCTAGCATATAGAGGCAAGTTGTTTCATTGCCTATTTTTCAGTTCCTTGTTTAGATATGGTTGAAACAGCTCCTAGAATGATGAGCTCGACCCCTAGAGGCATGGGAAGGAGTTAGGATTGTCTATATTATGTATTTTCTCAGTCATTTTCATGGTTGGATACTTTGGATTGCTTGGCACTCCATTGTACATTTCATTTCTATAATTTGGGCAAAGGAAAGACCAGGGTTTTGCAACACTTGTTGGGATCCTTGTGGCTCTGTGTTTTGATGGTGTGTTTCTTCATGTAATTGTAAATTCATTGATGTTTTATGTATTCCATTTCCCTTCTCTTTGCTTCTGAATTAAACAAGTTAAGTGAAAAAGGTAGAATCCATGAGTTTGTTGTGCTCTGCCTGTAGTTTTGTTTAATTCTCAATGTTTTCTTCAGTTTGAGGAGGATTCTTGATACCCTCACACCCTATTTAGCTCCTCAGTGGTATTTTACATCCATTCATTCAATCCAAACCATCAAAATGATTTCCTTCCTTGCCCCAATCAGAACTCTGCAAAAACTAGGCCTCATCCCAAGACCAAAATTTGCCTTTCCATTTTTTCCAACAAGCCCCCCAAAAAACTCAATTAAATCCTTGCACTTCATACCTAGCCTAAAATTAGTTTGTATTTCAGTCATCTCAAGCCCCATTTGATTATCTTTTGCTGAGATTGACCCAGAGAGAGCCCTCTCCTGTCCTCGTAGGGCTAGCTACGAGGCTAAGTGTGGTTTGATGTGGACATAGAAGCTTACCTTTTCAGCCTGAGGTAAATCTAGGCTCTAACACCTCCAAAGAGATGTACTAGCTCTATATTGTGGAGAAGCCAAGGCACGTTACAATACTGTACAAGCCTTCTTCAAGATAGTCTTAGTAGAAGCTTGGCTGACCAAAAGCCTATACAATGAGTTATGAGGGACTATTTATAGCAAAGGGTGGGGTGACCCTTGACATTACCCTTTGTAAAAGTTCAACTACCCTCATGGCTCTTCACCTACTCTTTGACTATTACATCCAACTATTACCACTTGACTTACACTTGACATGACTCAACATTACAATGCACATGTACTCATGTGAGACAACATGGCTTGAGCAAGCCATATAATACATAACTGACACTCGGTCCACTGTGATAAGACCCACTCTTTGACATGCTTGTGATTGTGAAGGTGGTGAGATGCTGCCAAGCTTGGTCATCTATGATAGTGTGCATGCACCTCATGGTGACATCTTGCTGAAGCGAACTCCTGCCTCCGTTGCAATCGGTGCATTGGTTTGGCTCCTTCATCCAACTCGTCTGCTAACATGCATGTGGTCTTCTTGGGTGGAGATAAAATAGAAACACACTGATGCATAGTGTATGTGTTGATGTTCAAGTGTGTTCTAGTGGACATGTGCATCAACTTGCCGAAGTTCATGTTCAGCTTCAGTTAGAATTGCTTCTTGTCTTCGCCTTTGTGAGTGTGCTGAATGGGTTGGATTACATGCATGTGCACAATGACATGCATGCTGTTGAATCCCTTACATGTGATCAAGAGCACTACCCACCATGTCTACTTTGTTTCAGCTGCTTGGATGGATCTTTAACTTGTACGGGCGCAGTTTCATCTGTGGCCGCACGTTGCACCCATTGTTGTTCCTGATCCTGCTGCAACTCATTCGTCCATCAGTGCAGCTTCATGTTCTTCCTTGAGTTTCTCCTTCGCCACATGCAACTCTTTATTCATTCCATTCTCTGTCTACATGAGACCTTCATGTCGCGCCGTCACCTAATAGCCTGAGTCTCCAAAGTTGCTTTCATTATTAGTGGATCTGCTTGATCTTGCAACTTTGTTCCACCTCCGTGTTGTCAACAACCTTCCTCTTGCATTCACTGCATTTGCTGCATTCACTATGTTCATTACATTTGGCATGCTGCCTTCAGCTGTTGTTCATGATGCTACTCACTGTGATGTTGTTGCTTGATGTCCTTTTCTACGAACAACTTGATTTCTTCGTGAGTAGTCAAGCTCATAGACACTTGATCGACTGCATCTCCAGGTGTGATCTGAATAGTGTCTTCAACTCTGCTCTCTTGGAAACCATTGTCCCTGCACTGCTGAGAGGAAAATGAGTGCCTGCAATACCCGGGGACATGAAAATACTCTTGGAAAACAATTTGTCAGTCGAAAACCAAAATGAACTTTGAGAACCGATTTGCAACATACCTGTGTGACTAATCATGAAGGTTACACAATTTTGGCCGGGATGTCTAGACACCAACTGCACAAGGCATAGTCTAGGCTATTGGGAGACTAACTAAATGCTAGAACTATGCAGTGCATAGTCCAGTCTGGTTGCTAGCTATTGGGATTGTGCAATGTGCAATTCTAGTTGGGAAGGACTGCTGGCCTAGGAATAGATTTACACAATTTCTTGGTCCAAGCAGCCACTATCCTTCATAAATGTGCAAAATAGTCTTGAAGGCCAGTGTTGGGTAGGAATGCAAAAATCTAGAGAGGAAGGTGAGTTTTCTTCCCCAGATTGCGCAATGCATCCTTGGTGAAGGCAGAGTCCGGGCCAAGGTTGGCCCGACTCTTCGATGAGCAACTGAAAGTAATTAAGATAGTAAATGAATGGTGAAACTAGGTGATAGTAGAAGTATTTGATTGTGCATGAAAAAAATGAATGAAAGATTCAACAAACAATTCAACATGCATGTGGGTGAGGCAGTTCGCTGGCTGGGTGAATGTCCATGCAAAACAGTTTCATGCATGCGACAATAGTGAGATAGCAATGAAAACTAAAACATACCTAGGACAAGCTAGTATACATGTAAACAACAACAAGCGTTCAAATAAATCAAGAAAACAGTACTCCCACAAGCGAAAACAAAGAAAAGTGACAGAAATGCAGCACAGGGCGTGGGAAGCGGGCTTACCCAAAAACAATTGAGTTGAATGTGCCGACTGCTCCTAGATGTGATGTGGGATGTCAAAGCTACAAGGTTGATGTGAGGAATGATCTATGCAATGTCTAGCTGATGAGTTTTGATAACATCGAGGTTGTGACACGCATGCCACAAATCTAGGGGAAGCAACACTTGGTGGGAGGTTTCTGAATTGCTCCTTGCATGTAACCTCCAACTACTAAACATATATCCCTAAGACAAGTGATACCATTTCATGTTGCCTAAGGAGAAGTAGCCTATGCATGCAAGTTTGTTTTGCTTGGTCCTAGAGGGAACCGGTTAACTCAACTGCACATTCAAGAGGTTGTTCGACTGCTTGAAGGAAGTGCGCATTTCTGGTTGGGAGCTGGGCTAGCTACCCAGGAGATTTGCACATTTTTTTGGCAAAGCAGCTAACTGATGCCCAGATTTATGCAAATTATGTGCTAAGCAACCTTGCTATGGAAATTTGCGCAAATCCTACTAGAAGTGTTGATAGGCAGGATTACGCAATCTTGGAGCCCAACAGGCTGATAATGAGGTTTGCACAATTTCTGGATGGAAGGCTGGTTGCCCTCCAAAAATGCACAATTTTCAAGGGGAAGCTTCTCAGCCTGCAACTGGACCAAGTTCGGGTGAACAACCAGTGAGGGGAATGGATCAAGATATGACTGACAGGTTGCCTTTGTGCAAGAAAGACACTGAAGCTTGTGAACTTAACAAAGCAAGGAAAGTTGTTGTGAAGGTTGGAAGGGAGGCTCCAAAATGAGGCTAAGGCAAAATTTTGGAGGGTGGTTGTAGCCTCTACAACACTTGGCGACACACTGGTAGAACTCCAGCTCTCCAAATGGACCTTGTTCATCAAAATCAAGTCTAACACCTCTGAAACTATTGTTTAGTTTTCATTTCATCTTGGTTTCACACTAACTTGATTGTAAGATGTAACATCTACCAAACCCTTGGTCGATTGACACACATTCGAAGACAAGGCAACATAGCTGTTTTGATTGGGATTGAAGGGTATATATGTACACAAGCAGTATAATTGTCAGTGTCTTAGTTTCAACTCTGGTGTTGCTCCACTACCAGCAGGTTTGGACAGTACCCCATGGAGTCACATAGGAACATAAACATGGCTCCACTGCTAGAGAGCCTAGTTAGTACCCTGGTGGAGTTACTTGCATCACCTCCTTACGAAGGAAGCCTTTCTCTTATTTCACCTTATTCATTTTTCATTTTGAATTGACTTTTCATTTTTTTCATTTTTCACTGTGCATAACACTTATTCATTTCATAGGTGGAAGAGGGATCCTGAATTATTGAGAGTAGAAGAGGTTATTCCGGCAGAGAAGTATTTTATTGTATCTTTGATGTGCATGTTAAGGTTTTCCCCCTTACCTTAGTCTACTTGATTGAGCTGACAATGGTTAACCCAAAAAAAATGACTAAAGAAGGTGACACTAGTTAGCGCATGAGCAATCTGTTTACACCAAGGTTCACTTCGAACAATATGTATTTTGCTTCGACGTATCATGGAATAAAACTGACAAGCTCATCATAACAAGGCAAGATGACAAAAAACCAAGTAGTGATAGTTGTAGAAGCCCTCTTGTACTTTACCGAGCTCGTTTCAATAGACATACATGGTTTCATGCCAAACTAACCTATGAACAAAACAAGCGAACGAACTAACAATCAACAAAGTGAAGCAAGAGCAGAAGAAAAAATGAAAGCGAAGAAAGTAAACAAACAAGCAAGCAAAAAAACAAGCAAACAAAGCATGTAATCAAACAAGCATGCAAGCAAACAACTAAAAGAAAACACTAATCCTACTCCTACACTAATGGTACATGGGCCTGATCATGTCAAGTGATACTTCCAATGCAGCCACTGATGCATCGGTAGACCCATGTTGGTGAAGGCCTAGTTCACGAGCAACCAATTTGTGCAAACCAGCAAGCAAGAAATATATAACAATGAAGACAACCACACTTCGTGATTCAAGGTGCCAACGGGACATAAGTGAGTGCATGTACAAGACAGGCAGTTTGTGGACTTATCATGGTGTTGTGTGACACTATGTGCAACTTTGAAGCATAAGCACACTCTTGACTATGACATGTAAGCAAATGAATGAAACAAACATAACTTGAGTCGTGCACGAGTGCTTGCAATGTAAGACTCCTCCAATGCATGAGCAATGGGATCGTGCAGTTCAAGTGGAGGAAGTAAAATATGAGTGTTAGATTGATCTTGAGTGCATATAGATGAGTGATGAGGAGCCTTGAGTGTTTGAACAATTTCCTGATCGGAAGCGAAACCAACCTTAGGACAGCGAGGGCCTGACATAATCATCAGCTCAAGCTGAAGTGCCTCGACAGTCTATGAGGTTTTGACTTCGTTGATAGATGGATCTTCATAGACCAATGGCTTATAAAGATTAACAATGAGTGAATCAACATCATGATTGGATGATAAGGTGAAGAGATCATGACAACCAAGATTAGAAAATTTAGGATGTTGGTCAACATCCTCATGGTTTGATGAATCACACAAAGGGGTAGATGAGGAGGAAGGATGTTAACCCTCTAAATTTCCTAAAAAAGCAGATGAAAGATCAAGTGGATTTCCAATGAATGATTGGTCCTCTTCGTTGTTGGATGATGGGCTAACATACAATGTGTCCTGCAAAAGATCAACAATGGGTGCATCCATGGATGAAGACAAACATGCGAAATCATGGATGGCAAGTTCACCAACAATGATCTGAAATGATCATAAGTTAAGACTGATGTAGAATTAATTAGCCATTAATGAATTGAATGTTAGCTGAAAGTGCAGAAACGAGAGAACTGCTTGAGAAGAAATACTTTATGACAGCTGATAAAACATAAGTAAGATGTAAGACAATAATGAAAACAACAAATACACAATGATACGAGACAACAAGATTGATTACAGAGTTCATCCCTGATGGACTACGTCTTCGGGTCTGCTTTTCAAGATGGTCAACAACTTTATTAGGATTGAAATCAAGGGGGTCGATTACGCAACAATTTTACCAAATTGAATGTGCACACAGGCACTTCTAGTCACTGACAAAGGATAGCTCTCTGAACCAGCTTTCCAATGCTTATCACAGTTCCCAATTTCGACTCTAGATGCTCCTGTTACACTGAAAAAAAATGACTATGACCTCCATAACCTGCATACAAAATCCCAAAACCACTCTCCTCTTCACCATGAACAAAAGGTTGAATTTATAGTGAATTAGGTTCATTCGAGGCCCCTCAAGCTTAGATAGGCATGAATGTTATTGCATTAAGGTTTTAGTAGCTTAGTCTTGTTACAAGAGGACATATTAGTACCTATTCACATGGTGGTTATATTAATGATAACAAAAACCTCAACAAAACCCATAAAAAGACTTTGGGTTATCTTGGAACCCACTAACAGTTAGGAAACTACATAGGGAGGTTGACCTTGCCCATGTGAACAGGGCGGTATAACCATTAACTTCCAACTTGCAGGTTAGTTTTCATTAGTCTCAGTGATGTATTAACATCGTAACAATTGTCTGATAGTTCTGGCAGTGGCTAGCGGTGAACTGCAAACGATTACGTTGACTACATCCAGATAGTCTAGATGTTCACATGCCACAACTCCCTAAATGGTTAAGTCAGCTGACTGTTTATATTTTTTGTGGTGAAGGCTGGCTACAGTTACTCGAGAGGTGTTCACATGACTTAACATCTCCAACACGGTAATCTATCTGCGGTCTAGGTTGATGTGACGGTTATATGCTAACTCCGCTCACATGAGTTGTGGTCCCGCTGCGGTTAGGGATGGCGGTTAGGGACTATCGTGTATTTTATAATTTAATGTTATATAGGCCGAGAGTTAACACATATTTTATCACATATTTTTGTGTAATGTGATGAGATTCGATAGGTTTAGAACTTAGGGTTTAGGTCTAGAGCTTAGGTTCAATGGTTTAATACATGGATTTGATAGGTTAGGGTTTAGGATTAGGTTAATTTTTAAAAATAACCTTTTACATCAAATGATCACAAAGTGACATTCACCCACACACATATGTTCTAGAACAAGCTGCATTTGTGATCACATGACAAAAAATCCACATCGACACCAATTCCTGTGAGGTGAATTGTCAACCCATATTGACGACCCAAATCCTTCGAGGTGGACTACAAACACATGTCGATGACCAAAACCTAGTGTAACTGATGACAACCATATATTGATAGCTAGGTACAAAACCACATCAACTGAACACCATGAAAACCATTAACATCACCTGAACAACCTGAATGATAATCAACACTATCGAAACTGAACGACACTGAATTGAATAAAGATGAAAAAACTGAATTGTGTAACTAATCTAAAGATGAACTTGTGCAACTGATCTGACGAAATCCTCTTGGATCAATCCTCTCCACTTGAAAGCTTTTGGACCACAAAAGTTTGACTTAAGAAAATAGTCGATGAGGGTAGAGCTCCCTCACTTTCCACCTCGCCCTGATGATGTACCAATACATTTGGTCAATCACCTGATAGTGATGACCTTAATGATGTTGACCATGGTACATTTTGGATCGGTGACCTGTTCCATCCATCTGCAATATGTACAACTTGCGAAGATGGTCAAACAACCTACTATGAACATGGAAATTGATTCTTTCCACGAAATACCATGAGTTAGTGATTCATAATTATCTTTGAAAACAATCTCTATAGGATATTGTTTAATACTAGTGACATGTATTAACAATCTATTTTGTAGAATGATAGAGACAATCAAATATATTCTTGACATCAAACCAAGTATACTTTCCTGATTCCTGATTACTAATTGAACTTGTTGCAATAAACTCATCAAACTATAATGTGAAGACTGCTGCAACTTAGTTTGTCTTTGAAAGTATTGAATTAGTTATTGATTTGTTTGAATCACTTTTTCTTTATTCATTAAATGATGTTTCCATTCATTAGCACTTTCCTCTAATGCATAAGTTTCCCTTAAATTCTTTAACACTGCTTCAGAAAAGGCTTTGATATGAAAACAAATAGGCTTCCTTTCCACTTGAAAAGAGGTTTCCAAATTGTTAGAAACATGAATTGGGGACACAATACAAGAGAAATGTAACACTAATTTTCCCCAATACTAACCCGCATCCCTGTAACTGTTAATTTCCAAACTTGGACTGAATTGATTCATTCTAACATTAGGAAGAGGAGCTTTAGGCATCAATTGTAATTCATGTTGTATTCCCTACTTATGAGTAAGATGTTTGGTTTCTTTAAATAGAATTGGAAAAGTTTCTACCTCTTTGATCAAACTATCTTTAAACTGGGACTCATAATCTGAACAAACATCCTGTCGAATCTTATGTTGTTCCTTTACACACATGATTACAAATCTTTTATTTGAAATTATTAATCACCTCATCTAATTAGCAACAATATTAAAGTGATTTTTACTTTGATGTGCCCTGACAATAAATTCAACCCCATCATTCTTAAGGTGATATTTATGCTCTCTCCTATAAAATATTGCATCACAATCATAAAGATAAGGACTTCCTAAGACAACCCCACATATGTCTACATGAGCCACATCTAATTCCACTTCATTAATGTAATTAGCTATAATGGCAAATCTTAATCGACACTGTTTTGTGACTTTCATTTGAGTTGATTTATTTAGCCATGCTAATGGGTAAGGTCTTGGATGATTCTGTGTTTCCAAACCCAAAATTTTAACTAAATATTCAGATATTAGATTGGCTTATGATCCACTTTCAAACATTGTATCTATCTTTTGATGGCATTATGATGCATGTGTTGTACTTGATGGAAAACAACTCATAGAAGATCAAATCACTTATATATATCTAGATGAATCTACGGAAGAGATATCAGATGACAATTCTCAGTATGACAAGTCCAAAGGGGGAGATTGTTGGCATTATGAGACAAGTGTTGTCCTTGACGACAAATCACACAAATGATAAATTATAGTGCAGCAAATTTATTTGATAAATTATGGTGCAACAAAGTTTCCTTCATGTAGAGAAAAGTTCACGCACTTTTATGCAGAGAAAAGTTTATTCCATGTAGATAAAAGTTCACGCACTTTTATGCAGAGAAAAGTTTATTCCATGTAGAGAAAAGTTCACGCACTTTTATGCAGAGAAAAGTTTATTCCATGTAGAGAAAATTTCACGCACTTTTATGCAGAGAAAAGTTTATTTCATGTAGAGAAAAGTTCATGCACTTTTATGTAGAGAAGAGTTTATTTCATGTAGAGAAATGTTCACGCACTTTAATGCAGAGAAAAGTTCCCTTCATGCAAGAGAAAAGTTCACGCACTTTCATGGTTGGTTCATGGTATTAGTTTGACAGTTTTTGATCCTATGGTTTTGGCCTGTGGTATTGCATCCAAAAGTGTTGATCTCACGCACTTTCATGGTTGGTTCATGGTATTAGTCCGACAGTTTTTGATCCTATGGTTTTAGTCCGTGGTATTGCATCCAAAAGTGTTGATCTCACGCACTTTCATGGTTGGTTCATGGTATTAGTCCGACAGTTTTTGATCCTATGGTTTTGGTCTGTGGTATTGCATCCAAAAGTGTTGATCTCACGCACTTTCATGGTTGGTTCATGGTATTAGTCCAACAGTTTTTTTATCCTATGGTTTTGGACCATGGTATTGAGAAAGGACTAAGGCTATAAAACAGGAAGGAGATCATTTGGCAAAGTATCATCTGAATTATTGAATATCTGATAAAGTGCTAGATCTGGAATACTGTGATTGGGTTATGGTGCAGATCTGGACCTGAGCTAAAGAGGGATCTCACCGGTTGATGGAGAACAAGATCTAAGGATAGATCGGGATCAAATGGTTTGAAATGAACTATCTCTATATATTTGATTATGCTTATTCTAGATCTGTATATTGAAAAATGATCTGAACTGGGTATAACTTAAGTTTGAAATCGCTGCAAGTCGTCTTTGAATATTTATAGATCTGTACGTGAGTTGGCTTTGGTGTAAGTGCGTATATATGCAGGTTTGGTTCATTGTAGTAGTGTATACAATTTGAGCTATGATATTTGAAGTCACAGGTGGTTCTGGTTGTTGATGGGTTCTGATGACAGTTTAAAGGTGTCAGTATTCTGCATATCCTGTTTGGTTGATTGTGTTTAGCATCAGTATTGATGGATGAGAACTAATATTGGAACAGGATCATAATGACTCATATTTGTGTGATCTGATGGACTAGATTTGGGTGCTAACACATATATTATCCTTGTATATGTATTGATCTGGTGTTTGGGTGATTCAGAAGATTGAATGATTATGTGCTTCAATGATATTAATGGGTCCAGTATGAAAATTGGATGAAACGTGGCCTTTCAGATTATGTGTTGTGCTTCAGGAATATCCAGTCTGAAAATGTATGAAACGTGGTATCTGGAGGAGAGAAGATTGTAGGCTGGCACCTACGTACTAGTATCTTAGCTAGTACAAGAGCTAAGGGGGTAGTAGCTCCCTTCCAGTAGCAATTGAAAACTTTGGAGCATTGTAGCAGGTAGCAACCTGCGTACTAGTAAATGGATCGACTAGTACAAGAACTATGGGGGTTGTAGCTCCCTTCCAGGAGAGACTGGAGAACAAGAGAGGGTTGTAGCTCTCTGCAGGTAGAAGCCTGCGTACTGGTATAAGACTGCACCAGTACATAAATATTGTAAAAGGATTTTCTTATTAAGAAGAAGATTGAGATGACTTGCAGCAGGTGGTTTTCTCCCACATTGGGTTTCCACCTTATATCATGGTGTTCATGTGTGTGGCTTATGTGTGATGATCTGTTCTATTTTACTGCACCTGTTTACTGTTAATATGGTTGATAATGTTCTAATGCACTCATTAAGGATCAACTAACTGAATCATAAGAAGTTGTGGAAGTAGCATATATGAATCTGAATATGGAAATGAAAAAGTTTTATTGATGTGATAATACTGATTCACCCCCCCCCTCTCAATATTATTTCCAACAATTGGTATCAGAGCAGGTTCTTTGGTAGAAGCTTGATCGCTTGAAGGAGATCCGTGGAACTATGGGAAAGAAGCTTAAGAAGAAAGCACCTAAGAAGAAGAAGACATCTCAGAAGAACTATGACAGTGGGAGAATCGATTGGGGATTAGGTATAAGAAGCTCTTCAGATTCAGAATCAGATTCAGAATCATTTCAGAATGAAGATGAACTATCAGGTATGAATTTTCTATCCTCTGATGTTCCAGCTATCTATCCATTTAGAAAAGATGAAAGTGATAGTGAAGCAACTGAATTTGCTTTTATGGGTGAGCAAGAAAAGTATCAAATAGAGGAAGTTTTTAGAAGGCTTACAGACAAAATTAAAGATCAACAAGATCTATTGAACAAAAGGGAATGTGCTTTCAAAGAAGAAGTTACCAAACTAAAAGCTCAATCAGAGGAAGGAAACAAGGTAGGAAAGTTACTCAAGGACAAGGAAAATCAATGTCAAAAGTTGCAAGGTGAAGTGACATCATTAAGAGATGAAGTCAATGAAAGAAGCACAACCATCAAGAAACTCAGAGATAGATCCAGTTACTATGAAATTCTTGAAGCCACGATCCGCTCGCTAAAGGAAGATCTTTAAGAATCAAAGAAGCAGAATAACGATCTACTCCAAGCTATTGAAAAACAGGTAAACGAAGATATCAGCTTAAAATCTCAACTGGAATGTGCCTTCAAAACTCGTCAAAAGCAGCAGGATCTGAATGAAGAACAAGAAAATGAGATTCTCAAACTAAGGCATCAGTTGGAAGAAGGAAGGAAAGTTGAAGAAGACATGAAGAAGCAATGTCTAGAAAAGGAGGAACAACTTCAAGTTGAGGTAAATATCTTGAAAGGTAAATTAGAAGAAAAGGATAAACTATTACGATTTCAAGATAATACTAAAGCCTTGGATGATATTCTTAGTAGTCAAAGGTCTCCTGCTATCAAGACTGGTCTTGGTTTTCATGAATCTGTTGAAGGTGAATCTAGTTCACAAGGTGAGGCAAGGAACTCTAAAGAGAAATCTAAAATGATCAACAAGGAGATGAAAGGTCAACCCCATCAACAATCAAGGAAAGAAACTCCTCAAAGAAAATATCTTACTCCTAACTATGGTCGGCCATTTACGCAGATGAATAATATTGAATGTTATGAATGTCATAATCTTGGACATGTTGTAGCTAGATGTAGAAGAAGGATGGTTCAAGATCATCACATTCCAGGTACTTCAATGGATATTGTTTTTCTTGCAATTTGTTTGGTCACAAAGCTGCTGATTGCTACAGGAGGAATTTGAAACATGTAAGATGTTATGCATGTAACAAGCTTGGACATATAGCTAAGGAATGCAGGAACAAAGTATGGGCACCATACCAAAAGGAGAAAACATCATCATCACACTTGAAGATGTGGAAGAAGAAAGAAGTACAGTCAGAAAGAGGCGGCACAACACAACATACAGACATAACAGAATTAGAGGGAGCTGGAAGTGTAAAACTTTAGTGTCCTAAATCTCATACGCAAGTTTCTTAAAGAGAAGTCACGTATATACGCGAGTTGGTTATGGCATAGTCGCGTATATGATTGTTTGAGGAAAGGCAGTAGGGACAGGTTCAGGAAAAGGATCAGTCATGGTTCGGTTTATTATTTGCACTATTTGATAATGGTTACAATTTGCTGATGATGTGTGGAAATGACTTGATGGTTAGAAGTGTTTTGTTTCTAACTTGATAATGATGATGTATTGATACTTCTTGCTGATATGAATGATCAGATCTGACAGTAAACAAGATGGCACAGGTTTAGGGGGAGCATATGCTTTTAATGCATTGTTGGCATTATGGTTAATAGTCCTTGGTGATGATGCTTATATGGATAAATGATTCATCTTGCTATGATATGGTTATGAGTTGTTCAGATGATTCTTGGGGTTACATAGTTGATATTTAGATCAGATTTGTGGTTGATCCTCTAATGGTGCTTACATGGTGATCTTCATAAGGATAAGGAGAAGTACTTAGCTTGAATTCACATCTTCTTTACTTGATGATGAGTCACTCATATGCTGTTGTCGTCATATGCATAAAGATCATATATTACAGTTATGATGCAGGATTCCTATTGTTCTTGGCACATATATGGATGAGGATTGTTGGCTGGATACATGGATGATTATTCAAAGTTGCATTGTTGGAGACTTGATGATGATGAGTTCTTACCTTTATGATGATAGGTTGTTTCGTACATATGTTGATTGATATTCCCAATTGATGATACTTGGTCCATGCAGATCTAGATGGCTATGGTGTTTCTCACATATGATAGAATGATTCTGTATATACAGAATTCTGTTCAAAAGGATGAGTTGATACAGACATACCTTGATGATTCATGCACTAATACAAGTTGTTGGTGACAGATGCTATGGAGCAGATCATTCAGTGTCGTTGCTGATGTTTATCATGATCTTATTTAGGTGTTTGGTCTCTGTTATAAATGTCATGTATATCATTCGATGTAAAGGTCATATCAAGACTCATGATGTAATAGTGTGTCTCTATCTATTGTAGTCATTTGATGAAATATTTCAGTCATATCAAGGTCATGTAACGGCCTATGTTGGTTTCCCCACTATGCATGGGATGAATGATGTAATGTACTTGGTTGTCATTTTCTGGTATATCCCCACTTGGTTGGAAGATGGATGTATGTATGAGTATTTGGTGCTAAGAAGGTCACGTATGATGTATAGAGTCATGTTCTTGTAGAACACCTTTTTGCAGACCTTGCTTACATACAGGGGGAGCATGAACAACACAATTCAGCAAGAGCAGAACTTTCAACATGTAGCATGAACATATTGGTACACCTTGGCATATACAAAGGGGGAGCTCATTCAGAGATTTCAACAGGTACTCAGGGGGAGTATGAACAGTGGAATGCCTTTCTAGAAAAGAGAATATCTTGGTTCGCCCTTTGCCCTTGATGTCAAAGGGGGAGAGTGATTTGGTATTGTTGCCATCAAGTCCAAAGGGGGAGATTGTTGGCATTATGATGCATGTGTTGTACTTGATGGCAAACAACTCATAGAAGATCAACTCACTTATATATATCTAGATGAATCTACGGAAGAGATATCAGATGACAATTCTCAGTATGACAAGTCCAAAGGGGGAGATTGTTGGCATTATGAGACAAGTGTTGTCCTTGATGGCAAATCACACAAATGATAAATTATAGTGCAGAAAATTTATTTGATAAATTATAGTGCAACAAAGTTTCCTTCATGTAGAGAAAAGTTCACGCACTTTTATGCAGAGAAAAGTTTATTCCATGTAGAGAAAAGTTCATGCACTTTTATGCAGAGAAAAGTTTATTCCATGTAGAGAAAAGTTCACGCACTTTTATGCAGAGAAAAGTTTATTCCATGTAGAGAAAAGTTAACGCACTTTTATGCAGAGAAAAGTTTATTTCATGTAGAGAAAAGTTCACGCACTTTTATGCAGAGAAGAGTTTATTTCATGTAGAGAAATGTTCACGCAGTTTTATGCAGAGAAAAGTTTATTTCATGTAGAGAAAAGTTTACACACTTTAATGCAGAGAAAAGTTCGCTTCATGCAAGAGAAAAGTTCACGCACTTTCATGGTTGGTTCATGGTATTAGTTCGACAGTTTTTGATCCTATGGTTTTGGCCTGTGGTATTGCATCCAAAAGTGTTGATCTCACACACTTTCATGGTTGGTTCATGGTATTAGTCCGACAGTTTTTGATCCTATGGTTTTAGTCCGTGGTATTGCATCCAAAAGTGTTGATCTCACGCACTTTCATGGTTGGTTCATGGTATTAGTCCAATAGTTTTTTGATCCTATGGTTTTGGACCGTGGTATTGAGAAAGGACTAAGGCTATAAAAGAGGAAGGAGATCATTTGGCAAAGTATCATCTGAATTATTGAATATCTGATAAAGTGCTAGATCTGGAATACTGTGATTGGGTTATGGTGCAGATCTGGATCTGAGCTAAAGAGGGATCTCACCGGTTGATGGAGAACAAGATCTAAGGATAGATCGGGATCAAATGGTTTGAAATGAACTATCTCTATATATTTGATTATGCTTATTCTAGATCTGTATATTGAAAAATGATCTCAACTGGGTATAACTTAAGTTTGAAATCGCTGCAAGTCATGTTTGAATATTTATAGATCTGTACGTGGGTTGGCTTTGGTGTAAGCGTGTATATATGCAGGTTTGGTTCATTGTAGTAGCGTATACAATTTGAGCTATGATATTTGAAGTCACAGGTGGTTCTGGTTGTTGATGGGTTCTGATGACAGTTTAAAGGTGTCAGTATTCTACATATCCTATTTGGTTGATTGTGTTTAGCTTCAGTATTGATGGATGAGAACTAATATTGGATCAGGATCATAATGACTCATATTTGTGTGATCTGATGGACTAGATCTGGGTGCTAACACATATATTATCCTTGTATATGTATTGATCTGGTGTTTGGGTGATTCAGAAGATTGATTGATTATGTGCTTCAATGATATTAATGGGTCCAGTATGAAAATTGGATGAAACGTGGCCTTTCAGATTATGTGTTGTGCTTCAGGAATATCCAGTCTGAAAATGTATGAAACGTGGTATCTGGAGGAGAGAAGATTGTAGGCCGGTGCCTACGTACTAGTATCTTAGCTAGTACAAGAGCTAAGGGGGTAGTAGCTCCCTTCCAGTAGCAGTTGAAAACTTTGGAGCATTGTAGCAGGTAGCAGCCTGCGTACTAGTAAATGGATCGGCTAGTACAAGAAATATGGGGGTTGTAGCTCCCTTCCAGGAGAGACTGGAGAACGAGAGGGGGTTGTAGCTCTCTGCAAGTAGAAGCCTGCATACTGGTATAATACTGCACCAGTACATAAATATTGTAAAAGGATTTTCTTATTAAGAAGATGATTGAGATGACTTGCAGCAGGTGGTTTTCTCCCACATTGGGTTTCCACCTTATATCATGGTGTTCATGTGTGTGGCTTATGTGTGATGATCTGTTCTATTTTACTGCACCTGTTTACTGTTAATATGGTTGATAATGTTCTAATGCACTCATTAAGGATCAACTAACTGAATCATAAGAAGTTGTGGAAGTAGCATATATGAATCTGAATATGGAAATGAAAAAGTTTTATTGATGTGATAATACTGATTCACCCCCCCCCCCTAGTATTATTTCCAACATCTTTTTGTACTTAGAAGTTATCCTTATGCTAAATAATTCAACTATTTTATCCTCATTTGAAGGATCTATGTTTGATGAGGATGCAATAGTATTAAAACTTGAACAAGTGTCAAAAGTTTTACATGTCGTAAACATAGCAGTTGTCCTCTTTTCATCACCTGAATCTAAACCTAGATCTTGCTGGACTACTGCAATTGCCTTCTTTTCATCCTTCTCCTCAAGGAACCTTTTGGGCTTAAGTTCTGGATGAAGTTTCCAACACTTAGATTCATCATGACCGATTCTCTCACAATGAGAGCAAGTTGGTCTTTCCTTCTGAGCTATTGCTGATTTATTTCTCCTCAAATTGTTCTTTCCCTTTCTTTCATTGGAATGTTTGATTTCCAACTATTTGGATGATTGCGACGAAAACTTGAATGGTCTGCCACCTGATTCAAAGATAGAAGAATGATCTTCTATGGAAAATATTTTTTAAGGATTTGACCATTAACAGGTAAATAATCTCTTTTCCCTGTTAAATCTTGTAACATGAAAGTAGACGAACCTATGACTTCTATGATTTGAAAAGGACCAAGCCACATTCTTTGAAATTTTGTATGTTTCCCCTTTTCCTCATGAGCCTTGTCCCATTTTAAAACCAGATCTCCCATCTGAAAATATTTTCTAGATATCATATTGGAATCAAAAGGGGCTTTCACTAATGCTTGATGATGAGCATGAGTTATCTTAGCCCATTCTCGTTGTTCTTCTAATTTAATTAATTCCATCTGCCTTATTTTTAGGGAAGAAGTTGGTGCTTCATCAATATATTGAACCAAGGCTAAAGAGGGAATTTCCAGATGTGTTGGAAGAACCACTTGTTTCCCATAAACTAAATTAAATGGACAAGTGCCGATAGAGGCTTTCTGCGTTATTCGATCTGCCCATAAAGCATATATTAAATACTTATGCAAATTTTTATGATTTTGGTCAATGGTTCACTTAATGACTCTAATTAAGTTCTTATTTGTAGATTCAGCTAACCCATTCCCTTATGGGTAATAATTGGCAGAGTATTTAAGCTTGAAACCCCTTTTGAGTGCAAATTCAGTCATTGCATTACCAGAAAAATATGATGCATTATCAAACATTAAAGCGGAAGGCAATCCAAACCTGGTGATTATGAACTGATCTATGAATTCAATGATATTTTCAGCATTAGCCGTCTTGAGTGGGACTACTTCTACCCATTTAGTAAAGTAATCTGTCCAATCCCCACTGATCGAAAGGCTGTTCAATGGTAACTGGTTGCAGTGGCAAGGATGGTTTCTTTTTTCTCCCAGCAACAGTTTGACAAACTTGACATTTCCTTACATAATTATGTGCGTCTTTGAATAATGTGGGCTAGTAATAGCCTGCGCATAAACTTTTGTGAGCAATGGCATCTCCAGCATAGTGTCCTCCTACTGGCCCATTGTGGAGTTCCTGCAAGACTTTTTCAGCTTCAGATTTCTCAAGACATCTAAGGAGAATGGAATCATAATTTATTCTAAAAAGAACATCATTCACAAGTTGATATTGTTTGGCTTTTAACCTTAGAGCTCTTTTCTTGGTATGATAGAGTTTGAAGGAGCATATCCATTCTTTAGATAATAAATAATATCAACGTATAATGACTCAACATCTTTTAGGCTTACCTCGTACACTTGTACCTCTGCAGATGGATTTTCGGATATTAGCAATGCTCCTGCTAGCATTGTGCAAAAGCCTTGACCTTTTACAATACTTGTTGGTTTGATTTCTACGTCATATTCATGTAAGGAAGTAACCCAATTGGCCCTTTTCTCACCCACATCCTTCTGTACTAGAAGATTTCTTACCACTGGAATTGGTACTATGATCTTGGTATGTGTTTTGAGTAAAAAAGGTCTGAGATATTTAATTGCTTTAAAAACAACATAAGCTTGTTTTTCCACATCTGAATAATTCAACTCAGCTCCTTGTAAATTGGAACTGAAAAAAGCAATTGGGGCTTCCGCCTTTTCTTGATTTGCTTGAGTGAGTATCGCAACATATGATCTATCTGAGGCAAATGTATACAAAATAAAAGGATCGGAAAAATTTGGAGTGGCTAAAGATGGAGCATTAATAATTGCTTGTTTGATCAGATTGAATGCTTCATGTTCGTCTTGGCCCCATTTAAAGTTTGCGTTCTTTTTAATCATGTCTTGTAAAGGAGACACGATTCTTGAAAAATCTGGAACGAATCTCTTTACAAAGTTAATCTGGCCAAGGAAAGATTGCATGGCTTTCTTGTTGTGAGGTAGGGGTACTACGGAAATTTCCCTGATTTTGTCGAGATCTATGTGAATTCCAGATTTTGACACTATGAATCCTAGAAGTTTTCCTTCACTTAATGCGAAAAAGGATTTTTCCAGGTTAAGCAAAATCCCATACCTTAGACAACGTTGGAAGCTTTGTTTTAAATCTCTGAGATGGTTGTTTCGTTTCTTGGAATAAATAGTTATATCATCCAAATAGATTACCACTGATTTATTAACTAACCCCTTGAATGCGATGGCCATGGCTCTCTGAAATGTGGCACCCGCGTTAATCAGTCCAAATGGCATCTTTTGATATGCGTATGTGCCCCACTTAGTTTTGAATGTAGTTTTTAATTGATCGTCGGGATGTACCAGCACTTGGTTGTATCTTGAGAATCCATCCAAAAATGACATTAATTTTGAGCCCGCAACTACCTGCAGTATTTGTTCCATGGGGGGCAAAGGAAAATTATCCTTTTGGCAGGCCTTGTTAAGGTTTCGAAAGTCAATGCAGATTATAATATCTCCGTTTTTCTTTCTAACAGGTACCATATTGGAGACCCATTTAGAATGTCTAACGGGAAAGATTATTTTGGCTTTCAATAACTTATTGAGTTCAGTTTTGATTTGATTTCCTAAATTTGGATGGATCTTTCTCAACTTTTGTTGGACAAGTTTTTCATTATCGATCATTGGGATAGTATGTTGGATGATGGAGGTGTCGTATGTTTTGAGTTCATCGTAATTCCAAGCAAAGACACTTTTGTATTATTTCAAGAGACGGATATATGCTAATTTAAAATTGGGGATATGCCAAGGCCTAGGTTGATATTATGCGGTTTGGCATCAGTTCCTAGATTTACTAATTCATAATTCAAAGTTGAACTTTGGAGTTTTGAATTGGTAGATCTTTTGAATCGATCTTTCAAATCATAAAGGTCTTCTAATTTGACTACTGATGTAGGTATAGCATTGTTAGTACTATCCTGTTGCAATTGTTGGTCATGTTGGTCTTCATCAATTATTTGATCGGTGTAGGATCCTTCAGATGTGAGGAAAATCACGATATCAAGATCGTCGTTGAAAATCCTCCAATTGGTAATGTTATCAGGAATCGATGGTCTAAAAATTAACTCAATTGAAAATCGGTCAGGGCTAAAATCTTTTGAAGGAATGAGCTTGGAAGCTACGTTGGCTAAGAGGTCTATGCTAGCAATCTGGAGTCTGGGAATTTATGAAATATTAAATGCTATAAAATGTTCAATCAGATCTTTAACTAAAGATTGGTAATGCTTTAAATGACCTGATAAACAATGTATAGTATTACGTACGTGTCTGATTACAATTTCAGAATCTCCAAAAACTTGCAGGTATTTGACGTCTAGTCCGATTGCCTTGTATAACCCTTGGATTAGAGCCTCGTATTCTACGATATTGTTGGTGCACTCAAATTAGAGTCTACAAGTTAACATGGTTTTATCTCCCTCTAGACTTACTAACACACATCCTACTCCTGCTCCTTCGTTAGACTTAGAACCATCAAAAAATAGTTTCCAAAACAAAGATTTATTTACAGGACTATCTATAAAATTAATGCATTTAGAATTATCTGTTTGAGAAAAATTTTCTACTTGAGATAAAACATAATTTTCTAAGTAAGGTGAAGTATGAGCATTAAAATTTCCTAGGAAAGAATCTACTGAATAGTTTCCTATGATGTTAGAATTATATGCTACTGGTTCATTTTCTCCCTCGAGTTCTGTTACTATGTATTTCTGATGTCATTCACGCTCAACTTTTATTTGGTTTGGTTTAACATTATAAGGCAGCCACATGTGAGACCAGTCGGTTGCAAAGTATCCGTGAAGTTTTTCTGACCAATCTCTGCTAAGAATTAAGCCATAAAATTCTGGAATATCAGCAACTAAAATGTCGATAACCTGACATACCTTTGGGTTGGATGATAGCCTTATGGTGACCTGATTTAATTCACCAATCACTTTGACTTGCGATCGATCTAGCTGAACTATGCGCACAATGGATTTCTGTGGTTGAACGTTCAATTTTTCACATATTGACCTTGGTAAAATATTTGATGAAGCTCCAGAATCGACTAAGCAATTATGCACGTTTTTATTGAAAATTTCATAAGTAAGGGGAAATGGGGGAGTATGAGATCTTGATCTTCCTCCAATTAAGGAAAAATCATTTGGGTCAACCTTATTCAATGTATTAGTTGGAGGTCTTCCCATATCATGGGAAGCTTGAGAGATTACAACAGCTGGTAAGGGTGCAATTGGTACAACGTGTAATTCTTTCAAAAGTACTTTTTGCTGGTGTTTTAACTTGCTCAATTCAAAAAGAGTAATATTGGCCCTAGTATTTTTCATATCTTCTACGATATTATACTCCATTGCATCTGAAATGATTGAGGTTTTAGATGGAGTTGATGTGTCTGTTTGGAATGGGCTGGTTTAAGTCGCTTTAGGTAATGTTTTCTTGGCTGTGACTTTATCCTTAGTCATCGAGCTTGCGCTCTTTGCCTTAGGTGTAGGTTGAAGAGGATCAAGTTGATTTCTACTACGAGTATTAACCAGGAATGCCTATTGATCCTCTTCATCTGGGAGGATGAAATCCCACATACCTTGTAACTCTACAACTTCTTCTTCATCGGTATATTCTTCAGTAGCGTTTTCCTCTTCTTCTTCTTCTGATTCAACATTTGTAATAGCGTTAGGGGGTTTGGAATCAGTTGAAGGATTTCTTTTAAAAGGCTTATATGGATTTTTAGAAGAAGTTTCTACTACTTGTTTCTTAATGTTGACCATTTCGTTAGACATGGTCTTCAAAACGTTTTGTAATCCTTCTAAATCGAATGGATTTTTCGATTGTTTTTTCTTGGGATCTTCTTTAAAAGACACCTTCTTAGACCTTCGTTCTTCTATCGTGTTTTTCTTTTCTAGGGCCATAATACGTTTCTCTACTGCTATTGCTTCTTTCATATTTTCAACTAAAGTTGTTTTGTTAGCCCTATCAACAAAGATTACTAAGTTTGATGGTAAAGCAGTAATGTACCATTCACTTCGCACTTCTTCACTAGGTTGAGAAGCAGTAGGAATTTTGTTTAAGATTTTATTGAAATGTAAATTGAAATCTTTGATAGGTTCTCTTGATTCAGCCTTAAGGTTAGACAAGTCATTGATCAGTGTCACTGTAGACCTGTCATCACCAAACTTGGTCAGGAATTGTTCTTGGAAGATGTTCCAACTAGTAATAGATCCAGATGGTAATGAGAAATACCATGATCTGGCTATTCCTTGCTGAGTATAAAGAAAAAGTTGAACAACAACATCTTCATTAACAATTCCATTGAGATTTATGGATAGCATAAAGTTATTTATATGTTCTTCCGCTAGCATGCCTGCCTCAGGATTAAACTTAGGAAGCCATTTTTTAGGATGGGCTGGTCACTAACTCAAGGGTGCAGGCATTAAGACTGCCCCTGGGTTATTCCATGGAGATTGGGCCATCGCTGAACTACTAACAGAGGAAAGTGCATAAGATGATCCCTGTAGTTGAGAGGATGAGGATATTACAACTCCAGATGGTTGAGAAGGAGTTGCAGAAGTTCCAATAGGCTGATGGACAATGATCTAAAGTGGAGGAGTGGATGGTTGACTTCGCGGTGAAGAGGTTGAGATGGATGATGATGATGAAAGAGTCTCGCTATCGAACCCTTTAGGAGACTTTCTTGCTCTCTTCCTAGTAGGTAGAGGTAATTCAGTTGGCTGAACACCAAACTTTTCGCTTTTTAACCTAGTAAGAGGATGAACAGGGCTATATTGCGAAGTCACGCTACCTTGAGATTTATCATATTTTTGAGGAGATATAGAAAATTTCTGAAGTTTGTGAATCAAAGATTCAACTTCAGGAGGTTCAATAGTATATTTTTCTGAAATGTCAGGGTTTGTAGCAGTGGCTGTTGCTCCAACGACTTCTAACTCTGGATTTAAGGATTCTAAATGCAATGGAGAAGTCGGAGGAGATGGTGAGGGCGATTTACTCTCATAATGGTATTTAGATTTATATTTTCTTGCCATTCGCAGTTCGTGGCCCTCCTTCTAGCGCCAAATATGTTGAAGCCTTGAAAATCGGGTCTACAACAAGGGGGATACCCACTTGGTCCGGACCTTGGTTAGCAGCTCCTTTTCCGTTTGGTATAGTGGGTCCGACTGGGGATATGGGACTAGTTTCCCAATTTAGGTGTGTGTGTGCAATGGACTGATATTTCTCTCTCTAACAGTTTCTAAATGGAATACTTTTACTCTATCTCTAATCTAATAATAAGGAAATTGTATTCTAATAAGTAGAACTATCTAAATCTACACTAACCCAGGATGTAATCTTTCTTTTATGCGATCTAAAATGATTTCAAATAACAACTGGTAATAAAGATCATTCAACTGTTATGAGAAAAGAATTCAATAAAGATGAACCACTTCATATAAAAGGTTAGACGAAACAGTTGTGAAAAATATATCTCATAATAAGCTATTCATACATTAAGCATAAATAAATAGCTATCACCATACAAAAGTGCCAAATGATAACTCAGGCATTCATACATCAATATATAAATAACTGAACATGAAAATCACTTTAACACAAGGGCAGAAATAGTTAAGAGATAGAAATACCATTTATAACTAGTCCTACTCATGAGCTTCAAGCGATAATGATTTATCTCTTCTTGATCTAACATCCACTAAGAGTACAAAAGTGCAACATCAGTAGCAGATATCAAATGCAAACATCAATAAATCCTGTTCCATTCATTCATCAAAACCTCGTCAGAGGGTACAAAAGTGCATGTTCTAGGGATAAGTTTTTGATAAATTTCAGGACCCTTCTCTAAATGCATGAGAAGGGTTTAAATACTACTAACTAAATCTAAAAATAAATTATTACAAAAATGTAGGATGTGGTTTAAATGACCGTCCTCATTTCAGGAAAATAAAACAAAATTAAAACTAAAATTGAATCTAAAATTAAAACTACTTCTGTATTTGGTCCTTGAAATCGCACGCATGCAGCATCTGTTTGAGAAGAGTCGGGTGGCCGACTTCTGATTTTAGCTGAGCTGAGAAAACCAAATCGACAAGAGCTGGCACCATCTTTTCGGCCAAATTGATGATACACTTAAGAGTCATCCACTGGCTATGTGGCTTTACCAAGTATACCCAGTAATAATCCCAGTTCAACTTGGTTAACCCTTGGATTGCTTCTTCCTTTTCTTGGGCTTTCTGCCTCCAATCTGTTTGTAATGTTTCTTTCATGCAATTTTCGGGGCTTGCAGGTGACTGGGCAATTAACAACTTTCACTTTCGAGAAATTTTTCTCAGTTAGGCGCTAATCGCGCATCGGAAACTACCTTCGTTTCTTGATCCGGGTTTCATTGATGCGTTTTTTCTCCTTTTGAGATTTTTCCTTCTAGCGGATATAAAGTTCAAAATTTGTAAAAATAATAACTCCATAAGCTCTTGACCCTGAGTCTTAAATTGTCTATTTCTGATATCAACGCTGTCCAATATCCACTTAACCATGTCCGTGTATGGGAGAATTTTTGGTCTTGCTGCTATCCGGTGTAGGAATGAGCAAGCTAGCTCTGGAATGGATGCCTCAGAAGAACTATTTGAGCCCACAGTAGTAGTAACTTCCATTACTCTGGGATTCTCCTCTTTAAGCAGATTATACATGCCTTCCCACGTATCAATCCTTGCATCTCTGTTGCAGGCCGTGTCTGTATACAAAGGCGCCATTTCTTTTTCTTCAGAGCTCGGAGCTTTTCTTTTCTTTCCCATTTTACCCTACGTATTGCTTTGTATCATTCTCTATTCTCCGTTCCTACAATTCACAAGTGAAGTGAAAATAATGACAAGGAAGTGTGATGGGAAAGTTTTAAATGCAGAAGATAGATAAAGTATACCACCTTACGTGAGATGATTTTTCGATAAGCACGAAACCATATTCCATTAACAACTGGAAACTAACTCATTTATTAGCATTAAAGCACATAACCAGGTGTCAGTTTATGGAAAATACTTTTTGAACCACGCGCCCGAAAGATCTGTGATGAAGTGATTTTTGATATTTTCTTTGCAATATCGCAGATCGCAACATCGCGAAATGATAACGCCGCAGAATCGCAACATCGCAGAGTTGATCGCTCGTGACATCGCGTTATTGCATTGTCGCTGATATTGCGAAATCGCAATATCGCAGATCGCAAGAATGTGATATATGAAAATCTTTGTTATTTTGTTTCCTGCGAAATGCGATTTGCGATCGACGTCATCGCATATCGGAAAATTAAAATGTTTCGTTGTAAGTTGTGCTTGATGTATGTGATGCGATATTTTATTATCGCGTATCGCGATCTTGCAATGCTAGTTTGTAAGGTGGTATCCTGTCATGTTTTTGTGATGCGATATTTCCTAAGGAAAGTTTTTGTCTTACCTTATCATAAAACTTAGATTTTTTAGATTTTGCAAGGGGGCTTCGTAAGCTTATGATGGTAGTTTTATTCGAAAAGGAAATTTAAGCACTACTTTGATTTTTAAACTTTTAACTAAGGGTCCCCACTTATTTAGTATTAGGAATAACACTAAATAAAAAGGGGGGTTGTTGCTGGCCACAACAGGCCTGAACACACACTTCATCAAAATCATCAGGATTAAACATCAATAATGTATGTTGCAAATATGAATGTAAACTACCGATATATTTTAACAAAGTTTCACGTGTATCCAATGAAATACCAAGTGCCAATGCTTTCTTTCTAAACTCCTGAGTAAACTCCTGAACACTCTGTCCTTTACCTTGCCTTAGATTCTACCAATCAATAATAGCTTGCTACATGTATCCTAGAGGATAGAATTGTTTCCTAAGAGCTTTTAAGAACTTAGACCATGAAGAGATGAAATTTCCTTTTCGCTTTACATCTATCCGAGTTTTACCTTCCAACCAGATTAAAGTTGTTACCCCCATTCTATGTGTAGCTAAATGAATGTTTGTTTTATCGTCAGAGATGTTCTGTATATGACAATACACTTATATCTTCTTAATCTAGTTATCTAGCTTTTCAGAAATCATTTCGCCATCATAAATAGGTAACTCAAATTTTACATCAACTTTCAAAAGAGATGTTTTCTTAGGTTTCTTTTTTGTTTCAGATTCTGCACTAGAAGAAGAAGAAGAAGAGGATGATGGAGATGATGGAGGTGAAGGTGGTTTATTATCCTTTCCTTTACCTTTGTCCTTCTTTGATGTCTTTGAAGAAGAAGCTGCATTTCTCACCTTCTTGTCTTCGTAAAGTTCTCCAAAATATGTTGCATAGTAAAAAATTCTTGTTGAAATTGCTCATCACTCATCTTAGTTTCAGTATTTTCACCTACATCGGATCCTGTCATGGTTGACTTATGAACGTCTCGTTGCTTTCCAATATCTGGATCAATCTGCTCAAGAATTCCTTCTCCACGTTGCAATTTTGACCTGGTTAACATTCAATGGAAAATTCTACAAATTCAACCTACTCTGATACCAAACTATATGATCTGAAATGATCATAAGTTAAGACTGATGTAGAATTGATTAGCCATTAACAAATTGAATGTTAGCTGAAAGTGTGGAAAACGAGAGAACCGCTTGAGAAGAAAGACATTACGACAGCTGATGAAACATAAGTAAGATGCAAAACAATAATGAAAACAACAAATAAACAATGATACCGGACAACAATATTGATTACGGAGTTCTTCCTTGATGGACTACGTCTCTAGTTCCTCTTTCAAGATGGGTGACCATTTTATTAGGATTGAAATAAAGGAGGTCGATTACACAAAAATTTGATAGAACTGAATTTGCATGCATGCACTTTTTTTCACTGTCAAAGAATATCTCTCTGAACCAGCTTTCCAACTCCTGTCACAATTCCCAATTCCGACTCTGGATGCTCCTGTTACAATGAAAACAAAAATGACTATGACCTCTAGAACCTACATACCAAATCCCAAAACCACTCTCCTCTTCACCGTGAACAAAAGGTTGAGATTATAGTGAATTAGGTTCATTCGAGGTCCCTCAGGATCAGAGAGGCATGAATGTTGTTGCATTAAGGTTTTAGTGGCTCAACCTTGTTACAAGAGGACATCTTAGTACCTAGTCACATGGTGGTTATATTAATAATAGAAAAAACCTCAAGAAAACCCATAAAAAGACTTTGGGTTATCTCTGAACTCGCTAAAAATCAGGAAACTAAGCAGAGAGGTTGACCTTGCCCATGTGAACAACACGGTCTAACCATTAACTTCCACCTTGCAGGTTAGTTGTTGTCAGTCCCGGTGATGTATTCACATGCTGACAACTGTCCGACATTTCTGGTAGCGGCTATCAGTGAACTGCAAATGATTACGTTGACTACATCCTGATAGTCTAGATGTTCACATGTCGCAACTCCCCCAATCATTAAGTCAGATGATTGTTTATCTCTATTGTGGCAAAGCCTGACTGCGGTTACCCGAGAGGTGCTCACATGACTTAACATCTCTGACATGGTAATCTGTCTGCGATATAGGTTGATGTGACAATTATCTGCTAACTCCGCTCACATGAGACGGGGTCCCGCTGCAGTTAGGGACTGTGGTGTATTTTATGTTGTAGTGTTTTTAATGTTAAATAGTCCGAGAGTTAACACATGGCTTAACACATAGTTTTGTGTAATGTGATGAGATTCGATAGGTTTAGAACATAGGGTTTAGGTCTAGAGCTTAGGTTTAATGGTTTAATACATGGATTTGATAGGTTAGGGTTTAGGATTACGTTATTTTTTAAAAATAATCTTTTAAATAAAATTGTTAGAAAGTTAATTCAGCCACACACATATGTTCTACAACAAGCTACATTTGTGATCACATGACGACAAATCTAGGTCGACACCAATTCCTGCGAGGTGAATGGTCAAACCATATTGACGACCCAAATACTGCGAGGTGGATGAAAAGCACACGTCGATGACCAAATCCTGGTGGAACTAAGGACAACCATATGTTGATATCTAGGTAAAAAACCACATCAACTGAACACCATGAAAACCATTAACATCACCTGAACAACCTGAACAATAATCAACACTGTCAAAACTAAACGACACTGAACTGTGTAACTGATCTGATGAGATCCTCCTTGATCAATCCTCTCCACTTGAATGCTTTTGGACCACAAAATTTTTACTTAAACAAATAGTCAATGAGGGTAGAGCTCCCTCACTTTCCACCTTGCCTTGATGATGTACCAATACATTTGATCAATCATCTGAAAGTGATGACCTTGATGATGCTGACCATGGTACATTTTGGTTTAGTGACCTGTTCCATCCATCTTCAATATGTACAACTTGTGAAGATGGTCAAACAACCTATTATGAACATGGCAATTGATTTCTTTCCACGAAATACGATGAGTTAGTGATTCATAATCATCTTTGAAAACAATCTCTACACGATGTTGTTTAATACCATTGACATGTATTAACAATCTATTTTGTGGAATGATAGAGATAATCAAAGATATTCTTGACATCAAACCAGCTATAATTTCCTGATTCCTGATTACTAAGTGAACTTGCTACAATAAACTCATCAAATTGTATTGTGAAGATTGTTGCAACTTAGTTTGTCTTTGAAAGTATTGAATTTGATGTTGATTTGTTTAAATCACTTTTTCCTTATTCATTAAATGATGTTTCCATTGATTAGCACTTTCCCCTGATGCATAAGTTTCTCTTAAATGCTTTAACACTGCTTTTCAAAAGGCTATGATATGAAAACAAATAGGATTCCTCTCCACTTGAAAAGATGTTTCTGAATTGTTCGAAACATGAATTGGTGACACAATATAAGAGAAATGTAACACTGATTTTCCCCAATACTGACCTGCATCCTTGTAACTGTTAATTCCCAAACTTGGACTGAATTGATTCATTCTAACATTAGGAAGAGGAGCTCTAGGCATCAATTTTAATTCATGTTGTATTCCTTGCTTATGAAAAACATGTTTGGTTGCTTTAAATAGAACTGGAAAAGTTTCTACCTCTTTGATCAAACTATCTTTAAACTGGGACTTATAACTTGAACAAACATCCTGTTGACTCTTATGTTGTTGCTTTACGCACATGATTACAAGTCTTTTATTTCAACTTATTAATTGCTTCATCTGATTAGAAACAATATTCAAGTGATTTTTACTTTGATGTACCCTGAAAATAAATTCAACCCCATCTTTCTTAAGGTGATATTTACGCTCTCTCTTTTAAAATACTACATCGCGATCATAAATATAAGAACTTACTAAGACAACCCGACATATGTCTACTAGAACCACATCTAATTCCACTTCATCAATGTAATTGGCTGTAATGGAAAATCTTAATCGACACTATTTTGTGACTTTTATCTGAGTTGATTTATTTAGCCATCCTAATGGGTAAGGTCTTGGATGATTTTGTGTTTCCAAACCCAAATTTTTAATTAAATATTCAAATATTATATTGGCCTATGATCCACTGTCAAACATTGTATCTATCTTTGTGTGCTTAGAAGTTATCCTTACGTCAAATAATTCAAATTTTTTATCCTCATTTGAAGGATTTATGTTTGATGAAGATGCAATAGTATTCGAACTTGAACAAGCGTAAGAAGTTTTACCTGTCGTAAAAATAGCAGTTATCCCCCTTTCATGACCTGAATATGAACCTAGATCTTGTTGGACTACTGCAATTGCCTTCTTTTCATCCTTCTCCTTAAGTAACCTTTTGGGCTAAAATTATGGATGAAGTTTCCAACACTTAGACTCATCATGAGTGATTCTCTGGCAATGAGAACAAGTAGGTCTTTCCTTCTCAACTATTGGTGATTTCTTTCTCCTCAAATTGTTCTTTCCCTTACTGTGATTGGAATCTTTGATTTTTGTTAGGTCCCTATAATACTAGTGATTGCCCCATTACTATTGTAGTTGTATCCCTTATTAATATTGTTGTGCCCCTATTGTCCCCATATTGCTATTACTGTGCCCCATAAAATACCTCTATTGTTATTTATGTGGCTTTATATTATTATTGTTAGGTCGGCTGGGTTACATTGTGACTCCTTAGACTCCTATATATAGAAAGGAGATTTTGTCATTTGAATCATCCAAGAATTGTTCATTTGTGTAATGTAAAGGAGGTTGCTACCTTGAAGAGGCTGAATTCTAAGGCGTTCAACTATCTTTTCTATGCTTTTGTGCGCTGGTTTCATAACATTTGGTATCAGAGCTTTGGATTCTAGGATTTAGCTGCTCCGAATAGGTCATCATGGAATTTTCGCTATAATTTTTTCTTTGAGATGTTTTAGAAAATAAATAAAAAGCCCGTTTGAGATAAATCACACTAAACCTCAGGTCTGAATTTTATAGCTTTTCGCACTGTATTTGTGGAGATATGATATGATAAAGTTGGTATTTTTGTAGACTCCTGAATTACATTCCAAACAGGTGACCTGGGTAAAATCATCATAACTTTCTCTCTGAGCATCGGATTGAAATTTCATTAGAACGTACAGAAAGAGGACCTACTGTAGTTTATTTTTTATATTTTTTAGAGCCAACGGTCGAAACCGTGACTTGTGACACGTCGTGCAAGTTCACTCTGTTGAACTAGTCTATAATCAGGTCACTGTGGGATATTTGGCATAACGTTTCCCTGGAGAATACAATTTGGATTAGACTAGTGGCATTTAAAAGAGGACACAGAGGGCTACCATGGGTTGCAATTTCAGAATTGGATGATTCGAAATTAGAGAGGTACATCAGATTCAATATCAAGCTCCTACAAAGTGAAAAAAGGTGTGTAGTTTTTTTTGTTTAATTTTTGCATAAGCTTTGTTTGAAAAATTAGTGAAGGAATTCAAAGGGCATAGTAAAGAATTATTATCGGTAATTGATGCCCCGAGGAAAGAAAACGTAAACACCTAGTAAGCAACCTAAAAGCTCTAGCATGAATCATGAAGAAGAGGAAGAAATGCAACATGATATGTCAAAATTACAAGACCAAGTACAACGAGTGTCACTTGCACAAAAAGTAACATAATCTAAGATGGATGGTTTAGAGAAAGATGTAGAAGCTAATAAAAAAGGCATAGAAGCTAAGATGAATGATGTGGAAGCTAAGATGGACAATTTGAAAATAGATTTGAAGACAGCTTTGAAGACAGGCATGGAAGATTTGAAGACAGATTTGACAAAGTTTCTACAAGAAATACTTACTAATGGTGAAAGGGTAGTAAAGGAAACTCATGATGAGAAAAAAAGAAATGTTAATCATGATTTCATAGACTCTAATGTTGGATCAAAGACCCACTATATTCCAAAAATCGATATGAGGAAGTTTGATGGCAAGGATCCCGCAACATGGATATTACAGATGGAGCAATTTTTCAATCTCAATAATGAGCAAAACACACAAAAGGTATGTATTGCAACTTTATATTTGGAACCAAATCAATTTGTATGGTATCAATGGCTTTGCTCTCATAAACAAATTATCACTTGGGCAATTTTTACGGAAGAATTCACAGCACATTATGAGGATACAAAAAACAACACTTTTTTTAGCCAATTGATAAGTCTCAAACAAAAGGGTTCAATAATGGAGCACATTGAGGAGTTCCAAAAATTGAACATAAGGGTGAAAAATATTCCAGAGGAACATAGGATTGATGTGTTCATAGGTACTTTAAAGGATAATATCCAACATGATGTTCGCCTTTGGGAACCTGATTCAATAGAGAAGGCATTCAGGTTAGAAAGAAAAATGGAAAGAAAAATTATGGCAACCAGGAAGCATACCACTCACAACTATAAAGATGGAAGTGTTGCTGCCCCTAGTCTTCCACAACCTATAAGGTTGACACCACAACAATTGGAAGAAAAAAGAGCAAAAGGGCTTTGTTACAGTTGTGATAGAAAATACACTAAAGGTCACAAGTGTGCTGAGAAGAAATTATTCTACATAGATTGTGAAGAAGAAGAAGAGAAGGAGCAAGAAAGGTCAAAATAAGAGGAGATACTCTAAGAACAAAGCCTAGATAAAGAAGAAATGAATCCAACTATATCTTGTAATGCATTGGATGGAATTACCACTCCTCAAACCATCAAGATAGAAGGACAAATCAAGAAGGAAAAGGTAATAATGTTGATTGATTTAGGAAGTACCCACAATTTTATTCATTGTAAGATAGCAAAAGAATTGAATTGCTTCCTATATCTAGCACCAGAGTTTCAAGTGATGGTTGCAAATGGAGGAACGATAAATTGCTCTGGAAAGTGCCATAATATCAAGCTATCCATGGGAGAATATGTATTGGCTAGCCCAATGCTTTCCATTCCAATGGGAGGTGCTGATGTTGTACTAGGAGTCCAATGGCTACAATCCTTTGGTACAATAACTTTTAATTTTCAAGAACTTTTCATGAAATTTTCTGTAGAAGGAAAAGAAGTTGAATTAAGGGGTATTGTAGGGAAACCAAGAAAGATAATCAGCTCTAATGGTATGACAAAGCTTCTAAAAAAGGAACAAAGAGGTGTAATTGCACAATTATGTTCACTAGATGTTTCCACATTGGAATCATCTATTTCTCCAGATCTCCAAAAAGTCTTGGACAATCATTTCAAGGTTTTTGAGACTCCCAAAGGTCTCCCACCTATTCATGATCATGATCATGCTATTCATCTGATTCTAGGAAGCGTTCCTCCAAACATCAGGCTGTACAAATATCCCTATGCCCAAAAGAGTGAAATTGAACGTATGGTTGCAGAAATGCTAGGGGCTGGTATAATTCAACCTAGTCAAAGTTCTTTCTCTACTCCAGTAGTATTGGTGCACAAGAAGGATGGATCATGGCGCATTTGTTTGGATTATAGGGAACTCAACAAGCTCACTATTAAAGAAAAGTTTCCCATTCCTGTCATTGATGAATTACTGGATGAATTGCATGGATCAATTTACTTCACCAAGTTGGATCTTCATTTAGGATATCATCAAATTAGAATGAAGACTGAAGACATTCCGAAAAAAACATTTAGAACTCATGAGGGTCATCATGAATTTTTGGTCATGCCTTTTGGCGTTACCAATGCACCTTCCACATTTCAAGGTGTTAGCGCTTGAAATTTCACCTCAGGCTGAGAAAGGTAAACTTCAAGGCAACATCAAACCACTTAGCCTCGTAGCTAGCCCTACGGGGCAGGAGAGGGCTCTCTCCGGTCTATCTCAGTAAAGATCTTCAACGGGCAAGATAGCCAATGAGGAAACACTGATTTTAGGCTAGTAAACTGATCAAAAGGTTTAATTTGGGATTTTTAGGATTTTGGTGGAAAGCTGGGGAAAGGCAATTCTGGGTGCGGGGATTGGACACAATTTTTGCAGGGGGTTCTTTGGGGCAAGGTAGGAGACTGTACTGATGCCTTTAAATTAAATGGATGGATAGGAATGACCGGTGAGGAGCTAAAGAGAGCAAGAAACCTTCAAGAATTCTCTTTAGACAGATGAAAACATAAATATTAAGCAAACTTAAAAGCAGAGCATGATAATCATGAATTCTACTTTAACACTTCATTCGCCTAATTTGCAGAAGGAAAAGTAAGATGATGAATCACATAAAAAATTTACAAGTACAAAGAGATACACACCATCAATACATGTAACCACAGGAATCCCAAAAAAGACTGCAAAACCCTGGTCTTTCTTGCTTTGCCAAAATTGCAGAGATACAATGAGTAATACAATAGAGCTTCTCCCTCAAGAGTCCAACCATGAAAATGACCAAGAAAGTACATAATATAGGCAATCTAACATCTTTCCTTGCCTCTAGGGGTCGAGCTCACTATCCTAGGAGCTGTTTCAACCAATTCTAAACTGAGTACTAAAAACTAGGCAGTCAAAACAACTTGCCTCTACAAACTAGGAAACCAATTCATTCATTAAATTTTTACTATTTCATGAATGAATCTTCTAGAATAGGTAAATGAGTGTCGTGTAAACATGAAAATACATAAATTACATCAAAGAGGGTCAAAAATCCCATCACAAGTCAAAACTGGTCAAAACTGGGCGAATTCCTGAGCTGTAGATGAAATCCTGTGAAAACTGCCCAGCAGGTCGCGCCCTTTTCCTGAACGGGTCGCGCTACTTTGGAGCTGATTTTGAGGTACTTCCCGGTGTCCAAATGAGGCAAAAGTGGGCTTGTTGGAAAGGTCTGGAGGTCTACGTTCCAACCCAAGTGGAATTTATGAATTTGGTGGTCATTTTCCCCTCCAAAATTGCAATCTCCCAAGACTGCTTCCTGTGTGTCAAAAAGGTGGCAGAAAGTCATTTTTTGCTTGTTTTTTGACTTTCTGGAGGCCCAAAACTTGGTGAAATTTCTTGGCAATGGCTGAGCAAGTGTATATTTGCATGAAAAATCTAAAAAATCTGAGTTTTCCCAAAACGGAGTTGCCCAACGAAAAGGTCGCGCGCGGCACGCGACCCGTTGGTGGAAAAAACCTGTTTTTTGCCCAAAAATTCACAAGTGACCAAAAATGCTCAATTTTTTTTTAAATTTGTGCTGAAGTTAAGTCATTTAGTATCATGCTCCTTCAAGGAAGCCTTAGACAAGATGTGGAGGGGATCGGACCTTTTCTTTCGTTTTAGTGCTTTGGCCAGCAACCTCTCCACATGAGCATTGACTTGGAGAAGCATAGCCTCTCGAGAGATAAAATCCTCCCATGGGATACCCTACTGTTTTGACTGTTTAAATGCTGCTCCAAGGGGAAAAAAACACAAGGGAGATGTTAGGGAGGGGGACTTTTGAAGGGATTTAGGGAAAATACATATGAAAGGGGAATTTAGGGAAGCAATTATGAAACATATACCATCACATAATCATATTTTGTAGGGGTTTCATAGGAGGTAGGGTTTAGGGACTTTGATATTTTGGTAAGGAGATTAGGTGAAAATGACAAGGGAGGTGGTAATGGGATGTGGGGAAAAAATGGGAGTGAAAGGGATGACCTTGAGAGCAGCAAAACAAAACCCTAGCTTTACTTGCACTTTGACATTTTTAAACAAAATACACATGAACTTCTCCTTTCAAATTGATGGCATTAAAACACATTTTCATGCTCATGCAAGATTTAGCAAGCAATGTATTTTAATGATGGGAGGCCTACCTGAAACCTTGAAGCAATCCGGAGTTGTTTTGCAGCTTGCAGGCGAATTTTGGTGGAAGAATCCCCAACAGGTCACGCGCAAGGCTCAACGGGTCGCGCGCGCTCAACGGGTCATGCCTGTGTTGTTTTTGAACTGCAATGGGCACCCTGACGGGTCGCGCTCACCCAACAGGTCGCGCGCAAGGCTCAACGGGTCGCGCGCGGGTACTCAATGAAATTTCGCCCAATTCCTCTTCAATCACTCTTCACTATTACTTTGAGGCACAATGAAGACTAAAGGGAGGAAGAGAGGAGCTTTATAGGTTTTGATTTAAATTAATTTCCTTTCAAACCCTCTTTCAAATGTTTTTGTCATGACACTTTTTCAAAATTTGAAAACTGCTGATTTTATGGTTTCCTTTTGTCCTGAAATTGGTTGAACTGATGTTTTTCTTGAAAATTTTTGCAGGGATAGCTCTCGAGGAATCTTGGCAAAGGGGACCAGGGCTGCATGCTAACTTTCAAAGAATTTTGAATTTTTACAATTTTTTACAAAATTTTGAGAAAATGACCTTGTGCTTTAAAAACAGGGTTTTTAAATCCAAGGTAAAAATTAGCTGTACAAGATGAAATCTTTTGAAGAAACACTTTGATAGTCATCCCTCTGGCCTGCTGGGCACTTATCAACTTTTGAAGACCTGACCTTAGAGACAAATTGGACCCAAACCCTAGACCTAGGACTTTTGACCTCAAGACAAGACAAGTAACCTTAAAAGAGTTTATTGACTGAAACAACTTGATCCAGCAGTGCTAAGAGGGGAATAAATACACCAGCTCCTCCATCAGGGTTATGGCATGCCTAATGGAATGCAATGAGATGACACTGATGAGACACCTACTTATGCAAATGCAAAGAACTTTGATCGCTGATGGAGGGCTACTAGACCGACTCTAACACAAGGTTTGATGAATTCCATTTTGAAACCCTTCCTTAGAAAATTTGTGTTAGTATTTTTTGTTGATATACTAATCTACAACAAGTCTTGGAAGGATCATGTTGAACATGTTGACAGGATGCTACAACTGTTGGAGGAGAAATAATTATATGCAAAAAGATCCAAATGTTTCTTTGGAGTACAAGATGTGGAATATCTGGGTCATATTGTATCTCATGAAGGAGTTAAGGTAGACCCTAACAAAATTAAAACCATTAAAGAATGTAAAATCCCCACATCCATAAAGCATCTATGAGGATTTCTCAGGTTGACAGGGTATTATCGCAAGTTTGTTAAGAATTATGGGAGAATAGCAGCACCTCTAACAATATAATTGAAGAAAGATGCATTTTCATGGAATCCAAAAGCAACAAAGGCCTTTGAACATCTTAAAGAGGCAATGTGCCAAGCACCGGTCTTAGCTACACCGGACTTCACAAAAACCTTTATTGTGGAATGTGATGCTTTAGGAAATGGAATTGGTGTTGTTTTAATGCAAGATGAAAGACCCATTTCTTTTGAAAGTCGTCCAATAAAGGGAAAATTTTTACACAAAGGTATTTATGAGAAGGTAATCTTGGCAATACTACATGCACTAACAAATGGTGACCCTACCTAATGGGAAGACACTTCAAGGTAAAAACGCATCATGATAGCCTTAAATACTTTTTAGAACAAAGATTATCCTCTGAAGAGCAACAAAAGTGGGTCACAAAGATGTTGGGTTATGACTTTGAAATCATCTACAAAAAAGGGAAGCAAAATGTGGTGGCAGATGCACTCTCAAGAAAGGATGAGGATGTGGAAGCATTGTTGTGTGCCATTTCTAATATCCAACCAGATTGGATAAACAAAGCAAGGGAGGAATGGAAGAATGGTGAAGAAGTGTGGGCACTTATTCGAAAGTTAGAACAAGATTCCAGTACATCTGATACATTTAGCTGGAAAAATGATTCGTTATGGTACAAAGATTGCTTATACCTCTGTAAGAATTCCCAACTCAAACAAAAGATTCTTATGGAATTGCACACTTCTCCGTTAGGAGGGCACTCAAGATTTTTAAAAACTTACCATAAGGTTAAGAAGGATTTTTTTTGAGATGGACTTAAATCAGATATTCAAAAGTTTGTGTAGAATATTTGGTCTGCCAACAAAATAAAGTTGAAACAATTAAGACCCCAGGTCTATTACCATCTTTATCCATTCCAAGCCAACGTTGGGAGGACGTTTCAATGGATTTTATCACATGTTTACCCAAATCTGAGAAAAAGAGTGTCATCATGGTGGTAGTTGACAGACTTACCAAGTATGCACACTTTTGTGCATTATCACATCCATTTAAAGCCAGTATAGTTTCTACTTCATTTATGGAAACAATTCAAAATCTACATGGAAATCCAAAGATTATTGTAAGTGACAAAGATCCCATTTTCACTAGAAATTTTTGGACAAAATTATTTTCTTGCCTTGGTACTAAGCTCATAGCTCATCTTATCATCCTCAATTTGATGGGCAAACTGAGATAGTAAACAAATGTTTGGAAGGATACCTTTGTTGCTTTGTATCTAATAAACAGACACAATGTGTGAAATGGTTACCTTTGGCTAAATGGTGGTATAAAACTTCCTTCCATACAGCAACAAAAATGACCCCATTTATGGCACACTATGGATACCAGCCACCATCCATCACATCATATTTAAGAGAAAATTCTAAGGTTCAAGCAGTGGAACATCACATTGAACATCAACAAAAAGTCCTCTAGCTCTTAAAGGATAACCTTGTGTTGGCACAGAATAGAATGAAACAACATGCATATCAACATTGCAGCGAAAGAAGTTTTGATGTAGGTGATTGGGTATTCCTACGGATACAACCATATAAATAAATGTCCCTCAAGCAAGCTAAGAAGGATAATAAATTATCACCAAAGTATTATGGTCCATACAAGATTGTGCAAAAGATTGGTACTATGGCATACAAATTGGAGCTTCCTGCAGCTTCTCGAGTGCACCTAGTTTCCAGGTTCCATGTTTAAAGAAGGTTATAGGCGGCAAGCTCCTAGTTCAAAAAATATTGCGAGAACTTGACGAGGAAGGAAAAATATATTGAAACCGGAAGCAGTCACAGAAACAAGAACTCGACAACTACGAAATCGATCAATTTCGGAGTATCTCATCAAGTGGAAGAACTTATTCGCTGAAGATTCCACATGGGAGGATGAGAATTTTATACAGAGGCATCCAAAACTACTCAAGCATTGAGGACAACACTTTTTTGAAGGAGAGGGGCATGTTAGGTCCCTATAATACTAGTGATTATCCCATTACTATTGTAGTCGTATCCCTTATTAATATTGTTGTGCCCCTATTGTCCCCATATTGTTATCACTGTGCCGCATAGAATCCCTCTATTGTTATTTTTGTGGCTTTATATTATTATTGTTAGGTCAGCTAGGTTATATTGTGACTCCTTAGACTCCTATATATAGAAAGGAGGTTTTGTCATTTGAATCATCCAAGAATTGTTCATTTGTGTAATGTAAAGGAGGTTTCCCCCTCGAAGAGGCTGAATTCTAAGGCGTTCAACTATCCTTTCTATCTTTTTGTGAGCTGGTTTCATAACAATTTCCAACTCTTTGGATGATTGGAATGAGAACTTGAATGGTCTTCCACCTGATTCAATATGTATGGCTTGAACACACACTTCATCAAAATCATCAAGATTAAACATCAATAATGTATGTTGCAAATATGAATGTAAACTGCCAATTTATTTTAATAAAGTTTCACATGTATCCAATGAAATACCAAGTGCCAATGTTTTTGTTATGAACTCTTGAGTAAACTCTAAACACTCTACCCTTTACCTTGCCTCAAATGCTGCCAATCAATAACAGCTTGTTGCATGTATCCTAAAGGATGGAATAGTTTCCTAAGAGCTTTTAAAACTTAGACCATGAAGAGATGAATTTTCCTTTCTGTTTTACATCTATCGGTGTTTTACTTTCCCACTAGATTAAAGATGTTCCCCCCATTCTAAGTGTAGCTAACTGAATTTTTGTTTTATCTTCAATGATGTTTTGTATACGACACTACACTTCTATCTGCTTAATCCAATTATCTAGCTTTTCAGGATGCATTTCGCCATCATAAATAGGTAACTCAAATTTTACATCAAGTTTCAAAAGAGATGTTTTCTTAGGTTTCTTTTCTGTTTTAGATTCTGCACTGGAAGAAGAAGAAGAAGAGGATGATGGAGATGATGGAGGTGAAGGTGGTTTATCAGCCTTTCCTTTACCTTTGTCCTTCTTTGATGTCTTTGAAGAAGAAGTTGCATCTTTCGCCTTCTTGTCTTCGTAAAGTTCTCCCAACATCTGCTACATAGTCAAAAATTCTTTTTGAAACTGTTCATCACTCATATTAGTTTGATTATTTTCACTTGCATCAGATCCTGTCATGGTTGACTTATGAACATCTCATTGCTTTCCAATCTCTGGATCAATCTGCTCAAGGATTCCTTCTCCACGTTGTGACTTTGACCTAGTTAACATTCAATGGAAAATTCTACAAATGTAACCTTCTCTGATACCAAATTATATGCTCATAAATGATCATAAGTTACAACTGATGTAGAATTGATTAGCCATTAATGAATTGAATGTTAGCTGAAAGTGCGGAAACCGAGAGAACTGTTTAAGAAGAAATACTTTACGAGAGCTAATGAAACATAAGATGAAAAATAGTAATGAAAACAAAAAATACATAGTGATACCGGATAACAATATTGATTACGAATTTCATCCCTAATGGACTACGTCTCTGGGTTTCCTTTCAAGATGGGAGACCGCATTATTAAGATTGAAATTAGGGAGGTCGATTACACAGAAATTTTACCAGACTGAATGTGTGTGCATGCATTTCTGGTCACTTTCCAAGGGTAGCTCTCTGAACTAGCTTTCCAATGCCTATCAGGGTTCTCAATTCCAACTCCAAATGCTCCTATTACACTAAAAACAAAAATGACTATGACCTCTAGAGCCTACATACAAAATCCCAAAGCCACTCTCCTCTTCATCATGAATGAAAGGTTGAATTTATAGTGAATTAGGTTGATTCAGGGCCCCTCAAGCTCAAATAGGCATGAATGTTGTTGCATTAAGGTTTTAGTGACTCAATCTTGTTACAAGAGGACATATTAGTACCTAGTCACATGGTGGTTATATTAATAATAGAAAAAACCTCAAAAAAGCCCATAGGTAGACTTTGGGTTATCTCCGAACCCGCTAATAGTAAGGAAACTACGTGGAGAGGTTGACCTTGCCCATGTGAACAAGATGGTCTAATCATTAACTGGCACCTTTCAGTTTAGTTGTCATTAGTCCTAGTGATGTATTCACATGCTGACAACTATCCGACAGTTTCAATAATGGCTGGCGGTGAACTGCAAATGATTACATTGATGACATCATGACAGTCTGGATGTTCACATTTCACAACTCCCCCAATGATTAAGTCAATTGAATTTTTATCTCTTCTATGGCGAAGGATGACTACGATTACCCAAGAGGTGTTCACATGACTTAACATCTTTGACACGATAATCTGTCCACAGTATAGGTTCATACGATGACTATCTGCTAACACTGCTCACATGAGTCACGATCTTGTTGCGGTTAGGGACTGTGGGGTATTCTATATTGTAATTTTTTTAATGTTACATAGGATGAGAGTTAACACATGGTTTAACACATATGTTCTACAACAAGCTACATTTGCAATCACATGATGACAAATCGATGTCGACACCAATTCGTGCGAGGTGAATGGTCAACCCATATTGATGACCCAAATCCTACGAGGCAGACGACAAACACATGTCGATGACCAAATCCTAGCAGAACTAATGACAACCATATGTCAACAGCCAGGTACAAAACCACATCAACTAAACACCATGAAAACCATTAACATCACCTGAACAGCTTGAACCATAATCAACACTGTCGAAACTAAATGACATTGAACCGAATGCTGATGACGACATCAAACTACGTAACTGATTTGAAGATGAACCTTTGCAACTGATCAAACGAGATCCTCCTGGATAAAATGATGTTAGGAAATAATGGAGGGGGTTCGAATGGAAGGGAGTCATCCTTCGCCAAGTGTTGATGCTCAGGCTCCTACTCATACTCTTCATGAATGAGAGCGCATGTTGGTTGTGCAACACCAACTCTGTTAGTGGGTTTTTCCTCGTTCACAACAAGTGAAGAGTCTGGAATGGATGACCACAAGACAACATCATCTAGAGGAACACCCAAATTTGAAGACAGAGGTCATAGAAAAGAATGCATAGGAGGAATTGAGGGACTCACAAGTAGATATATGCAAAAATTGAGTGAAGTGATGTTGGGAGGGTGTGACGGATGAATAGGTGTGTGAGATTGATCCCGAACATCATTGGGCAGTGGTGGAGCTGTTGAATAAGGGGAAGGCAGACAATCAGTTGAGACAGTGCCTGCTTCCACATGAGATTGTGCAGCTCCATCAAAGAAGAATGTTGAGTGAGGCTTGATCTCAAACTTTCTCTTGGGATAGTCAGATTTCTTAAGACAATGCTTGAACTAGTCCAAAAGATAAACAAATTTCATATGGCTCCACGGAGCTTGAAATTGCAAGTCACGGAAGCACTGCCAAAAATCAATAACATATTCATGCAGATCCCTCCATTGCTGTAACAGTTTCCGTCAGTATGGTATGGATCAAAATGATAGAACATGCCTTCAATAAGATCTCAAAAGTGCTCAAATGAGTGCATGGTGTCAGCCGATACGTTGAGCACCCAATGAAATTGAGATTCACAAAGTGTGTATGCAAGCAGAAAACCAACCTGTTTGTCATAAAACTCATCTTCCTCATGAACCATGGAAAGAAAGTTAAGTGCGTGCTCAGGCCAGGCCACTTCACCTTCACCATCATATGTGTGAGTGGACAAGCAATCGAAAAGCTTCCCCGAGATGGAGACATCTTCATGATTCGAAAAACACCTCGGGGGAAGAAGAGTGCAAGACTCCATGAAAGATATGCAAAGGTTCAAAACTAGATGAGTGGAAACACCTTGTCATCAAGTCCTTCTTCTAGCGCCAAAAATGTTGATGGTGATGGACCCACCAACATGTCAAGGGGATATTCCCTGTGAGAAGTACCAATTAGACCTTAGACCGTTTGGTGTAGGAGTCCCAACAGTGGGTTGTAAGGTAATTCCTTGACCTCGATGTCACAAAGAGGAAAGTAATATAACTCTGTGAGTAGCAAGGGTGTGACTGATATAGTGAGTCAAGGAAGGTGTATGATAGGTTCTAACACTTTGAAGGGGGAAGGAGGTGAAGGTGAGTTCCATGTTGAAAGGGATTAGTCCCAACTTGGCAAGGAACACACAACATAAAAGGACACGCACAGCCTCTGGTGAAGTAGTCCACTCAGATGCGACATTCACATTATCCAAGGTAAGATAACACGTACAACACTCATGGATCAGTCTAAGATGTGTGACGGTTGTTGCAACAAGGTTCATCTGAAAGGTCTGTCTAATGTCTGGTAGAGGAGTCGACACAGACTATGAAAACATTAACAACATATCAACACATTAACAGCAAGATTCATATAATTTCACGTGAATCAGTTCATACACAATTACGTAAGATAAACAACATATATCATTAAGGAAACTGAAGCAGTACAACTATAATAAGAACATATGCATGAAAATGTGCTCACTCTTATAATATAAATAAGTGTAAGTCATAATCATACAATACATCCATGTAAGCCTGCTATCCCTAACAGTGGAACATTATAGCCACATCCACCTACTTCTCCAAAGAGATGTACTAGCTCCATGCAGTGGAGAAGCCAAGGCATGTTACAATATTGTCCAAGCCTTCTTCAAGATAGTCTTAGGACAAGCTTGGCTGACCAAAGGCCTATACAATGAGTTATTAGGTACTATTTATAGAAAAGGGTGGGGTGATCCTTGACATTCCCCTTTGTGATAGTTCAACTACCCTCATGGCTCTTCACCTACTCTATGACTGTTACATCCAACTATTGCCACTTGACTTACACTTGACATGTCTTAACATTACAATGAAATGTACTCATGTGAGACAACATGAATTGAGCAAGCCATGCAAGACATCACTCACACTTGGTCCATTGTGACGAGACCAACTCTTTGACATGATTGTGATGGTGAAGGTGGTGAGTTGATGTCAAGATTGGTCATATGTGATGGTGTTCATGTGCCTCATGGTGACATCTTGTTGAAGCAAACTCTTGCCTCCGTTGCAACCAGTGCATTGGGTTGGCCCCTCCATCCAGCTCATCTTCTAACATGTGCATGGTCTTCTTGGGTGAGGCTGAACCAGAAACACACTGATGCATAGTGTCCGTGCTGATCTTCAAGTGCATGCTAGTGGTCATGTGCATCAACTTGCCAAAGTTCATGTTCAGCTTCAGTTGGATTTGCTTCTTGTCTTTGTCTTTGTGAGTGTGTTGAATGATTTGGATTACATGTGTGCGCAAAATGACATGCATGTTGTTGAATCCCTTGCATGGGTTCAACAACACTTCCCACCATGTTTGCTCTGTGTTAGCTGTAGGGATGGATCTTTAACTTATACGGGCACAGTTTCATCCATGAGTGCATGTTGCGCCCACTGCTGTTCTTGATCCTGCTGCAACTCATTCGTCTATTTGTGCAACTTCATGTTTCTCCTTGAGTTGCTTCTTTGGAACATGCAACTCCTCCTTCATTCCATTCTCTGACTTCACATGACCTTCATGTCACGCCGTCACCTCATAGCCGGAGCCTCCAAAGTTGCTTTCATTATTAGTGGATATTCTTGATCTTGTAACTTTGTTCTGCCTTTGTGTTGTTAACAACCTTCCTCTTGCATTCATTGCATTCACTATGTTCACTGCATTCGCTATGTTCACTGCATTTGCTATGATGCCTTCAGCTGTTGTTCATGATGCTGCTCACTGTGATGCTGCTACTTGATGTCCTTGTCTATGAACAACTTGATGTCTTCATGAGTAGGTAAGCTTATAAACACTTGATCGACTACATCTCTAGGTGTGCTCTGAACTGTGTCTTCTACTTTTCTCTCTTGGAAACCATTGTACCTGCAATACTGAGAGGTAGATGAGAACTTGCAATACCTGGGGACATGGAAACACTCATGGCAAGTAATTTGCTAGTCAAAAACCAAAATGAAATTTGAGAACTGATTTGCAACATACCTGTGTGACTGATCATGAAGGTTGTACAATTTTGATCGGGAGGTCGGGAGACCGACTGCCACAAATACACAAGGCACAATATGGGCCATTGGGGGATTGATTGACTGCTTGAACTACACAATGCACAATCTAATCTAGTTGCTGACTGCTGGGATTGCGCAATGCACAATTTCAGTTAGGAAGGACATGCTGGCCTAGGTACAGATTTGCGCAATTTCTTGGTCCAAGCAGCCACTATTCTCCACAAATGCAAAAAACAGTCCTGGAGGCTAGTGCTGGGCAGGAATGCACAAATCTGGAGATGAAGGTGAGATTTCCAATGTAGCCTTGGTGAAGGCAGAGTTCGGACCAAGGTTGGTCTGATTCGCCGATGGGGAACTGAAAGCAACTAAGACAGTAAATGAATGACGATACTAAGTGATAGCAGAAGTGATTGACAGTGCATGCAAAACATGAATGAAAAATTCAACAAATAGATCAACATGCATGTGGGTGAGGCAGTTTGCCGGTTGGGAGAATGTCCATGTAAGATAGTTTCATGAATTCGACAACAGTGAGATAGAAATGAAAACTGAAACAGAGCTAGGAAAAGCTAGTATATAGAAAGTGTTCAAGGAAATCAACCAAGTAGTACTCCCACAAGCGAAAACACAAAAAGCAATAGGAATGTAGCACAAGGCATGGGAAGCGGGCTTACCCCAAAAAAACTGAGCTGAATGTGCTGACTACTCCTACATGTGATGTGGGATGTCAGAGTTGCAAGGTTGATGTGAGGAATGAGCTCTACAGTGTTTGACTAATGAGTTTTGATAACATTGAGGTTGTGATGCGCATGCCAAAAATCTAGGGGAAGTGACACTTGGTGGGAGGTTTCTGAATTGCTCCTTGCATGTAATCTCCAACTACTAAACATAGATCCCTGAGACAAGGGATGCCTTTGCATGTTGCCTTAGGAGAAGCAACCTATGCATGTAAGTCTATTTTTCTCGGTCATGGAGGGAGCTGGTCAACTCAGATACACATGCAAGAGGTTGTTCGACTACTTGAAGGAAGTGCGCATTTCTGGCTGGGAGCTGGGTTGGCTGACCAGGAGATTTGCGTAATTTCTGGGTAGAGAAGCTAACTATTGCCAAGATTTGTGAAAATTCTGGGCTAAGCATATTTGCAGGGGAAATTTGTGCAAATCTTGTTGGGAGTGTTGGCAGGTAGGATTTCACAATCCTAGGGCACAACAGGCTGCCAGAGATGATTGCACAATTTCTGGAGGGAAGGTTGGTTCCCCTCTATAAATGCACAATTTTTAAAGGGAAGTTGCTCAGCCTGCAGTTGGACAAATTCCTGGTGAATAGCTTGTGAGGGGAATGGATGAAGTTGTGACTGACAGGTTGCCTTTGTGCAAGAAAGACACTGAAGCTTGTGAACTTGACCAAGTAAGGCGAGTTGCTGTGAAGGTTGGAAGGGAGGCTCCAAAACACAGATAAGGAAAAATTTTGGAGGGTGGTTGTAGCCGCTACAACATGTTCATATTCTCTAAAATTTCTGCAAGAGGAATGTCATCCTCTGATTGTTGTTTTCCTTGTTCTACTAGTCCTTCAGTTTTTCTTTTTCTCCCCCTCTCAGCCTTGTTGCTGCTTAGTTGTTCTTGTTCCACTAGTTCTTCAATTTTTTTTCCTCACTCTCTTGGCCTTGCCGCTTCTCGACTATTCTTGGTTATCTTCCTTAAGATGGTTCCTCACTAAAAATATTTCCCAATTATCACTTGTATTTTTAAGATGAAATTCAACAAGGATTTTAATAAGACCATGGTGATAGATGGTGTTCTCTATAAACTAAATTTTCCTATGAACATTCCCTAACATATTTCTTAGACTATTAAGTAATAAATATGGAAGATGTATTTCATTATCCTCAATTAATCTCATCAGCAGTTAGATATGATAGAAAAACATGCATCTAAAACTCCCTTTGCAAATAACCAAGTTTTTGAATTATTAGAAGTAAATTTCTCCACTTACTTTTCAATGCTATGCTCGAAATGCCCTTCTTGAAAATGGTGGTGTCCATGCTATGGTTTTTGAGAAAAGCCTTCTAGTCTTCTCTCTCAATAGCTATGTTTTTAAACCATATTTCTCCAATTCAAGGCAATCCAATTGTATCTCCCTATCTCGACTTCCACCCCATCATAGGCTCTAGCGAAGGGTTTGGTTACCTTTTTGTGGAAAACATCAAATTTCTCCACAAACTCTAACCACTATGCTTTCTACAAGAATTCTCTTATCTACGGATATCCTTCTAAAAATTTTCTTCCTCCTGTTTGTGTTCTAGCTATAACTCCCATGGATGAGAAGATATGTCTCAGCACTGTTTGTTTGATAGGGTATGAGGGTTTCAGAGTAATGATGAAGAGAGTGTGAATGATGGGAGTGTAAGTGGTAAGGGTATGAATAAGTGCGACATAAGCTAACCATTGAGAGCATGAGTGAGAATGATTTGGGTGATCGGATAAATAAAATTAGGATGTGGGTTGGAGCATAGGTATAATGATGAGGAGTGAATGGCATATTAGTTCCTATTTGACATGATACTATCAACTCTAAGTAATAATGATTTTGAATTTGGTAGTAATATGCCTATATAATTCATACAATGAATGTTTTTGATCCCTATTATCAAATTAAAGAATTTCATACCTTTGAATTGTTTCTTTCTAACCTTTGGTTCATGTCCTTTGTATTGTCTTCAGGTGATTTGCAGTAGAGGGAGTCAATCGCTCTTTCAATTATTCCATCATAAATTTCTGTCAAATTGGCTACAAAAATATGTTAGAGCTACAAAAACTCAATAATTTTATAGCTATATGATTTTTGAAAAAGAAAAGAGTGGGATTTAAAGAAAATGGGTTTAGAACAAACATGAAGAAAATTTAAGGTGTCAAAAATTGATTTTCACCTTAGATTTTCTCTATAAACATGCCAACCATTGTTTTTTATTCATTTTTATACATTTTTTTATGATTATATCTATATCTATCTATCTATATATATATATATATATATATATATATATATATATATATATATATATATATATATATATATATATATATATATATATATATATATATATATATATATATACTATTTTTCAGAAAGGAAAAGACTTTTATAGATCAAGTTGGAGAAGGAAAATCCTTCTTCACCAACTTTAAATTAGTATTATCTTGCAAATATTTGATAAATTATTCCTTGGTCAATGGCTTATGATAGATTCTCAGTCAATGACTATTCACAAGAAAAGTGATCCTTTCTTCATCAATAGTTTTGATCCCTAACTGCACTATTGTTAAAGATTGTTTCGATCTAGTAAGGCCGAAGCTAGTGAGTTTGAAATTTCCCTTGGAAATCATTAAACTTTGAATCAAACAGTAATGCCCAATCTCCTAGCTAGAATTTTATCTCTTTGATATATTTGTCATTCCATATGGATATATGTTGTTGAAATAGATTGGTTCTTTGGATTGGATCTTGTCTTATCTCATCAAGTTCATTTAGTTTCTCCATTCTTTGTTTTTGTGCTTCTGAAAGATCAAGACCCAATTTGACTGTTGTCTTGAAAGTTTTGACTTGAAACTCAATAGGAAACATGACTTGTTTTCCATAGGCAAGCTCATAAGGAGTATGTCTTGTAGTATTTCTCCATGTGGTACAGTATGCCCATAAAGCTTCTGGAAGATTTTCTGCCAAATCTCTTCTATGAAAATGCACAGTTTTCATGAGAATTTCTTCAATGACTTTATTGGTGGCCTCCACTTGTTCATTTTCTTGAGGATGATATGGAGTAGACATTTTATGTTTGATTTTGTATTTCTCCATTATCTTCTATACCAACTTGGATATGAATTGAGTACCTTGATCTGTTACAATTTCTCTTGGAACACCAAAACAAGTAAAGGTATCCTAAAAAAGAAGTGAAATTACAACATTTTCAGTAGTAGAAAGACGTGCTTTAGCTTATACCCATTTTGTAACATAATCATTGAAAACAAGAATGTACCTTTTTTGTGTCTCGAAGGTGGATTGATTGGACCAACAAAATCCATAGCCCATTTTTCAAAAGGCTCAATAAGTACCTAAGGTTGTAGAGGAATATCATTAGAAGGAACACGTTTCTGTTGGAATTATCATACAGGTAGGACACAAGTGTTGTCCTTGATGGCAACTCTCTCAGATGAAAGGTCACAGTATAAAAGGTAAAAAACAAGAATGAAGAAAGAAAGATTTACGCAGGTTCACCATTAACCAAGCCGCGTATGCACGCAGGTTCACTGTATACAAAGTTGCGTATACAAAAAGGTATACACAGGTTCACTATATACCAAGTTGTGTATACACGCAGGTTCACTAGTTACAAAGGCACGTAAAATGTACACACACACTTTCAAAGAAGGAAAGGCATGTACATGTTGGAAAACTAAGTTTTGGTCCGTGGTATTTGGACCATGGTATTTTGGTATTGGTCCATGGTATTTGGTTGAGGTATTGACCCTAGGTATGGGGTCCAAGGTATCGGTCCTATGTGGTTTTGGACCATGGTATTGAGAGAGGCCTAAACCTATATAAGGAGAAGAATATCATGAGGCCAAAGTGTAAGTGTGCAAGTGATGAATATCTGATGAAGTGTGAGATCTAGTATGCAGGTTATGGGTATGTGATGCTTTGCTAAGGATGCACCTATGTGGCAAATGAAGGTTGATGGATTGGGATCATGAAGACTAAAATGCATTATCATTATATGGTATGATCATGAATAGTTCAGATCTAAACATTGACTCATGTCTTATCCTTTATATCTGATGATTTGGGTATATCTGAAGTAGAAGATTACAGCGAAGGTATAAGTAATTATTTTCAGATCTGTACACTAGTTCCCTTTGGCGAAATGGCGTATACACGTTGGTTCGACACAGCCAAGTAGCGTATACATTATGAGATTTTATATTTGAGATTGTTGTTGGTTCTAGTGGTTGTTGCAGAGTTATGGGTTCTGCTCTGTGTTTTGATGATAGGCTTTCAGTGATTCAGTTGTTGGGTGATTCAAAAATTGATGATGCAAATATAGTTGATAGTTGTATTGTAGTGGTGATTGTCTTGCATTGATGGTTCTAGTCTGAAAATTTATGAAACGTGGTCCTTGGAAGAAAAGAGAAGGTCGTAGCCTTCTGTAGGTCGACGCCTACATACTAGTAAATATATCGGCTAGTACAAGAGCTAGGGGGTTGTAGCTCCCTTCCAGTAGAATCTAGAGAATGCGAGAATGTTGTAGCCGTTTGCAGGTGGGTGCCTATGTACTGGTATGAGTCTGCGCCAGTACAATATTGTAAACAAGTTTTTCTTATCTTAAAGAAAAGAGCAGTAGGTAGTTTTTGTCTTGCATTGGGTTTGCACCTTATATCATGGTGTTCAAGTGTGTCTCTTATGTGTGATGTTCTATTCTATTTTTACTATAGCTAGTTACTGTTTATATGGTTAATTATGTTCTGATGCATTGATTAAAGATCAACATATGATGAATTAACTGAATCATAAGTTTGTTGGATATACAGTAATTGCATTAAACACAGTTGCATGTACACGTGAGTTCCCTTAACTGAAGTAACGTATATGAATCTGATTATGGAAATGAAAATGTTATTGATTTGGTAATACTGATTCACTCCCAAACCCCAGTATTATTTCCAACAATTGGTATCAGAGCAGGTCCTTTGGTAGAAGCTTGATCACTTGAAGGAGATCCATAGAACAATGCGAAAGAAAGCATGTCATAAGAAGAAGACATCTCAAAGGAATAGTGACAGCCTGTCGTTAAGTGGAAGCAATTATTCAGATTCTGAATCACCTCAGATTGAAGATGAACAAGAAAATGAAGCATCAGATAAAATCATAGACGAAAAAGATCTATTTAACAAAAGGGAGAGTGCCCTCAAAGAAGAAGTTATCAGCTTAAAAGCTTAGATGGAGTGTGTCTTCAGAGTATGTCAAATGCTGCAGGAGTAGAATGAAGAACAAGATAATGAGATTCTCAAACTAAGGCAATAAGTGGAGGCAGGACAAAAGTCTGAAGAAATCTTGAAAAAGAAATATCTGGAAAAGGAACAACAACATCAGGTTGAGGTAAATATGTCGAAAGGTGAATCTAGCTCACAAGGTGAGGCAAGGAACTCTAATACAAAATATGAAATGCTCAACAAGGAGATGAGAGGTCAACCCCATCAACAACCAAAGAAAGAAAGTCTTCAAAGAAATGTTGGAAATAATACTGAGAGGGGGGTGAATCAGTATTATCAGAACTATAAAACTTTTTCAATGCTCAGAAACATATACGCTACTTTCGTTAAGTGAACCAGCGTGTACACGCAACTGTGTCTAAAGAAAACAGCGTATAACCAGAAATCTTATAATTCAGTCAGTTTATCTTCAGTTAAGTGCATAAGGACATTATTCACCATATTAAGAGTAAACAGATGCAGTAGAACAGATCACACAAAAACCACACACATGAACACCATGATATAAGGTGGAAACCCAATGTGGGTAAAAACCACCTGCTGCAAGTCGTCTCTATCTTTCTTTAATATGAAACTTCAGTTTACAATCTTTTTGTACTGGTGCAGCCTTATACCAGTACGCAGGCTACAACCTGCAGAAGGCTACAACCTTCTCTCGTTCTCCAAACTTCCTTGGAAGGGAGCTCCAACCCCCTTTGCTCTTGTACTAGCCAAGATACTAGTACGTAGATGCTGGCCTACAATCTTCTTTCCTTCAAGTACCACCTTTCATACATTTTCAGACTGGATATTCCTGAAGCACAACATTACAATCTGAAGACCACAATTCATTCAACTTTCACAACAGATCATTGAAGCACAAAACATCCAATACTAGCATCATCAATCACTGAACCACTGAAACCCTGTCAAACACCAGTTAGCAGAACACAGAGCAGACTACAGAACTCTGCAATAACAGTTAGACCCAACTGTAAACCAAAATCAAGCTCCAAAATATATACGCTACTTCAATGAGAGAAACCCGCGTATACACGCTCTTTTACCGAAGCCAACCTGCGTACAGATCTAAAAATAAATTCTCTCAACTTGCAGCTGTACCAGACATCAGTTAGACCCAGAACATAACATTGCGTCAGTATGCAGATCTAGAAATACGCATAATCAACCATATCATAATAGTGCATTTCAAATCATTAGATCCTGGTCTATCCCTAGATCTAGTCTTCCATCAACCGAAGTGATCTCTCCTTAGCTTAGATCAAGCAACCCAGAACCTGCATACCAGATCTCTTTCTTTTTCAGATATTCAAGCCTTTTCAAAAGATGTCTTTGCCTAATGATCTTCTTCTCCTTATATAGCCTTAGGCCTTGCTCAATACCAAGGGCCAAACCATAGAAATCCAATACCATCAACTTAGAAACTAGGGATCAACACATCTGTCGAGATACTTTGGTCCAAATACATAGGCTCAAGTACCGAGGACTAACTACCACGGACCAAAGGGAAGCTTCCCGACATATACGCCCTTTTCTGTTCATATATATGCGTGTATACGCGCCTTCATATATATTTAAACTGCGTATACGCTACTTAGCATTCAGATAGACGGCGTGTATACGCAACTTGGACTTAATTAACCTGCGTATAAGAGATTTCTCTTCATTCTGTAGTCTGAACGGAGATCTGTCATCAAAGAGAGTTGCCATCAAGGACAACACTTGTATCATAGCGCCACACCTGTGCCAAAATGCCAACAAGAAAATCCTTTACTCCTAACTATGGAAGTGATAGACAGTTATTTCCTCTGATTAATAATGTTGAATGTTATGAATTTCATAATCTTAGACATGTTGTAGCCAGATGCAGAAGTGTTGGAAATAATACTGAGAGGGGGGCTGAATCAGTATTATCAAATCAATTACTTTTCATTTCACAATTAGATTTGTATACGCTACTTCAGTTATGGGAAACTGCGTATATACGCTATTGTGTCTAAAGCAACCAGCGTATATCAGTAAACTTATGATTCATTAAATGTTGATCTTTAATCAGTGCATCAGAACTTCATTAACCATAAGAACAGTAAACATGTGCAGTAAAATAGAACAGATCATCACACACATGGACATAAGATATAAGGTGGAAACCCAGTGTGGGTGAAAACCACCTACTGCAATTCGTCTCTATCTTCTTTTAATAAGAAACTTCTTTTTACAATATTTCTGTACTGGTACAGTCTTATACCAGTACACAGCCTTCTACCTGTAGAAGGATACTACCTTCTCTCATTCTCCAGCTTCTCCTGGAAGGGAGCTACAACCCCCTTAGCTCTTGTACTAGCTGATGTACTAGTACCTGGGTGCTGACCTATAGAAGGCTACAACCTTCTCTTTCTTCCAGGGACCACATTTCATAAATTTTCAGACTGGATCCATCAATGACAATAATCAAACTTTAAATACATACGTATCAACCAATATCCTTTGCTTCAATCAAAACTGAATCAAACAATTACTTCTCTGAATGTTGTAACCAGAATACATTAATAGTAACCAGAAACCAATCCTGAACCCAGAACACTGCAACAATAAACAGAAGTAGCTAAAACATATTTCATGAGATGTACATTACTTCAATATGTAGAACCTGCGTGCTTATGCTTCTGTATTAAGGCCAACCAGCATATACACTATTTTGACTTACTTAACCAATGTGTATACACGCCTTTGTTGTGCCGAAACTGCAGACAAATCTATAAAAGATAATTTACCCTTTTCACTTATTCAGACATCAGTTATACCCAAATTATTAGATTTATAGATCAAGTCATCCGCCAAATATAATAGATCAAAATCACACAAAGATACTACTATTCAAGCCTTAAGATCTTGACCTGTCAATAGAACTTATCCTTCTTCTAGCGCTCAGGTTCCTCCTTGGTTCAGATCCAACTATGCACCATAACCCAATGACCAGTATTCTATATCTTGCTCCAAATTAGATATTCAATACTTCCGTGAATGCCTTTGCCTAATTATTTCCCTCCCCTTTTATAGTCTTAGGCATTACTTAATACCATGGTCCAAAACCACTTAGAACCAATACTATGGACCCAATACCTGGGTTCAACGCTTCGGACGAGATACCATGGTCCAAAACCATAGATCGAAATACCAAGGACTAAATACCATGGACGAAAAATAAGTTTTCCCACATGTATGCACTTTTCCTTGCATGAAAGTGCGTACATACGTATACACGCCTTTTGATCGTCGAACCCATGTGTATACGCGACTTGGTTAAGAGGAACCTGCGTATATCTCTTTTTCTTTCATTCTGAGAGCCTGAACTGAGATCTTCCATCTGAGTGAGTTTCCATCAAGGACAACACTTGTTCCATAGTGCCAAACCTATGTCATAATGCCAACAAGAAGTAGAATGGTTCAAGACCATCACACAGAAAGATCATCACGTTCCAGGTACTTTAAGGGATATTGTTTTTCTTGCAATATGTTTGGTCACAAAGATATTGATTGCAATAAAAGGAATATGAAACATGTAATATGTTATGCATGTAACAAGTCTGGACATAAAGTAAAGGAATGCAGGAGCAAAACCAAAGCAAAAGGAGCATACATCATCTCAATCCCAGGTATTGAAGAAGACAGAATTATTGTGAGAAAGATGTGGCATAACTTAGTTAGCAGACATAACATACCTAAGGGAAGCTGAAAGTGTAAATCTTCAATATTTCAGTTTGCATACATAGCTATTATGAAGAGAATTCGCGTATATACACAAGTTAGAGGCTACACAGTCACGTATATGGTGCTCTGAAGAAAAAGCAGCAGGACATACTTAGGAAAAGAAGTCTGATGTGGTTCGGTCATGGTATGTGTTGGTTGGCACATGTTTAGGGGGAGCATATGCTTCGAATAATGCATTGTTGGCATTATGGTTAGAAGTCTTTGGTGATGATGCTTATGTGGCTAAATTATACATCTTTCTACTTATTGTTGGTTGGTCAAGAGAATGGTATTGCAGGTTACAGGTCTGGATGCTGGTGATAGATGCTTATGGTGCAGATCATATATGGTGTACGATAGTTGTTGATGACTATCATGGTCTTGTTTAGATTGCTGGTCTTTGTTATAAAAGTCATGAATATCATTTGGTGTAAAGGTCTTGCAAAGACCTAATTTGTACCCCCACTATGCATGGGAAGGATGATGTAATAATTTCTATTTTCAGTCATGTATAAACATTTGGTATACCCCCACTTGGTTGGGTGGATGAGTCAAAATGGTGTATCCCCACTTAGTTGGGAGATTGATGTATGTATGAGTCATTGGTGATAGGAAGGTCATACTCACTTAGTTGAGTTGTAGAGTCATGCTATTTTTTTTGAGAGATATTTTTGCACACTGGGCATGTGCTCAGGGGGAGCATGGACGGATTGGTACATCTTGGCATGTACAAAGGGAGAGCTCGATCATAGATTTTAGCATGTACTCAGAGGGAGTATGGACAACATAATGTATATCAAGGGAGAGAATATCTTGGTCCACCCTTTTCCCTTGATGTCAAAGGGGGAGAGTGACTTTGTGTCGTTGTTGCCATCAAGTCCAAAGGGGGAGATTGTTTGCATTATGATACAGGTAGGACACAAGTGTTGTCCTTGATGTAAACTCTCTCAGATGAAAGATCATAGTATAGCAGGTAAATAGAAATAATAAAGAAAGAAAGGTATACATAGGTTCACCATTGACCAAGCTGTGTATACACACCGGTTCACTATATACAAAGTCACATATACAAAAAGGTATATGGAGGTTCACTATATACCAAGTCACGTATACATGCAAGTTCACTATTTACAAAGGTGTGTATAATGTACACACACACTTTCATAGAAGGAAAGGCACATACATTTTGGAAAACAAAGTTTTGGTCTGTGGTATTTAGACCATGGTATTTTGGTATTTGTCCATGGTATTTGTTCCGAGGTATTGACCCCAGGTATCAGGTCCAAGGTATTGGTCCTGCGTGGTTTTGGACCATGGTATTGAGAGAGGCCTAAACCTATATAAGGAGAGGAAGATCATTAGGCCAAAGTGTAAGTGTGCAAGTGATGAAGATCTTATGAATTGTGAGATCTAGTATGCAGGTTATGGGTATGTGATGCTTTGCTAAGGATGCACCTATGTGGCGAATGCAGGTTGATGGACCGGGATCATGAAGACTAAAATGCATTATCATTATATGGTATGATCATGAATAGTTCATATCTGAATACTGACACATGTCTAATCCTTTATATCTGATGATCTGGGTATATCTGAAGTAGAAAATTGCAGCGAAGGTATAAGTAATTATTTTTAGATCTATACGCTAGTTCCCTTTGGTGAAAGGGCGTATACATGCTGGTTCGACACAGCAAAGTAATGTATACATTATGAGATTTGATATTTGAGGTTGTTGTTGGTTCTAGTGGTTGTTGCAGAGTTCTGGGTTCTGCTCTATGTTTTGGTGATTGTGTTTTGATGATAGGGTTTCAGTGATTCACTCGTTGGGTGATTCAGAGATTGATGATGCAGATATAGTTGATAGTTATATTACAGTGGTGATTGTTTTGTATTGATGGATCTAGTTTGAAAATTTATGAAACGTGGTCCCTGGAAGAAAAGAGAAGGTCGTAGCCTTCTGTAGGCCAGTGCCTATGTAATAGTAAATATATCGGCTAGTACAAGAGCTAGGGGGTTGTAGCTCCCTTCTAGTAGAAGCTGGAGAACAAGAAAAGGTTGTAGCCTTCTGCAGGTGGGTGCCTATGTACTGGTATGAGTTTGCACAGTACAAGATTGTAAACAGGTTTTTCTTATCTTAAAGAAAACAGCAGCAGGTGGTTTTTGTCCCGCATTGGGTTTCCACCTTATATAATGGTGTTCATGTGTTTCTCTTATGTGTGATGTTCTTTTTTGTTTTTACCTTACCTGGTTATTGTTTATATGGTTAACGATGTTCTGATTCACTGTTTAAAGATCAACATATGATAGATTAACTAAATCATAAGTTTGTTGGATATACGCTATTTGCATTAAGCACAATTCTGTGTACACGCGAGTTCCCTTAACTGAAGTAGCGTATATGAATCTAATTATGGAAATGAAAAAGTTATTGATTTACTAATACTGATTCACCCCCCCTCTCAGTATTATTTCCAACGGTTTCCCCATCCTTTGAAAACTATCATGTCTCTCAACATACTCTCAGGTTTCTTTGATCCAACACTGAGTTGACTCAGAGGGTTGAAGATCTTGTGTTAGGGCCTAGAACTAGCATCACAGATTCCTCTTTTTGGACATGTATTATTATATTAGAATAATAGATTAACTACTAAATTTATCCCTACTTTGTTTAATTTACAAGTCTTTGAATGATTGGTTAGTTTTTCTTCCATTAGTTGGAGAAGTAGATCAGTGTTATAGTGGTGAAAGAAAAGACTTCAGAAAATATTGCGATAGTGGCCTCATCCTCACCTCCCTCATGGGGTCATGGTTTGAGGGCCCTACTCTCAGAGCCCCAAAAACATATTTATCTTTTGGTTCTTACATAGCTTAGGATTTCTTATTGAGTAGATCATTATTGATGATTTCTTAGAAGCACCTGCAATTTTTATTTTGGTTTGTTGATATTGTTGTAGATTAAAAAGCATTCCATTGCATAGATTTAAGCCATTAGCCATCAACAAATTAGTTTCTCAAATTCAACTCATCATTTCCACATTTACATATAGTTGTGCATGAATGAAGAAAATAATATCCGTTGTTACAGGAGTTGTTGATCTACAGGGAGGAACTCATTCCACCTGCCTCATCTAAGTCTTCTTCACCTCTTTCCAAATCCTACCAATCACTAATTGAAATTTCTATTTTGTAGCCATCGTAAACAACCACCTTGAGAAAATCCAACCATCCTCAAGAGTTGGGTTGGTCCATCGGTAGTGTGCACCTTCCCCATACCTTAGTCCACCATCATACATCTTCCCAACACTTTATTTCACCTTCCCTACCTACCTACAACTTTCAGCTATGTTTCCTGTAGTAAATTAGGACATCCTGTAGTAACTACAGGAAATCCTGTAGCAGCTACATGAAACCCTGTAACAACCTGTTTTATATTATTTTGGGTAAAAATGATGATCAAAGCTTAGGGTAGGCCTTCAAATTGATCTCCATACCCCTCAATTCCATTTTGGACCAGCTTTCCCATACCTTCCTCCCCTGCAAAAGGTCAACTTGTTTAGCTTAGAACTTCATTTCTAAATTGACAACCAAAAGACTCTTTTCTGCAATAATTAGTTAGTGCATGCATACATCAGCCATAAGAATGTTAGGATAATTTCCATGCCTACTTAGTCCAGATAGCTAGATGATAGAATGCAAGTTTAAATTAGGTCTCTTCTGCAAGTAATGTGTGTTAATTCTTATCTAGGTAATTTCATGTCATTTAGTAGCACTTTCTATTAAACATTTTCATTTCGTTAACATAGGAGAGCATTTACTTTCTGCATGAAAGATAGCCTTACATTCACTATCAGTAGTCAATCTCCTTCTATTCAATAGAATATTGGTTTGAAAAACCCTAGTGGTGTTATAGATATTTTTGTGCCTTACAACTCCAAGCATGAAATGTCCATAAACCAAGGGCTCCTAAGTCCCTAAAAGTGTTGTTCTAACCCCTAAAGGAACAAGGTCAACAAATTACAGCTTCTCCCAAAAGTTCTCCACCAGAAACTGCTCAGAATAAGTCAAAACAAGATCATTTCAGCTGCTCCACTGGCTAGGTGCGTTGCATAGCACTTGAATACACTGGCTAGGTGCATTGCAATGCACCTAAATGCACTATGAGGGTGCGTTGGGCGAGAAATGACAAATGGCAGTGTCATTCCGCAAGGTGGAGAGACAATGGAAGCTTCCAGAATCTTCTCCTATGACACTTGCCTCACTGAATTCGACTAAGGATGAGTAAGAGGCCTTCAGTCTCCAAGTGGAAGCAAGAACTGACAGAGAGAAGACACTAATCAAATCACAAGCTGACTCATCCTCCTTACATACATCTATATATGGATCCCTCATCCTAGAGATCCAGAGGCTGGAATTTTGCACATTGTAAGGAATTGCTGTTGGTTTTGAGACAAATATCAGAGTATTGGGTGATTTATGCTTTGTTGGAGGTGAAGAGGGGCTTCTTTTCTAGGAGGTTGATGCTGGGTCAGGAACCATCGGTTGTAACTCCTCCTGGATCTTCTTGTTTATCAATAAAAACTATTTGAGTTTTTCCTCCATGCTTTTGTATCATTGATGCTTGCTACATTTGTATGGTTAACTTAAATCTGATCCTAAGTTATTTATGAATATAGATCCATGTCTTTGTATAGTGTTCTTCTTCTGTGATCTTACAGGTACTTGGTGAAGCTGGGCAAGTAAGGGAGCAGGTAGCTGGAAGCTGTCAAAGAAGAGAGGAATTGGATCAAAGGATTAGCGCAAGACACAGGTTGGTTCTTTCTATTCCTCTCTATCTATAGTTCATAAAGGAAATGCAAAAGTAGTTTTCTCTGTTTGTTTCTAAGGTAGTTGTCACACCTTAGTGGGATAGAGCAGTTCTAAATAGACACTTTTCCCGGTAACAAGTGGTCTATCACCCGAGTTGAGAAGTGACAAGAGTAGAATGTTGCATCTGCTATGCATATAACACTATCACCTCCAAGTTTTATTAACCCTAGGTTGATAAAGTAAATTTTGTCACCCTAGGAGTTGTAACATCCTTTTCGCAATACTGGGGCTCATCACTTTTTGGCATTGTTGTCTAGGAGGTGGCTAGGTATATGTAATTTCTTCTTGCCTTTCTATTTGACATTCAACAAATAGATGCAATTCATGCTTTCCTTTTGTTTTGCATTCAATAGATAGTTGCAATTGTTGCTTCCTTTCCATTTTGCAAGTAGTTCCATTTAGAAAATAGTTACAATTTCTTCTTTCTTTCCATTCTTCAAGTAGTTATGAAAAACCCCTAAAAGAAAAAGAAAAAAAAAACAAATTTTGTCCATGTCTTGTATAAGTAGAGCCAACTTAGGAAATTTTTTGCCAAATACCCCCACCACCATATATCTTTGAAGAGGCTATTAGGGAAGAAGAATGAGAAACCATTCCACCAACCTAAACGATGGCTGAAAATAGAAATGGGATTGAAAAAAAAATGGAGCTGAAAAAAGAACTAAGGGTGCTTTTCCCATTAGAGAAACTAATGGAGATGCTACGATGAAAAACATGAGGCCCTCTTCCCTTCCTCACTTCCATGGATTAACCTCAGAGGACCTTGATACTTTTTTTTTAGTTTTTTCTCATCTGTATAACTTATGATTATACCTCTAATGACCAGAAGTTGAAGTTGTTCCCATCCACCCTTAAGGATGTAGCCTTGTGGGGGTTCATCGGTTTACATGGGGATAACATCAATACCTAGGCTCAAATGCAAAAAGACTTCAACAACAAGTACAAGGATTACTGTAGGTCCAAAGACACCAAAGAGAAAATATTTAGAATAACTTTGGGACATGATGAATCTTTGGAGGATTATGAGGAAAGGTTCCAACTCAGCTACGAAAGGGCTGGATGCACCCTCGATCCTCAATCACTCAAGTTATTCCTTGTTAGAGGGATCAGGGAAGATCTTCTAGAAACCCTAAACATGTTATCCGAATGGGACATCTACCAGTTATCTTATGATGATATCAAGATAGTTTTCAAAAATCATTCTATGACAGCCAAACAAAAGTGTAGGGCTAGTCGTGCTTTGGCCAGTTCATCCTCCTCCAAAACATCCATCAAAAGTGAAATTGGGCACATGTTGGAAGAATTTAAGAGTGAAATGTTTCATACCCTTGCTCTGCAAATGGAAAACATGCAGATCAAGAGGATGCAGGAGGAACCAAAAAGAGCCTTAGTTTTCTTTTTCCCTAGATGCACCAGAATGCACCTTAGAAATGAATGCCCATTGAATATTATAGAGATTTTCTCGGTGTGTGAGGAAAAAACTCCACAGACAAGTTCCCTTCTCTTCCTAGATTGAAAGTTGTTTATCAAGGAACTAAAGGTGTGACTGAACAACTCTACTATATCAACGAAAGGAGGCCTCAAGGACCTCGACCATAGCAGTAGGGAATGAACGGGGCATCCTATTCATATTACAACCCTAACTAGAATGCATCCATTCATCCTTGGTTTGCTCCTGCTGATCCTTCATGGTCCACACCTTCTCCCTAGTCTTATTCCCCTCAATACCATTCCCAGCCTTCCAATCAATAATTTCAGCCATATGATCCCCAAAAACCTTAGTGGGATACACCATCACAAGGGTGGAGGTCTCGATTGTCACGCGGAATAAGTCGATCTTGCGGACAAGATAGACCTTCCTAGAATCTAAAGAAGACCTAATGAAAAGCAAACCAACCAGACACTATCTTTCTCTAAATATGCTTCGATAAACAATAGAAAACAAGTGTTTTTAGGGCCTACCTTAGGTCCAACACAAGCTTGTGGATTCCCTCGCTCCTTTGATCCAAATGAGCTCCTTTTCACGAATCTAAAAACACAAACAAGGCAAACAAATTAAATAGCACCTAAAAAGCCAATTGCATAAAACATATTTAACATGAAAGTCAAGGAGTCCATGAAACAAATAACATAAGATACTTGTTGAGAAAAATGAGTTTAATTGTATTAATTCAAAAGAAGAAGAACTTTACAACCTTTTCCTTGACACTGTACAAGCTCCTCCCAGGGTCCAGCAAGAAGTCTCCTCTACTTTGACAAGTTTCACTCACTCCCCAATGAAGCCAAAAAGATGTGTGATCTCTCCTCTTAAGCTCAACTAGGAAGTCTTGATTTCACCAGCATTTACCCTAAAAAATGTTCAGCTTCTAACCTCTCCAGCAACCAGCCTAATGCTTGTATTTATAGTGCAATGGAGGGAGGTTACTAGGTCCTCCTTCAAAGGGATAAAGCCCTCCTTCAAAGGGATAGCTCCTCTCATCAAGGGATTAGCTCCTTCTCTTTTGGGATGCATGAACCACCTCAGAGCGAACAATCCACGTCAAAATTCCTTCTAGAAACCTCTAGAATTAACCCAAAGTGAGTTTTTTTAAGATAAAACTTGCGCCTTTTGACTTTCACAGGGGTCCGCACCTACACCGTTAGGGACAGAGCAGGCAGGTCTGCAATTTTTGTACATAGAAGGTGCGGGACCGCAGGTGACAGTGAGAGAAAGTGCGGAACCAGAGTTTCCTTGATTTTTAATGTCTTTCTCCCATTTTCAAAGCTTGACTTGAAGAGCTGAGGTCTGAGACTTGCTTAGGAGGACAGTACAAGTGATGATAGACCCATACTGACTGCAAATAATCATGGTGACGATATTTTTGTGCAACAGATTGCCCCCTAAAGTGCGAAGTCTGTAGTAGATGAGGATTTATTATCATTTAGGAATAGTGAAGTACTTTATCATTTCAAGGATCATATTGTGGAGAGCCCAGTTGGAACCTATAAAAACATTAAATGCAAGATATATATATGAGATCATATCATCGCTGAGGTAGGCATTCCCATACTCAGATCAAAACTGACTAGAAAAACTAACTACTGCTCTGATACAGGAATGATCTTGTAAAACATCACAAGTATAGACTCATGTAGACACAGTATGGACGCAGCCATCTGTTTATGAATAGTCCATTATATAATGAATACAAAGTTCCTCGCAGCCTGGATTGTGGAAACTAGATCCAGGGTCTTCATTTCTACTTCCCGAAACAGTACGATTCCATCCATGCGAATGAATGTGTTGATGTCGAACATGGTAGAAACCACTTGATTACCAGTCTATGATGTAAATTGTTAACAAGTGTGAGAGAAACCACCAGTGATGTCAATGACTCTCAAAATACCCAGTACAATCCATGAGATGCGAATAAATGTGTTGATGTCGAACATGTCACAGAATCCTTTGATCGAAAGTCAATGATGTAAACTGTCGTCAAAGGTGAGAAACCTGCCATTGAGGCATGCAGATCTCAAGGTACTGACGATTTCTAGATCATCTTTCTAGATAATGAGCTGAAGTCGATAGAAAGCGATCCGTCATAGGCAGGCCCACAACACGAAATCATAGATCAAGTCGAAGAAATTTAGTTGCAAGGACTGACTCAGGGATGGGCAAGATGGATGACAGATATTTTGCAAATGAATGGCTTATTGGCAGTGACCTCTTGAACACATAATGACACGACAGATGGCTTGGTGACAATTGACCCAAAGTTAATACCCAGAAACCGGTTGAAGACTTTCAATGTGGTTTGATCAACTGTTAGGCAAAGGATTTCCCAACCCAGGTGAATGAAAGTGTCGTGTTCAAGAGCGGTTACAAAGTATGACAAACAGATTCATTTTTCTCTCTTTTCCCCCACCATTTCTGGCAAGTACCTATTTATTTTTTGACAAGCTTGAGGAGGATAACATTTGCTTGATTATAAGCTCATCCTTCGGATGAGTCCAACTTAGTTTAAATTCGAACCCTAAGAAGGAGTGGTTCGTTCCTGTTTGTAATTGAATAGGTCCTTTACTGTGAAATTTTAACGAGTCCAGTATAGGAAAAACTCAGCGTTTTTCATTTTTAGAGAATCTGAAAAAACTTAAGAAAACTCCAGGGTTGACCTTTTTCGTAAATTTGTGTCTCCCAAGCCCGAAAAAGTATAAAATAATACTTGAGAGAACCGCTTGATTTTTTACGACCAACGAGTACTTTTCGTCATTAGTGCCCTTGACCTGAAAAAGTAAAAAAGCGATCAATGACACGTCGTTTTATAACCAATATCGAATTTGAAACGACAAAAATCCGGCAATCTTTTCATGTTTTTACGGTCGGAAAAGAGTTGTAAGTGGACCGTCTTTTAATTCCGTTTTAACGAGTTTAAAAGATACACTCGACAATATTTTCATATTTCAGGAGTCAGAAAAGAGCTTAAAGGTGACTCTACATGTTTTTTCGTCGAAAATGATAGATTTCACTTGAATAATCCATTATTCTGCACAAAAACACAAACATTAGTCATACCTGTTTGAAATGGATAAAAATGTCGCAAAATACCTTTTCAAAGTGAAACATAAACAAATTTGCAATTTATTTACTCAAAAAACTTATAAAAAGGGCCTTTGTCAATTCATTTTTACCGTTTGAGTTTGGGTGAGAAAATAGTGCTTTTGCTCAGAAAACTTCCCGTGAAGATTGCGGAAAATCCAACCGTCGGAATCAAACGCCGCCTTCTCCAGGTAATCCACATCATCCCACTCTTCATTTTTAACTGTTTAATTTTTTGTTTTAGTCATTCATTTCATTTTTGGGAGGGTTTTTAGGCACAAAACCCATGCGCGGGGGCCCGCAGGTTTACCATTGCGGGCCTGCGGACCCTGACTTTTTCTCCATTGGGAAAGAGCTCGGGGTCCGCACCTTCCATGTAGACAAAGTACAGTCCCACGCACTGTTTCTAACCTGAAGGGTGCAGTCCCCACCGCAAGGGTTTTTAACCCAAAAATTCTCAAAAATGGACCACACAAAATAATTTCTAGCAATTTAATTTGTCTTTATGCTTGATGCAGAGAGTACATCATGCTAGATTGGTGTGAACGAGAGCATGAGGACGTGGATGCTGCCGCATGGAATCATCAGCCTTCACTTGATGTTTTGAGGGCGTGCGGCTTGTACAAATTCTGGGCCATTCCTGGCATGAGGGCTCAGGTGGATTTCTTACAGTGGATGGTTGACAGATGGAGCGTACAGGACCAGTGCTTCTTCATTGGCGGCCACCAGCTCGAAATCAAACTGGCGGACATTTATTTCTTGACTGGTTTGCCTAAGAGAGGCGAAGACTTGACTCTGCACGGGACTAGGCTATGTGGCCAGTCTGTCGATAGCCTCCGGCTAGAGTACTGCAACAGCCAGGCTAGAGACAAAGGGATAGACATAAAGACCATATCTCGTCCTGAGCTCATGGTGATTGCGTTCACTGTCACCAGACTTTGTGGAGCTGCTGAGTTACATATTGCCACCAGATCCCAGATGCATATGGCAGTTGATTGCTTTCGAGGCACCATATTCAACTGGTGCGATGCTGTGTTGGCCAATGTGAAAGGCCAACTGACCAGGGCCAAGAACAGACGACTAAAGACCTTTTGTTATGGGGCTTTGGTTGTGAGTTTTGGCCTGGAGAGGGTTCCTATGCTGATCCCACATCACCTTATTGTTGGAGCTGGGCTTCCTCGAGAGCCCAAACTGATGCGATGGGTTGCAGTCATGGCTCGTCACCCGGACGAGAGGATAGAGGTTGCTCGATTCAAACCTGAGTATTTCCAATGGTTGGAAAACTAGGTCTTTTCTATTCAGGACTTCCCTTACGCTGGGATAGATTTTCATGGTGACCCAGACATGGTTCTTCCACCAGGAGAGCAGTGGGATGAGTCAGGTAAAATCCTTTTCAACATTTTTTCTATTTTAATTTTTTTTGTTATTTTTCCATTATCTCAAAACTAATAGTAAGAATTTCAAATGCAGATATGGGTCCACAGCGCCTAGCCGCTCTTCAGCCTTTCGAGAGGAAACAACCAGTTGCACCCACACCAGCCCCACAGGACGAATCAATAGAGGTTTTGGCCGAGTTGGAGGGTCATCTCGAGCGCTTGACAGGAGATATTCCTGAGACCACTATAGACGACATTCCTCGTCGACTTCAGCGCTATGTGATTGGGGTCCGGGGACCTTTTAGGAGGTTCCATTGCAAGGTGGCCCGTGCAGTGGTTTCTTATAGAGATCATCACCAGTGATAGGATGATCGCCTATTGTGGGCACATGTGACATTTTTGTTTTTTGTACTTATCATTTTTGCCGATCATAAGGTGTTTTTCAACCTATGATCGAGGACGATGTATTTTTTGACACACTCCTATATATATATCACTATTACCGGCTTATCTTGTAAATCATGTTATGGAATGGTTTTAAATTTACATGTATGATTATTGCAAATGTTTATTTAACATTCGAGAAGCAATTGCATCTGCTAATGTATTTAAAGACCTTGGAATATGTTGATATTCAATATAATCAAATTCACGTTCCAAGAGACGCACTCTCAAAAATAATCTTAATAACACTGGATTTCTAAAGGCATATACTCTATTAAGCTGTAATACAACGAGTTCAGAATCTAAGCTCACTATCAAACTCCGAATCCCAAATGAAATAGATTTAGATAATAACTCAATCACTGCACTATACTCGGCAATGTTGTTCGTTGTTTGACCGAGGCTTACCCCATGCATAGTTACTAACTCGTCAGAGGGTGAATAGATAACCCAAGCTGTGGAAGAGATGTTCTGTGTATTACGACAAGCACCATCAGCGAAACCAATGTATGTTTGGAGAGGCATTGACATCTGCAATATCAAGAGTAAAACCAAGATAAGTAGGAATAATGACGAAAAACACTCTCTAAGCTAAGCACACTATTTAAACTAAAACACACCAGCTAGAAAGAAAAACTATCCTAACTAAAAATCTCCATACCCATTCTTTTAAGCATAATACCTCTTCAAGTAAAGGCCATTTCTAGATTTACCCAAAGAGTCCCCGTCAAAGTCTACCAATTCATAGGCCCCTTTGGCTAGCTTTCGCTTGACAACATAGGGACCATGCTACATAGGAACGAATTTTCGAGCGCCTAATTTATCATTAGCTTGATCATAAACTATGACTAGATCTCCTTCCAAAAATTTCGAGGGGTCACGTTTCGATCATATTGAGCTTTCATTCGTTTTGCGTGAGTCTCGATCGCCAATGCAGCATCACGTCGATTCTCATCTAATTGAGCCAAGTATAACAAACGCTTTTCCTCTTCGGAACTGGCTGGAAGTAACTCGATGGCCATTTGCAGTGACGGGATTTCACATTCAATGGGTAACACAACTTCCAAACCATAGACTAGTTGGAAAGGAGTGAACCCTGTTCATGTTTTTACTGAAGTTCGGTACGCCCAAAGTGCTGAAAATAGCATGTTGTGCCAATTCGACCGATGAATCCCAATGATTCGTCGGATCATGATAACTAAATTTTGTTGATGGATTCAACCAGACCATTCGCTTGTGGATAATAAGGGGTTGAACTATCGTGATGTAAACCAAGCTGGCCTGTAAGTTCGATCATCATAATGTTTCAAAAATGGCGCCCATGATCAGTGATTATCGCTTGCGGGACACCAAACCTAGCAATTATATGATTGAACATGAAATTGCAGCTGTCTTGCCGTCTGCCTCAAATGTAGGCATCACCTCGGCCCACTTAGTACAATAATCTACCGCAAGGATGATATACGCATGCCCCCCGGCCGAGTGAGGGTTACATGTAATAAAATTGATACCCCATTTGGCAAAAGGACCAATGACAATTATAGGGTGGAGAGGAGCAGGTGGAGCGCGCATCTTACGATAAAAAATTTGGCAGTTGTGGCATTTTTGGACCGCTGTAATACAATCGTTAAATAAAGACGGCCAGAAGTAGCCAGCGCGCAATATCTTTTGGGCTGTGGCAAACCCAGACATATGACCACCACATGCTCCAGAGTGACAGTCATTTAGAACCCTTTCAGCTTCCTCCTGAGTTAAGCAACGTCAAAAAACAGAGTCTGACCCACGGCGATAAAGAGTATCTCCAATAATCCTGAATTGTTGGGACTGGAATCGAATTTTCCGACGTTTTGACCTTGAAATTTCTGGCTGAAAGGATTGGGTCTGAAGATAAATGATGATATCCCCATACCACGGATCTAAAGTTCTGATTAGAAACAAGGATTCGTCCGCAATGGGCTCCTCCGCCACAGTTTCCGTGTCAGCACGCGGGAAGTCACACATTAACTCCGCAAAAACTAAAGATTTCTTAGACTTAGATTTCTCAAATTCCAAGTCGAACTCCTGCAGGATAACGATCCATTTAGAGTACTTGCCCCCTAGCAATTGCTTGGTCAAAATGTAGATCATAGGGTTGCAATCTGAAATTACCGTAGTTTTACGTAGTAAAATGTAGTGACGAAAACGTTGGACAGCTTGAACGGCTGCCAATGCCAATTTCTCCACATGTGAGTATTTTAGCTCAGTTGGATTTAAAGTTCGACTAAGGTAATATATCACATGTTCCATTCCGAATTCATCTTCCTGAACTAAGACCATTCCAATGGTGGAATGAGCGGCGGCGAGATACAAGAAGTAATCCTGGTTGTAATTGGGAGGATGCAACAACAGTGCATGGGTCAATGCGTGTTTGAGTGCATCAAAAGATTTCTGAGCTATCTCGTCCCAATAGAATGGAGTATTTTGCTTCAACAACCGGGTAAAACCCTTTGTAACCTTGGCGTAGTTAGGAATGAATCGTCGTAAAAAGTTTGCTTTCCCCTGCAAACTTTGGAGTTGATGAAGACTCGAAGGAGGAGGCAATTTGATGATAGCTTCAACCTTTGGGGGATCAACGCGAATGCTGGCTTTCGAAACTACAAACCCCAGCAATCGACCCGTTTCTATACAGAAGACACATTTGTGTGGGTTCAACCGAATCCGATAATGCCTACACCTCATAAAGATTGCTCGTAGATGGACGAGGTGATCAACTCGATGTAATGAATGAGCAGGCAAGTCATCGAGATAGGGTTGCACAATGTGCTTGATGTCATGAAATGCATAAGACATCGCCCTTTGAAAAATTGTGCCGGCATTCTTGAGCCCCAAAGGTAACTTGCAATAAGCAAATGTCCCCCATGGACAAATGAAAGCCGTTTTTGGTTGATCGGCAGGTAGAATATTGATTTGATTGTATCCGGAAAAACCGTCCATGAAGGAGAATATTTCGCTGCCGTCACAATCATCAATGATTTGATCGATATAGGGAGTTGGGTAATTGTCCTTTGGACAGGCTCGATTAATGTCCCTATAGTCGATGTATATTCTTATTGTTCCCTGCTTTTTGTTAACCGGAACAATATTCGATACCCAATCTGTTAACGGGATCGGATAAATGAAACCTGCTTTCAATAATTTTTCAACTTCTGCTTTAATTGCAACAGCTTTTCGTGGGTGAATCTAACGCAAGCGTTTCCGGATGGGTTTAGCGTCCGGGTAAGTCTTGATCTCATGAACAACAATCGCGGGATCAATTCCTGGCATTTCCTCATAGGACCAGGCAAACACGTCACGGAATTCTTGAAATAGGGCCTTATATATCTGAATTTTGTCATCTGTACACGAGGCACCTATATGAATGCTCTCAACAATTTCTGGCTTAACCGAAATGTCAATAGGAATAGTTCGAGAGATGTTTCCCAAATTTAACTCTGAATTGGGATGTTTAATTGGATTCTGAGGTTCCTTGACATATTCAGTTGTAAAAATTGATGAGAAACCATTTTCAAAATGATCATCCTCAGGTAAAACTGAAGATCTGTGATGGAGATCTTCCCATGGTAAATCATCTACACATAGGATTTCACGAATTTGCTCATCAGAGTGAACAAGTTCAGAAAACGTGGTTAAATCCGAGGTTGATGTGAAAAGTGATTCCTCACGGATCACATTCATTAAGTCATTTTTGGTTGAACATGGGTCGGCAAACGACTGCACAGCTTCATAGGCAATTTCATATGGACTCAAAGGCATGGAATTACCAAATGAGTCTATCTCAGATTCAAAAGGAATGATCCATGGATCATCATAAATAATGGTGTCTGATGTAATCATATGAATGGTTGCAAATGAAGATGATGCGTTGATCGGAGGAAAAGGAAATGTTCCCAGTAAACCAGCATCTTTAACTAGTCCTACTCCAACATCCTTATATGGGATAGTCGTTTTACCAACATGCTGAATACTCTCCGAAGAGGCTAGGTCGGATGAAAAGTAAGCCAGCTGGTCTATTGTTATGATCTTTCCATTATGTGGAAACTTTATTACTCGAAAGACCGATGAAACAACCGCTGTCATAGCGTAAGACCAACTTCGACCCAAGAGAAGGTTGTAATCTAGAGGGGCATCAACCACCTCCACATCTAGACTAACAGTTTTTCCTTCAACCCCTATAGGCAAATCTTGTAGAATGCCAAAAGGATGAAACCCACAGCCATCAAAGGCCTTTAGAATCGTCGGGGATTGATTTAGCGAAGGAGAACCAAGCGATCTCCAACACTGTATCGACATAATACACGTTGAGGTTCCCTCATCAATTACAGTCCGATGAATAGGCATGTTTTTTACTATCAGTGGAATCTGGAAAGCCATTTGATGAGGCAACCATGGTGTACTATTTTCTAGATCGAAGACTATTAGGTTCGGGTCCTGAACATCAACAGCTCCTATAGCCGTCAAAAGTAATTTACGCTGTGCCGGACATGATTGCAGCACTTCCAAAGCCGACATTGCTGAGGGTGAAACAGCTAAATCCTCAATAATGTTATAATTCTGAGCCACTCTCGCATGTGGATTGAAAGCTGACTTTCGAAGTATACCCTTGGCAGGCGGTTTGATTACCAAGTCTGGATTAGGTTTCTCGATCTGTAGTGGATCGGAACCGGGAGCTAAGGTTGATGGATTAGAATGAGAAGATTCTGCTTCTTTACCATCAACAGGACTTTTACTACCATAATCTTGTGATCGAGTCGCAATCCTAACATGGGACATCATTAGTATGGGTTCTTCATTGGCATTCGAGGATGAACCTATCATCTTACTGTCTTGAGCCGGAAAAGGATCCTTCAATACAACAGGAGTTTGGGAACCCTTGACAATCTTCGCAACCTCTACATGATGAGGGCAGTCTCTTGTAAAATGTTCATCATCACAAATGAGACAAGGATAACGAGGTTTTCACTTTTCATCATTGGATTCCGCCTTTTCAGGTTTCTCCTTTGAACTTTTGTTTGTTTTATTCTTCTTCTTTCCTTTCTTCTTCCCACCGGATTTTGATTTGGATGTAGATGACTCTACAACGTGAATATCAGGGAGATCTCTGCAGAAGAATCTCTTGTTGGGGAATCAGGCAAGGTTATGATAGGGGAAGAATTCTTGGAAGACTTCTTATTACTTTTAGTGTTAACCGTGCCAATCATACCATCAGCGGCATGAGATCCCGAAGGAGCTGCAGCGATTTGATTTTGCTTGGGAAGATCGGGGATTTTTTCGTGTAACGTACCTGACTGAGTATAGACCAAGTCAAGGTACTGTGCTTGAGCAATTACTTGCTCCTCAGTAACAACTTCGGCTTTAGCAACATCTTCAGTGATCTTTGGCAACAAATATTTTACAAACCACTCAGCCAAGATTTGATCCGGAATAAATACCTTCACTAAACGCCGTCGACATCTCCACTCATGAATATGATCTGAAATGTAAGTGGATGTCGATTGTTTTAGCGAAGTTAACAATTCCGTGCCATTGTCATATCGGACTAGCAACTGAAAATGAGTTAAAAATGAGGTAGCTAACTGACTAAAATTATAAAAAGTGCCTCGTGGTAACTCAATGTACCACTTGGCCGCGAGACCAATTAGAGTGCACTGGAAAAGTCTAAGATGGATTGAATCATCTGAAATGGAGTTAGACGCGCACCAGAGGTGGTAAGTCATCACATGGTTCGATGGGTCCTCTCCTGATTTACCTTCGAACTTGGGAATGTCACTGGGCAACTTATTCGGCATTGGCGGCCAAAAAGGAAGATAATTAATGGGATCGTTCGTTAGGCGCGACAAGTTAGGTAAGTCCAAAGTTGCGATAAACGGTAACTGCCGATTAGGATCCCTAAAACTCTGGGTCATGAGACCAGCTCCAGGAGGAGGATATCTAGGATAACTAGGAATAGGAATCTCATTCGGGATATTGTATCCTCCTGGAAAACCAGGATTAACCGGACCGTACTGGGGTTGTTGAGGTTGTTGATAAGTGTACCCAGGGTACGGTTGATACTGATAGACTGGCTGCTGCACAGCAGGACCGAATTGGTACTGTCCCTGGTACAGTTGATAAGTGAATTGTGGTTGACTTGTGACAACCGTACTTAAACCAGGTTGTCCTACAAGCATCTGAATCGAAGTTTGAATCGTAGATCCAGACGGTGGTAAAGATGTCTGAGGAGTAGATACAGGAACAGTAGAAACCGGAGCTGTCGATACTCCAGAAGTAAGTGGGGTAGATTGAACAGATGTTGCGGCAGTTGTAGCAGTCGTTTGAGGCGGATTACAAGGTGTACTAGGCCCAGGCTGAGAAACTACCGAAGGTACAGAAGTTTGAATGTTAGACTGGACTGGTTGCTGGGGTGTACCAGAAACTAAGGGTTGTCCAGTTTGAGATGACAACTGTACACTTGGCTGCAACACCTGTTGGGTTTGCGATGGATCCCACACTATATTCGTTCCGGGGTACTGACCCATAACAGGTTGAGAATACTGAGGACCATAACCGGGTTTAGGGTAGGATTGATAATTGAAAGGTACATTTCCCATTCCTTGAACATACGTTTGACCTTGGGGTGGTTGGAAACCTTGGTTCGAGTATTGACCCTCGGGTTGATACCCTTGAGGCACATACTGATACTGGGGTTGACCTTGAGGTATAAATTGATACTGGGGTTGACCTTGGGGTACATATTGAGTCTTGGGTTGACCTTGAGGAACGTACTGTCCCGTAGGTATGTACTGTCCTTGAGGTTGCCCCCCAGATGCAAATTGTGTGCCTTGAGGTTGAGGATTGGGAATAGAACCTGACATGATAAGAATGTCTTGTACGCTCAACGGCTTAGTACCATTGTTTCCAGTTAATAACCCTTGCTCAATGGGTTGAGGAGATGCTCCCGAAAAAGCACTAGAAAGTGACTGATACCCGGAGGGAACAGAAGGACCGTCGTACAAAAAAGATTCAGGCGATTGAGTAAACATGGATGACTGTCCTACCATATTGACGGGAGTATAAAAACCTCTGGGTGTTGGGTGATAAGGAGCACGCGGTGGTGAAAAACTTAACCCTGAGTTTTCCAAAAAATTAGTCAAAGAAAGATACCAAGAACTACTCCTAAGTGGACTATAAAAAATTGTTTCACGCTCCCTTAGTTCAATAACAGGTTGATTTTCAGGGATAGGGATTCCTACTTCTTCTTCCGGAGCAAGTTCTTCAATGGCAATAAGTCTAGAAGGAAGATCTTGGGTGATTACTCTTTCTACCCTAGGTGAACCAGGACCACTAGAAGTTGGAGAAACAAACCCCGATGTTGGAGTAGCAGCAAATTCACTTTCAGGCTCGTATATTTCAGGTTCCTCACCTATATCACTAGTAGATGAAAATCTACCAACAATTTCGGAAACAGACACTGACTGTGGATTATTATCTGCTACTAACGGTTGAAAATCAGGATGTACTATCAAAGAAGATTCTCCTTCCTCAGGTGACCCAACTCTACTGTCTCTAGGAGTTACACTTTTAAGCCTTCAAGTTGGCTCGGTACTTCCTCAGGAGGTTGGCCCCGAAGTCTACGGGACTTCCTCAGTAACTCAGCCACGTTTACAAACTCAGGAGACTGGCCCCGAAGTCTACGTGACTGTCTTGGTAATTCAGGGACAGTTGAAAACTTTTAACTAATTCACACGCAAAAAAAGTAAAATCTCAATGAAAAGCACCTAAAGTCTCTAAAGAACCAAACAAATTTGAATCACACGCCTAAAGAATCTAGGAGATCAAACACACACAAATAGTAACTTTCTGTACTGAAAACACTAGTTGGTGATGAAATCCAACGTCGCAGAGTTCAATACAGAAATAGCGGTTGGAACAGTTACCCTAACAACCTGCTTAATGAATAGACTTGCACAAGTTCCTCCACTTAACCGTATCGAGTGAAGAGAACCCCCCAGAAAATCCAAGTGAGTCTAGCCGACGTCTTCTCCAGGTACAGTGGGATCTTCCCACCACTGTCACCTCAGGAAGAGTCCTAAAGAATATGGCCACTAAGGTTACCAACTGAGACAAATATACCTAGGGGAACAGTCTACGATCCGATATGCACGCAAGGGTAGAGTAGCAAGCTCAATCCCCTTGAAGGCTCCTTGACATAATCCAAGGTTTACCAACAAGTGACCCCAGGCTCCTCGACAATGGTTAATCCAAGGTTTACAGTTTTTAATACGTGAATATCTGGCGTCGTTCCCAATGAGGAAGGATTGATTCCCACACTGGTTCGGACACGATCTCGTGCTTCTCCTTTAAGAGGAGCTTTCACAGAGCATAAATGCAACGATTGGATTTCTTCCCTACCACAAGAAACAACTACTTGTTTGTTTTTACTGTCTTGGAGAGTTAATTACTCTCTTACTCCAAGACACTAGCCTAAGCTAAGTTGGTGTATCAGAGCCCTAGAAATAAAAATGTTACTAGGTGAATTTTACTTTAAGCGTTAATTTTAGTGGTTTTTGTTTAAGTCCAAAGGTGCGGAGATGAAACTCGTGGTATGAAGACTCGACTCAAAATCACTAAAAATGCACGTAAGGTGATTTAAACAATCTTTTTCTCTTCGATGAACTTCTAAACTAAGAAAGAGTTTGAGAATGCAAATACTTTGTAAACACAAATCTTTCTCAATCAAACAAATTAAAAGAAGAGATTTTTCCTTTCCAAAGAACTCAAAACGAGACAACTAGTTATTTCACAAAAAATTCCCTTTTTCGTTTCAAAGCACTCAAACACTACAAAACAAACTTTTTTCAAAAGAGATTTTTATATTTTTTAAGTAAAACACTCAAAACTATGAAAATGACTAACTTTGAGATCTACAAATTATAAAAACCTATTTGAAGTCAAAGCCTACTAAAAGTCTTTTTTAAGGATGTTTTACTTAGCTAGATGTAAGCTAAGGACCAATTTATGCAGAATCACAAATAAGTCAAGAACAACCAATTTTGTTTTCTTTTTGAAAATGAAAATCCAAACTTTCAAACACAAGCCTTTTAAAGTTTTGTAAAGAGAAAACTCAAAGCAGATTCCTCAAACAAGGGGAGATTTCATAAATGGTCAGACTCATAAGAAGGCTGGTAGACACTAAGGTGATCTGAAGTCCCTATAGCTTCTAAGCTCAGAGCCACTACACAACCAAAATGAAAAATAAACCCAACAAGCAAAACTCCTAGGAATTTCACCTAAAACCCTAACACTAACGAAATCAATCCAAGGAAAGCTTCTGACAAGTTATATGCAGGTCTGGGTAGTGGATAACAATTTCTAAACACAAACTAAGCTGACTAACAGAGGAAATCTTAGGGTTTTCAAAATTTTGACAAGGTCCGTAGGCCCACATCTGGCACAGGTGTGGTCCCGCTCTGTGCTAAAAGCCAAGCAGTGGGTAGGTACGCACTGTGTCAAATGGCTAGGGTGCGGTCCTCTCCCAAAGCTATGAAAAACAAAAAATAACCCTGGATCTACAAACTCTACCCAATTTTACACACAACAAGCCAAAAACAAAAACAAAAATACAGTTTCTCAGGTCAAAGTAAAAACAAGGAAAACAATCAAGTCCCCAGCGAAGTCGCCATTTTGTCACATGGAATAAGTCGATCTTGTGGACAAGATAGAGTTTCCTAGAATCTAAAGAAGACCTAATGACAAGCAAACCAACTAGACACTATCTTTCTCTAAATATGCTTCGATAAACAATAGCAAACAAGTGTTTTTAGGGCCTACCTTAGGTCCAATGCAAGCTTGTGGATGCCCTCGCTCCTTTGATCCAAATGAGCTCCTTTTCACGAATCTGCAAACACAAACAGGGTAAACAAATTAAATAGCACCTGAAAAGCCAATTGCATAAAACATATTTAACATGAAAGTCAAGGAGTCCATGAAACAAATAACATAAGATACTTGTTGAGAAAAATGAGTTTGATTGTATTAATTCAAAAGAAGAAGAACTTTACAACCTTTGCCTTGACGCTGTACAAGCTCCTCCCAGGGTCCAGCAAGAAGTCTCCTCTACTTTGACAAATTTCACTCACTCCCCAATGAAGCCAAAAAGATGTGTGATCTCTCCTCTTAAGCTCAACTAGGAAGTCTTGATTTCACTAGCATTTACCCTCAAAAATGTTCAGCTTCTAACCTCTCCAGCAACCAGCCAATGCCTGTATTTATAGTGCAATGGAGGGAGGTTACTATGTCCTCCTTCAAAGGGATAAAGACCTCCTTCAAAGGGATAGCTCCTCTCATCAAGGGATTAGCTCCTTCTCTTTTGGGATGCATGAACCACCTCAGAGCGAAAAATCCACGTCAAAATTCCTTCTAGAAACCTCTAGAATTAACCCAAAGTGAGTTTTTTAAAGATAAAACTTGCGCCTTTTGACTTTCACAGGGGTCCGCACCTACACCGTTAGGGACAGAGTGGGCAGGTCCGCAGTTTTTGTACACAGAAGGTGCGGGACCGCAGGTGACAGTGAGAGAAAGTGTGGAACCAGAGTTTCATTGATTTTTAATGTCTTTCTCCCATTTTCAAAGGTTGACTTGAAGAGCTGAGGTCTAAGACTTACTTAGGAGGACAGTACAAGTGATGATAGACCCATACTGACTACAAATAATCATTGTGATGATATTTTTGTGTAACACCCATACAACCAATCTCCAACCTTAATGCCTCCACCTCCATCTCAGCCACATATCCTTCAACCTGCACCACCTAAGAAACCTCAGATGCCTGCTCAACCATATCTGAACCTGAACAACAAGTAGGCATAAAAGGTCTATAGTGGAGAGACATCTTACACTGCCTATGCTATGGAAATTCAAGAAATCAACCTCAACTCTAGAAAAGTGCTTCCAGATAATCAACCTCCATCTCCAGTTTAGGAGCTTGAAGAGGAAAAGGAGGAGTTGATGCTTACATAAGTTGCAAGGTTGGGAATATGACCATTAAAAATGGGTATTTGTTCAAACAATTGGTCTTGTACCTTCTTGCTCAACTACCTCTAGATCATGACTTACATTTATAGTTGGAAGAGGAGAAGGAATATGATGTCTACTCTACCACATATTACCCAATATGTACCCTAGATGCTACTATTCAAGGGGGACAACCTGATGAAGATGACCTGATTGATCAAATCCTCCATAGTCAACCCCCCAACAACAAGTCTCTTGATTAGTTAGTAAAGAAAGTTGAAGATAACCATTGGAATGATTTGTGCCTAGTTGACTCAAGTCGTAGTCTTGTCAAGATGGTAGAATTTGGTCTAGCTAAAGCATTGAAAATCAACCCTTCCCTTTCTACACATCAAGAAAAGGAGTTATATGACATGCTAAGAGAGCATCTGGATTCCTTTTCCTAGAGTTATAAGGAAATGAAGGGAGTGCAAATTTTGGTGTGTACTCACCAAATTTAAATCAAGGAAGGTTGCAATCTAGTGTGCCAACCTCAAAGGAGAATGAACCCAACCCTCAAAGACATAGTTAAAGAAGAACTATAGAATTTGTTGGATTCAAGGTTCATTTACCCCATCTCAGATAGTGAGTGGGTGTCTCCTCTAGTTCTGATCCCAAAGAAGAATGAAAAATGGAGGATCTATGAGGACTAGAGAGAGTTAAACAAAGCCACCAAAAAAGAACATCTCCCTCTACCTTTCATTGATTAAGTCTTGCATGGTCTTGTAGGAAAGAGTTTCTTCTCTTTCCTAGATGGATTCTGTGGTTACAATCAAATCCATATCAGCCTAGAGGACCAGGATAAAACCACCTTCACTTGTCCCTAGGGTACCTTTGGTTATAGGGTCCTTCCTTTTGGATTATGTAATGCCCCTGCCACTTCTCAGAGGGAAATTCTGAGGATCTTTGGAGAGCTAGTCCATGACACTGTAGAAGTATATATATATATATAGATGGATAATTTCACTCCCTATGGGTGTGATTTCCTAGAGGCTCTCTCTAACATGGGAAAGTATTAAATAAGTTAATTGAAATGAACCTATCCCTTAGTCCTAAGAAATGTGAGTTCTTGATGAATGCAAGGATTGTTCTAGGTCACTCAATATCTGAGGAAGGACTGCAAGTGGACCCAAATAAAATTTCTATCATAAAGAGTGTCCATACTCTTTAGAGGTACAGGGATGTCAAAACTTTCTAGGGCTTCGCTAGATACTATAGGAGATTCATAAAGGGCTTCAACAAAGTAGCCTCACCTTGTTTGGACTATTGGCCAAGGACTCTGAATTTTTCTAGTCAAAAAGCTGCCAAGAGGCCCTAGAAAACTTAAAGAAGAAGTTGTATATTGCACCCATACTTCGAGGCACAAATTGGGCTCTTCCTTTCACAATCAATGTTGATTCCTTCGACAAAGCTATAGGAGCAGCTATAGGTCAAATAAAATTTTCATTATGCCATTTATTTCATTAGCAAAAATTTATCCAAGGATGAATTGAACTATATTGTGACTAAAAAAGAGCTCATAATTGTTGTCCATTCCTTGAATAAATTTAGACACTACATCACTGATTACTAGACATTTGTACATACTAACGATGCTTCATTTAAATATTTGATGAACAAGCCTGATTTGAATGCCATAATTATTAGATGGTTTCTTTTATTACAATGGTTTTATCTAGCTATCATTGATAAGCTTGGTAGCGAAAATTTATTTGTAAATTTTTTGTCTAGACTTGTTTTGCCTGTAGGTGAGGAAGGAATGGTTGATGATCAACTGCCACATGAGAATTTATTTTCTATTTTAGTTCTCTCTCCATAATTTTTTGACATAGCGAACTACTTAGTGGCTGCACAGTTCCCTACAAATTTGTCCTCCAAGGAAAAAAGAAGAATTATAAGAAAGAGCGCCCCATTCACTTAGATTAGGGGAAATCTCTTCAAGCTAGGTCCATATCAAAATTTGAGGAGATGTGTCAAGGAGGAGGAATTATTTGGCATCCTCCTGGCCTGTCATGATGGGCCCTGTGGAGGTCAGTTTGTAGCCAAGAGAATAGTCTTCAAGGTATTGCAAGTTGGCTACTACTGACCCACTCTCCACCAAGATGCAAGAAGATACACCAGTCATTGTGACCACTACCAAAGAATGGGGAAACCTACTCCCAGGGATGAAATGCCTTTGCACCCTCAAGTGACTCTTGAGCCACTTGACAAGTGGGGCATGGATTTCATTGGGCCCATTAATCCACCATCGGGGAGGAAAGAGGAAAAAGTTCATAATTGTATGCACTGATTATTTGAAGAAATGGGTTGAAACCAAGGTTATCAAGGTAGCAATAGAAGAGAATGTGGTTGAGTTCTTAAGGGAGAATGTATTTTACAAATTTGGGTACCCTAGAGAGCTAGTCACTAACCAGGGAGCTCAATTCACCTCACACCTGATTAAAAATCTGTTGAGGCAACATAAGATCAAAAACATGAAGCCAATTTCTTATCATCCTCAGGCCAATGGACAAGTAGAGGTTACTAACAAAGCATTGAAAGGAATTCTCACCAAGGTTGTGAGTAGTAGTAGAAAATACTGAGCTAGAGGACTAATGGAGGCCACATGGGCCTATAATACAACTTTGAAGACAACCATTGGCTTCACCCCTTATGACTTGGTTTATGGGAGGAACCACATTAGTTGGTTCTAAATGTCGACCAAATCCTAATGATGTCATTAATCTGAAAGAAATTTATCTACAATGGTAGCATAGTTGGATTTGGATGTCACAAGGCACAACAAGAGAGACATCTCCAACTCAATGGTTTAGATGAATTCAAGATGCAGGCCCTCCCACACACAAAAGTTATTAAAGTACAAAGAAATTTTTGGCGTGACAAAAACATCAAATAATTTTTCTTTCAAGAAAGTTATTAGGCTTTTCTATATGACTCTAGGTTCAAGGAATTCAAATAAATATTGATGACTAGGTGGCTGGGCCCATATTTAATAGAAAACTGCCATGACAATGGGGCTATGCAAACAAGGACCATTGATGAAGAAGGTATCCACTTTCTTGTCAATGGATACAGATTGAAAGCCTATAAAATACCTTTGTCAAGAGGACTATTCATCGATACCATTAGTAAGGAAGTGAATGTGCTTGGAAGTGTCTCAACTTCTAGCTCACCAAATTCTTGAAGACTTTTTATTTTATTTTTTAAATGATAAAAAAAAAGAAAATCAATAAGGGACCTTGTTGAAAACCTCTATAAGGCACCTGAGGCCAAATTTTGGGTTGAAAACCACCTTGAGGTAGCCCAAGAGTGGAAACAAGGAAAATAAAGAGATCCTTGGGTGAAAACCTGCCTTGAGGTGCTTAGGGCAGGCAAACAGGTTGAAAACCTGCCTTGAGGTGCTTAGGGCAGGCAAACAGGTTGAAAACCTCTCTTGAGGTGCTTAGAGAAGGAAAACAGGTTGAAAACCTCCTTTAAGGCGACATGTGTGTGTTTCAAAAAAAAGAAAAAAAGGAGAAAAGAAAAAAACAAAATTCCATGGCAAGGACCTCAGACCTTCCCACCAATAAAATTCTCTACTTTTTGTCAGTTTTTAAAGGAAACAAAGGACTCAGAGTTCAAAGGATAGCAAGCCAATATCACCCCATTATTCCTCCATTCACTTCATACCTTCGATACCTACTATATCTCCATCATCCGTTCTCACTTCTAGGCATCGAAAACCAATTTTTATGTAGTTTTATGAATTCTACAGGATTTCTTGTAGTTATTGCAGAAGTTTCCTGTAGTAATACAAGATGTCCTGAAACACTAAAGTAACGAAATCCTGATTCGAAAAATGATGATGCAAGCTTGTTCTAGGTTGAAATAAGAAACCATACACCTGACTACCTCTCACCCAACACTAGCTCATGACCATACCAACCTTTGTGTCCATCAAAAACCACCCAGAAAAATGAAAATAATATAAAAAGGGGGAGGAAAAGAAAAATAGAGTCCAAGGTCATGCTATCATTGGCCTCACTCACCTACCACTCCATCTCCTCCATTTCCATCCTTCCACTCCTACATGACCACCCATTTTTCCTCAAAGTGAAAAAAAATAAGAAACAAATGATGAAAAAAGGCGGCTACAAGATTTCCTGTAGTAACTATAGATAACATTGTAGCAGCCTGCGTTCTCATAGAAGTAGTTTCTAGATGCATTCTCCTTCAACATCCATGCATGTAAAGAGCTCCAACACCCCTATAGACACTATGAATCCTATCCAGAGCTCCACAATAGCAGTAGAGACCAAGCACCTGCACACAACAAAAAAAAAAAAGAAACCACATCAACAAGAAGAAATATACATAAAAGTGACCAAGGAAAATCACTTATCTGAACAAAAAGAAGCACAACAGATTCACCCTCCAGCATGTTCCAACCAAGTGAAGGAAGGCATCGGTATGGAACCTCATACGAATTCTTCCCTAATCATGATATCATAAAAGTGTAGGAATATGAAATTTTTTTATTTTATAAGTTGGAGGTAGCCAATTAACTTGGCCACCCTCAACTCAAAAACAAGAAGTGAACATGTTCTAATTTCACATCAAGGAAAATGAGTTGAAAAGGTGGCTGATTTAAGTTTTGTGAGAGTGGGTGATGATTACAAAGGGGGGATGCATGATAACTAACAGTGGGCCAACAGTCCCAAAGAGGAAATCTCATACACTGCCAGCCAATACAATGCTCCATGGAATCGAACATAAATTAGAAACATTCAAAAATATCATGCACCATTTGTTAGTTTCGATATCAGAGAAGACTGGGACCACCTTGGAGAGCCGTCAAGGAGGAAAGCCTATTTTAGCCACCCTATAGGAAACAAAACTATAGGAAAAACTACAGGAAACGTAGGGAGCTACAGGAAGCATTGGAAGTTCATAGAGAATGTTGAAAGGGGGTGCCTAGGGTACAACTGCTCAAAAATTCTCCTCATACAAAGCATCATAGTGAAAGATAGGTGGCCCATATATCCTATGTTATATTTGATAGCTAGAAAAGGAAAAAATATGAGTTATCTAAGTGATTACAGTGGGCCTGGGGTTTTAGATAAAATTGTGTGAAATTGAAAAGTTGTGTGGAGATAGAAAGAAATTTCAGTCATCTACCAATATTATAAACTCTTAGTCACCCTAGAAACACTAAGGCTATCCTATCAAACTCCCTACAGCCAGCCAACCAGAGAAGAGACATGATCAGAGGATTTAATAGAAGGGAATCCATAGAGACATCCATGATACACCTCCATCCCCTTATGGTAGAAATATTTAGAAGGCATAACTCGTTGGGATTATTTGAGCTGTTCAGAGAGTATGATGCTTATGTAGCTCAAGAATTTTCCATGGCACTTAACTCTCAGGGTAGAACTAGTGATACTACTTTGGTAAGAGGACTTTCAACTACAATTACTCCTAAGGTAATTAGAAGAATCACTACATTTCCTGAAGAGATGCCATGGAGAAAGGAGATAAGGCTGAAAGCACTTTTGCAAATAAAAACTTCTTCTTAAGGGATGAGGAGCCAATTGAGGACCAAAATGGGATAAGAAGGGAAAGCCTCCCCTATCCTTGGAATGAGGTGAGCTATAATATTCTCAAATATATCTCTTGTGAGGGGAGGCTTAATATAATCTATGGCTACCAATTTGGACTCCATGAGTTGAGATTTGGAGAGGAGATACCCATTGACAAAAGACCCAGTGTACCCTACTTCTTGCTAAAATCAATAATAGACATGAGCCTAAAGGACGAGGAGGGAAAACATAAAAACTTTTCACACCATGGACTTATTAAGTTAATACTAGAGGATGTGTTAAGCTAGCTAAGAATCCCTATTCAATGGTCCACATTTAGAGACATGGACAGAGAGGCTGTGATTGAAATATAAGCCCTCGAATATGATGGGGAAACTACTTCTAGTGCTGAAGAGGAGAAAGAAGAATATGAAGACGAACCTGAAGAGAAGGAAGAAGAATATGAATATGAACTTGAAGAGGAAGAAGAAGAACCAGAGAAGGAAGAGGAGACAGAAATAGAGAAAACCAAGGAAGAAGAAGGAAAATAAGAAGGAGAAGGGGAGAAAAGTGAAGAGAAAGAATAGAATGAAGAAGCAAGTCCTAAGGAACATACCAAGGAAAGGGAGGAATCTCTAAGGTTGTCTCCTACGCCCAGTAAGAGGGAGGAAATTGCTACCTTCACTACCCTAAGCACACTTATCAAGTCAAAAGGGAAAAGATAGAGGAAAACTCCCCTCTTTTTCAAAACAAGGAAGAGCACCAAGATAAAATAAGGGAAACCACAAAAACCCACCATGACTCCAATCATAATTGAGTACTCACCGAAAGAGCAAGAAAAGCTAGTTTCCATGGAAATAAAAGGTGAAGAGGGCACATAAAATAAACTTCCCAAAAGTCTCCCATCACCTATAGGTTAGAATCAACAAAGCAAGATAAGGAAACTTTGGCCCCATTTTAGAAAGGAAAAATCCTTCTACAATATCCCCAGACAGTCCTACAGGAAACCGTGTCAGCACTATAGGAAACATAGAAAAATCTATAGGTAGGATAGGAAGGACAAAGGGAAGGAAAGGAAGCAACAAAACAAGTGCAGGAGGGGATAACTTCTCTAAAGACATTTGAGGGAGAGTTCCAAGAGTTGCAGGAGCCTAGCCCACAACCCAATCTAAGATATTATTACAGATTCATTGAGGGAGGCATATTAATACTAGAAATTTTTTCCATCCCTCTCTTCTTTGAGCTTGAGAAAGAGAGAGGAAGGACACATTGTTGGATGAAAATTGCAAATCAAAGAAGGTAGAGGATGTGGGCCATGTGGAAGAGAAACTTCTGGAGATGGGTAGAGAATTGAGTAAGATGAGAGACAAGGATAAAATTAGGAGAACTCAACTAGAGGTAGAAAACACATGGTTAAGGACACGGTTATATGAAAAAGAGAGCCAATTGGCCATGGTGGCAAGCCTCTTCATGGAGGCACTCCAGTGCAAGATGCTACCAAAATCATATGCCTTGTACCTTAAATATCAATGGTTGCAATTTGAGACCAATACACTAGCACAACAGGGAATTATGCCTTTCTAAGACACTAGGCAATTCATTGAATTATATGACAAGAGCACCCTAGAGGGTAAGGCCAATATATCTAAATTCTACTTGCACAACTTGGCCTTAACAAACTTGAATGTGTGGGACCCTAATGCAAAGTTGGGGGACTTACAACTAATGGCCATTGTATCATGGATGAGTCATGAGGATGCTAGGGCTAAGGAGGTGAAGAAGGTGTTGGAAAGAGAAGAAAGGGAGCCCCTTTACATCAGATGAAAATAGATAAATTCAATAGTAGTCATTAGCACCCACAACATCATTACTAATGATCCCCATCTTGCACCAAGATACCTAGCTACCTAAGAGCAAGAAATCACACATTTTGAGAATACCTTGATATTGCTAGGGAATGAAAGCCAGCAAGCATGCCAAAGGAGATGACCACCCTACCATACAACCTAAGGATCAAAGATTATCATTCCCTTGTGAGGATGAGAGATGTAATAGAAAGGACCCCACTATGTAAGAGTGCATTGCAGAGACTGAACATCAATTGGATTGGTTTGAAACTTAGTCCACCCTTGTTATTGGGTATGCTAGAAGGTAGAAAGGAGGAAGAGGAAAGAAAGCAGTGGGAGGAAATAGAGATACATGCAGAGTTTCATCCACAAGTGGAAACTCCATCAACAGAGGCCTGGGATGTCAAAGAGGTCTCAAGAGCTATGAAATATATGGACATAGACTAAGTTTCTCAGAGGATGAACAACACTTTCAGTAGGGGGGTGATGATGAGACTCATCAATAGGTAGATTATATGTGCCTTAATGCCACTCTCTAGCTTATTAAAACAAACTTTTCTCACATTTCTTTACATATTTTACTATATTTTTCTTAGTGAGAAGCGTAAAGGTGAGATGTTATGTCATGTGGCCTAATGTGCATTAATTGTAGGATTTGGAACAGTTTTGGGCTAATTGAAGTGCAGGAACTTGAAGTATATAAGTAAGAGGGATTTTAGGAGATTGGGTCTCCTTCCTTAAATCCTCAATTGCTCGAAGATTCCTGCACTAGATCTCATTAGCTCAGAGTTACAACCAACCAAGCCCACCTAGTTCATTGGTAGCCTAGACAGTGATAGTTGAACTCAAGTCAATCTCAAGTTTGGGAGCCAAGCCTCCCTAATTTTAAGGAAGTTGTTGGTAGCTTCAGTTTTATAAATAAGAAGGGCTACAACCTCATTAGGATTCGACTTTTTATGGTATCTAAGAGGCAATTTCAAGCTAAGATATTGTGACTCTTATTCTCATGTATTTTTTGACATTTTGGTGTTAATGAAATGGGTTTATTTGATCCAGCACTAAGTTGACTCAGAAGGATGAAGCTATTAGGTTAGGGCCCAACCCTAGCAGTAGAGGTTCTTATTAAATTAGAATTATAGATTAGCTGCTGAAGTTATCTATGCTTTGTTTAATTTACAGGTCTTTGAATGATTGGTTAGTTTTTCTTCCATTAGTTGGAAAAGTAGATCAGTGTTACATTAGTGAAAGAAAAGACTTCATAAAATCTTGTGATAGTGACCTCATCCTCATCTCCCTCATGGGATCATGGTTTGAGGTCCCCACTCTCATAACCCCAAAAACATATTTATCTTTTGGTTAATACATAGCTTAGGATTTCTTGTTGATTAGATCACTGTTGATTATTTCTTAGAAGAACCTACAATTTGTATTTTCATTTCTTGAGTTTGGTATAGAATAGAAAGCATTCTATTCCATATATTTAAGCCATTAGCCATCAATAAATTAGTTTCTCAAATTCACCTCATCTTTTTGACATTTACATAAAGTTGTGCATGAATGAAGAAAAGAATATGTATTGTTGCAGGAGTTGCTGATCTACAGGGAGGAACTCATTCTACTAGTCTCGTCTAAGTCTTCTCCACCTCTCGTAAAATCCTACCAATCACTAATTCAAATTTCTGTTTTGTAGCCACCATGGACAACCACCTTGTGCAAATCCAACCATCCTTAAGAGTTGGGTTGATCCTTGGGTAGTGTGCACCTTCCCCATAACTTAGTACACCATTATACATCTTCCCAATAGTTTATTTCACCTTCCCTACCTTCCTACAACTTTCAGCTAAGTTTCCTGTAGTAAATCAGGACATCCTATAGTAACTACCGAAAATACTGTAGTAACTATAGGAAATCATGTAGCAACCACTGGTAACCCTGTAGCAGCTTGTTTTAGACTGTTTTGGGTAGAAATGATGATTAAATTCTATGTCAGGCCTTCAACTTGACCTCCATACCCCTCAATGGCATTTTGGACTAGCTTTCCCATACCTTCCTCCCCTACAAAAGATGAGCTTGTTTAGAATAGAATTTATTTCTAAATTGACAACTAAAAGGCTCTTTTCTTCAATAATTAGTTAGTGCATGTATACATCTATCATAGAAATGTTAGCATAATTTCCATGCCTACTTAGTCCATGTAGCTAGATGATAGAATGCAAGGTTCAATTAAGTCTCTTTTGCAAGTAATGTATGCTAATTCTTAGCTAGGTAGTTTCATATCATTTTGTAGCACTTTCTATTCAGCACTTTCATTTCCTTAACATTGGAGAGCATTTACTTTCTACATTAAAGATAGATTTACATTCACTATCAGTAGTGAGCCTCCCTCTAATAAATTGAAGACTAGTTTGAAAAAACGTAGTGGTCTATCTCCCTAGCTGAGAAGTGACAAGAGTAGACTGTTGCATTTCTTGTGCATGTAGTGCTGCCATCTCCGAGGTTGTACGGACCTCGGGTTGAAAAAGTATAGTTTGTCACCCTAGGACTTGCAACATCATTGCTGCAATATTGGGGCTCATCAATATTCGCCAAAAATTTACCAATTTTAACAGTAAATTACACATTTTTTATTGAATATTCACCTATGTTCATTAACTATGAATTTTCAAACGAGAATAGTCACCTATAATACTATATATAGGAAAAGTTGTAAATCCTTACAAAATACCTTGCTAAAAATCTTACTGTTATCTTTCATAGGATTTTGTTTCATAGGGTTGAGTTCCCTTGGGTTAGGGCCCAACCTAGAGGCTCTAGTCTCTCTTTTTGAATTTTATTCGTGCATTTCCTTTTATTAGCAGCATCTCTTGTCTTACTTGATATAAATTTACTTGCAAAATTTTTTGGTGTAGGTCTAATTACCACCTTCCCTGTTGGAAGTGTGGTTGAAGAATATGCATTAACAATAAAAAACATGTGATTATTTTCCTTCGCAATTATTAGACCTTAGATTAATGCTCTTTTACATGCTTTATTTTTGCGTACTTAGGAGTCAAATAAAATTTATGTTTAAGATTTCATGGATGTAGGCCAGATGCATGCTTCAAGTGAGATTGCATTTTTATGTGGTAAAATTCAACTCATCACTATTTCCAATTACTTTCATAAAATTTAACTCATCCTTTCTGATTTAGTACATTTTGCTACAATTTGATCATTAGTTTGGCACTCTTTTTAGGTTGAAAAGAAGATTGTTTGTTTGGTTTGCAAGTACTACTAGTGGATTGCAGGGTTGGAACATTCATCTTACATTCCTTATGTCATCATAAGCCTCTTCCTCCTTATTTTATAATGCCCTCAAAACTATGCCACCGAAATTACATTTCTAAGTCATTGAAGGACACTGTGTCTATTTATTTTTGCGCAAGATGCACCTCTGAGAGGTGTTGGGCTTGTAAAAAGATTCATACAACCACGATGTACCTTCATCTACTCTTTCCAACCTTTAGATCACATTTTTCACCCTAATAATTATCATGGATCCAATCCTATAGCAAAATAAGACAATCTTGCAGAAAAACAGGGCAATCCTATAGAAATCTTGTTGCACCTAGTAAAATCGTGTAAAATCGACTAGATTTTCTGCAAAATATTGAGTATCGTGTCTTAGGCTTGAATAATTACCCCTAGGATCTAGAACCATAATCGAGGAGGACCAAACACCACTTTAGACCCACCCTTTCTTCACTACAACACAATTCTGCAATTAGGTTATAGAGGACAGATTTCTAAAATTTAAGAACAATGATGACTTTCTTATGAAATGCCTAATTAACTTTGTTACTAAAGATAATTTTATTTGAAGATAGTGATTAAGGTTTGATTTATCAATTCAAAGTAGATTAGGCTTATTCTCTTGAATGTATGTTTTATTTGGGTTTCAATTACAAGCATTGTTATTGCATAGGCTAATTTCCTTCTCAAAGAAACTTTTCATATTTTGCAACTAGACTAGTGTTTACATTCTTGTAAGTATAATAGAGATTACATTCGACAAATAGATTAGTGTCTCCATTCCTGCAAGTAATATATGTTTTTTTACATTCCAACAACTAGGGTTAGCATTTGTAATTAAACAACTAGCCGCTTCTCATTCCTTTTTACAAGTAAACTAACATTTCCATTTCTGCAATTACGATAGAACTATCTGCTTATGCAATGTCCTTTCTTGAGTTAGCTTGTAAAGTGGTCTCTCTATGCCTTGGTCTGGTCCATTTCTAGAAGGTGGAATGAGGAGAAATTAACCTACTGTGCATATAACATTGCCACCTTTAAATTTTGTAAAAATCATGGGTTGGTAATTAACGTTGGTACCCTTGGGAGTTGTAACACTCTTGTTGAAATACAAGGGATCATCACTTTTTGGCCCGGTTGTAGGGGAGGTGTCCAATTAGGTGTTGTTTCTACTTAGAAGTTTTCTTTCTTTTTCATCTCTATGTTGTTTTGAATCAACATTATTTGATTTGAAAAATAAGATAACAAAAATAAAAATGGAAAACAAAAAATATTTCATGCCTCATAGGAGTACGGATAATGAAGGGAAATTTATGTGAAAAACCCCAAACCCTTTAAGCGGTCAACCATCACTCTTCTTTGGGGACTATGAATTTCCCACTTTAACCATAGGCATTATAGACATTTTTGGGCTCTGCAACCCCAATCATACATGTCCATAAACCAAGGGCTCCTAAGTCCCTAAAAGTTTTGTTTCATACCCTAAAGGAACAAGGTCAGCTGATTACATCATCTCCCAGAAGTTCTCCACAGGAAACTACTCAGAACTGGTCAAAACTAGACCATACAGGTTACTCAGTGCTAAGGGTGCGATGCATACTAAAAATCCCTTCTGCGGAGTGCGATGGGCGAGAGTGGACAAATGGCAGAGACAGTTTGCGAGGTGGATGATCATGGAACCTTCCAGAAACTTCTCCTGTGACACTTGCCTCTCTGAATTCGCCCAGGGATGAGTAAGAGATCATCAATCTCCAAGTGGAATCAAGGACTATTAGAGAGAGGACACTAATCAAAATCCCAGAAGCTGACTCACCCCCCTGCAATCATCTATATATGGATCCCTCTTCCCAGATTCTAGAGGCTGGAATTTTGTATTTTGTAAGGAAGTGTTGTTGGTTTCTTGGTGGAACATCATAGTGTTGGGTGATATAAGCTTTTCATGAGGTGAAAGAAGGGCTTTCATGCTGGAGGATGACGCTAGGTCAGAACAATTGGTTGTAATCCTCTTTGCTTATTCTTGATATTAATAAAGCTATTCAAGTTTTCCTCCACATTCTTGTATGTTTGATAATATATGCATTTGTGTGGTTAATATATATCTGGTCCTATATTGTTTATGATTGTAGATCTCTGTTCTTCGATAGTATTATGCTGCTTTGATTCCACAGGTGCTCTTTGAAGCTAGGTAGACATAGGAGAAGCGGCAAAGATCTATCAGCAAGAAGAGGAACTGAGCAAGGAACCAAGTGCAAGACTGAGGTTGGTGTCCTTCATTCCCCTCTTATCTACTTCTCATAAAGGAAAACGAAAGTAGTTTTAGTTTGTTTGTTTCTAAGATAGCCACCAGTCTTAGTGGGACTAGCAGCTCCGAGTGGACACTACATTTCCCGATAACAAAATGGCGACTCCACTAGGGAGCGAATAGATTGTTTGTTTGTTGGTGTTTTTTTGCTTTATAAACTTACAGACGGAGCTTGAAGTCAAGCCAGCTAGCCTTCGAATTGCATTTGCTATGAAAGTGCAAAGTAGATCAATGCTGCTTCAGTTTATCTCCGGGTTTTGTTTATAAATTGAACAATCGATTTGCAAAATTTCTAATTGCCCTAGTGGTGGCTCTAGTAACCTCATTAGATCAACCCCTGTGATTTCTATTTACTGTACATCACTTGCTCGACCTGAATCCCTGAACTGAGCTGCAAATTGTGACCCGAAACCCAGTTGAAGTCTCATCCGTAGACCATCGCATCTTCTACCCTTGGGAATCTGGATGCATCGCACCTCCCATATGCAGTAGGTGCATTGCATGGCACTTTCCCTGTGTTGTAGGTGAATTGATCAGACAAGACCTCTTCTGCCCTCAAATTTTGGTTTCTGTGCTCACTCTCTTCAACTCTATTCAGGAGTTTTGATGTCTGTGATCAGTATACCACTGTGGAAACCTCCTTCCTTTCCGTCATTCTGCCTCCATTGTGCAAAGAACTGTGAATGTTTTTATGTATTGTGAGCCACTTTCAATTCTCTTTTACAAAGAAGTAGTGTAATCGAACTATCATCTTTTGATTTGAAAGTGTTGCAATTGTTGTTTTCAGTCAAAGAGAAGAATTCCATTGTTCTTTATAGTCGATTATATAGTTGCTCTTGTATTTGATTTGAATTAGTAGTTTTTCAAGTGTCGAAAGCAGTTTTCAGTTCAAAATAGCAAAGTGTCGTCATTATCTTCCTTTCGTTTTTGAAGAGAAATTTGTTAGTACTGTCGCTTTGAAAAGATAATTCAGATTTGTACTTAGCATTCTTCTTGTCATTCACACATTAAGAAAGCTGAAAACAAATACATGCATGTGCATTTGCATTTAGACTGCTTGTTGGTTTGATTTAGGATAGTGCATCTAGTGTGTGCTCTCTGCTCTATGTTGAAAGAATATCATCTCTCTTTCTTTAGTAGCTAGGATTTTCATTGCAAAAAGAAGATTAAACGATTGTTTATCATCTTAGATTGCATTTTAGGAATTATATCTACATCACGCGGTGAACCTGAAAGGAAAATTTCTTAAGAAAGATCAACTGTAAAATAAATTTAATGAACCTAAAAATGCTTTGGAACCTAGCACACAACATCTAGAAGTCTAGGCTAGAGACGTATTCCAGCGTCGTAACGCCTGGTAACTATTGCTTTCACTGTTGGTTGGGTGATTCCTCCTCCTTAATATGACAAGTGCTAGTACGGACTTGTGCTCCCACGTATCGTCGAGTATATTGGGAGACCACAATAGGCTATATCCTTTATCCATAGGAAGCCATGTCTACCACCCTATCGATCGCAATGCACTAAACATAGCATTCAGGAAGATTGGCTGTCGTACCGTAAAAATTATTCTGCATTTTTGCGATTGGTTTGGTAATCCATCTATCTAGATTTCTAGAGTAGTCTCTTTTGTTCCTTTTCAGACTCCTTAAAGGAAAAGGTCCATCTGAGCACTTGTCAGTTCAGGCTCACTAAAAATTGAAGGCGACTAGAGTCATCTTTTGTTTTTTCTCGACTCTTAAAAATTGAAAAAACAAGTTGTGTCAAAGAGTCTAAAATTTATTTTAATTGGTAATATCACCATTCCTACATTGGTCTTAGGTTGAGAAAAATGGAGTCCACCAACCAAGGATTTCCCCTTGGAGGAAATCGTAGCCCCTTATTCCCTTGGGGAGATGTTGGTGCACCTCATATGGCCACATTGTCACTTCCAGGGTTGACGATTGGCTTGCCAATATGACTCTTCTCGACCTTCGTCGTTCAGAACACCATGATTCCTAAACAATTGAGACAAAAACTGGATGATACTAAAGTTACCTCCCAACATTCCACTTCATCCGATTCTCCCTCTCCTCCTTCCTCTTTGCTTGATAAAACTGGTAAGGCCCAAAATCAAGTAACTAAGAAGGAGAAGAAGGGGAAGGAGAAGAAAGAGAAGAAGAAGAAGGAGCCAAAGGCAAAAATGGATAACCGGGCATCGTCTAGTGAAAATCCACACACTGCACCGTCTAAGCCTAAATTTCCATGTGTCATTTGCAATGGAAACCACTATCATCGAGATTGTCCTTGCATCCAGTGGATCTTAAGGGACTGGTCTCCTCGATTGCACAATCTGGTGTCATCAACCTCTGAAGATCATGTTGAAAGTACACCATCAACTAGTGAAAGTGAAGCATTTGGACAGAAAAGGAAATGTAAATTTCCTTGTAAACTGTGTGAAGGTGATCACGCCATCCACCGTTGTCCCTTCCTAGATGAAGCTAAAAGAGTTTTGGATGACCATCCTCCTTCACCGCTACGGCTCCCTCCTGGATACAAGAAACTCTCGCCGAGTCCATCACTAGTTGAAAATCTAACTGACATGCCATTATGGTCAGTCAAAGCATCTATCGTTGAAGATAAACCCACTGAATCCATACCAGACGAAATTCAAAAGGTTGAGGCGGCAGTCGACCCGATCTTGTCTTCAGAAGGTCTATCTTCAGATGATACAATCACCGAAGAGAATGAGAACGACACCGTTCAGATTCTTTTCATAAACACAGACTCTGATGAACATGGGGGCAGTCTACCCATTCCTTTACCGCAGGAAGGAAGTTTGTCAGAGTCATATCCGACCGTCTATTCGGTCCCACCTCCAAACAAACTAGTCGTTTCCTTCGATTGGAATCTACTAGGCAAACCCCATGTACCGGCTAATGTACCATTCCGAATCATTGTACAAGCTTACAAAATGATCATGGTCGGTACCATCATAGATGAAGGGGCTTCTCTGAGTATCCTTTCATCAACTGCTTGGGAAGCGTTTGGTTCACCATTGCTTCTGCCTGAGATGAGAAATCTGACAAGTTTTGAAAAAGGAACCAGTCAACCGTTAGGGATCCTTCCTATTAGGACCTCATATTGTCCCTTTTTGACCATACATTTTGTTATGATATCATCTCTTTCAACTTATGTTTAAAAGACTTTGTTAGTGTTTTAACCCAATTATCTCAAAGGTATGTAATGATTCTTCTCATCACTATACATTTAATTATTTAGCATATAATCACGGCATCTTCATAGTTAATCTTTGAATTATAAAGTGCTAAATAGTTAAAGAATGATGTACAGTCTGCATTGCTGAAACAGCCTGGAAGTCTATTTTTGCAGTTGTTGAAACAACAGAAATGGCACACGAATCATGATGCTGAAACAGTTGAGATTTGTGTTCTAAATTTGACAGCAGCGAAGGAACCAGAACGATCACCGAGGAAGCTGTTACATTGGATGTAACGCTTATAACTAAAGACAACATTATTGTAACAACATTCTGTTGACAGGGAATTGATTTCCCTATTATTGTATAATGGGTTAAAACAATGTAAATCTTTTGTAATAGATGTCTCCTCTTTATAAAGAGGAGACATCTACATTAGAAGGGGATGAACAGACTGTGGAAAAAGGATTAGCTGAAGGAACAAGACTGGAATTCTTTTTGTAATATGACATATTGATGGATGAATAATTTTTTTTTCTGAACAGCTTCTTCTAGTTCTTGTTTCCTGGGGAATCTTGTGAGAAGGACAGGGCCCACCTTCATCACAAGATTCACCCATTTCATTTCTGCAGTCTGTCAAGTGTCTCTTATATTCGTGCCTTGTTAACAAGTACTGTTTGCTGAACATTGTCTATAATACCTTTGCTGAATCTCTGTTTCTTTCTCAATTGATTGTTGTGTTATTCAAACTTAATTTATGAGTGTTTCACCGGTGATTAAGTTAAAGAGTGAATTGGAAAGCTAGTTAATCAGAGGCAGGTGCTGGAGATTCCCGCTCTGGGGATAGGGTCCTGACCCTCTGTTAGAGCACAACCATTGTTTCCTTTTGCAGATTGATTCTTTTCCATTTCTTTGAGCGGAATTAAGCATTCTCTCATAGCTAATTGCAATAGAGTGTAATTGTTGTAATGCAGAGTGGAGCTTCAGAATGTTAATTTAAGGTGTAATTTGTTTGTACTACAACGTTTGTTGCTTTTAAAATTGAGTACATATAGTACGCAGTTGCCTTTGAAATAACAAGACTTCCCTGGGTTGAAAATTAATGTCTCACTTTGTTGTTTAATTCAATAAGCAATTAAAGTGACCAAAATTTTGGCGCCGTTGCCGGGGAAGGCAATTATAGATTTTAAAAGTACTGATTATTTTTCTGTAGATATGTAGGATGCATGAGAGGACGTAAGAAAACTAATCCTACAGGTGGCAAGGGCAAAGGAAGAGGAGGAAGAAAAACTTTCATCGATGATATTATTTCAAAAGCTGAGACATCCCAGAGGTTAAGCTCTCGGAGGCCACAGACTCAGCACTCTTTCCAAACGGATCATCAAACGGAGGAAGTAGTGGGACTTGAAAGGATTATAGAAACAGCAGAACATACTGAGGAATCAGTGGAGGAAGTCGAAGGACCAGTAGAAGATATTGAAGAACCAATAGAAGATATTGAAGTTGAGGAACCAGTTCAGGACATTGAGAGTCCAATAGAAAACACTGAAGACCGGGCAAGCACTTCAGGAAAACAACCAATGGAGGACAATGATGAAGGAGTCTTTGGTGGAGGTTGTAGAGGAGAAGGAAGAGGAGAGAATTCCATCTCCACCTTGGAATTCCCTATTGGGGAACTCCCCAGAGGAACAACTCCTATGAAAAATATCCCACTTTCAGCATTACCCAACTTCCATGGTTTATCCTCTAAAGACCCTGATGAGCTTCTTTTCGAATTTGATATATTGTGCAGAAGCTAGGATTACATTAATAATGCTCAAAAATTGAAGTTGTTTCCAACAACATTAAAAGGAAATGCACTGAGATGGTTTATGAGCTTGGGAGGTCATGTGATCACAACATGGGATCATATGAAGGAGAAATTTCTGGCCAAATACCAAGACTATTTCCAGACGAGAGAAAAAAGGGAGGAATTATTCAAGATGGTTCAGAAGGAGGATGGAAATCTGGAGGACCTTGTGGAAAGACTCCAGTATAATCTGTAGAGATATAAGCAGCCTGATGTAAGTAAAGATATTCTCAAAAAAATATTATTGAAAGGGGTAAGGGATGATTGTTTAGATATGTTAAATATGCTTGGTAAAGGGGATATTTCTAAAGAATCGTATGATGAAATCATTAGCCTCTGTAAGAGATGTTCAAGAGGAGCCGCAAATAAATCAAAAAGTAGGGATAGTACTTATTCAAGGGTCCAGAAATTAGCTAGTGGAGGAGCAACAGGAGCTGAAATAGGTAATCTGCTTGAGGAATTCAAGACTGAAATGTTAAGTTCTTTTGCTTCACAGATTGATACCTTGCAGGTTAAAAAGAAGCAGGCAGAGGCAGAAGCTGCTTTGGCCATCTTCTGCTCTAAATGTAGAGAAAAGCACCCATTAGGGGAATTCCCACTGGACAAGGTGTCAATTTGTACCATTTGCGAAAAGGACCACGAAACTAAACAATGCCCCTCTTTACCAGGGATAAAGGCAGCACTACAACCAACTGAGGAGGAAGCTGAAGTAGTTTATCTGCTGACACAAAGGAGGCAATGGCAACCACGAGGACAAGGTACGAACTCTAGTATGCCATTTAATCGTTGGAATAATTATCCTTCTTTTAATCAAGCAAATTACCCACCCTTTAACCAAATGCAATACCCACCCTTTAATCAAATGAATTTCCCACCCATGCAACAAACAAACCCTCCCTTTGTAGACCCTGCAATGTGGATTCCTTTGCTTCTACAACAATCCTATTTTAACCAATGGAACCCAAACTAGAGAGCTAAACAAACTCCATTCACAAACCAATTTCCTCAGTTCCAGCAACAACTTTCTCTCCCATCAGGTACCCCGCCGAGTAATCAGACCATGAAGCCTCAGCTGCCTGTACAACCGAACCCTAACCCTAATAATAATAAAGCTGTGCAAGTCATCGACATTTAGAACTTGCCTACGTCTCCTGTGAAATGTAATGGTATTCATTTACGATCTGGGAGAGTAGTCGAATCAATTGTAGATGATATTACCTCCTCCGACTCTGATAAAGAAGAAACAGAATAGAGTAAATCATCTAATAAGGATGCTGAAACAGTCAAGCCACTCTCTAATAAAACTGCTGAAACAGTCAAGCTATCCTCTAATGGAACTACTAAAACAGCAGAACCACCATTCCCTTAACGCTTGGCTTTCACTAAGATGCCTGAGCCGCCTGCTTTTAACCTTTTAGGGGAATTGCAGAATCTGTATGTTAAAATTCCACTTTTACAAGCACTCAGAGATGTGCCAATCTATGTGAGAACCGTTAGAGACATTTGTATCAAGAAACCTGGTAGGAAGGCTAAAGACCCCCTTACAGTTCATGTGATGGGTGATCTAGTTGCTTTAATGTCAGGAAAAGTTCCTCCTGTAAAATATGGTGATCCTGGTCACCCTACGGTCACAGTGCAGGTCGGAAAAACTATCATTTCGCGAGTTCTGGTAGACCTAGATGCTGCTATAAACATTATGACCCTTGAAACTGCACAGTTGTTACAATTCAAAAATGTAATTAGAGAAACGCCAACTATCCTGAAATTAGCTGATCATTCCACAATCAAACCAGAAGGGGTTATTGAAGACCTGATCTTTTCAGTTGAATCCTGGAATTACCCAGCTGACTTTGTTGTGTTACAGACTAAAGCAAAGTTGGGGGGGCATCCTCTGACTTTTGGGAGACCCTGGCTGGCTACATCAGATGCTTTTATCAGCTGTAGATCAGGTTCAATGACAATTTCTAATGGTTGTGAAACTACGCAGCTTACGCTGTACCCTCATGCTACACCTATGATTAATAATGATGATTATGTATGGTTGGACTATGAGGATAATGATACTCAACCCATTTTGAACATTGGACAAGCCTTAACTCTTAAAGATACCACAGAAGATGAAGTAATTAACAATTTTATTTCTGAACCTTCCTCAGTTACTTCTAAAGCACATAATCAGTTAACTGCAATTCTGTATCTTGAAACACAGCAAAAGCTTAAATATGAAGATTTACCTCAAACTTCAACTGCTATCTCCTCTAAAAGCATAACAGTAGAAATCGAACCAGGCAAAACATTAAACATAAAACCCAATTTATCTGATGCTGAAACACAACAGCTAATGAAGTTGCTCCGTGAGAACAAGGAAGCATTCGCATGGGACTACATATACATGAAGGGGATCTCTCCTGAATTATGTACTCATCGTATCTATATTAAGGAGGGAGCCTAACCAGTCTGTCAACCCCAGCAATGAATGAATCCCAACTTGAGGGAAATTGTTAAGGAAGAACTTCAAAAGTTGCTTGATGCAGGGTTTATATATCCCATATCTGACAATGAATGGATTTCTCCATTGGTGATAGTACCTATGAAAAACGGGAAATGGAGAGTGTGTGTAGATTATAGAGCTTTAAACAAAGCCACCCAAAAAAATCATTTCCCCTTGCCCTTTATTGATCAGGTGTTGGATAGTTTGTTAGGGAAGAAATTCTTTTCCTTTTTAGATGGTTTTAGTGGATATAACCAAATCAGAATTGCACCTCAAGATCAAGACAAGACCACTTTTACTAGTCCTTGGGGGACTTTTTCTTATAGAGTTCTCCCATTTGGACTATGTAATGCTCCAGCAACATTTCAAAGAGCAGTAATAAGAATCTTTTTTGATATGCTTAATGACTCTTTGGAGATATTTATGGATGATTTCACTCCCTATGGTGTGACTTTTGAAGTTGCGCTACAAAATCTTGAGAAAGTACTTAAACGATGCATACAAGCTAATCTTTCCTTGAGTACCGAAAAATGTCATATGATGATGAACGAAGGAATTGTACTAGGACACTTCACTTCATTCCTTGGGATTCAAGTGGATCCATCCAAATTACAAGTAATTCAGACCCTTCCTATTCCTAAAACACAAAATGATGTAAGAATATTTTTAGGACATGCTGGATATTACAGAAGATTTATCAAAAATTTCTCTAAAATAACTTCTCCTTTGTTTGTGTTACTTATGAAAAATGCTGAATTTAGGTGGACTGATGCCTGTCAGAAAGCATTTGATGAACTTAAGCATCAGTTGTCTACAGCTCCTATTCTGAGGGGACCTGATTGGGCACTTCCCTTTCATATATCCTCTGATGCTTTGGATACTGCAATTGGAGCTGTCTTGGGTCAAGAGGAAAACAATCTTCCTTATGCTATCTACTTCATTAGTAAGAATATGACCCCTGCTGAACTTAATTACACAGTTACCAAGAAAGAATTTTTAGCAGTTATTTATGCTATTAATAAATTTTGACATTATATTACTGGTTATCCTACTTTTGTTCATACTGACCACTCGGCTATCAAGTATTTAATGAATAAATCTATTACAAATGCTCGAGTTACCAGGTGGTTATTATTACTACAAGAATTTGATATTACAATTGTGGATCGACCAGGTAAAGAAAATGTAGTTGCTGATTTCCTTTCTCGGATAAAAACTGATGATAATACTCCAGTAGATGATTCCTTTCCTGATGAATATTTGTTTGTAGTATCTGCTCACACACCATGGTATGTAGACATTGCCAATTATCTGGTTGTAGGGAAGCTACCATCACACCTATCACAGAGAGAGAAAAGAAGGATCATTCAACAAAGTGCTAGGTATAGCTGGATAAGTGGGTGTCTTTTTCATACAGGACTTGATCAGGAGATCTGAAGATGCATTAGAGAAGATGAGGTTTATGACATATTGAAGGCTTGTCATGATGGCCCTTGTGGTGGGAATTTTGTTGATAAGAGAACAACACATAAAATTCTCAGAATGGGTTATTATTTGCCCTCACTTTTCAAGGATGCAAAGAAATATGTCAGGGCCTGTGACAGTTGTCAGAGAATGGGCCAACCCAATCATAGAGATGAAATGCCACTGAACCCTCAGGTAATACTTGAACCCTTTGAAAGATGGGCTCTAGATTTTGTAGGGCCCATCAATCCTCCATCCAACCAAAGAGTTTATATATTGGTTTGTACAGATTATATGACTAAATGGGTGGAAGCTAAGGCACTTATTAAAGCTAATGAGGAATCTATTTTAACCTTTTTATTTGAAGAGATCTTCGTTAGATTTGGGGTGCCTAGAGAATTAGTCACAGATGGAGGACCTCCTTTCAATTCACATGGTTTCAAAGATATGCTTCAAAAATATCATATCAATCATAAAATGACTACACCTTACCACCCCCAAGCTAATGGTCAGGTGGAAAGTACAAATAAAGTCATAGAAGCTATTTTAACAAAAACTATGAAGGAGAATAGGAAAGATTGGTCTCAAAGACTGCCTGAGGCATTATGGGCTTACAGAACTACTTGGAGGAACACTACAGGTTTTTCACCCTATGAATTGGTTTATGGTAAAAGTGTTGTTTTTCCTGTGGAATTTGAAATTAAAACTTTAAGAACTTCTTTAGCTGTTAACCTTGATTTGACTGATGCACAGACAGCTAGGTTGCAGCAGCTGCAGGAATTGGATGAAAAAAGGTTGGATGCCATCCATCAAACAACTATGATTCAACAGCAAAGAACCAGGTGGCATGACAAAACTATTAAGCATAAGCAGTTGCAAAAAGGTAGTTGGGCTTTACTATATGATTCCAAGTTTGAAAATTTTCAAGGAAAACTACGAACAAGGTGGTTCGAACCTTATGAGATAGATACTGTTTTTCCCAATGGAATAGTAAGGCTCCTAACAATTGATGGTTCTAGAACTCCATTGCTATTAAATGGGTATCGGCTTCGTCTGTACCAGCAACCAATTTCTAAGGAGGATTTTAAGGCCACTTGCATGGTAGATTCACATTACATCTTTTTGGGGGAGCCTCTTGCCCCTCATTGCACTTAATCTCTGCATTATTTTTGTATTAGCATTAGATTAGATTACTTAACTAATAATCCCTATCAAGGGCTTCCATATTACAATTTATTTTGCGGGTCTTAGATTCGGAGGCCGGTTGAAGGAATAATTGCATTACAAGTAGGATCAGGTTTCAGTTTGGGAAACACGGCCATTCCACTTCAATTCATTATCCATCGGCAACATTTTCCTATCCATTTTTAACAATAGCATCTCTTTTTCCCGTTGTTGAAACACCAGTTTCAGCCGTTGCTGAAACACCAGTTTCTGTTGTTGCTGAAACACCAACTTTTCCCCATTTTCCCCGTTGCTGAAACACTAATCTTTGCCCATTTTCCCCATTGCTAAAACACCAATTTTTTCCCCATTCTCTCCATTGCTGATACACTGATTCTCCATTTCTGAAACACCGACTTTTTCCATCTTTCCGAAAAAGCATCAATTTTCCCATTTTTTCGTAATTGAGGCATCAACTTCTCTAAAAAACGATCAATACATAACACTTTCCATTTGAGAGGATCAGCCATTCATCCTGGTAATTGAGTTCCTTCACCATCACCTCCCGTGAATAGAGAAAGCCTTTTATATAAATACCTTCATATCTTATAACCCTTTCCAATAACCATTGGTGATCTACTAAACGACAAAAATATACTTTCAGCACAGCAATCGAAGGTAAAACGTGAGGTATGCGTGTTTATGTGTAAATATTAAACTGTAGTTAATGAGAAGATTCTGGTATGATTACCGAAATCGTCGTACATTCAAAACTTATCATTTTAGCCGTAGTTGGTGGGGAATATCAAAGTTTTGCAATCATTACCCAATATGCCAATCACCGTCATTTTTTAACACGATGGAGTCTCGTCACCCCGTCTCTGTTTTATTATGTCATAACCCCATTTACAATATATTACTCTGTCTCGGCTACGGTAACTCGTCTATGTATTGTGCATTTTACCGAACCAGTAACTATGGGAGGTAACGTTGTCCGAAATGAACCTGGTTCAACGACTCTATTGGAACTTTACCCAGAAGCATATCAAATTTTTCTGCAAGAGGGCTGGGTGGATTACTTCTGGAGACTCTAGGAATTTGATTCTCAGCAAGTCCTGTAATTCGCACGTAATTTAAAGGAAGATTATTCTACTATTCAGGGAGTGCGAATTCCGGTAACAGACGAGGATATAGCACAGGTTTCAAGATTACCAGCCAATGGCATCCTTTGGTTTAGCTGTAAGCACATAATTCTGAACGCACAGCAAGATTTTCTTCTACCTAGGGAGTGGGTCGATCCTAAATGCAGAGATGTTGCACTGCGTTCATTACCACCTCCATGGCCAAAGGTTGCAGAGTTTGTCAAGCACTATCTCACCTGCGAAGGACGTTACCAGGTAGTGTACCAACATGACTTTGTGTTGTTGAACCATTTAAGACATGGTCATTTATGAATATGCCATACTATCTGCTTGGGTGTCTAAAGAATATGTCACATTATTTCAAGGATGCAAAGTATCCACTCCTCTCCATTACTCACCATCGCCTAGTTCCGCTTTTAGTCCTGAGGGGATTTGCCCTGTAACCCTCCTCCCCTTAACAACCCACCCCAGGAAGTTGCTGAAATCCCTCAACCAGCAGCTGAAAACCCCCAGGAAGCTGCTGAAGTTACTCAACCAGCAGCTGAAAACCCTCAAGAAACTGCTAAAATTTCTCAAGCAGTAGCCGAGACTCCCCAAGTGAATGCTGAAAATCCTCAGCCATCCATGACAGCCAGTCTAATTGACCCCGCTATTGCATCAACCCCGTCCCATAATTTACCTGAATCATCCATTCCCACTGTCCATATCCCAAGCGGTGATTCAGACGATGACATTCCCCTGGCTAGGCTGAGAAGGAAAAGAAAAAGGCAAGAAACGGTTGTTCCTTCATCAAAAAGACGAACAAGGGCCTCAATTAAACAAGCTATTATCTCTGATGTTCCTCCTACCCCAGAAAAGGCCATCCATAAAAGAAAAACCACTATTTTCCTTGCCTCCTTACCTCGAAGACGAAGGAGGATGTCTTTTGTAGTAGCAACAGAGACCCCCATCCCAAATTCCCCACCCATTATCCTAAAACCCCATACCCCACCGAACCCCGAATCCTTACCTTCCTCACCCTCGGGTATCGAAATGCAAAATGTCCAGGATTTTGTGACATCATTCCTTTTAGAAGACGCAGCTGCTCCACAAGAACCAACTACTAATTTATCAAAAGTAGACACCCAAGACGATGTACAACATGTAGCTATTACATAAGAACCAACTACTGACTCAATAGGTGTTACACAAGAACCACTTGCTGAGGACCTAGAAATAGATGACCTAGAAGTCGTTGCCCCATAAGAACCAACCACTGACTCAACACTTGCTGAGGAAGAAAAGATAGATGACCTAGAGGTAGCTGCCCCACAAGAACTAGCTACTGATTCAACAGGTGCTGAGGAACAAAAGTTAGATAACCAAGAGGTAGATGTCCCATAAGAACCAGCTACTAGTCTAGCAAGTGTTACACAAGAACCACCTGCTGACAATCAAGATCTGGAAACACATCATGACATAGCAGCTACTGATTCAGCAGGTGTTACACAAGAACCACCTGCTGATAAACAGGAAATGGATAATCAACATGCATCTGAATCAGCTACTGTCTCAGCAAGTGTCACACAAGAACCACCTGCTCATGACCATGATCAGGAAATAGAATAAGACTTGGCTGCTATTGACTCATTAGTTGATACACAAGAACCACCTGCTGGAGATATAAATAATGAAGCTGCCACCAAACAACCATCCTCCCATCCATTTGAACCAGCTATAGAGACTGCAATTGCTACATAAGGCCCTGTCACGTTAGCTTCCCTTCAACAAGAGAATGAGTTTTTGAAAGCCGAGATTCAGGCTTATAAGCAGGAGTTAATAATAGCAAGGGAAGCTTATGAAAAAGAACTTAATCTGTATACTTTAGCTCAGGTAGCATCTGCAGCTGAGAGAAGTGTAGATAAGGATCAGTATGATGAATACATGTGCAGCCAATGTGGTGACCTCTATTCTCAAGCTGGTTATAAGGTAATTGAAGTCCCATTGCCTGGACCTACTCCTGCATTTACTCCTATTGTAGTTAAAAAGGAACGCCCTGCTGTTACACAAGAACTAGCAGGGCCTTCAAAGATTTCTGAAGAAGAGGAGAAACTGCAAATACCCCGACCTACCCTAGTTGTTAAAGCTGAGAATCCTGCACCAAAGTCTGCAAAGACGGTATTTACCCAGACTGAACCTCTCTGTGTAGAGATTGTCTTCACTCAAACCCTAAGCATTCAAGAAATCAGTAATAAATGGAAGAAAGAATATGCCTTGTCACAAGAAAAGGCATTGCAAGAACATAAATCATTATGGCAGAATCATGTATACAGAACTTGGGAAGTCCCAGAATAGTTACATGCACAACAAAAGGAAAATAAAAAGTTAAAAACTAGACTATCTCTTATCTTTGAGTTAGTTCAAAGACTTCTGGCTACTAGGAAACCATCCTTTAATTATTATGTGTTCCTAGCAGAATGCCTAGCATTCCTTTAGGTAAAAGCAGTCAGAGACGGACGACCTCATGAAGTGTCTACAGCCCAACAGTTTATTGAAACCTTTGCAACAGTGTAAGTCAGTGAACAGAATCTCTTATGTGAACTTTATCTCCATAATGAGGCCATGCCGGAAGATAGAAAGCTTAATTTGATTCCTGTGACTGGTGACATTCAGATTAGAGCCTTGGTCTCTTTTATGGCCAATCAGCTCACGTGGAAAAACGCTTTTCCTTCAAAAAAACATAACGAATAAAATTGCCTTCTGTGGATCCGAGCTGAACCTCAGAATGCTGCTATTTTCATTGCTGAACATCATTGGGTTATAAGAGAACCAAGAATGACTAAGCATATCAGGGAATTACAGGCAGCAGTGTTAGAAGAATGTCAACAGTATATCAAAAAGAAAGGACCTCTTGCCATACAGGCAAACAATTTGTTTTGGGAACATTGCCCTAAGGAGATGTTGTGCCCTACAACAACCCCCCATTTCATATCATCTGTATTTACAAATGATTAACATATGAAATGGGTCCCTTTTAAAAAATTAATTGGTATTAATAAATTTGTTTGAAAAAGGTATGATAATCAAAAGTGTTAGTGAATTGGAGCCTTTTTCGAATAAACAATGTTTCCAAAATAAAACAAACTTTTGTTATTGCGATAAAACGATCGCAAGATCGCATATCGCAATGACAAGAGAGATGCATTTAAACGGCACTTCGGTCCTTGCCGATGCGATATCGCTATCGGCGATCGGCTATCGGCACGGCCTCTTATGGGAAAACGCTTTAAGTTTTAAACCCCGACCCGATGCGATATCGCTATCGGCCGTCGGCGGTATCCTATGCACTCTCATAAGGCGCTCAGGTCTTTCCCCTATGCGATGCGATATCGCTATCGGTAATCGGCATTTCCAAAAAAGAAATTGCTTTAAGCTTTAAAGTTATATTTAAATCCGGTGGATAAAGCGCAGTTTTCAAAATGCCGTTAAATGCAGGGATAAGGTAATGCATGCGTATTTAATAACTTTGCCCCTTCGATTAACGAATACTTGCGTCTAAGGCATATCATATCTGTTGCACGCGTTGGGAGGTCATTCAACTGAATAACAGCGTAAAGGTCATTTAATGGGTAGCAGGCCTTAAAATCACCATTAATGCATATGCGATCTCTTACCAGTGATTGGATCCGCAGCCATTTTTGAAAATTAATAGCGCCACGCTTCAAGTGATATATATCTTTCCCATTATGCTTTGTCTTCATTATTTCTCGTGTTACGATTTCTCTTGCGCTTGTGTAGAGTTCGTTTGTTGAGAAAAGCCTAAACGTGATGGGGAAGAAAAATAAGAGGAGTTCTGGTTCTACTACAACACCTGTTGCAGGTCAAGCTGCTTCAATTTCGAAGAAAGGCTTAATCTCGGACACTACGTGTGCTGGTCTTGCTAGGACCACATGGCAGGGCACATATAATCTGTTGGAGGCCGAGCAACCAAAAGTGACAGTGAGAACAGCTAGTGTTGATGTACTAAGGAAATCTGATGCAACGCTCAAAGACTTGGCCGACTCCTTTTTACACAGAATAGCGGCCAGAGAGCAGGTTCTCCCTTACACAGATGTGGTGTGCTGGGCAATTGAAGAAATCCCCATCACTGATAGAACTTTCCATACAAGGGACGGAAGGATTTTCGGGTCATTCAAGCCTGATGACCTGAGGCGAATGTATCATCTGCCTGAACCAGAGCTAGTCTACAACAGAACCTTCGTGGAGAAATTCGCAAAAGAAAATGAATCACCATCCGAACCCCTCCGAGATTGGAGGCAGAACCCAGCCAAGCACAAGCATGAAAGTTCGGGTAAGTACTCCAACGTTTCTTTGGCTTCTCCCTATTGCTATGCGGGGATTATGATGTGTAGATTGTGGGGATTACATGACTCTGTTAATATCAATATTGACATGGTTCCCTTAATGGAAGCGGCTATCAATGCTATAATCATGGATTGGGCCACTATTCTTTCTGATAAGTTGGTCGTAGCTGTTCGTGAATTCAGAAACAAAACTATAGTCTCCGAAAGGAAAATCCCGCCATTTTATTATTCTGCTTACATTATGGATACTCTGTGTCTTAATTCTGAGTTTCCTATCCTCGGTTGGAGATGGACCACCCAAGATCCAACACCCATTCATCTATACCATCAGAAATTGTGGAAGTCCTCTTACAAGGACCATTTGTACCAAATTTGTAATGGTTTCATGGTGCCCATTTACTATTCTATTTATGACAGACCCATTTCCATAATTTCCTATGAAGCTTCTTTCGACTTACCAGCCGTAGCAAGTTGGTTCGGGGAGGAGTATTTCACCTATATCAGAGTTTTTGGGAGTAAGGCTAGGCCGCATGTCCTCCCTTTATATATCCCAGACAATCTGTTGGCCCGGGAAATCTGTTACCAGATTATGGCCGAGAGTGTCACACAAACTCTCAAAGAAGAGAAGAAGAAAGGTTGGCCCTCTTTTCCTTTAAGAATTGGGGTTTTTACTCTGCTTAATTACAAGCACGCAGAAAAAGAAGCGACAAAAATCCAAGCTTTATCCTTGGCCACTCTCCCAAGCAGACTCTATGATCCAAAGCAAACTGCCTACACTGCCCTAGAACAAGCAAAATTGACGAAAGTTGATCATCAAGAGGATCTGTTTGATGACCTGTTCATAGGTACCGAGACAATAAGCCAAGCCAAACAGCTTGCAATAATGAAATACAATGATGAGGCGTTGACTGAGTTTAATAAACTTAGGGAACAGAGGTTGCAAACTCTGCCCCTAGAGTTGTTATCCACAACCCCAGCGTCTTCCTCAAGCGAGCCTGGTCGGCAACAGATACATTCACCTCCAGTTACAACTAAAGAACAGGATAAACAACAGGAGGAAAGGCAGAAGAAGCTGCAGGCTGAGAAGCAGAGAAAAGAGCAAAAGGCAAAGAAGGAAGAAGAGCAGAGGAAGAAGAAGGAAGAAGAGAAACTAAAGAAAGAACTGGCAGATAGGCAGAAAAAGGAATTGGAGGAGCAGCAGCGGAAAACGCAAGAGGAGCAATAGCAAAAAGCACTTGAAGAACAACATAAGTTAGAACAAGAAAAAGAACGGAGCAAAGACCATACAGAGCAACATAAGCAAACCTCCATCGATCATGAATTGATTAAACAATGGAACCAATTCGATTCCATTATCAGTGGTAAGGAAGGCTCCAAAGACAAAGGCTCCTCTAAAACAAGCGATGCGCCCGATACCACTTCTTCTCAGGTTTTAGGAGGATCCAGCAGCCCACCCGTTTCACAGGATGTCGAGGTAATCAATAAGGACCCTTCCGATCAGATTGTTCTCCAGGTGGAAGAAATTCCTTCCCTAGATATTTTCTACAGCCCAAAGCATAGAGCCGTTATCAAGCGCTCTAAGAAAAGACGAAGGCTTGATCAACCTTCTATCTTTCTTGAGCAAACAGTCACGGGCAATATGGTCTGGAAGGAGGATTTGGATCCCTCCGATGATCTGACAAAGCTGTCGCAATTCGCGGGAGCTTATTCTGCAGCAACCATCGACAAAGCATCGGAGGTAAGTCTTCTGTTGAAGACTAAGGACCATGAAATATATGCATTACAGGCAGAGGTAATTGAAGCGAAAAACAAAGCAGCGCAGGTGGAAGAGCAGTTGCTGGCTCAACAGCAGGAAAACAATTTGTTAACCCAGCAACTGCAAATTGAAAGACAAAGGATAGACCAAAGTGAAACTCAGAAGGCAAAAGAATTGTTGGAGGCATTGTCACAGTTGAAAACATCAAATGAGCTGATAATGAAATCAAAAGATGAGCGAATAGCTCAACCATCAGCACAGCTCGAAGGTATCAAGAGCACACAGAATGTGAAAGTCTTCAGAGCAGAGGCAACTCAAATAAATGGCGCATTAATATCTCAGATCAGACTTTTATGTCAAAAACTTGCTAAGGCTGAGCAATTATGCGAAATATCTACAACAGTGTGTGAGCTAGATCAGGAATGAGCTAGATCAGGCCGAAGAAGCCATATCCGATTATATTGAGTGGCAAGACACTAATGAAGGGAAAGAGGCGAATTTGTCCCGAATCCATGAAGCGTACAAAGACATCCTCTTCACGGAATGGAACACTCAGGTAATGAAAGCAGAAAGGGCGGCTTCCAGGTGTAAAATAATTGCCAGCAATATGACCGACCTAGTCAATGATACACTTTATTTGGCTAACATGATTTCCAAGTGCACACCTGGAAGCATAACAACAGCAGATATGCTTGAACAAACAAATTACCATGACTTGGAGGAACAGAGGAAGTTAATTACCGGAGTAAATACTTTAACCTCTGATACATATTGGCTCTTTCTAGTCAAGCCACATACTCAAAGGTCTGCTCTCAAGTGTTTAACAGATGCCCTCGGATGCCTGATCCCCGACATTCAAGATGCTACATATGATGCCCAGCTAACTTCGCGTCTCAACACTCCACCAGAAGTAGAGCCAATGCTGGCGATATGTCAGCTAAGGAGTAAAGGCAAAGAACCCACCGAATGAAGCATTGCCGCCAACTGCCAGATTGCCAAGAAAGATGGAACAAACATTTATTGATGCCAATTTAATAGCTTTTCAGTTGTTTAGATATTTAGATTAGTATAGTATTTATAGACCCTTTCATTGTTTTGGAAAGGGTCGTAAAATTTTGTAATAAGACTTAAAGGCTGAACTTTGCACTATTGTGCTTCAGTCTATATTCTTTTTGTGAAACTCGACCAACGGTTCTTAATTTTGATTAGAAGGCTGTTTTATACAACTGCGCACGACTGTCTTTTGTTTGGAATGCTTTCCGATTTGAAGGAAGGACTGCGACATAGTGATTAATATACTGGATTGATCGATCAGCTTACATGGTACTATTATCTGTATCTGTGTTCTTTCTTATTATATGAATTGCTGTGTTATTATCTTTGCTATTGTTGAATGCATGTATGCGATATAACAACGAATCTTCATTTCGTTTCACTATTGAATGTTTTGGTGATTTGTTATCTCTTTCACTCATGTATGTATCAATGATATGAATGATTAAGTGTAGTAATTCGCTCTAATCGCTCTGCATAACTAATTATGCAGAGCAATGTTTAAATGGTTTAAACGTCTATGCTTAAAGTGTTAGAGTCATCTATATGCCTGCCTTAAAGCAGAGACCATCAAACGCTACGCTTTGCCAAGTGATAAGTCCCGGGATCCAATTATAGTTATTACATTTTGTTTGTAGTTAGCTATCCGCTTATTACCATCTTATGTCATAAGTCATTCATCCATCCCATTCACTTATAGTTCTTGGGAAACTGGTCCCATTATCCCCAGTCGGAACCACTATTCCAAACGGAAAAGGAGCTGCACTAAGGTCCGGACCGGGTGGTTTCCCCTATGTTGTTGCTGCGATTTTCAAGGCATCAACATTTTTAGCGCTAGAAGGAGGGCTTGACTGTGAATGGCAACCAAACCCAAATCTGTAAGTCATTCTAAGAGTAATTCTCCCTCCAAATCTCCTCGTTCTTCTCAATTACACGCTGGTTCGCCAACCCATAACCAAGAAGAAGAGGAATCTACCACCACTGCTCAATCCCATCATATCCCAGAACAGCTAAGTCTTGAATCTCCTGAAGTCCAGTCTCTAATCCATAAACTTCAGAGCTTCTCGATCTCACCACAGAAATATGAGATATCAGAAAGCAGTGCGACTTCGCAGTTCAACCTCACTCATCCTCTTACCAGACTTCAGAGCGAAAAACTTGGTATTGAACCCACTGAGTTTCCTTTACCCAAAAGGAAAAAGCCAAAGAAAAATACTGAAGGATCTGATAGTGGGGATTTTTCTTCCACATCCTCCATTTCATCTCCTCATCTGCAAAGTCAACCACCCACTCCTCCATTACATATTGTTGTTCATCAGGGAACAGGAGCCTCAATATCCCAACCTATTCACTCTTCATCTTTGATACCTCCCCAAACATCTGGAATTCCAACAGTAGTGACAACCACTGTCGCTAGCGTAATGGCAGACCCATGGACTAGGCTGGGTGCGGTCAACATGCCTGGACCATTGCATGATCTACCAGATGCTCCCGAAAAATGGCTGCCTAAATTTAATCCAGATAATGGAACCCAAGCCGAAGAACATATTAACAATTTTATGTTAGCAGTTAACTTAAAAGGAGTGACAGAGCAAGATGTTATTGTAAGACTCTTCCCCTATACCTTACAAGGATCGGCAGGATCCTGGTATTTTTCCTTACCTGCTAGTTCAATTACCAGTTGGAACACATGCCAAGAGGAGTTCCTTACCAAGTATGGAGATGATAGGTCCTTAGCTACTTTAATAAACGATCTCTCCAATCTAAGGATAGAGCACAGGGAACCAATAAAGGAGTTTAATGCCAGATTTAATAAACTCCTGAATAAAATCCCTACCGATTCTAAACCAAGTGAACAAATCCGAAGCGAATGGTATATTACCGCCCTACCTGCCAACATAGCTATTTTTGTAGACAGGGCTGGGAAACCTACCTTAGTTGAAAACATGAAAGAAGCACTTGCTGTTGAAAAGCGCATTAATGCTCTTGAGAAGAAAGCTGCTCTAGAAGACCGAAAAGCTAAAAAAGTCTCGTTTAAAGAAGATTCCAAGAAGAAAACCCCAAAGGACCCCTATGACATGGAAGGTTTACAAAAGGTCCTTAAAACATTGTCTAACGAAATGGTTGACATCAAGAAGCAGGTGGCCGAAACCTCAAATAAAAGACCATTTAGAACTTACAAGAAAACTGAATCAAAGCCGCCCAATGTTATATCTAATGCAGACTCAGACCAAGAAGAAGAGGAAGAGGAAACAACTTTACAAACCGATGATGAAGAAGAAGTAGCTGAATGCCATGGAATGTGGGATTTTATACTCCCAAACTCTGATACTGAGAATGAAGAAGAAGCCTTTCCGGTTACTACTAGAAGTAAAAGTACTTCCGAACCTGCTCAGGCAACATCGAAGAAAAGAAGTGCAGGTGCTTCTACAGCAAAAGAAAAAGTTCCTCCTAAGAAATCGCCTGTAGTAGCTCCCCAAAATCAGCCTTCAACTTCTAATTCTCCTTCAACATCCAAGACATTAGTAATATCTGATTCAATGGAATATAACATTGTTGATGACATGAAGAAAACTAAGGCAAATATAACTATGTTCGAGCTTAGCAAATTAAAACATCAACAAAAGTTACTTCTCAAAGAATTGAATGCTGTTCCCTCTACTCCTCTTCCCAGTACAAGAGCTGCCAACGATCAAGGCCAGCCTCCTCCAGGTCTGGTTGAAGCTACTGATTTAGTTCTGATTGGAGATAAATCAAATTCTCACACTCCGCCCTTCCTGCTGACGTATGAGATTTATAATAGAAACCTGCACAACTGTTTAATTGATTCAGGGGCTTCATCTAATATAATGCCAGCTTCAGTTTGCTCTAAGCTAAATATTGAACCCCAGAAGTCTGCCACTCATATTGTGCAGTTGGATAGGACTAAAGTGCAGGTTGTTGGAGAAATTAATTCTGTAACCATCAGGTTATCTGCCGACCCTAGGGTTGTACAAAGAATTGACATTTTAATTGCCGACATACCTGAATTCTATGGTTTAATATTGAGCAGAGATTGGTCCGAAAAACTGCACGGGTATATTTCTACAGATTGGTCACATATGTGGCTTCCCTACAAGGGAAAGCCAAATCAAATAAGGATTGACCATGAGAAACATATGACCCACACAGTAACTGACTTCGAACAAGAAAATCAGCCTGTTGCATTCAACAACAACATTCTGGGGAATTATTCGTCAGAATCATTTTTCGGCAACTTTGTTGCCCAACCATCTCCTTTTTCAGTTAATCATTGTACATCCCAGATTGAGAATTTTTCGCAAACAGATACGTCTAGATGTTTTAATATTGATAAAAAGGCTGTAAATATGTCTGTTAATACTCCTTTATTTTGGTCTTTATATTTTGATGGCTCTAAGTCCAGCGAGGGTTCAGGAGCTGCGTGTATATTGGTTAGTCAGCAAGGAGAAAAGAAAATGTTGTCTTGTAGGTTAGAGTTTGAGTGCACTAACAATACTGCCGAATACGAAGCTTTAATCCAAGGATTATACAAAGCAATCGGCTTGGAGGTGCGATATCTAAAGGTATTCGGCGATTCGGAAATCATTGTCAAACAGGTTAGAAATGCAATTCATTGCCTTTCGACTCACCTTAAACATTACCAATCGCTCGTCCAAGAGCTTACCTCACACTTTTTGGCATTCAACATTTCTTCTATACCTCGATCTCAAAATTCAGCCGCAGATTTACTAGCCAATGTAGCTTCAAAGCTTCTACCTTCTGAAGACTACAGCCTTGATAGATTTTCTGTAGAATTACTTTTCAGACCCTCAATTCCTGACAATGTCACTAATTGGAGAGTATTTAATCATGATGATGATATTTTGCAATTTTTAACTTCTGAGAATTCTTATGATAAGCAAGTTATTGACGAAGATGATCATGATTCCCAGATGAAAGAACTGCTCAAAGAAAATTTGATCCCCAAACCAGTGGTAAAATTAGAAGATCTTTATGATATTAAAGACAGGTTTAAACCTGTAATTAACACAAAGCTTCAAAGTTCTACCCTTAGGTTTGAATTGATAAATCTAGGAACTAAAGAGTCTCCTCAAAACATCAATTTAGGAACAGGACTATCTCAGAATGAAAAGGAAGCATTTATTAAATTGTTGAGAAAGAACAAACAGGTTTTTGCATGGAAATATGATGACTTAAAGACATATGACACATCTATTATCCAGCATACCATTCCTATGCTTCCTGATAAAAAACCATTTCAGCAAAAATTAAGAAAAATACACCCAAATTTGGAGAGCCAGATTAAGTCGGAACTTAATAAGCTTTTGAAAGCCAAAATTATTTTTCCAGTCCGACATTCAAACTAGGTCTCTAACATGGTGCCAGTCAGGAAGAAAAATGGCGACATTCGAATTTGTATTGATTTCAGGAATTTAAACAAAGCGAGCTTAAAAGACAACTTCCCATTACCCACTATGGAGCAAATTCTCCAATCGGTGGTAGGTTCTGAATTGATGTCTTTTCTAGATGGTTTTTCAGGGTACAATCAAGTTCTGGTACAACCCGATGACCAGCTTAAAACTACATTCAGAACAAAATGGGGAACCTATGCATATCAGAAAATGCCTTTTGGTCTTATAAACGCCGGAGCGACATTTCAGAGAGCTATGGACATGGCCTTGAGAGGGTTAATTAATCGATCAGTAGTCGTCTATCTAGACGATATTACTGTGTATTCTAAGAAGAGAGATAATCATTTGCACGACTTAAATCAGATCTTTCAGAGATGCAAAAGATATGGTATTTCTCTAAACCCAAAAAATTCCTTCTTTGCTCTAGACCAAGGAAAACTCTTAGGATTTATAGTATCCAAAGATGGTATTTATATTGACCCTGATCGGATTAATGAAATTTCTGAAATCCCTTTCCCAAATAACAAAAAATCAATGCAGTCGTTTTTAGGTCAGATTAATTTTGTCAAACGATTTGTTCCAGATTTTTCACAGATTGTATTACCACTTCAGACAATGATCAAGAAGAATTCAGTCTTCAAATGGGGATCAGAAGAAAAACAAGCTTTTGATGTTATCAAACAGTCAATAATTAATGCCCCAGCCTTGAATACTCCAAATTTTTCTAATCATTTTACACTATATACTATCGCGTCCAACACTTCATATGCCGCAGTACTCACACAACTGAATGATAACAACTTAGAAGCACCCATATCATTTTTCAGTTCAAATCTTCAAGGTGCCGAATTGAATTATTCGGATGTGGAGAAACAAGCCTTTGCTGTGTTCAAAGCAGTCAAACATTATAGACCCTTCCTTTTGAAAACCCATACGAAAGTTATAGTTCCTTTCCCAGCGGTAAGACAACTATTAATTCAGAAAGAATTGGGTGAAAAAAGAGCCAATTGGGTTACAGCGCTTCAAGAGTATGACTTAGAAATAAAGCCAACAAAGATTGTTAGGGGCCAAGGTTTTTGCAGGATATTGGCAGGAGCATCGAACATTCACGAATCAAGCGATGAAGATCAGATTAAATCCATCAATCAGATAAGTGTCACTGATTCTGAATCTCAATATGCTGATTTGATATTTTATCTGAAGAACGGTTATGCTCCTCTAAATTTATCTTACAAAAATAAGAGGGCCATTAGGTTGAAAGCTAAGAATTTCACTCTCATTGATGATTTATTGTTTAAACAAAATTATGATTCTATCCTGTTAAGATGTCTTGAGAAACCTGAAGCCCAAAAGGTTTTGCAGGAGCTACATGATGGACTAGCTGGGGGACATTTTGGAGCTGATACAATAGCTCATAAGATTATTCATGCTGGATATTATTGGCCTACTCTATTTAGAGATTGCCATGAGCACGTAAGAAAATGCCTTAATTGCCAAACATCTGGTGGAAGACAACGAAAATCAGCTTTCCCTCTTCAACCTGTCAACATTGAACAGCCATTCGAACAATGGGGATTAGATATCATCGGGGAAATTACTCCACCATCTTCCAAACAACATAGGTATATCCTTACCGCTACTGATTATTTTACTAAATGGGTAGAGGCTATTCCTTTGAAGGCGGCAAATGCAGAGGCAATCATCGAGTTCATTGACCAATTCATCATTACCAGGTTTGGTGTTCCAAACGCTCTTGTTTTTGATAATGCTTCTTATTTTTCAGGAAACGCTATATATGATTTTGCTATTAAAAGAGGGTTTAAACTGAAATATTCTTCCAATTATTATCCCCAGGGGAACGGTTTAGCCGAATCTACTAATAAGAATCTCATCAAAATCATTAAGCGAACTGTTGAACAGAATCATACAAACTGGCATAAATCTTTGGTCTTTGCATTATGGGCTGATAGAATAACACAAAAGGCTTCTATAGGGACCTCTCCTTTCAATCTGGTATATGGAAAAGAAGCCGTGTTGCCTACAAATCTTGTTCTTCCATATTTAGCCCTAGTGCAGTTCATTCAAGAGACTCCGTCTTCTTCTATCCAACTTAGACATGACCAAATTCTCAAATTAGAAGAAGAAAGGGAAAAGGCCAGAATCACTCATGCCAAACATCAACAAATCATCAAAGCATCTTTTGACTCAGCATCATCCGGTTCCAAACAACTTCAAGTTGGTGACTTGGTTCTCAAATGGGACAAGGCCCATGAAGATAAAGGTAAGCATACCAAATTTCAGAAAATGTGGCTTGGACCATTTCAGATCTGTGAAAAGATAGGCCATTCAACTTTTATATTGCAAGATTTATCAGGGTTGAGAGATTCTCTCCTCGTCAATGGCCTGATCCTGAAGAAATTCTTTAATTGAGAAGGTAACCCATTCTCCTTTTGTAGATTTGCGTAGTTTGTAGGATTGGTAGGAAATAAAGCTGTAGAGTATCTCCATTGACCTTTTGTTGTGTTTGACGAAGCTGTCTCACAAAATAATATAAATACTTGTTTTTAGATAATAGAACCCTCAATCAAAAGAAATAGTTTCTAGGAAATTAGATATCCTTGTGTTCTGAAACTATAATCTAAATTTTGAAGACTCCTTTCAGGAGGTAAAAGTTCCGAATCATTTTCTGTTTCCAAAACTAGTCTCCAACGGTTATCTGTTAAAAGATAGAGGCTAACCCATTTTCAGTATCTTCAACTCTTCACCTGTCATCCACCTACTCTTAAGGAGAAAATTGTTCACCCCATTCACTAAAGGTTATGATTACTCAGAGTGTAATTCTAAAATATAAAAGATTAAAGATAAGAGGTCTTATCATAAGCCTGCTTACCATGTTCATAGGGAAATAGGTTAACTGACATTACCAATACTGCCTACCAAAACAGGGTAATGGCTTGAAGTTTCAAGACAAGGGGTCTCATCACGAGCCAGCTTGATCAGTTAAATTATTACCAGTGAATGGCATTGTCATAAACTGGCTACCAAACCAGGACAGTGGCTTTTTATCTTATTTATTACAAAGAAAAACAGATGAAAAATAAAATATGAAAACATTTTATGGATTCATTCTGTTAATCACACTCTTATGTGAATAGAAAAGTGGACAATACTATGGTTAAAAGGTATCCCTGTCGAGACTATAAATGTCTGCTGGCAACAGAGGCTCTACCTATGACAAAGGAGTTAATTATAAAAGCTGATGTGGGAAAGTTTTCTATTTTATCATTATGAACCAATAAAGACTTGTTTTTGAAACTTATTATGTATTTGGTTTCTTGAAACTAAATGGGGCGAAGTTAACAAAATGGAGTTCACTTTAGTCAGAACACATGAATATCTAGTTATATTAGAAATTTCTCCTTCTGATTGAGTTTCTATTTATGAAAAGATTGAATGTTTATGTTAATTTCAGAGATAACTGGTTCTACCATCGAATCGCCAATTGTTGTGCCCTACAACAACCCCCCATTTCATATCATCTGTATCTACAAATGATTAACATATGAAATGGGTCCCTTTTAAAAAATTAATTGGTATTAATAAATTTGTTCGAAAAAGGTATGATAATCAAAAGTGTTAGTGAATTGGAGCCTTTTTCGAATAAACAATGTTTCCAAAATAAAACAAACTTTTGTTATTGCGATAAAACGATCGCAAGATCGCATATCGCAATGACAAGAGAGATGCATTTAAACGACACTTCGGTCCTTGCCGATGCGATATCGCTATCGGTGATCGGCTATCGGCACGGCCTCTTATGGGAAAACGCTTTAAGTTTTAAACCCCGACCCGATGCGATATCGCTATCGGCCGTCGGTGGTATCCTATGCACTCTCATAAGGCGCTCAGGTCTTTCCCCGATGCAATGCGATATCGCTATCGGTAATCGGCATTTCCAAAAAAGCGATTGCTTTAAGCTTTAAAGTTATATTTAAATCCGGTGGATAAAGCGCAGTTTTCAAAATGCCGTTAAATGCAGGGATAAGGTAATGCATGCGTATTTAATAACTTTGCCCCTTCGGTTAACGAATACTTGCGTCTAAGGCATATCATATCTGTTGCACGCGTTGGGAGGTCATTCAACTGAATAACAGCGTAAAGGTCATTTAATGGGTAGCAGGCCTTAAAATCACCATTAATGCATATGCGATCTCATACCAGTGATTGGATCCGCAGCCATCTTTTGAAAATTAATAGCGCCACGCTTCAAGTGATATATATCTTTCCCATTATACTTTGTCTTCATTATTTCTCGTGTTACGATTTCTCTTGCGCTTGTGTAGAGTTCGTTTGTTGAGAAAAGCCTAAACGTGATGGGGAAGAAAAATAAGAGGAGTTCTGGTTCTACTACAACACCTGTTGCAGGTCAAGCTGCTTCAATTTCGAAGAAAGGCTTAATCTCGGACACTACGTGCGCTGGTCTTGCTAGGACCACATGGCAGGGCACATATAATCTGTTGGAGGCCGAGCAACCAAAAGTGACAGTGAGAACAACTAGTGTTGATGTATTAAGGAAATCTGATGCAACGCTCAAAGACTTGGCCGACTCCTTTTTACACAATAGCGGCCAGAGAGCAGGTTCTCCCTTACACAGATGTGGTGCGCTGGGCAATTGAAGAAATCCCCATCACTGATAGAACTTTCCATACAAGGGACGGAAGGATTTTCGGGTCATTCAAGCCTGATGACCTGAGGCGAATGTATCATCTGCCTGAACCGGAGCTAGTCTACAATAGAACCTTCGTGGAGAAATTCGCAAAAGAAAATGAATCACCATCCGAACCCCTCCGAGATTGGAGGCAGAACCCAGCCAAGCACAAGCATGAAAGTTCGGGTAAGTACTCCAACGTTTCTTTGGCTTCTCCCTATTGCTATGCGGGGATTATGATGTGTAGATTGTGGGGATTACATGACTCTGTTAATATCAATATTGACATGGTTCCCTTAATGGAAGCGGCTATCAATGCTATAATCATGGATTGGGCCACTATTCTTTCTGATAAGTTGGTCGTAGCTGTTCGTGAATTCAGAAACAAAACTATAGTCTCCGAAAGGAAAATCCCGCCATTTTATTATTCTGCTTACATTATGGATACTCTGTGTCTTAATTCTGAGTTTCCTATCCTCAGTTGGAGATGGACCACCCAAGATCCAACACCCATTCATCTATACCATCAGAAATTGTGGAAGTCCTCTTACAAGGACCATTTGTACCAAATTTGTAATGGTTTCATGGTGCCCATTTACTATTCTATTTATGACAGACCCATTTCCAGAATTTCCTATGAAGCTTCTTTCGACTTACCAGCCGTAGCAAGTTGGTTCGGGGAGGAGTATTTCACCTATATCAGAGTTTTTGGGAGTAAGGCTAGGCCGCATGTCCTCCCTTTATATATCCCAGACAAGCTGTTGGCTCGGGAAATATGTTACCAGATTATGGCCGAGAGTGTCACACAAACTCTCAAAGAAGAGAAGAAGAAAGGTTGGCCCTCTTTTCCTTTAAGAATTGGGGTTTTTACTCTGCTTAATTACAAGCACGCAGAAAAAGAAGTGACAAAAATCCAAGCTTTATCCTTGGCCACTCTCCCAAGCAGACTCTATGATCCAAAGCAAACTGCCTACACTGCCCTAGAACAAGCAAAATTGACGAAAGTTGATCATCAAGAGGATTTGTTTGATGACCTGTTCGTAGGTACCGAGACAATAAGCCAAGCCAAACAACTTGCAATAATGAAATACAATGATGAGGCGTTGACTGAGTTTAATAAACTTAGGGAACAGAGGTTGCAAACTCTGCCCCTAGAGTTGTTATCCACAACCCCAGCGTCTTCCTCAAGCGAGCCTGGTCGGCAACAGATACATTCACCTCCGGTTACAACTAAAGAACATGGTAAACAACAGGAGAAAAGGGAGAAGAAGCTGCAGGCTGAGAAGTAGAGAAAAGAGCAAAAGGCAAAGAAGGAAGAAGAGCAGAGGAAGAAGAAGGAAGAAGAGAAACTAAAGAAAGAACTGGCAGATAGGCAGAAAAAGGAATTGGAGGAGCAGCAGCGGAAAACGCAAGAGGAGCAACAGCGAAAAGCACTTGAAGAACAGCAGAAGTTAGAACAAGAAAAAGAACGGAGCAAAGCCCATACAGAGCAACATAAGCAAACCTCCATCGATCATGAATTGATTAAACAATGGAACCAATTCGATTCCATTATCAGTGGTAAGGAAGGCTCCAAAGACAAAGGCTCCTCTAAAACAAGCGATGCGCCCGATACCACTTCTTCTCAGGTTTTAGGAGGATCCAGCAGCCCACCCGTTTCACAGGATGTCGAGGTAATCAATAAGGACCCTTCCGATCAAATTGTTCTCCAGGTGGAAGAAATTCCTTCCCTAGATATTTTCTACAGCCCAAAGCATAGAGCCGTTATCAAGCGCTCTAAGAAAAGACGAAGGCTTGATCAACGTTCTATCTTTCCTGAGCAAACAGTCACGGGTAATATGGTCTGGAAGGAGGATTTGGATCCCTCCGATGATCTGACAAAGCTGTTGCAATTCGCGGGAGCTTATTCTGCAGCAACCATCGACAAAGCATCGGAGGTAAGTCTTCTGTTGAAGACTAAGGACCATGAAATATATGCATTACAGGCAGAGGTAATTGAAGCGAAAAACAAAGCAGCGCAGGTGGAAGAGCAGTTGCTGGCTCAACAGCAGGAAAACAATTTGTTAACCCAGCAACTGCAAATTGAAAGACAAAGGATAGACCAAAGTGAAACTCAGAAGGCAAAAGAATTGTCGGAGGCATTGTCACAGTTGAAAACATCAAATGAGCTGATAATGAAATCAAAAGATGAGCGAATAGCTCAACTATCAGCACAGCTCGAAGGTATCAAGAGCACACAGAATGTGAAAGTCTTCAGAGCAGAGGCAACTCAAATAAATGGCGCATTAATATCTCAGATCAGACTTTTATGTCAAAAACTTGCTAAGGCTGAGCAATTATGCGAAATATCTACAACAGTGTGTGAGCAAATAGAGAAGGCCAGGAATGAGCTAGATCAGGCCGAAGAAGCCATATCCGATTATATTGAGTGGCAAGACACTAACTTAGGGAAAGCGGCGAATTTGTCCCGAATCCATGAAGCGTACAAAGACATCCTCTTCACGGAATGGAACACTCAGGTAATGAAAGCAGAAAGGGTGGCTTCCAGGTGTAAAATAATTGCCAGCAATATGACCGACCTAGTCAGTGATACACTTTATTTGGATAACATGATTTCCAAGTGCACACCTGGAAGCATAACAACAGCAGATATGCTTGAACAAACAAATTACCATGACTTGGAGGAACAGAGGAAGTTAATTACCGGAATAAATACTTTAACCTCTGATACATATTGGCTCTTTCTAGTCAAGCCACATACTCAAAGGTCTGCTCTCAAGTGTTTAACAGATGCCCTCGGATGCCTGATCCCCGACATTCAAGATGCTACATATGATGCCCAGCTAACTTCGCGTCTCAACACTCCACCAGAAGTAGAGCCAATGTTGGCGATATGTCAACTAAGGAGTAAAGGCAAAGAACCCACCGAATGAAGCATTGCCGCCAACTGCCAGATTGCCAAGAAAGATGGAACAAACATTTATTGATGCCAATTTAATAGCTTTTCAGTTGTTTAAATATTTAGATTAGTATAGTATTTATAGACCCTTTCATTGTTTTGGAAAGGGTCGTAAAATTTTGTAATAAGACTTAAAGGCTGAAGTTTGCACTATTGTGCTTCAGTCTATATTCTTTTTGTGAAACTCGACCAACGGTTCTTAATTTTGATTAGAAGGCTGTTTTATACAACTGCGCATGACTGTCTGTTGTTTGGAATGCTTTCCGATTTGAAGGAAGGACTGCGACATAGTGATTAATATACTGGATTGATCGATCAGCTTACATGGTACTATTATCTGTATCTGTGTTCTTTCTTATTATATGAATTGCTGTGTTATTATCTTTGCTATTGTTGAATGCATGTATGCGATATAACAACGAATCTTCATTTCGTTTCACTATTGAATGTTTTGGTGATTTGTTATCTCTTTCACTCATGTATGTATCAATGATATGAATGATTAAGTGTAGTAATTCACTCTAATCGCTCTGCATAACTAATTATGCAGAGCAATGTTTAAATGGTTTAAACGTCTATGCTTAAAGTGTTAGAGTCATCTATATGCCTGCCTTAAAGCAGAGACCATCAAACGCTACGCTTTGCCAAGTGATAAGTCCCGGGATCCAATTATAGTTATTACATTTTGTTTGTAGTTAGCTGTCCGCTTATTACCATCTTATGTCATAAGTCATTCATCCATCCCATTCACTTATAGTTCTTGGGAAACTGGTCCCATTATCCCCAGTCGGAACCACTATTCCAAACGGAAAAGGAGCTGCACTAAGGTCCGGACCGGGTGGTTTCCCCTATGTTGTTGTTGCGATTTTCGAGGCATCAAGAGGAGAGAAGGGAATATCATCCTTTTAACCCTCTTAATCTTCATGCAGCAATTTCACGAGTGCCTAATTATGTTAAATGTGTTCAGCAGTGTGGCGAAAAATGGTTGGGTTATCATTTTCATTTCCCGCTTCTCTATTTGCCAATACAGCAATATAAGCCCTACTTCAAGGTGTCCAAAAAGGAGGAGCTTGCAGCATGGCAGAGATTACAGAGCATCCAGGGTTTCAGGGATTCAACTGATAGCACCTTTTATACTTACTGTATAATTAATTTGCACTGTACATCCCAGTATTCCGATTCATACTCAGAGTAGATGTTACATGGGGACATGCAACTGCTTCAGTTGGGGGGGATGTTAGGACCTCATATTGTCCCTTTTTGACCATAAGAAAAATAACTCCCTTCTCCTCATGTTCTCAAGGTGAAACTTATAAAAAAATATCATACATGGGACTTTTTCAATGGTGCCTCATCTAACATGGGAGGTCAAAGTGGAGGAGGTTTTTTCCTCTTCCTATTAGAAGCACATTTTTATGAAGTTAGAATTGACTTGGGTAGTGGGGCCAACAACTAGGCATAATTCCTTTCCTGCAAAATTCTTTTATTAAATTTTTGTAGGTAATATTTGTGTAGGGTTAAAACATTCATTTCGTATAATTGTTGTTTCAACTTCAAGGGAATTCCTTCGCTACTGAGGGGTTTTTCTCAAGCCTATGGTAGACTTTGCTACAATTGGAGATCTATGGGATCAATTCTTACAGTGAAACGAGATGGTAAATAGTGGAAAGATAGAGATCAAGAATTCAATGAGAATAGTTTTGAGCTATGGGAGCTCAAGATGGAGGATCTACTAGTGGATAGAGATCAATGTATCGTAGTAGATCCAGGTACGAAACCAACATGAATTTCAACAAAATACTGGGCAAAGTAAGATTAGAAGGCAAAGAGAATAATATGACTGTGTCTCTCAGATTCATTGGTGTGGAATGTATTAGGGGAAGCTACAACAAACACTTTCTAGGACAAGGTAGGGAATTTGTATCAATCTAAGTCTCCATTGAACAAACTATTCCTATGGAAAAAGTTGTATAACCTGAGGATGAAGGATGGAGAGTCGGTGATAAAGCATCTCAGTGCCTTCAATACTATAGTCCATCAATTTTCATATGTTGATCTTAAAATTCTAGATGAAAATAAGTGCATCCGTTTTGTTAGAGTCGGTCTCGTCATCCCTCCGTCAGAGATCATTTGTCTTATTGCATTTCATTTTTTTTAGGTGTCTCATTCAGCTCAATCATCTGCATTCCGCTAGGGGCATGCCATAATATGACAGAAGGGTCTTGCCATACATTACCCCTCATGCCTTATCCATGCTGGCTCAGGCCTGTCCGTCAAAATCAAGTTTTAAAATCACTTACAGTCCTGTTTTAGTCTATTGATTGGCAAAGGTCATTTCAGTCATTAGGTCTAGGATTAGTCAATTTGGTCTTCAACAATGTCAAATAATGCCAAATGACTAATGAGGGAAGTCCTTAATAGGTTTTCATTTCCAATATTTTCATCATCATATGCTCGACTACGACTTTTCTTCAAAACTCTGTTTTGAAGAAAATTCGTCATTTCGCTTTGTAATAAATTGTCATGTAATTTTCAAAACGTTTTTCAGTTGTTGAAATTTCCAGGCGCAGCCGTGGTCTTCCTTTGTCAAGACATGCCACTATCCCTGCAAAAAATTGACAAAAGATTCATCACTCAAGCCAAAAAATCAAAAGGGAAACAAAAAGACAGAGTTTTATTAATTGTGGAAAAAGTGCCAAGTCAAAACATTATAAAGTGGGTTTGGGAGGAACAAAATATCAAATCCATCGCTATAAGATGTTCTCATGGTTTTAAAACATTCATTTGCATGCCAAGAAAAAAGAGGAGGCATCTCAAAGTGAGTTTTGGTGAAAGAGTGAGAAATTGGACAAAAACCGCTGAAACTTGTTGGCGCGGCGCATTGGGTAGAAGGCGTGGCGCACCGGGGAGGCGCAATGTACTGGGAGAAGTTGCGCAGTGTATTTTTGTACGGGCGCGGCGCACTGGGATGACACGGCACGTTGGGCAAGTTGCGTGGCACTCTCAGCTGTCTGACCCGAAAAATGCCATAACGGACTCCAAATGCCAAAATCGTGCCAATTTCTTTTGTTTCAAGTAGGTGGAGCTCCATTTCTCTTGTGGATTAAAGTTTGGTAGTTATGATATGATGGTTGATGTGTTGAGCTTCCAAACAAATGATCAAACCCTATTATTTTGAATTCCTCAAATATAAGCTGCTGCCTAGGGTTTCAAAAATTGTTGGCCACCAACCTTTTTCCTTTTTCCATCATTTCTTTTCTCCCTGATCCCATTTTTTCCTTGACTTCATTGTTCCCTATCCCCTAAAACTACTAAACCCCTATCCAAAATTCCCTTTCCCAAACTTTTAAATGTGAAACCCTAAACCCTATTCCCACAAATAAATCCTAAACCCTCTCCCATATTTCCCTAATAAATCTGTCTCGATAGTCCCTAATCCCTTAATATTATTTCCCCTTCCTAACAGTCCCTATTTCATTTGTTTTCGCCTTGGTGGCAGAAATTAAACTCATCACAAAAGAGCAGTCCAACACAGTTTATATACAGCAACATCTTTTTCTTCAAGGTATTTTGTACAACAGTCATGGCATCTGAGCATTCATCGGATTATGAAATGGAAACCCAAAGTGACTCTCCCATGGAGGAACATGCACCTCAGCCTCATAGAGGAGGTAGACATATCAGAGAAGAACCAATCACCCTCACTGAATTACAGGCCTGCCCTCTTGCCATGTTTTGTTTCCAGCATCAATCATGCTATGAGTTTTGTGAAAAGGTAGCTAATGTTCAATTTCATCATGAGTTGGCTCATCTATTTGTGCTTCATTTACATGGAGATCAGGCTACCTTAGCTGGTGTCACCTTCACACTTACACCAAAATCTGTCTCACTAGCAACCGGCATACCAAACGTTGGGGAACCATGGACAAAGAGGAAGAAGATTGACCGGCAGCATTATGAGCCATACATTAAAACCGGTTTCTTTAGGCAGCTCAAGAGAGTGTTTCCATTCCGATATCTGAAAGATGAATATGCTCCACTAATGAAATTAATCATCAAATATTTCAGCTATGAGGGACGGTTCTCTCATCTATATGCTTATCACATCAGGTTTCTCATACATTTCACCAGGGTATGGATGATGAACATTCCGTATTTCATTTTCCGAAACATAGAGAGGATGACCACCCTTGTATAGCACAAAACCCCTCAGCAGCAACTTAACAGTGTTTACCATTTTTCTCTCATCAAAATTTTTGCGGTTCATCAGCTTGGATTGTAGGGCATCACTTGGGATGATTTCATCTCTTGTGACTTCTTCAGAGCCTCACAGGGATTATCAGAGGTTAATCATGAGACAGGTGGACCTTCTCATCAGTATGAGCGCCATGATACCGCTAATGTGCCGGTATTCATCACATATCAGAGTGGCACTAGACATTTGTTTGCAGCAGCAAAGCGAGTGTTATCTCCACCCGGTGTGGAAGGGGCCTCACTTCCGACATCAGCACCACAGGTACAGGACAAGGGCAAGAGGCCAATGCAGGATGAGGGGCCTTTAGGTGAACAAGACACTGACTTCATTCTCATTCATGATGATAATACAGATACGGGCCCACAAAGTGCACATCTTAGAGAGATCATTCAGGAGCAGCAAACAGAGATCAAAGCCTTATCCCTTGACTTGGAGAGGGCTAAGTGGACTATGAAATACTTGGGGTAGAGGAACAAAAATCTTGAAGATCAGTAAGCAATCATGGAGTTACAAAAGATCTGTAAGAATCGCCAAGCTGCATAAAGGAGAAGGGTTGACCTCACTTCATTGGAGCAAGAGATTAATGATGATCGAGAGTCTTAGCTTGAAAGAGTCAACATCCACTTATAGGGACTACTGGACAAGGCTGATAAGGACAAAGCATTGCTGAGACACATGGCTTTCCACTACATGGCGTGGAACAAGGTTTGCAAGGCACGAATCAGGAATCTAAAGGCAAAATTAAAGAAGGCAATAAGGAAGCAAAAGAGGCAAAGGGAGCTTGATCATCTTCAGATATTTGCCGAAGCCTCTTTAGCCCAGCATGACACTTGATGGAGAAGCTCTAGCCCAAATTTCAAGAAATTTGGGGCATTTTTGGCATTTTGACAAATTTTGGCACAAAAAATAGGGTTTTTACCCTATGCGCCGCGCCACGTGGCGCGCGCTTTTTCTAGGGAGATCCAAATTGCAAAAGGTTTACATTTTTGGATTTTTCATGAAAATTCATTGTTGCTGGTGCATGGCCAAGAAATTTGCACAAGTTTTGAGTCCTCAGGAGGTCAAAAACACTCAAAAAATGATCTCACTGCCCCTATTTTGACACACAGGAAGCAGTCTTGAGAGATTGAAGTTTTGGGGGGGCAAATGACATCCAAATTCAGAAATTCCACTTGGGTTGGAAAGTAGACAGGCAGGGATTTCCAAAAAGAACACTTGGGCTCAATTTTGACTTTAGGAAGTGCCTCAAAATCAGCTCCAAAGTGGCGCGACACATAGAGAATCAGGCGTGGCGCATAGAGAATTTTTGCCCATTTTTCACTGTTTAGCTCAGAAATTCTCCCAGTTTTGACTTGTTTTGCTTCTTGAAGTTACTCTTCACCTTTCATGATGTAATTTGATAACCATGATGTAATATTGGCACATTTTTACTTTTTCTAGAGGATTCATTCACTAAAAGGTGAAAATTGAATGAATGAATCAGTTTCCTAGCATATAGGGGTAAGTTGTTTGACTACCTAGATTTTAGTTCCTTGCTTAGAATTAGTTGAAACAGCTCCTAGAATGATGAGCTCGACCCCTAGAGGCAAGGGGATAGGTTTGGCTTGTCTATATTATGTAATTTCTAAGTCATTTTCAGGGTTGGACACTTGGGATTGCTTGGGCACTCTATTGTACATTTCATTTCTGCAATTTTGGCAAAGGAAAGACCAGGGTTTTGCAGCACTTGTTGGGATCCTTTTGGCTTTCTGTTTGGATGGTGTTTTTCTCCATGTATACGTAAGTTCATGAATGTTTATGTATGCCATTTGCCTTCTCTTTTCTTCAGAAATTAAACAAATGAGTACTTAAGGTGGAATTCGTAAACTGCTATGCTCTGCCTTTGACCTTTGTTTAGTTTTATATGTTTTCTTCAGTTTGTAGAGGATCCTTGATATAATATTGCCCTTTTCAGCTTCTCAATAATTCTTTCTATCCATTCCGTTAATTTAAGGCATCCTAACCATTGCTTTCCTCGCCCCAACTTGAACTCTGCGAGAGCTGGCCTTCATCCCCGGACCCAAAATTTGCCTCTCCCTTTTAACAACAAAAACCTCCAAAAACTCAAATTAAATCCTTGCACTTAATACCTTGCCTAAAATCAGTTGTTAAATTATTCATCTCTAGCCCCATTGATTATCTTTCACTAAGATTGACTCGGAGAGAGGCCTCTCCTATCCTCGTAGGGCTAGCTACGAGGCTGAGCATGGTTTGATGTGGACCTAGAACCTTGCCTTTTCAGCCTGAGGAAAATCTAGGCTCTAACATAGTGGCGACCGTACTGGGGAAGAAAATGGTTTGCTTGTTGATGTCATTTGTGTTATAAGCTACAGATGGAGCGTGAAGTTATGTGAGGTAGCCTTCGAAATGCTTTTTCTTTGCATTAGTGCAAGTAGATAAACGTTGCTTCAGTCAATCTCCAGTCTAGCTTGTAATCATGACACTTGACCTGTAAATCGCCCCAGTACATTTGAGAATTCTAAGCTTTTGGATGATAAATTTAGAATTTGAAAGGATGAACAAGTTGTTTATGTCCCTTTGATTTCTTGAAAATAACACGCTGGCTTCAAAGAGATATACCAGAGCTAATCCAGATCCAAATCCTTCCCCTGTTTATGAAAGTCTCAATTTGATTTCAAGAATTGTTCATCAAGAGAGCTCTGTGATTCCCGTGTTTAAATCTCGTTCATGTCCTGCAATTTTTAAGTATCTTGAAGAGCTTGATTTTGATGAAAAGTTTGAATTGTCATTGTTTGAAACCAAATCCGAAAGTGCTCTTGGTTCTATAGTTCCCAATCCTTACTTTGTTGCAGCTCTTGAAGTTGAAAGAAACAATAAATCAATTGAGAATTTTACCTTGAAGCATCTCCAAAGTGAAATTCATGCTTCAAATATTGTTGATTTCCTAGAAGTTGCATTAGCATCCCTTGGGTCTTCCGTAACGGCATCTGTTACACTAAAATTTGTCACCATGACTATTTGCAGTTAGTATGGCTCCATCCACTGTCATACTATCCTCCTTGGCAAGTCTCATGCCTCTGCTTTCCATGTCAAACTCAAAGAAAGAGAGAAAAGTCATTTAAAGTCAATTTTCTTTGGGTACGCAGTTTCTCTCAGCCTTACCTGCGTGTACGCAACCCAAGTTCACAATACCTGCGTACTTGTACGCTTTGTATGTAAAGGGGTGGGTGCGTACCCCTGTAAAGGTCAAAAGGCGCGAGTTTCATCTTTAAAAAGTTACTTGTGGTCATTTCTAGAGCATTCTAGAAGCTTGTTTGATGTGTATGAAGCGCCTCCAGATGGTTCATGTATCCCTATAGAAGAGGAACTTATCCCATCAAGAGGGGAGCTAACCCACCCAAAGAGAGGCTTATCCCATTGATGGTGGACCTGATTAACTTCCTCTAGAGCACTATAAATATAGGCATTGGGCCAGAAGGAGGGGAGGTTGAAAGCTGAACATTCCTAAGGGTAGATGCTGCTGGAATTAGGACTTCCTTGTATAAGCTTGTGAGGAGAGATTACCATCTTTACTTGTTGTATTTGGAAGTGGGTGAGCTGATCAGAGTAAAGGAGGACTCTTGTGGACCCTGGGAGGAACTTGCACAACACCAAGGCTCAGGTTGTAATGGTTTCTTTTGTTACCTTTTAATACAAATAAGTCCATTCTTCTCAACAATTTGTTATTTATGAGTTGTTTCATATACTCCTTGGTCTATATGTTAAATGTGTTTTATTTTATGTGATATTCAGGTGCTATTTAATCGTTTGATTGTTAGCGAATGCAGGTTTCGAAGAGAAGGAGGAGCTCATCCAGATCAACGAAGCTGGACTACTACAACAGCGTTGGGTTACAGGTAAGATCTAAAACACTTGATTTCTCATAGTATAAATGCATATTTAGAGAAGGATTGCTCCTATTTGTCTTGTTTGTCACTAGAAAGTCTTAGGCTTCTAGGGAGGTTGGTTGTGTCCGCACTATCAACTCTTTCCGTGTGACAAAATGGCGACTCTGCTGGGGACTCCATGAATGTGTTTGAGTTCTTTTTTATTTGATACTTTGGTCTGAGAAAAAGCGCTTGTTTTCTGATTTTTGGCTGTCTGACTGTGTGTTTGGGTGGGTTAGCTTAGGGTTAATTTAGATTTTCATTTTTCTTAGCTTTGCCAGCAGTACGCAGGCTTTGAGTTCAGCACAGTGCGTACTTGTACGCTCTGCGACTGTGTACACAGAGCGTACCCACACCTGTGTAAACAGGTCACCTGCGTACCCCTGTCAAATTTGAGGAAATTGCAATTTTTTGCTTTTTTCTCTTTAGATTTTGTTTTTAATTTGTCTTTACTGCCCAGATCCATTAGTTTGCTGTCAGAGATCTTCACCTGATCTTGTTCCGTTAGTGTCGAGAGTTTTGGTGGAATTCATAGGGATTTTGCCTTAGGGTTTGATTCTTAACTGGTCCTGTAGTGACTTTGGCGTCAGAGGTTGTCAAACTTTGGATCTCCCTGGTTTTGTTCAACCCTCTTAGGAGTCGGGCCTGTCATAGAATTCACCCTTGTGAGAGACCTACCTTTGTGTCTTCTCTTTGCGAATCTCGAAAAAGTTTATTGATTGAACTTTGAATTTTATTTTTTTTAAAAAGAACAAAAAGATTTCGATTTTGTTTTTTGATCAGTTTATGATTTTGCATGGATTGATCCTTAGTTACATTTTGACTGAGTAAAACATCCGGGAATTAAATTTTTAGGCTTTTGTCCTCATTAGTTTTACTTTTAGGTAAATTTCTCTTTGATTTGCTTTTGAGTGAATTTGCCTTGATTTTCTTAGATTTGTTAAATTTGATTTTTGATAAATAGTTTTATATGCTTTATTAATATAGGAAAAATACAAAAATTCTTTTGGAAAAAGTTTGCTTTGGTAGCATTTGTAGTCTTTTGAAGAGAAAGGAAATTTCGTGAGATAATTAGTGGTCATGAGTTGTGTGCTTTGAAAAGATAAAAAGAATTGTTTCTTTGATTGTCTTTGCCAAGAAAGTTGTTTTCTATAAAATTTGCATTCTCTCAACTCTCTTAGCTAGGAGTTTCATTGAAAAAGGAAAGTAGTGTAAATCATCTTAGGTGCATCTTTGTAGTGGTTGAGAGTCGAGTCTACACATCACCAGTTTCATCTCCACTACCTTTTGTCTTAAAGAAAAACCATAAAAATTAACGCTTAAAGTAAAATCAATTTAGTAACTTTTTATTTACTAGGGCTCTGAAACACCAATATAGATCAGGCTAGTGTCTTGGAGTAGGAGAGTAATTAACTCTCCAAGACAACAAAACCAAACAAGTATCTTATCTTGTGATAGATTAAATCCAACTGTTTCATTTATACTCTAGGAAAGCTCCTCTTAAAGGAGAAGCACGAGCTCGTGTCCGAACCAATGAGGGGATCAATCCTCCCTCGTTGGGAACGACGCCAGACACGCACGTATTACAAACGGTAAACCTCGGATTAACCATTGTCGAGGAGCCAGGGGTCACTTGTCGGTAAACCTTGGATTATTGTCAAGGAGCCGGCAAGGGGATTGAGCTTGATACTCTACCCTTGTGTGCTGTCGGAGTGTAGATTGTTCCCCCAGGTGTATTTGTTGTTGTTGGTAACCTTAGTGACCATTATCTTTAGGATTCTACTGAGGTGACGGTGGAGGGAAGATCCCACTGTACCTGGAGCAGACGTCGGCTAGATTCACTTGGATTTTTCGGGGGGTTCACTTCACTCGAGACGGTTAAAGTGGAGGAACTTGTGCCGGTCTATTCATTAAGCAGGTTGCCGGGGTAACTGTTCCACCCGCCACTTCTGTATTGAATCCGGCGATGTTGGGTTTCATCTCCAACTAGCGTTTTCGGTCCGGAAGGCTACTGTTTGTGCTTGGTTTGACGCCCTAGATTCTTTAGGCGTGTGCTTCAAATTTGTTTGGTTCTTTAGATACTTTAGGTGGTTTGCTTTGAGATTTTACTTTGTTTGTGTGTGTGGTAGTTAAAAGTTTTTAACTGTGGCGGAATTACCGAGACAGTCCCATAGACTTCGGGGCCAATCTCCTGAGGTTGTTTCTGTGGCCGAATTGTTGAGGAGATCCCGTAGACTTCGGGGTGAACCTCCTCGAGACGACCCGAGTCATTACGAAGGTTTGAAAGTCCTTGTAACACCTCCTAGTGGTAGTAGAGTAGGTTCACCTGAAGAAGGAGAATCTTCGTTGGTAGTCCATCCGGATTACCAAAGTCTAGAAACAAGTTATAATCCTGAAGCTGTTGCAGTTTCTGAGCTTGCTGGTAGTTTTTCATCTACTAGTGATATAGGCGAAGAAGCTGAAATATCTGAACCTGTTACTCCAACTTCTAGTGTTCCTAATTCACCTAGGGTAGAAAGAGTCATAACCGAAAATCTTCCTTCTGGTTTGATAGCTATTGAAGAAGTTACTCCAGAAGAAGAAGTAGGCCCTATTCTTGAAGATCAACCTACTCTTGATCTAAGAGAGTGTGAATCTATCTTTTACAGTCCACCTAGAAGTACTACTTGGTACCTTTCGTTAACTAATTATTTAGACAACTCAGGGATAAGTTTTTCTCCGCCTCATACTCCTTTTCCACCCGGAGGTATTTATACTCCAGTAAATATGTCTGGTCAGTCGTCCGTGTTCACTCAATCTCCTGAATCTTTCTTGTACGGCGGTCCTTCTGTTCCCTCTGGGTACCAGTCATTGTCTGGTACTTTTCCGGGCGCATCTCCTCAACCCGTTGAACATGGGTTATTAGCTGGAAACAATGGTAATAGACCATTGGGTGTAGGAGACATTTATATGATGTCAGGTTCAGTTCCTGGTTCTGAACCTCAAGGTGGCCAATTACCGCCTGGGGGTCAGCCTCAAGTAATGCCTGGGGGGCAACCTCAAGGTACACAAGTTGTGTCTGGGGGGCAACCTCAAGGACAGTATGTACCCATAGTACAATACATTCCTCAAGGTCAACCCCAGCCTCAATATGTACCCCAGGGTCAACCTCAGTATCAATATTTACCTCAAGGGTATCAACCTCAAGGTCAAGGTCAACCCCAGTATCAGTATTTACCTCAAGGGTATCAACCTCAAGGTCAATACTCGAGTCAAGGTTATCAACCACCTCAAGGTCAATCATATGTTCAAGGTACGGGAACTGTGCCTTTCAGTTATCAATCCTACCCTCAATCCGGTTATGGATCTCAATATCCTCAACCTGTCATGGGTCAATACCCTGGAATGAACATAGTGTGGAATCCATCGCAAGGTCAACAAGTGTTGCAGCCAAACGTACAGTTGTCATCTCAAGCTGGACAATCCTTAGTTGCTGGTCCATCCCAGCAACCAGTCCAGTCTAATGTTCAAACTTCTGTACCTTCGGTAGTTACTCAGTCGCCAATTGCACCTAGTACTCCATCTCAAACGACTGCTGCAACTACCGCAACATCTGCTCCTTCCACCACACTTACTTCTGGAGTATCGACAGCTCCGGTTTCTACTGTCTCTGCAACTACTCCTCAGACATCTTTACCATTGTCTGGATCTACGATTCAAACTACGGTTCAGATGCCTATAGGACAGCCTGGTTTAAGTACGGTTGTCACTAGTCAACCACAATTCGCTTATCAACCGTTCCAGGGACAATACCAATACGGGCCTGCTGTCCAACGGCCGGTTCACCAGTATCAACCATATCCTGGGTACACTTATCAACAACCTCAGCAACCCCAGTACGGTCCGGTTAATCTTGGTTTTCCAGGAGGATATAATATCCCGAATGCGATTCCTATTCCAAGTTATCTTGGATATCCTCCTCCTGGGACTGGTCTTGTGACCCAGAGTTTTAGGGATCCGAATCGGCAGTTACCATTTATCGCAACTTTGGATTTACCAGACTTGACATGCCTAACGAACGATCCAATACAATATCTTCCGTTTTGGCCGCCAATGCCAAATAAGTTGCCCAACGATATAGCCAAGTTCGAAGGTAAGTCTGGAGAGGATCCGTCCAATCATGTGATGACTTACCACCTCTGGTGTGCTTCAAATTCCATCTCGGATGATTCGATCCACTTACGTCTTTTCCAGCGTACGCTCATTGGTCTCGCGGCCAAGTGGTACATTGAGTTACCACGGGCCTCTTTTTACAATTTTAGCAAGTTAGCTACCTCGTTCCTAACTCATTTTCAGTTGCCGGTCAGATACGATAATGGTACTGAGTTATTAACTTCATTAAAACAATCGACGTCCACTTATATTTCTGATCATATCCATGAATGGAGACGTCGAAGACGTTTAGTGAAAGTTTTTATCCCCGACCAAATCTTAGCTGAATGGTTTGTCAAATCATTATTACCGAAGATTACTGAAGATGTAGCTAAGGCCGGAGTAGTTACTGAGGAGCGAGTCATTGCTCAAGCCCAGTACCTTGAGTTAGTTTACACTCAGTCGGGTACGTTGCACGAGAAGATCCCAGATCTTCCTAAGTCGAATCAAATCGTTGCTGCTCCTTCGGGGTCTCATGCTGCCGATGGCATGATTGGTACGGTGAACACTAAAAGTAAGAAGAAATCCTCAAAGAATTCTTCTCCAATAATAACCTTACCAGACTCCCCGACAGGAGAGTCTTCTCCTGAAATTACCGCCGACGTTCACGCTGTAGAGTCATCTACGGCTAAATCAAAAAACAGTGGTAAGAAGAAAGGCAAGAAGAAGGATAAAGCAGACAAGCCTCCAAAGGAGAAAAAAGAGAAGTCGGAATCTAATGACGAAAAGCGCAAACCTCGCTATCCTTGTTTAATTTGTGAAGAAGATCATTTCACAAGGGATTGCCCTCATCGGGCAGAGGTTGTGAAAATCGTTAAAGGTTCCCCAACTCCTGCTGTTTTGAAAGATCCATTTCCAAAGCAGGAGAGTAAAATGATAGGTTCTTCCTCGAGTGCCAGTGAAGAACCCATATTGATGATGTCTCATGTACGGATTGCGACTCGATCGCAAGATTACGGTAGTAAGAGTCCTGTTGATGGCAAAGAAGCAGAATCTTCTCATTCTAATCCATCAACCTCAGCTCCCGGTTCCGATCCACTACAGATCAAGAAACCTAACCCAGACTTGGTAATCAAACCACCCGCCAAGGGTATACTTCGAAAGTCTGCTTTCAATCCACATGCGAGAGTAGCTCAGAATTATAACATTGTTGAGGACTTAGCTGTTTCACCCTCAGCAATGTCGGCTTTAGAAGTGCTGCAATCATGCCCAGCACAACGAAAATTACTTTTGTCGGCTATAGGAGCTGTTGATATTCAGGACCCGAACCTGATAATCTTTGATCTAGAAAATAGTACACCGCGTCTCCCTCATCAGATGGCTTTCCAGATCCCAGTGATAGTAAAAAACAGGCCTATTCATCGGACTGTAATTGATGAAGGAGCTTCTACGTGTATTATGTCGATTCAATGTTGGAGATCGCTTGGTTCTCCTTCATTGAACCAATCCCCGACGATTCTTAAGGCCTTTGACGGCTGTGGGTTCCATCCGTTTGGCATTCTACAGGATTTGCCCATAGGGGTTGAAGGAAAAACCGTTAGTTTGGATGTGGAGGTGGTTGATGCCCCTCTAGACTACAACCTTCTTTTGGGTTGAAGTTGGTCTTACGCTATGACAGCGGTCGTGTCATCGGTCTTCAGAGTTATAAAGTTTCCACACAATGGCAAGATCGTGACAATAGATCAGCTGGCTTACTTTTCATCCGACCCAGCCTCTTCAGAGAGTATCCAGCATGTCGGTAAAACGACTATCCCTTATAAGGATGTTGGTGTAGGATTAGTTAAAGATTCCGGTTTACTGGGAACTTTTCCTTTTCCTCCAATCAACACAGACCCTTCATTTGCTTTCATTCATATGATTACTTCAGACACTATTATTTATGATGATCCTTGGATTGTCCCATCTGAATTTGAGATAGACTCTTTCGGTGATGCTATGCCTTTGAGTCCATATGAAATTGCTTATGAGGCCGTGCAGTCTTTTACCGACTCGCGTTCAACACAAATTGACCAAATGAATGTGGTCAGTGAAGAATCACTTTTCACATCAACCTCAGAACGGATAGCGTTTCCTGAAGTTGTGTCATCTGACAAACAACTTCGCGAAATCCTAAGTGTAGACGATCTACCATGGGAAGATCTCCATCATAGATCTTCGTTTTTACCTGAGAGTGATGACTTTGAAAATGATTTTTCATCAATCTTTATAGCTGAATATGTCAAGGATGCTCAAAATCCCATGAAACATCCTGATTCAGAGTTGAATTTGGGAAATATTTCCCAAACTATTGCCATTGACATTTCAGTCAAAACCAGAACTATTGAGAACATTCATATAGGTGCCTCGTGTATAGATGACGAAATTCAAACATACAAGGCCCTATTTCAAGAATTTCGTGACGTGTTTGCCTGGTCCTATGAGGAAATGCCAGGAATTGATCCCTCCATTGTTGTTCATGAGATCAAGACTTACCCGGACGCTAAACCCGTTCAACAACGTCTGCGTCAGATACACCCTAGGAAAGCGGCTGCAATTAAAGCAGAAGTAGAGAAGCTGTTGAAAGCAGGTTTCATTTATCACAACCAAATCAATATTCTACCAGCCGATCAACCAAAAACGGCTTTCATTTGTCCTTGGGGGACATTTGCTTATTGAAAATTACCTTTTGGACTTAAGAATGCCGGAGCCACTTTCCAACGGGCAATGTCTTATGCGTTTTACGACATCAAGAACATTGTGCAGCCGTACCTCGATGATTTTCCTGCTCATTCTTTACATCGAGCTGATCACCTTGTCCACTTACGAGCTATTTTTATGAGGTGTCGGCATTATCGAATTCGGTTGAACCCACACAAATGTGTCTTCTGCATAGAAGTGGGACGATTTCTAGGATTTGTCATTTCAAAAGCCGGTATCCGCGTCGATCCCTCGAAGGTAGAAGCTATCATCAAATTGCCTCCTCCTTCGAGTCTGCGCCAACTCCAAAGTTTGCAGGGGAAAGCAAACTTTTTACGTCGATTCATTCCTAGCTACGCCGAGGTTACAAAGGGTTTCACCCGGTTGTTAAAACAAAATGCTCAATTCTCTTGGGATGAGATAGCTCAGAAATCTTTTGATGCACTTAAGCACGCGTTGACCCATGCACCGTTGCTGCATCCTCCCAACTACAACCAGGATTACTTTTTGTATCTCGCCGCCTCCCACTCCACCATTGGAATGGTCTTAGTTCAGGAAGATGAATTCGGAACGGAACATGTGATATATTACCTTATTCGGACGTTAAATCCAACCGAGCTAAAGTACTCGCATGTGGAAAAGTTGGCACTGGCAGCCGTTCAAGCTGTCCAGCGTTTTCGTCATTACATTCTTCTCCGTAAAACTAGTGATTTCGGATTGCAACCCTATGATCTATATTCTAAATAAACAATTGCTAGGGGGCAAGTACTCCAAATGGATCGTTATCCTGCAAGAGTTCGATTTGGAGTTCGAGAAATCCAAGTCTAAGAAATCCTTAGTCTTTGCCGAGTTAATGTGTGATTTCCCGCGTGCTGACACGGAAACAGTGTCAGAGGAGCCCATTGCGGATGAATCTTTATTTCTTATCAGCACTTTAGATCCGTGGTATGGGGATATAATTGTCTATCTCCAAACCCAATCCTTTCGGCCTGAAGCTTCTAAGACGGAACGTCGGAAAATTCGATTCTAGTCCCAACAGTACAAAATAATTGGAGATACTCTTTATCGCCGTGGGGCAGACTTGGTTTTTCGAAGTTACTTAACTCACGAAGAGACAGAAAGGGTTTTGAATGACTGTCACTCTGGGGCATGTGGCGGTCATATGTCTGGGTATGCCACAGCTCAGAAGGTGTTGTGTGCTGGCTATTTCTGGCCGTCCATGTTTAAAGACTGTATCATTGCGGTCCGAAAATGCCACAACTGTCAAGTGTTTGATCGTAAGATGCGCGCACCACCAGCTCCTCTCCACCCCATAATTGTCGTCGGTCCATTCGCCAAATGGGGTATCGACTTTATTACTTGTAACCCTCACTCGGCTGGGGGGCATGCGTATATCATCCTTGCGGTTGATTATTTTACTAAGTGGGCCGAGGCGATGCCTACATTCGAGGCAGACGGCAAGACAGCAACAATTTTCATATTCAATCACATTATTGCTAGGTTTGGTGTCCCACAAGCGATAATCACTGACCATGGGCACCATTTCCGAAACATTATGATGACAGAACTTACAGGCCAGCTTGGTTTACGTCATGATAGTTCTACTCCTTATTATCCCCAAGCGAATGGTCTGGTTGGGTCTATCAACAAAGTTCTAGTTATCATGATCCGACGGATCATTGGTATTCATCGCTCGAATTGGCACAACATGTTATTTTCAGCGCTTTGGGCATACCGAACCTCAGTGAAAACATCAACAGGGTTCACTCCTTTCCAACTAGTTTATGGTTTGGAAGCCGTGCTGCCCATTGAATGTGAAATCCTGTCACTGCAAATGGTCATCGAATTTCTCCCAGCTACTTCCGAAGAGGAGAAGCGTCTGTTATACTTAGCTAAATTAGATGAGACTCGACGTGAAGCTGCTTTAGCAATAGAGACTCACGCGAAACGAATGAAAGCTCAGTATGACCGGAATGTGACTCCTCGAAATTTTTCGGAAGGAGACCTAGTGTTGTTATATGATCAAGCTAATGATAAGTTAGGTGCTGGAAAATTCGTTCCTATGTGGCATGGGCCCTACATTGTCAAGCGAAAGCTAGCAAAAGGGACCTATGAGCTGGTAGACTTTGACGGGGACTCTTTGGGTAAACCCAGAAATGGACTTTACCTAAAGAGGTATTATGCTTAAATGATGGGTATGGAGATTTTAGTTAGGTTAGTTTTCTCTTTCTAGTTGCTATGTGTGCTTAGTTTAGACTGTGTGATTAGTTTAGACAGTGTACTTAGTTTAGAGAGTGTATTTTTCGTCATTATTCTGGCTTATCTTGGTTTTACTCTTGATATTGCAGATGTCGACGCCTCTCCAAACGTACATTGGATTTGCTGATGGTGCTTGTCGTAGTACACGGAATATCTCTTCCGCAGCTTGGGTTATCTATTCGCCCTCTGACGAGTTAGTTTCTATGCATGGGGTGAGCCTCGGTCAAACAACAAACAACATTGCAGAATACAGTGCAGTGATTGAGTTATTATCTGAATCTATTTCATTTGGGATTCGGAGTTTGATAGTGAGGTTAGATTCTGAACTCGTTGTATTACAGCTTAATAGAGTCTATGCCATTAGAAATCTAGTGTTATTAAGATTGTTTTTGAGGGTGCGTCTCTTGGAACGTGAATTTTATTACATTGAATATCAGCATATTCCAAGGTCTTTAAACACATTAGCAGATGCAATTGCGTCTCGAATGTTAAATAGATATTTGCAATAATTGTAAATTTACAAACATTTCATCACACATGTTTAACAAAATAAGCCGGTAATAATGATATATATAGATAGAAATGTGTCAAAAAATATACATCGTCTTCGATCATAGGTTTAAAACACCTTATGATCGGCGAAAATGATAAGTACAAAAAACCAAAATGTCACATGTGTCTACAAAGTGACCATCCAATCACTGGTGATGCTCCCTATACAACACCACTGCACGGGCCACTCTACACAAAAACCTCCTAAAAGGTCCCGGGACTGCAACTACATAGCGCTGAAGTTTGATAGGAATATCATCTATAGTAGTCTCTGGTATACCCGCCGTCAGATGCTCTAGATCCTGCTCCAACTCAGCTAGTGTCTCTGCAGCCGTCTCCTGTGGGGCCGGTGCCGGTGCAACTGGATGTCTCCTCTCAAAAGCCTAGAGATTGGCCGGACGCCGTGGACCTACATCTGCATTTTGAACATTTTTACTGTCAGTTTGAGACGATATATATAAAAAATAAAAAAATTAGATAATTTAAAAACTTGTGAAAAATGAAGTACCTCTGTCGTCCCATTGTTCTCCCTGTGGAAGAACCATGTCCGGATCATTCCGAAAATCCATTCCGGCATAAGGAAAATCCTGAATCGCAAAGACCTGGTTCTCCAACCAGTGAAAGTAACCGTCAGGAAATCGGACAACTGCCACTCCCTCATCAGGATGCCAGGCCATTACCGCAACCCATCTCGTCAACTTAGGCTCCCGAGGAGGCCCAACTGGAACAGTAAGATGCTGGGGGATCAGCATTGGAACTCTCTCTAGGGCAAAGCTCACAACTAAAGGCCCATATCCAAAGGTCTTCAATTGTCCGTTCTTTTCCTAGTCAGTTGGCCCTTCATATTGGCCAACACAGCATCGCACTAGTTGAAAATGGTGCCTCGGAAGCAATCTATAGCCATCCGCATTTGGGACCCGGTGGCATTGTGCAAAGCGGCCGCGCCGCAAAGTCTGGTAACCGTAAAGGCAATTACCATAAGTTCAGGTCGGGATATGTATTTGATTTCTATCCCCTTCTCCTGGTTTTGATTGTTGCACCACTCTAGCCGGAGACTAGCAAGGGATTGGCCACCCGTCCTAGTCCCGAATAGAGACAGTTGCTCGCCCCTGTTAGGCAAGCTAGTGAGAAAATATATGTCGGAGGGCTCTATCTCAAGCTGGTGCTCTCCGATGTAGAAACATTGATCCTGAATGTTCCACCTTTCAACCAGCCACTCTAAGAATGGCACCTGGGCCCTCATGCCAGGTATGGCCCAGTACTTGTAGAGACCGCATGCCTTTAAAGCATCAATGGAAGGTTAATGACCTATTGCGGCCAAATCGACGTCTTCGTGTTCTCTTTCACGCCAATCTAGCATGGTGGGTGATCTACACACCAAAAAACAATGATTAGCATTCATTAAACAAAATTTGGTTGGTTAAATTTGGAGTTTGGGGTTTGAAAATCCGCTTTGTGCGGAGTACGCACCCCGTGTTCAGAAACAGAGCGGCGGTACGCAGCTGTTCTAAGGGTGGGTTGCGTACTCTAACCATTTTCCCATTAACAAAAATGTCGGGGTACGCAGGTCGCCCATGGGGCACCTGCGTACCCCGAAAAGCGTATCCTAAAACCCCAAACCCTCTAAAAAATCAAATAAAAGCTTAAAATGAAATTCTAAACAGATGAAATTGAATAGGAGGATGTTGTGAAATACCTGAAAGAGACGACACTCGATTCCGACGGTCGGATTCTCCGCAATGTCCACGGGAAGTTTCTTGTCAAAAGCCCTTTTCTCTCCCTCAACAGTAAAATGGTAAAAATGACATGGTAAAAAGTCTTTTTATAGGTTTTTTGGATAAATGAATGCTAAGTTTGTTTATTTTTAACCGTGAAAGGATATTTTTCAATGTATTTTTGCCCATCTTAAACAAGTATGAGTAATGTGTTGTTTTTGTTCAGGACAAAGGGACTTTAGGGTAAATTATTATTTTTCACGTCAGAGTCATCTTTCAAGCCCTTTTCTGACTCCTAAAACATGAAAAGATTGCCGAGCGTTTCTTTTACACTCGTTAAAACGGAATTAAAAGACGGTCCTCTTATAGCCCTTTTCTGACCGTAAAAACACGAAAAGATTGCCGGGTTTTTGTCGTTTCAAACTCGATATTGGAAATAAAACGACGTGTCCTTGATCGCTTTTTACTTTTCAGGTCAACGACACTAAACATGAAAGTACTCCTTGGTCGCAAGATCAAGCGGTTCTCTCAGGTATTATTTTATACTTTTTCGGGCTTGGGAGACACAAATTTACGAAAAAGTTCACCTTGGAGTCTTCTTAAGTTTTTCAGACTCTCTAAAATTGAAAAACGCTGAGTTTCTCCTATACTGGACTCGTTAAAATTTCACAGTAAAGGACCTGTTCGATTACAAACAGGAACGGACCACTCCTTCTTAGGGTCCGAATCTAAACTAAGTTGGACTCATCCGAAGGATGAGCTTATAATCAAGCATATGTTATCCTCCTCAAGCTTGTAAAAAATAAAGAGGTACTTGCCAGAAATGGTGGGGGAAAAGAGAGAAGAATGAACCTATTTGTTATCCTTTGTTACAGAAGAACCTTATCACCGCTCTTGAACACGACACTTTTCATTCACCTGGGTTGGGAAATCCTTTGCCTTAAAGTTGATCAAACCACTTTGAAAGACTTCAACCGTTTCTGGGTATTAACTTTGGGTCAATCATCATCAAGCCATCTGTCGTGTCGTTATGTGTTCAAGAGGTCTCTGCAAATAAACCATTCATATGCAAAATACTTGTCATCCATTTTGACCATCCCTGAGTCAGTCCTTACAACAACATTTCTTCAACTTGAACAATGATTTCGTGTTGTGGGCTTCCCTGCAACGGGTCGCTTTCTATCGAGATCAGCACATTATCTAGAAAGATGACTTAGAGATCGTCAGTACCTTGAGGTCTGCATGCATCAATGGCAGGTTTCTCGCCTTTGACGACAGTTTACATCATTGACTTTCGATCAAAGGATTCCGTGACGTGTTCGACATCAACTCATTCATTCACATTTCATGGATTGTACTGGGTACTTTAAGAACCATTGACATCACTGGTGGTCTCTCTCACACTTGTTAATAGTTTACATCATCGACTGGTAATCAAGTGGTTTCTGCCATGTTCGACATCGACTCATTTATTCACATGGATAGAATTGTACCAATTCGGGAAGTAGAAATGAAGACCCTGGATCTAGTTTCCACCATCCAGGCTGTGAGGAGTTTTGTATTCATTATATAGTAGACTGATCATAAACAGATGGCTGCGTCCATACTGTGTCTACAAAAGTCTATAATTGTGATGTACTGCAAAATCATTCCTCTATTAGAGCAGTAGTTAGATTGTTAGTTAAAGTTTTCAATCTGAGTATGGGAATGCCTACCTCAGCGATGATATCATCTTATATATGTCTCTTGTGTTGAATATTTGCAGGTTCTGACCAGGCTCTCCGCAAGATACTCCTTGAAATGATAAAGTACCTCACCCTTCCTAGATCATATAAAACCCTAATCTACTACAGGCTTCGCACTTTAGGGGGAAATCTGTTAAACTAAAATTTGTCACCATGACTATTTGCAGTTAGTATGGCTCCATCCACTCTCATACTATCCTCCTTGGCAAGTCTCATGCCTCTGCTTTCCATGTCAAACTCAAAGAAAGAGAGAAAAGTCATTTAAAGTCAATTATCTCTGGGTACGCAGTTTCTCTCAGCCTTACCTGCGTGTACGCAACCCAAGTTCACAATACCTGCGTACTTGTATGCTCTGTATGTAAAGGGGTGGGTGCATACCCCTGTAAAGGTCAAAAGGCGCGAGTTTCATCTTTAAAAAGTTACTTGTGGTCATTTCTAGAGCATTCTAGAAGCTTGTTTGACGTGTATGAAGCGCCTCCAGATGGTTCATGTATCCCTATAGAAGAGGAACTTATCCCATCAAGAGGGGAGCTAACCCACCCAAAGAGAGGCTTATCCCATTGATGGTGGACCTGATTAACTTCCTCTAGAGCACTATAAATACAGGCATTGGGCCAGAAGGAGGGGAGGTTGAAAGCTGAACATTCCTAAGGGTAGATGCTGCTGGAATTAGGACTTCCTTGTATAAGCTTGTGAGGAGAGATTACCATCTTTACTTGTTGTATTTGGAAGTGGGTGAGCTGATCAGAGTAAAGGAGGACTCTTGTGGACCCTGGGAGGAACTTTCACAACACCAAGGCTCAGGTTGTAATGGTTTCTTTTGTTACCTTTTAATACAAATAAGTCCATTCTTCTCAACAATTTGTTATTTATGAGTTGTTTCATATACTCCTTGGTCTATATGTTAAATGTGTTTTATTTTATGTGATATTCAAGTGCTATTTAATCATTTGATTGTTAGTGAATGCAGGTTTCGAAGAGAAGGAGGAGCTCATCCGGATCAACGAAGCTGGACTACTACAACAGCGTTGGGTTACAGGTAAGATCTAAAACACTTGATTTCTCATAGTATAAACGCATATTTAGAGAAGGATTGCTCCTATTTGTCTTGTTTGTCACTAGAAAGTCTTAGGCTTCTAGGGAGGTTAGTTGTGTCCGCACTATCAACTCTTTCCGTGTGACAGCATCCACCTCCAAAATTCCTACCGAACCTCCCTTCATTCCCACACTTCCCCCGCAACCTACTATTTCTGATCAAAAGTCTGCTATAAATTCACCTCCATCTACTCCTTCTACGTCCAAAATTTCTTCACCTCCGCATACACCTCCTCATACACTTCACACATCAGCTGCACCTTCTCCACCAACATCTCCAAGGCTGATTGCAAATCCACCAAGAGCAATGGCTGCTCAGTTTGCACCTCTCGCGCTACTTCAAGTTTTGGGTGACATTCCCGCAGATTATCAGAGTAAAATTCCTTTGTTTGATGGCACTCCTGAAAGTACCATGACTCAACAACATGTGGACAAGATGATGGATTTCTTTGAGCTTCATGAGATTGATGTAGAAAACGTGACCATGAGATTATTCATGCAGACTTTCGCAGGTGAGGTGAGAAAATGGTTCAGAGCTTTGACAGCTAGAAATATTCCCACATTTGAAGAGCTTCATATACAGTTCTTGGATCACATGGAAGTCAAGAAAGATCCTCTTCAGATCACTTCTGAATATACTAAGATCAAGCGGAATGCTGGTGAGTCCGTGCAAGACTATTGTATTAGATTCAATGCGGTTTATAATGCAATTCCTGATGATTTAAGGCCAGCTAGAAAGTCAGCTTTGCTAAAGTTCCCGGATGGTTTTGATCCGGACATGCCTTATCAATTAAGAGAGAGAGATCCAGCTACCTTAGAAGAAATGCAGAAAATCGCCATTAGTGTTGAGGAAAATTTGAATGACAAGAGAGCTAGATTGAAAACCGAGAAGAGAGTTTCAATAAAGGAAGAAGGTTCTACCTCAGATCAGGTGCTCCGCAAGGTATAAAATATTATTGAAAGGTTAACACTTGATAAGCCTGAACCGCAGATCCAGAATCCTAATTTCCATGGACAGCAGCATGAGTAGCGAGCATAAGAACCGGCATCACAACAGCAGCAAGTAAAGACACCTCTTCAGCAAAATTTTGTTGGTCCCGAATTTGATGATGAAGACCATGTAATAGGGGAAGAAAATAACTTCTTTACTCCTGATGATATGCCCACCTTTATCACTGAAGATGATGAGTATGAAGAAAGTTCAGCTGTACACCAGGATGCAGATTTTATCTTAGCAAATGACACAGCTCTTGAAGAGGAGTCGGATGAGTATCAGAGAGGTTATATGCATGCCTTATCCACCCAGTAGCGTCAATATTCACTAAGAAACAGAAATGTCCCCATCAATCCAATCCAGAAAAGAAAGGACATTCCAGCATCTAAGAATGAGCCACCTGTTGCACCATATAAAGGAAAAGAAGTTGTTGATGCTATGCCTAGCAAATCTCCATCAGCAAATGAACGAGTCAACCAACCAATTGTATCAAAAGATACAACTGAGAAGAAAGAGGTTCCAACCAAAGAGGTAGAAAAGACTTCTGTTTTTAGTTTAGAAAATGAAATTTCTAAATTGAAGGTATCCATTCGTTTGACTGAACTGATGAGGAACAACAGTTATAGAGGTCAGGTTTCCAAAATTTTGAATTTTGATCCAATTTCTGATATGGTGAGTGTGGAAGATGATCAACCTGAATTGATTTTTGGACCAGCATTGAATGGTGAGTCTCCAAATAGTGATGTGCCTCCTTTTTATATCAGTTTGAGAGTGCATGACTTTGTGTTGCATAATGCTATGTTTGACTCCGGTGCCTCCCATAATCTTATGCTGAAGGCTATCATGGAGAAGTTGGGTTTGGACATTACTAGGAAATACCATGATCTTTATTCATTTAATTCTAGTAGGGTGAGCTGTATTGGGCTCATTAAAGACTTAGTGGTCAGTTTGGATCAGATTCCGGCCAAAAACGTTTTGATGGATGTGGTGGTAGCGGATATACCTCCTAGACTTGGAATGCTTCTTTCCAGATCTTGGGGAGCAAAGATTAAAGGAACTATGCAACTTGATTTCTCCTATGCAATGATTCCTGTGTTTGGCCAAATGAGAAAACTTTATCAGGAGCAGAAAATGAAATACATGATTACAAGCAAGGAGAAACCAATTAATCATGTGATTAATTATGTACATACAGATTTAGAGTCTTTTGTTTTGTATTCAGATAGTTTTGATGAGATTGATAGTCAGTTAGTTGCAGCAGATGACATTCCAGAAATAGCAGAGAATTTCAGAGAAGTTTTGAAGAAAGAAAGTCAAGAACAGGACAATATCATTCAGTAATCAGAAAAGGATAATAGACAGCAAGCAGAAAAAATACAACAAATAGAGTTTCAGCACATAGAAGAAGAGGAAGATGGCCTGTGGACCATGGATTTTGATGGAGCAGTGGGAAATGATGGTGCTGGAATTGGGATTTGGGTACGAAGTCCTTTTTCTGCTCCGAACAAAGTGCCTAGTAATGTGCGGGTATGTTCTTACAAGCTCGTTTTTTATTGCTCAAACAATGAGGCTGAGTATGAGGCTTTGATTGCTAGCCTCAAAATCCTAAGAAAGTTGAATGCTAAAATGATTGTTGTATATGGGGACTCCGAATTGGTGATTAATCAAGTTAAAGGCAAATATCAACCAAAGCATCCTCGGATGTGAGCATACCGGAATGCTGTTCTAGACATCTTGAAGCTGTTTTATGATTATACCTTGACGTGTGTGCCTTGTATTTAGAATAGTATTGCTGATGCACTTGCTAAGGCAGTGAGTAATTTGAAGATTCCTATGAATTCAAGTAATAAATTTAAAATCCATGTGAAACATCATCCGGTTGTCCCAGACAATCAGAGATATTGGCAAGTTTTTCAAGATGATGAGGAGATTGATGATTTTCTGCAAAACAAAGGTAAGTTCAAAGATACCTCAATTGATGTAGAACATGATGATGGTAAAGATGATGTGCAGATCAATCAAATGGAAGTGTTGCAGCTCAAGGATAATGTGATTCCTAAAGGCTTGATACCTTTAGAAGAACTCTTTGATCATGATGACGTAGCCCGCAAACCAACATTGCAGCCAACAGAGAAGGGAGTCGAAGAGGTGAATATTGGAACAGCCGAACATCCGAAGATGGTAAAGCTGTCCAAAACATTGCCACAAAAGGTAAAGGAAAAATATATCAGTTTGTTGTCATCTTTTGCCGATGTGTTTGCTTGGGACTATTCCGACTTGAAGACATATGATACCAATATAATTCAGCACACAATTCCTATTAAGCCAAATCAGAAACCTTTCAGATAGAAGTTAAGAAGGCTTAATCCAAAATTGCTGCCATCAATTGAGAAGGAGGTAAACAGGTTGTACAAATTAGATATCATTGTTCCCATGCAATTTTCTGATTGGATCTCTAATTTGGTGCCCGTGCGAAAGAAGATAGGTGAGATCCGTTTGTGCATTGATTTTAGGAATCTCAACAAAGTTTCATTGAAGGATAATTATCCACTACCAAAAATGGATCACATACTTCAACGAGTAGTTGGAGCATCTCGTATGTCTCTACTTGATGGTTATTCCAAACATAACCAAATTTTAGTCCATGAAGATGACCGAGACAAAACAGCGTTCACTACTCCGTTGGGGACTTTTCATTACGCTAAAATGCCTTTCGGTTTGAAGAACGCAGGTGCCACATTTCAGCGGGCAATGGATATGGCTTTCAAAAATGAGAAGGATGTCTTCTTGGTTGTGTACCTTGATGATCTGACGGTGTTTTCTAATTCAGAGGAAGAACATATGTATCATTTGAAAACTTTTTTTCAAAGGTGCAGAAAATATGATGTGACGTTGAATCCGAAGAAGAGCTTGTTCGCCATGGATGAGGGCAAACTTCTTGGACACATCATATCAAAAGATGGCATTCGTATTGATCCAACATGTGTAGAAGAGATTCAGCAAATTGATCTTCCCTGGAAAAAGAAGGAGATTCAGTCTTTTAATGGTAAGATGAATTTTTTACGTCGCTTTGTACCTAACCTTGCTAAACATCTAAGAGAAATTACAAACATGCTTAAGAAGGATACCCAAGTGAAATGGACCAAAGAGGCTATAAAATCTTTCAATCTAGTAAAATTGGCTCTTTCTTCAGCCCCAGTTCTAATCAACCCAGATTATACTCAGGATTTTATATTGTTTTCATTTGCTTCGAAGCATACTATGGCAGCTGTATTAATGTAGAAGAAAGATGAGCATGAAAGACCCATTGCTTTCTTCAGCCGGACTATAAGGGATGTTGCTTTGAAATACAACATTATTGAGAAGCAAGCTCTTGCACTTGTAAAAGCATTGAAATACTTCCGCGTATATATTCTGCATTCCCATATTTTGGCTTATGTTCCTAATGCTGTTGTCAAAGATATTTTGGTCCAAACAGATCTAGAAGGTAGACGAGGCAAGTGGATTGCAGCTTTGATAGAGTATTATGTGGAGATAAAGCCCACAAAGCTTGTCAAAGGACAGGGATTAGCAAAGTTAATGGCTGAATCAAATTTGCACATCTTGGACATAAATCTGATTGCTGCTATGTCCGATGAAAATGAGCAAGGTCCGTCAATTCAGGTAGATGAAATCTTTGTTCTTTCTCCATGGTATTCAGATATTATATTTGTGCTTTAGAATTTTTTTGCACCACCTGGTATGGCTAGAAACAAAGCTAGAACTCTTAAGTTAAAGGTTGCTAAGTTTTGTATTTTGAATTCTGCACTTTATTGGAAAGATCCTGATGGCGTTTTGTTAAATTGTTTGCTGGAAGAAGAACCGACGCAGGTCATGGAAGATTTCCATAAAGGAGATTGTGGTGGTCACCTTTTTTGGAAAACAATGGCAAATAAAATTATGAGAGCCGGATACTATTGTCCGACATTGTTTGCTGATGTGTTCAAGACTGTCAAGAGCTGTCATAACTGTCAGATTTTTGAAGGAAAACAGAAATTACAGCCTTTGCCGCTTAAGCCCATTGAGGTGAGTGCCCGTTTTCAGTAGTGGGGGTTGGATTTCATTGGTGAAATTCATCCCGCTTCTTCAGGTCAGCATAGATGGATCCTCATGGCGACAGATTATTTCACGAAGTGGATCGAAGCAATTCCCACTAGGCAAGATACAGATGCGATAATAATTTCATTCCTTGAGAATAATATTTTGTCTCATTTTGGTTGCCCGAATAAGTTAATCACTGATAACGCAGCAGCTTTCAAGTCAAAAAGAATGGTTGAGTTTTGTAATAAATATCACATTACTTTGGGGCACTCAACCGCTTATCATCCACAAGGCAATGGGTTGGCGGAGTCTTCCAATAAATCTTTGGTCAATATCATTAAAAAGTTGCTGGAAATAAATAAGAAAAGTTGGCATAAGAAGTTGGTCCATGCACTTTGGGCAGATCAAGTGAGTCAGAAGAAATCCATTGGTATGTCCCCCTTTGAGCTAGTTTATGGAGTTGATATAGTGTTTCCTACCTCTCTCGCAGCTCCGGTAGTCAAACTTCTTCAGGAGGCTGGTAGTGAAGTTGATCCAATGCAGAGAAGACTAAATCAAATGATCCATTTGCAGCAGACACGGGAAGATGTTTTTCAAAAAATGTTCAAGTTGTAGGAGAGAATTAAAAAGATTTATGATAGAAAAGCAAAGGTGGACAAATTTCAGTTGGATGATGTGGTGTTGAAGTGGGATGCGAGGAATGAGGAAAAGGGCAAGCACGGTAAGTTTGAAAATCTCTGGAAAGGTCCTTTTAAGATTGCAGCATATTGAGGTCAAAATGCCTTTCTTCTGAAGGAGATGAACGGGGAAGATTGTCCCGGAGGGCCGGTCAATGGTCAGCTACTCAAGCGGTACCTTTTCTGAGTTATTTCTGCTATTTAAATTGTCATTGTAAACACCATTTTATTTCAGTTTCATTGCAAGTGTGTGGTGTGATATTTTCTTCAGTCTGGGGCCCGAAGTGAAGGCTATAATTTTGAAGAAAGATTTAAATTTTTGAGTTAGTTTGTTGAGTCAGTTTTTCAGTCATTTTAGTTTCATTATCGAGTCATTTTGAGTCAAGTTTCAGTCAAATAAATTAAGTCAGAGTCTTGTGTTGTTTGTCAAAATAATGACTCCATAGCCCAATGGATGAAGGCACTGTCTAGCTCTCCCAGAGATCTGCCGTTCTTGGCACCTCCAAGGAGCTACCATCCCCATTGGAGCCAATGTTGGAGTCAGTCTGGTCATCCCTCTACCAGAGATCATTTCTCTTATTGCATTTCATTTTTTTTAGGTGTCTCATTCAGCTCGATCATCTGCATTCTACTAGGGGCATGCCATAATCTGACGGAATGGTCTTGCCATACATTACCCCTCATGCCTTATCCATGCTGGCTTAGGTCTGTCTGTGAAAATCGAGTTTTAAAATCACTTACAGTCCTGTTTTAGTCTATTGATCAGCAAAGGTCATTTCAGTCATTAGGTTTAGGGTTAGTCAATTTGGTCTTCAACAATGTCTAATAATTCCAGCTGACTAATGAGGGAGGTCCTTAATAGGTTTTCATTTCCAATAATTTCATCATCATATGCTCGACTATGACTTTTCTTCAAAACTCTATTTTGAAGAAAATTCGTCATTTCACTTTGTAATAAATTGTCATGTAATTTTCAAAAAGTTTTTTAGTTGTTGAAATTTCTAGGAGCAGCCCTAGTCTTCCTTTGTCAAGACATGCCACTATCCCTGCAAAAAATTGACAAAAGATTCATCACTCAAGCCAAAAAATCAAAAGGGAAACAAAAAGATAGAGTTTTATTAATTGTGGAAAAAGTGCTAAGTAAAAACATTATAAAGTGGGTTTGGGAGGAACAAAAAATCAAATCCATCACTATAAGATGTTCTCATGGTTTTAAAACATTCATTTGCATGCCAAGAACAAAGAGGAGGCATCTCAAAGTGAGTTTTGGTGAAAGAGTGAGAAATTGGACAAAAATCGCTGCAACTTGCCGGCGCGGCGCATTGGGCAGAAGGCATGGCACGCCAGGGAGGCACGACGCACTGGGAGAAGTTGCGCAGTGTATTTTTGAATGGGCGCGGCGCATTGGGATGGCGCAATGCATTGGAAAAGCTATGCGGCGCACTCAGTTGTCTGTCCCAAAAAATGCCATAACAGCCTCCAAATGCCAAAATCGTGCCAATTTCCTTTGTTTGAAGTAGGTGGAGCTCCATTTCTCTTGTGCATTAAAGTTTGGTAGTTATGCTATGATGGTTGATGTGTTGAGCTTCCAAACAAATGATCAAACCCTATTATTTTGAATTCCTCAAATATAAGCTGCTGCCTAGGGTTTCAAAATTTTTTTTTTTTTTCTCGGCAATACTAACTACTAATATATTAATATGTACAGCAAATACTTTACATCTAAGGAAGCTGGCTGCCCATGGCCCAAAGTGACTCCATGGGTGGCATTGACCGTCTCATAAAATTGCCACGCAGGGCAATGTTAGCAAAAAGAGCAAAATGCATGACACTGAGAACTATCCGACTCACACTATGATAACCCATGCAGGGGCATCTTGAAACAGATTTGTGACAAAGACAAACAGTGACATTAACCAGATCTGCATGGCTTGAAGGCATAACCATGAATTGACAAAAGACAAATAGTAACATAAACCAGATACCAAACACACCACTTCACGCCCACTGCGTCCGTGATGACCGCGAGTAGGACTTAGTTACAAGACGCACACCTATCATAAGAAAAACACGAAATTGACAAGTAACCAGACCCCAAAACCCGACATGAAAGGACCCAACCTGATAAAAGAAGGCAAAAGCACGAGAGCGTTGATGGGAGCTAGTCCTCGGACTCTTCCTCCATGATTCTGCGCCCGCCTTCTCCTTCAGAAGCGCCTTCCCCCGTAGCCAGTGGACTCTGTGAAGGGGATGGCTGGTCATGGCCTCGAAATTGGGGGTGAGGCTGAAGACGTTCTCCTCCAGAAGTGCCCGCAACAGTGGACGGTTCCCCCAAATGGAGCTTACCTTTGCCTCTCTCGGAGCTGGCCACCGAATTCGACTGCTCCCCCAGTGGGAGTTTCCCCTTACCATGCTCTGTGCCATCCTCCGCCAGAACCAGTGATGACCCCTCCTCATCCTCCGCGGGAATTTTGGTGAAAAGCACAGAGATATGTGCGTTAATCCCTTCATTTTCCTCAGAGCTGCCCAGTGAGAAGGTAACCGAGCCAAATGCTGGAAGCCTGGGCTCCCCCTCAACGGAGCTGCCAACTTCCATGACTTGGCTTGCAGGAATTGGGTTAGCTCCCATTCTTCTATAGCAATAAACACAACAACAGTGGTGATGAATGTCTGCTGCAGGTGGGCGGGAGGATTGTCCACGCCCAGAACCTCTCCTGCAAGGCATTCTTTCGCGCACCATGATAACCTCCCTTCCCTTGAGCTGAACACCGGAGCTTCGATAAAGATTGCAGAACCCTTCCGCCGCTTGCTGCCTCCCAGATACAGCCAGACGGAGCTCCAAAGAGCGTAAACACAGGCCAAGAGGCGCAGGGATGAAACCAAACTCACCCCAGCTCTCCACCACCCAATTGAAACATAGACTATGAACATTCCCTGAACCGAATTGTGCTGCCATCGCCAGCCAACGTTTGCTTTTATTCTCATCGCCAATTCTTGAGAAGTGACCCGCATTGAATGCGTTACTCAGGCCTGCCATCATCTCCAGCGGCTCCATTAAGGATGCCCTGAAGCCTCCCTTAATCCTATATTTCGACGGCCTGGGGCATTAATAGCCCAGTCCTCGTCACGTGGCAGCGTGTGCTTGTCATGTGGCACCGCTCCCTTCACTCCAAAGACACCCGCATCCGGGACCATTGCCTCTGCTAAGATTAGGCTTTGACAATCCTGGAGTTGCTGTCTGTTAACGATGATATTTGTATCTCCTGATAAGAGTGAATGATCAATCTCTGTTCCTATGTTAGCAAGGAGATCCGCAACTTTGTTGCCCTCCCGTTTTGTATGTGTGAAGGAGATGGCTCTAAAATTGTTGATCCTCTGTGCTACATCATTCAACCTTGCCTCGAGTCTCCAACTGGGCGCTACTTTCCTTGCATTCGAGCCGTTCTGTAGTCTGGTGGCCATATTGATAAGAATCTGTGAGTCCCCTTCGACAATTAGGGGTTGTAGGTTAAGAGTCTCTGCTTGCACCAGGCCTTGCCATAGACCTTCCAACTCTGCAGAGTTGTTAGTATCCCACCCTAAGTTTCCAAAATAGATCCGTATGGATTTGCCTTCAGAGTCCCTAATTATTCCTCCATAGCCTGCTGCCCCCGGGTTTCCTTTGGAGGCCCCATCGAAATTTAGCTTGAAAGAATTTTTGGGAGGAGCTTCCCATTGACAGTCGTTCCTGTTAATTGTGGTGGGAGTGATGCTGTTGAGAGAGTCAGGGGAAAGCTGCAGCTGCCAGTTGTTTAATATGTTGCGCTCGTTGTCAGTGGAAGGGAGGTCTTCCTTAGTCCAACTCTGTAGCGCCATGGTTTCTTGAATGTTCTTATGAATCCTGCTCCAGATTTCCTCTGCTGGTGAATGCTTGTCTCTGAAGATTCGCTGGTTGCATTCCTTCCAGATGTTCCAGAGGATTATACCCGGGACGATGTTCCATAGATGGTTGAGGATCTTGCAGTTGAAGGGCTGCATTGGCCAGAGTCTTAAGGAATTGACGATGTCGCCCTCTCCCCTACAGCTTTTTTGACATCGGAAACTGGCCTTGTCCCATAGTAGCTTAGCCAAGGGGCAAGTGTCCAGGAGATGATTGAGAGTTTCTTCATTTTGAGAGCAATTCATGCAGATCGAGGGGCCAATAAAGTTCCGCTTCCGAAGCTTGTCCCAGGTGAGAATTCTTTTGTGACTTACCAGCCAAAGAAAGCAGGCGATTTTTGGCCAAGGTCCCAGCTTCCAGATCTTGCTCCACACAGGGTCAGGGGGAGAGGGAAAGTTACATAACAACCTGTAGGCTTCTGAAGTGGTGTAAGCCCCCTTAGGCAGGTAGCCCCATCTGAGAATATCCCTGCCATTATCTTGCCTTATCCTTCTTTTTTTAAGTTCGATCATGAGTTCTTCTTGCTGCTGCGTACCGGTATGGTGGAGGATTAGGTCACTCCTTTTCCATTTCCGAAAATTGTGCTCCATCTCTGAGGCCCAGAATTGATGAACTGTTTTTTGCTGTTGGTTTGGCTCATCAGGTATTAGCTCCGGGTGCAGTATATCTTGGAGTTTGGGCTGCTGGTTCCAGGCATCAGTCCAAAATCTCGCAGTGCGCCCGTTTCTAATTTCCCAGAAGCTGTGCTTCTGAATTAGCTGATGGTGTTGCTTGGCCGCATTCCATATTGTGGAACCTTTTTCAGTGGGGATGAAACGGATGAGCTCCTCTTGAGGACGACCTCCTGCGTACTTGGCTGTCCATACTTTCCCCCATGGCTTTTCTGGACTGGTGATCCATTGCCACCAGATCTTGGCATTCATTATGGAATTACTGTGTTCTGGATCCCTTAATCCAATACCACCCTTTTCTTTGGGCATGCAAACATTGGACCATTTCACTAATGCCCATTTGCGATTTGTAGCTGCGCTGCTCCATAGAAAATTGCGCTGTAGGTTTCTGATGCTTTTTAACACCCATTTAGGCGCAGCTAAAATAGAAAACAAGTACAGAGGCATAGCCTGCAAGACCGATTTGATGAGGACGATTCGGCTTGCTAAGTTAAGGGATCTGTGCGTCCATTGATTGAGACGATTTTCCAATTTCTCAAGAAGGGATCGCCAAGCAGGTTGCTTGAGGGCTGAAGCCGAAAGGGGAGCACCCAGGTATTTGGAGGGCAGAGAGGCCACTGGGAATCCCAAAATGCGAGAAACGGCAGTTTTGACTGAGGGCGGCGTATGAAAGAAAAAAATCTGTGATTTAGCGCAATTGATGTGCATGCCAGAGGCCTCCGAGAAGTCTAGAAGGAGGGATTTAAGGCGGCGGGCTTCTTGGGCAGAGGGGTACCCAAAAAGCATCGTATCGTCGACAAACTGATGGTGGGAGGTGGCTGGGGAGTTATGCACAGAGATGCCTTTGATCTGATGAGAGTGGAGGGCTTGCTTGATGAGCCGCCCTAATCCTTCTGCCATAAGGACGAAGAGAAAGGGGGAGAGGGGATCTCCTTGGCGAATACCTCTAGAAGGATTGAAGGGACGGGAGGGGATGCCGTTGACGAGAATAGAGAAATGAGTGGAGGTGATCATGTTCAGGATCCAACGGATCCAGGGAGCGCAGAAACCATAAGCTTTTAGCATCTCATGTATGTAATTCCAGCTTAATTTGTCAAATGCCTTGGAGAGGTCGAGTTTGAGAAGCATACCTGATTGCTTTGAATGCTTGAGGGAGTGAATGATTTCGTGAGAGAGCAGGATGCCGTCCATTATGTGCCTTCCTTCCACGTACCCTGACTGTTCCGGGGAGATGAGCCCAGGGAGAAGAGGTTTCAGACGGTTTGCTATGACTTTGGAAATTACTTTGTATATAACATTGCAAAGCGCAATGGGCCTGAATTTGTCCGGGGTGATGGAGTCCTCCTCCTTGGGAATGAGAGTTAAAAAGGTAGCATTGAGAGAGGGCAAGAGCCAGCGCGTTGCCCTGGATTCTTCAACTATCTGCCAGACCTCCTCCCTTAACATGTCCCAGAAAGAGTGGAAGAAGGTGGTTGAAAAGCCGTCTGGCCCTGGGGCCTTGCCCTCCTTTAGCTGCTTCATTGCATCATCCACTTCCTGAGGCAAAATGGGGCGCATAAGGAGTTCGTTTTGTTCCGCCGAGATGATTTTTGGAATGTTGCTCGTGATTTTGCGAATGGCCTGTCGCCGATCTTCTCTTCCGTCCTGATGAATCTGCTTGAAGTGGTTTAGGAGTTCCTCTTCAATCCCCTCATGGGTTTCCACTCTTTCCCCTGACTGTTTTTGGATGAAGGGGATGTTGTTGTGGATTCTTCTTTGCACCGTAGTTCTGTGGAAGAATTTAGTGTTACGCTCCCCCTCCTTCAGCCATCTGACCCTTGACTTTTGTTTCCAATAAATCTCTTCCTGCTTTCTTCTGTTGTCCAGCTGACTATGTATGAGGCGTTCCTGCTCCAAACTGGCTTCAGTGTGCCCTTCCATTATAACCCTTTGGTGAAGAGTCTCCAGGTCCTGAGTGAGCTTTTGCTGCGCCTGGAAAATGTTGCCGAAGATTTCCTTGTTCCATCGTTTCAGGTGATTTTTAAGAAAACGAAGCTTTTGCTGGAATTGGAACATCTTAGATCCTTCAGGGGGGATGAAGGCGGCCCAAATGGATTTCACAAAATTCTTGAAAGTGGGATGCGTGAGCCAAAAACCTTCAAAACGAAAGGGGCGTTTGTTTGTGTTACCTGGCCGTTGCCATTGAAGTGCTATTGGCCAGTGGTCCGATCCAGAGTGAGCAAGGACAGCTGCTGAGAAGTCCCCTCCTAGGTGGACTGCATTGTCAGAGAGGAGGAAGCGGTCCAATTTTGAGGCGATTTGGTATTTGCCTGATCTTCGGTTACTCCATGTGAAGGTGCCGTTACAGAACGGCATGTCTATGAGGGAGGTTGCTTGAATGAAGTCCCGGAAGTGACAGTCTTCATGCTCCAATCTGCGCCTGCCTCCTAGCTTCTCGTCAGTCTTCGTTATCATGTTGAAGTCCCCTGCAACCATCCAAAGCGGATATCTTCTGCTGTTACTGAGGGCTTCTATTGTATCAAGAAGCGCTATCTTGCTTCCCGAGTCTTGTGGGAAGTAGACATTTGACAGGTTACCATAGACATTGGTACCCAAGATGTGGAAGGTCGCCTGAATAAGGTGATGCGTTGCGTGGAAGTCGGAAAGGGATACCGCCTGCGTATTCCAAGCAATCGCCAGACCCCCAGAGGCTCCTGAGGCGTCTACAGCTACCGATCTACACCCAGGCCAGGCTTTTGAAAGAATGTTGCCTAGCGTTGTACTGTTGCACTTTGTTTCTTGGAGAAAGCACATTTGTGGTTTTTCCATTCTGATCATATGTTTTAACATCCTAAGTTTTCCGGGGCTGTTGAGCCCTCTTATATTCCATGAGACCAGCTTCATCATTAACTATTGATGGAGGGTTTGTAGTACTTTGTTAGCTGTGCACATCTGCCTGAATCCACCAGGATTTTCCCAATCTCTATTGTCCTTTGCAAATCTGTCTTTCTGCCTCTCTTCTTTGGATTTTTTGAGTGCGGACTTCCGTCCCATTGGCTTCCTGATTGTATTCCCAGTTGACTTTGATAGTAGGCTCGGGAAATGACCATTTCGAGCTTGTTGAGTGCTAGTTCTGGTATCTTATCGAAAGCTTGTTTATTGCAGGCTATTTCCAGCTCTATGATGTCTAAACCGTGCAGATCAATACTCTCGGGTTCTTCTTCCATGTTTTGCACTTGATCTCCTTCTTCCGAAATGTTCTCTGGGTTCTGGGGGCTCTCCCGTATCCCTTCGCCTTCCATTTCTTTGCTGATTTCAGTAGATTCTTTCCGATCCCGATGGAGAATGGAGGGAGATAGGAATGGAGTGGGAGAATTGGGGGGGTGAGGTCGAGGAGGAGAAGACGAGGAGGACGGATGATCAGGTTGAGCAACAGCTGCGTGCGGAATGGTCTCTGGGTCTTTGCCAAGAATGTCAAAACTGTTCTTGGTTACTGGGCCATGAGGCTTGGAGGTCTGGGGGTATGACCCATTAGGGGTTTTTCTGTGAGAGCGCCTCCTGCTGGCGACTTTGGTAAAGCCATCCTGAGCAGGGGGAACAGAGGAGCTTGGGAGACTGGATTGGGCATTTTGAGGACAGTCTCTAAATAGATGCCCAAGGGTATGGCATTTTCGACATCGGAAGGGAACATGCTCGTAATCAAGAGGCTGGATCCATTCCTCATCCCGGTGGGAAAGAGTGACTGAATCAGGAAGGGCTTCATTGAGGCGAATAAAAACACAGATTCGGGCATAGGAAATGTACTTACGGGTCTTGGTTTCTTCGGATGATCTGATATATTCTCCCACCCCATTTCCTATTCCTTTGAGAGCATCCTCCTCCCAATATTCATCTGGGAGGGAGTATAACCTGATCCAGACAGGCGCCAAGGTTAGGTCCTCCTTGTCTGGGTTGAATCTGGGGATCCAATCTCTCAGATAGAGCCCAGCCGAGTTGAAAAAGTATGGCCCTCCCACTAATATTCGGTGCTTGTCCTCCAGGCAATAGAAGATAGCTGTGAAGAAACCCTTCGGTCCAAGCTGGAGCGTAACATCCCCTTTTGGTTTCCATTTCGCCGCTATCCATCCGTATAGGGCCTTCTCAGTGGGCCAAAACCCTATGAACTTCCCTATGATGGCATGATCCCGCATGAACTCGATTCTTGCATCTATCTTGTCTCCTGGCAGTTCGATTCGTGGTCTTTCCTTGGCCACTGGTCTACAAGTTGATGAGGTGACCTTCTGACCGTTTTCAGGCATGTCAGTACCATTCTGGGCAATGCCTTCCTCCCCCCTGCAATTTTCGTTACCCTTGTTGCCAGCCTGGGGAGTTTTCCCTCTGTTCAGAATCTCTCTACCCACTGACCCGAAGACAACATTGTGCGCCAGATCGTGCTGCGACATTGTGAGGCCCTGGTGCGTTGCAGTTCTGTACCTATGGACCGATTCTGTTACTGCGGAGAAGAGCTTGGCTGAGGCGCTGTCGGCGCCGTCGCAGAAACGTTCAGATCGCTAGCTAAACCCTAGCAGAGCGCCAGGTGCAAACTCCATCGTTGATGAATATGATCGGGTTTCAAAAATTGTTGGCCACCAAGCTTTTTCCTTTTTCCATCATTTCTTTTCTCCCTGATCCCATTTTTTCCTTGACTTCATTTTTCCCTATCCCCTAAAATTACTAAACCACTATCCCAAATTCCCTTTCCCAAACTTTTAAATGTGAAACCCTAAACCCTATTCCCACACATAAATCCTAAACCCTCTCCCATATTTCCCTAACAAATCTGTTCCGATAGTCCCTAATCCCTTAATATTATTTCCCCTTCCTAATAGTCCCTATTTCATTTGTTTTCCCCTTGGTGGCATAAATTAAACTCATCACAAAAGAGTAGTCGAACAAAATCTATATACAACAACATATTTTTCTTCAAGGTATTTTGTACAGCAGTCATGGCATCTGAGAATTCATCGGATTATGAAATGGAAACCCAAAGTGACTCTCCCATGGAGGAACATGCACCCCGGAGGCCTCATAGAGGATGTAGACATATCAGAGAAGAACCAATCACCATCACTAAATTACAGGCCTGCCCTCTTGCCATGTTTTCTTTCCAGCATCAGTCATGCTATGATTTTTGTGAAAAGGTGGCTAATGTTCAATTTCATCATGAGTTGGCTCATCTATTTGTGCTGCATTTACATGGAGATCAGGCTACCTTAGCTGGTGTCACCTTCACACTTACACCAAAATCTGTCTCACTAGAAGCAGGCATACCAAACATTGGGGAACCATGGACCAAGAAGAAGAAGATTGACCGGTAGCATTATGAGCCATACATTAAAACCGGTTTCTTTAGGCAGCTCAAGAGAGTGTTTCCATTCCAATATCTAAAAGATGAATATGATCCACTAATGAAATTAATCATGAAATATTTCAGCTGTGAGGGACGTTCTCTCGTCTATATGCTTATCACATCAAGTTTCTCATGCATTTCACCAGGGTATGAATGATGAACATTCTTTATTTCATTTGCCAGAACATAGAGAGGATGACCACCCTTGTGCAGCACAAAACCCCTCAGCAACAACTTAACAATGTTTACAATTTTGCTCTCATCAAGATTTTGGTGGTTCATTAGCTTGGATTGCAGGGCATCACTTGGGATCATTTCATCTCTCGTGACTTCTTCAGAGCTTCACAGGGATTATCAGAGGTTAAGCATGAGACAGGTGGACCTTCTCATCATTATGAGCACCATGAGACCACTAGTGTGCCGGTATTCATCACATATCAGAGTGGCACTAGACATTTGTTTGCAGCAGCGAAGCGAGTGTTATCTCCACCCAGTGTGGAAGGGGCCTCGCTTCTGACATTAGCACCATAGGTACAGGACAGGGGAAATAGGACAATGCAGGATAAGGGGCCTTAAGGTGAACAAGAGACTGACTTCATTCTCATTCATGATGATGATACAGATACAGGCCCACAAAGTGCACATTTTAGAGAGATCATTCAGGAGCAGCAAACAGAGATCAAAGCCTTATCCCTTGACTTGGAGAGGGATAAGTGGACTATGAAATACTTGGAGTAGAGGAACCAATAGCTTGAAGATTAGCAAGCAATCATGGAGTTACAAAACATCCGCGAGAATTGCCAAGCTGCACAAAGGAGAAGGGTTGAGCTCACTTCATTGGAGCAAGAGACTAATGATGATCGAGAGTCTTGGCTCGCAAGAGTCAACATCCACTTAGAGGGACTACTAGACAAGGCTGATAAAGACAAAGCATTGCTGAGACACATGGCTTTCCACTACATGGCATGGAACAAGGTCTGCAAGGCACGAATAAGGAATCTAAAGGCAAAATTAAAGAAGGCAATAAGGAAGCAAAAGAGGCAAATGGAGCTTGTTCGTCTTCAGATATTGGTCGAAGCCTCTTTAGCCTAGCATGACACTTGATGGAGAAGCTCCAGCCCAAATTTGAAGAACTTTGGGGCATTTTTGGCATTTTGACGAATTTTGGCACAAAAAACAGGGTTTTTCTCCCTATGCGTCGTGCCACGTGCCTTTCGCTTTTGCTAGGGAGCTCCAAATTACAAAAATTTTACATTTCTGGATTTTTCATGAAAAATCATGGTTTCTGGTGCATGGCCAACAAATTTTGGCAAGTTTTGAGTCCTTAGGAGGTCAAAAACACTCAAAAAATGACCTCACTACCCTTATTTTGACACACAGGAAGCATTATTGGGAGATTGACGTTTTGGAGGGGAAAATGACATCCAAATTTAGAAATTTCACTTGGGTTGGAAAGTAGACAGGCATGGATTTCCAGCAAGAACACTTGGGCTCAATTTTGACTTCAGGAAGTGCCTCAAAATCAGCTCCAAAGCGGCGCGACGCATAGAGAATTTTTGCCCATTTTTCACTGTTTAGCTCAGAAATTCACCCAGTTTTGACTAGTTTTGCGTCTTGAAGTTACTCTTCACCTTTCATGATGTAATTTGATAAAAAAGATGTAATATTGGCACATTTTTACTTGTTCTAGAGGATTCATTCACTAAAAGGTTAAAATTGAATGAATGAATCAGTTTCCTAGCATATAAGGGTAAGTTGTTTGACTACCTAGATTTCAGTTCCTTGTTTAGAATTAGTTCAAACAGCTCCTAGAATGATGATCTCAACCCATAGAGGCAAGGGAATAGGTTTGGATTGTCTATATTATGTAATTTATAATTCATTTTCAGGGTTGTACACTTGGGATTGCTGGGGCACTCTATTGTACATTTCATTTCTACAATTTTACAAAGGAAAGACCAGGGTTTTGCAGCACTTGTTGGGATCCTTTTGGCTCTGTGTTTGGATGGTGTTTTTCTCCATGTATTTGTAATTTCTTGAATGTTTATGTATGCCATTTCCCTTCTCTTTGCTTCAGAAATTAAACAAATGAGTACTTAATGTGGAATTCATAAACTACTATGCTCTGCCTTTGACCTTTGTTTAGTTTTATATGTTTTCTTCAGTTTGTAGAGAATACTTGATATAATATTGCCCTCTTCAGCTTCTAAGCAATTATTTCTATCCATTCCTTCAATTTAAGGCATCCTAACCATTTCTTTCCTCGCCCCAACTTGAACTCTGCGAGAGCTGGCCTTCATCCCCGGACCCAAAATTTGCCTATCCCTTTTTCCAACAAAAACCTCCGAAAACTCAAATTAAATCCTTGCACTTAATACCTAGCCTAAAATCAGTTGTTAAATCAGTCATCTCCAGCCCCATTGATTATCTTTTGCTGAGATTGACTCGGAGAGAGCCCTCTCCTGTCCTCGTAGGGCTAGCTACGAGGCTGAGTGTGGTTTGATGTGGACCTAGAACCTTGCCTTTTCAGCCTGAGGCAAATCTAGGCTCTAATAGGTTTGTTATGTTATCTACTAGACTTGTGGGATATTTTGGTTTTTTCTATAGGTAGCAATGAAACTACTTTGAACTTTGATGAAGTAGTCTCATCCTTGTTGTTGGAGGAGATGAGACAGAAAAGTATGGAGAGCTAGAATAGAGATTCCTTGTCTATAGAAGGATGGTACTAGAAAAGAAATAGAATTAAGTTCTGAAGTAGGAGATCTAAATCTAGAGGGAGATCTAAATCAATAGGAAAACATCTAAATGTAAAATTCCTAAGAAAGGAAAGATATCTAATCATGACCCTTCTGCAAAGTTGAAAACCAACTTAGATGAAGGTGGGGATGTGTACTTGGCGTCTTCTTCAAGTAAACATGTAGATCATGAGGCATGGTTTATTGATTCAGGTGCATCCTTTCACTTCAGTCCCCATAGGGAGTCATTCTGTGAGTATGAGAAATATGATGGTAGTGATGTCTTCTTAGGGGATGACAGGAAGGCTAGAATCAAGGACGTGGAAAATTCAAGGTGAAAGGATTAGAAAACTTTCGAGTGTTATGCAACATTCCTGCATTGGCCACGAATCTAATTTTTATAAGCAATATGGATGATGCAAGTGTAAAAATAGTGTTCGAGAAGGATACCTGCAAGATGGTTCGAGGAGAACTGGCATTGATGCAGGGATTTCGAATTGGAACTTTGTACAAGCTTCTGGGTAGAACTACTATTGATGAGTACAATAGTTCTATGTTTCCTGAAAGTGGAGAAACAAATCTAGTGGTATCTCGTGAAAAGACTATGTTATGGAATCAAAGACTTGGACATATTGGAGAGAAGGGCCTTTGAATACTACATGGTAATGGTATGGTAGAAGGTATGTTTAATTTCTATCTGGATTTCAATTTGTGTGAACATTGTGTATATGGGAAGCATAATCGGGAGATTTTTCCTTTTAGTGCTAAGAGGGAGAAAGGGATATTGGATCTTGTTCACACTAATGTCTTTGGACATATTTTGGATCCATCATTGGGTAAATATGTGTACTATGTCTCATTTAGAGATGAATTCTAGAGGAATACATGGATATATTTCCTTAGGAGGAAATATGAAGTCTTTGACAAGTTTAAAGAATTTAAGGCCCTAGTGGAAAATTAAAGAGACAAGAAGATCAAGACATTGATGAAAGATAATGGTGTAGATTTTTGAAATAAGGAATTTTAAGAGTTCTGTAAGAATTGTGGTATAGCACAACAATAGAATACTCCATACACACCATAACAAAATGGAGTTGTAGGAATAATGAAAAATATGTTGATGGAAAAGGGAAGAAGCATGCTCAGTTGTGTCAGGTTAGGAAAAGAATTCTAAGCAAAGGCAATGGATAATGCATGTTACCCTTTTAACAAATCACCTTCATCAACATTGGAGGATAAGACTCAACATGAGGTATGGACTGATAAGAAACCCTCTCTCTCACATATCAGGGTATTTGGTTTTGATGCATATATACATGTTCTAAAGGATAAAATAATCAATTTGGATAGAAAATATAAAAGGTGCACCTTTATTAGGTATAAGGATGGTTTAAAAGGTTATAAGCTTTGGAATCCAAAAACAAGGAAGGTGGTGTAAAACCGAGATGTGGTGTTTAAAGTGGTTAAAGGTGTTATTCAAAATTAAGTCCTACCAAAGGAAAATGAACCTAATAATATATGGTTTGAATTGAAGGAGGAAGAATCAAAATCTATAGTAGAATAAGAATCAAAAGAGGAAGAGGCACACACTCTAGTTTTGAGGAGATAAATTCGTAAGAGAAGGAAACCAGAGAGGTATAGTGAATCTTCTTTTTATTCAAAGAAAATGGAATAAAAAATGTCAAAATAAAGGCTCAATATGGTACCAGGCTTGTGGAATATTGTAGAACACGGGGATGATAATTTTTTTAACTTACATCACCAACCCTACAAGGACATTTTCCAGCGATCATCAACATCACAATTAGTTTAAATTTTTTTCTCTTGTTCTTTTTGTCTATTCTATAATCTATGATTGGCACGATATTCAACTACTTTTTTTATTGCTTATGTAGCTCCTATTAGATTTGCTGGCAAAAGGCCCACAAATTGATCCATATAAGCTCTCAAAGTCTCCAAATTTGCTTAAAAACATGCCAATGGATCCATTAATGGCCTTGAAATCTTCAACATTTACTCAAAGATCATCAAAGGATTAAAATCCACGTGAGAGGAGAGCCCTTGGAAGGGTGGAAACACACTATTGGGAGGCAAAAATGCTTAAAAACCATGAGAAAAACCCACAAATGTAGGCTAATAGTCAAGGCACAATAGCCGTTAGATTTGGCCGATCAATGACCCAGATCTAATGGCTAATCGCAATCGGCACTATTACAGAGGAGGACTTATAGTCGGGCACCTGACACCGCAGATCAGCGATCGTCGATGATCGGATAGGCGGGTTGCATCGACGGCGAACACATGCATTGATATCTATATATACATATATATATATATATATATATATATATATATATATATATATATATATATATATATATATATATATATATATATATATATAGATATATCTATATATATATATATATATATATATATATATATATATATATATATATATATATATATATATATATATATATATATATATATAAGGCCCGGGCATGGAGCGATCAGCGATTGCGATTGGATCGCATCACCAATATAGCTTCGGCACTATACAAAGGACCAGAGCCTATGCACATATATGTTTGCGATGCAATAACCAGACCCGGTGGGCTTCGGAGGTGAAATATATATATTTTTAGGTCTGCAAAGGCCAATTTTTCATGTTTTTTAAGTTTTTTTGCCATATATGCCATGTTTAAAGACTTTTAAAGTCCGAAAGGAATAGATTTTGCGGGAGTTTACAGTATTGTGGCATTTTTCTATATAAAACATAAAACACTCATTATTAAACATTTTAAAGAGAAACAGAGGCCTAGAAGCAACACAACATGCCCAACACAGCCATGACAACAGAGATCATGGAGTAGACAACGCAGCTAGCCCAAAACAAAAATATCATAGGCATCTACAGCACAACGCAACCCGAACTGAACAAGATCAAGGAGCATCAACAGCACAGAAATCGCAACAAGCCATCCAAAATATCTGAATGTAGTTATTCCTATGTTAGAAGGGGAAAAACCTCCAATCCATGCTTGCCTTTAGGGAATCAAACAGTTAAACAAGACAAAGTGATTGATTAAGACCTCCCAAGCCTTAGAAGTCTAAGTATCATTGTAAAAGCTATAAATAGCTAAAAGTAAGATGTAATAAGGGCTCAACCTTTGGAGATTATTGCTCTTTTATTCATTCAAGCTTCTCATCTTCATTCTATGCAATATAAGCTTGTTTTTCCATTATACGTTCAATGTCCATCCTCTTTGTTGTTCTATGCTTTCACTTGAACAGTTTGTTCATGTTTTCTTTGTGTCTAAGGCTAGATAACTGTCATCTTATCTCTACTTCAATATATTAGATCTGCAAGCTTCTTTGCTGCCTATAGCTAGCCATCCATATGTGATCATATATGCATATGCCAGTAGAGTTAGTATTCTCTTTTGCTGCCTATAGCTAGCCATTGATGTATGTTTATGTATGCAATTTGCTGGTATAATTAGTATTCTCCATCTATCCATTGAATTTATAACTTATTGAGGATTAGTGGTCTAAAGCCTTGTATTTATGAGAGTGTTGATGCAAAACAGAGCTGAAATAGTTATCTAACTTGATCTAAACCATCATTTATTCCAATAGTTCAGAGAACAATATTGAAGACTATATGTTACCAGGCATCTTCGAGCTACAACCTAGGAGAGTTTCTTGGAGTGATAACATAATTGGCGCCATGGTCGGGAAGAGGAAACTGAAGCTCAGCTTCCCTGGGAAATGACATAGATCCATCTTTGATGATAGACAAATTCTGGGCACATTTTTGGTTGTAATCATCTATCTGGCAACTCTACTGGAGGCCAAACCTCTTGGAAACTCCACTTCATAGTTCTGGCTCAGTTTGTGAGGCATACTCAGAGAAATCCTCAAAAGCTACAAGCTAACCCAATACTTGACCTTGAAAAAATCATCAAAGAGAGAAAAATATCATGGAAAAGAGCATCAGGATTAGGTAAACCGAAACAATCTTCTTTAGCTCTTCAAGAAAGGCTTGTAATAGAACAAATACATGTTGAGAGTATAACATCTAATACTAGCAGTGAAGAAAATCTCTTAGAGATTCTTAAAGCTTGTTATTCTTTAGGTTCTCCTTTTGCTTTAAGCCCAAAGGAAACCTAACCTCCTATCCATCATACTCCTTTAGTCCTGTCAGTCACTCCCCAACCCTCTGTCATTCAGACTGCTAGTACTCTTTTAGCCACCCCAGCTATAGCAGGTCCACAAGCACGTACCAAAATGGAAAGAATCATTGTTGTTAGGTATGGGCCTCTAATACTACCAACTCCTTTGAATGGCATGCCTACTGGAGAATATCAAAAATATAGGCCTAATATCACTGGGACTGAAGGTGTTACTTCTGAAGAACATCTTGAGTCATTCTATAGCTATGCTGATATTCTGGACATTAGTGAAGATGATGTGTGGATGAGAGTCTTTTTCCAAAGCCTAGATGGAGAGGCTAGAAAATGGTTTAGAGAACTAACCCCAATATCTATAGCCGATATTGAAGCTTTATATGATGCATTCCTAAAGCATTGGGGGGATAAGAAGGATCTCCTCTGCTACCACACTGTGTTTGGGAACTTAAAGAGGGAAAATGGTGAGTTTTTGTCTCATTTTAATAAGAGGTTTAACTGTATGTACAGCAAGATACCAGATGGAGTAAAACCCACTACTACCTCTGCTAAACTCACCTGTGCCAGTTCTTTTGATTCTAACTTCTGGCTACTATTGAGAGAGAGGCGACGTGCTACCTTGGTTGACATGCAGGATGCAGCCTTGGAAGTGGAATAAAACATCATGGCTGTAGAGAAGCTCAAGGGAAATGTTGATATAAGAAGACAGAGGGGTGAGTCTTCATCATCCTTGATCCCAAGATAGATTAAATGACCAATATGATCTAGTCATTAGCCTCTGAAATCTCTAAATTGAAGGTTGAGCAGCACCTAGGGAAAGGAAGAATGCCTAATACCTTTGCCCCAAGAAATACAAATCCAAATCCATATAGGAGAACAAATGAGCAGTTGCATATTTTGCAAAGAAAGAAAGATGCTAATGAAGACCAAAGGGTGAAGGCTTCTTTTCAAAATGCAGTCATGGAAGAAGAGCAGTTTGAAGAAGATGATGAGATCCATTGTTTGGAGGACAAAGGCAATGCTTCCTTTTTAACCTCAGCTGCCTATGAAAAGACATTATGTAATGACCATATCAACCAAGAATGGGATGATGAAGCCATTTTACAAACTGTAGATCAGCAAAGATATAATTTGAGGTCAAAGATAAATAATGCCAAGGAAATTCCTATTCAAAGAGCTGCTATCCCTGCAGTACAACAAGCAAATAAGCAAAAAAAACTGGTATTTTATCTCATCATCCTCAAAGCTCTAGCTCATGAGGTAAGAGGCCTTGACAAGTCTCCTTCTCGTTTCAGTTTTCAATCAGAAATTCAGAAGCTAAGAATACCACCTTTGATTGAACTAGTGAAAAATGAGTCCTTCAAAAGATCCATCCTCGAAGCCCTTGAGCCTAAAGCCATTCAAGCCTCCACTAACTATTTAAATTTTCAATATGACAAGCCAGCTGTTATTATCAGCCCAATGATTGAAAATTGTGAATACAGCTCCCCATCATTCTATGTCTCTTTGACTATTCATGAAAAAAATCCTTAACAATTGCCTTTTGGACACTGGAGCTAGCCATAATCTAATGCCCAAGGCTTTCATTGATGAGTTGGGTCTTGACATCACTAAGCCCTATCATGACCTATTTTCTTTTGACTCTAGAAAGGTGAAATGTCTAGGATTAATCAAGGACCTAGCCATCACTTTGTCCCAACTTCCTATGAAAAGCATGATCATGGATATTGTGGTAGCTGATGTACCTCCCAAGTTTGGCATGTTACCTTCCAGAGGATGGATCAAGAGATTAGGTGGATGATTACAAAATGATCTGTCCTATGCTACCATCCCAGTTTTCTGAGGTGAGAGCAAGAGATTATATAGAGAGGTGCAGTTGGCTTATATAATCAACGATGAAAAGAATCCCACAAATCATGCCATATATGCTATCGACAATGATTTTGGAGTTTGTATTCTTCATACTGAAGAATTTCAGTTGGCCTCCACGCAACTCAAGAAACCAATTTGCTAGAACGTAGAGGAAGAAAACCCACAGATTTGGGATATGTTTTTTGATGGGGCTTCCTCTAAAGAAGCTGCAGGGGTAGGTGTAGTCCTTGTTTCCCCAACATAGGAATACATTCATTTATCTTTCAAATTAACCTTTCAGGTCACAAACAACATAGCAGAGTACAAAGCTTTAATTTTGGGGTTAAGCGCTGCTAAAGAAATGGGCATCAAAGGCCTGAAAGTGTTTGGAGACGTAGACCTCATTATTCAGTAGGTAAATAAAACTTTCCAATCTAAGAATCCAAGGCTGGAAGGATATTGAGATGAGGTATGGAGGCTCAGGGATTCTTTTAATGATTTCAACATTTCTTATATTCCAAGAATGAAAACTAGCTTGTCGACTCCCTTGCTATCTATGATAGCATGTTTATTCCTCCCTTGCCTCCTAAATTGACATATGAAGTTCAGGTAAAATACAGATCATCTCTGCTTGACAATGTCAAATATTCGAGAGTTTTTGAAGATGATCAGGAAATTAATATGTTTTTACAAGTCGTGGAGGAATTCGCTGAAACACGCATCGATCAAGAAAATGAAACTAAGGAAGAATGTGGCCAGTCTAAGTTAAAAAACAAGATCAGTCGAGGAAACATCATCCAGCTGCCTAGTGACCATAGACCAAAGTGATTAGTGCCTCTGGAGATGTTTTTCGACCAAAACGATGTACCATATAAGTCGGAAAAAAGAGAGAATGAGTCTGCTATCTGTAAACATAATATAGGGAGCCCCACCCATCCTAAATAGATAAATCTGTCCACTCATTTGTCTTTTACCCAGAATTTCGAGTATTGCACCCTAATGAAGAAATTTGCTTATATTTTTGCCTGGGAATACAGTGATCTCAAAACCTGTGATACGAATATCATTCAGCATAAGGTCCCACTGGAAAAGAGCACCACCCCTTTTAAGCAGAAATTAAGACCTATCAACCCTCTTTTATTGCCTTTGATTGAGAAAGAGATCAAGAAGCTGTTGGATGCCAAAATCATATTTCCCCTAAGGTATTCAAAATGGATAACAAACCTTGTGGCAGCAAGAAAGAAAAATGGTGAAATCAGGCTTTGTGTTGACTTCAGAAACCTGAACAAGTGCTCTAAAAAAGATAACTATCGCTTGCCTAAGATGGAACACTTGCTGCAAAGAGTTTTAGGGGCTAGAGTCATGTCTTTCTTAGATGCATTTTCTAGTTACAATCAAATTGCTGTACATCCTAAAGATCGGGAAAAGATTACCTTCACTACTCCTTGGGGCACTTTCATGTACTCCAAGATGCCTTTCGGACTGATAAATGTTGGGGCTACTTTTCAGAGCGCCATGGACATATCCTTTGTGGGAAAGAAGGACAAGTTTGTCTTCATTTATCTTGATGACATAACAGTATTCTCCAGCAGCCAAAAAGACCATTTATAACATTTGAAGAAGGTCTTCCAAAGTGTAGATAGTTTGGAATTTCAGTAAACCCAAAGAAGTCACAATTTTCTCTAGAAGAAGGAAAACTTCTGGGACATATTGTTTCTGCTGAAGGTGTGAAGATTGATCCAACAAGGGTTCAAAACATTCAGACATTGTCCACCCCAAGGTCAAAAAGGGACATTCAATCCTTCTTGGGTAAGATTAACTTTATAAGGAGGTTCATCCTTGCAGAGCTTGTAAAGCACATCACTTCCATGCTGAAGAAAGGAGTAGAAATAAAATGGACACATGCTTCAAGAAGATCTTTTGAAGCCATCAAGCAAGCTATCATGGAAGCTCCCACTCTAATCAACTCAGATTACACTAAGGACTTTTGTATCTTCTATTTTGCCACTTATGATACACTTGCAGCAGTTTTGTTGCAGAAAAATGATGAAGGCATAGAGCACCCCATGGCCTTTTTTAGCAAAACTTTAAGGGATGATGAACGAAGGTATGACATTATTGAAAAACAAGCTTATGCTATCATAAAGTCTTTAAAGGCATTCAGAAATTTTATTCTGCATTCCAAAGTAGTTGCATATGTACCTTAAACTTCAGTAAAAAATGTCTTAACTCAACCAAATATTGATGGGAAGAGAGCTAAATGAATTGAAAAATTCATAGAGTTTAACATAGAGGTGAAGCTCACTAAGCTTGTGAAGGCTAGGGCTTGGCTAAACTTATGGCTAAAGAAAATTACAGCTTGTTAGATATAAATTCCATGAGTCTGGATTCAGATGATGAGCAGATAGAGGGAGCAGCAGAAGAGAAAAAGCAGAATCAGTCTTTGGCTGAAAATCTAGCCACATGTTAATGGTATTACAGCATAGTTCATTTTTTGCAAAATCTAGAAGTCCCTCTAGGGATTAGCTCAAGTCAAGCTCATGCCATTAAACTCAGATCAACAAAATTATATATTGATAAAAATTTGCTTTATTGGAAAGACCCATCAGGAATCCTCTTGAGTTGTCTAGATAAAGAACAATCTGTGAAAGTCATACACGAGTTCCATTCTAGAATCTGTGGAGGGCATCATTATTAGAAAACCACAACTCACAAAATCTTGAGGGCAGGATATTATTGGCCTACTTTGTTTTCCGATGTGTTTTCTTTTGTAAAAGCTTGTGACAAGTGCCAAAGGTTTACAGGATGACAACAGCTAAAATCTCTGCCCTTGAAGCTAATACATGTCAATGGTCCCTTCTAACAGTGGGGCTTGGACTTTATAGGTGAGGTCAACCCACATTCCAGTGGCCAACACAAATGGATCTTAGTAGCCACTAATTATTTCACCAAATGGATTGAGGCTATACCCACTAAGAATGCCAATCATCAAGTTGTCATAAAATTCTTGAATGAGAATATTTTTGCTAGATTTGGTTGCCCAACCAAACTAGTCACTGATAATGTAGCAGATTTCAAGGCAAATGAATTGGTGGACTTGACTGAATCCATGGGCATTCAAGTGATGCATTCTACCTGCTATTATCCTCAAGGAAATGGCCTGGCAGAATCATCTAACATGAGTCTGGTAAGGGCAATGGAAAAACTGTTAGAGGGCAACAAAAAGAGTTGGGATTCCAAGTTGAAGTTTGCATTGTGGGCTGATAGAGTTACCATCAAAAATTCCATAGGGAATTCTCCATTCAAACTGGTTTATGGTGCTGATGTTGTTTTCCCCATCCAGCTCATTCTCCTTATGGCTAAGTTCTTTCAAGAAGAACAAGATGAAGAGAATGATATGGTAAGAAGAATGAATAACCTGGTTGAACTAAAATAGATCAGAGAGCAGTTGGTTGAGAAGTTAAAAGCTCATCAGAACAAAATCAAAGAAACCTTTGACAAGAAGGAAAAGGTTGACAATTTCCAAGTTGGTGATTGGGTGCTTAAATGGGATGGATTTAAGGAAAAGAAAGGTAATCATGGCAAGTTTGACTCCTTATGGATAGGTCCGTTTGTCATCTCTCAAATTTAACAGAACAATACATTCATTCTGCACAGTCTAGAAGGAGAAGACACTTTGGTAGCTCAATAAATGGGCGGTTCTTGAAACTTTATTTCATTTAAGGCTTTAAAGCCTTGTCATTGTAAATATGTTTTTCCAGGTTTTTTTTTCATTACAAAATAGACTCCATGCCCAATGGAACACCAAAAGGAAGATTTGAATTTGTTTTTTCAGGAAAGGCATTGATCTGTGATTCTTGAAACCTCACAGGGAGGATGTCATCCCCAAAAGGAGCCAGTGTTAGCTTTGCTGGAAAAAGGCCCACAAATTGATCCATATAGGCTCGAAAAGTCTCCAAATTTTCTTAAAAGCATGCCAATGGATCCATTAATGGCCTTGAAATCTTCAGCATTTGCTCAAAGATAATCAAATGATCAAAATTCACGTGAGAGGAGAGCCCTTAGAAGGGCGGAAATACACTATCAGGAGGCAAAAATTCTTAAAAGCTATGAAAAAAACCCAAAAACATAGGCTTTAATAGTCAAGGCATAGCAGCCATTAGATCTAGCCGATCAACGGCCCAGATCTAACAACTAATCATAATCGACGCTAGTACAAAGGAGGACTTACAGTCGGGCACATGACACAGTCGATCAGCGACTGCCGATGATCAGATTAGCGGGTCACATCACTGGGGAACATATCTATATATCTATATATATATATATATATATATATATATATATATATATATATATATATATATATAGATATATATATGTATATAATATATATATATAGTATATATATATATATATATATGTATATATATTATATATATATATATATTATATATATATATATATATATATGTATATATATATATATATATATATGTATATATATATATATATATATATATATATATATATCTATATATATATATACATATATATATATATATATACATATATATATATATATATATATATATATATAGATATATATGTATTATATATATATATATATTTGTATATATATTATATATATATGTATATATATATATATATATATATATGTATATATATATATATATATATATGTATATATATATATATATATATATGTATATATATATATCTATATATATATATATAGATATATCTATATATATATATATAGATATATATATATAATATATATATATATATATATATATATATATATATATATATATATATATATATATATATATATATATATATATATATATATATATATATATATATATATAGATAAGGCCCGACCATGGAGCGATTAGTTATTGCGGTCGGATCGCATCGGCGCTATATAAAGGACCGGGCCTATGCACATATATGTTTGCGATGCGATAATCGGACCTGACGGTTATGTAATACAAGGTTTGATAATATTTGAAGTCCGTGCCCAAGCTTTTTCAATGTTTTTGCAGTTTTTCATTATTTTAATGAAATACAAAGGGAACGGGGGACAGTGCTAATGTGATAAAGCCCGGACCCGAAAGGGTTTCGGGATAAAAATATATATATTTTCAAATCTAGGGAAAGCCATTTTTCAATGAATTTCGTGTATTTTCATGTTTAACAAAATACACAGGGAACAAGCCAAATGCGACTTGTGATAGCGACAAGGGCAGACCTGATGGGTTTCGGAGGTGAAATATATATATTTTCAGGTCCGCAAAGGCCGATTTTTCATGTTTTTTAAGGTTTTTGCCATATTGCAAAATACGAAGGGAACAAAGGGACCAGGCCATCTGCGATAGGTGACAGTGACCCAAAGGGTGGACCCGATAAATATATATGCCATGTTTAAAGACTTTTAAAGTCTGAAAGGAACAGATATTGGCAGGAGTTTACAGTATTGCAGTGTTTTCTATGTAAAACAGAAAACACTCATTATTAAACATTTTAAAGAGAAACAAAGGCCGAGAAGCAACACAACATGCCCAACACAGCCACAACAACAGAGATCATGGAGCAGACAGTGCAGCTAGCCCGAAACAGAAATATCATGGGCATCTACAACACAACACAACCTGAATCGAACAAGATCAGGGAGCATCAACAACAAAGACAGCGCAACAGGCCATCCAAAATATCTGAATGCGGTTATTCCTCTCAGAAGGGGAAAAACCTCCAAGCCATGCTTGCTTTCAAGGAATCAAATAGTTAAACAAGACAGAGTGATTGATTAAGACCTCTCAAACCTTAGAAGGCTGAGTATCATTGTAAAAGCTATAAATAGCTGAAAATAAGATGTAATAAGGGTTCAACCTTTGGACATTATTTCTCCTCTATTCATTCAAGCTTCTCATCTTCATTCTATGAAATATAAGCTTCTTTTTCCATTATATGTTCAATGTCCATTCTCTTTGCTATTTTATGCTTGCACTTGAATAGTTTCTTCATGTTTTCTTTCTGTCTAAGGCTAGATAACTATCATCTTATCTCTGCTTTGATATATTAGATCTGCATGCTTCTTTGTTTCCTGTAGCTAGCCATCCATATGTGGGCATATATGCATCTGCCAGTACAGATAGTATTCTCTTTTCCTGCCTGTACCTAGCCATTGATGTATGTTTATGTGTGCAATCTACTGGTATATTCAATATTCTCCATCTATCCATTGAATTTATAACTCATTGAGAATTAGTGGTCTAAAGCCTTGTATTGGTGAGAGTGTTCATGGAAAACAGAGCTGAAACGATTATCTAACTTGATCCAAACCATCATTTATTCCAATAGTTCAGAGAAAAATATTGAATATTATATGTTATCAGGAATCTCCAAGCTACAACCTAGGAGACTTTCTTGGAGTGATAACTCCCACAAAAAAAATCATATTTATGTATATTTATCAATAATTTTTTTGGATGTTTTAGCATGTAAACAAACTCATATTGATAGGAGCACTATCTTTTCCTTGATCTCGCACAAGTGCTTCTCTTTTTGGTACCTTTGTATATCTTAATACACATTGATTATGAATCTAAGGAATGTAATTGTCACTTATACTAATTGATGAGCCTCATTAATAGGTACATAATAAGGCCCATTTAGCCTTCCTTTAACTTATATTTACCTATTTCATCACATTTAATAACATATTTTTGGCTATAATGTGTTTATTAGGAAGAATAAATGGTGTTTTTCATATCTTGTACCCTAATGTGATTAATGTGTAGGAAAATAGTGCATTTGAGTGCATTTACTATGCAAATATACATTGTAGATAGTTGGAGAGGATGTAGGAGGTTTGTCCCATACATTTACTCATCTACAACTTGACTTGTTCCCTAAATTTACTCACCCATGATTTGAAGATCCACTAACAGCCGATACACTCAAGGGTTGTGAGGATCTCAAGGAGATAGATCCACCTTTCTAAGGGTTTTGGAGGATAGAAGCCCTTTTTCCAAGGATGCCTCTCCTCAATCATTTTTGTATAAATAAGGAAGTGTAAGGGCTCAATACGTTTCAAATATTTTGGAGAAAATGGAGAGTACTAGGAGCTAGGAGCTCGAGCTTGTCATTTTCATTATTTTTCATTATGTACTTGAACATTATTTTATATTAATGAGAAGCCTACTTTCATCTCCCATTTGAGCTTGTTTTAGAGGATTGAGTCCCCTTAGGTTAGGGACCAACCCAAAGGCTCTAGTCTCTCTCATGTGTATTTTACTTATGCATCTTCTTTCCTAGCAACATTTTCTTCCTTTCTTAGTAGAGTTTGTTTATGAAAATTTCTTATGTAGATCTATCTACCACCTCTTTTGTGGGAAGTGTGGTTGAGGATGATGTATTAGAAATTCAAAAATATATAGTTACTTTCTTTTGTAGTTGTTATTAGTATTTTTCTTGCACCTCTGTTTTCTACAAACTAGTGACTAATTTAATAATTCCCTTTGAGCACATTAAGTATAACTTCTTACAGATGTAGGCCTTGTGCAGATTGATAGATAGTTTTTCTGCCAATGAAATAGTGATTTTTCTGATAAAATTCAGCTCATCCTTTCTCTGTCATTTCAATCTTTTGCAATTTACATTGTTAACATGCTCTAGTTGTTTGGAAAACTTGGGTAACTTTTTATGATGTGTAGGTACTATTGTTGATCTGTAGGGTTGTGTTGGGCTATTCAATAACCCCCCCATTTATTAATATAATAGCTAATATTTTATTAGTAAATAGTGACCCTTGATAAAATCCTTCCAAAAAAACAAATTTAGCATTTAGAAACATTCTTTTAAGTTTTGGAATAAAGCAAGATATCAAGTTAAAACCCTTTGAAAGCTAGCAATGCTCACCTTTTCACATACTGCTGGACGAAGTGTCTCAAAAGCTTTATTAACAAGAAAAACTCGTGAAAATAAATCAAAAGCAATCACCACACTTAAATTAAATATCATTAGAATTTTTCATTTAAAACTAAGTCCTAAGGAATTTCCTATTAAAAAAAAAAACCCATATTGCATATCATCATTCACAAAGGGCGCACTCTCACGAAGCATGTTGAAATATGCAAAATACGATATTGCGATGAGACACTCGACCTATTGCATCACATCAGAACACTTAAGAGAGGTTTTAAAACTTACAAATCGCGCACTGTTGCGAAATGCGATAAGAGCCTAGACTCGATAGAACCCAGTTTCATAAAATGATGATTAAGTCTACTGCATGATAAAAAGTGATTTATAAGGTAAAATTCCATCAAACGAGCTATTCTTTGAATAAATAAAGAACACACTACTTATCATGCATCTCGCATCCCGTAGGAAACTAAGGAACTCTAAGAAAGTGCAGAATCAAATATGCGATAATGTGATTTGTGATATTGCATTGCAATCGCAAAATCGACATTCTCGCAACTAAAGCTTGCCACATTAAAAATTTTCCTTCCCACTTTACGATGCAGGACATTGATGAGCAATAAATGTAGTGATAATGAACCATTAGTGGATATTTACTATGGGTTAATGGCATTTATGTTGAAAATCAGCTCGACATGATACGATATCTTTTCTTCTGCATTTAATTAAAACTCCTTTATTGTCACATTTTCAAGTTTATCTGTATCATTCATCCTCATTTTCATTCTAGACTGTGTCTATCCGATATCTTTTGCTTTGCTCCATTTCAGGAAAAATCCACAGGAAAAGTCGTTAGAAGCAATGGAAAAGAGGGGAAAGGAAACTGCATCTGAAAAGTCAGAAATGGTCCATATTTTCTCTGATACTACATGCAGTAGAGATGGAGGAAATTCAACTTGGGAGGCCATGTATGATTTTTTAGAAGTGGAAAAACCAAGGCCATTGTTAGCAAAGGCCACGACTGATGCTCATGTTTCCTCTGATGGCTCCTACTTCGAGACAATGTGCTCATTCCTACACCGCATAACCACAAGACCAAAGATAATCCCATACATGGATATGGTCAAGTCGATAATTGATGAGGTGGACATCTCAGAAAGAGAATTCAAGAATCACAAGCAAGAGGTTATGGGATATTTTTTAGCAAAAAACCTATGACTAATGTATCATTTACCAAAGCCACAGAAGCTCTACAATAAATAGTTCCTTGAGCAATTTGCTAACGAGAATGAAGACCCGGCAGACGTTATGCAGGCTCGGACAACAAGTGAATGCAAGCCAAAATGAGATAAGACTTCTATGCATTCTACAACATTTATCTCTCCCCCTTATAGTTTTGAAGTAGCCATGCTATGTAGATTGTTCAGTAAACCCAATAGCACCAAATTTTCCCAGAAATGGCTTCCATTAATAGATGCAGCTGTGAACGCAACAATAATGAATTGGGCTCAAATTTTGTCTGGTAATTTGGAAAAAGCCATTATGGAATATAGGAGAAAGAGAAGTCCCTCTTTAAGGTTTATCCCCCCTTTTTCATGAGCGCTCTTGTAATGGACGCAATCTCTTTTAGTTCCAAATTTCCCATTATGGGATGAGAGTGGACCACATATGACCTGCTTCCTATCCATGTGTACTATAAGATTTGTGCGATTCTCAGTTTCAGCCCCATTTTTATAAGATTTGTCAAGGATTTATGCTACCCATCAATAAACAAGTCTACAACATAGCCTCCCCTAGGTTTTCAAAAGTCGCTGAAGTGGATATCTTGCCTGTAGCCAGATGGTTTGGGGACAAAACATTTACTTATATCAAAGTATTTGGGAGCATTGCTTCACCACATGTTCTCCCACACTATGTCCTTGACAAGTTAATGTCTAGGGAGATAGCCTACCAAATGGCGGGGAAAGGTGGGTTGAGTAAAGGATTGAAAGAGAAGAAGAATGCCATTTGTCCTACATTTCTGTTGCAATGTGGTGTATTTCCGCTACATGATTTTGGACTACATGCAAAGAAGCAAAGATCATGAAGTCTCTGAAATTAGCTACAATCCCGGGAAGGCAGTATGACCCAAATGGCAATGCTAAGGACTTCACTAGTATGGTGAAAGTAAAACCATTCACCCATGAGGTGGATGCCTTCGATGACCTCTTCCTACAAAAGGAAACATTTTTCACAAATGACGCATATGGCATCACTACTTTTTGTCTGAGATGATTTTGATGCTTTCCATGTGTACATAGAGAGGAGATTATTGAAGGTCCAATTAGACCTACTGTAGATTGAACCCGTAAGGAAGTAGAATCCCAGTGTAAGCTTGGAGGATAGATCAAAAGAGAATTTCGAAGAAGAAACCCAAGAAATATCTACTCATGAGTCAGAGCACTTAGAGCACCAGTCTCAAAATGGGGAAGGAAATAAAAATAAAGAGTGTGAAAGGGACACCGTTGGAACTGTAGAGGAAACACTTGAGCAAACCATGACAAAGAAATAGGAATAAGTTCACTCCACATCCACTCAGTTAGCAAAAACCCCAGTTATCGATTTGGAAAAGGAATGGGAACATTTCAAAAAGAAGCTTCACATGGATGAACAAACATCTGAGATACAAAATCCTAAGCAAACACAGCACAAGTCAACCCAAGAAACAATAGTAGAAAAAATTTTAGGCACTTGGGATGTTGAGCTCATTCCTGCCACCCCCACTTTAGAAATTATTTTAAGAATCGAGGAAATTCCTACAATGGATGTATTTTATAGTCCTACCCACAAAGATGTCATAAAAATACAGAGGAAGAATAGAAATTTAGATGTTGCAGCTATTATGACTCCTGAAAATGAACCAATGGACATTGTATGGAAGGACTTGCCCATGGACCCATCTAAAAATATCAAAAAATTGTCAGAATTGGTAGGAGCCTATGCCACTGCAACTATTGAAAAAGAAAAATAGGTACGAATGATGCTTAAAGAAAAGGAACAAAGAATTCTGCTATTGGACAACAATTGGCTCAGGAGAATTCCAATCAATAAGAAGAATTACAAGTAGCCTAGGTCCAACAAGAATTTGAACAGATGTGAATACAACATCAGGCCAGCATAGTAGAAAGAGATGCATGGATACAAGCTATGATATATAATTATAAAGACAATTTTCAAATCAATGAGTTCATAAAGGAAACACTTAGTCTTAACTTCCAACTAATGCAGCAGAAGGAAGTTCGTTGCCAGAAAATCTCACAAATAAGTCCTTATTGAGAGATCAGTGATAACCTAAAAATCCAAGTTGTCAACATGAGACTTGAGTATGACGAAATCCATAAAAATATTTCTAACTTTATCACTTGGCAAGAATCAGAAGAAGGGAGAAAGGTTGATCTACCAAAATTGCAGGAATTGTATAAAGACATCTTGTCCACAAATTGGGATTCTTGGCTCAAGCAAGCAGAAAGGGAAACAAGGATCGAAGCAGCACCAGTAAACAACATAATAGAAGCCAACAACAAAAATCTGCATGGTGCCAACTTGGTTATTGTTGGAATTATGATATAGGTATGATACAGGTGTTGTCCTTGATGGCAACTCACTCAGATGACAAATCATAGTGCAACAGGTCAATAGCAAAGAATTAATGATCAGAAAGAGGTATACGCAGGTTCACTGTAACAAAGGTGCGTATACACGTAGGTCAGCAGACCAAAAGTGGTGTATAGCATACACAAACACTTTCACAGAACAAAAGGCACGTACATGTTGGAAAACTAAGTTTTGGTCCGTGGTATTTGTTCCATGATATTTTGATCCATGGTATTCATCCATGGTATTTAGTCTGAGGTATTGACCCCAGGTATTGGGTCCAAGGTATTGGTCCTACATGGTTTTCGACCATGGTATTGAGAGAGGCCTAAACCTACATAAGGAGGAGAAGATCATTAGGCCATGTGCGAAAGATGAGCAAGCATTGAATAGTTGATGAAGTGTGAGATCCAGCATGCAGGTTATGGGTTGTGATGCTTTGCCAATGATGCACCTATGTGGTGAATGAAGGCTGATGGACCGGGATCATGAAGACTAAAATGCATTATCATTATATCGTATGATCATGACTAGTTCAGATCTAAATACTGATGCATATCTTATCCTTTATATATGATGATTTGTGTATATCTGAAGTAGTAAATTGCAACAAAGGTATAAGTAATTATTTTTAGAACTGTACGCTGGTTTGACATGGCCAAGTAGCGTATACATTATGAGATTTGATATTTGAGCTTGCTGTTGGTTCAAGTGGTTGTTGCAGAGTTCTAGGTTCTGCTCTGTATTCTGGTGACTATGTTTTGATAATAGGGTTTCAGTGATTTAGTTGTTGGGTGATTCAGAGATTGATGATATGGATATAGTTGATGGTTTTATTGCAGTGGTGATTGATTTTGTGCTTTGATGTTATTGATGGACCTAGTCTGAAAATTTATGAAATGTGGTCCCTGGAGGAAAGAGAGAAGGTTGTAGCCTTCTGTAGGTCGGCACCTATGTACTAGTAAATATATTGGCTAGTACAAGAGCCAAGGGGTTGTAGCTCCCTTCCAGTGGTAGTTGGAGAATGAGAGAATGTTGTAGCCTTCTGCAGGTGGGTGTCTATGTACTGGTATGAGTCTGCGCCAGTACAAGATTGTAAACATGTTTTTCTTATATTAAAGGAAGACGACAGCAGGTGGTTTTTGTCCCACATTGGCTTTCCACCTTACATCATGGTGTTCATGTGTGTTTCTTATGTGTGATCATCTGTTTTGATTTACTGCACCTGTTTACTTTTTATATGGTTAATGAAGTTCTGATGCACTAATTAAAGAACAACATATGATGGATTAACTGAATCATAAGTTTACTGGATATACGCTAGTTACATTAAACACAGTTGCGTGTACACGTGGCTTCCTTTAACTTAAGTAGCGTATATGAATTAGAGTATGAAATGAAAAATTTATATTGATTTGCTAATACTGATTCACGCCCCACCCCCCCCCCCCCCCCCCCCCCCCCCCCCAAAGTATTATTTCCAACAAGTTGTATCACAGCCAAGTCCTTTAGAAGAAGCTTGATCACTTGAAGGAAGATCCATCATCATGAGTAATCAAGAAAGAGAGGGATCCATCAGACCACCAATCTTCGATGGGAGCAATTTTGTTTACTGGAAGACAAGAACCACAAACTATCTACAATCGCTTGGAATGGATATTTGGGAAATCGTGGAAGGAGGATATACATTTCCATCAACAATTACTACAGATACGGTAGGTAGAAAGCAATATGAAACCAATGCCAAAGTTGTTACTATTTTATTGGGAAGTTTTTCAAAATCAGAGTTTTTCGAGATGATGCAACTCAAATCAGCCAAAGAAATATGGGACAAAATCATTCTGAGCTATGAAGTAGACTCTCAGGTAAAACATGCTAAGCTTCAAACTCTCAGAATTCAGTATGAAACTCTTAAGATGCATAGTGATGAAAGAATAGCTAGTTACTTTCTATGTATAGCTGAGGTTGTCAATTGTATGAAGAATCTGGGTGAAGAGATAAAGGAAGTTACCTTAGTTGAAATTTTTTTAAGATCCTTATCTGCTAAATTTGAACCCAAAGTTTCTGCCATAGAAGAAAAGCAGGATCTGCAGAATATCACTATGACATAGCTTCATGGAATCTTAACTACTTTTGAAATGAGAAGAGGACCATCAGATATGAGAGAAGCCGCATTTAAAGTATCAACAAAATAAAAAGAAAAACTCAATGAATCAGGATACATTTCAGAAGAAGAATATGAGGTAAATTTTGTCAAGAAGCTTCAACGGGGATCTGGAAGGTTCAAAGGTAAGCTACATTTCAAATGTTTTTCTTATGGTAGAGTTGTTGATTGCGCTGCTAGATGCCCTGATAACAAATGAAAGATGTTTGAAGAAGGTAATAGAATTTATCATACATGATAATAGTGATGGCTTGTCCAATAGTGATGAAGATAACAAGAAATTAAACTTCTCATGATATATGAAAATAATGATGTAGAAAAAGAAGAAGTTACTAGATTAAAAGATCAGCTGGAGACAGTAACAAAAGTAAGGGAGCAGTTGCAGGATGTAGTGATATCATTAAGAAATGAAATAAATGATTAGAGCATGTTATCACTCAGGTTGTTCCCTGCCTCTTGAAGGGAATACGGCCGAGGTAACCACTAACCAATCTTTTAGCTGCAGGTTCTAGCCTACCTGCAACCAGAGAGGGCTCTCTCTTTGTAATTTAGCTTTGTTTTGAAGTGTTTTAGGCTAGTTATGATGTACAGGGTTTTGTTTTAAGTTTGTTGGATGGTGATTTCAGGCAGAGCTGGGATGCAAGTCCAAAAAAGTTTATACTATTGGGAAATGGAGTCAATGATGGTGTATTGCTGAAAGTGTTTCTTGGGTAAATGGTAATGCTACAGAGCAAGATAGGCAGTTTTGGAACAATTTTCAAATCTGGAAATTGATGGAATGAAGTCAGGGAATGAAAGGCAATCAAGAATCTTTCATTATGCTGGCAGAGGGAAAGTGCATGAATATTATCAAGGAGCAATGAAGAATTCCTAGGTAATATTCAAGTGAAAGAATTAGTGCAAACATGAGCAACTAAGAATTCATATTTACGACTAATTCTGAAGAAAACATAATTAATGGCAGAGATTGAACACAGGGTGAATTTGAACAAATCCTGTGCTATTGTTCTTCTCTGTTACCAAGTTTATGGAACGTATGCGAAATTTGCAAACACAGAAAACATAAAACACAGTTTAGAATAACTTATTGATCCATAGAATGACACAGGAATTCTGTAGAAGGTCCCAAAACATCAAATCCACATCCAGACAGTCAGCGACAGTGAACTACAACAGCCTTTGTATTAAAATAGTCTTAGAATTTACAGCGTAGCCCAGAGAGAAAATCACCAACCCCAGATACATATTATGGGGAGGTATTTATACAAACGGGGAGATGAAAAACATCGTGAAGATAAGTTCTGAAGTCATAACTTCCTTTACCAACTCTTAGGAAGAAGTAAATGAGGGAAATAAATGTTGCGGTAAATGTAATGTGCTGGCTGTCCAATTTGTCAGAGGTATTTTGACTTTCTGGGATGAGTGAGTCGGCTGGCTGCTGCACATTCATTCTGTGTTTGCTGCCTTGATGTTGCTATGTTGCTGTCTTGCTGTCCTAGCCTCGTCATCAGTGTTAGTTTTCACTAACGATCTATAGTCACCATTCAATTTCTGCTTTTTGTTGTTCTCTTCCCTTTGACAGGTGGACCGTGCCTCTGTATTTGTTGAACTATAGCTGACCAAGTGAAAATAAAAACAAAGTTACCTGAACAATATCTCCATCATTCCTTTCCACCAATCCTCTGTAGGCAACTGATGCCTTTGTATCTTTATTAGTGTTTCATCAGCTTCAGTGTATCTATAAAAGTTGCGCTGGACTTCGAAAAGGTGGTTTATCTCATGTTCAATGTAGAACAGATTTTCCAGTTTGTCATAGAGACTCTTTCCAGAGGGAGGCCCTGTTTCTTCTCAGGTGCTCGAGGATGTTGTAATTTGATTGGAGGCATAGTTATTTACCATGTGGGCATATTTCTCATGTGATAGTAGTCTCCCAGCACTGGTTAATAAACTGGGCAGCCCTTTGCTCTACAATATTGTAAACTTGATTTTGAAATCATTTATCTCTGCCTGCATTTCTTGGCATTTTCTTTGCAGAGTCTGCACAAAATTCCTTAGGGTCAGCACCCTTTTCACTAGTAAGATGGTATTTGTCCTATTCCTAATACCTATTGTTGCCAACTGCTCTTTGGTATGAGTGTTCGAGAATTGAATCATTCTATTGGCTTGCTCAGGCATATTCCCTAGTGATGCTCTAGCCTTTTGAGTTTTGAATTGAGCTAAGCCTATTAATTCCATTTGCTCATGTATAGTTTCAATTGATTGCCATTGGTCAGTAATGGATTGGCCAATTTTGGCCCGCAAAATTTTCTTGACTTCAGCTAGAGTCTTATCAAGGGTAAGCTCCTTTTCCAGCTCCTTTATTCTTTTCTCCAAGGTTTTTACTTCCCTCGTATTCTCTGCTACATCCATCTTTGATTTGTCATATCTTACCTCAATTTTGGCCAGCTTTTCTTTGGCCTCTTTCAATTCTGCCATCTGTACTTCCAGGGCCTTTATTTCTTTCATCATCTCCTTCATACTCAGGCTGGCCCCTTGCTATGTTATTGCTGTAGTTGTTGCTGAAACTGTTGCTGAAGTTGAGGTAGCTACTATTGATGTTGGATCAGAAGGAGGGGCTGCTATGGTGACCGTAGGAGGTGCAACTGTAAGAATGTGAATTGTTTGAACTGGCTAAGAGGCCAACTCTCCCTGTCTCCCTTGTAGTGATGCCTCCAAGGCACCCTCTGTTTCTATCAATCTTTTATGCATCCTCATAAGCAAAGTAAGCACATCCTCCTCTTCTTTTTGTTGTGCTACCTCTGTAGTTTGAGGATGTATTGTAGCTGGCAGCCTCAGTTGTCTTCTGAGGGCTACTATGTCTTCTTCTTTGTTTTTGATCAAGGCCTGAATTCCCTTAGGATCCTTGGGATCATGTCCCAATTCTATAATAATCTCCTCCAAGGATTTGATTCTATTATCCTTAGCCATTGAGGAGGCCTTCTCCAATTTTAGTTGGGCAGAAGTATTGTGCAATGAATTTTGCAATCTATGAGCCAATAATGTTTTGTCTGCCAAGGTAGAATATACCATTTCGCCGGTTTATTTGTGTAATACAATCTGGTCCATTGGATGGATGTCTTTGGAGAGAACTTCTAGATTGGTTCTGATATAGTCAGTAGCTGATTGTGGTTGCTGCATTGTAGGTCTGAAATGACTGAGGGTCATTTTCCTTTCCTGGATATCATAGGCTGCCATTAGCCTTTGTTTATTAGTGGGAGCCATTCTTAGCAATTGGTTATAGAGCTGGAACCTTACTGGCTTATTTCTAGCCTCGATATCAGTGAATGCCTTCTTTATGTCAGAGCCCAGTCTGCTCTGTTGCCTAGTGGATGTAACCTCCACACCTTGTTGTCTCTCTTGCTCTGGCTGAAAGGAGCTAGCTGATGTTTCCATGCTTGGGGGAACTAGCTGCTCAGTTGGCCCCTCTGGAAATTCTTCTTCTGAATAAGGATTTAATCATTGTCTCTTTTCTCCTTGTTGATCTGTAGATGCCCCTGTGGGTGTCTCTTCCTGCCTATCCCTTTTCTTGGCCCTTTCCTCATTAAGAGGAGTCTGTAACACAGGGATTTCAGTCACCTTTGCTTGGGTTGAAGGGTCTTGCCCTTGACTTTGTTCATCTGTTGAAACTGGCCGGTCTGCCATTGTCTTCTGCTGCTCGGATTGTTGTACCTACTGGTCTAACTGCTGCACCTCTATTCCTTTAGATGTCTTTGCTAGTTGAGTACTTTCTTGGGCAGGCTGTTTGGAAGTCGTGGCAGATGATGTGCCCACTCCAAGGTGTCGAGGCAATGTGCAAAACACATGTCCAAAAGATTCCATGTCAACTAATTTTTCAAGGTATTTGATTGCTTTTTCTATTATCTCTTCCTCAGTAAGCTCTTCCACTAGTGTGCCCTCTACCCATTCTTGTTGATTGGCATATTGTTCAATTTCAAAGATTCTGTGGTGCAGATATCCTGTGAGCTTGTTTTTAACTCTTCTAAAGCTTATGAAATGTTCAAGGTCATATGGTGACCACTGAAAACTCAGTTTGAGCTTAAGTTTCTCTTTCAGAATAGTGTCAGCATCCTTCCATGCTTCTTCCCTTTTATTAAAGATAAAAGGGCCCAGTTGGTGTCTTATCTTGAGCTGTGCTTTTTTCCTAGCACCATAGAAGTGAGTTAAGTCTGCACTGTTGAATTGTCGATAGTACTCCAAGGCAAAGAGTCTCATGGGGACATATTTTGGTAGTCTGTAAGGGGCTAATTCATAGCCATAAATCCTTATTACAGTGTGGTTTTGGTAGAAGTACCAGTCACCAATGCTGTATCCCTTTGAGAGATGTAGGATTCTCTGCATTTCAGCAGTGAGCTTGGGAGGAGGATCTGTTGACAATAAGCAAGTGGTTGGATAGATAAAAAGGTCAATGAACTCAAAGTATGTGTATGGGGAGTAATTAACATGATGGAACACTGAGGACCAAAATATCACAGACCTTCGCTCCCCCCTAGTATCCAATTTTTTAAGGAAAACCGGGAAACTATCAGACTGATAGTATAGCAGCAAATGATATATATATATGAAGTGTATTTGAATACCCTTTTTCTCTCCAAATTCATGAACTGCTCATGAATTTTGTTAGCTATGAAGGTGGCATAATCATACTTGATAGCAAGGGGTTGTCCTGGGGTGAACATGGACATCAAAGCAAAGAAAGTCTCATCCACAATTTCACTTGTTCTAAATCCCAGGATGTAGGAAATCATGTCTATGAGCATTTTTCCATCCTTAGTAAACCAAGCATGGTGATAGGGGATTTTGCATATGGAGTAACACTCTGGTGGCATAAACAGCTTAGCTATTTAGTCAAGTTCTATAGAGGACAACTTTGAGGCTTGATCCAGCAATTGTTTCATGGAAAGGGGGACCAAAGGCTGAGTTGGCTTGAATTGCAGCATCTCATTTATGGACTAAGGGGTAACATAAAAAAGGACATTTCCAGTAGGGTCCATCACTTCCCTTTGAGAAGGCTCATAATTATCACAACATTGATGGATAAGGTCAGGGAAGACATTGACTGAAGGCAGGTAGTATATAGGCATGTTTGATTCCCATATTCCAAATAGGTCAGCTTTGTTTCTGAATTTATTCATTATTTCACAGAAAGCCTGAAGGTGAGGCTTGTCTCCCTCCATATCATCTATTTGATAGTCTCTATCAGCAAGAGGCAGCCACTCTAACTCTTTATGAGGTGCATTTAATGGAGCAATATTTAGGGCTACTGGAGCCTCCATGATTGACTGTGATTATAGTTGGATTGGGGTCTATGTTTCAACAGGAAACAGAGTCCTGACAATGGATTTTTTGACAGGGAATTTGCAGTTTGAGTTATGTGCGAAGGTGGCCCTGCTGAGTAGAAGTCAATGGGAATAGAGAGTATGCAAGGCTTTTCAATGAGGAAGCTTGAAAACAGTGGAGAGAGAAGGGATTTCACAGGTTTTTTGGTGGTTTTGCAGGTGAACAGGAGCTGGATTTCAAGCTTTAGTGGATAATTTATCAGGGAGTAACAAAAATTGGCAGGTTTTGCTCGTAATTATGGTTACACAACGAGGCAGAGCGGAGGAGTTTAAAAGTTGTAATGTCTTTGAATTGAATTTAGGTGTATTGGTGATCTTTTGCAGAGAAATTATTAAAAAACAGGGTTTATGGGCGTTCCCAGGTAAATACATGTTTATTTGAGACTTTGCTGTGGAATGCTGTTGCAGGTAGAGGCGAGGAGGTTGGGTTGTAGGTTGAATATGGCTGGGTGGCAAACTGGGACGTCAATGGCGGATTGGACGTAGTTCTCATGCACCAATTTTTACTATTGGTCACACAAAAATAAATAAAAACATCACTTTCGTGAGTTTTTAACGAAAATTTGTGGTTTTTCGGACATTTTAGTGCTTTTTGTGCTGACGTCAGCATGACGTCACCTAGTCTTGTAGCATGGTACAGAGGGTAACGTGGCAGCTGATGTGGATGGGTGACGGGGCTGCCACAGCAGACTGTATAGTAGCAAGGGCGCTGATGCAGAAGCTGATGTGGGGATGATGTGCGCGGCGGGGAGGACAAGCGGTAAGTGGTTTGCATCGGATCGCTTTTGGTACTGGTGTGGTTTCTTTCAGCGCGGGCCTGATGCAATAGAAATGGGCCACGCGTCCCTGCGTACGGTGGCAAAATCGCTTTCTATCGGGCGCTAACCCTCATACAGGGGGGTGGATCCGATATCAGCGTGGGCTGTCGAATCTGTGAGGTCGGATCGAAGGGTTAACGGGAAGGGTAGGTGATGGTACGATATGGCGCGGGGACCCGCCCATATTTTAATATTATAAAATGTCGCGGGGGTTAAAAACTTTAGGTTTATGGGTTTTGGTGGGCGCCACGGTTATTCGTTTAACCGGATGTTTAAACGAAACCCGATATATACAAGCGCGGAGGGTAAAAAGGCATAGTTTATGTGGGAGGGGGTTTGCATGGTTATTTATCTAACCAGAGGTTAGATGAACTCCAAAGGTTTATACGCGGAAGGGTTAATACCAAGGTCCCAAATGGACTTAATATTCCCCGAACTTTGTATTGTATGGCTATAGTTGCCAATGGGTAGGGATATTTATATTTTTTGGGCTTTTATATAGTTTTTTGTAGAATAGGGGTAGGAAAAATGATTGAGGGAGCTAAATAATAAAGTTAAATGTTAATATGACTTTATGGAATGAAACTGTAAGAACAAATGCTAAGTTTATAAAGTGAAAACTTAGGCATAAGAAAATGAAAGGAGTGTGGAATGATGATTTTTACACAAGAAATGTGGCTTCTTTTCACTAAGTAAACTTAGTGTTTGACTTAGCATTTCTCATAAACTGAAGTGAACTAGGACTATTGGGTAGATCCCAAGGTCCTTGAGGGGATGTTAGTGAACGATTTCTGGGGGGATGATGGGAGAATTAGTCATGCTTCCACTGTTCTGTAGTCACTTTCCCATGGTACCAATATCATTGATGAGATGAGTCTTTCTTGACAAGACAAAAAGATCACAACCTTGTTTCTGCAACCTCAACTACCTACCCAGCCTAATACACCTAGCATTTTTTCTTCATTTTGATTGGGTGCATTTGAACTTGCAAACCCTGATATAACTATTTTCTTTTGACTGCCCTCCTATCTAAATCTACCCTTATCTCTTCCAAGGGCCCACATTAAGCAGTTGGGCTCCTTATTTTCTCTATCTATCTACTCATCTACCAAGCTTGAACTATTTGGACAGATATTCTTTCTCTATTCTACAACAGCAAATTTAAATATGGAATGGTCCAGATTGAACTGTTGGGCCATCCATCAGGTGTAATAAGCAACAATATTTGCACATTGTGAACTTACAAACAAGATAGCAGTGGTATTTTGATCGACCACTTTCCTGGTCTTTTGGTTTGAGGTTCATTTCTATTATTTTCTCTGACCAATTCATTTTTCTTGCCCTTTGATTTTTCTTTTAGGGCATACCCTCTTTACATTTTTTAATTTTCTTTTTCTGTATACAAAATATGGAACCTTTGCAACATGGAAAGGATGACCATATTTGGCACTTCCATAGTCAATCATGAAAAATGAAACCTATTGGTATAGGAACCTAACAGTGGCTCCACTTGGGGATGGCTTTTCCTGGTGAAAAGCCAAGAACAATAGGTCAGATGGCCTTATTCTCAGTTGGGTGCTGCAATTCAAAACTTCCTTCTCCTGGAAACCAATGATCTGAACCTTTGTATCCTTTCTGCACTCCTCATGAGCTGATCTGTGTGAAATTGTAGCTCTATCTTTGCTAGTTTCTCTGAGTATTTATCATCATCTTTATAACTCCCAAGTTTTCTTCTTGATCTCTTCTGGTAAATTCAAAATCTCACACAAAAAGTAATGTACTTTCCTGACTTTTCCTCAAAATCTGTTGCATCTTGTTCCTTATCTAATTGCTGTAAATGAAAACTGGTGAAAATACAACTATTTATGTACAATATACAGTTGTGTTGTGTTGATAAAATGGAATCAAAATAATGCTTGAGCATTCTCCCATTGACTGGGCCTTCCTCAATATCTGTACCATCCAAACTCTTTAAAAAATAGGTGTTATTACCTTGTACAACATGAATTACAAATGGTCCTTTCCAAAGAAAATCAAATTTCCCATGTTTCCCTTTATCCTCTCTTCTAGAATCCCATCTCAGCACTTTGTTTCCTATGAAGAAATCTTCAGCTTTTGTTCTTTTGTCAAAGATCTTCTTGAGTTTATCTTGTAGAATCTGGGTTCTCTGATATACTTCTTCTCTTGTCTGCTGCAAGTGAATAGTTTGATGGATCCTTCTCTAAATATCATTAGGCTCTACTTGTATTTCTTGCAGCAACTTGATCACAGGGATTCCCAAAGATGAAGGGAATCTTGCCTCCATTGCATAAACCAATTCATATGGACTTGTACCAATAGACCTTTTGGTGGTCAATCTGTCCGCCCATAGTGCATTCACAAGTTTTTTATGCCAATTCTTTTTATTCTCCTCCAAGACCTTTTCGATGATGTTGATGAGGGTCTTGTTGGATGACTCAGCAAGGCCATTGCCTTGAGGGTAGTAGATTGTGGAGTGGCCCAAGGTAATGTGGTATTTATGGAAAAAGTTGATCATTCTTTTGGATTTGAATGCAACAACATTGTCTGTAATAATTTTTTCTGGACAGCCAAATCTAGACAAGATGTTGGTTTCTAAGAATTGCATGATGATTGAGTCATTGGCTTGCCTACAAGGGATGGCTTCTATCCATTTGGTAAAATAGTCTATGGTAGTCAAAATCCACTTGTTTTGTCCAGAGGAGGAAGGGTGAATTTCACCAATAAAGTCTAAACTCCATTGTTGAAACGGTCTTTCAGTTGAAATAGGTTTGAGGGGTAAAGGTAACAACTTTCTCTTGCCTTCAAAGATCTGGCATTTATGGCATGAAACTACAAACTTTTTCACATCAGCAAATAGGGAAGGCCAATATAATCCATCCCTTAGGATTTTATCAGCTGTTGACTTCCAATACAAGTGTCCTCCATAGTCACCTGTATGAAACTCTTTGAGGACTTTGTCAGTTTCATCCAATGTTAGGCAATTAAGCAAAATACGTTCATGATTTTTCCAAAATAAAACATTGTCTATAATACAAAACTTTGATGCCTTCATTTTCAAGAATCTCTTTTTAGTCCTAGAAAACCCTGGAGGAGATTGCAGGTTTAATAATACAAAACATATGTCAGCATACCAAGGTGATTGTAAAAAGGCTTGATTGATCTGTGGAGTCGCCATCTCTTGTTCGTTATCCAGTTCATTGATGTCAAGGGCTTGGAAATTGGTTTCAGTCATTAATTTGGCTAACCCTTGTCCCTTTATGAGTTTTGCAGGCTTGATTTCAATGTCATACTCTAAGATATTGGCTATCCATTTTCCCCTTTTACCTTCAATCCCTTCTTGAGTTAAAATATCCTTAACCACAACATTTGGAACATAGGCTATCACATGCGAGTACAAGATATAAACTCTAAAATCCTTGATGGCTTTTACAAGGGCATAAGCTTGCTTTTCCATGATTTGATATTTTAAGGGAGCATCTCTAAGGGCTTTGCTGAAGAAAGCAATGGGCTTCTCACACCCTTGGTCATCCTTTTGCAATAGGATAGTAGCAATATTATGCTCAAATGCAAAGGAAAAAATGATGAAATCTCTATCAAACCTAGGATTGGCGAGGACTGGTGTTTTTGTCAGGGCTGTTTTGATGTCCTCAAAGGCTTGTTTGGCTTCCATGGTCCATTTGACTTTAGAATCTTTCTTCAGCATATTGTTCAACAGTGTTATCAGCTCTGCTAAATTGGGAATGAACCTTCTTAGGAAATTGATCTTTCCTAAAAAAGCTTGCAATTCTTTGATGTTTCTTGGATGAGGCACTTGGAGAATAGCTTGAATCCTATCTGGGTCAATTCTAATGCCATCTTTTGAAATTATATGCCCTAGGAGCTTGCCTTCTTCTAGGCCGAACAATGATTTCTTTGGGTTCAATGATATGCCATATTTTTTTCAAATTAGGAACACTTGCCTTAAATGTTCTAAATTTTCTTGGTCTGGTTTTGAAAAAGCAGTGAGGTCATCAAGGTATATGACTAAGAAATCATGGATCTCCTTGGCAAAGGCTATGTCCATTGCTCTCTGAAATGTGGCCTCTGCATTTTTTAGTCCAAAAGGCATTTTGACATATTTGAAGGTTCCCCAAGGTGTTATGAAGGCATTTTTGTCCTGATCATCCGGGTGGACTAAAATCTGATTAAATCCTGAGAATCCATCCAGCAATGAGATCCTAGAGGCTCCCACTACCCTTTGTAGGATATGATCCATTTTTGGTAAGGGGTAATGGTCTTTGAGAGAGACTTTGTTCAAATTTCTTAAGTCAACACACAATCTTATCTCTCCTGTTTTCTTCGTAGTAGGTACTAGATTTGAAATCCACTCTGAGAACCTAATAGGTGCAATGATTCCAGCTTCATACATTTGTTTAACTTATTTTTCAATCAGGGGAAGGAGGACAGGATTCACCCTTCTAAGCTTATGTTTAAAAGGTTTTTGATTCTCTTTCAAAGGTATAGTGTGTTGGATGACCGAAGTATTGTAGGACTTGAGGTCCTCATAACTCCAGGCAAAGACATCTTAGAACTCCTTAAGAAACTCGATGTACTTAAGCTTTTGATCAGCAGGCAATGTCTTGGATAGTTTTACCATTTTGGGATTTTCTGTAGTTCCAATGTTACAGTCCTCAATTTCTGCATTCAGAGGTTGAATCTTTGGCTTCCTAGGAATGTCATTTGAATCAAATATGTCCTCCAAAGGAGTTAAGCCCGTGGGCAGAAAATTATCCTTTAGTTCAATTACTTCAGCTTCTGCCTCAGCTATTTCATCAAAATCTGTTTTCTTTAGTTCATGTAAATTCTTGTCATCAAAAGTTGTTGGGTGCAAAATCAGATTTGTTGTTTTAGCTGATATATTTTTTTCAATTTTGTCTATCTGTTGTTGATCATCCATGGTGCTTATATCAATGTTTATGCTAGAGAATTCCTCTTTCAAAGTCAGGAAGTTATTTATCTCTGTATCATTTTCAAAGACCTGCCAATTTTTTACATTATCTGGGATAGCAGGTCTATGTTTGATTTCGGCAGTGAAATGATGGTTGGGCTCAAATGGAAGCTTGCAAGTGCTGGCAAAGGTTGCCAAACTATGTGCATGTAAATTGTGCTTTCTAGGAATTTTTGTGAGTTGAGATTCTGAAAAGGTGTTAAGTATTTCAATGGTTGCCCCTCTGTAAGCCATCAACCTAAGATCATTTATAACAAAGTTTCCCTTCATCTGCTGTATAATCAAATCTGAATCCCCTAGAATTGAAACCTTGGTTGCCCCTAGACCTTTGATGAGTTTGAGACCTAAAAACAGGGCTTCATACTCAGCCATATTGTTTGTACATCTGAAATTTAACCTATATGCATGACCTTCAACATGGTCATTTTTCATGTTGTGTATCCAAACCCCTGCTCCTGCTCCTAATTTGTTTACCGAGCCATCAAACTCTAAGTACCATAAGATTTCTTGGTTATGACTAGCCTTAAGAGTTTTAGGAGCTTGTTCAGTGGGTAGATTTGGCTCTTGTATTTCATATGATATATCATTTCCCTTTGTTGCATCAATCATATCAACAGTTTTCCAATCTTGGGCACTAGATTATTCCTTTATGCTTCGTGTTTGTGCTGCTTCTAGGAGTTTGACCTCGGTTTTGGGACACTTCCCAGCATTATATAAAATGAATGAATCCATATCGAAATGCATAGAATAGATGGGGAAGTTTTGGGGTTTTTCTTGACTGCTAACCACATATTTCATTAATGTTTCACGGTATAATCTCTTTGGCTGTCCAAAGACTGAAATAGTGGCATAGGACATGTCTAGCTGCAAAGATCCTTGGAGTTTTGCACCCCAAGATCTGGATAAAAGCATACCATACTTAGGTGGAATGTTAGCCACCACCACATCCATCAAGATTGTTTTAGCTGGATATTGGACTAAAGATACACAAAGGTCTTTGATTAGGCCAAGACACCTGACCTCGCTGGAATCAAATGAGAACAAGTCTTTGTAGGGCCTTGTGATGTCTAGATCTAAACTCTCCATCACCGATTTAGCCATTAGGTTATGGGAAGCTCCAGAATCAAACATAGCATTATGTAGCACTTTGTCATGAATATTTAAGCTTACATAGAATGGAGGAACCCCTCCATCTACTGTTTTACCGTTGAATTCAGGACCAAAAATCAGTTCTGGTTGATCATCTAGAACGTTGACTGCATCCCTGTTCTCTGGTATCTGCAGTGACCTATTGATTTGCTATCTGTAAACATCATGTTTGGCCAATTCAGAGAGAGGAATAACTATTTTTAGCTTACCTATTTCTGTTTCTAAGCTAAAAGGTTTTTCTCTCTGCATTTTTGTGTTGTGGACAGCAAACTTTTCCTTTTCAACTCGATTTTCAGTAATCTTCTCTTGATTATGAGTGTTGTTTTGAGGTACATCTGATTTGAAATTATTTTCAGGAGGGTAATTCAATTTTTCTTTTGATGAATGGGATGTGTATGGCTGATTTTTTAAAGGCTGTAAGTCTGATATGTCTTCCATAGTGACTTCCTTTGGGTCTGGGTCTATTTTAGCGGAGGGTTCTATCAGGACAACTTTATCCTTTGTTTTCTTTGGCTGCTTGGTATCCTTCAGTTTGGTAGGTTCAGGCACATCTATGGTTCTATTTCTTAATTTTTACTATTTATGAACCTCATAGACTGTTGCATCATAGCCTTCCCTAAAATGAAATGACTCCGAATTTGGTTTGAAATTGATTGAAATTGTGTGCCTCTTGATCATCTTGTGTTAGAAAAATTTGTTTCTCACTGTTTAACCCCATTAGGTTGATTTGGGTGTCCTCTATTGGTTCACTAGATGTTGAGGCTTTGGCATAGTTCTCTTGAAATGGAGGTCTGATGTTCTGGTCAAGGCCAACCCTTCCAACATTTGGATTTTGATTTTTTCTAAAGTTTGGGTTTCTTGGAGTGTTACTTGATTGACCTTCCCATGATGATTCCTTTCAATAGTTTCCACCCTATCTCCAAGTCTGTCCAAACCTTTGATGATTGCATCAAGTTTTTGTTCAAATGCTGAGGGATCTTCTTTGAAAGTAGTTCTTCTTTCAACTCTTGCCCGATTTCGTTTATCAATCAGGTTTGCCTCCACACTAACAACTATATTTTGCATTTCTGTTAGGCTTGGAGGGGCTCTTTCCCTCAGTTGGTATGCCATGTCAGAATCAAATCTATCAGGGAATTTGATCAAAGCTAAATCAGGTGGAGGTCTAAGGTTTTGAGGGATAGCATTATGAACATTGTTGAACCTGGCACAATAGTCTTGGACGGTTTCTTGTGGGCCTCTTTTCAAATTGTCATATTCTGTCAATATGTGTAAAGGGTCTTTCTTCTTTTCCCATCTATTTTGGAAGGATTGATAGAGAGCTTCTGAATCAGCTATAGAATTTGCAGAAAGTGCTCTAAACCAAATCCTTACATCAGCCGTTAGACTTTGGACAAAAATCATCATTCTCACATCATCATCATCTATTTCATAATTCTCAAAATAATCTTGCATTTTCTTAGCGTGTTACTGGGCTGTGTAAGAGCCAGTACCATCAAAATATGTGATTTTGCTTTGATAATCCTGAGGCATAGCCCCTGGATTTCTAGGGAACTGAAGAGGAGCATACCGGTTTGCCATATTGACAGGGATAAATGGGGCAACAGGAAGAAATGGGACAGTTGAAACAACAGGGACTAGAGTGGAAATATATGCGGTGGATGGAGGTGTGGAGAAGGTGCTTTGAGAGGTGGATGAAGGACTAGGAGAAGCAGCAATAATGTGAGGACAGACTGATGCTTTAGTAGGAGTTAGGATATAGTTCTGTTGATCTGTTTGAAGGTTTAAATCAGCAGATTTTTCTATTTCTTCTTATTTCCTAAGGGTCTTAGAGATCAAGTTAGGATTTTCAAAAACAGCTGGAGGATCTGGGTCAGGGTTTGACCTGGTGTAACGAGCTTTCTCCTTTGGAGCCAACTTATGAATTTGTTTTTGGTATTTTCTGGAAATGTTTTAAAATCACAGTTTTTTCACAATATTCTACAAGAATTTCTTTGAAATATAGGAGGCTTTAGGCTTTCCTTTGAATATGTTGAAACGGAGGAAACTGAGCAAATCTTTGGAACAACTATTTAAAGCCTAAAACTATACTGGAGATTGACTGAAGCAGCTTTTATTTACTCCTGTAAATGCGAAGCAAAGATAGTTTCAAAGGATACCTGGCTAACTTCAGGCTCCATCTATAGCTTTAGAAAATAGACAGCAGTTACAAACATTCATTCAGAAAGTTCCCCAGCAGAGTCGCCAATGATGTTATCACTCAGGTTGTTCCTTGCCTTATGAAGCGAATACGGCCGAGGTAACCACTAACCAATCTTTTAGCTGCAGGTTCTAGCCTACCTGCAACCAGAGAGGGCTCTCTCTTTGTAATTTAGAATTGTTTTGAAGTGTTTTAGGCTAGTTATGATGTACAGGGTTTTGTTTTAAGTTTGTTGGATGGTGATTTCTGGCAGAGCTGGGATGCAAGTCCAAAACAGTCTATACTATTGGGCAATGGAGTCAATGATGGTGTACAGCTGAAAGTGTTTCTTGGGTAAATGGTAATGCTACAGAGCAAGATAGGTAGTTTTGGAACAATTTTCAAATCTGGAAATTGATGGAATGAAGTCAAGGAATGAAAGGCAATCAAGAATCTTTCATTATGTTGGCAGAGGGAAAGTGCATGAATATTATCAAGGAGCAATGAAGAATTCCTAGGTAATATTCAAAGTGAAAGAATTAGTGCAAACATGAGAAACTAAGAATTCATATTTATGACTAATTCTGAAGAAAACCTAATTAATAGCAGAGATTGAACACAGGGTGCATTTGAAAAAATCTTGTGCTATTCTTCTTCTCTGTTACCAAATTTATGGAACATATGCGAAATTTGCAAACACAAAAAACATAAAACACAGTTTAGAATAACTTATTGATCCATAGAATGACACAGGAATTCTGTAGCAGGTACAAAAACATCAAATCCACATCCAGACGGTCAGCGATAGTGAACTTCAACATCCTTTGTATTAAAATAGTCTCAGAATTTACAGTGTAGCCTAGAGAGAAAATCACCAACCCCAGATACATATTATGGGGAGGTATTTATACAAACATGGAGATACAAAATATCGTGAAGATAAGTTCTGAAGTCATAACTTCCTTTACCAACTCTTAGGAAGAAGTAAATGAGGGAAATAAATGCTACGGTAAATGTAATGTGTTGGCTGTCCAATTTGTCAAAGGTATTTTGACTTTCTGGGCTGAGTGAGTCGGTTGGTTGCTGCGCATTCATTCTGCGTTTGCTGCCTTGATGTTGCTATGTTGTTGTCTTGCTGTCCTAGCCTCATCATCAGTGTTAGTTTTCACTAACGAGCTGTAGTCACCATTCAATTTCTGCTTTTTGATGTTCTCTTCCCTTTGACAGGTGGACCATGCCTCTGTATTTGTTGAACTATAGCTGACCAAGAGAAAATAAAAACAAAGTTACCTGAGCAATATCTCCATCATTCCTTTCCACCAATCCTCTGTAGGCAACTGATGCCTTTGTATCATTATCAGTGTTTCATCAGCTTCGGTGTATCTATAAAAGTTGGGCTGGACTTCAAAAAGGTGGTTTATCTCATGTTCAATGTAGAACATATTTTCTAGTTTTTCATAGAGACTCTGTCCAAAGGGAGGCCCTGTTTCTTCTGAGGTGCTTGAGGATGCTATAATTTGATTGGAGGCATAGTTATTTACCCTGTGGGCATATTGCTCATGTGATAGTAGTCTCCTAGCACTGGTTAATAAACTGGGCAGCCCTTTGCTCTGCAATATTGCAAACTTGATTTTGAAATCATTTATCTCTACCTGCATTTCTTGGCATTTTCTTTCCAGAGTCTGCACAAAATTCCTTAGGGTCAGCACCCTTTTCACTAGTAAGATGGTATCTGTCCTATTCCTGATACCTATTGCTACCAACTGCTCTTTGGTATGAGTGTTCAGAAATTGAATCATTCTATTGGCTTAATCAGGCATATTCCCTAGTGATGCTCTAGCCTTTTGAGTTTCGAATTGAGCTAAGCCTATCAATTCCATTTGCTCATGTATAGTTTCAATTGATTGCCATTGGTCAGTAATGGATTGGCCAATTTTGGCCCACAAAATTTTCTTGGCTTCAGCTAGAGTCTTATCAAGGGTAAGCTCCTTTTCCAGCTCCTTTATTCTTTTCTCAAATGTTTTTACTTCCCTCGTCTTCTCTGTTACATCCATCTTTGATTTGTCATATCTTACCTCAATTTTGGCCAGCTTTTCTTTGGCCTCTTTCAATTTTGCCATCTGTACTTCTAGGGCCTTTATTTCTTTCATCATCTCCTCCATACTCAAGTTGGCCTCTTGCTCTGTTGTTGATGTAGTTGTTGCTGAAACTGTTGCTGAAGTTGAGGTAGCTACTATTGATGTTGGATCAGAAGGAGGGGCTGCTGTGGTGACCGTAGGAGGTGCAACTGTAAGAATGTGAATTGTTTGAACTGGCTGAGAGGCCAACTCTCCCTGTCTCCCTTGTAGTGATGCCTCCAAGGCACCCTCTGTTTCTATCAATCTTTTATGCACCCTCATAAGCAAAATAACCACATCCTCCTCTTCTTTTTGTTGTGCTACCTCTGTAGTTTGAGGATGTATTGTAGCTGGCAGCCTGAGTTGTCTTCTGAGGGCTGCTATGTCTTCTTATTTCTTTTTTATCAAGGCCTGAATGCCCTTAGGATCCTTGGGATCATGTCCCAATTCTATAATAATCTCCTCCAAGGATTTGATTCTATTATCCTTAGCCATTGAGGAGGCCTTCTCCAATTCTAGTTGGGCAGAAGTATTGTGCAATGAATTTTGCAATCTATGAGCCAATAATGTTTTGTCTGCCAAGGTAGAATATACCATTTCGCCAGTTTGTTTTTGTAAATCAATCTGGTCCATTGGATGGATGTCTTTGGAGAGAACTTCCAGATTGGTTCTGATATAGTCAGCAGCTGATTGTGGTTGCTGCATTGTAGGTCTGAAATGACTTAGTGTCATTTTCCCTTCCTGGATATCATAGGCTGCCATTAGCCTTTGTTGATTAGTGGGAGCCATTCTTAGCAATTGGTTATAGAGCTGGAACCTTACTGGCTCATTTCTGGCCTTGATATCAGTGAATTCCTTCTTGATGTCAGAGCCCGGTCTGCTCTGTTGCCTGGTGGATGTAACCTCCACACCTTGTTGTCTCTCTTGCTCTGGCTGAAAGGAGCTAGCTGATGTTTCCATGCTTGGGGGAACTTGCTGCTCAGTTGGCCCCTCTGGCAATTCTTCTTCTGAATAAGGATTTAATCTTTGTCTCTTTTCTCCTTGCTGATCTGTAGATGCCCCTGTGGGTGTCTCTTCCTACCTATCCCTTTTCTTGGCCCTTTCCTCATTATGAGGAGTCTGTAACACAGGGATTTCGGTCACCTTTGCTTGTGTTGAAGGGTGTTTCCCTTGACTTCGTTCATCTGTTGAAACTGGTTGGTCTGCCATTGTCTCTTGCTGCTCGGAATGCTGTACCTACTACTCTGACTTCTGCACCTCTTTTCCTTTAGATGTCTCTGCTGGTTGAGCACTTTCTTGGGCAGGCTCTTTGGAAGTCGTGGCAGATGATGTGCCCACTCCAAGATGTCGAGGCAATGTGCAAAACACCTATCCAAAAGATTCCACGTCAACTAATTTTTCAAGGTCTTTGACTACTTTTTCTGTTATCTCTTCCTTAGTAAGCTCTTCCACTAGTGTGCCCTCTACCTGTTATAGACATTTTTGTGCCTTACAGCATTGAGCATGAAATGTCCATAGTCCAAGGGATCCAAAGTCCCTAAAAGAGTTGTTCCTGCCCCTAAAGGAACAAGGTCAACCAATGACAGCTTCTCCCAGAAGTTCTCCACCAAAAAACACTCAGAAACAGTCAATTCAGGATCAATTCAGATGCTCTACTAGCTGCCTGCGTTGCAATGCACCCCAGTACACTAGCTAGGTGCGTTGCAACGCACCTAAATGCACTACCAGGGTGCGCTGAGCGAGAAATGCCAAATGGCAGTGTCATTCCGCGAGGTGTACAGACACTGGAAGCTTCCAGAATCTTCCTCAATGACACTTGCCTCAATGAATTCGACTAGTGATGAGTAAGAGGCTCTTAACCTCCAAGTGGAAGCAAGAACTGACAGAGAGAAGCCACAAGTCAAAACATAAGCTGACTCATCCTCTCTGCTTACATCTATATATGGATCTCTCACCCAGAGATTCAGGAGGCTGGAATTTTGTACTTTGCAGAGAATTGCTGTTGGTTTGAGATTGAGATTAGTATTGGGTGATTTATGCTTTGTTGGAGGAGAGGAAGGGATTCCTTTGCTGGGAGGTAGATGCTGGATCAGGACTCACTTGGTTGTATCTCCTCTTGGATTTTATTATCATATCAATAAAACTATTTGAGTTTCTCCTATATGCTTGTATACCAATGATGTTTTGTTATATTTGCATGTTTAGTTTAATCTGATCCTAAACTAGTTATGAATGTAAATCTATGTCTTTTGTGTAGTTTTCTTCTCTTGTGATCTTGCAGGAACTTGGTGAAGCTGGATCAGTGAAGGAGCAAGCAGCAGGAAGCGAACAAAGGAGAGAGCGATTGGATCGACAAACTAGCGGAAGACACTGGTTAGTTACATCCTTCTTCTCCATTTACATTTCATAAAGAAGAATACGAAGATAGTTTTCCTTGTTTGTTGCTAAGGCACTATCACACCTTAGAGTGGGATAGGGGCATTCCGAATGGATACTTTTCCCAACAACAAATTGGCGACTCCGCTGGGGATCGTATCTAGTTAGTTTATTTGTGTTTCCATTGATTGTTTGTTTCATAAACACAAGAAGAAGCAATCGAAAAGCATTTGCCATTATCAAATGCGAAGTAGCTGCTACTTCAATCCTTTCACTAGGATTTGTTTATGATCTGAACAGCTGATCCACAAATGCTCTAACAGCCCTTTGTGATAGATCTTAGTCCTCCTTTAAATCATCCCTCTAATTGTACCTAATTGATAGCTTTTATCCGGCCAAAAACCGTAGATTAAACTGCAAACCGTAACCCAGAACCCAGAAACAACTCTCGTTTCTGCTTCAGCGCAGACTCTGTGAAGAGGTTCTGCATTTCAACGCAGGTCCCGAGAGGGTTACCTACGCTGAAGTTCAGTTTCTCTGTGCTGAGGGTGCGCTGATCAGCTTTGGCCTTGTGCAGCTGTGGTTCCCTGCTTCCTTTTGCTCAGTTTTATCTCTGTTTTTTGCAGCCTGTTATCAGTGTGTGTACCTATCTGAAACCCCTTTTCTTTGCCTCAATTCCACCTCAGTTGTACAAAGAAACTGTATTTTTTCTTTGTGTATTTGTTACATCATTTGCAGTTTCCCATTACAAAAGTAAACTAGTCATACTGTCGCCCATAGATCTAGACCTGTCGTAAGTGTCGTTTTGATCTTAGGAGTGAGTTTGTTTGCTGTTCACAGTTGATTACGCTTTTACTTTTGTCTTTTGGTTTGAATTTATGCATTTCTAGTGTCGAAACAAGTAAATCATAAAGTGTCGTAATCGTATTTTTGATTTCGAAAAGGAAACTTGTTTGTGTGTTCACTTGAAATCGAATTCAAATTTGTACAACAGCTTTCTTTTTAGGCATCAATATTAAGAAAGTGAAAACAAATACATACATATGTGCATTTTCATTTTGACAGTTTGTATGTTGATTTAGGAAAAGTTCATTTACAGTGTGCTCTATGCTCTTTGAGAAACGATGGTGTCTTTCTTTTCCCCTTGTAGCTAGGATTTTCATTGTTGAAAAGATATAAAAGCTTGCTTATCATCTTTAGACTGCATTTAGGAATTGTATCATACATCTCGTGGTGATCCAAAAAGGAAAACTTCTAAGAAAGATCAACCTAAAATAAATTGAATGAACTTAACAACGCTTTGTAACTTAATGCACAACATAGAGGTCTAGGCTAGAGACGTGTTCCGGCATCGTAAAACCTGGTCACTGGTCGCCTCACTGATGGTTGGGTGATTCCTCCTGAGAGACGATAAGTGCCAGTACGGATTGTGCTCCCACGTACCGTCGAGTATATATTGGGAGACCCCTATAGGCATAAAACCTTTATCCATAGGAAGCCGTGTCGGCCGCCCTACTGATCGCAATGCACTGAACACAGCATTCGGGAAGATTGACCGCCCGTACCTTAAAAAGTATTCTGCGGTTTTGTGAAAAGTTTGGCACACCCTCTACCTAGAACTCCAGAGCAGTCCCTTTCGTTCCTTTTCAGACTCCTTAACGGAAAAGGTCCATCTGAGCACTTGTCACTTCAGGCTCATTAAAAATCGAAGGAGACTAGAGTCATCTTTTGCTTTTTCTCGACTCTTTAAAATTGAAAAAGCAAGTTGTGTCTAAGCGTCGTTAAAATTTATTTTAAATGGAATAATCACCCCTTTTTCCTGCGTTGATCTTTAGGTTGAGAAAATGGAGCCTACCAACCAAGGAATTCCCCTTGGTGGAAATCCTAGTCCCTTCTCCTCTTGGGGAGATGTTGGTGCGCCCCATATGGCCACATTGTTGCTTCCAGGACTGACAATTGGCCTTTTGGTCTGGCTTTTCTCAACCAATGTCGTTCAGAACAACACCATTCTTGAACAGTTGAATCAGCAGTTAGACGAATCCAGAATTTCCCACCAACCTTCTACTTCCTCTAATTCTTCCTCTCTTCCTTCCTCTTCGCGTAACGGGACTGGTAAAGCTAAAAACCAAGTTCCTAAGGAGAAGAAGGAAAAGAGGAAGAAAGAGAAAAAGAAGAAGGAGCCAAAGGCAAATAAGGGAAAACAAGTATCGTCTAATGAAAATCCACACACAGCACTGACCAGGCCTAAATCGCCATGTGTCATTTGCAAGGGAGACCACTTTCATAGAGATTGTCCTTGCATCCCTCGGATACTAAGGGACTGGTCTCCCCGTTTGCACAATCCGGTGTCATCAACCTCTGATAGCCATGTTGAATGTACACCGTCAACTAGCGGAAGTGAAGTCCCAGGACAAAAAGGGAGGACTAGACCTCCCTGTAGACTGTGCGAAGGCAACCATGCCCTCCACCGTTGTCCCTTCTTAGACGAAGCTAGAAGAGTTTTGGAAGATCGTCCGGTTTCACCATTACGACTTCCTCCTGGATATAAAAAACTCTTGCCGAGTCCTTCGTTAGTTGAGAATCTAGCTGGCCCGCTCAAGTGGTCAGCTGAAGCATCTATCATTGAAGATAAACCAACTGAATCCATACCAGACGAGAGTCAAAAGGTCGAGGCGGCAGTTGACCCGGTCTTGCCTTCAGAGGTATTATCTTCGAATGATACATTCACTGAAGAGGATAAGGATGACACCATCCAAATTCTCTTCATCAACACAGACTCCGACGAACACGGGGGCAATCCACCCATTCCTTTATCGTAGGAAGGAAGTTCGTCAGAGCGATACCGGCCGTCTACTCGGTCCCACCACCAAGCAACCTAGTTGTATCCTTCGACTGGAACCAACTAGGCAGACCCCGTTTGCCAGCAAGCATACCATTCTGAATTATCGTTCAAATATACAGAATGGTAATGGCTGGCACCATCATTGATGAGGGGGCATCTATGAGTATCCTTTCCTCTATTGCTTGGAAAGCGCTTGGTTCGCCATCGCTTTTGCCTGAGATGAGAAATCTGACAGGCTTCGATAAAGGAACCAGTCGACCTTTAGGGATCCTCCCCAATGTGCCCATAACATTGAAAGGGAAGACCGTTCAAATGAACGTGATGGTCGTTCAAGGACCCTTGGATTATAACCTACTCCTTGGACGAGACTATATATATTGCATGGGAGCCATCGTCTCCTCACTCTTTAGAGTAATGTGTTTTCCGCACGAAGGAAGAGTGGTCAAGCTCATGGACCGGCTTTCATTTCCCGGATCACGCATTGCAAATAGTCATATACCATCCCTAAATGGTCTCTTCATGCAAGAAATGTCTCAACCCACGGTCCGTCCTCCCGATGAGCGCGAGTAATTCGGGAGGATATGACTGGAACCCAGGGGGCATGCATCTTGGTCTGCTTCGGCAGGAAAACTTCGGGTATAGAGTAGGTTTCCGCAGGAGAATATGACTAGTCCGTACCTCGTTCGTGATTGGAAGAGGGGTTGTTCTAGAATAAGATTATTTTGTCAAAGTTATGTGTTTGGCACTCGTTGTCACTCACCTTTGTTTGCTTCGGTAGGCATCGCCGAAGAAATGTTTTGTTTGCTGCGCAAATGAGACAATCTTTGGATAACCTGAAAGAGGTAGGCCTTTCCTGGTAGAACAAATGTTTTATCTGCAAATTGAGGGGTAACCTTGAAATCGTACTTTATGCCTGGGGGCATGCAAACCTTTTGGAGTGCAAGCAAAGAGCGGTTATTTATCTGTTTTTTGGGTTAGTCGTTTCCTAACTTGCATAAAGAAAGGATTCCAGGAGCAAAGCTTTGTAAGGCACAAGCTCCATAAAAAATGGCATCTTAAATGAGACATTCTTATCATATGACTGGATTAATCGAGCAGTTTTAGCACATAGTTCATGCTCGTTAAAAAATAAACATAAGATCGAGCAGTTTTAGCACATAGTTCATGCTCGTTAAAAAATAAACATAAGATCGAGCAGTGTTTTTCCACGTTTAAGCTCGTTAAAAAATGAACTACCCTCCGGTAAATAACCACTGTGAATGTAACATTATCAGCCATTAAATCCTTGGTCGTGTTTGCACCGTCACCTCCACTTTTCCATTGGCTGATCATTCACCTCCATTTGATTGTTTACCAATTTTGAGGAACAGCTGCGAAGAGTGATTTCACTAGCCATCCTTGTGACACTGCCGTGATTGGAAAATTTCAACCCTTACCTGGAATCAGCTGCTACCCATTTTATCACTCGTTCCTCAAAAGACGAGTCTTCTTTAAGCTCTTTTCATCTGACTCGTAAAATATGAAAAGATTGCCGAGTTTTGGCCTTCCAGCTCGTTAAAGCGACCGGAAGTGCTATCCCTCCTCTAGATTTTAATCTTTTTGGACCTGAGGGATTATTGCACAAAAAGATCGAGCGCTTGTTTTGTTCGGCTCGTTAAAACTATCGAAAATTCATCCCTTCTGTATTGTTTTATACTTTTTCGGACTTAAGGGATTAGATGACGAAAAAGGAACTTTGGAGTTATCTTTACGTACCTTTTCAGACTCTCTAAAAATGAAAAGGACCGAGTTATCTTTGTCGTTAGACTCGTTAAAAAGATTAATAGCGACAAACTTGTCTTTAGATGAGAACGAGTTTCACTATCGCTAGGCTCGTTAAAACATAGCGATGGGTTTGCCCGAAGGGCAAATTATAGAACAAGCATATGTTATCCTCCTCAAGCTTGACAAAAATAAAGAGGTACTGGTCAGTAATGACTGGGGAAAAATTGGGAAGAAACTCAAAGAACTTTTATTGGTAGCAAGTCGCTCTTGAACATGACACTTCCGCTCTGTGCCTAAGTCGGGTTGGGTTGTTTCATTCACTGGTCACATCACCATGGTCTTGCCATACCATCCATCTTTGGGGTAAATGATACCAATCCATCACATAAGTGTCGCCGATATGTTCAAGAGAAGTCAACCGTGTCCCATCCACTACCATACATTATCCTTCATTCTTTCATGACCGCCACCCTGAACCATATATCATCAGATCGTTTTCACTTCCATCAAAATCATTTGCTCCGTTCTGTGTCACTGATGTGGGATACATCAAGGCCCTCCTTTGATGGATTTCTTCTTGTAAACATCAGCTCATTATCCAAGAAGTTGATCTAGGAACACCCCCTTCAGTACTTTGAAGCTTGCATGCCTCAATGGCAAGTTTCTCACTTCCGGCGACAGGTATACATCAATGACCTTCGACCGAAAGATTTTGTGTGGTGTTCGACGTCAAGTCCTTTATTCACACCACGTGAATTGTACTACAGTACCTTGAGGGTCATTATCATTATCGGTGATTCCTCTCGCGCTTGTTAACAGTTTACATCATTGACTGGTAGTCAAGCGATGTCTTTCCATGTTCGACTTCAAAACATTTCTCACATGGATCGACTTGTACTTAGAGTGAAGATCAGAAGAGTTTGAAGACCTCGGATCTAGTTTCATCCATCCAGGCTGCGATATATATTCAGGAAAGATAAAGACATTGACATGTACAGCATTGCAGCAGATAATCATCCTACCAAAAGGATGATGATTTCATCAAAATCATCAGTCTACCATCAGACGATTGTCTGTTCTATGTACAGAAAAATGAATTTATAAAGCTGAGCATGGGAATGCCCGCCTCAGCTGGATCATGAAAACAGTATGAAAAATAATGTGTTGTATTGTATCTTATTACAGGTCTCCTCCCAGCATTGGAAGAACTTCGGATCCTCCTAATAAAGCATTTCACCCGATAAACGACCTCATACTTTAGGGGGCAACTGTTATAGACATTTTTGTGCCTTACAGCATTGAGCATGAAATGTCCATAATCCAAGGGATCCAAAGTCCCTAAAAGAGTTGTTCCTACCCCTAAAGGAACAAGGTCAACCAATGACAGCTTCTCCCATAAGTTCTCCACCAAAAAACACTCAAAAACAGTCAATTCAGGATCAATTCAGATGCTCTACTAGCTGCCTGCGTTGCAATGCACCCCAGTGTACAGACACTGGAAGCTTCCAGAATCTTCCTCAATGACACTTGCCTCAATGAATTCGACTAGTGATGAGTAAGAGGCTCTTAACCTCCAAGTGGAAGCAAGAACTGACAGAGAGAAGCCACAAGTCAAAACATAAGCTGACTCATCCTCTCTACTTACATCTATATATGGATCTCTCACCCAGAGATTCAGGAGGCTGGAATTTTGTACTTTGCAGAGAATTACTGTTGGTTTGAGATTGAGATTAGTATTGGGTGATTTATGCTTTGTTGGAGGAGAGGAAGGGATTCCTTTGCTGGGAGGTAGATGCTGGATCGGGACTCACTTGGTTGTATCTCCTCTTGGATTTTATTATCATATCAATAAAACTATTTGAGTTTCTCCTATATGCTTGTATACCAATGATGTTTTGTTATATTTGCATGTTTAGTTTAATCTGATCCTAAACTAGTTATGAATGTAAATCTATGTCTTTTGTGTAGTTTTCTTCTCTTGTGATCTTGCAGGAACTTGGTGAAGCTAGACCAGTGAAGGAGCAAGCAGCGGGAAGCGAACAAAGGAGAGAGCGATTGGATCGACAAACTAGCGGAAGACACCGGTTAGTTACATCCTTCTTCTCCATTTACATTTCATAAAGAAGAATACGAAGATAGTTTTCCTTGTTTGTTGCTAAGGCACTATCACACCTTAGAGTGGGATAGGGGCATTCCGAATGGATACTTTTCCCAACAACACTACCCATTCTTGTTGATTGGCATATTGTTCAATTTCAAAGATTCTATGGTGCAAATATCCTGTGAGCTTGTTTTTAACTCTTCTAAAGCTTATGAAATGTTCAAGGTCATATGGTGACTGTTAACACCCAGGTTGTTCCCTATGACTCCCAAGGGAATACGGCCGGGGTAACCACTAACCAATCTTTGGATCACTGTTCCTAGCCAAACTGTGATCAGAGAGGGCTCTCTCTTTATGATTTGCAACTGTTTGTAATAGGGTTTTAGGCTAGCTATTATGTACTGATTTTTTTTGTTTATGTTTTGGTTGATGAAACTCCTTTTAGGTTCTAGTGAAGTAGTTTTCTGAGAGATTGAGTACCATTGGGCAATGGAGTCTGTGGCTATATGTGTTTGAAACTTTGAGATGAAAGATGGAACTTACAGGGCCATTTGAGTGATTAATAGAACAGGTTTTTGATTAAATTACTGGAAACAGGTAATACAAACAGTGAAAGCATTTAAGAATTTTCACTTGTTATCTATATGTTCCCAACAGACAGCTTTGAGAGGAGAAAACAGAGGTCTTAGGGGGAAAATTCAATCCCTGAGAATGACTGTCACAGTAAAAACACAGTTTTGAAATGCAGCAATTAAGAATTACAATTCTGTCACTGTATCTGAGGAAAACATGTATAATAGCTCAGTTTGAGTCCAGGGTAAACATTGTTAAATCCTGGGACTATCCTTTCACCTTGCTATCAAGTGTAAAAACATTTGAACAACAAAAGAGAACAAAAGACTCAAAAACACATAACAAAGAGATTTGAGAATACTTGCTGTTTTATGCAACACCCTGGAATCCTGTAACATTCATCTTTCACCACAATACATCAAAGAACACCAAGCCTTGGAAATTCCATTCTTCCTTTGTATTAATTCTCTGAAAATATTACAATGAGCTAGAGCTTTTCCAAAGAAAATAACAACAACCCTTTTTCACTGCTGTGAAGGGTGAATATATACTTGCGGTTATTTACAAAATATCTGAGTCCTGAGTTATCTCAGATTTTACTTTCTTACCAACTACTTAAGATGTTATGGCCAAAATTTAATGCAGCATTGACTACAGAGTACAGGCATTTTAATGCTCTGTCAGAAGATATTTTAGCCTTTGGAGACAGCTAAGTCGGTCGAGATTTTCTGAGTAAATGCTGGAAAATCTGTCTTCAATGCTTTGTACGCTGTGTCTTGGACTTGTCACCTGTGATTGTGACTGTTGCTTGTGGTGAGTCAATGGTCCTGCTGAGTTGGCTCAGCCTCTGCCTCTTCCCTGTAGATATTTTCCTCAAAACTGTGCCTGCGCATGTGTGCTTATTTAGCTGTAGAAATAGCGCTACTGATTCTGGCCTGACAAAACTGTCTGTGTCAAATTTCTCCAGGCATCCTGTGTGGGCAGTTGGTGTGCTAAGATTGCCCCTAGAGTTTCATCTGCTTCTGTGAATTTGAAGAAGTTAGGTGGTGTATCAAACAGATGGTCAACTTCATTCATGAGGAAAAACAGGTTCTCCACTCTGTCATACATACTCTGCCCGGTGGCTGGCCCTGGTTCTGCTGAAGTGCTGGGCGGTTGTGCAATCTCTGCTACTGCCTGGGCATCAATTCTCTTGTTGTAATTCTCTAGGGTGAGCAGTCTTCCTACACTGCTTAAAATGCTGGGGAGGCCTCTGTTCTGTAGTGCCACGAATTTCTCCAGGAATCTGTTGATTTCAGTTTGCATATCCTGTGTCCTCCTCTCCAGTGTTCCAACCAAGTTCCTCAATGTAATGACTCTTTTGGCTACAGCAATTGTTTCTGTCCTGTTGGTGATTCCCATGACAGCTAATTGAGAGCTAGTCTTATAGTTCAGAGTATTGATTATCCTAGTAGCAGCTTCTGGCATGTGTCCAAGGCTCGCCCTGGCTCTCTGTATTTCTTTGTTTGCTTTAGTGATGAGCACCATTTGCTCATCCATGGTCTCAATATATTGCCACTGTTTGGCAATGGACCTTCCAATGTTGCTCCATAGCACTGCTTTCATTTCAGCTGTCACCTTTTCTAGTGCAAGCTCCTTCTCTAGTTCAGCAATTCTTCTCTTAAGAGCTTTTACCTCTCTGTCCTTGGCTGCCTCATTCTGTTTGCTCTTGTCAAACCTTTCATTTACCTTAGTCAAGGTTTTCTTAAGCTCATCCAGCTCTTTGATTTGAGATTCCATGGCTTGGATCTCAGCTTGCAGCTTTTGCATGTCTAAGCTAGCAGCCTGTTCTGATGTTGTAGTTGTTGCTGCTGTGGATGGTGCTGTAGCTTCTGTTTGCTGAGGAGGAGGAGTAGTCTTTGGAGGGATTTCCTCAAGATTTATTATGACAGGAGGAGGCTGGGAGGGTTGGCCCTCTTCTCTTTGCTTCAGTGTTTCCTGTAGTGCTGCCTTTGCAGCTTCAGTTTGTCCTAGCTGGTCCTGAGTCCTGACCAGCTCTTTGTATAAGGACACCAGCAGATCTGTAGCATCTTTCTCTTGCCTTTGCTGGGCAACTTCATCTGTCTGTGGGTGGATGGTGGCCGGGAGTTTGATTTTCTTTCTTAGGGCTGCCATGTCTGCATCCCTTATCTTCAGGAGCTCTTGGATGCCTTTGACATCTTTAGGATCATGCCCTATCTCTATAATTACCTCTTCCAAGGACTTGATCCTATTGTCCTTGGCTTGTGATGAAGCTCTTTCTAACTCCAGCTGAGAAGCTGTGTTGTCCAGGCTGCTCTTTAATTTATAATTCTCCAATGTCTCATCTGCCAGGGAGGCGTACACCATTTCACCAGTCTGCTTATGTAGTTCAATCTTGTCCATGGGGTGTATGTCTTTGGCAAGAACCTCCATGTTGGTTCTTAGATAGTCTGAGGTGGACTGAGGCTGCAAAGTTGTAGGCATGAAGTGGCTCATTATCATTTTGCCTTCGCTCACATCGAAAGCAGACATGAGTCTCTGCTGGTTGCTAGGAGCTAGGTTCAACAAGTGATCGTACAGCTGCACTTTTATTGGATCACTCCTCCTTTTTATGTCAATGAATTGCTGTTTTATACTTGACTGTCCTTTTCTTGTTTCACTGGAGGAGCTGACCTCTCCTCCCATTGTCATGTCATGTCCTCGCTGGGATGAGCTGGCCGAAAGTTCTCCACTGGGTGGGCCCATGCCCATGGCTTGCCTTACTGCTATGTCCTCCTCTTGGGAGTCATTCAGTCTCTGTCTCTTCTCACCCCTGATGAAAGATGAGGTGTGGGGGGTCTCTCTCTCTCTTTTCCTTGTCACATCCTCCTTTTGTGGTGTTTGGAGGACTGATGTGTCTATATTGGTGTCTGTCCTGGGAGGCACATTTGTTTGAGGCTGCTGCTCAGTATTGCCAGGTTGATCTGTCCCCTTTTCCTGCTGCAAGGGCTGTTCACTGGACTGTGCCTTTTCTTGTTGCTGCCCCAGTTCCTGCTGTTCCATTTCTTCTTGCTGCTGTAGCAAGGTGTCCACTTGTTCCTCTGTCAATACAGGTGGCTGTTCCACCTGTTTACCTTTGTCTTTGCTTGCTGCCTGGGATGTCTTCTCAGTGGTTTGCTGCTGTGCTGCTGAAGATCCAGCAGCTGTTCCACTTTGCTTTCTGTAGGAGTGGGGCACCTGTGCACAAGTTTCCAAGTCAGTTTCCTTTTGTACATTCCTGGCTTCTTTCTCAAGCAATTCTACCTCAGTGAGTTGTTCTATTAGTGTACCCTCTTCCCAATCTAGTGCATTGGCATACTTTTCTATTTCCGGTTGTCTTTTATGTGCATAGTTGCCCAGTCTGTATCTAATTCTCCTGAGGGAAATACTATGATTGGGGTCATAAGGAATCCACTCAAAACTGGTCTGCAATCTGAGGCCTTCCAGCATGCTGTGTGCCTCTTTCCATCCTTCCTCTTTCTTGTTATACAGGAAGGAACCTAGCTGACTTCTTACCTTCAATTGTGACTTCTTGTTTCTACTCTGAAAGTGAAGGTAATCTGAGTTCCCAAACTGCCTGAAATACTCCAGGGCAAAAAGCCTCATGGGGACATACCTTGGCAATCTAAATGGGTTCAATTCACAGCCATATATCCTAATGACTGTGTGGTTCTGGTAGAAGTACCAGTTGCCAATATTGTAGGATTTGTTCAGATGTAGAATCCTCCTCATTTCATCGGTTAATCTAGGAGGAGGAGTACCTTGCAGAACTGTTAGGGCCGGATGAACAAATAAATCAATGAACTCACAGTATGTATAGGGTGATACTGAGGTAAAATGAAACACAGAGGTCCAGAAAACAACTGATCTTGGGCTTCCTTGGGCATTGAGTGGCCTCAAAGGAACTGAGAAGGTAGCTGGCTGATAGAAAAGGAATAAATGATAGATATATGAGGAGTACCTGAACAGTCTCTCCCTTTTCAAATTCATGAACTGATCATGGATTTTCTCTGCTATGTAAGTTGCATAATCATACTGCACAGCTGGAGGCTTACCAGGGGCAAACATGGACAGCATTGCCATTATACTTTCATCTACATCTTCCAGCCCCCTGAACCCTAGGACATAGCTAATTAGGTCCACCAGCATTCTGCCCAACTCATTCAGACAATGGTACCCAATAGGAGGGGTTCTGACTGTTTCAGAGCCTGATATGACAAACAGTTGGTTGATTTTGATAATCTGGTCACTGGACAGCTTGATCCCTGTGTTAATCAGATTCTGCATGGACAGAGGGGTCAATTTCTTGGCTGTATTGAAGTGCAGCATCTGGTTTATGCTCTCTGGGGTGATCTGGAACAGGACTAGGCCTGTGGGGCTTATGACTGCCCTTTGGCTGGGGTCATAGCATTCCTGGCAGCTGTAAATGAGCTCTGGCATTGGATTGACTTGGGGAAGGTTGTATATGGGCAAATTTGACTCCCAAATCCCCAAGATATCTGCTCCACTGAGGTGCTGGGCTCTTAGTTCATTCAGCATTAACACATTATACTTGGTTCCCATGGGAAACCAATCCAGCATTTGGTAGTCCATGTCTCCCAGGGCTTTCCATGCTAGTTCTTGGTGAGGTGCATTGATGGGCTTAATGTTTAGTGCAATAGGGGTCTCCATAGCTGTTCAGGTTACCAAAATTGCAAATAGACAGGTGGAATGGTGAAAACACAGTCTGGAGACAGTCTTCTGTGGAAACAGTTGAGGTTTTGAGTATTCAAGGGGAATTCTCTCAGTAGCAATTGAAATACTACTGGAGTCTAGTGATAGAACCTCTCTGTGGTGTGACTGAACTCTCTAACAGGGTGAAATATGTCTATTAGCAATTCTGCCGGGAAAACGCAGAATTACAGAGGTTTAATGGGAATTGCAGGTTTTTAGGGCTCTGCCAGTGTTTCTTGGCCCTCACAGTGACAATGCTGGATGAATGAAGGGGAATGAACGGTGTAAATCTAGTCTTTATGGTTCTATTATCCCTGTGAGCAATTTTGAGCTTAATGAAGGTCGTATGGAGGGCGAAATGGTCTAAATACCTGTAATTCGACGAGCAGAGGTTGAAACACAGGTGCACAGGTGCTTTTTGAGGAGGTCGCCCGGGCTAATCGACTGGTTGGCGAAAATTCGAGCTCAAACGGTCAAGCAGAGCGCTCAGTAAAAAACACAGTGAAAATGGTAAAAACACGGGAAAATTTGGTAAATATGGGTCATTTTACCATTTGGCGCTTTTTTCTGCTGACGTCAGCATGACGTCATTGGTGGGTCATGGTGAGGTGACGTCAGCTGACGTCATCGGGCGACGTGGCAGTGGGCGACTGGTCAAAGGTGAGGCGAGGTGGAAGCCCAGTCAGCAGTGAGGTGGGCCAATAACATAAGCGGGTACGGGCAGGCAACGACGTGGCGGTGAATTAGCGGCGGGTAGGTGGCGGTTAACGTGCAACGGTCACGGTTAAGGCCTTAACCGTCGCAGTCTCCCGGGGCGGTTAAGGTACGGCGCGGAGGATGTCAGAGCGGGCTCCGAGATGGTTTAACGCCCGACGCGTGGAGGAGGCGTGACAAGGCGCAACGTCACTTCCCCGGAAGTTAACGTGCGGTCACGGGAGGCGCTCCGATATTGCTGTAGGCCGTCGGATCTGGTGGGCTTGATCCGACGGCTGGCGGAGGGGTAACATGCGCCTTTGATATTATGGGCGGAAAAATCAAAATTTGTGGGTTTTATGTGGGTTTTTTCAAATGTTTTGATTAAACCACAATGCGGTAGGATTGGGAAACGTGCCAGAGGCGGGCATTTGACCTTTGCAAAGGTTTTATAGGCAAAATGGGTTCGGAAAGTGGGTTTTAGCAATGCAGAGGTGATTTGAAGGCAAATTGTCTTGCAGCAAAAGGGAAATGGGTGGAATAGGTTCACCAAAGTGGCCAGATGCCATTTGGTCCCTTTTTGAAAAATACACGGCTATTATGCCTAGGGGAGGGAATATACATAAGATTTGGGGTTTTATACACCTTAGTGTTAATACTATTAGGGGTAGGGGTAAGATAAGGGATGTTATATAGTAGAATTAGGAGTTAATATGAATGAAGGAGGGGGATTTAGAAAGGGAGTGTTAGTGATGGAGTAGAGAGGGAAAGAGAAGAAGTTAGTGATGCTCTTTGCTGTAATTTCATGGAATTCACCACTTTGTTTGCTGATAGATCAATTGCCTTGGCAAGAGACCTATTGATACTTGTGTAATGGTGATCATATTCTTTCTGCAACCACAACTGCCTACCCAACTATTTTGCCTAGCATTTTTTGTTTCTTCTTGGAGGGGCACTTGAACTTGCAACCCTCAATTGCCTTTTCTTTTCTTTGGCTTTTTCCTCTTTTTCTCTATCTACTTCTACCCTTATGTCCTCCAAGGTCCCAGATTAAACTTTTGGGAACCTTTGCTTCTCTACCTGAGCTACTTGTCTGCCAAGATTAAGCTGTTTGGACAGACCTCTTTCTCTATTCTACAACTCAAAATTGAAACATGGCATGATCCAGATTAAACTGTTGAATCATCCACAAAAATTGAAATAAGGTCCTCAATACTTGAAACACTTACCCAGCTCTTGCTTTCTAGGAAATATGGGATCTTTGGGATACCAAAGCAGAGCATATTTGGCTTTTCTCTTGCCAATCATGAAATATGAAACCTATTACTATAGGTATCCAACAGTGGCTCCACATGGGGATGGTTTTTCTTTTGAAAGACCAAGAACAGCAGGTCAGATTGCCTTGTTGCTTGACTGCCCATCTTTGTCTTTAAAATCTGCTGCATATAATCTGTCAAAATAGTGTGCTTCTTTCTTGGAGAACCTCTGATTCTATCTGCCTGTTGCTGCTAGGTGCAGCATTTGGGAAAACCTCTTTATACAATTTAAATCACAAGAGAATATGTACAATTGCATATATACAATGAACCTCTGAATTTCTATCATAGTGAACAGTCAAAATAGTGCTTCAGCATCCTGCCATTGACAGGACCTTCATCCAGCTCAGTTATAGTCAAGCTTTTTAGGAAGTAGGTGTTATTACCTTGTACTGCTTGGACAGCAAATGGTCCTTTCCATAAAGAATCAAACTTCCCATGTTTTCCTTTCTCTTCTCTTCTTGCATCCCACTTTAAAACTTTGTCCCCACATTGAAATCTTCAGCTTTAGTTCTTCTGTCAAAGGCCTTTTTCAGTTTCTCTTGTAGTATCTGCACTCTGCTGAAAACTTGTTCTCTGGTCTGCTGTAGACAAATTATCTGGTTAATCCTTCTTTGCATGTCATTTGGCTCTGCTTGGCTTTCTTGTAGAAGTTTCATAACTGGCACTCCTAGTGATGAAGGAAATCTGGCCTCTAATCCATAGACTAACTCATATGGGCTGGTCCCAATTGATCTTTTGGTGGTTAATCTGTCTGCCCATAAAGCATTTACTAGTTTCTTATGCCAGTTCTTTTTGTTCTCTTCCAGCACTTTCTTTATGATGTTTATCAGGCTTTTGTTTGATGATTCAGCGAGACCATTTCCTTGAGGATAGTAAGCTGTAGAATGGCCCAAAGTAATGTGAAATTTATGGCAAAAGTTTACCATCTTCTTGGATCTGAAGGCAGCAGCATTGTCTGTTATTATCTTGTCTGGGCAGCCAAATCTAGCCAGTATATTGTTCTCCAAAAATTGAATGATTACTGAATCATTTGCTTGTCTGCATGGGGCAGCTTCAATCCACTTGGTGAAGTAGTCTGTTGCTGTTAGAATCCATCTGTGTTGTCCTGAAGATGAGGGGTGAATTTCTCCAATGAAATCCAAGCCCCATTGTTGAAAAGGTCTCTCTGTTGCAATGGGCCTCAAAGGGAGTGGCAGCAACTGTCTTTTGCCTTCAAACAGTTGGCACTTGTGGCATGATGTTGTGAATTTCTTCATATCTGAGAACATAGTGGGCCAGTAATAACCAGCCCTTAATATCTTGTCCACAGTGGACTTCCAGTACAAATGTCCACCACAGTCTCCAGCATGGAATTCTTGCATAATATTGTCAGTTTCACTCTCAAGAAGACAGTGCAGCAAAATACCTTCATGGTTTTTCCAGAGTAGATTCTCATCTATCACACAAAATTTAGATGTTTTCATTTTTAGGAACCTAGACTTAGTTCTGGACAGTCCTGGGGGAGCACACAGGTTTTGTAACACATAACAGATATCAGAGTACCATGGAGATTGTTCAAAGGCTACATTGATCTTTGGAGTCGCCAGCTCTGTTTCACTGTCCATTTGGTTGATATCTAAAGCTTGGAAATTTGCTTCTGTCATTAACTTGGCCAAACCTTGCCCTTTTATCAGCTTTGTAGGCTTTATTTCAATGTCAAATTCAAGTATGTTTGCAATCCATTTTCCTCTCCTTCCCTCTAAGTTTTCTTGTGTGAGAATGTCTTTGACAATAGGACTTGGTACATAAGCTACAACATGGGAGTAAAGGATGTAAATCCTAAAGTCTTTGATGGCTTTGATCAAGGCATAGGCTTGTTTCTCCATTATTTGGTACTTTAGGGGGGCATCCCTAAGAGCTCTGCTGAAAAAAGCAATGGGCTTTTCATTCCCTTGGTCATCTTTCTGTAATAAAACAGCAGCAATAGTGTGTTGGGAGGCAAAGGAGAAAATGATGAAGTCTCTGTCAAACTGAGGGTTAGTTAACACTGGGGTTTGAGTCAAGGCCAATTTTATACTTTCAAAAGCTTGTTTTGCTTCAACAGTCCATTTGACCTTTGAATCTTTCTTTAGCATATTGTTTAATAATCTGATTAACTCTGCTAAATTTGGGATAAACCTTCTCAAAAAGTTGATTTTTCCCAAGAATCCTTGCAGCTCTTTGACATTCCTTGGGTGAGGCATTTGTAGGATAGCTTGTATCCTATCTGGATCAATTCTTATGCCATCTTTCGAAATGATGTGTCCTAGAAGTTTCCCTTCTTCTAAGCCAAATAAAGACTTCTTGGGGTTTAAGGAAATACCATATTTCCTGCATGTTATGAAGATTTGTCTCAGATGTTTCAAGTGTTCTTGGTCAGATTTTGAAAAGGGTGTAAGATCATCTAAGTAAATGACCAAGAAATCATGAATTTCCTTTGCAAAAGCAATGTCCATTGCTCTCTGAAATGTTGCCCCTGCATTTTTCAATCCAAAGGGCATCTTCACATACTTGAAAGTACCCCATGGGGTAGTAAATGCAGTCTTGTCTTGATCATCAGGGTGTACCAGGATTTGATTGAAACCTGAGAAGCCATCCAACAATGATATTCTTGAGGCTCCTACTACTCTTTGAAGGATGTGGTCCATTTTGGGTAAGGGATAATTGTCTTTGAGTGACACTAGGTTCAAATTCCTTAAGTCTACACAAAGTCTAATCTCACCAGTTTTCTTTCTTGTAGGGACCAAATTTGAAATCCACTCAGAAAACCTGATTGGTGCTATGATCCCAGCTTTGAACATTTTTTGTAATTCCTTTTCAATGGAAGGAAGAAGCACAGGATTGATTCTTCTCAATTTCTGTTTGAATGGTTTTTGATCAGGCTTGAGGGGAATGGTGTGCTGGATAACAGAGGTATCATAAGACTTCAAGTCTTCATAACCCCAGGCAAAGACATCTTGGAACTCTTTAAAGAGATCAACATATTTGGGTTTTTGATCAGGGGGCAAAGCAGCAGATAGCTTTATTATTTTAGGCTTGTCAGTGGTACCAATGTTACATTCTTCAATTGTTGCATCTAATGGCTGCATCTTTGGTTTCCTGGGGACATCATTTGAGTCAAAAATGTCCTCTAGTGGGGTAAGGCCTGCTGGAAGAAGATTGTCTTTGAGTTGTATGATTTCATCTTCAGCGTTGCTCAGCTCTTCACAGTCAATTTGGTGAATTTGCTGAATGTTTTCTTTGTTGAAAATGGTTGGACTGAGTAGTTGTTTTGCTGTCCTAGGTGACATTGGGTGGGCAGACTGTTGAAACTGTAATTGTGATTGACTTGCTCCATCAACTGTTTGAGATTGACTTGCTGTCTCAAGGTCAATATTTAATCCTGTAAACTCTTGTTGCAAAGTTAAAAAGTTGTTTATTTGCCTATCATTCTCAAATACTTGCCACTCTTTGACATTGTTTGGAATAGAAGGCCTATATTTGACTTCTGCTGTGAAACAATTGTTGGGTTGTAGTGGGAATTTGAAGGTGCTGGCAAATGTTGCCAAGCTGTGAGCATGGAGATTGTGGCCCCTTGGAATCTTTGTGATAACAAACTCGGAGAAAGTTTCTAGTATTTCAATTACAGCAGACCTATAGGACCTTAATCTTTTGTCATTGGTGACAAAATCCCCTTTTACTTGTTGAATTACTAGATCAGAGTCCCCCATGATTGAGAGGCTATGTGCTTGTAATGATTTTGCAATCTTGAGGCCTAGTAGCAGAGCTTCATATTCTGCCATATTGTTAGTGCATTTAAAGTTCAATCTATAAGCCCGGCCTTGTGCACAGGCTTTCTCTTTGTTATGTATCCATACTCCAGCTCCTGCCCCTAACTTGTTAACTGAGCCATCAAACTCTAGGACCCACAGACTATCTTGCTGGTCAGGGGATCTTAAATTCTTTTCATGGGATGGCCATGTGAGCATGAGTTGAGGTTTCTTTTCCCATTTGTCTCCTAGGATAATTTCATCATTTGTTTGACAATTTTTGACAACTAAAGGAGGGTAAATGGGTACTGTTGGGCTGATTGAAATTTGGCAGGTGCCACTTGTTTGATCAATGTTTTGTTCTTGTATGGGTGTTTCGGTCTTAATGTCATTGCTTAAGGAGCTTGTGCTGTCATTAAAGAGGATGAAGGAGTCTATGTCCGAATGGACAGCATATATTGGAAAATTTTGAGGCTTTTCTTCACTGCTGACCATATATTTCATGAGTGTTTCCCTATAAAGTCTCTTGGGTTGTCCAAAGACAGAGATGGTTGCATATGACATGTCTAATTGCAGGGAGCCTTGGAGCTTGGCTCCCCATGATCTTGATAAGAGCATTCCATATTTGGGTGGGATATCAGCAACAACAACATCCATTAAAATGGTTTTGTTGGGAAATTGAACCAGGGACACACATAAATCCTTAATTAGGCCCAAGCATTTGACTTGACTAGAATCAAAAGAAAACAGGTCTTTGTATGGTCTTGTTATATCCAAGTTTAATCTTTCCATGACTGCTTTTGGCATAAGGTTGTGAGATGCACCTGAGTCAAACATTGCATTATGCAGTATTTTATCATGAACATGCAAGCTGACATAAAAAGGTAAAACCCCTGTGACTACTGTTTTTCCATCTACCTCTGGGCCAAACAGTAATTCTGGAGTGTCATCTAGCACATTTACATCATCTTTGTTGTTGGTGAGCTGAAGGGATTTTTTGATCTGTTGCTTATATATGTCATGCTTGGCTAGCTCTGAAAGGGGAATTGCTATCTTTAACTTGCCAATCTCTGTTCCTAGGTCAAAGGGTTTATCCACCTGAATTTTAGAGTCACGGATAGCAGTCCTTTCTCTGTTCATTGAATCTTCTTGTTGGATTTCATCTTGATTTTGGAACCTGCCCCTCATGCCCATGTCTTGAGGGGTAATGTTCGGATTTGGGTGAGAGGATGAGGTTGCCGTGGGCTGTTGTGGTGTGGACAGTACTTCAGTGACCTCCTCAACCACTACTTCCTTTGCAGGCAAGTTTGTTTTGTCATTAGGTTCAGTGACTAAGGTTTCTTTAGATTGCTGTTTCTCCTTTACCTTTTCAGGCTGATTTGCATTTACAGTCCGACTTCTTAGTTTGTATTGTTTATGGACTTCATAGACAGCAGTATCATACCCTTGTTTAAAGTCAAAGGATTCTCCTGATTGTGTTTGGAATGTTTTGTTTTCATCCTCATCATGGTCTTCTTGTGTTAGGAAAACATGGCTTTTACCATCCAGACCTATTAAGTTGATCTCAGGATCTTCATTGAGCTGATTAGCTGAGGAAGTTTCTGCATAATTTTCTTGAAAAGGGGGTCTGATATCTTGGTCAGCACCTGTCTTCCCTATATTGGGGTTCTGTGTTCTCCTAAAATTTGGGTTTCTAGGAGGATTGTTTTGTGGTGCCTCCCATGATGACTTTCTTTCTACTGATTCCACTCTCTCACCTAGTCTTTTCATGCTGTTTAGTATTGCATCCAACTTTTGATCAAAGCCTGAGGGCTCTTCTTTGAAACCAACCTTCTTTTCCAGCTTTGCCCTGTTTCTTTTGGCAATTAGGTTGGCCTCTACAGTGACTGCAACTCTTTGGGCTTCTGCAAGGGTTGGAGGGTCTCTTTCTCTCAACTGATAGGCCATATCAGAATCAAAACCATCAGGGAAGTTATAAAGGGCCAAATCAGGAGGGGGCCTTAAGTTCTGGGGAATAGCATTGTATATGTTGTTAAACCTAGCACAATACTCCAAAACCGTTTCTTGGGGACCTCTTTTAATAGTGTTATATTCACCAAGTATATGGTGCGGATCTCTCTTTTTCTCCCATCTGTTGGTAAATTCCTGGTATAGAACTTCAGGGGTTGCAATGGAATTTGCATTTAAGGATCTAAACCAAGTTCTGACATCCCCAGTTAAGCTTTGAACAAAAATTCTCATCCTAACACTGTCATCATCTATTTCATAGGTCTCAAAGTGGTCTTGCATCTTTTTAGCATGCTGGATGGCTGTCAAAGGGCCATGGGAGTCAAAAAATGAGAGTCTAGTTTGGTAGTCTTGGGGTAGAGCTGGAGCATTGGCTGGTATCTGCAGAGGTGCATATCTGTTAGCCATGTTTATGGGATTTATAGGGTTAATAGGAACAAATGGGACAACAGGGATTACAGGTGTAACCGGGTTAAGAGGATGGGTAATAAGTGGGGAACTGGTTGAGGGAGTGTGTGCAGATGGTGAAGATGGGAGAGAAGGGCTGTGAGGTGTTGATGATGAGCTAGGGGAATTAGGTGTGGAACGGAAAAGGACTTTACAAGGAGTTGGAATGAGGATAGGTTGGTCTAAACTTATATCTGAATCAGCAAGCTTCTCCTGCTTTTGCTGTCTCCTTATGTTCTTTGGTATGATATTTGGGTTATCGACGATGATGGGTTGATTAGGGTCAGGGTTTGCCCTAGTGTGCCTTGGGTTTCTTTTGGGAGCCAGCTTCTAAGTATTCTTTAGAACTTTATACAGAAAGTTTTGTATGTACAAGGACTAGGTAAGAATTCTGGAATGACTATATATTTCTCAAAGCTAGGATGAAGTTTCCCTAGTTAGCTCTTCCCTAAAGCTGTCCCTGTGTTTACAGAAACAGTCCTAAGGCCTCTTGGCTAGTTTCAGGCTTGATGGTAGCTTTTGGAAATAGATAGTAATTGAAGAAATCTTAAGTCCCCAGTGGAGTCGCCATTTATGTTAACACCCAGGTTGTTCCCTATGACTCCCAAGGGAATACGGCCGGGGTAACCACTAACCAATCTTTGGATCACTGTTCCTAGCCAAACTGTGATCAGAGAGGGCTCTCTCTTTATGATTTGCAACTGTTTGTGATAGGGTTTTAGGCTAGCTATTATGTACTGATTTTTTTGTTTATGTTTTGGTTGATGAAACTCCTTTTAGGTTCTAGTGAAGTAGTTTTCTGAGAGGTTGAGTACCATTGGGCAATGGAGTCTGTGGCTATATGTGTTTGAAACTTTGAGATGAAAGATGGAACTTACAGGGCCATTTGAGTGCTTAATAGAACAGTTTTTTGATTAAATGACTGGAAACAGGTAATACAAACAGTGAAAGCATTTAAGAATTTTCACTTGTTATCTATATGTTCCCAACAGACAGCTTTAAGAGGAGAAAACAGAGGTCTTAGGGGCAAAATTGAATCCCTGAGAATGACTGTCACAGTAAAAGACACAGTTTTGAAATGCAGCAATTAAGAATTACAATTCTGTCACTGTATCTGAGGAAAACATGTATAATAGCTCAGTTTGAGTCCAGGGTAAACATTGTTAAATCCTGGGACTATCCTTTCACCTTGCTATCAAGTGTAAAAACATTTGAACAACAAAAGAGAACAAAAGACTCAAAAACACATAACAAAGAGATTTGAGAATACTTGCTGTTTTATGCAACACCCTGGAATCCTGTAACATTCATCTTTCACCACAATACATCAAAGAACACCAAGCCTTGGAAATTCCATTCTTCCTTTGTATTAATTCTCTGAAAATATTACAACGAGCTAGAGCTTTTCAAAGAAAATAACAACAACCCTTTTCACTGCTGTGAAGGGTGAATATATACTTGCGGTCATTTACAAAATATCTGAGTCCTGAGTTATCTCAGATTTTACTTTCTTACCAACTACTTAAGATATTATGGCCAAAATTTAATGCAGCATTGATTACAGAGTACAGGCATTTTAATGCTCTGTCAGAAGATATTTTAGCCTTTGGAGACAGCTAAGTCGGTCGAGATATTCTGAGTAAATGCTGGAAAATCTGTCTTTAATGCTTTGTACGCTGTGTCTTGGACTTGTCACCTGTGATTGTGACTGTTGCTTGTGGTGAGTCAATGGTCCTGCTGAGTTGGCTCAGCCTCTGCCTCTTCCCTGTAGATATCTTTCCTCAAAACTGTGCCTGCGCATGTATGCTTATTTGCCTGTAGAAATGGCGCTACTGATTCTGGCCTGACAAAACTGTCTGTGTCAAATTTCTCCAGGCATCCTGTGTGGGCAGTTGGTGTGCTAAGATTGCCCCTAGAGTTTCATCTGCTTCTGTAAATTTGAAGAAGTTAGGTGGTGTATCAAACAGATGCTCAACTTCATTCATGAGGAAAAACAGGTTCTCCACTCTGTCATACATACTCTGCCCGGTGGCTGGCCCTGGTTCTGCTGAAGTGCTGGGCGGTTGTGCAATCTCTGCTACTGCCTGGGCATCAATTCTCTTGTTGTAATTCTCTAGGGTGAGCAGTCTTCCTACACTGCTTAAAATGCTGGGGAGGCCTCTGTTCTGTAGTGCCACGAATTTCTCCAGGAATCTGTTGATTTCAGTTTGCATATCCTGTGTCCTCCTCTCCAGTGTTCCAACCAAGTTCCTCAATGTAATGACTCTTTTGCTACAGCAATTGCTTCTGTCCTGTTAGTGATTCCCATGACAGCTAATTGAGAGCTAGTCTTATAGTTCAGAGTATTGATTATCCTTGTAGCAGCTTCTGGCATGTGTCCAAGGCTCGCCCTGGCTCTCTGTATTTCTTTGTTTGCTTTAGTGATGAGCACCATTTGCTCATCCATGGTCTCAATATATTGCCACTGTTTGGCAATGGACCTTCCAATGTTGCTCCATAGCACTGCTTTCATTTCAGCTGTCACCTTTTCTAGTGCAAGCTCCTTCTCTAGTTCAGCAATTCTTCTCTTAAGAGCTTTTACCTCTCTGTCCTTGGCTGCCTCATTCTGTTTGCTCTTGTCAAACCTTTCATTTACCTTAGTCAAGGTTTTCTTAAGCTCATCCAGCTCTTTGATTTGAGATTCCATGGCTTGGATCTCAGCTTGCAGCTTTTGCATGTCTAAGCTAGCAGCCTGTTCTGATGTTGTAGTTGTTGCTGCTGTGGATGGTGCTGTAGTTTCTGTTTGCTGAGGAGGAGGAGTAATCTTTGGAGGGGTTTCCTCAAGATTTATTATGACAGGAGGAGGCTGGGAGGGTTGGCCCTCTTCTCTTTGCTTCAGTGTTTCCTGTAGTGCTGCCTTTGCAGCTTCAGTTTGTCCTAGCTGGTCCTGAGTCCTGACCAGCTCTTTGTATAAGGACACCAGCAGATCTGTAGCATCTTTCTCTTGCCTTTGCTGGGCAACTTCATCTGTCTGTGGATGGATGGTGGCCGGGAGTTTGATTTTCTTTCTTAGGGCTGCCATGTCTGCATCCCTTATCTTCAGGAGCTCTTGGATGCCTTTGACATCTTTAGGATCATGCCCTATCTCTATAATTACCTCTTCCAAGGACTTGATCCTATTGTCCTTGGCTTGTGATGAAGCTCTTTCTAACTCCAGCTGAGAAGCTGTGTTGTCCAGGCTGCTCTTTAATTTATAATTCTCCAATGTCTCATCTGCCAGGGAGGCATACACCATTTCACCAGTCTGCTTATGTAGTTCAATCTTGTCCATGGGGTGTATGTCTTTGGCAAGAACCTCCATGTTGGTTCTTAGATAGTCTGAGGTGGACTGAGGCTGCAAAGTTGTAGGCATGAAGTGGCTCATTATCATTTTGCCTTCGCTCACATCGAAAGCAGACATGAGTCTCTGCTGGTTGCTAGGAGCTAGGTTCAACAAGTGATCGTACAGCTGCACTTTTATTGGATCACTCCTCCTTTTTATGTCAATGAATTGCTGTTTTATACTTGACTGCCCTTTTCTTGTTTGACCGGAGGAGCTGACCTCTCCTCCCATTGTCATGTCATGTCCTCGCTGGGATGAGCTGGCCGAAAGTTCTCCACTGGGTGGGCCCATGCCCATGGCTTGCCTTACTGCTATGTCCTCCTCTTGGGAGTCATTCAGTCTCTGTCTCTTCTCACCCCTGATGAAAGATGAGGTGTGGGGGGTCTCTCTCTCTCTTTTCCTTGTCACATCCTCCTTTTGTGGTGTTTGGAGGACTGATGTGTCTATATTGGTGTCTGTCCTGGGAGGCACATTTGTTTGAGGCTGCTGCTCAGTATTGCCAGGTTGATCTGTCCCCTTTTCCTGCTGCAAGGGCTGTTCACTGGACTGTGCTTTTTCTTGTTGCTGCCCCAGTTCTTGCTGTTCCATTTCTTCTTGCTGCTGTAGCAAGGTGTCCACTTGTTCCTCTGTCAATACAGGTGGCTGTTCCACCTGTTTACCTTTGTCTTTGCTTGCTGCCTGGGATGTCTTCTCAGTGGTTTGCTGCTGTGCTGCTGAAGATCCAGCAGCTGTTCCACTTTGCTTTCTGTAGGAGTGGGGCACCTGTGCACAAGTTTCCAAGTCAGTTTCCTTTTGTACATTCCTGGCTTCTTTCTCAAGCAATTCTACCTCAGTGAGTTGTTCTATTAGTGTACCCTCTTCCCAATCTAGTGCATTGGCATACTTTTCTATTTCCGGTTGTCTTTTATGTGCATAGTTGCCCAGTCTGTATCTAATTCTCCTGAGGGAAATACTATGATTGGGGTCATAAGGAATCCACTCAAAACTGGTCTGCAATCTGAGGCCTTCCAGCATGCTGTGTGCCTCTTTCCATCCTTCCTCTTTCTTGTTATACAGGAAGGAACCTAGCTGACTTCTTACCTTCAATTGTGACTTCTTGTTTCTACTCTGAAAGTGAAGGTAATCTGAGTTCCCAAACTGCCTGAAATACTCCAGGGCAAAAAGCCTCATGGGGACATACCTTGGCAATCTAAATGGGTTCAATTCACAGCCATATATCCTAATGACTGTGTGGTTCTGGTAGAAGTACCAGTTGCCAATATTGTAGGATTTGTTCAGATGTAGAATCCTCCTCATTTCATCGGTTAATCTAGGAGGAGGAGTACCTTGCAGAACTGTTAGGGCCGGATGAACAAATAAATCAATGAACTCACAGTATGTATAGGGTGATACTGAGGTAAAATGAAACACAGAGGTCCAGAAAACAACTGATCTTGGGCTTCCTTGGGCATTGAGTGGCCTCAAAGGAACTGAGAAGGTAGCTGGCTGATAGAAAAGGAATAAATGATAGATATATGAGGAGTACCTGAACAGTCTCTCCCTTTTCAAATTCATGAACTGATCATGGATTTTCTCTGCTATGTAAGTTGCATAATCATACTGCACAGCTGGAGGCTTACCAGGGGCAAACATGGACAGCATTGCCATTATACTTTCATCTACATCTTCCAGCCCCCTGAACCCTAGGACATAGCTAATTAGGTCCACCAGCATTCTGCCCAACTCATTCAGACAATGGTACCCAATAGGAGGGGTTCTGACTGTTTCAGAGCCTGATATGACAAACAGTTGGTTGATTTTGATAATCTGGTCACTGGACAGCTTGATCCCTGTGTTAATCAGATTCTGCATGGACAGAGGGGTCAATTTCTTGGCTGTATTGAAGTGCAGCATCTGGTTTATGCTCTCTGGGGTGATCTGGAACAGGACTAGGCCTGTGGGGCTTATGACTGCCCTTTGGCTGGGGTCATAGCATTCCTGGCAGCTGTAAATGAGCTCTGGCATTGGATTGACTTGGGGAAGGTTGTATATGGGCAAATTTGACTCCCAAATCCCCAAGATATCTGCTCCACTGAGGTGCTGGGCTCTTAGTTCATTCAGCATTAGCACATTATACTTGGTTCCCATGGGAAACCAATCCAGCATTTGGTAGTCCATGTCTCCCAGGGCTTTCCATGCTAGTTCTTGGTGAGGTGCATTGATGGGCTTAATGTTTAGTGCAATAGGGGTCTCCATAGCTGTTCAAGTTACCAGAATTGCAAATAGACAGGTGGAATGGTGAAAACACAGTCTGGAGGCAGTCTTCTGTGGAAACAGTTGAGGTTTTGAGTGTTCAAGGGGAATTCTCTCAGTAGCAATTGAAATACTACTGGAGTCTAGTGATAGAACCTCTCTGTGGTGTGACTGAACTCTCTAACAGGGTGAAATATGTCTATTAGCAATTCTGCCGGGAAAACGCAGAATTACAGAGGTTTAATGGGAATTGCAGGTTTTTAGAGCTCTGCCAGTGTTTCTTGGCCCTCACAGTGACAATGCTGGATGAATGAAGGGGAATGAACGGTGTAAATCTAGTCTTTATGGTTCTATTATCCCTGTGAGCAATTTTGAGCTTAATGAAGGTCGTATGGAGGGCGAAATGGTCTAAATACCTGTAATTCGACGAGCAGAGGTTGACACACAGGTGCACAGGTGCTTTTTGAGGAGGTCGCCCGGGCTAATCGACTGGTTGGCGAAAATTCGAGCTCAAACGGTCAAGCAGAGCGCTCAGTAAAAAACACAGTGAAAATGGTAAAAACACGGGAAAATTTGGTAAATATGGGTCATTTTACCATTTGGCGCTTTTTTCTGCTGACGTCAGCATGACGTCATTGGTGGGTCATGGTGAGGTGACGTCAGCTGACGTCATCGGGCGACGTGGCAGTGGGCGACTGGTCAAAGGTGAGGCGAGGTGGAAGCCCAGTCAGCAGTGAGGTGGGCCAATAACATAAGCGGGTACGGGCAGGCAACGACGTGGCGGTGAATTAGCGGCGGGTAGGTGGCGGTTAACGTGCAACGGTCACGGTTAAGGCCTTAACCGTCGCAGTCTCCCGGGGCGGTTAAGGTACGGCGCGGAGGATGTCAGAGCGGGCTCCGAGATGGTTTAACGCCCGACGCGTGGAGGAGGCGTGACAAGGCGCAACGTCACTTCCCCGGAAGTTAACGTGCGGTCACGGGAGGCGCTCCGATATTGCTGTAGGCCGTCGGATCTGGTGGGCTTGATCCGACGGCTGGCGGAGGGGTAACATGCGCCTTTGATATTATGGGCGGAAAAATCAAAATTTGTGGGTTTTATGTGGGTTTTTTCAAATGTTTTGATTAAACCACAATGCGGTAGGATTGGGAAACGTGCCAGAGGCGGGCATTTGACCTTTGCAAAGGTTTTATAGGCAAAATGGGTTCGGAAAGTGGGTTTTAGCAATGCAGAGGTGATTTGAAGGCAAATTGTCTTGCAGCAAAAGGGAAATGGGTGGAATAGGTTCACCAAAGTGGCCAGATGCCATTTGGTCCCTTTTTTGAAAAATACACGGCTATTATGCCTAGGGGAGGGAATATACATAAGATTTGGGGTTTTATACACCTTAGTGTTAATACTATTAGGGGTAGGGGTAAGATAAGGGATGTTATATAGTAGAATTAGGAGTTAATATGAATGAAGGAGGGGGATTTAGAAAGGGAGTGTTAGTGATGGAGTAGAGAGGGAAAGAGAAGAAGTTAGTGATGCTCTTTGCTGTAATTTCATGGAATTCACCACTTTGTTTGCTGATAGATCAATTGCCTTGGCAAGAGACCTATTGATACTTGTGTAATGGTGATCATATTCTTTCTGCAACCACAACTGCCTACCCAACTATTTTGCCTAGCATTTTTTGTTTCTTCTTGGAGGGGCACTTGAACTTGCAACCCTCAATTGCCTTTTCTTTTCTTTGGCTTTTTCCTCTTTTTCTCTATCTACTTCTACCCTTATGTCCTCCAAGGTCCCAGATTAAACTTTTGGGAACCTTTGCTTCTCTACCTGAACTACTTGTCTGCCAAGATTAAGCTGTTTGGACAGACCTCTTTCTCTATTCTACAACTCAAAATTGAAACATGGCATGATCCAGATTAAACTGTTGAATCATCCACAAAAATTGAAATAAGGTCCTCAATACTTGAAACACTTACCCAGCTCTTGCTTTCTAGGAAATATGGGATCTTTGGGATACCAAAGCAGAGCATATTTGGCTTTTCTCTTGCCAATCATGAAATATGAAACCTATTACTATAGGTATCCAACAGTGGCTCCACATGGGGATGGTTTTTCTTTTGAAAGACCAAGAACAGCAGGTCAGATTGCCTTGTTGCTTGACTGCCCATCTTTGTCTTTAAAATCTGCTGCATATAATCTGTCAAAATAGTGTGCTTCTTTCTTGGAGAACCTCTGATTCTATCTGCCTGTTGCTGCTAGGTGCAGCATTTGGGAAAACCTCTTTATACAATTTAAATCACAAGAGAATATGTACAATTGCATATATACAATGAACCTCTGAATTTCTATCATAGTGAACAGTCAAAATAGTGCTTCAGCATCCTGCCATTGACAGGACCTTCATCCAGCTCAGTTATAGTCAAGCTTTTTAGGAAGTAGGTGTTATTACCTTGTACTGCTTGGACAGCAAATGGTCCTTTCCATAAAGAATCAAACTTCCCATGTTTTCCTTTCTCTTCTCTTCTTGCATCCCACTTTAAAACTTTGTCCCCCACATTGAAATCTTCAGCTTTAGTTCTTCTGTCAAAGGCCTTTTTCAGTTTCTCTTGTAGTATCTGCACTCTGCTGAAAACTTGTTCTCTGGTCTGCTGTAGACAAATTATCTGGTTAATCCTTCTTTGCATGTCATTTGGCTCTGCTTGGCTTTCTTGTAGAAGTTTCATAACTGGCACTCCTAGTGATGAAGGAAATCTGGCCTCTAATCCATAGACTAACTCATATGGGCTGGTCCCAATTGATCTTTTGGTGGTTAATCTGTCTGCCCATAAAGCATTTACTAGTTTCTTATGCCAGTTCTTTTTGTTCTCTTCCAGCACTTTCTTTATGATGTTTATCAGGCTTTTGTTTGATGATTCAGCGAGACCATTTCCTTGAGGATAGTAAGCTGTAGAATGGCCCAAAGTAATGTGAAATTTATGGCAAAAGTTTACCATCTTCTTGGATCTGAAGGCAGCAGCATTGTCTGTTATTATCTTGTCTGGGCAGCCAAATCTAGCCAGTATATTGTTCTCCAAAAATTGAATGATTACTGAATCATTTGCTTGTCTGCATGGGGCAGCTTCAATCCACTTGGTGAAGTAGTCTGTTGCTGTTAGAATCCATCTGTGTTGTCCTGAAGATGAGGGGTGAATTTCTCCAATGAAATCCAAGCCCCATTGTTGAAAAGGTCTCTCTGTTGCAATGGGCCTCAAAGGGAGTGGCAGCAACTGTCTTTTGCCTTCAAACAGTTGGCACTTGTGGCATGATGTTGTGAATTTCTTCATATCTGAGAACATAGTGGGCCAGTAATAACCAGCCCTTAATATCTTGTCCACAGTGGACTTCCAGTACAAATGTCCACCACAGTCTCCAGCATGGAATTCTTGCATAATATTGTCAGTTTCACTCTCAAGAAGACAGTGCAGCAAAATACCTTCATGGTTTTTCCAGAGTAGATTCTCATCTATCACACAAAATTTAGATGTTTTCATTTTTAGGAACCTAGACTTAGTTCTGGACAGTCCTGGGGGAGCACACAGGTTTTGTAACACATAACAGATATCAGAGTACCATGGAGATTGTTCAAAGGCTACATTGATCTTTGGAGTCGCCAGCTCTGTTTCACTGTCCATTTGGTTGATATCTAAAGCTTGGAAATTTGCTTCTGTCATTAACTTGGCCAAACCTTGCCCTTTTATCAGCTTTGTAGGCTTTATTTCAATGTCAAATTCAAGTATGTTTGCAATCCATTTTCCTCTCCTTCCCTCTAAGTTTTCTTGTGTGAGAATGTCTTTGACAATAGGACTTGGTACATAAGCTACAACATGGGAGTAAAGGATGTAAATCCTAAAGTCTTTGATGGCTTTGATCAAGGCATAGGCTTGTTTCTCCATTATTTGGTACTTTAGGGGGGCATCCCTAAGAGCTCTGCTGAAAAAAGCAATGGGCTTTTCATTCCCTTGGTCATCTTTCTGTAATAAAACAGCAGCAATAGTGTGTTGGGAGGCAAAGGAGAAAATGATGAAGTCTCTGTCAAACTGAGGGTTAGTTAACACTGGGGTTTGAGTCAAGGCCAATTTTATACTTTCAAAAGCTTGTTTTGCTTCAACAGTCCATTTGACCTTTGAATCTTTCTTTAGCATATTGTTTAATAATCTGATTAACTCTGCTAAATTTGGGATAAACCTTCTCAAAAAGTTGATTTTTCCCAAGAATCCTTGCAGCTCTTTGACATTCCTTGGGTGAGGCATTTGTAGGATAGCTTGTATCCTATCTGGATCAATTCTTATGCCATCTTTCGAAATGATGTGTCCTAGAAGTTTCCCTTCTTCTAAGCCAAATAAAGACTTCTTGGGGTTTAAGGAAATACCATATTTCCTGCATGTTATGAAGATTTGTCTCAGATGTTTCAAGTGTTCTTGGTCAGATTTTGAAAAGGGTGTAAGATCATCTAAGTAAATGACCAAGAAATCATGAATTTCCTTTGCAAAAGCAATGTCCATTGCTCTCTGAAATGTTGCCCCTGCATTTTTCAATCCAAAGGGCATCTTCACATACTTGAAAGTACCCCATGGGGTAGTAAATGCAGTCTTGTCTTGATCATCAGGGTGTACCAGGATTTGATTGAAACCTGAGAAGCCATCCAACAATGATATTCTTGAGGCTCCTACTACTCTTTGAAGGATGTGGTCCATTTTGGGTAAGGGATAATTGTCTTTGAGTGACACTAGGTTCAAATTCCTTAAGTCTACACAAAGTCTAATCTCACCAGTTTTCTTTCTTGTAGGGACCAAATTTGAAATCCACTCAGAAAACCTGATTGGTGCTATGATCCCAGCTTTGAACATTTTTTGTAATTCCTTTTCAATGGAAGGAAGAAGCACAGGATTGATTCTTCTCAATTTCTGTTTGAATGGTTTTTGATCAGGCTTGAGGGGAATGGTGTGCTGGATAACAGAGGTATCATAAGACTTCAAGTCTTCATAACCCCAGGCAAAGACATCTTGGAACTCTTTAAAGAGATCAACATATTTGGGTTTTTGATCAGGGGGCAAAGCAGCAGATAGCTTTATTATTTTAGGCTTGTCAGTGGTACCAATGTTACATTCTTCAATTGTTGCATCTAATGGCTGCATCTTTGGTTTCCTGGGGACATCATTTGAGTCAAAAATGTCCTCTAGTGGGGTAAGGCCTGCTGGAAGAAGATTGTCTTTGAGTTGTATGATTTCATCTTCAGCGTTGCTCAGCTCTTCACAGTCAATTTGGTGAATTTGCTGAATGTTTTCTTTGTTGAAAATGGTTGGACTGAGTAGTTGTTTTGCTGTCCTAGGTGACATTGGGTGGGCAGACTGTTGAAACTGTAATTGTGATTGACTTGCTCCATCAACTGTTTGAGATTGACTTGCTGTCTCAAGGTCAATATTTAATCCTGTAAACTCTTGTTGCAAAGTTAAAAAGTTGTTTATTTGCCTATCATTCTCAAATACTTGCCACTCTTTGACATTGTTTGGAATAGAAGGCCTATATTTGACTTCTGCTGTGAAACAATTGTTGGGTTGTAGTGGGAATTTGAAGGTGCTGGCAAATGTTGCCAAGCTGTGAGCATGGAGATTGTGGCCCCTTGGAATCTTTGTGATAATAAACTCGGAGAAAGTTTCTAATATTTCAATTACAGCAGACCTATAGGACCTTAATCTTTTGTCATTGGTGACAAAATCCCCTTTTACTTGTTGAATTACTAGATCAGAGTCCCCCATGATTGAGAGGCTATGTGCTTGTAATGATTTTGCAATCTTGAGGCCTAGTAGCAGAGCTTCATATTCTGCCATATTGTTAGTGCATTTAAAGTTCAATCTATAAGCCCGGCCTTGTGCACAGGCTTTCTCTTTGTTATGTATCCATACTCCAGCTCCTGCCCCTAACTTGTTAACTGAGCCATCAAACTCTAGGACCCACAGACTATCTTGCTGGTCAGGGGATCTTAAATTCTTTTCATGGGATGGCCATGTGAGCATGAGTTGAGGTTTCTTTTCCCATTTGTCTCCTAGGATAATTTCATCATTTGTTTGACAATTTTTGACAACTAAAGGAGGGTAAATGGGTACTGTTGGGCTGATTGAAATTTGGCAGGTGCCACTTGTTTGATCAATGTTTTGTTCTTGTATGGGTGTTTCGGTCTTAATGTCATTGCTTAAGGAGCTTGTGCTGTCATTAAAGAGGATGAAGGAGTCTATGTCCGAATGGACAGCATATATTGGAAAATTTTGAGGCTTTTCTTCACTGCTGACCATATATTTCATGAGTGTTTCCCTATAAAGTCTCTTGGGTTGTCCAAAGACAGAGATGGTTGCATATGACATGTCTAATTGCAGGGAGCCTTGGAGCTTGGCTCCCCATGATCTTGATAAGAGCATTCCATATTTGGGTGGGATATCAGCAACAACAACATCCATTAAAATGGTTTTGTTGGGGAATTGAACCAGGGACACACATAAATCCTTAATTAGGCCCAAGCATTTGACTTGACTAGAATCAAAAGAAAACAGGTCTTTGTATGGTCTTGTTATATCCAAGTTTAATCTTTCCATGACTGCTTTTGGCATAAGGTTGTGAGAGGCACCTGAGTCAAACATTGCATTATGCAGTATTTTATCATGAACATGCAAGCTGACATAAAAAGGTAAAACCCCTGTGACTACTGTTTTTCCATCTACCTCTGGGCCAAACAGTAATTCTGGAGTGTCATCTAGCACATTTACATCATCTTTGTTGTTGGTGAGCTGAAGGGATTTTTTGATCTGTTGCTTATATATGTCATGCTTGGCTAGCTCTGAAAGGGGAATTGCTATCTTTAACTTGCCAATCTCTGTTCCTAGGTCAAAGGGTTTATCCACCTGAATTTTAGAGTCACGGATAGCAGTCCTTTCTCTGTTCATTGAATCTTCTTGTTGGATTTCATCTTGATTTTGGAACCTGCCCCTCATGCCCATGTCTTGAGGGGTAATGTTCGGATTTGGGTGGGAGGATGAGGTTGCCGACGGCTGTTGTGGTGTGGACAATACTTCAGTGACCTCCTCAACCACTACTTCCTTTGCAGGCAAATTTGTTTTGTCATTAGGTTCAGTGACTAAGGTTTCTTTGATTGCTGTTTCTCCTTTACCTTTTCAGGCTGATTTGCATTTACAGTCCGACTTCTTAGTTTGTATTGTTTATGGACTTCATAGACAGCAGTATCATACCCTTGTTTAAAGTCAAAGGATTCTCCTGATTGTGTTTGGAATGTTTTGTCTTCATCCTCGTCATGGTCTTCTTGTGTTAGGAAAACATGGCTTTTACCATCCAGACCTATTAAGTTGATGTCAGGATCTTCATTGAGCTGATTAGCTGAGGAAGTTTCTGCATAATTTTCTTGAAAAGGGGGTCTGATATCTTGGTCAGCACCTGTCTTCCCTATATTGGGGTTCTGTGTTCTCCTAAAATTTGGGTTTCTAGGAGGATTGTTTTGTGGTGCCTCCCATGATGACTTTCTTTCTACTGATTCCACTCTCTCACCTAGTCTTTTCATGCTGTTTAGTATTGCATCCAACTTTTGATCAAAGCCTGAGGGCTCTTCTTTGAAACCAACCTTCTTTTCCAGCTTTGCCCTGTTTCTTTTGGCAATTAGGTTGGCCTCTACAGTGACTGCAACTCTTTGGGCTTCTGCAAGGGTTGGAGGGTCTCTTTCTCTCAACTGATAGGCCATATCAGAATCAAAACCATCAGGGAAGTTATAAAGGGCCAAATCAGGAGGGGGCCTTAAGTTCTGGGGAATAGCATTGTATAATTGAGGGGGCGCTTAGGAGTGACCTCCTAATTATCATTTGCTATGAGGCAAGCATATGCAATACTAAGTGCACCGCTCTCATTGGTCATATGGTGCCCTATCTATTGTATATGTTGTTAAACCTAGCACAATACTCCAAAACCGTTTCTTGGGGACCCCTTCTAATAGTGTTATATTCACCAAGTATATGGTGTGGATCTCTCTTTTTCTCCCATCTGTTGGTAAATTCCTGGTATAGAACTTCAGGGGTTGCAATGGAATTTGCATTTAAGGATCTAAACCACGTTCTGACATCCCCAGTTAAGCTTTGAACAAAAATTCTCATCCTAACACTGTCATCATCTATTTCAAAGGTCTCAAAGTGATCTTGCATCTTCTTAGCATGCTGGGTAGCTGTCAAAGGGCCCTGGGAGTCAAAAAATGAGAGTCTAGTTTGGTAGTCTTGGGGTAGAGCTGGAGCATTGGCTGGTATCTGCAGAGGTGCATATCTGTTAGCCATGTTTATGGGATTTATAGGGTTAATAGGAACAAATGGGACAACAGGGGTTACAGGTGTAACCGGGTTAAGAGGATGGGTAATAAGTGGGGAACTGGTTGAGGGAGTGTGTGCGGATGGTGAAGATGGGAGAGAAGGGCTGTGAGGTGTTGATGATGAGCTAGGGGAATTAGGTGTGGAACGGAAAAGGACTTTACAAGGAGTTGGAATGAGGATAGGTTGGTCTAAACTTATATCTGAATCAGCAAGCTTCTCCTGCTTTTGCTGTCTCCTTATGTTCTTTGGTATGATATTTGGGTTATCGACGATGATGGGTTGATTAGGGTCAGGGTTTGCCCTAGTGTGCCTTGGGTTTCTTTTGGGAGCCAGCTTCTAAGTATTCTATTAGAACTTTATACAGAAGGTTTTGTATGTACAAGGACTAGGTAAGAATTCTGGAATGACTATATAGGTCTCAAAGCTAGGATGAAGTTTCCCTAGTTAGCTCTTCCCTAAAGCTGTCCCTGTGTTTACAGAAACAGTCCTGAGGCCTCTTGGCTAGTTTCAGGCTTGATGGTAGCTTTTGGAAATAGATAGTAATTGAAGAAACCTTAAAGTCCCCAGTGGAGTCGCCATTTATGTTAACACCCAGGTTGTTCCCTATGACTCCCAAGGGAATACGGCCGGGGTAACCACTAACCAATCTTTGGATCACTGTTCCTAGCCAAACTGTGATCAGAGAGGGCTCTCTCTTTATGATTTGCAACTGTTTGTAATAGGGTTTTAGGCTAGCTATTATGTACTGATTTTTTTTGTTTATGTTTTGGTTGATGAAACTCCTTTTAGGTTCTAGTGAAGTAGTTTTCTGAGAGATTGAGTACCATTGGGCAATGGAGTCTGTGGCTATATGTGTTTGAAACTTTGAGATGAAAGATGGAACTTACAGGGCCATTTGAGTGCTTAATAGAACAGGTTTTTGATTAAATTACTGGAAACAGGTAATACAAACAGTGAAAGCATTTAAGAATTTTCACTTGTTATCTATATGTTCCCAACAGACAGCTTTGAGAGGAGAAAACAGAGGTCTTAGGGGAAAATTCAATCCCTGAGAATGACTGTCACAGTAAAAACACAGTTTTGAAATGCAGCAATTAAGAATTACAATTCTGTCACTGTATCTGAGGAAAACATGTATAATAGCTCAGTTTGAGTCCAGGGTAAACATTGTTAAATCCTGGGACTATCCTTTCACCTTGCTATCAAGTGTAAAAACATTTGAACAACAAAAGAGAACAAAAGACTCAAAAACACATAACAAAGAGATTTGAGAATACTTGCTGTTTTATGCAACACCCTGGAATCCTGTAACATTCATCTTTCACCACAATACATCAAAGAACACCAAGCCTTGGAAATTCCATTCTTCCTTTGTATTAATTCTCTGAAAATATTACAATGAGCTAGAGCTTTTCCAAAGAAAATAACAACAACCCTTTTTCACTGCTGTGAAGGGTGAATATATACTTGCGGTTATTTACAAAATATCTGAGTCCTGAGTTATCTCAGATTTTACTTTCTTACCAACTACTTAAGATGTTATGGCCAAAATTTAATGCAGCATTGACTACAGAGTACAGGCATTTTAATGCTCTGTCAGAAGATATTTTAGCCTTTGGAGACAGCTAAGTCGGTCGAGATTTTCTGAGTAAATGCTGGAAAATCTGTCTTCAATGCTTTGTACGCTGTGTCTTGGACTTGTCACCTGTGATTGTGACTGTTGCTTGTGGTGAGTCAATGGTCCTGCTGAGTTGGCTCAGCCTCTGCCTCTTCCCTGTAGATATTTTCCTCAACACTGTGCCTGCGCATGTGTGCTTATTTAGCTGTAGAAATAGCGCTACTGATTCTGGCCTGACAAAACTGTCTGTGTCAAATTTCTCCAGGCATCCTGTGTGGGCAGTTGGTGTGCTAAGATTGCCCCTAGAGTTTCATCTGCTTCTGTGAATTTGAAGAAGTTAGGTGGTGTATCAAACAGATGGTCAACTTCATTCATGAGGAAAAACAGGTTCTCCACTCTGTCATACATACTCTGCCCGGTGGCTGGCCCTGGTTCTGCTGAAGTGCTGGGCGGTTGTGCAATCTCTGCTACTGCCTGGGCATCAATTCTCTTGTTGTAATTCTCTAGGGTGAGCAGTCTTCCTACACTGCTTAAAATGCTGGGGAGGCCTCTGTTCTGTAGTGCCACGAATTTGTCCAGGAATCTGTTGATTTCAGTTTGCATATCCTATGTCCTCCTCTCCAGTGTTCCAACCAAGTTCCTCAATGTAATGACTCTTTTGGCTACAGCAATTGTTTCTGTCCTGTTGGTGATTCCCATGACAGCTAATTGAGAGCTAGTCTTATAGTTCAGAGTATTGATTATCCTAGTAGCAGCTTCTGGCATGTGTCCAAGGCTCGCCCTGGCTCTCTGTATTTCTTTGTTTGCTTTAGTGATGAGCACCATTTGCTCATCCATGGTCTCAATATATTGCCACTGTTTGGCAATGGACCTTCCAATGTTGCTCCATAGCACTGCTTTCATTTCAGCTGTCACCTTTTCTAGTGCAAGCTCCTTCTCTAGTTCAGCAATTCTTCTCTTAAGAGCTTTTACCTCTCTGTCCTTGGCTGCCTCATTCTGTTTGCTCTTGTCAAACCTTTCATTTACCTTAGTCAAGGTTTTCTTAAGCTCATCCAGCTCTTTGATTTGAGATTCCATGGCTTGGATCTCAGCTTGCAGCTTTTGCATGTCTAAGCTAGCAGCCTGTTCTGATGTTGTAGTTGTTGCTGCTGTGGATGGTGCTGTAGCTTCTGTTTGCTGAGGAGGAGGAGTAGTCTTTGGAGGGATTTCCTCAAGATTTATTATGACAGGAGGAGGCTGGGAGGGTTGGCCCTCTTCTCTTTGCTTCAGTGTTTCCTGTAGTGCTGCCTTTGCAGCTTCAGTTTGTCCTAGCTGGTCCTGAGTCCTGACCAGCTCTTTGTATAAGGACACCAGCAGATCTGTAGCATCTTTCTCTTGCCTTTGCTGGGCAACTTCATCTGTCTGTGGGTGGATGGTGGCCGGGAGTTTGATTTTCTTTCTTAGGGCTGCCATGTCTGCATCCCTTATCTTCAGGAGCTCTTGGATGCCTTTGACATCTTTAGGATCATGCCCTATCTCTATAATTACCTCTTCCAAGGACTTGATCCTATTGTCCTTGGCTTGTGATGAAGCTCTTTCTAACTCCAGCTGAGAAGCTGTGTTGTCCAGGCTGCTCTTTAATTTATAATTCTCCAATGTCTCATCTGCCAGGGAGGCGTACACCATTTCACCAGTCTGCTTATGTAGTTCAATCTTGTCCATGGGGTGTATGTCTTTGGCAAGAACCTCCATGTTGGTTCTTAGATAGTCTGAGGTGGACTGAGGCTGCAAAGTTGTAGGCATGAAGTGGCTCATTATCATTTTGCCTTCGCTCACATCGAAAGCAGACATGAGTCTCTGCTGGTTGCTAGGAGCTAGGTTCAACAAGTGATCGTACAGCTGCACTTTTATTGGATCACTCCTCCTTTTTATGTCAATGAATTGCTGTTTTATACTTGACTGTCCTTTTCTTGTTTCACTGGAGGAGCTGACCTCTCCTCCCATTGTCATGTCATGTCCTCGCTGGGATGAGCTGGCCGAAAGTTCTCCACTGGGTGGGCCCATGCCCATGGCTTGCCTTACTGCTATGTCCTCCTCTTGGGAGTCATTCAGTCTCTGTCTCTTCTCACCCCTGATGAAAGATGAGGTGTGGGGGGTCTCTCTCTCTCTTTTCCTTGTCACATCCTCCTTTTGTGGTGTTTGGAGGACTGATGTGTCTATATTGGTGTCTGTCCTGGGAGGCACATTTGTTTGAGGCTGCTGCTCAGTATTGCCAGGTTGATCTGTCCCCTTTTCCTGCTGCAAGGGCTGTTCACTGGACTGTGCCTTTTCTTGTTGCTGCCCCAGTTCCTGCTGTTCCATTTCTTCTTGCTGCTGTAGCAAGGTGTCCACTTGTTCCTCTGTCAATACAGGTGGCTGTTCCACCTGTTTACCTTTGTCTTTGCTTGCTGCCTGGGATGTCTTCTCAGTGGTTTGCTGCTGTGCTGCTGAAGATCCAGCAGCTGTTCCACTTTGCTTTCTGTAGGAGTGGGGCACCTGTGCACAAGTTTCCAAGTCAGTTTCCTTTTGTACATTCCTGGCTTCTTTCTCAAGCAATTCTACCTCAGTGAGTTGTTCTATTAGTGTACCCTCTTCCCAATCTAGTGCATTGGCATACTTTTCTATTTCCGGTTGTCTTTTATGTGCATAGTTGCCCAGTCTGTATCTAATTCTCCTGAGGGAAATACTATGATTGGGGTCATAAGGAATCCACTCAAAACTGGTCTGCAATCTGAGGCCTTCCAGCATGCTGTGTGCCTCTTTCCATCCTTCCTCTTTCTTGTTATACAGGAAGGAACCTAGCTGACTTCTTACCTTCAATTGTGACTTCTTGTTTCTACTCTGAAAGTGAAGGTAATCTGAGTTCCCAAACTGCCTGAAATACTCCAGGGCAAAAAGCCTCATGGGGACATACCTTGGCAATCTAAATGGGTTCAATTCACAGCCATATATCCTAATGACTGTGTGGTTCTGGTAGAAGTACCAGTTGCCAATATTGTAGGATTTGTTCAGATGTAGAATCCTCCTCATTTCATCGGTTAATCTAGGAGGAGGAGTACCTTGCAGAACTGTTAGGGCCGGATGAACAAATAAATCAATGAACTCACAGTATGTATAGGGTGATACTGAGGTAAAATGAAACACAGAGGTCCAGAAAACAACTGATCTTGGGCTTCCTTGGGCATTGAGTGGCCTCAAAGGAACTGAGAAGGTAGCTGGCTGATAGAAAAGGAATAAATGATAGATATATGAGGAGTACCTGAACAGTCTCTCCCTTTTCAAATTCATGAACTGATCATGGATTTTCTCTGCTATGTAAGTTGCATAATCATACTGCACAGCTGGAGGCTTACCAGGGGCAAACATGGACAGCATTGCCATTATACTTTCATCTACATCTTCCAGCCCCCTGAACCCTAGGACATAGCTAATTAGGTCCACCAGCATTCTGCCCAACTCATTCAGACAATGGTACCCAATAGGAGGGGTTCTGACTGTTTCAGAGCCTGATATGACAAACAGTTGGTTGATTTTGATAATCTGGTCACTGGACAGCTTGATCCCTGTGTTAATCAGATTCTGCATGGACAGAGGGGTCAATTTCTTGGCTGTATTGAAGTGCAGCATCTGGTTTATGCTCTCTGGGGTGATCTGGAACAGGACTAGGCCTGTGGGGCTTATGACTGCCCTTTGGCTGGGGTCATAGCATTCCTGGCAGCTGTAAATGAGCTCTGGCATTGGATTGACTTGGGGAAGGTTGTATATGGGCAAATTTGACTCCCAAATCCCCAAGATATCTGCTCCACTGAGGTGCTGGGCTCTTAGTTCATTCAGCATTAACACATTATACTTGGTTCCCATGGGAAACCAATCCAGCATTTGGTAGTCCATGTCTCCCAGGGCTTTCCATGCTAGTTCTTGGTGAGGTGCATTGATGGGCTTAATGTTTAGTGCAATAGGGGTCTCCATAGCTGTTCAGGTTACCAAAATTGCAAATAGACAGGTGGAATGGTGAAAACACAGTCTGGAGACAGTCTTCTGTGGAAACAGTTGAGGTTTTGAGTATTCAAGGGGAATTCTCTCAGTAGCAATTGAAATACTACTGGAGTCTAGTGATAGAACCTCTCTGTGGTGTGACTGAACTCTCTAACAGGGTGAAATATGTCTATTAGCAATTCTGCCGGGAAAACGCAGAATTACAGAGGTTTAATGGGAATTGCAGGTTTTTAGGGCTCTGCCAGTGTTTCTTGGCCCTCACAGTGACAATGCTGGATGAATGAAGGGGAATGAACGGTGTAAATCTAGTCTTTATGGTTCTATTATCCCTGTGAGCAATTTTGAGCTTAATGAAGGTCGTATGGAGGGCGAAATGGTCTAAATACCTGTAATTCGACGAGCAGAGGTTGAGACACAGGTGCACAGGTGCTTTCTGAGGAGGTCGCCCGGGCTAATCGACTGGTTGGCGAAAATTCGAGCTCAAACGGTCAAGCAGAGCGCTCAGTAAAAAACACAGTGAAAATGGTAAAAACACGGGAAAATTTGGTAAATATGGGTCATTTTACCATTTGGCGCTTTTTTCTGCTGACGTCAGCATGACGTCATTGGTGGGTCATGGTGAGGTGACGTCAGCTGACGTCATCGGGCGACGTGGCAGTGGGCGACTGGTCAAAGGTGAGGCGAGGTGGAAGCCCAGTCAGCAGTGAGGTGGGCCAATAACATAAGCGGGTACGGGCAGGCAGCGACGTGGCGGTGAATTAGCGGCGGGTAGGTGGCGGTTAACGTGCAACGGTCACGGTTAAGGCCTTAACCGTCGCAGTCTCCCGGGGCGGTTAAGGTACGGCGCGGAGGATGTCAGAGCGGGCTCCGAGATGGTTTAACGCCCGACGCGTGGAGGAGGCGTGACAAGGCGCAACGTCACTTCCCCGGAAGTTAACGTGCGGTCACGGGAGGCGCTCCGATATTGCTGTAGGCCGTCGGATCTGGTGGGCTTGATCCGACGGCTGGCGGAGGGGTAACATGCGCCTTTGATATTATGGGCGGAAAAATCAAAATTTGTGGGTTTTATGTGGGTTTTTTCAAATGTTTTGATTAAACCACAATGCGGTAGGATTGGGAAACCTGCCAGAGGCGGGCATTTGACCTTTGCAAAGGTTTTATAGGCAAAATGGGTTCGGAAAGTGGGTTTTAGCAATGCAGAGGTGATTTGAAGGCAAATTGTCTTGCAGCAAAAGGGAAATGGGTGGAATAGGTTCACCAAAGTGGCCAGATGCCATTTGGTCCCTTTTTTGAAAAATACACGGCTATTATGCCTAGGGGAGGGAATATACATAAGATTTGGGGTTTTATACACCTTAGTGTTGATACTATTAGGGGTAGGGGTAAGATAAGGGATGTTATATAGTAGAATTAGGAGTTAATATGAATGAAGGAGGGGGATTTAGAAAGGGAGTGTTAGTGATAGAGTAGAGAGGGAAAGAGAAGAAGTTAGTGATGCTCTTTGCTGTAATTTCATGGAATTCACCACTTTGTTTGCTGATAGATCAATTGCCTTGGCAAGAGACCTATTGATACTTGTGTAATGGTGATCATATTCTTTCTGCAACCACAACTGCCTACCCAACTATTTTGCCTAGCATTTTTTGTTTCTTCTTGGAGGGGCACTTGAACTTGCAACCCTCAATTGCCTTTTCTTTTCTTTGGCTTTTTCCTCTTTTTCTCTATCTACTTCTACCCTTATGTCCTCCAAGGTCCCAGATTAAACTTTTGGGAACCTTTGCTTCTCTACCTGACCTACTTGTCTGCCAAGATTAAGCTGTTTGGACAGACCTCTTTCTCTATTCTACAACTCAAAATTGAAACATGGCATGATCCAGATTAAACTGTTGAATCATCCACAAAAATTGAAATAAGGTCCTCAATACTTGAAACACTTACCCAGCTCTTGCTTTCTAGGAAATATGGGATCTTTGGGATACCAAAGCAGAGCATATTTGGCTTTTCTCTTGCCAATCATGAAATATGAAACCTATTACTATAGGTATCCAACAGTGACCACTGAAAACTCAGTTTGAGCTTAAGTTTCTCTTTCAAAATAGTGTCATCATCCTTCCATGCTTCTTCCCTTTTATTAAAGATAAAAGGGCCTAGTTGGTGTCATATCTTGAGCTGTGCTTTTTTCCTAGCACCATAGAAGTGAGTTAAGTTTGCACTGTTGAATTGCTGATAGTACTCCAAGGCAAAGAGTCTCATGGGTACATATTTTGGTAGTCTGTAAGGGGCTAATTCACAGCCATAAATCCTTATTACAGTGTGGTTTTGGTAGAAGTACCAGTCACCAATGCCGTATCCCTTTGAGAGATGTAGGATTCTCTGCATTTCAGCAGTGAGCTTGGGAGGAGGATCTGTTGACAATAAGCAAGTGGCTGGATAGATAAAAGGTCAATGAACTCACAGTATGTGTATGGGGGGTAATTAACGTGATGGAACACTGAGGACCAAAATATGACAAACCTTCGCTCCCCCCTAGCATCCAATTTTTTAAGGAAAACCTGGAAACTATCAAACTGATAGTATAGCAGAAAATGATGTATATATGAAGTGTATTTGAATACCCTTTCTCTATCCAAATTCATGAACTGCTCATGAATTTTGTTAGATATGAAGGTGGCATAATCATACTTGACAGCAGGGGGCTGTCCTGGGGTAAACATGAACATCAAAGAAAATACAGTCTCATCCACAATTTCACTTGTTCTGAATCCCAGGATGTAGGAAATCATGTCTATGAGCATTTTTCCATCCTCAGTAAACCAAGCATGGTGATAGGGGATTTTGAATCTAGAGTAACACTCTGGTGGCATAAACAGCTTGGCAATTCGGTCAAGTTCTGCAGAGGACAACTTTGAGGCTTGATCCAGCAATTGTTTCATGGAAAGGGGGACCAAAGGCTGAGTTGGCTTGAATTGCAGCATCTCATTTATGGATTGAGGGGTAATATAAAAAAGGAAATTTCCAGCAGGGTCCATCACTGCCCTTTGAGAAGGCTCATAATTAGCACAACACTGATGGATAAGGTCAGGGAAGACATTGACTGAAGGCAGGTAGTATATAGGCATGTTGGATTCCCATATTCCAAATAGGTCAGCTTTGTTTCTGAAGTTATTCCTTATTTCACAGAAAGCCTGAAGGTGAGGCTTGTCTCCCTCCATATCATCGATTTGATAGTCTCTGTCAACAAGAGGCAGCCACTCTAACTCTTTATGAGCTGCATTTAATGGAGCAATATTTAGGGCTACTGGAGCCTCCATGATTGACTGTGATTATAGTTGGATTTGGGTCTATGTTTCAACAGGAAACAGAGTCTTGACAATGGATTTTTTGACAGGGAATTTGCAGTTTGAGTTATGTGCGAAGGTGGCCCTGCTGAGTAGAACTCAATGGGAATAGAGAGTGTACAAGGCTTTTCAACGAGGAAGCTTGAAAACAATGGAGAGAGAGGGGATTTCATAGGTTTTTTGGTGGTTTTGTAGGCGAACAGGAGCTGGATTTCAAGCTTTAATGGATAATTTATCAGGGAGTAACAGAAATTGGCAGGTTTTGCTCATAAGTATGGTTACACAGTGAGGCAGAGCGGAGGAGTTTGCGAGTGGTAATGTCTTTGAATTGAATTTAGGTGTATTGGTGATCTTTTGCAGAGAAATTATGAAAAAACAGGGTTTATGGGCGTTCCCGGGTAAATACCTGTTTATTTGAGACTTTGGTGTGGAATGCAGTTGCAGGTAGAGCCAAGGAGGTCGGGTTGCAGGTTGAATACACCTGGGTGGCAGATTGGGACGTCAATGGCAGATTGGACGTAGTTCTCATGCACCAACTTTTACTATTGGTCACACAAAAATAAACAAAAACATCTCTTTCGTGAGTTTTTAACGAAAATTTGTGGTTTTTTGGACATTTTGGCGCTTTTTGTGCTGATGTCAGCATGACGTCACCTAGTCCTGTAGCATGGTATGGAGGGTAACATGGCAGCTGATGTGGATGGGTGACGGGGTGGCCACGGTGGACTGTACAATAGTGAGGGCGCTGACGCAGAAGCCGACGTGGGGATGATGTGCGTGACGGGGAGGACAAGCGGTAAGTGGTTTGCATCGGACCGCTTTTGGTACTGGAGCAGTTTCTATCAGCGCGGGCCCAATGCAATAGAAATGGGCCACGCGTCCCTACCTACGACATCCAAACCGCTTTCTATTGGGCGCTAACCCTCGTACAGCGGGGCGGCTCCGATATCAGCGTGGGCCGTCAGATCTGTGAGGTCGGATTGAACGGTTGACGGGAAGGGTAGTTGATGGTACGATATGGTGCGGGGACCCGGCCATATTTTAATATTTATAAAATGTTGCAGGGCTTAAAAAATTTAGGTTTATGGGTTTTGGTGGGCACCACGGTTATTCATTTAACCGGATGTTTAAACGAAACCCGATATATACAAGTGCAAAGGGTAAAAAGGCATAGTTTATGTGGGAGGGGATTTGCATGGTTATTTATCTAACCAGAGGTTAGATGAACTCCAAAGGTTTATACGCGGAAGGGTTAATAGGAAGGTCCCAAATGAACTTATTATTCCCTGAACTTTGTATTGTATGGCTATAGTTGCCAATGGGTAGGGATATTTATATTTTTTGGGCTTTTATATAGTTTTTTGGTAGAATAGGGGTAGGAAAAATGATTGAGGGAGCTAAATAATAAAGTTAAATGTTAATATGACTTTATGGAATGAAACTGTAAGAACAAATGCTAAGTTTATAAAGTGAAAACTTAGGCATAAGAAAATGAAAGGAGTGTGGAATGATGATTTTTACACAAGAAATGTGGCTTCTTTTCACTAAGTAAACTTAGTGTTTGACTTAGCATTTCTCATAAAATGAAGTGAACTAGGACTATTGGGCAGATCCCAAGGTCCTTGAGGGGATGTTAGTGAAAGATTTCTGGGGGGATGATGGGAGAATTAGTCATGCTTCCACTGTTCTGCAGTCACTTTGCCATGGTACCAATATCATTGATGAGATGAGTCTTTCTTGACAAGACAAAAAGATCACAACCTTGTTTCTGCAACCTCAAACTACCTACCCAACCTAATACACCTAGCATTTTTTCTTCATTTTGATTGGGTGCATTTGAACTTGCAAACCCTGATATAACTCTTTTCTTTTGACTGCCCTCCTATCTAAATCTACCCTTATCTCTTCCAAGGGCCCAGATTAAGCAGTTGGGCTCCTTATTTTCTCTATCTATCTACTCATCTGCCAAGCTTGAACTGTTTGGACAGATATTCTTTCTCTATTCTACAACAGCAAATTTAAATATGGAATGTTCCAGATTGAACTATTGGGCCATCCATCGGGTGTAATAAGCAACAATATTTGCACATTGTGAACTTGCAAACAAGATAGCAGTGGTATTTTGACCGGCCACTTTCCTGGTCTTTTGGTTTGGGGTTCATTTCTATTATTTTCTCTGACCAATTCATTTTTCTTTCCCTTTGATTTTTCTTTTAGGGCATACGCTCTTTACATTTTTTAATTTTCTTTTTCTGTATACAAAATATGGAACCTTTGCAACATGGAAAGGATGACCATATTTGGCACTTCCATAGTCAATCATGAAAAATGAAACCTATTGGTATAGGAACCTAACATAGCATAACAATCCAGAGATTTGAATCTAAGATCCTCTCTCTAAAGGAAGATCTTGAAGAATCAAAGAAGCAGAATGAAGAAGCTCTTGAAGAACAAGAACATGAAGTTCTCGAATTAAGGAAACAAGTGGAAAAAGGAAGAAAAGTTGAAGAAAACATAAAGAAGCAATATCTGGAAAAGGAAGAACAACATTAAGTTGAGGTAAATTAGAAGAAAAGGATAAAATGCTATGATTTCAAGACAATACTGAGATTTTGGATTATATTCTTAGTAGTCAAAGGTCCCCTGCTATCAAAATTGGTTTTGGCTTTCATGAATCTGTTGAAAGCGAATCTAGCTCTCAGGGTGAGGCAAGGAACTCTAATGAAAAACCTGAAATGCTCAACAAGGAGATAAGAGGTCAACCACATCAACAACCAAGGAAAGAAATCCGTCAAAGAAAATATTTTACTCCAAACTATGGAAGTGATAGTCAGTTATTTTCTCAGATGAATAATGTTGAGTGTTATGTATGTCATAATCTTGGACATGTTGCAGCGAGATGCAGAAGTAGAATGGTGCAAGGCCGTCACACAAAAAGATCATCACATTCCAGGTACTTTAAGGGATGTTGTTTTGCTTGCAATATGTTTGGTCACAAAGCCATTGACTGCTACAGAAGGAATATGAAACATGTAAGATGTTATGCGTGTAACACGTTTGGACATATAGCAAAGGAATGGAGGAACAAGGTATGGGCACCATACCAAAAGGAGAAAACATCACCACAGTCAAAGATATGGAAGAAGAAGGAAGTACAGTAAGAAAGATGTGGCATAACAGAGTATATAGACATGACAACCTCAGAGGGAACTGAAAGTATGAAACTTTAGTGCTCTAAATCTCATACGCAGATTTCGTGAAGACAAGTTGTGTATATACACAAGTTCGAAGCTACACAGTCACGTATATGATGTTCTGAAGAAAAGCAGCGGTACAAAAGTCTGATATGGTTCAGTCACTTATCCACTCTATTTGATGATGGCATGGCACAGGTTCAGGGGGAGCATATGCTTTAAATAATGCGTTGTTGGCATTATGGTTAGAAGTATTTGGTGATGATGCTTATGTGGCTAAATGATACATCTTGGTACCTATTGTTGGTTGGTCAAAAGAATGGTATTGCAGGTTATAGGTCAGGATGCCGATGATAGATGCTTATGGTGTAGATCATATATGGTGTATGATAGTTGCTGATTACTATCATGGTCTTGTTTAGATTTCTGGTCTTTCTTATAAAAGTCATGTATATCATTTGATGTAAGGGTCATGAAAGTCCTAATTTGTACCCCCCATGCATAGGAAAGATGATGTAATAATTTCTATTTTCAGTCATGTATAAACATTTGGTATATCCCCACTTGGTTGGGTGGATGAGTCAAAAAATGGTATATCACCACTTGGTTGGGAGATTGATCTATGTATGAATCATTGGTGATAGGAAGGTCATACTCACTTAGTTGAGTTGTAGAGTCATGTTATTCTTTTGAAAAATATTTTTGTAGACTCTGCATGTGCTTAGGGGGAGCAAGGATGATTGGTACATCTTAACATGTACAAAGGGGGAGTTTGATCAGAGACTACAACATGTACTTAGGGAGTATGGATAACATAATGTATATCAAGGGAGAAAATGTCTTGGTCCACCCTTTGCCCTTGATGTCAAAGGGGGAGAATGACTTGGTGTTGTTGTTGCCATCAAGTCCAAAGGGGGAGATTGTTGGCATTATGATACAAGTATGATACAGGTGTTGTCCTTGATGGCAACTCACTTAGATGACAAATCATAGTGCACTAGGTCAATAACAAAGAATTAATGATTAGAAAGAGGTATACGCAGGTTCACCGTAACAAAGGTGCATATACACATGGGTGAATAGACCAAAAGTGGCATATAGAGTACAAATGCATTTTCATAGAAGGAAAGGCACATAGATGTTGGAAAACTAAGTTTAGTTCCATGGTATTTGGTCCATGATATTTTGTTCCATGGTATTCATCCATGGTATTTGGTCCGAGGTATTGACCCAAGGTATTGGGTCCAAGGTATTGGTCCTATGTTGTATTTGACCATGGTATTGAGAGGGGCCTAAACCTATATAAGGAGGATAATATCATTAGGCCAGGTGTGAAAAGTGAGCAAGCATTGAATGGCTGATGAAGTGTGAGATCTAGTATGCAAGTTATGGGTTGTGATGCTTTGCTAAGGATGCACCTATGTGGTGAATGAAGGTTGATGGACCGGGATCATGAAGACTAAAATGAATTATCATTATATGGTATGATCATGATTAGTTTAGATCTGAATACTAATGCATATCTTATCCTTTATATCTGATGATTTGTGTATATCTGAAGTAGTAAATTGCAATGAAGGTATAAGTAATTATTTTCATATCTGTACACTAGTTCCCTTTAGTGAAAGGGTGTATACATGCTGGTTTGACATAGCCAAGTAGCGTATACATTATGAGATTTGATATTTAAGGTTGTTGTTGATATTTGAGGTTGATTTTGGTTCAAGTGGTTGTTGCTGAGTGCTCGGTGATTCTATATGTTCTGGTGACTGTGTTTTGATAATAGGGTTTCAGTGATTCAGTTGTTGGGTGATTCAGAGATTGATGATGCAGATATGGTTGATGGTTGTATTGCAGTGGTGATTGATTTTGTGCTTTCATGTTATTGATGGATCTAGTCTGAAAAATTATGAAACGTGGTCTCTGGAGCTAAGAGAGAAGGTCGTAGCCTTCTATTGGTCGGCACCTATGTACTAGTAAATATATCGGCTAGTACAAGAGCCAGGGGGTTGTATCTCCCTTCTAGTGGTATCTGGAGAACGACAGAAGGTTGTAGCCTCCTGCAGGTGGGTGTCTACATACTAGTATGAGTCTACGCCAGTGCAAGATTGTAAACATGTTTTTCTTATATTAAAGGAATATGGCAGGAGGTGGTTTTTGTCCCGCATTGGCTTTCCACCTTACGTCATGGTGTTCATGTGTATTTCTTATGTGTGATGATCTGTTCTGTTTTACTACACCTGTTTACTGGATATATGCTAGTTGCATTAAACACAGTTGCATGTACACGCAGGTTCTCTTAACTGAAGTAGCGTATATGTCACAGTATGAAATGAAAAAGATATATTGATTTGCTAATACTGATTCACCACCCCCTCTCAGTATTATTTCCAACAGTTACAGAAAGCATACCAGGATTTCTTCCAAATGTCAAACAATTAGAGCAGTAGTGGAGGCAAGCAACAAAGGAAAAAGAGGAGGTGATTAGAGAGATGAGCAAGCTAAACTAGGAAGCGTACTGGCAATTCTTAGTAAAACCATACAGCTAGTGGATGACCTTGAGATGTTTAATAACCTCCACGTAAAAAATGGTTCTAGCATTAACAGATGCTATATTTGCTGGGGAGTTGAAATCTACGATCAACCAACTGATATAGCTCAAGCCTATGTCAAATATATGCGATATCAAAGATCAAATGCAAAGGAGTTACTCACTTAGTTTATTTTTATTTTTAGTTTTATTTTTGCATGATCTGAGGCAAGCCATTTAAACCTCCTCAGCTGTTTTTGTAATAATCTATTTTAGGACCTATAGTTTAGTATTTAAACCCCTCTCATGCATTTAGAGAGGGGTCTAGAAATTTTATCAGAAATATTCTTCGAAACATTGCAATTCTATACTTTTGAGGAGGTTCTGATGGAATGAATGTAAGATGATTGATTTTCTCTTAATTATCTAGCATGCTCTACTAAAATGCACTTTTGTACTCTTAGAATATGTTGGATTGATTGAAATTCGATCAATATTTCTGAAGCACATGAGAAGGACTTGTCATATATGGTATTTTAATCCCATGATCCTGTTCTATTTATGTATCAGACAACACTTCTTCTTTTAATTTTTTTATGTGTGAAAGTGTGAATTGTAGTTTAGCATTATTACACTTTTGTATGATGTTGGCTTTGATTTTATTTTGAATACATGACAATTTTATATGCCATATATCTTTCACAATCATTTTGGCTAACTATTTATCCAAAACGATTACTGTTAAACGATTTCATTTCTTATTGCAGTTGAATGATCTATAGTACCAATTTTTGTAGGACATCATTGTAGATCGCATATTGTATTTAATTCCCAAGTATATTTATATTTAAATAGTTTTTAAACTAGGATATATGCATGTGTTTAGTAGTTTATATTAGATTACATTTAGCTTAAACATTCCTCCGTTACATCATATATTACCCCACCGACACTATCAAAAACTCTTCTAGGAAACTGGTCCCATTCTCCCAAGTTATAGCCACTACTCCAAACAGAAAAGGAGTTGGTAACCAAGGTCCAGATTGAGTGGTTTTCCCCCATGTTGTAGCAACGATTTTCAGGGATTCAACATTTTGGCACTAGAAGGAGGGCCTAACTATGAATGGCAAGTAAATTCAAATCAATAGGTCATTTTGAGAGTAAAAGTCCCTCAACATATCCTCCAACTTCTTGATCACATTCCAAATCATCAAATCCTAAGTGGCAAGTTGTAAATAACCCCTTAGAATCCACTATTGTGACTTCAAAAAAGTCAGATCAATCTTCTTCTATAGAAACCCCTGAATTCCAGTCTTTGATCCATAAGCTATAGGGGATTCCAATATCTCAATAAGAATTTGACTTATCCCAAGCTAGTCTTTCTTCTCAGTTCCCCTCATCTTAAAGGTTAACTAGAGCATAGAGTGAAAATTTTGGGATCCCCCCATTTGAATTCCCTCTACCAAACCACAAGAGAGCTAAGAAGACACAATATGAATCCCATAGTGAGGTTCTGTCATCATCACCTCAAACATCCTCATTCATTCCATCCATTTCATCACAAAATCAACAATCCGCCTCACAACTCTAGATCATGGTTTATACTGGTACTGGAGCATAAGCCTCCTCTACCTAATCACCTTCAAATATAGTAACGTATTCCTTTATACAGATACCTACAATGGTTCAAAACCCACAAATTCCAAGGACAAATCCAGGATTTGTATGGATGGCGAGACCCTTACATCCATTTTCTAGGCCATCCAAAAAATTGGTTACCAGAGTTCAATCCTGATGATGGTTTACCAGCCGAAGAACACATAAACAATTTGATGCAGAAGCACCCGACTTAGCCAGCAATGTGATTGTTATTTCACATGTTGTGGCTAAATGAGTTGAATTTCATTGACCTGAGTGGTCAAAAGTCAGTGTTAGTAGAGAGGGTTAGATCTCTCAAAAAATGATCTTTACTTCATTATTGTAATAATTAGAAAATTTTATTATTTTTAGACTAATGGATAAGTTGTTAGCATAGGTGTGTAACAAAGCTTAAGAACATATATTTAATTGTTAGATTGATTAAAATAGATATCCAGTTATTAATGCAATTAGAATACGATTTGACTCATAAAGGAGAAAAGAATGTAATGGAGAAGGCTTAGCTGAGATGATATGGATTTGAGTGAGTAAGCGAGAGTTTGAGTAGTAGATAGGGTTGGAGGTTCTGACAGAGGTCAAATAAAAACCGTTGTAATTGAGTCGAGAGGGCCAAGACCCTGTATTTCCTATTCTATTGAATAAATTGATTAAGTGTGAAGTTGTGTGTTAATTCTGGTGCAAAAGTTCATTTGTGTCTGAGTATCAGTGTTTTGGATGCTAAACGGTCATTTCCTTTGTTTTAATGTTTTAATTATAAATCTTGACATTTATGTGTTTTATTGTTAATCACGGTCATTTAGCGTTAAAGGTTAAATTTGGAACTAAGTGCTAAACCTTCCTTAAGCGCATTATTAAAATTTTGATTTAGAGCAAGTGGGTTGTATTTGATGAGCGGGAAGCGGTATATCACGTGCTCAAAAGGTGGTAAGTGGTAATATTACAAGTCTGTGTGATTAGCCTCAATGCTCGACATGTACTAGACAGAGGAGAGAGAAAACAACCTTTCTTGTGTGCCTCTGAAGTGATAATGATCGTGCTAGAGTTCGCGCGATGACCGTTGGATCGGACAGAGTAGATCAATGGTGGAAAATTGACAGGCCAGTTGGCGATCGGGGAAATCCATAGCCATTAGATCTGGACAGAGAAGATCAATAGTGTAGAGTGAAGCACTTCATAAAAGGTAAAGTTAAAGTGGGTCTGCTGGTGTTTAGTGTGAAAGGCAGGATCCTCAAGGGAAAAATCTCACGTACAAAATCTGATTAAACGTAGTTTATTGGTTATAAACTTAACCATTAGTCTATTTTTATACTACCACCTTATTTCGTCAACCTCCTGCGTCATTTTGGTATCAGAGCATGGAGATTGAGTTTGGCTACAATAAACATGCCATCGAGGAGAGGAAATGGGATAGGTTGAGGATGACTTGAAGCAAATGTAGTTGTACTGGAGGAGATCTAGAATCTGCGTACAAGGATGGACATAATGGAGATTGCTCAGAGGAGAGCACCTGATGAAGAAGTTGCTAGTGCTGCAGAAGAAGAGGAGGAAAACGAAACTACCAAAGATATCAAGATGTTAGCTAAAGTAGGTGGAAAACCAAAGCTGGAAATTCCTGTGTATGAAGGGAGTCTCAATGTAGAAGAGCTGACGGATTAGATCAGTTCATTGGAAAAATATTTTGACTATGAGTAGGTTTTGTTAGAGTTAGTCTTTGCAGCCTTCCACTAGAGATCAAACATGCTATTACAAAGTGGTCTTAGGGTGTCAAAGTCAAATTTTGCCATTTCAGTGAGTCTTCGAGTAAAATTTGGTCACTAGGTATTACGTCTAAGATTTTTTCACTCCTTCCTATGTTTTTCTAGTATTGGTCCATCTCAACATTTGGCTGAGTGTACCATCATTCAAAGAGTTGTTAGGTAAACTTGACTCGGGATAGAGTCAAAGTTGACCAGGTTAAACAGTGATGGTTTTTGGGGCACATGGTATTGTGCACCCATAGTATTTTTCCCATGGTATTATATGTAATGGAGCTTATAAAAGGTTGGAAGGACTTCATTGTAATGCAAGACCTGGAGGTGAGCGGTGAAGGCTCACTTGGTCAGATTGGCTAGGGTTTTTGCCAATGCTAATAAGATCTTATTAGGTTTGGTTTTTCCCCGGATTTGGGGTTTTCCTGGATAAACATTTGCGTTTATATGTTTATGGTTGTTGTTGGTTATTTTTATATTTATTCCTCTCAGTAACTCTCAGTAATTATTTATGTTACGCAGTAAATTTCTTAACAACTGGTATCAGAGCCAAATATTTGCTTCAAAGGGATTCTTTGATGCCAAGGGTTTATAGGGCTTGACGAGATCAATGCAGCCTTTTACATATCTGGTTCTGGAAAATAATGGTACAAGATTTGTGTATGAAGGTACTATATCAATATATATCTGAAGAAGGCGTATTTGGTCAGATCTGATCCAAAAAGGGGTTGCTGGTGTCGTGGCTATTTTTTTTTGGGTTTTCCTATATCTACACGTCTCCTCATGTGGAGATCGATGAAAATCTCGCAAAGAACATTGTGAGAAGATTTTGAATGTCAGCTGAAAGAGAAGAGAGGAATAATTTATGCTACGACCCTCCTCGGCCAATGGCGTGGAGGAATCCCCTTCGGCTCTATGTAGAGAATGGAGTAGGGAGAATGAAAGAGTGAGATTCCCCATACCAACAGAGCGAAATTGCCAATGAATCCCTGTAGAGAAGGAAGAAAAGGGTGTGCTCCATTCCCGCCAATGAAGACAGAGACACCAGTAGTTCAGAGTTGAATATAGTGGGAAGCTTCTGTGGTAGAGAGAGCATTTACTCGAAAGCCTTCGGCTTTCTGTTTCCCAACAGAAGTTATCCCATGGACGCTTCCAATTGCATTCAAATTGATACCACTCGTTGGGTTCTTGACATGTCCGTCTTTGTAGGTCAAGAATACAACCAAGTGAAAGAGATCTGCGTATTCCTCATCAGCGAAGTGGTTTTTCCTCCAGGAAAGGCATTGGTAGTTCAAGCGCAGTATACTATCCCTTACCATGTACACGTGTCACCTGAATGTAAGCAGCTACTTGGCCGCATTAAATGAGAGAGAATGGGTTAGAAGAAAAACAATGAAACAAAAAAAAATTAATGAAGTCAAAATTATTGCATGTAAATGGGCATACTACTGTAAGACCATGTGTACCCCTCGGTGATCATCGGTAAATTCTGGGTTAGACCTAGGTGATAGGGGGTATGTCGAGTTAACAATACCTCGGGTAAAAATAATTACTGAGAGTTACTGAGAGGAATAAATATAAAAATAACCAGCAACAACCATAAACATATAAACACAAATGTTTATCCAGGAAAACCCCAAATTCGGGGAAAAACCCAACCTAATAAGATCTTATTAGCATTGGCCAAAACCCTGGCCAATCTGACCAAGTGAGCCTTCACTGCTCACCTCCAGGTCTTGCATTACAATGAAGTCCTTCTAGCCTTTTATAAGCTCCATTACATATAATACCACGGGCGAAATACTATGGGTGCACAATACCATGTGCCCCAAAACCATCACTGTTTAACCTGGTCAACTTTGACTCTATCCCGAGTCAAGTTTACCTAACAAAAGTTTCCATCATTATTTCAAGTTCCAATGGGTCATTTTACACCTTGTTTGCGCTTCAGTTGTTGTTAGGTAAGGCTCATTTCCCTCTCCTAGGGTTTTGAAGGTAATTTTTCTTGGATGGTAAAATAATCAACAAAACTTGTATGTTGACGCTCAGACACCTTCCCCTATCCTTAATATACCTTCTTAAACAATTACCATCACTGATATCCCTCAAGTTCATCATTTTCCCACAAACCCTAGCCTATTGTTACAATTTGACACTTTTCTAAGTTAGGCCTGTGTTTTTCCCTTTTATACCCCTTGCCCTCACTCAATTCTTGAAATTCCACTTTCCCTTCTTCCTAAAATCCCTCCCTACTTCCAAAAATTTTCTCAAAGAAATTAGAATCCCCTCATCCCCTTCATTTCTCTTCATTTCTACAAATCCCCTGTTCCACACATCAGGATAGGTTTTATTCAAATGATGTTTCTGAGAAATAAAAGATGAATTTGACAAAATTGAGAGAGGTTTTTGTCCATCATAGACCCAAGAAGTAAGACCCCCTTCACGTTTTACACAGGTCTCATGGTTTGGGAGAAATGTTCAAAACATAATTTTCCTTAGGAGAGCTGATGCACTTCTGGAGTGACCTTGGAAAAATCAAGCTTTCTCCTAGCTTGAGTGACCAAATTACTTTCTTGATGAGTCCAATGATAACTAGACATACAGATATTTCCAATGAGCTATCATGAGATCAATTTGGAGTTGAAGAAGACCTCCAAAAGTTGACTAAAAACACTCTGCATTTTGACAGCCTCATTCTGCACATTTTGACCATTCATGGGATATTGAGCTTTTGACAGGGAAAATGAGCTCGAAATTGAAATATTCAAGATGTTTTGGAAAGTGGACTTGACAAGATTTCCAACGAGCTATCTCATGCTCAATTTTGACATCAGGAAGGTAGTCCAACGTCATCTTGAAGTAGCATTGCATGTTCAAAAGGTGGCGCTCTGTGTTTAGGAGGTGGTGGTATGCATCTACGCAGTGGTGCTATGCATTTAGAAGAAGGGCCAGAAAGGCCTCAAAACTTCAAAAAAAACTTCAAAATTTCCCTGTGTTACCTTCATACAAGTAAGTTGTCCTCCCATACTTCATGGTTGGTTTTCATTTCAAACTTTTAAACATCATTCTGCATGGTAAATGTCAAACCCTAAATTCTCCTAGTTATGCCAAAACCCTAAACCCAATTACTCCTCCTATCACCTATCACTAAAACTCTAAACTATTTCCCTGTTACATTCCATAATATCCAAATCCCTTTATCCCTAATCCTAAACAACACTATCTTAAACAAACCAAGCCCTCCCTCTCATTTTTATGATTCCTACTCCCTCATTCATTTTCTAGCCCATAAGGTCATCTCCCATCCCCTCACTCCTAAATCACTTTCACTCGTTCCCTTTATTCGTTTTCTTGGAGTGTAAAACCTCAAAATTTGCAAACCCTAGGTTCCAAATACACTCCTCCACTCATTCCATATACTCTAATCCCCTCAAATAAACACTTCCATCTATCCCTTGCCCCCTCAAAACCTAAAACAAATTCCTAAAACCCTCATAACCTCTTTAGCACTCTCACAAGCTCACTCATGAGCTTAAACCCTAATGAGCTCACCTCCCCTTCCCCTACCCCTATTCATCATAACTCATTCCCCAATTACCTTCTCTAGGGTTTCAAGGCTTCAAAACTCAACAAACATGGACACAAAATAGAAAGACTATGAGGAGACTAGGCTAAGGCGGGCTCTAAAAGGCAAAAAGGAGGAGGATAGGCTTAGGTTTCTTATTGAATATTCCTTGGCTCATCAGGATACTTTATGACAGTGCTTCTCACCAATTTTGGAAGATTTTTTGTCTTTTGCAAATTTTGAAATTTTACACACAGAAAATCTACCTCAACGCACAGCGCCACTGGTGCTGCGGTTTTCCTAGGGGCACGAAATGCACAAATGGTTTGAATTTTTGGATTGATAGTGATGAGTACATGAACCCTTTGGATTCGCTAAGTTTTTGGGTAGAAATGGTCCACCAAAAGGTCAAAAAAACACCCTAAAAATGACCTTTCTACAGCTTTTTGGAGACACAGAAGTAGTCTTGGGAGAATCAAGATTTGAGGGGTAAAATGAGCTTCAAATGCCAAAATTATAAGTGTTTTGGAAGATAGACTTGGAGACCTTTCCAATGAGCTATCATGAAATCACTTTGGATGCTGGAAAGGCCTCCAAAATGGACATGAAAGTGGCATTGCGCGTTGGGCCAAAGGCGCTATGCGTAGGGTAGATTTTGCACAGGATGCCTATTTTTCCATTTTTTGATTGTGTTCATAGATTTTCTCTCATGGATGATGTTTTACCATTGTAAATGATGACTTGGCATGTAAATATGATGGATAACTAGTAGTAGAACATAGATTCATTGCATTAAAAGTAAATTTGAGCTCAAATGAATCAGTTTTTTCACTTTTAGAGGCAAGTTGTTAAGATGCCTATATTATTGTTGTTGGCTTATATGGGCATGGCCTAGGTTCAGAAGAATTATTTAGCCAAGCAAATCCTACAACTGCCAACCCTTTCGGCAACAACCCGCGAAGTGCGGACTGATGTCTCACCCGAGGTAGCTGGGGAGGGTGTTGGAACCAGGTTTCTGCACCCTTGGGATGTCTAGATGTGGTCTGAGAGGTTTGTACACTGTCCTATAGCTTCATGCTATGCTAGATCCGCGTAGATCCAGATAATCTTAACCTTCTCTTACCGCGCTGATTACAGATCTAATTTATTCGATTAAGTATTATAACCCAGATCTACTTATAAAGGTCTTTAAGCAAAGATTTACTTCTTTCATTTAGTTCACATATTAAGATTAAACCTGATTCACAAGTGATCAATAAGCATATGCACGCAGATCAAAATTTTTTCATTAACCATAAAAGAATAGAGCCGCGATAGTTCAAATTAACACAGAATTCAGAAGAAACTTATCTTTATTTCCACTTATCACCCTTACATCTAGATCTTCCCTACGCACTCACCTGTAGGGGTCCATGCACATAGTTCCAGACTTTTCCAAGCCTCTATGCACACAGCTACAAAGCCTCTATCCTCTACCCAAACCCTTGACTCAGACTTACAGACACTGTTGGTACCTAAATTTTACTGTCTATTCCACTCCCAATTCATCTTTTAACTATCATTCTTGGCCATTTAACCTTTATTATTCAACAATAATCCTTAGAAACTAAGTCATATGTTGTCATTTTCATTATTTTGAGCTTGGGATTAATATTTGAAATTTTTATATTTAAATGACACTTTTCAGAAAAATCACAAGAAGTTGTAACAACCTGTGATTGCTTTATTGTTTGACATGTTGCAGCACAGGTGGGAAAATTTGAAGATTATGGGAACAAAGTAGAATGTACAAGGATGGTCAAACAACTATTCACTTTCAGTTTTGGAGAAAACAGGTGTCCAGTCAAAGCTGGTCAAACCCAGCCACTTCATCACTTTTTCCTAATTTCTGTGCACAAGATATTTTCCAGTTTTAGAATTTTTGCATAAATGGAGGAACAGACCTAAACTCGACCTCCTTGGGATGTAATTAATAGAATATCGTTAGTATTAGATGGAGAAATAATAGTTTCTTTTGTTACAAAATTCACGATAAATAACCCATATGGGAAAACTATGTTTTTAGAATGGTTTTTATGAACACATGAGAAGATAGCTTGTGTATATTTGATTCCAAACGTAATACAAACTTCTTCAACAATTTTATGTCTCAATATTTAGTAGCTACACTCTTCTGAATCATCTCCTACTGTGCTTGTGGAGTGTTGAAGGGCCCTCATCACTTTGTTGGTACACTTTATATTTACTCTGTTTTTCTTACTAGCTGCAAATTCGAATTTAGCAATTAGTCATTTCATGTTCAGAGTTAAAAGCTATGTTAGCAGAGTTATCAGTTAAGAGAGCTTGAATTCATTGTGAAGAGAGAGCCTTGTAAGAAGAATCAAATAATCTTGAAATTGAAATTGATATTTACATGCTGCTATCATATAGCTTCCAGATTTGTTTGCTAGCTTTAGTTTTGAATGATAGTTTTAGTTTTATTTCCAAAGTGATTTAAGAATGGAGTTTTAAAATTCAATTTTTAGTTTGGTAGATGATTCTCATAAGAGATCTAACTGATATTGGTTTACAACACTGCCTATCTTATTCACTGTGTGATTTATTTTGGATTGTTATGATTGTAAAAATCCTTTGAAGCAATATTCTTGTAAGGGAATGTAGGATTACCATCAATCATCAACACTCTGCTTTTGTTATTCTTGCAACTAGAATTTCATAGGATTTGTTTCATTTAGATTAATGTGTGAGTGATTAAAAAGGACAATTAAGAATCTTTTGTAGAAAGTACTATCAATTTAGTTCACTAAGTAGTCATTAGAATCTTAGATCCTTCTAGATCTATATATTTTAGGTAAGCACCTCTAAGTGTACTTTCCTGGGTTGATAAAAGAATTAAGAGCTTAACTTGCCTTGGTAATTTGGGACCAAACATTTAGGAGCCATTTCCGGTGAGGTGCAATTGGAAATAATAAAAATTAAAATCAACAAAACAACAAAAACATAGAATTAAATTTAAATTTCAGTCATGCTTATTTATGTCTAGGTTTAGGGACGAAAAAGGCAGATTTAAAAGAAACCCCCCAACAACTAATCCACCATTAGGAGCAGAGCCATTAGAAAGGATTGAATACATAACTCCAACAGGAAAGGTTACAACAACAAAACTTGAGGAAAAAGTGAAATCAAGCCAAAGACTCACCCTCATTGAAAGACAAATTCTAATAGCCCACGAAGCAAAGAGAAGAAATCTACCTGAAACTTCTACAGTAGTGAAATCTGAAGGGAGTAGCACAAAAATCCAACAGCCTAGTCTTGAAGAAATTTTTCTTCAAGAACTAAAATAAGAGGAAGAGGCAGAAACCTTAGATAAATCACAAATTACGATGGCTGAAGAGGGAGGAGGATCTAGAGGACCTACACCTGAACAACTGAGAGAGTATGAGAGACAAATGGAAGAACAGAGAAGAAGAAGGTAGAATGAAGAAAAACAAAACAATGATACTCTATTTGGAGGAAAGCAAAATCGACCAGAATCAGAGGAATCCACATTTAAATTTCCAATTCAAGATAGAGGAGAGAAAATGGATGAGGAAATTAAAATGAAAAACAAACCACCATCTGTACCACCAAATTTCTATGGAATGGCATCTGAAGACCCAAACTCATTTTTATTTGAATTTGACATAGTATGTCGAACCTATGGATATACTGATGATGCTCATAGACTTCGCCTTTTTCCTGCTACCTTAAAAGTAGCAGCACTTAGGTGGTTTATGGGTTTAGGTGAACATTCAATCACTAATTGGGATGATATGAGAAAATTCTTTTTGAAAAAGTCTCAACCTTATTGCCAGTCAAAAGATTCTAAAGATGACATCTTTACAATGACTCAACAAGAAGATGAGACCTTAGAGGAATACTTAGAAATATTCTCATATAATCTACAAAAGTCAAAACATAGGACTATGCCAATTGAGCTTATTCAAACAATCTTTCTTAAAGGCATCAGGGATGAGTATTTAGATGATCTTAATCTCATGGGTAAAGGGGACATTTCCAACTCACCTTTTGAGGAAATTGCTGAATTATGCCAAAAGTACTCTAGGAGTAGGACAAGAAGTGGGAAAAGAGACATGACATCAAAAATCACAAAATCTGCTACGAGAAACATAACTAGAGCTGAACTAGGCAACTTATTTGAGGATTTCAAAATAGACCTTATGAGTACATTGGGAAACCAAATAGATACCTTGAAAGCAAAGAAAATACAAGATGAATAAGAAATAGAATTATCTATATACTGTCCCAAATGCAGGAAGAAACATTCTTTGAAAGAATGTCCCTTAGATAACGTGCAAATTTGTTGGTTTTGTACAGATAACCATGACACTAAAGACTGTACAAAGATGAAAATTTTGCAGAATTACAATTTGGAAGCTAGTGTAGAAATGGAAAACATATATTTCATGGGAGCTAGAAGACCATGGCAGCTAAGACCTCTACGTATGTATCAAAATCCAAATTCAGCAAATTATAACATGCCTGTTCAAAACTCTTGGAATGTTCCTATGCCATGGCAAAACTGGCCTAACCAACAACAACAAACATTCCCACAACAAGGATGGAGAGGATATTCTTTTCCTCAACAATTTGCTCAACAACAACCCCAACAATATCAACAACCATTTGCTCAACCATATACCCAACACTATCAGTCACAATATTCTCAGCCATACCCACACCAATACCCTTTGCAACAAGTACCTTATTAATAACAAAATCCTCAGCAAGCATTACCTACTCCCCCACAAATAAATTCATCACAGCTACAACTACCATCCAACCAACCACCTCGACCCACACAATTACCAACTCAACCCATAGCTAACCCAAACAACCGAATAGACGACCAACTTATAGCGTAGATGAGGGACCTTCATACCCAACTCTACCACTGCAAAACATCAAACTAAGGTCAGGTCAAACATTGCATAAAGAACCATCCCCTGTTCAAGCCAAGTTGCAACAAGAAAAACAAAATGATGAAGAAGAAAATCAACAATGCAACAAACAAAGTGAACCAACACAAAATAATTTGGAACAAAATCAACAAACCAAAACACTCCAACCACCTCCATTTCCAGAAATATTACTTAAACCAGGATCACCCACACCATTGTCACAATTTGGTGTTCTTGATGAATTGATGAATGTATATATCAAAGTACCATTACTCTAGACAATCAAGGATATCTCGATTTATACCAAAGCCATTAAAGAGTTGTGTCTCAAGAAGCCTTCAAAGAAAAGATTTGACCTAAAAAGAATACATGTCATAGGTAACTTAGCAGGCTTGATGTCAAGTATTATTTCAATGGATCAATATGTCGATCTAGGAATACCGAGAGTCACAACCATTATCAATAAAATTTTGATTCGAAACACTTTGATAGATTTAGGAGCTGCAATAAATGTTATGACATTATACACAATGAAAACTTTGCAGCTAACAAAATTGCAGACAACCCCAATTGTTTTGGAATTAGTTGATCATTCTAAAGTCATTGCTAAGGGGGTGCTAGAGGATATAATTTTCTCACTATATTCTTGGGAGTATCCAGTCGATTTCTTGGTACTCCAGCCCAAATCAAACTTAGGAGGACATCTGATTATACTTGGAAGACCCTGGTTGGCAACTGTTGATGCATTTATTGGATGTAGATCCGGTAATATGATCATTTCTAGAGGCACAGAAAGAAAACAACTTACCTTATATCCATCAACACAAGCCCCAGCTGTAACACATAACTTATGGCTTGATGACAAGTACAATGATCAGGAAGAAATATACTCTGTGCTAAGCATAAACCAAATATATGATATTGAGGAAAACAACAATGCAGATTTAGTGGAAATGTTTATTTCCCAACCTGAGGTTTTAAAAAAGTTGAGAAATGAACAATACATTACTGCAGATTATATGTTGGCACAAAGTTTTCAAGAAACATGTACGATGTACTCATTGAAAGCAATATTTGATGAAATTTTTCCAATCAATTCCATTACAAATACACAAAGCAAGACTATAGAAATCAGTCCCGAAAAAACATTGAACATTGGGGCATTTCTAGAAACATCTCAGGAACAAAAACTGATTCATTTGTTAAACAAATACCAAAAATCATTCGCTTGGGACTACATGGATATGCAAGGAATTCACCCAGAAACCTGCACTCACCACATCTATACAAACACTAGTATTCAGCCAGTGAGGCAGCCACAGAGGAGAATGAACCCTATGCTTAAAGAAATTGTCAGAGATGAATTGCAGAAGTTATTAAAAGTAAAATTCATATACCCTATATATGACAGCAAATGGGTATCACCGTTAGTAATAGTACCCAAGAAGAATGGTAAATGGTGAGTCTGCGTTGACTATAGAGAGCTAAATAAAGCCACCCTTAAAGATTATTTTCCATTGCCTTTTATTGACCAAGTATTAGATACTTTGGCTGGGAAAAATTCATTTTCTTTCTTAGATGGCTTTAGCGGGTACAACCAGATTACCATAGCATCAGAAGACCAAGATAAAACAACATTTACATGTCCTTGGGGATCATATGTTTACAATGTGTTACCATTTGGCCTGTGTAATGCTCTAGCAACATTTCAAAGAGCAGTATTAGCTCATATTGTAGATCTGGTCCATGAATGTGTTGAGGTATATATGGATGATTTTTCAGTATATGGTGACTCCTTTGACCACTCTTTGCAAAATCTTGAAAATTTTTTACAACAATGTATAGAAACAAACTTGTCCTTAAGCAATGAAAAATGTTACATGATGGTGAATGAAGGAATAGTCTTAGGGCATCACATCTCGTCCAAAGGAATTGAAGTAGATCAAACCAAAATACATATTATTGTTGAATTGCAAATTACAACAAATTAAAAAGATATAAGAAGCTTTCTTGGTTATGCAAGTTATTGCAGGCGATTTATTGCAAACTTTAGTAAGATAGCTTAGCCTTTTTTAAACTTCTTGCAAAGGATGTAACATTTGATTGGAATGGTAATTGTCAAATTGCTTTTGAGAAACTCAAAGAAAAATTATCCACTACTCCAGTTTTGAAAGGACCTAATTGGACACTACCTTTTCATAACTCGACTGATGCATCTGACACTGCAATAGGGGCTTCATCAGGCCAAAAAGAAGATTGTGCAACATATGCCATCCCTTTCATTAGCAAGAATTTGACCCCTGCATAATTTAATTACACAGTTACAGAAAACGAAATGCTCACAATAATACATGTAGTGAACAAATTTCACCACTACATAATTGGATATGAAGTCCTAGTTCACACTGATCACTCCGCCATTCGTTATTTAATGAACAAGCCTATAACTAATGGCAAGATTACCAAGAGGTTACTCTTATTATAGGAATTCAATACCACCATACTTGATAGACCCAGGAAAGAAAATCAGGTAGTAGACTACTTTTCTAGACTTCAAAATCCAGGTGTAGTTGTTTAAGTTGAAGATTCATTTCCTGACGAACACTTGTTTGCAATTTCAGTTTTGACACCATGGTAGCTAATTTAGCTAGTTACTTGTCCACAAGAAAAGTGCCATTATCATTTAGCTCAAAGGAAAAGAAAAGTCTAATCAAACAAAGTGCAAGATACTCATGGATTAATGGAGATTTATTTTACACAGGTTACAACATGATAATTAGAAGATGCATTAGAGAGGATGAAATAATTGATGTACTAACCTCTTGCCATGATCAACCTTGTGGTGGCCATTTTGCAGCAAAAAGGACAGCGCACAAAATTCTTAGCCTTGGCTATTATCAGCCATCAATTTTTAATGATACAAAGAAGTACGTAAGAAGTTGTGACAGTTGCCAATGCATGGGACGACCAACTACCATTGATGAAATGCCACTCTAGCGACAAGTGCATCTAGAACCATTTGAAAAATGGGCTCTTGATTTTATCAGTCCCATCATTCGACCATCCAAAGGTAAGAAGTACATTCTTGTGTGTACCGACCATGTCACTAAATGGGCTGAAGCAAAGGCACTAGTAAGGGCAACTAAGAAAACAATGGTCAATTTCCTATTTGAAGAAATTTTTGTTAGATACGGAATGCCTAGAGAGATAGTCATAGACCAAGGGACTCAATTCACATCAAGACTGGTTCAGGAAATAACAGAGAAGTACCAAATCAAGCATACAAGAAGCATGCCCTATCATCCACAGGCCAATGGCCAAGTAGAGTCTATAAACAAAACATTGGAAGGCATCATGACAAAAACAGTGGCCACCAATAGGAAGAATTCGGTGGACAAGCTCAATGAAGCACTTTGGGCATATAGGATTACTTGGAAAAATACAACAGGGTTCTCACCCTACCAGCTCGTGTATGGTAAAGAGGTCATGCTGCCAATAGAATTCCAAATACATACATATAAATTGGCAGCAGATCTAGGGATGGAGCTTTCAGAAGCTTAGCAAGAAAGGATCATGCAATTAAACCAGCTTGATGAAATGAGACAAGAGACCATGCAAAGGACAAAAATGATTCAGCAACAAAGAACACAATGGCATGACAAGATTATAAAGAAGAAGGAATTTCAAATTGGTGACTGGGCATTGCTCTTTGACTCCAAATTCAAGGATCATAAGGCTAAATTCACTACTCACTGGATGGGGCCTTATGGGATCCTTGAAATCTTCAAGAATGGATCATTCAAAGTAACTTCAATAGATCAAGAAGGATAGACATATCTTGTCAATGGACATAGGCTATTAATCTACCATAATCCTGTTAACATAGAAGACTTTATGAGAACTGTTTCACAGGAAAAGAAGGTATAGATACTACAATAGTTAGCTGTAATATCCAAACCTTAATTTATTTTGATTTCAGAATAAATAAATAAATAAAAACAACATAAAAAAAAACACAAAAAAGGTATAAAAACACAACAAAAATATTAATGTTTAGCTATGAAAACCAGATAAGGCATAGTCTAAACATGAATTCGTGTGAGAAACCAAGAAATTGGCTTGCAAGAATTCTTAGTTTTCTTAAATTTTGAGTACAAAAATCGGAAAGGAAAACTCATTTTAAATATTAAGACTTGAGGACAAATCAAACCATCAGTTGGGAAGAAGGAAGCCTAAACGTGTTCATGCTTTCCTATTTCCTATCTTCAGTAGAAAAAGGTTTGTCTTTATTTTTAGCAAGATTATCAGAACATATCTCAACAAGGGACCTGTATCATTCAATTCTTAGCAAGGGACCTGTTATCATTCATTCTTAAGAAGGGACCTATTATCATTCAATTCTCAGCAAGGGACCTGTTATCAGTCATTGTTCAGAAGGGCACTGTTATCATTCAATTCTCAGCAGGGGACCTACATTCATAACTTCTCAGAAAAGACCTGTTCAGAAGAAAACTTGTCATCATTTTAAGGTAAAGGTTCTATTTTGAGTACATTTTTACAATGGGATCTGTTCAAAAGAAAATTACATCAGCAACAAGAAAGATTACATTCAAGATGAAGAAAATCACAAAGAAGAAGCCAGAAACAAGAAATTCAAGAGAAGACTGGAACTTTAAGCAGATAGACATTTTATGGACACCACTACATTCTGCCTAAAGGGCTGTAAGAATTGTCATTTTAAGTACTTAATTTCTTTTATTAATTTCAAATTTTTGATGATGAATTTTGATAATTATTGATTTTAGTTTCTAAATACCTAACCTATCCTATATCATTAATTCTTTCATCCTAAGTCCTACCCTTTTACCTATACCTTGTAACTATAACCATTGCTCAAATTAGAATTGAGCAACATATATCCCTATTTGTATATATCCCTATTTTTTTTTTTTACCTTGTATATATTCCTTAATCCTTTATAAACAATTTTAATCGACCCATAGTCATGGATAACAATAGACCTATCCAAACTAAGACTAATTGCATACTTAAGGATTGAATTTTCAAAGAGCTCAAGTCATAAAACAGAGGATTTATCAGCCATAGTGCAGGTCATGAACAATCTACGAAATTTGTATGGTTTTCAACCTACAAATTTCATTTTTGAAGCACGAAATGACTAAGGGTAAGTGATCAAAAGTTTAACGGTTCAATCAGCAAGTCATCATAATTAATACGCTATATAATCGACTGTAAAACAAGCTACCAAAGGTTATCATTTGAATATGAGCCATTATAGCCATTTACGCTGCCAGGACTCCATAGACATCATAGCAAATTATGCTGCCAGGACTCCATAGCTATGATAGCCATTTATGTTGTCAAGACTCCATACCCATCATAGCAATTTACACTGCCAGGACTTTGGAAACATCATAAACACCTGCGTGCAAGTCATTTCATTACTGCCAGGTTTCCGAAGATATCATTAAAAACCCTTGAGACAGGCTGCGTGGAGCAATTGGGGATTTAATACATAAACAGGCCATGAATGAAGAAAGAAAATGCATTCCTCGTAGAAAACACTTGTCCTGAAGGTTAAAAGTTGGTTTTATAAGCAAATAGCATTTTATGCGTATGTTTACAATAACACTATCAACGTACGAGTAAGAAGGCATGGCATTCACCATAATTAAATTGAGGGATATTTCGGCTTTATTGGCAGCATCCTCCAAGAGTTATGCATACAAATCAGGCCCAAGTAGTTGACTTACCATAAACTCTGGTAAAAAATTTTGTTTTATAGCAAGAAGGACTGCAGTAATTTTTTTTACAGTATGGTAGAATACTTTACAAACTGTAAATTCCTTTCAAATATAGGATAACAAAACATAGTTTTTCCTTTCCTCTTATGGAAAATCGAGCAGAACCATTGCAGTTTGACCCCTCCAGATATCATAAAGACTATGTAGAGATACTTAGGGCAAAACGATGGCTATCATTTGTAGAAAAACACAGTGGGCATAACAAACAAACAACAAAAGAATTTGCTTCTTCATTTAATGGGAAGAGTGCAGTTGTAGGCAATGTGTCATTTAGGGTCTCAGAGGACACCATTGCTCAAGCAATTGGTGTAAGCCCAGAAGGAGAAAAATACTTTAAAACCAAAAAATTTAAGGAGAAAACATGGGCACCTTTTATATCCAAGTCAAGATTATCAGCAGTTGATTGGAAATCAGGGATCCCTAGAAGTTTGTTATTCCATCCATGGGATGAGATGGTTTATATAATTCAAAAATTTACAGCTTGTGAAGGTAGATTATGTGTTGTATTCCTCTATCATATTAAGTTGTTGATGCATCTAAGAGGAGATTGTACTATAAGTCTGCCCTATTTTCTTTTACAAAGTCTGACAAAATTGTCTAGGACTATGCAGAAGCAAAGGAAGAATAAGGATACAAGTTTACATCATTTTGGCTTGATAAAAATTCTGATTGAAGTTGAATTACAAAAGATGGGTATAACATGGGAAAAATTCTTGATAACTAATGAATTTGTCACTGATGAGGAACAAAAAGAGTCACAAGAGGGACAACAGAATTTATAGGAGTAGCAACATGTAGAACTAGTGATTGATGTAGATGCCATAGACGAAATTTTTTCAGAATTTAGACAAAGCAATTCTATTTCATCCACTAGTAGTGTCAGGACAAGAAGGATGGTGAGGGAAGATGCTGAAAGAGCCAACCAAGACAAAAATTTTACTGCTTACACAAGGAAATCTACGAAAAGAAAGTATAGCCAACAAAGGAAAGTTTTGGAGGAGGATGATGTCCTACAACAAGCACAATATGACTATGTACAGGGATTGGAAGATAAAGACAAAGGAAAAGAGCAACAGAAGCAACAGGTTTCAGGTAAAAAGAATAGAAGATTGGAGAAAAAGGTTGAGAAGTTACAACAAGAGCTCAAGGAATCAGAAGTGTTAGAAAGAGTAATAAAAGTAGAAAATGAGGCACTTAAAATACAAAGCAAAAAGATTCAAGTAGAGAATGAAAAACTGAAGAAGAAAGTTAAGAAACTCTCAACCTATAAAATACAAATTTGTAGAAAGGCCTACAAACTTTACAAACAGAAGAAAGAAATTAAGACAAAGTATCAAATCCTAAAAACAGAACATGAAGCAAAAATGAAGATAAATGCTCTACTTGAAGCAGCAGAGGCAGAGGCAGCAGCAGAAGACAACACTTGACAGGTTAGGACTTGGTTGCATGAGGACATGCAAATTCTTAGGTTTGGGAGGATGTTGGTATCTAAATTTGACTGTCCATTCCACTCCAAATTCATCTTTTAACTATCATTCTTGGCCATTTAACCTTTATTATTCAACAATAATCCTTAGAAACTAAGTCATATGTTGTCATTTTCATTATTTTGAGCTTGGGATTAATATTTGAAATTTTTATATTTAAATGACACTTTTCAGAAAAATCACAGGAAGTTGTAACAACCTGTGATTGCTTTATTGTTTGACATGTTGCAGCATAGGTGGGAAAATTCAAATATTATGGGCATAAAGTACAATGTACAAGGATGGTGAAACAACTATTCACTTTTAGTTTTGGAGAAAACAAGTGTCCAGTCAAAGTTGGTCAAACCCAACCACTTCATCATTTTTTCCTAATTTTTGTGCACAAGATATTTTCTAGTTTTAGAATTTTTGCATAAATGGAGGAACAGACCTAAATTTGACCTCCTTGGGATGTAATTAATAGAATATTGTTAGTATTAGATGGAGAAACAATAGTTTCTTTTGTTAGAAGATTCATGATAAAGAACCCATATGGGAAAACTATGTTTTAGAATGGTTTTTATGAACATATGAGAAGACAGCTTGTGTATCTTTGATTCCAGACTTAATACAAACTTCTTTAGCAATTTTATGTCTCAATATTTAGTAGCTACACTCTTCTGAATCATCTCCTAGTGTGCTTGTGGAGTGCTGAAGGGCCCTCATCACTTTGCTTGGACACTTTATATTTACTCTATTTTTCTTACTAGCTGCAAATTCGAATTTAGCAATTAGTCATTTCATGTTCAGAGTTAAAAGCTATGTTAGCAGAGTTATCAGTTAAGAGAGCTTGAATTCATTGTGAAGAGAGAGCCTTGTAAGAGGACTCAACTAATCTTGATCTTGAAATTGATATTTACATGTTGTTGTCATACAACTTCCAGATTTGTTTGCTAGCTTTAGTTTTGAATGATAGTTTTAGTTTTATTTCCAAAGTGATTTAAGAATGGAGTTTTAAAATTCAATTTTCATTCTGGTAGGTGATTCTTGTAAGAGATCTAACTAATATTAGTTTACAATACTTCCTGTCTTATTCACTGTGTGATTTATTTTGGATTGTTATGATTGTAAAAATCCTTTGAAACAATATACTTGTAAGGGAATGTAGGATTACCATCAATCATCAACACTCTGCTTTTGTTATTCTTGCAACTAGAATTTCATAGGATTTGTTTCATTTAGATTAATGTTTGAGTGATTAAAAAAGGACAATTAAGAATCTTTTTTAGAAAGTACTGTCAATTTAGTTCACTAAGTAGTCATTAGAATCTTAGATCCTTCTAGATCTATATATTTTAGGTAAGCACCTCTAAGTGTACTTTCCTGGGTTGATAAAAGAATTAAGAGCTTAACTTGCCTTGGTAAGTTGGGATGAAATAGACACTCTCAGAATGCTCTTTTTAGACACCCATTACATTTTAGATCACCAAAATCATACCCATAACATAGCTACTCTACCCATAGAGCCTCATTCTATTTATACCTTTCCATGGACCACGATGCATAAGCGGGCCGACTCAACCTACACTTCATTACATTATTTTTGGGTGAACTACCGTTTTGACTTTGACTTGTTACAAATCGCGCTCGGTGCATCTCGGGGAGCCTTTACCCTGCTATTACCCAAAACCTCGAGCTTCGCACCCCATATCCATTGTGCAGGACTTCCGCTACCCAACGGTACCCCACCACAATGATTGTGACTTGTCTCGATTCACTCAGCGGGTGTGTCCATATTTGCACGGAGGTTGGTCAGCAACTTCTGCATCTTGCCTATCTCTATAGCAAACTTGGCTACGAATCTCTATACCCTTTGCACATGAGCTGCTGAGGTATTCGTCTCATTTGAAATGGCTTGCTCCACTGCACAAATAGCCTGTATATGTGTGAGCTTGCCATTAATGATTTTAGATACGCGAAATGCTTCGTTAAGCCAAGGTTGGATACGTTCGTTAAGGGTGGCCTCCCATTGTCACATTGTGTCGGCCTAGGCTTTGAGCGCCTGGACCTCCTACATCTTGGCCAACCATTGTGTGAGAGCAATCGTCTGTGCAATGCCCCAGGCAGTGTCATAAGCCTGTTGTACCTTAAGTGCCTCAATTTCTACTCGCTGTATGGTTGGATCTTCCTGGAGGGCAGCGAGTATCCCTAGCGACTGGCCGAGTAGATTCGAGCAGTTGCGAACAACATTATTCATTGTTTCAAGTCCAGCTACAACTGTGTTGTAGCGACATTCTCGTTCAGCCGGAGGTGTGGGCGGCCAAGCCTTAAGATAGAGCTCGACAACCTATAATGTTAGTGCCTCCTGGTGTCTTGCAGCCTCTGCTTGGGCCGTGCAAAATCTGGCTGCCATGTGCTGAATCCTAGTAGTTAGGGGGAGGTCCCTGGGGATGGCTAGCTCAAGGATCATACCAGACACTTCTGTCATAGCTTGTTCTACCTCTCGGTGTTGGGCAGCCAGTTCATCATGCTAGAGAGTGATCTATTCTATCTTTGCCTTTTGTTCTGTCATGATGTGGAATGCGCGGCCTTCCTTGGCACGAAATTCCTGAGTTACTCCGTCTTGTAGCAGGTATAGTACATCTTTGGACATAGTGGCTAGATTTAATTCCCAACTACCTTTCTTGCCTGTGGTTGTGGCTTGGATAACCTCTACTAGCAATGGGATGATATGCGGTATGTGCGTGCTGACCTCGGTGATGTCTATATCATCTATGGGCTCGCGAAGGACCCATCTCGTGGGTTGCACTTTTAGGGCTTGTAACTGCGCTTTGATCTCCCCCAACACAGTCGTCTGTGTAGTGATCAACTCAGGAAACATACAAGTGGTAACATTGCTGACGGGCTAGCTACTCGCTATGAAGTCCTTTTCTAGCCTCTTCGCTATTTTGGACTTTTTCTGTGTGGACGATGAGTCCTCGGTGCATGATTGTTTAAGTTGGTCCTGCTTCTTTGTTTCATCTTGTCGATCCTAGTCCAAATCCGTTCCTTGATCCGTCTGGTTCTTCATTGTTATTGGGCTCGTGGTATCTCCTTGCTGCAAAGCGGCCTTGCGGTCCTGTCATGCTTTTTCTACCAGTTGGATGAGTCTCTGCTGGCGTTCCCTCTTCCACTGCCACACGGACACTTGGTTGAGAATGGTCTTATCTGGGGCACGCCATTCCAATGACAATGCTGCTAATATTGCATAAATTGCATCATCCATTGCAAGGAATGGTAGTGTAACCCAAGATCGCTCTGGGTCCCTTTGCATGCGGATGTACACAAGATGCATGTCTGCCTTGAGCTCGGCCATGCTTTGAAAGTTGTTATGGATTGTGGGGGACATGTGTGTCTTCGAGCAATCTGCGTTCGTATCTTTCCTTCCAGAGCGGTATGAAATGCTCGGATCACAGAAACCCTGGCTACATCCTTTGTAGCCCGAAGTGAAATATACCGTACAACCTCAGAAAGACTATCCTCAATGCTGGGAAACTGGCTCTCCGACGACAAATCCCCTACAACCAAAAGGATTGATAAGAGAAACCATGCATAATTAAATGTCTTACCTTTGTTCCGCGCTTCTTGACAATTGGTCATAAATTTGTTGCATAAGAACTATGCCTAATTGAACTGAACCCCTTTAGCACACTGTCCTGCCAATGTGATGATAGTGGTGAGCACTTCATTGGCACGAAATTTTATCATAAGATTCTCAGCTAGGATCTGCGTAGAAACTTATACTACACGGTCACTGATGCTTGCTATGACATACACTTTCTTCCCTTTTTCTAGATTGTACCTTTCCTTGACTGTTACGATGATGCCTCCCTCGCTACTGGTTTCGGCTATGTCTGTAGGGCTACTACCTTTATATGGAAGGTGTGTAGCTTGGTGGATTAGGTCGGCTATGATCAGGATTGGTTCTTCCAACCAGAGATATCCATCATGAATGATACCTAGAAGCTTCCGAATGACAAATATGGTGATGGTCGTGCGGTGGTAATGGGGGATCCATTGGAGGTTCAGCAATCCAACCCTTTCAATGCCTAGTAACCATTTTTGTGGCAGTAGCGTGCCTTCAGCGAGTTCGAGGACTTGCCACTTCTGCCAGGTCCCAATATTCGAACTTGGTGCTTGGAATGTGCTCCATGGGTAACCCTTCGAACCTTATATAATCTGGAAGGAGCAGGCTCTAGAGTGTTGTTTTTGCAACGTCTACATATGGGGGTAACAACGAGAACTAGAATGCATGTTCTTCTTCCTCCACTTGCACGTCAATTTGATCGATCAGGTCTTGCAAGTTGTCCTCCTCCTCAACGATTTCATTGATCGCTATTTTTCCTTTACCACCTGCGAAAATCTTGTTGAATCTTAGGGAGGCCCGAACGAGACCCATCTTTTGCTTATTCTTCCTAGGCCACGGGGTGCATGGGGGTTTAGGGACTTTAAGAACTTGAGAGGGCTACTCTTGATTCAACTGCATCTCTTCAGTGACTCATGCTTGGGTTCTTGCCATAGTGCTCATGGAGTATCTGGTAGCCGTGTACTTACTATTTTTTGTTAGTTCAAAGTGCTAAAAATCCAGTACCAGCCATATGCTATGAGATTTGAAAAAATATCTTTCACCTGTTGGAAACTCAAGTTGGCAAATCTCTGCATCTCTAATCTGAAACTTTCACCTTAATATCCCACTGCCCACTTCGGTCTGACATGAATTGACTAGCCTATCAAGGTCCATGTGACTAATGGCTATCTTCTGATTTTTCCCTGTGGTAGCACTATCCTTTAGGTGCAGTTGCGGACATGGCAACTGCTTAGCTTGGTGACGATTCCTTTTTCTGTGGGGGTTTTCCGCAGGCTGGTTTATAGTCCCTCACCTTCTTTCAACTGCTCGAGGTACTGAGACTGTGGTTTCCACTGCTAGTCAAGTGTTCGCACCTTTGGTGCGAGATCGGCTCATCCCTGCTAACCCGGGCTACGAGCACTTCTGAAGCGGTTGGGTAATTGTTCTGGGGTTTATGCTCTTTCGTGAGTGTGGGTGCAACCATGGTAGCAATGTTGTGGTGTATTTCGGGGCCCCTCAGCTTCGCAGTGTACCTTGCTTCTTCAGCCGAAGCTCTTGTTTGGAGGATCCACAGCCATTCAGTCTTTTTTGAGCTTCCTTCCGTTGTTTATTGCAGGCCCAATGTACCCGTGGTATCTGCAACTTCCTGGAACCTCTGCTAACCTTGGCGCTGGTCTATTGAGGGGGCTCCAAGCTACTACTTCCAGGCTAGGTAGATACCCACACCTCAGATATTGGTAGCCTCGGCTGGTGAAGAATGCGTACTTTGTTTCACACTTTCGACTCTGCGCACATCTTCCTTCGACATCTGCACCCTATTGTTTGTATCTTTGGGGTGACCCTCTGTCCAGGAGTAGCAGTTGCATGGAGTATGCTCACTAATCCCTTCGGCAGTTCCTCTACCCCCACTATCACCATCCGATTACAATTGAGCGTGGTTACTTCATGTAGTCAGTTCTACCATCGTTCAACCTCTTCATCTGAGTCTGATGTGCATGAACTATCGTAGTCCCATGAGATTCGACCATCCGCTGGTGGATTGAACCTATCCTGATCATATGCAGTAATTTGGTATATATAGTCTAGCTCGCAGTTGCTTTCCACGTCACGCATGGGCTCGATATATCATGCCCCTTCTGTTGGGTCCAACAAGACCATTATGCGGAGAAATTTATTTTCGAAGATCATCTTGTGTTTTTTTAGATTGATGACTCCATTCATATATGTCGCCCAATCTATCCCTAAGAGTGCAGGATATGGGTTACTATCATCCACAATTTTCATAACCTTAAAATCGGTTTGGGTGCTAGTTCCATCAATGTCTACTATAACTCCATGTAGATGTCCCATAGGCAGATTCTTTTGTTGGTTAGCCATCCTTAGTTGAATTAGCGACCATTGTAGTGGAGGCCTGCCCATGCATTTCCAAGTCTGCTTTGGTAAGACATTTGCATTAGTCCCCAAATCTGAAACAACCTAATCCATCTCATAGTCCCCAATCTGGGCTATTAGTCGCATTTCCCGCCTAGTGTGCAAAGCATGTTTACCTAATTTTCGAATCATTCGTGTTTCATCCACTCCCGCACACCGAGTTATCAATTCCTGCGGCCCCCTTTTTGCTTTGGCATCCCTCATTAAGTGCATGCATGTTTCCAAGAAGGTAGTTAACACAGATGTATCCTTCTCTGATCCAAATTGATCCTTACTCCCCATTGTAGAAGCCTCTACTAAGCTTTTCCTGGCTTCCATAAAGGTTTCCTTCACACATTCTAAATCAAAGTCTGGCTATTTTGGGGGGACCTTACGGACCCATGCATCCGTCTCTGGCTTGTTCCCCTTATCTTCTCCAATGGTTGCGCCACTCCGGAGCATCATATTTATGGTCGCTTCCTCTGCAAAGGGTTCGACTGTCATCATCTGGACGTTCTGAGTGGGGCTGGCTGGGAGCACCCCCTTTTCGCACATCTCAGTGATCAACATGGGGCAATCAACAACTTTGTGGTCGAATTGGTAGCAGTAAGGACAACATGCTTTCATCGGATTCATGCAATCCCGAGCGTAGTGCCCCAGTCCTCCACAATTGTAACAAATTAATTGGCCTTGGCCCCATCCAAGTCCTATGCCTCTATGGCCCCGTCTGTGCCCTTGGTATCCTCCCCATATGAATGATGCAGTGGAGTCCTACACTCACACTTATGTTTGCATCCTATAAGCTGGTGTTCGATCCATCAACATTTGGTAACTGCGGCAATTTCTTTCCTCATGGCCCACTGTCTGGTAGAAGTTACAAAATAAGCATTGAGGAGGGGGTGGTCGTAGATTTGGCAATAGGTGACAATTGTCCATGGCATGCTTTCCTCCAACTTCACAGATTTTGTTGCAGAGTGTGGGTGCTATGCTTGGCCCAACCTCTACCTTTGGTCGCAATGTTATGGGTCCCCCCCCCCTCCTGTCACAAGATTCACAAAAATTGGACAGCGGTCTTTATCATGGCCCAGCCCCTTGCATTTGAGACACCATACTTCCTCTCGTATCTCGGTACTATGTTTCGGTCCCTGTTTCAAGCTTCACATCTCCAGACATAAGTTTTTTAATTGTGCTTGGATTTGTTGTACTCCCAACCCTGAATCCTAGATCAAAGTTTCGTGTAGCCGCATTGCTGCTTCCAATGCTTAAGCTTGGGTTGAGATATTTTTTTGTGCCAGGGCTGATCTCAAATATGGCATTAATGACACGACAAACCAAGCATAGTGCTGCTCATCTGTCAATGTCATGTCGGCCTCGTGGATAGCACTTTTCAACCTCTGATCCAAATCCCATGGAGTTTCACCAAGTATCATTACCATCTCTTTGAAATTAATAACCGACTGGACCCCTGACTTTGGGCACCCAAATTCCTTATTTAGTGCCTCCTGGATTGCAGCAATACCTTCAGTTGGATGATCACTTGAATACTTCATGTACCAAGTCAGTGTGCGGTCTTGAAATGCACTAACTAGGGTAGCCTTCTTGATGTTATCATCTGTGATACCCTAAGCATTCCATACAGATTTAATCACAAACCAGAATCGTCCTTGTTCGCCATTCCCCACACCTTTAAATATCAACAGCTTAACTGAACTTTCCATCCCGATCTTTGAGACTGTTGGAGTTGGGGGTGGGGTTGGTGTCGGAGTGGATGGATTTGATGTAGGCGAGGTGGGTGGTGGTGTGGTCAGAGGTGGTATCAGGGGGAAGCTCTCTCTGATCAACCGGACCACACTTCTTAGTGAGAACCTCATGAGTTCTTCCTCCCTTTCCCTAGAAATGGAAGCTAACAGACTGTTTTCTACTCCTCCCTTTCCATGGTAACCTTTTCCACTCAGCATTACTCCAGACACTATGCAATGCGCATAATCTATTTTTCACATAACAACATCTTAATCCACATATTCAATGATTTGATATAACTACCTCATGGTCCTTGAAGGAATCACCTTTCCACCTCGCTATAGCTCACGGTGGTATTTATCGCAAACTCAATGATAAATCCTCCTATTACCTGATCTAGCCAATGATCTAATACGGGTGCGATCTTATCCTCAGTGGCTTCTAGCCAGTGCACGAGTTCCTAAGTCCACATAATAGGCTAGTCTAATCTACACCTTCCTACACTGTCAGCTAGCCTTGCAATCCACTCGTATAGCTCTACTAGGAATGACGCAAAGAAGGTCTTGTGAATGTCTGTGAATATATACCAGTCCAACCAATCTTCTTTTGATATTCGTGGGTTTCTATTTTCCTGAACTGCGAACTCGTGGAATTCTAGATCCCACCACTCTTCAATCTCTTTCTTTGTAGGGTTCTAGTGTTCCCACATCAGACACCCCTTAGGCAGATCCCGGTCCTGGCAACTGAACCATTTGTTGGCTTATATGGGCCTAGCCCAAGTTTGGAAGAATTATTTAGCCAAGAAAATCCTACAGTTATGGCCCTTTCAGCAACAACCTGCGAAGCACAGACTGAGCTCTCACCTGAGGTAGTAGGGGAGGGTGTTGGAAATAGGTTTCTGCACCCTTGGGATGTCTAGATGTGGTTTGAGAGGATCACGCGATGTCCTGTAGCTTCGCTTTGCACCAAATCTGTGCACATCCAAATAATCTTAACTTTCTCTTACCACGCTGATTACAGATCTAATTTATTCGATTAATTATTATAACCCAGATCTACTTAGAAAGGTGTTTAAGCAAACATTTACTTCCATCATTTAGTTCACATGTTAAGATTAAACCCGACTCACAAGTATTCAATAAGCATATGCACGTAGATCAAAACAGTTTCATTAACCATAAAAGAACAGAGCTGCAATAGTTTAGATTAACACGGAATTTAGAAGAAACTGATCTTTATTTCCACTTATCACCCTTACATCCAGATCTTCCCTGCGCACTCAGCTGCAGGGGTCCGGGCACACAGCTGCCGACATTTCTAGGCCTCTGCGCACATAGTTGTAGAGCCTCTATCCTCTACCCAAACCCTTGACTTGGACTTACATACACTCTCAAAATGCTCTTTTTAGACACCCATTCCATTTCAGATCTCCAAAATCATACCCAAAACTTATCTACTCTACCCATAGAGCCTCACTCTATTTATACCTTCCCATGGACCGTGATCCATAGGCAGGCCAACTCAACCTACATTTCTTTACATTATTTTTGGGCGGACTACCCTTTCAACTTTGACTTATTACAAATCGCACTCTGCACATCTCACCGAGTCTTTACCCTGCTATTACCCAAAACCTCGGGCTTCGTGCCCCATACCCATTACGCGGGGCTTCCACTACCCAACACCTGTTTCTTGTTCAGTGTTGGTTAGATTAGCTCCTCATCTTAGGGATTCGACCGTTGAGGATGGGAGGAGGTTGAAACAAATCCTATATCTTCTTCTTCTTTCTCATTGTAAAGGGTTGGACTCAGCTGGATGCTCAGACCTTGATTGCATATCATTTTGTAGCTGTTTAGTAAGAGATTAATAATAATTGTAGCTATTTTTATGGGATCCATGTGGTATGGAGTTTTAGTACAGTTTCTTCTTTTGTGATCATATGTTAATGTGTTTTTTATAGTTAATAATTTCATTGCTTCTAAGTGAATGCCTTCAGGTTGATAGGTAGAATTCATTACATCAATGCTCTGCTTTGGGAAAACATTCAGGATTTCATGTTTTCTGCAGTCTAGGAAGGATCCATGGTTTTCACATGCTTTTCTTAGCTTCTCACCATTCTTAAACATCTCACCCAATCAAGCCCTAGAGTGCTAAAGCCTATGCCTACCTTGCCCCATTGAACACCCTGCAATTTTGACCTAATTTTGTAGATCTAAACTGTCCATCTCCTCCTGATCCAACAGAACCCCTTCAAAATGAAATCGAAACTTTGTGCTACTATACCTAGCCTAAAGTTATTTTCCTAATCCAGTCATCTTGGCTGAGATAGTCATGGAGAGAGCCCTCTCCCGACCTAGTAGGGCTAGCTACTTGGCTAAGCATGGTTTGTGGTTACCCTGGCATTGCCTTCCTTCAGCATGCGGTTCAATCCAGGTGATAATAGGTTGATGATAAAAAAAGGTGAAATTTGCAACTACCAGATTGAAGGGTCATGCAGCTATTTGGTTTGATGAACTACAAACATCTAGAATAATAAAAAGAAAATCCAAGATGAAGCAATGGGGTAAAATGGTGAGTAAAATGAAAGCTAAATTTATGCCAAAATATTATCAGTTAAATCTTTTCAAATAGTTACAGAATTTAAGGCAAAAAGGAATGTCTATCAAATAATATAAAAAAGATTTTTATAGGCTGAGTGTTAGAGCAGGACATGCAAAGGATGACATGGAGAAGGTAGCTAGATATCTCAATGGCTTGAGATATGACATACAGGATGATATAGCTTGTTGTGTTTGAAGACAATTGAAGATGCCTATCAAGCAGGTTTGAAGGCAGAAGAGAAGATGTTGAGGAAACAAAATCAGAGGAATAGAGGGAAAAGTTTAGTAAGAAGTAGAAGAACTACTAGACCAAGGTTTCAACAACATTAGAGTGAAGCAGGAAGTTCAAGTAGTAGACCACCATAGAGAGGAGATTTTAATAGAGGGAGATTTTCACCCAGAGGAAGAGGTCGAGGAAGAGATATTTGATGTTATACATGTGGAGAATGGGGACATGGATCATGGGACTATCCTCATAATAAAGCAACAAGTCAGAGGAATGTGAATTTGGCTGAGGAAAAGGAAGAAAAACCTCAACTTGCAAACAAGGAAGAATCCCTTGAAGTAGGAGAATCACTGTTTTTGAAAAGGGTATTGCTTAAGGCAGATAAGAGACTGGAGAACCAGCTCAGAGAAAGAGTTTATTCAAAATACATGGAAATCCAAAGGCAAATGTTGTAAAGTGATAATTGATAGTGGAAGGACTCATAACCTTATTTCTACAGAAATGGTGGACAAGCTAGGATTAGTGAAGATAGTACACCCTACTCCTTACAAACTGTTATGGTTGCAAAAAGGACATCAAATTATTGTGACAGAACAATGCAAGGTAGAGATATAGATTAGTACTTATAAAGATGTGATATTGTGGGATGTAATGCCAATGGATGTATGCCATGTATTACTAGGAAGACCTTGGCAGTTTGATAGGAAAGCTATTCATGATGGGACTAGGAATACTTATACTCTGGAGAAGGATGGAAATAAGAATACACTAATTCCATTGAAGGATGAAGTTGACAAGAGAACAATTGGAAATAGTGTTATGCCAATGAGTGGAAAGGAGCTATTGCAAGAGGTTGGAAAAGGTGAAGAAATGCATTTTGCTATGATAGGGAGACCTAAGGTAATTTTGACTTCCACAAACTTAAATGATTTACCTAAAGAAATCAAAACTCTATTGAATGATTTTGCTAATATTATTGTGGATGAGTTGCCAAATGCATTGCCACCAATCAGGAGTATTAGTCATCATATTGACCTAATAGTAGGAGCAAGTTTGGCAAGCAAAGCATCATACAGATTAACTCCTCAAGAGAATGTAGAAGTTGGAAGACAAGTGCAAGAAATGATGGATAAGGCACTAATCAGAGAAAGTCTTCATCCATGTGTTGTACCAACAATACTCAGTCTAAAGAAAGGAGGTGAATGGCGTATGTGTACTGATTCCAGAGCCATAAACAAGATCACTATCAGGCATAGATTGCATTTACCACACAAGGATGATTTGATGGATTGTTTGAGTGGGTCAAAGTATTTTACTAAAATAGATATGAAGAGTGGATAGAATCAAATAAGAATTAGAGAAGGATATGAATGGAAGACTACATTTAAAACAAACAATGGTTTGTATGAGTGGTTAGTGATGCCTTTTGGACTCACTAATGCACCTAGCACATTCATGAGATTGATGAATGAAGTCTTGAAGGAATATGCAGGCAAGTTTGTTATTGTTTATCTTGATGATATTCTAGTTTTTAGTAGAAGCAAAGAAGAACATATGGAGCATCTGAAGTTGGTTTTAAGAACTCTGTAGAAATAGAAACTACTGATAAATCTGAAGAAATGTAGTTTCATGAAAGAAGAATTAATTGACTTTGGATTTGTAGCTTCTAAAGAAGGTTTGAAAATGGATCCAGAGAAAGTCCAAGCAATTTGGAACTGGCCTATTCCAAGGAACATATTTAAGGTAAGAAGCTTTCATGGTCTTGCAAGTTTTTATAGGAAATTTATCAGAGGTTTTAGTCAGATTTGTGCACCAATTCTTGAAATAATCAAGGAGACTAATCAACCATTCAAATGGACAGAAGCAACAAACCACAATTTTAAGTTTTTGAAGAAGAAAATCACAGATAAACCAATTTTAGCTTTACTTGATTTAGGAAAAGTATTTCAAGTTGAAACGGATGGTGATGGAGTTGCAATTGGAGCAGTTTTGAGTCAGGAACAGAGACCAATAACATACTTTAGTGAGAAACTAAATGAAGCTAAGAAGAAGTATTATTATTATGATAAATAATTTTATGCTATTATTCAAGCTTTAAAAGAATGGAGACATTATTTGCTACCAAAGGAGTTTATATTGTATTCTGACAATCATGCATTACAGTTCATAAACAACCAGCCAAAATTGAACCAGAAACATGCCAAGTGGGTAGAGTTTCTATAGAGCTTTACTTTTATGATCAAACATACCAGTGGTAAGTTGAACAAGGTTGTTGACACCTTGAGTAGGGTAAATTTAATTGTGCAAGAATTAAGAGTTGGTATTGTAGGATTTGAAGAAATGGTTGATATGTATAAAGATGATGTAGATTTCAAAGATATTTATGCAGCTATACAAAATCCAATGGTTCATAACAAGAGTTAGTGGTTAGATTGTCTTATCCAAGGAGGTTTACTGTTTAAAGGAAACAAATTTTGTATTCCCAAACGTTCTATGAGGGAAAACATAATTAAGGAGAAACACAGTGGAGGACTATCTAGTCACTTTGAATAAGACAACCTTTGCTCAGGTAAATGCTTTTTAATATTGGCCAAAGATGCAAACTGATGTTAAGAGATTTGTTGGTATGTGTAGGATATGTCAGCATGCTAAAGGAAGAAGCCAAAATATAGGATTATACTAGCCATTGCCAATACCAAACCGACCATGAGATGAAATTAGTATGGATTTTGTTTTGGGGTTATGTAGAACTGAAAGGGGGAATGATTCCATTTATGTTGTGGTAGATAGATTTTCCAAGATGGCACATTTCATTACATGTAAGAAGACTAGTGATGCAATACATATTGCTAATCTATTTTCTTCAAAAATTATAAGGTTACATGGATTGCCTGTAAGTATAGTGTCTGATAGGGATACAAAGTTTGTTGGGCATTTCTAGAGAACTCTTTGGAAGAAACTAGGTGCTAAATATTATCACAAAACCTAGCATTGATAAGTTGCTGATTAGGTAGACCTTGAGAAACTATTTCAAACCAACTTTTGGCTGAGGCTTCGCCTCCTCAACCTGAGAGGTCTCTCTCACTAGGTTAAAGATTTTGATAACGGATTAGATGGCTAACTCTATGAAATGAATAAAGGAGTGTAAATGGTTGAAACATAGGCAATAAACATCCATTGGGCTTATGGAGTCAGAAAATGCTTAGTATGACAACAATATTAGCTGAACATGGAAGTCAAGGCATCAAAAGTTTAATGTATCGGTTAACACATAGAAAGATGTTGGAAACACAGTCTACAAATGCATGAAGGAAGCTAGAGCATTGCCAATGAGTTCTGAGTATCATACATTCATACCACTGCAAATAAGGAAATGAGGACAAACATAAAACAAGCCACCATTGAACGCTTTCTAGATCCTGAGAAGTAAAGGCAAAGTCTGTATTCATAAAAACATAATCTTCTACAATGACACAATATGAGTGTTTTCTCTGAAAATTTCCAACCCTTGGTGCATTACATCTCTTGTCATATATAGAGTTTCCTTACAAGCTTTAATTCCTTCCTCTAGCAAGAGGGGAATTCAAATTTCTCTAGACATGACACCTATTGAACTTTAAACAAATTATTAATTACAACTGATTGTGAACTAACAGTCTTAGAGACCTAATTTGACTAGGAGTGTAACTCCTTATCGATGCTGGAAACAAACTTAGCTATGAAAACAAACTTGTTCTTTGACATCTTTCCCTCTTCATATTTGGCTTGAGTGATGACTTTAAACTTCATTCTGGCCTTTAATTGCTTGTCCTTTAACTGTCCCTGGATACTAGGAAAACTGCCCCTATTTTTTTTGCTTTGGTCTTCAAAGTGGTTCCTCGAATTCTTCTAACCATCTTATCCCTTTTAATAACATGTGATGCCTTGAATTAGTCCAAAGGTGCTTCTTATATACTCGTTCTAAGACAAAACCCCTTAGAGGCTGGTTGAAGCATGACAATTGTCTGAGCTACGAAATGACTGTTGTTTTCGTAGCACAAAGTTTGGAGATATTAAATGCCTCTCATTCTTTAAATTTTCCTTTTCTTAGTATTCAAAACTTCTGAGGTGGCCCTTTTGTGTCTTCTACAACAAAATTCTTTCATAATTGTTCCCCTTTTTCATTTAAAAATTGATTCAAAAAACAAAACTAGCGGCTTCAGCAGTTTCGTAGTGCACTACGAAACTACTGTGTGAGTCAAAAACACAATTTTTTGTCATTCTTGGGATTTTTAATGGCTTCTCCATACGATAATGAGCCAACCAAAAATAACATTGTCCATCCAAAAATAATCTTCAATCTTCAAAAAGTTTCATATAAAAATTGTGTCAAAATTTCTTCACTTACTGTTAGGTTCATTTACGTTGAGGCTATTCTTCTGGTTCATTCAGTTGAATCTTCAAATCTTCAATCTTTGTTTTCATAATCTGGATACTAGTTCTTAATTTTTCATTGACCCTTCTGATATATCTTACCTCTTTTATTGCAGGGACCATCCAAGTGAAATATTGAGCATGACAACTAACAACTTTAGGTATTGAAGCTTTTTTATCTTCCCACAAAGGCTCCATTCTGTTGAAATGGCTTCCTTAACTACATGTTTCCTTGCTTTTTTCCTAAGTTTGGCAATCTCAATATTAGAAAGCTTCAATTTCTTCTTAACCTCCTCAAAGCTACATTCTTCCTTATGAGTGATAACTATCTTACCTCTGTCATCTTTGTGCAGTTGGGATGATGTTTTTGATAGAACCACAGGATCTTTATGTAATTCTGTTGCCTCCCCTATCTGACTTGCTTCTGGCTATGCCTCTTGTATCCTTCTTGAATGCCTTGTCACAGGTCTTCTTGGCTTGAACACAAACTCTAAGACCCGGTCATCAAATTGAAGCTTTTTGGAAGATTTAACTCTTTTGGTTTTGTTCTTGCTGGCTTCAAGTAGCTCTACTTGGACCAGAGGAGTCTCTTCTATGTCGATGGCCTAGAGGAGTTCATTCAAATTTCCCTTTGAGGCTGGGCTTTCATCAGCAATCACAGTCTTCCCCTTTTCCTTGGCTAATTGACTTCTTTTTACTCTTGTTTGAAGAATTTTATCAGCAGGCTACTCTTGTACCACCTCATTGATCTGAACCTTCTTTGTTTGTGACTATTGGGGTGTGTCTTGAACTACTAGTGGTGTCATAGGCTCCTTCACTTGCTTTCTGGCTTTAAATTTCACAAATCTTCTTGATCTTGTTTCCTCCTAATGACTTACTACCGGTGAAGAAATATCCTTAGCCTTAGGGCTAGTCTTGTTTCAGTTTTAAAGCCTGTAATAAACAAGAAAGTAGACCATTCTCTTCCAATGTTCTGAAGCTCATGTAAAAAAATCAACTTACTCAACCCATGATGGAATAAGGAGGTTTCATAAGCTTCTTTATTCAATTGAACCTTATCAGACATTTTTCTTAAGCTACTAAATAGATAAAAAGGTAAATCAAGAGATATCTTTCCAGTGAAATGTAAAAGCTTAAAATAGTAAGATTACACCTTATGATATCTTCCCTCACAGGTAAAATATATTTGGATGCATGTCAACAAGTTGACATATGAATCCTTTACATAGCTTCTGGGCACTGATTTGGTTAAGTCCGAGCCTATGAATTCTGGCTTCAAAAATTATTGGCAGGGTACCATTTCGAATTTAAAGTTCTTGAACCATCTTTCCTGGCCTCTTGGTATCTCAATGACTACAGATATGACCTTGGGAGAAATTGGAATTTCTAGTACTCCAACTCTTGAATTTAAACCAGTGAAATTGAAAGAAAAATCTTTGGTTACTTGAACATGACCACCTTGAAGTTTTTCGCAGAATCTACAACAACCCACCTATTTGAATGCATGTTCAACCTCTCTGCTTCTCATGAGCACATCTAAACCTCCAGGCTCAGCTCTAAGACACCGGCCTGATCTGTGATTTTTCCTTTCTTTAGACATGTCTATGAAATCCCTGCAAAGAAACTTGAAGATAAACCCGCACTGTATTGGTTTGAACACTACCTCGCTTGAATTTGAAACTAAGAACTACCTCACTTGAGCTTTCAAAAAGTTTTGATGAGTGTCGTCCTTAAGCTTTCCAACTGTATTCTTATACATAAAAGCAACACGGGAAAAACCAAAACTAACTCACCTCATCTTACTTTTTGAAATTTGAAAGAATGTGTACAAGACATCTAACGAATCTAATGATGAGAATGAATGGCTGCATGTGATAGGCATGGTTTAAGGACTGACACATGGTGATGAAACATTAATGGACTTTCATGGAAAATATGGCTAGACAAGATTTGGCATGAATCCTTGATTTTGTAGCCCAGCCAGTGCAAATTCTGGGTTTTGCGTTACGAAATCGCCTAGTTACAAATCCTTGTTTTCGTAGCGAACATAATGTATTTTTATCAGTTTGCGCTATGAAAACTCCTAGATGATTGTGTAGCACATGGAAACTTTAAAATAATATTAACACATGACACCTATGAACCAATGTGGGACTAATGATAGTTAAAACAAGATTGTTGACCTTATTTAACAATGGGAACAAGACTTTATCCTATGTTTTAGACTCCCTAAACTTGACCAAGGTTGACTTACAACTTTGAAACCATACAAGTTGTCCATTTTTTTTATATAGTGATAACACTAACCTTAGTTTTAGTTCAGCATACCATCCTCAAACAGATGGATAGACCGAAGTAGTAAACAAAAGCTTGGGGGACATATTGAGAAGTTTAGTGTATCAAAATCCTAAGCAGTGGGATCTAGCACTTGCTCAGGTAGAGTTTTCTTATAATGACACTCCAAACCAAAGTACTGGAATGAGTCCATTTTAGATTGTTTTTGGAATGAATCCAAGAGGTGTGTATGAGCTCAGAAATTTGGGTAAACATGAGATAAGAAGTGCACAATCTAAAGAGTTTGTATAGTAGATGCAGAGACTACAAGAAGATGTCAAAGGTAGAATGCAGTAAAACAATGGAAAATACAAATAGAGAGTTGATATGAAGTGAAGAGAAAAAGAATTCCGAGTGGGGAATTTAGTAATGGTATACTTGAGAAAAGAAATATTTCTTTCTAAGACTTACAATAAACTAAAGATGAAAAAGATAGGTCCATCTAGAATTGTAAGAATGTTTCAACTAATGCTAATGAAATTGAATTGCCAGAAGGAATTGGAATATCACCTATCTTCAATGTTGCAGATTTGTATCCATACAAAGAGATAGAGATAGAGCTAGAGAAGGAAGCTACCAAAGATGAAGTTCAAAATTTGAACTAGAAAGAACAAATGCCAAAGACAGTCAAGAAAGACGTGGAAGCTGTTTTGGAGAAAAGAGTATCCAAAAGAACTAGAGGACACATTTATTTTCAACATATAGTCAAATGGAAAGGACAGACAGTGGAGGATGCTAGTTGGTTGACAACAACAAAGTTGCAGAAGTATGGAGTAAACCTTGAAAGTCTGAGGGATGATTCTTTTCTTCCCTGGAAGTCTGATGCAGGAGCATCCAGAATTAGCCAACAATTTAATTGTTGTAGGTTTTAACCCTGCATAGAAATTACCTACATACAAATTCTAAAACATAGAAAATAAACAATGCGAGAGCATAACACATAAAACACATATACACAGAGAATTTCCCCTAGATCCCAAAACCGCGACTACCAGCTTGACTTTTCATTATATTCCTTTCAATGTTACAATACATATTTATACATGCTGAAGCGTCCAATACCATGGAACAAAAACCATCGCGTCCAAAACCATAGACTAAAAACCATAGGTAGGTTCGCCCAACTTAATATAGGGTCCAAAAAATACATGGGTTAGTCGTGGAAAGAATATAACACAACCCAACATTCTCCCACTTGTTGTTTTCTTTCCACAGGGGGGCACAGGAGAGTTTAGTCATTTTTCCAGCCCTAAAACATCCATTGTTTCTCTACACCAGGAGAACTTCTCGGAGCTCACAGATTTTGTTAATGCATCTGCAGTATTCTTCAAAGTGTCCACCTTTACTAGAAACACCTTTTTTTCTTCTATCATATCCCTCACAAAGTGATACTGAACATCAATGTGCTTTGTATTTGAATGATAGGCAGGAATCTTTGCCAAGAAAATTGCACTTTGGCTGTCACAGTCTATCCTTATAGCTCCCTGTACTAACCCCATACTTGAACACAATCTCTGCAACCAAACTGCTTCCTGCTTGAATGAGTGGTTGCCATGTATTCTGCCTTTGTAGTTGATAGTGCCACTACAAATTGTTTCTTGCTCATCCAACTGACTGCACCTCCAAATAGGTTAAACACATACCCACTTGTAGATCTTCTCTGATCCAAATCTCCAGCCCAGTCTGCATCAACAAAGCCATGGATATCCAAAACTCTATCCAATCCTGGTCTTCCTTGGTAGCACAAACCATAATCACTAGTGCCATGCAAATACCTGAAAACCCACTTCACTGTTGTCCAATGCTCCTTCCCTGGTTTTGACATAAACTTGCTCAATACTCCCACTGCATGTGCAATGTCTAGTCTAGTATAGACCATTACATACATCAAGCTATCGACTGCACTTTCATATGGAACACGGGACATATCCTCTTCCTCTTCTTGTGTCTTGGGACACTGTTCAGCAGATAGCTTTACACCTACAGGAATAGGAATCTTCACTGGTTTACTATCCTGCATATTAAACCTCTGTAGTATTGTCTCGACATACTTCCTCTGGTTTAACCAGAGCTTCCTCTTTGCCGAATCTCTTTTAATTTTCATGCCCAAAATATAGTTTGCATCACCAATATCTTTCATGTCGAATTTGGAGGACACTTGTGTCTTCAAATCCTGGATAATTTCTTTGTCATTTCCAACCAGAAACATATCATCCACATACAAGACTAGATAAATAACACGGTCACCAATTAATTTAAAATACACACAGTGATCTGCTTTGCTTCTAGCGAAGCCATGTCACCGTATAAATGTATCAAATTTCTGATACCACATCCTTGGTGACTGTTTTAACCCATAAAGAGATTTCTTTAACTTGCATACGAGTTCTTTCTTACCCTTCACCGCAAAGCCTTTAGGTTGCTTCATGTTGATCTCCTCTTCCTGGTCCCCATGAAGAAATGTTGTCTTCACATCCATCTGTTCTACCTCAAAATCAAAAGTTGCAGCAATAGATAAAAGTAACCTAATAGAAGTTACCTTGGCAACAGGAGAAAAACTATCGCCAAAATCAATTCCTGGCACCTGGGAATATCCTTTTGCTATCAACCGAGCTTTACATTTCTCCACCTTTCCTTCTGCATTTGTCTTTTTCTTGAACACCCATTTACTGCCAATGGGTTTCCTTCCAGCCGACAACTCTACCAGATCTCAAGCCTCGATTTTTGTGCAAAGATGCCATTTCATCAACCATGGCCTCTTTCTAGAGTTTTTGATCCTTTGAATCTACTGCTTCCTTCATAGTTATGTGATCATCATAAGTAATAGATAAAGCAAAATTTGAACAGAAAGAAGATTGACTATACCTTTTTGGTTGCCTTCTTTCTCGAACTGATCTTCTTACACCCGGAGTTTGTGGCTCTTCATCTTCTAATTCCCCCTCTGTTGTAGAGCCTAATTCTCCCTCCTTTAGCTCAAACTCTATCTCCTCAGGTTCCTTTCATTGGACTTCATGTTTAATAACATATTTCACCTCTCTGAGCGCCACATCTTGGCTATACACAACCTTCCTTGTTGCTGGGTTCCAAAGCTTATAACCCTTTCAACCATCCTTATACCCTATAAAGATGCACTTTTCAGATTTACTATCTAACTTGGTTCGTTTCGCCTTTGGAACATGTACACATGCATCACATCCAAATACCCTCAGATGTGAAAGAGAGGGTTTCTTACTAGTCCATACCCTTTGTGGAGTCTTATCCTCAAACACTTATGAAGGTGATTTGTTGACCAGGTAACATGCTATCTCCACCGCCTCTGCCCAGAATTCCTATCCTAACCCTGCACCACTGAGCATGCTTCTTGCCCTTTCCATCAACATCTTGTTCATTCTTTCTGCAACTCCATTTTGCTGAGGTGTATATGGAGTAGTCTTCTGTCATGCTATACCACACTTCTTAAAAAATTCTTCAAATTCCTTACTTCAAAACTCTCCACCATTATCTATCCTCAACAACTTTATCTTCTTCTATGTCTGGTTTTCTACTAGAGCCTTAAATTCTTTAAACCTGTCAAAGACTTTAGGTTTCTTCTTAAGGAAATATATCCATGTATTCCTTGAGAAGTCATATATAAATGATACATAGTACACAAACATACCCAGTGATGGAACCTTCACAGGTTCAAACATATCACTGTGCACAAGCTCTAATATCTGTTTCACCCTCTGACCACCAGAGGGGAAACTCACCTGATTCTGCTTCCCGTATACACAATTTTCACAAAAATCAAAATCCAAAGAGCTATTACTCATACCTTCTACCATACCTTTACCATGAAGTATTCAAAGGCCTTTATCTCCAATATGTCCAAACCTTTGATGCCACAACATGGCCTTCTCTCTAGAGACCATTAGATTTTCATCTCCACTTTTAGGAACCACAGAACTGTTGCACCCATCAACGATAGCGCTACCTTGTAGCTTGTACAGAGTTCCAATCCGAACTCCCCGCATCAATACCAGTGCTACCTGAACCATCTTGCAGGTATCTTTCTCGAACACTGTCTTTACACCTGCATCATCCATCTTGCTTACATAAATCAGATTTCTAGCCAATGCAGGAATATGTAGAACACCCAGAAGTGTTATAACACTTACACCTTACAACTTCAACTTTACTTTTCCACTACCAATGACTCTAGCCTTCTTATCATCCCCCAAAATACATCACCACCATCGTATTTCTCATACTCATAGAACCACTCTCTATGGGGAGTGATGTGAAAGGATGCACCTAAGTCAATCAACCATGCCTCATGATCTACATGTGTACTTGAAGAAGTCAAGTACACATCCCCACCTTCATTTGTGGTGGTTTTCACCTCTACAAAAGGAGCATCAGCAGATCCCTTTCCTTTATTAGGAGCTTTAGATTTATAGTCCCTTTTGAAGTGCCCTTCCTTTCCGCATTTCTAGCACACCACCTTTATAGGTTTTCCTACGGATTTAGATCTCTCTCTAGATTTGGATCTTCCACTCGATGAATTATTTTTGTTTTTGTTCTGGGACGTCCTCGTACAGACAAGACATCACCATTTTGGCTCTCCATATTTTTTCATCTCATCTCCTCCATAAGCAAGGTTGAGACTATTTCATCAAACTGCAAGGCAATTACATTGCTACCTATTGCAGTAACTAGAATATCCCACGAATCTGGTAGAGAACACAACAAACTATTGCAATTATCTTCATCTAAAATTTTAATATCAATAGATGCTAACTGACTTACCATAGTATTAAATTTCATTCAGATGCTCTGTCACCGAGTCTCCATATTTCATCCTTAGGTTATACAGCTTTTTCCACAAGAATAATTTATTCACTAGAGACTTAGATTGGTACAAAGTCCCTAACTTGTCCCACAAAGCCTTCATCATAGCTTCCCCTAATACATTCAGCAATACTGAATCTGAGACACACAATCGTATTGTGATTTTTTCCTTCTGATCCAACTTCTTCCATTCTTCATCGAACACTCCCGTTGGTTTAGTACCCGGCTCTACCGCGATCCACTGATCCTTATCCACCAATAGATCCTCCATCTTGAGTTTCCACAACTCAAAACTCTAACCATTAAATTTCTCGATCTCTATCTTTCCACTACTCGCCATCTTATTTTACCACCATAATCGATCTCAGAGATCTGCCACTGAACAGGGTCTACCATGGGCCTGAGTGAAACCCCTCAGCAATAAGGGCATCCCCTTGAAGCCAAAACAGCTTTTATATGAAATATAAATTTCAACCCTATACAAAAATTACCTGCATACGAATTCCAAAACACATAAAATAAAAAATGCGAGAGCATAACACATAAAACACATATACACAGAGATTTCCCCTGGATCCCAAAACAGGGACTACCAGCTTTATTTTTCATTATGTTCCTCTCAATGTTACAAGACATATTTATACATGTCGAAGCATCCAATACCATGGACCGAAAACCAGCGCATCCAAAACCATGGACCAAAAACCATAGGTAGGTTCGCCCAACCTAATATAGGGTCCACAATTTTTTTTCCCGGGGCGCTGCCTTGGACCCATAGAGGGGGGCTACCTACCCCCCTCAAACCCCCCAGACAGGGGGGGCTACTGCCCCCCTTGTGACCCCCCGCTGCGTAATCGGTGCAAGGAAAGGGGGGCTCTATCCCCCCTCTAACCCCCCGGTTCACTACGTAGGTTAGTCATGAAAAGAATATAACACAACCCAACAATTGTTTGTTCACATGTTGTGGCTAAATGAGTTGAATTTCATTGACCTATGTGGTCAAAAGTCAGTTTCAGTAGAGAGGGTTGGATCTCTCAAAAAATGATCTTTACTTCATTATTGTAATAATTAGAAAATTGTATTATTTTATACTAAGGGATAAGTTGTTAGCATATGTGTGTAACAGAGCTTAAGAATAGAGATTTAATTGTTAGATTGATTAAAATCAAGTTCGAGTTGTTAGTGTAGTTAGAATAGGATTTGACTCATAAAAGAGAAAAGAATGTAATGGAGAAGACTTAGCTGAGATGATAGGGATTTGAGTGAGTGAGCGAGAGTTTGAGTGGTAGATAGGGTTGGAGGTTGTGATAGAGGTATAAAAAAATATTGTAATTGAGCCGAGAGGGCCAAGACCCGGTAATTCCTATTTTATTGAATAAATTGATTAAGTGTATAGTTGTGTGTTAATTCTGGTGCAGAAGTTCATTTGTGTCTGAATAACGGTGTTCTAGAAACTAAACGAGTATTTCCTATGTTTTAATGTTTAATTATAAATCTCAACATTTATGTGTTTTGTCATTAATTGCGGTCATTTAGAGTTAAAGGTTAAATTTGGAATTAAGTGCTAAACCTTCCTTAAGCACTTTATTAAAGTTTTTATTTAATGCACGTGGGTTGTATTTGATGAGCGGGAAGCGGTATATCACATGCTCAAAATGTGGTAAGTTGTAATATTCCAAGTCTGCACAATTAGCCTTAGTGCTCGATACGTCGTAGACAGAGGAGAGAGAAAAAAACTTTTCTCGCGTGCCTCTAAAGTGATAACGAACGTGCTAGAGTTTGCGTGAGATCATGCGATGACCATTGGATCAGATGTTGTAGATTGACGGTGGAAAATAGACAGGCCAGTTGGCAATCGGGGAAAGCGATAGATGTTATATTTGGAGAGAGAAGATCAATGGTGTAGATTAAAGCATTTGTTAAAAGGTAAAGTGAAAGTGGGTCTGACGATGTTTAGTGATAAAAGTGGGATCCTCAAGGGAAAAAGGTCAAGTACAAAATCGGATTAAATGTAGTTAATTGGTTATAAACTTAACCATTAGTCTATTTTTATAGTACCACCTTATTTCATCAACCTCTTGCATCGCAAACTTATGTTTTCCATAAACCTAAACGAAGTAGTGGAAGAAGATGCAGTTGTAAGATTATTCCCTTATACCATACGAGGGTCAGCAAGGTCATGGTACTTTTCATTACCATCGAGTTCCATTAATATTTGGATGCCTTTCAAGAGAAATTCCTAACCAAGTTTGGAGATAATAGATCAACGTCTACTCTTGTCAATGATCCCTCGAACTTGAAAGGTGAACCTAGAGAATTTATTACGGACTTCAATTCACGTTTTAACAAGTTATTGAATAAAATATCAACAACATCCAAGACCAGTGATGAAGTCCAAAAGGAATGGTACATCTTTGCCCTTCCTTCAAACACAACTATTTTTGTTGATAGGGCTGCCAAACCGACTTTGGCAGAAAACATGAAGGAATCCATAGTTGTAGAAAAACCTATTCTAGCCTTAGATAAGAAAAATGCATTAGAAGAACCGAAATCCAAGAAAGTAACTTATAGGGATGAATCCAAGAAAAAACTACCTAAAAATCCTTTTGGTCTTGAAGGTCTACAAAAGTTCCTTAAAACCATGTCTAATGAAATGGTTGATATCAAGAAACAGGTAGCAGAGACTTCCTCAAAGAAAAATTTTAGACCATACAAAAGAAATCCCCCCTCTAATACTAGGCCTCCAAGCACCATAGCAAATGTTGAATTGGATGTGGAGGAAGATGAAGTCTCAATAGTTTAAGAGAAAACATATGATGAAGAGGTAGTCGAGTTACAAGGAATGTGGGATTTTATTCTTCCCAATGAAGAAGCACAAGAAGCACTACTTGTTGTAACTAGGAGTAGAAGCCCCGTTGAATTACCACAAACAAATTCAAAGAAAAAGGTATCAACTCTAGCTCCCAAAGATAAAACAATAGGTAAGAAATATTCATCTAAATCCACTCAAACCTCTCCTTCTCAAAAAACTTATTCACCTTCAGCTAAAACCCTGTTAGTATCTCATGAAATGGAATACAACATAGTGGAAGATATGAAAAGTACTAGGGCAAACATTACCTTTCACAAGCTTATCATGTTGAAACATCAATAGAAGCTATTGCTCAAATATCTAAAAGTAGTCCCTACTTCTCCACTTCCCACTATTTTCATCTCACAAGCTACCTAATAATTGGGAAGACCTCATAATACCTCATTAGACAGGATCGGTCCTACTGATATTGCTCTAATAAGAGGAAGATCCAAATCCCATACTCCATTCCTTTTGAATTTTGAAGTTTTAAACAAGAACCTACATAACTGTTTAGCTTACTCTGAAGCATCATCTAACATTCTACAATGAACAGTTTGACTGAAATTGAATGTTGAGCCCCAAAAATATGTTGTGCGCATTGTGCCATTAGACCGATCCCAAGTCGAAGTTATAGGAGAGCTCAATCAAGTCACCATCAGACACTCATCAAACCCTAAAGTGTGTCAAGTCATTGACATTCTTGTGGTTGGTATCCTTGAGTTCTACGGTTTAATCCTTAGTAGAGACTGGTCAGAAAAGCTTCATTGATATTTTGCAACTGACTGGTGCCACATTTGGCTTCCCTATAATGGCAAGATAAATCAAATAAGGGCCGACCACGAAAAACATCAAAAGTATATCATTACAGAACTAGAGGGACAAAATTAGTCAGTCGCATATAGCAACAATATCATCAAAAACTACTTAGTTGAATCATTTATGGGAAATTTTAATGTAAATACTTCACCCTTCTTGGAAAATTTTGTTATATCACAAGTTGAAATTTTTTCTCAAACATATACTTCTAGGTGTATAAATTTTTTAGATAAACCTATAGTTAGCTCATTATTTTGGAAATTATTTTTTGATGGATCCAAATCTAATGATGTAGCCACAACAGGATGCATATTAGTTAGTCCAAAAGGAGAAAAAACTATGCTATCATGAAGGCTTCAATTCGAATGCACAAACAATGTTTCTGAATATGAATCCTTGGTTCAAAGGTTGTATAAGGCTATCAACATTAATATGAAACATCTTCAAGTGGTTGGAGATTTGGAAATTGTGATAAAATAGGTAAGAAATACTATACACTGTTTGTCTGGACATTTCAAATATTATTAATAACTAGTCCAGGACCTCACTTCTCACTCTACAACATTTAATATTTCCCCTATCCCAAGACTCCAAAATGCAAGTGTTGATCTTTTGTCTAATGTTGCATCCAAGCTCATTCCACCAAAATATTATAGCCCCGATCACTTTTCTATTGAATTTGTTTTTAGGCCTTCTATTCCTAACAATATCACCATTTGGCGAGTCTTTAATAATGATCTAGATATCATAAGTTTTCTAACATATAAAGGTTCTTATTATGACCAGATAATAGAAAAAGATCAACATGACTGTAAGCTTCAGAAAGAAATGACTATGAATTCCATACCTAAGTTTATGGTTAAGCTGGAGGACTTATATGATCTCAAGGATAGATTAAGAAAACCAAATAATTCAAAACTCCAAAATTCAACTTTGAGGTTTGAATTAGTTAATCTTGGAACTAACCTTAAACCTTAGAATACCAATCTAGGACTTGGCCTTACGCTTGATGAAAAATCAGCCTTCATTCTTTTGTTGAAGAAATACAAGAATGTCTTTGCTTGGAACTATGAAGATCTTAAGACATATGACACTTCTATAATTCAACATACCTTCCACATGATATGTGATGAAAAACCCATGCAACAAAGCTAAGAAAGATCCACCCAAATTTAAAAAATCAGACCAAATCTAAATTGAATAAGTTTCTCAAAGCCAAAACTATCTTTCCTATCAAGCACTCAAGGTGGGTTTCCAACCTTGTTCCTGTCAGAAAAAATAATGGTGATATTCGAATATGTATAGACTTTCGCAATCTTAACAAAGCTTGTCAGAAGGACAATTTCCCATTACCTCCTATGGAATAAATACTGCAATCAGTTGTAGGCTTAGAACTAATGTCTTTTTTGGATGGATTCTTAGGTTATAATCAGATTCTAGTACATCCAAATGACCAGGTAAAGACTACCTTTCGAACCAAATGGTGCACCTATGCCTATCAAAAGATGCCATTTGGGCTAATCAATATCGGTGCCACATTTCAGAGAGCCATGGACATAGCTTTCAAAGTCTTGGTTAATAAATGAGTGGTAATCTATTTGGATGATATAACTGTGTACCCAAAAAAGTACGCTAATAATTTAAAGGATTTAAAACAAATCTCTGAGTGTTTTCAGAGGTATGGAATTTCTCTCAATCCCAAGAAATATTTCCTTGCTCTAAGTGAAGGAAAGCTCCTTGGATTTATTGTATCCAAAGAAGGGATTCACATTGATCCTGATAGGATAAGATAAATTTCTAGAATCCCTTTACATCATAACAAGAAAGCCATGTAATCTTTCCTAGATCAGATAAATTTTGTCAAAATATTTGTCCCTAACTTTTCACGAATTGTTTTACCTCTCCAATCTATGATTAAGAAAAAGTCTCCTTTTAAGTGGGGACATATTGAGCATGAAGCTTTTGATCTGAATAAACAAACAATCTTGAATGCTCCCTCACTAACAACCCGAGATTTTTCTAATCATTCCATTTTATATACCTTTGCTTCTGAGAAATCATAGGAAACTATATTAACACAAGTCAATGATGATAAAGCCGAAGCGTCGATTTCTTTCTTTAGCTCCAATTTGTAGGGGCTGAATTAAAATACTAAGATGTTGAAAAACAAGCTTTCGATGTTTTCAAATCAATAAAGCATTTTAGACCCTTTCTCCTCAAGACCCACACCACGGTAGTAGTCCCATTCTCAATAGTGAGAAATCTATTAACACAAAGAGATGTAGGTTAGAAAAGGGAAAATTGGGTAACAACACTACAAGAATATGTCATTGAGATTAGACCAACCAAAATTGTAAAAGGTCAAGGTTTTTGCAGAATGTTAGGAGGAGCATCCAACTTACTAGTACTATAAGGTTCAGGTGATGATATACAAGTATATGAGGTAAGCCTCATTGACACTGAATTCAAATATGTTATCATTTTTTATTTGGAAAATGGATATGGCCCTACACAATTGAGTTACAAAAGAAAAAGGGCTTTGAGGTTAAAAGCTAGACAATATCAAATCATCAATAATGTGTTGTTTAGAATAAATTATGATTCTTTTTTCTTAGATGTCTTGAAAAATTTGAGGAAGAAAAGGTTTTGCAGGAACTCGATGATGGACCCGCTAGTGGACATTTTGGAGGAGACACAACCACACATAAAATCCTGCATGCTGGCTATTATTGGCCAACCTTATCTAAAGATGCACACAATTATGTAAGGAAATGTAAATTTTGTCAAATAGCTACTGAGAGACAGAGGAAACCTGCATTACCATTGCAACTAGTCAACATTGAACAACCATTTGAAGAATTGGGACTGGACATAATAGTAAGATCATTCCCCACTCTTCAAAGTAGCATAAATATATCCTTATAGTAATTGATTACTTCACAAAGTGGGTGGAATAAATTCCACTTAAGGTAGTCAATTTTGAAAACATCATTGAATTTATTCATCATTTTATTATTACTAAATTTGGTCTGCCATCTTCCCTCATGTTTGATAATGCATCTTATTTTACAGGCAATGCAATGGCAGAATTTGCTCTTAAAATAGGTTTTAAACTTAAATACTCTACTAACTATTATCGTCAGGGAAATGGCTTGGCCGAATCTACAAACAAAAATATCATAAGAATTATCAAACAAATCGTTGATCAAAGTTAGAAAAACTGGCACAAATCTTTAATATTTGCTCTATGGGCATATCGAATAACATAGAAGGCCTTAATAGGCACTTCTCCTTTTAATTTGGTTTATGGGAAAGAAGTTGTCCTCCCTAGAAATGTAGCTATTCCCTCTCTATCCCTATTTCAATTTATTGAAGGAACCCCTTACTCTTTCATGCAAGTGAGACAATCACAAATCCTTAAGGTCGAAGAAGGGAAAAATCCAAAATCACATATGCACATCATCAACAGTTAGTCAAATCTTCTTTTGATGCAAATTCTGTAAGTTCAAAATCCTTTCAACTTGGAGACTTGTTATTGAAATGGGATAAAGCACATGAGGAAAATGGTAAGTATACCAAATTCCAAAGAATGTGGCTTGGATCGTTTCAGATTGTGGAACAAATATGCCCATCAACCTTTATATTGCAAGATTTATTTGGAAAGAGAGATTCTCTGCCTATCAATAGGCAGATCCCGAAGAAATATTTTTCATAGAAGATAATCTATTCTATTAATTGTATATTATTTTTTTTACTTTTCAGGAAAATAAAATTTGAGTAGCATTTACTTTTGCCCTTTATAATAATAGTCTCTTTTATATTTTGACTTTTCGCTTGTATAAGTGTAGATTGTTAAGAAGATGATTTTTACATTTGAAACATAATCTAAGTTCTATCTCTTTGAAATTGCTAGTCCTCTACCAAAATTAGTTGTCATTTGGTGAAACTCAACTTTGTAAAAGAACCTTTGTTCTACTATCAGTTAAGAAAAGTATCTATAACAAAGAAAGGATTCTCTACAGAGAAGCATCTTTAACTCTATAACTGTCATCTTGAAACTCTTAAGGAGTCAATGATTCTCCCCATCTAATGAGCTTTCACTTTTTAGAGTGTAATTCTAAGATATGCTTAAACTTAAGGGATAAAAGGTATCATCAAGAGCCAACTTACCATGATCATAGGGAAGTAACAAGCTGAAATTACCAATACTGATCCAAAATGGATCCTGGATAGACTTCTAAGTCTAAAGTGTTCCTCATAGAGGAAAATGGAAGACCAAGGATGTTCTTGGAAATAGCCCCATTGTAGAGATATTTTCTTTCTGAATCTACTACAACTTGAATGGGCTAAAATGAACTTTGGAGGTAGAAGTTATCGCAGAAAGAAGTTTCCCTTTGTTCTTTGGAAAAAGAGGCAAAATCATAAAAAATGGAAAAAAAAAAACTTTAAAGGGAAAACGCATTGAAGATGGGTCGAGAGGAGGACTTAACGCAGAGGCGGAAGGAACCTCCGACTGTGACCTCCGTCTTATCGCATTGGAGGTAAGCCTTCACCTGATGACGAGACACTGGGCCAATGTGACATGTGATTACAATGATCGGCAGATCAACGTTGGTGATGCCACGAGGTAAGGCAAGGACCCCCAGGGCTATGCGACATGTGATTGTGATTTATTGCATCGCATCATCGCATCACAACAATATAAAGGGGTGACAACATGCCACTTGTGATCACCAGACCCAATGGATTTTATAAGCACAATTTATAAATTTTGAGTTTTGATAAAAGGGTATTTGTCGAGTTTTCTGTGTATTAGCAGATTTCAATAGAAAAGCCGAAATATAGAGGAAAATTCCCTGAAGCAATAAAGTCGGACCCAAAAGGAATTTTAGAAGCGGATGTATATTATTTGAGTTTTCTAAACAGGATTTCAGGTGGGCCTTAGGCGGTAAGTGGTATTGGGTTGGCTCTGCCCGATCCCATATAATGGCCAACGTGTGGCTGGCAGAGGAGAGAGAGAAACCGCCTTTTTGGGCAAGTAACCTCCATACTTCTAAGCCACCCGAAAATGAATAGCAACCATTGGATCGAAGATCACATAGATCAATAGTGGGGATTTCGATAGCGACCAAAGGCGGAACCGATATGATTATAGGGCAGATGCGATAATATTTGAAGTCCGATAGAAAGCATTTTGATGGGTTTTTCAGTGTTTTCCTGTGTATTCGGGGTTTTTCCCAATCCACCTATGCGATGTGATATGCTGCCTAATGGCGAACCTGATAGGGTTTTTAGGGATGATTTGATGGAATTTCACATCCAAAATTCATGCCCGATAGTCTATTTTCTAGTAACTCTCTATGTATTGGATTTTTCTCCATTTTTGGCTTTTTTCCTGGAAAACGGCCCCAATCCATTGTAACAGCTCCTAATCATCATGCCATGCCACAAGTGGGCGTTTTTGGCTGGAAATGATGCGTTTGAATGCATAGAGCACCAGAGCCAGATGGCAATCGAACAGATAATGCGCAGAGAAGCCGCAGGGCCACAAAGGGATGATAACACACAGAGAAACAACTGGGGAAGCTAGAGAGCTAGGAAAATGCCTCAAAGGAGCCAGAGAGCATGATTGAGAGGAGGGATAGGAATAAGTAGGCAGTGCAGAGTAGTTGAGGGAGTCCTGGAGTCACTTGGAGGTCAAGTGAACTAGAGAGCACGATTGACAGGCAGTAAAGCAGCAAAAGATCGTTGAAAGGTTGCTAAAGGTCGCTAGGAGGTCTAGTGAACCATTGATGCACATAGAGGCAGAGAGAGAGCTCAGAGAAGCCAGAGCGAGAGCAAGATCCAGAGCCATGAGCTAGAGCCACGAGTGAGAGCCAAAGCTAGAGCCAGAGCCAGAGCCGAGAACTAGAGCAAGAGCCAGAGCCAGAGGCCAAGAGGTTCAGAGCTAGGGATGAGATGGTGTTCTAATCCCATTATGTTCTGTGTAAACTAGTGAGGTTGAGCATGGAGCTTCTAAAAGAACTACTGCCATAATCCCAGAGAGCCTAGTCAAGTTGACTAGAGCTCAAGGAGACGTAGTCCAAGAGTTTTGGGTGAACTCCATATTACATTGTTGTTCTATGTGTTTGTTTTATTGCTGCATTATTTACTGTTATATGTATTTATACATCATCATAAGCAACAAAACTTAAGGCCTTTGGTTAGTTAAAAATAAGCATAAGCGTACACCTATTTTCAAGAACATTATTAATTCCGCATTGGTTAATCAATAAATCTTGGGAATATTTAAGCTTTGTAGGTGGGAGAGGTTCTTGTAAGCTCACAAGAAGCCTTTAGTGCCCCATTTTTAGATCAAATACTGCATACCAAAAGAGGGTAATGGCTTGAGATTATGATTAATCAAAAGGCAAGGGTTGTCATCACGAGCCAACTTGTTGAGTTAAACATACAACCAATGAATGGAATTGTCAATTTTGGCCACCAAACCAAGACAATGACCTTTAAGAAGAAAAATGAAATTTTAAGGAAAAGGAATTGTTTAAAAAAGAATGAGAAAGCAAGTATGTGAATCTAAATTTATCTTTAAAAATTGCACTTTTACCTAGATGGGAAACTAAATCATTTTTGGTTAAAAGGTAACCCCGTCGAGGCTATGGATGCTTGCTCACAAGAAAGACTCTACCTATGACAACTGACTACATATAAAAGCTAATTTACGAGAGTCCCATGTTATTATCTTTAAAATGAAGTAATGGTTGACGTAGACAAAGAAATTTTCATATTGAAGAGGATAAGCAAATGGATGATAATTAAGTAGATTTTGTTTTTATTATTAAGAGGAATGTTACTTATCTTATATTTCATTAATTTTTATTTTCTGAACCACCTTTATTTTGGAAGTTTTTATAAATTTCAAAAAATAGTCAGAGATAACTAGTTCTTCCAGCGAATTGCCAGTTGTTGTGCTATTCGACAACCCCCCCATTTATTAATACAATAGCTAATATTTTATTAATAAATAGGTACCCTTGATAAAATCCTTCCAAAAAACAAATTAGCATTTAGACACTTTCTTTTAAGTTTTCGGAAGAAAGCAAGATATTAAGTCAAAAACCTTTGAAAGCTAGCAATACTCACCTTTTCACATAACGTTGGACCAACTGTGTCAAAAGCTTTATTAACAAGCAAAAGTCACGAAAAGAGATCAAAAGAAATCACCGCGCTTAAGGAATTTCCTATTAAAACAAAAGCATGTATCGCATATTGTCATTCACAAAGGGTGGACTCTCATGAAGCATGTTGAAATATGTGAAATGTGATATTGTGATGAGACGTTCGACCTATCGCATCGTGTTGCAACACTTAAGAGAGGTTTTAAAACTTATAAATTGCGTGATGTTGCGAAATGCGATAAGAGCCCGGACTTGATAGAACCCAGATTCATAAAATGATGATTATGTACACCGCGTGATAAAAAGCTCTTTATAAGGTAAAATTCCACCAAACGAGCTACACTTTGAATAAATAAAGAACACACCACTTATCCCGCATCTTGCATCCCATAGGAACCTAAGGAACTCTAAGAAAGTGCACAATCAAATATGCGATAATGTGATTTACGATATTGCATCGCAATCGAAAAATTAACATTCTCACCACTAAAGCTCACAACCTTAAAAATTTTCCTTCCCACTTTACGATGCAAGACATTAGTGAGAAATAAAGGTAGTGATAAGGAACCATTAGTGGATGTTTACTATGGGTTATTGTCATTTATGTTGAAAAGCGGCTCGACATGATACGATATCTTTTCATCTACCTTTTCAAGGTTATCTGTATCATTCACCCTCATTTTCATTCTCACTTGTTTCTATCTGATATCTTCTGCTTTGCTCCATTTCAAGAAAAATCCATAGGAAGAGTCGTTAGAAGCAATGGAAAAGAGGTGAAAGGCAAGTTCATCTGAAAATTCAGAAATGATCCCTCTTTTCTCTGATACTACATGCAGTAGAGATGGAGGAACTTCAACTTGGGAGGACATATATGATTTGTTAGAAGGGGAAAAAACAAGGCCATTGGTAGCAAAGGCCACAGTCGATGCACATGTTTCCTTGGATGCCTCCTACTTCAAGACACCGTGCTCATTCCTACACAGCATAGCCACAAGATCAAAGGTAATCCCATACACGGATATGGTAAAGTGGATAATTAACGTCTTGGATGTCTCAGATAGAGAATTCAAGAATCACATGCAAGAGGTTATGGGATCTTTTTCAGCAGACAAGCTATGACTTATGTACCATTTACCAGAGCCACATAAGCTCTATAATAAACTATTCCTCGAGAAATTTGCTATGGAGAATGAAGACTCGACAGATGTAACATGGGCCTGGATAGCAAGTGAAGGCAAGCTCAAATGGCATAAGACATGTATGTATTCTACAATATCTATCTCTCCCCATTATAGTTTTATAGCAGCCATGCTATGTAGATTGTTTGGTAAACCCGATAGCACCAAATTTTCCCCAGAATGGCTTCCATTAATAGATGCAGCTGTGAATGCAAAAATAATGAATTGGGCTCAAATTTTGTCTAATAATTTGGCAAAATCCATTATGGAATATAGGAGAAAGAGAAGTCCCTCTTTAAGGGTTTATCCCCCGGTTTTCATGAGTGCTTTTGTAATGGATGCAATGTATTTTAGTTCCAAATTTCCGATTATGGGATGGAAGTGGACCTTGCATGACCCGCTTACTATCCATGTGTAACATAATATTTTGTGGGAGTCTCAGTTTCACCCCCATTTTTATAATATTTGTCAAGGATTTATGCTACCCATCCATAAACAAGTCTACAACACAACTGCCCCTAGGTTTTCAAAACAAGCCGAAGTGGATATCTTGCCTGTAGCTAGATGGTTTGGGGAGGAAACATTTACCTATATCAGAGTATTTGGGAGCATTGCTTCACCACATGTTCTCCCATACTATGTCCTAGACAAGTTAATGGCCAGGGAGATAGCCTACAAAACAATAGGGGGAGGTGGATTGAGCAAAGGATTGAAATATTAGAACAATGCCATTTGGCATACATTTTCGTTGCAATGTGGTGCACTTGCCCTACATGATTTTGGACATGCATGCAAAGAAGAAGAGTTCATGAAGTCTCTGAAATTATTTAAGGACTTCACTACTATGGTGAAAGTAAAACCATTCACCCATGAGGAGTATGCCTTTGATGACCTCTTCCTACAAAAAGAAACATTTTCAGAAGTGACGCATATGGCATCATTACTTTTTGCCCCAGATGATGTTGAATCTTTCCATGTGTATAGAAAGAGAATATTATGGAAGGTCCCATTGGACCTACTACAGATTGAACCAATAAGGGAGCCAACTCCTTGTGTAAGCTTGGAGCATAACTCCAAAGATAATTCCTAAGAAGAAACCCAAGAAATATCTACTCATCAGTCAAAGCACTCATAGCCTTAGTCTCAAAATGGGGTAGGCAATAAAAATAAAGAGTCTGAAAGGGACACAGCTGGAACTACAGAGGAAACAATTGAGAAAATCATGACAAAGAAATAGGTTGAAGTTCACTCCATATCCACTTACTTAGCAAAAAACCCAATTATTGATTTGGAAAAGGAATGGGAAAATTTCAACAAGAAGCTTCACACATATGAATAAACATATGAGATATAGACTCCTAATAAAACACATCACAAGTCAACTCAAGAAACAACAGTAGAAAAAACTGTAGGCACTTAGGATGCTGAGCTAACTCCTGCCACCCCCACTTTAGAAATTATTTTGAGAATTGAGGAAATTCCTCCACTAGATTTATTTTAAAGTCCTACCCACAAAATCTGTCGTCAAAAGATAGAGGATGAAAAGAAAGTTAGATGATGCAATTATTATGACTCCTGAGAATGAACCAATGGACATTCTATGGAAGGACTCACCCATGGACCCATCTGAAAATCTCACAAAATTGTCGCAAGTCGCAAGAGCCTATGCTACGATAACTATTGACAAAGTGAAAGAGTTCCATATTATACTTAAGGAAAAGGAACACAGAATTTTTTTGTTGGAACAACAATTGGCTCAGGAGAAACCTAATCAACAAGAAAAATTACAGGTAGCCTAGATCCAACAAGAATTTGAAAAAATGTGAATACAACATCAGGCCAGCATAGTAGAAAGAGATGCACAGATACAAGCTATGACAAATAAGTATAAAGACAATCTGCAAATCGATGAGTTCATAAAGGAAGCACTCAGTCTTAACTCCCAACTAATGTAGCAAAAGGAATTTCTTTGCCAAAAAATATTGCAAATAAGTCCTTATTGCTAGATCAGTGATAAGCTAACAAGGCAAGTTGTTGACATGAGACTTGATTATGACAAAATCCATAAATATTTCTGACTTTATCACTTGGTAAGAATCAGAAGAAGGGAGAAAGGTTGAGTTGCCAAAACTGGAGGAATCACATAAAGACATCTTCTTCATAGATTAGGATTCTCGACTCAGGCAAGTGGAAAGGGCAACAATGATCACAGCAATAGCAACAAAACACATAATATAAGCCATCAACAAAAATATGCATGGCGCCAACTTGGTTATAGAAAGCATACCAGGATTTCTTCCAAATGTCAAACAATTAGAGAAATAGTGGAGGAAGGCAGCGAAGGAAAAAGAGGAGGTGATAAGACAGAAGCATATTGGTAGTTCTTAGTAAAACCATATAGCCAGTGGATGACCTTGAGATGTTTAACAACCTCCACACAAAAAATTGTGCCAGCGCTAACAAACGCTATATTTGTTGGGCAGTTGAAATCTGCAACCAACCAACCAACATAGCTCAAGCCTATGACAGACATTTGTGATCTCAAAGATAAAATTCAAAGGACCTAGTCACTTAGTTTATTTTTGTTTTTAGTTTTATTTTCACATGATCTGAGGCATGTTGTTTAAACCTCCTCACCTATTTTTGTAATAATCTATTTTAGGACCTGTAGTTTAGTATTTAAACCCCTCATGCATTTAGAGAGGGGTCTAGAAATTTTATCAGAAACATTCTTTGAAACATTGCACTCATGTACTTTTGAGAAGGTTCTCATGGAATGAATGGAACATGATCTATTTTCTCTTGAATACCTAGCATGCTCTACTGTAATGCACTTTTGTACTCCTATAATATGTTGGATTGATTGAAATTTGGTCAATATTGTTGAAGCACATGAGCAAGACTCATCATATATGGTACTTTTATCTCATGATCTTGTTCTATTTCTGTATCACACAATAATTCTTATTTTAATTATTTTATGTGTGAAAGTATGAATTACAGTTTAGCATTATTGCACTTTTGTATGATGTTGGCTTTGACTTTATTCTGAATACATGAATGATTTTATATGCCATATATTTTTCACAATCATTTTGGATAACTATTTATCCTAAATGATTACTGTTAAACGATTTCATTTCTTATTGCATTAGAATTCATATCTATATTACCAATTGCTATACGACATCATTGTAGATCATATATTGTATCTAATTCCCGAGTATATTTATATTTAAATATTGTTTAAACTAGGATATATGCATGTGTTTAGTAGTTTAGATTAGATTACACTTAGCTTAAACATTCCCCCATTACATCATATATCACCCCACCAACACTATCAAAATCTCTTCTAGGAAACTGGTACCATTATCCCTTGTTGGAGCCACTACACCAAATGGAAAAGGAGCTGCTAACCAAGGTCCGGACTGGGTGGTTTTCCCCCATGTTGTAGCAATGATTTTTGAGGCTTCAAAAGGTTTCCATTGTAATTTACACTCGTCATCCCACCACCATATCCCTTCTTTCAACCTCAAAAACGTCATGAAAACACTGATCACCAAGAATACATTTCCAGTTTATTAAAGGCAACTGTGTACATTGGTTCTTTTGTAAGATGGGCCCATTAAGGGTACTAATATTGGAAAGGGAACCATACAACCTTGAACTACCCTCCATTACCATTTCCCACCTTCTGGATCACCTTTTCCACTCTCATAATGCTCATGGATTTAATCTTGTAGCAAAACGGGGCAATCATGTAGCATCTTGTAACAATACCGTAGTGTCTTGCAGCACCAAATAGAAGACCTCAAATCTTAAGAATAATTGTCCTTGAAGATTGATTTTTTCCTTTTAGCCCTGAATAATGTCCCTTCAGCTTTGAAACCATGATTGATGAAGAATAAAGACCACTTAGTACTTGCCTTTTTCCCACTACAACACATTTCAAGAATTAGGGTTAGTAGACAAACGTATGAATTTGATAGTGTAATCAGATTTTCTTGATTACATCATGAAGCGTCTAATGAAATTTGTCACTAGTTTTAATCTCTTTGGATTGCAGTGATTAAAGGATGATTACATGCTCTTTTATTTATGAAAGGTAGATTAGGTATTATTTCTTTGTTTTATGCTTCTTAATCTACTGTCTCTATTTCAAGCATTGTCATTTCCTATGGATAGATTAGGCTTCCTTTCAATGCAACATTTACCTTCTGCAAATAGATTAATGTTTAGATTTTTGCACATAGTGTATCCTTTACATTCTCGCAAATAGAGTATAGTTTAAATTTTTTTAAATAGGTTAGCATTTACATTTGATAAAGTAGCATTTCCATTTTTTTTGGTTGATAGGATAACATTTCCATTTTTTCAAGTAGATAATAACTTTCCTTTCATGCAATTTCCTTCCTTGAAAATCTAGATCCATTTGATAGAGAGGTATTTGTATACCTTGGTTTGGTCCATTTCTTCAAAGTTACTTGAGTATAGCTTAGCCTCTTATGCATACAACATTATCACCTCTTAAGTTTGTATAAACCCCAAGTTGATAATTAAATTTGGTAGCCTTGGGAGTTGCAACACTCATATTGAAATATTGAGGCTTATCACCTTTCGACATTATTTCTGGGGAGGTGTCCAGTAACTGTTATTTCTTCTTAGAGTTTATTTATTTTCATTTACTTTTGATTTGCATCATTTTTTATTGTATTGAAAAACAAAAAAAAAACAAAAAAAGAACAAACTTATTTCATGCCTCATAGGATTAGGGATAATGTAGGGAAATTTCTACCAAAAAACCCAACCCCTTCTAGAAATCAACCATCACTCTTCTTTGGTGACTATGAACATCCTTCTCTGACCATAGAGGAGTTAGAGAATTCTTTAGGTGAGTAGCCTTAAATCTTTGGAGAACCCATTAGGGAGGAAGAACGCACATCACCTACCTAAAACGTGGCTACAAACAGGAAGATTGATCTCTTTCATATCTGAAAAACCGAATGCTAGAATGAAGAGCATAAGCTCCATTTCTCTCCCACACTTCCATGGCCTAGCCTCTAAGGACACTGATACATTCCTTTTCGAGTTTATTGTGATTTTTTGAAACTATGATTACACTTATCATGAGAATAAGAGAAAACTGTTCCCTTCTACTAATTACAGTGGAAAATTCTTATGAAAGCATAAATAAACATGATTCCAACTACAAAGGTGATAATGCAATTCATTACATGTAAATGCTAATTTAAATTTCATTAAAGGAAAACGTTGATCTATTTGAGAGAATAAATCATGCTACTTTACTTGCACACTTAATCAAATCAATAACCTACTTTCATGCATTACTTATCTACTCACACTTGCTTGAAAATGAGGGTTCTAATCTTTAACATACCTATCAAGAAAAATACAAATTTTGACTTTGTTTTTCTATTTGATGGTTTCAGTGATGAAAGGATGAGTTTGGAGTGGTCCTAGAGTCTTCCCTAATAATCAAATCATAGTGTGGGGGCCATTATTTGACTTAACTATGTGAGAGTCAAAGTATGGGGCAAAACTAGTTGGATAAAATAATGCTACAAGTCTGCTACATGAGGTGGTATAGGAGGTCTTGTATTGCTACAGGGGGAGAGCCTTAGAGATTTTTGAGGATATAAATGGTGTCTTGAAGGTAGAGTAAGGTGGGTGAAGTTAGAAGGAGGTGAATGAAGGGTATGGGAGCCCCTTAGCCAAGCCTAGTACCCCTCGAGGGCATATCTTCCACCAAAGTTGATGCCCACGGTCTCTTTCATTTACCTTAAGAGAGTGAATTCAAAGACAAATATTGGAAGCAAGGTGAGGTGCCTAGGGGAGAGATGGGAAGGTCCAGGCATATGTGGAAAGGTGTGCCCACCCCTGTAAATCAACACAGTTCCTACAGCTAGCCAAATACTTACATCAAATGATCATTATTACAGTAGAGTAAATAATCATGGAAAATATGATTTGAATTTTATTGAAGTCTACTCTAACCTACAATGCAACTCCAATTTCCAAACCAATGCTACTAAATCCTAAGTCGCAGAGCACAAAATTGTAGAAATATTGCAACCTAATACTTAACACTTTCCAAGAAATCATAAACAAATATTTTTGAGTTGTTATTGTAGATCCTTCCATTCACTCTTCCCACAAGAGAGGTTATTGGAAAGCCTACAATTACACTTTTTTATGATATAACATCTACTGAAACAAGGAAATAATTGCAATTCTTAGAAACAATAACAAGAAAGAAATACAAGAGAGGGACTAAAGCCTATGGGTTGGGCCCAAACCTAAGGGTTTCAACCCTCCAAACCCAACTCAGATGCAGACCAATGGTAAACTTGTCATTAACAGAAAATGATAGTCACATACATCATATGAAAAATAAGAATAACACTATCAAGCACTAGTCTCTTAGTAGTTGCTCGTAGCTGCAAGAAAAATTTGAATACTAATGAGCCTCTTGGCTAGTTTATTTATACTAAAATGTAGTTGATGGACTCTCCCTTGAAAAGACAAGTTATTCCCTCTAACATCTTGAGATTTGTGGATTTGTTCCTCCTTGATCTTCACATGTACTTAGAGTCTCTTTCCTGCTCATGAATTCTAGCTATGAGTGAGGATTCTATGTCCTCAAGCTGAGTTAGAGAGTTAATGAGGTTGACAAGCCCCCTATATTCTCTGTTGGTTGTCTCCATTAAGCCCCTACATTGTAAATGCCTCTAAAAATTACTTATTTTCCTGTATATTAATCACATTAGGCCATACAATATGACAAAAACCCATTAGTCTTCCTACTAAGCATATTATGTGGCTAAAAATGCGAATTAATGTGAGTGAAGGAGAGTTTTAAGTGATGGATGATATCACAATGAACTTCAAAATATACCTATTGATGGCACCCATCATCACCCCCCTGAAGGTGTTGCTCGCCCTATGAGAAACTGAGTCACTAATATGAAGATCATTCATGTCCCTAGTGGCCTCTCTGACATCCCAAGGCACCTTAGGTGATGTTACCTATTGTGGATAGAAACCTACATTTGCCTCTATGTTTGTCCATTTTTTTTGTTCCTCTACCTAGTTTATTCATTCTTGTAGGCCCAATAGTAAGGGAGTAATGAGCTTGATTCCTATCCATATGATCTTCATCCTTTCCATGATTCTTTTATATCATGGAGATATCTCCAAGGCATTCCTTAGTCTTTCAAGGAAGTTCTATTCTTTGGTTTGTAAAATGTGACGCAAAGCTTGCCATCTTATTTGGAGATCCTACAAATCTTCTATCCCCACCATCCTAAAAGTGTCCTCAAAATGTAGGATGTATTTCTCTTGGGCTGCTATGCACCTAGGCACTAATTTAGGATCAAAGGAGATGAGATTATGGTTCCTAATGACAACCTTAGGGATCGCTAGTTTTGCTTTCATATGTAAGGGCTCCTTCTCTTCTTTTATCATTGCCATTTTCACTTCTTCATCCCTTGTCTCCTCATGGGTCAACCAAGAGGCTAATACCATCAATTTCATGTCTCCCAATCATGATTTGGCGTCCCAGAAATTCATTTATGTGAGGATTTGAATGTTATGAAACTAGCTCACAAAAAGATAGAAAAGATAGATCAACGACTTAGAAATAAGCCTCTTCGAGGGGGAAACCTCCTTTACATTACACAAATGAACAATTCTTGGATGATTCAAATGACACAACCTCCTTTCTATATATAGGAGTCTAAGGGGTCAAAATATAATCAGAGCCAACATAACAATAATAATGTAAGGGCACCACAATAACAATAGTGGTCTTCTATGGGGCACAAGAATAATAATAAGGGGGCTACACTAATAACAATGTGGGAATACACTAGTATTATAGGTACCTAACATGCCCCTCTCCTTCAAAAAAAGTGTTGTCCTCAATGCTTGAGTAGTTCTGGATGCTTTTGTTTAAAATTCTCATCCTCCCATGCGGAATATTCTGCGGGTAAGTTCTTCCACTTGATGAGATACTCTGAAATTGATCGATTTTTTAACTATTGAGTTCTTCTTTCCATGACTTCTTTAGGTTCCAATATGATTTTTCCTTCCTAGTCAAGTTCTACCAATATTGTTTGAACTAGGAGCTTGTCACCTATAACCTTCTTTAAGCATGAAACATAGAAAAATGCTTGCACTATGGAAGATGTAGGAAGCTCCAATTTGTATGCCATAGTACCCATTGTTTGCAAAACCTTGTAAGGACCATAATACTTTGGTGATAATTTATTATCCTTCTAGCTTGCTTGAGGGACATTTGTTTGTATGGTTGTAGCCGTAAAAATACCCAGTCGCCTACATCAAAACTTGTTTCTTTGCGATGTTAATCACCTGTTGTTTCATTCTGTCTTGCGCCAAAGTGAGGTTATCCTTTAAGAGTTTGAGAACTTATTGTTGATGCTCTATGTGATATTCCACTGCTTGAACCTTAGAATTTTCTCTTAAAGATGACGTGATGGATGGTGGATGATATCCATAAAGTGCCATAAATGGGGTCATTTTTGCTGCAGTATGGAAGGAAGTGTTATACCACCATTCAGCTAGAGGTAACCATCTGACCCATTGTGTTTGTTTATCAAATGTTGGCTTGAGGGGGCTTAACCTAGGTTCGAATTTAATTAACCAAACAAATCCCTACACTACTAGCCCTTTTGGCATCAACCCGCACTGCATGGACTGATGTCTCACCCAAAGCAATATGGAGGGATGTTCGAAGCAAGTTTCTACATTGTGGAGATGTCTGAGGGGTAAATTTAATCTAACTGTGCCTACCTTCACGCAGGTCACTTCACACACTATCCTGGCCTACGAAACCTTCAAGATCTATTAGGATCACCTTTCGCGCAACCCTAACCAGGGGTTGAGATGCTTTTTTGGTGCTAGGGCAGTGATCTACGTTATTTCCCTAAGTTACACATGTATCTTACTTATCTTATTACAATTGTTAGTTAACTTCACGTAAACAATACCTTATTTCACATTTACTTAATCAACACAATCATATATGTTCGAGCACCATATCGACAACAAAAGTGCAATTTATACCCAATGTATTTGATACATAAAAAAAGAAATAAATACATAGAATTGATGTAAAAATTCTCTTTATTAATGCTTTAACAGTTATAGACTTGACTTGCCCTACACACTCAGCTGCGGGGGTCTGTGCACTCAGCTATGGACTACTAGGCCTCTGCCCACTTCACTACAAAACCTTCTCCTACTCTACGACCCAAATACTCAACCCCGTGCTTGGAGCTTCTGCTATCCTTCTATTCCATCATCATTCCTTCTAATTCTATTTTTGATGTCTCAACTACTTCAATCCTCACTCTATTTATACAATCCCATGGTCCTCAGACCATGGGTAGATCTCTAAAGCTGACATTACATTACAAAATTGAGGGCGGACAACCCTATGACTCATTTACAACTTTACACTTTGTGCCCACAAAATGTGGATTCTTTACATCAAATTTACAAATTTTAACCAAAAACTGGGCTTTAAGCCTCAAAAATTTCATTGGGGGATCCCACACCCAACAGGCCCCCAACACAAACATTGTGACTCGCCCTCAAGTCACTTTATCAATGAGGAGATCTTCACCTGGAGACCTCCCAATTTTGCCTAGATTGTTGCAAGATCGGTAGCACACTAAGTAGTTTCCTGCTGCACTACCTGGACGCACTGTTTAGAGAATGTTTTAGCTGAACTATTGCCCTGCACCTATTGCTGCGTTCCCTGCATCTGCGCGAGATTGGCTTCAATCAAGGCTGTAATGACGAATGCCTCATCGATCCATGGTTGTACGCACGCCTTCAGGACTACTTCCTTATGTCGTGCAACATCTACCTAGTCCTTGAGCACTTTTTCCTACTGCATCCGCTCGAGCCTTTATGTAAGGGCCACCATCTATGCAATCCCTTTTATTTCATGTTACTGTTGCTATAGCTCGTGCACCTCTATTTCTAAGCATTGTATGTTCAAGTCCTCTTGCAGAGTGGTGAGGACCTCGAATGACTCTTCAAACAGTTTGGTTCAGTCCTTCACTGAACTGCTGATCTCTATTATTCCTACTGTAATGGCATTGGCATGTTGTTCCTTCACCTCAGGCGGAGTTGAAGGTTGCGCCTTCAAATGCAACTCATTGATCTAAAGGTTTAGCTCTAGCTGAACTTTAGCCATTTCTTCTTTCACCTCGCGTACCCCCACTGCTAGTCTCGAGATGCATGCCTTCGGTTGTTCGGCTACTGGGATGGCCAATTCAAGGACCATATGGCAGGCTTCCTCAACCACCTACACTAGCTATCTATTTTGTGTCATGACCTCATCACACTGTAGGCTCAATTGTTGGATATTAATCTGTTGCTCGCTCATCACCTAGAGTGCACGGCCCTCCTTGGCCCGTAGTTTTGTAGTCATTCCATCATGCAGAACATAGAGCATCTCTCGAGGGAGCACAACCATATTTATCCGAACCTCCTTCAGTGCACTGACCATAGGCGTGTCAACCTCATTTTCTTTAACAGTGCACCCTCTGGTAGCACTATGGTTTTGGTGATGTGGGCACACAACATTTCCTCAGCTGCGGTCGTGCCAACTATGAGGCTGGTCGATAGAGTACTAGCCTAAGGAGTGCACACCTACGACTCCTGTATCTATGTCCGGAGGGCCCCCAACACTCTCTTGTTTTTCTTCGTGAACTACTGGATGGCCTCCGTGGTGACTTCCCGCACTATCTCCCCTATGTCATGGGGATCCCCCTCAGTGAGGGCGATCGGGCTGAAAGAAGTATTGGAGGCTATCGACTTGTTCTGCGGCCCCACTTGCTCTCTCGGGTGTTGTCGCTTCAGCTGTGTGGATGTTTTCTGTGGGTTCACGCCACCTTCCTCTATTTTTGTCTCTTGTTTAGGCGAAGGCGACATCTAGGCCTCGCGCTCATTCTCTACTACCTTTTGTTGTTCTTCCGCTGCCTTCACAGCATCCCGTACCTCTTGTGGCTTGGTTGCTACTACTTCGTTCCTCCTCTTCTCTACCAACTACGCCATCTGCAGTTTTTCCTCCTCCTTCTTGCTTTGTGTAGAAGACTTCTCTGATTGCACCACGGAGCTGGGGGGAGCACAATGAATATGACATTGTTCATGGCCAGGTAAGGTAGCTCATTCCATTTCTTCGCGGGGTCCTTGCGTACCCTGACATATATATGATGCAAGTCCGCCTTGAACTCTACAAAGTTTTGCATTCTGTTATAGATAGTGAGCGATAACTGCGGCTTCTAGTTAATCCCCATTTTGATTTTCATCTCCATGAACACCTAGAATATCTTGTTGTCTCTAATATTCTGCGCATCTTTAGTTTCCCATAGCGAAGCATACTTCGTTGCCTCTGAAATATCCTTTGCAATCACGGGGAACTGGATGTCCTCATGTAATTCCCAAGCCACTAGCACTATGGTTAGCAGAAACCTTTCATAGTGGAAAGTCTTCTCCTCTTCATCTACCTCGTGACAGTTTTCCAAGAACTCCTTACACAAGTAATCTACCTAGTTAAACTGGACCCCCTCTGTGCACTGCATGGCAAGTGTAACCACCGGAGCAGGTACCTCATCCACGCGTTACTTCCGCTTAACTTTCATGGCTAATATCTGCGTCGTGACTTTGACCACAGTGTTATTGATACTGAAGATCGCATACCCTCTCTTTCTGTTCTCTAGTTTGGACTTTTTCTTCATGGCCTTTGCAATGGCCAAATCATCACTTTTACCCTTGGTTATGTTCACTGGATCCTCCCCTTTGCAAGGAAGCTAGGCAATTCTATGAATTAGATGATCTATGATGGGGATGGGCTCCTCTAGCCATAATCACTCATCATGCACCAGGCAGAGTAGCTACTTGATAAAAAAGATAGTCACTAGGGCGCGATGGTAATGCAGCACCTAGAGCAAGTTGAACAACCCTACCTTATTTACTCCTCGTAACCAATTATGTGGTTCCAACTCTATGAGTCTTGCCACTGTATTTTTCTTCGGCCACATTAGCTATGCAATTTCTAGATGTGGGAATTTCTCATGGTATGCGAGATCCTAGTCTTAAAATTTTAGAACCGGCACCCATCCCAAGTGCACTCCATAAAATATGATATCATCAGGTAGCAACGGAGTCTGCAGAGAGCTCTTGCTCTCATCTAGGTCCTTGGTAACCCTTGCTTTCCCCTTCCACTAAGGAACATACATGGGAAACCTAGTCAGAGGGTCCACACCCTGGTTTCTTCCTCCATTTCTTTGTCCTCCTCCTTTTCCACTAGGATTTCTTTGAAGTCTTCTTTCTCCTCATCAACTTCCAAATTGATCACCTTCCCCTTTTCTACCATGTTGAGCCTCATCCCTAACGAATTCCTAGGGGACACGTGCATCGATACCATAGGCTGCTTATATTTCTTGGGTCTCCCTGTGCACGGCAATTTACGGATTTCTGCTACTATCCTGGCACTTTATGGGGATTCTCCTACTGTCATGGCCTACACGGCCTCTTCAGTAGACATCTCTCTGATATGCATGGCTTCTTCAGATGCCGCGATATTGTTGTTCCAGTAATCTCTCAATGGCTCAGGTAAGTGCTCAAATAACACCTTCAACTTCGAAGGATCAAATGGATTTGTGTTCATAAATATCTGGGCATGCAATAACTCAATTCTCAAATGGCCAATTGTTGTTTGTTGGACAACCGTTTGCAATTTATAGCGCCTTTTTCATTTGAATTCAACCGTTCCCCCCACTTTCAGTCCATTAATTCTCCCTTGGCGGTTTCCCAAATCTATCCAACAAAGTTAGCCTTAAATTCCTGCCGTGCTCTCCATTTGGTCTCAAACCAAGCATCACATTGTGAATAGTGACTATAATGGTCACTTTCTTGCCAACCCATACGGTAGCACAACTACCCTTGCGTTGTCATGGACCCTGTGACACATCACTACTACATGCCATCCTGACATCGCGCAATTTTGGGTAGAGTAGTTTATAGTCCCGCACCTCATTTCAGCTACCTAGAACATCAAGACTGTGCTTCCCATAGCTAGTCAGATGGTCGGGTCACTTGTGTAAGGCTTCATCTGACTACTGTTTACTTTTCCTGAGAAGAGTTCGCCATTTAACTTCTCCAACTGCACCGCACCACCATCTGTGATTTTCTTAATAACATATGGTCCCATTCCATGCAGCAAATTGAGAAACTCTTGGTGGTGGTCCCCAAGTCTGTCAATGTAGTTGAGCTCATCCCACTCTATTACTATAGTCTTTCTATCAAGAAAGTCCTTCTTTATTCCTTCCTCAAGCTTCTTGACTTCTGCTTCCACCATGGTGCTTTTCTCCCTCAACCGAACTCTTTCATTCATGAGTTCTTAGAGCCTAAGATCACCCTGCTGGATCTCTTCATCAAGTCCCAACCATTTGTCTTCAAGCTCTTCCAATGGCACAAGCCTTTCTTCCAGGGATCCGCGGTCTATTACCCCTAGGAGCACCATTATGCATATACTAGACATGATAGACTCCATAGGTATTACAACTTCTACTCCATCGACCAACCGAAAAGGCGTCTGTCCGGGTATGCACATGTCCCAATCACTTTGTTGTGTGTTGTGAACCTTGTCAAATGCTTTTGCGTGGATAACCTTTTGCGTGATTGTCCTTCCCACATACTCTTCGTCCAACCTTAAGAGCTAGCTGCATATCTGTCCCTGTAACACACACTTATTGACCATACTTCTCAGCGCAGAGTTCATGCGCATCCGCATAGGTTGTTTTCCATATGTTTGTATCAACCTAGCTAGATGTGCACGAGAATCATCTCATCCATCATACTTGTTTGTTAGTCGAATCTTATGCTTCCCAAAATGCGTGTGCATCATTCTCCTGCATTCGTGCTAGTCCTCAAAGCTCCCTTTGTGCATACCCCACCACCTCGCGGGTGTAGCTTGTAGTACCCAATTCAAAGCCTAGAAGCATTGCTTTTCTGACACTTCTCTTTCAAATTTATCCAAGAAGGTATCTACCTCACTTATCCCATCATACGTAGGCAGGTCTCTTACTTCTATCGATACATAACACAATGACCTTGTCATCATATTACAATTCAGTGTAGTCACCTCATGTAACCGATTCTACCATTGCTCGATTTCCTCATCTAAATCTAAAGTACAGGAGCTCTCATGCCCCCATGCAAGCCGCCCATTCGTAGTGGGATTCACCTAGTCCTGGTTTCGTGCTGTTATCTTATAGATGCAATCCAAATCATCATCACTTTCATAGTCACACACCGGCTCTGTATAGTGCAATCCTTTAGCAAGGACTATAGGTATAACTAAACATAGTGACTTCTTGAAATTAATCACCCCATTCATGTCAGTGGCCCAATCAATTCCTAAGGACACGGGGTAGGGATTGTTGTCATCAACAAACTCTATTACTTCAAATTCTTCCAGCGCGCTTGCTCCCTCAATATCCACAGTGAGTCCCTGTAATCACCCGATGGGTATTATCTTCTATTGGTTCGCCATTTGCAGCTGAATAGGAGACCACTGCAGTGTATGCCTGCCCATGTGTTCCCATGTCTACTTTGGCAGAACATTCACGTCCAACCCTAAATCTATAATTACTTGGTCCATCTCATATTCTCCAATCTGCACGGTCAACCTCATTTATCTTCCCATCCTTATCTTATGCCTTCCAATCTTCCAGACTATGCGCAATTCTCCTGGTGCTATCCCAGCGCATCTGTTAATGAGTTCTTGTAATCCTTTCACAGCCTTACTATCCTACAATAATGTCATGCATTTTTCCCAGAATGTTGTAAGCATAGATGGGCCCATCTCTGGCTTCAATATATATTTTCTTCCTGAAGTGGAGCCATCAACGAAGCTCTTCTTAGCTTCGATGAAGGTTTCCTGAGCATCCTCCAAATCAAACTCCACTTCTTTTGATGGAACTTCGCGAACCCAAGTACAATCTTCAGGCTATTTTCCTCTGTCTTCTCTCATCACGATTCCACTTTGGAGCAAAATGTTCACATTTGGATCTTCCTTGCATGGCTCATACCTCATCATCTGTAGGTTTTGAGTCGGGGGAGGTGGTAGCACTCCTTTGTCACGTATCCTAGCTATCAGCGTAGGACAATCTTCTATCTTATGATCAAATAAGGTGCAATATAAACACAACGGCCACATTGGATTCTTACAATCATGGGCATAATGTCCTGGCCCTCCACAATTGTAGCATATCATTTGACTGCAACCTCTTCCAGGTCCTCCTCTGCCTCGGCCTCATCCGCGCCCTTGAAATCCGGTTCGCGCCACTCTTGCATTCTGGTCTAGGGGGCGTGATTTGTCCTGAACTCTATAGGTGGGAGTTCTATACATCATTGACTCATAACTTCTACAAGTCCACTAATCGTGTCCCATCGACCTACAAAAGTTATAGAAAAATTACTTCAAATTTTGTGTATAATTTTGTAACAAATGACAATTGTCCGTAGCGCGTTTTCCACCTATTTGGCAAATTGCACACCACAAGGCAGGTGTCACACTAGGTCCTACTTGTGCTTTCGGCCTTAATGGCATTGGTCCTTCTCCTGCGAGGTAATTTGTGAACACCGAGCAGTGGTCCTTATCATGACCCTGACCCTTTCATTTTACACACCACACTTCTCCACACACTTCTGGTCGAGATATTATGTCCTGTTTCAGACTCTGCATCTCCAAGCATAAATTTTTCAACTGCTCATGGATCTACTAAACTCCCAAGTTAGGATCCTGCATTGGGGTCTCATGAAGCCTCATCGCGATCTCTAAGCCCTCTGCCTGAGTCGTTCACTTCTGCTGCGATAGCATGCTCCTTAAGTGTGGTGTTAGTGATGCTACAAACCATTCACGATGTTGTCCATCCATCATATTCATATTAGATTCGTGAATCATACACTTCAACCTCTAATCCAAATCCGAAGGAGTCTTGCATGGTGGCATTGTGATTTCTTTGAATCCAATGATCGACTATGCTTCAAACTTCAGCCTGCTAAATTCTTTGTTTAGCACTTCTTGGATATTCATGATTCCCATGTTTGAATTATCATTGGAGTGCTTAATATACCAGGTGAGCGCATGGTCCTATAGGGTGCTAACTAGTGTCTCTTTCTTTATAATGTCATCTGTAACTTCCTGCACTTCCCATATGGCTCTTACCATGAACTAGAATTGGTTCGGATCCTCATTTCCCATTCCCTTGAACACATGAAACTTTATCGTGCTTGCCATATTGACTCGTGGTGGTGGCGGAGGAGGTACGGGTGAAGATGGAGGTGAAGGCAGTGAAGTTGGTGGTGGTGTTGGTGGGGGTTGTATTCATGGAATTCTTTGTCTTATCAAGTGGATCGAACTTCACGGCAAGACCTTCGTGAGTTCTTCCTCATCCCCTTACAGAGGTGAAATAAAGGGGCTAGTTTCTGGTCCCTTATTTCCTTTATTCCTGTAAGTTTTTCCACTTCACATAGCCCCGAACATCAAGGTAATTGCATAACCCTCTTTTCACACAATAACATTTTAATCCAAGTATTCAGAGACTTTGTGTACTTACCTCGCGGTCCCTTGAGAAAGTGTTGCTATGCCTCGATGTAGCTCACTGAAGTGTCAACCGCAAAGTCAGTAATGAATCCTCCTATAATTCAATCGAGCGAATGATCAACAATGTGCGTGATCTTATCCTCTGATGCTTCGAACCTTCGCACTAACTTTGGGAACCACATAATAGGATTGTCAAGTTTCCACCTTCGTTGGCTATCTTCTAGCTTCGCGATCCACTCATACAACTTAGTAGGAAAAGACACGAAGAAGATTTTGTGGATCCCTTTGTACAAGTAGTAGTCTAACCTCTTTTCTTTTTTTAGTCATGGGTTCCTGTTCTCTTATGACGTGAACTTGTAAATCCTCCTGTCCAACCAACCTTCAATTTCCTTCTTAGTTGGATTCCAATGATATGACATCAGACATCTCTATGAAGATTCTGGTCCCGACAACGAAACCATTTGTTTGCTTGAGGGGGCCTAACCCAGGTTCAGAGTCAATTAGCCAAACAAATCCCTACACTACTAGCCCATTCAGCATCAGCCCACGGTGCGCAGATTGAAGTCTCACCCAAAGAAGTATGCGGGGATGCTGGAACCAAATTTCCACACCTTGGAGATGTCTAAGGGCTTAGTTATTCCAACTGTGCCTACCTTCACGCAAGTCACTTCACGCACTATCTTGAACTATGAGACCTTCACGATCTATTAGGATGACCCTTCGCACAACCCTAACGAGGGGTTGAGACACTTTTGCACTGCTAGGGTAGTGATCTATGCTATTTCCCCAAGCTACACCGTGTATCTTACTTATCTTCTTACAATTTTTAGTTAAATTCTCGTAAACAAATACCTTATATCACATTTACTTAATCAACACGATCAGATATGTTTGCACACAATATTTACAATGGAAATGAAATTTATACCCAATATATTTGATACAAAAAACAAAAAATAAATACATAGAATTGATGTAAAAATTATCTTTATTAATGCTTCAACAGTTGTAGACTCGACTCTTCCTGTGCACTCAGCTGCAAGGGTCTACACTCTCAACTGCAGACTACTAGGCCTTTGTGCACTCAGCTGCAGGGGTCCACACACTCAACTATGGACTACTAGGCCTCTGTGCACTCAGCTGCATAGCCTTCTCCTACTCTACGATCCAAAGACTTGACTCTACACTTAGATCTTCCGTTATCCTTATATTCCATCATCATTCCCTGTAATTCTATTTTGGATGTCTCAACTACTTAGAGCCTAGCTCTATTTATATAATCCCATGGTCCACAGACCATGGGTAGATGTCTAAAGCTGACATTACATTACAAAATTGAGGGCAGAAAACCCTATGACTCATTTACAACTTCGCACTCCCCGCCCACAAAATGCGGACTCTTTACATCAGATTTACAATTTTTAACCAAAAACTAGGCTTTAAGCCTCAAAATGTTCCTTGGGATATCCCCCGCCCAACATCAGATAGAAAGAAATGAAGATATCCTTCCAAACATTTGTTTACTATGTCTGTTTTCCCATGTGACTGAGGATGATAAGAAGATATATGAGCTAATTAAGTACCCAAACAAGAAAATAGTTCTGTCCAAAAGTTTCGAGTGAAAATAAGATCTCTATTGCTTACAATAATATTTGGGTTTCCATGTATCTTTTGAATTGTTTCCATAAATGTTGTAGCGACTGTACTAGCTTTAAATGGATGAGATAATGAACAAAAGTGTGCATACTTGGTAAGTATATCAATTACCACTATGATTTCACTCTTTCATTTAGACTTTGGTAAATGCGTGATAAAATCCATAGAAACCTCCTCCCAATGTTGAGTTGGAATGGATAAAGGTTGTAACAGACCCGGGGTCTTAATTGTCTCAAATTTATTTTGTTGGCAAACCAAGCATTTAGCCACAAACTTTTGAATATTAGCTTGAAGGCCATCCCAAAAAAATTCATTCTTAATCTTGTGGTAAGTTTTTAAAAATCCCGAGTGCCCTCCTAAGTGAAAGGTGTGCAATTCCAGAAGAATCCTTTGTTTGACTTGGGAATTATTACAAAGTTGTAAGTGATCTTTATACCATAATGCATCATTTTTCTAGCTAAATGTGTCAGATGTAATAAGATCTTTCTACAAATTTTGAATGAGTGCGCACACTTCTTTGTCATTCTTCCATTCATCCCTCACTTTGGTTATCCAATCTGGTTGGATAATAGAAATGGCACAAAGCAATGCTTCCAAATCCTCATCCTTTCTTGAGAGTGCATCTGCAACAACATTTTTCTTCTGTTTTTGTAGATGATTTAAAGGTCATAACCCAACATCTTTGTGACCCATTTTTGTTGTTCCTCTAAAGATAATCTTTGTTCTAAAAAGTATTTAAGGCTATCATGATCACTTTTTACCTTGAAGTGCCTTCCCATTAGGTAAGGTCACCATTTCTTAAGTGCATGTAGTATTTCCAACATTTCCTTCTCATAAATAGCTTTTTGTAAATACGTTCCTTTGATTGGACGAATTTCAAAAGTAATGGGTCTTCCTTCTTGCATTAAAACAACACCAATTCCATTTCCTGAGGCATCACATTCCACAATAAAGGTTTTTGTGAAGTCTGGCATAACTAAGACTGGTGCTTGGCACATTGCCTCTTTATGATGCTCAAAGGCCTTAGTTGCTTCTAGAGTCCAATAAAATGCATTTTTCTTCAATAATGTTGTTAGAGGTGTTGCTATTCTCCCATAATTCTTAAAAAACTGGCAATAATACCTTGTCAACCCAATAAATCCTTGTAGATGCTTTATGGATGTGGTGATTTTCCATTCCTTAATGGATAATACCTTGTCAACCCAATAAATCCTTGTAGATTCTTTATGGATGTGGAGATTTTCCATTCCTTAATGGATTTAATTTCGTTAGGGTCTACCTTAACACCCTCTATAATTTCGACCCTAGGTTCAGCAAGATTATGGCTCAAATGGGTTTTTTCTTAGCTTCTGAAATGTCACATAAAAAATCTTATAGCGAAAATGCCATGATGACATGTTTGGAGCAGCAAAACTATAGAATCCAAAGATCTGATACCAAATGTTAAGCAACTAGCACACAAAATAGAAGAAAAGATAGATCAATGACTTCAAAATCAACCTCTTCAAAGGGGCAATCTCCTTTACATTCTGCAAATGAACAATTCTTTGATGATTCAAATGACACAACCTCCTTTCTATATTTAGGATTCTAAGGGTTCACAATATAATCAAAGTCGACATAACAATAATAATGCAAGGGCACCAGAATAACAATTGTGGGATTTTATGGGGCACAAAAATAACAATAAGGGGCTACACTAATAACAATGAGGGAATCGTGGGCTTCTATGGGGCACAACAATAACAATAAGGGGGCCACACTAATAACAATGTGGGAATACACTAGTGTTATAGGGACTTAACACATAATGTGCATGTAAAATTTAGTGAGTTTAGCTCTATCCTCAATGCTTTCCCCTTTGCAAAGTTCAATAAATTTCCTATAGTCATGGAAAGGTAGGTATACATATGGTGAAAATGTCTTAATTTGGAACTGCAACCACTTCTCCTTGAGGAAAATGGCATAGTATTTTAATGGTTTCCTACATTGTATGGCTTCCATAGATAGACTTGCCATAGTAGCATAGTGTGTCTCTTTTTCTTATAGCTACTCTGTTAGCCTTGTGCTTTCTTCCTGTAGTTGATCTCTCATGATTGACTCCCTTAGTTTCAAATCATTCAATTCTTTTCCCATTTCATTAACTTTCTCCTCCATGAGGCCCGCATCTTCTACATTTTTGGACTTTTTGATTTTCATACATCTATGTGTGCTTCCTTTTTCTTTCTCTAACTCAAGGAAGAGTGGGATAGTGAATTTATCACATATATTCCTACCTCCCTCAACAAATTTATAGTATGATTTTAAATTGGGTTGTGGTTCAGGCTCCTGGAGCCCTTGGAGGAATTTTCCATCTTCTTTTGTGGTGGCTTCCCCTTCTTGTAGCATCTCCTTTTTCTCCTGTAGCTACCCCTATTTCTCCTATAGAATCCCCCATTCCTCCTATAGCTACATTTTTTCCTCATGTATCTCTTCTTTTTTTTCTTGTAACGGGGAAAATTATTTCTTTAACCACTTAAAGGTGACTTCCCTAGTGGTGGGCCTTCCCATAGGTATGACAGGTTTCTTGGTTTTGGCCTTAGGAGAGGTGACTTCTTCAATTTTTCCCTCGCTAGCTCCCCCTTCTTCCTTCGTGCTTGTTGACTCATTAATAGTGATAGGGATTCTTAAAGGATGTTGAGGATTCCTTTTCCTTATCCCGGTGCTCTTCCTTGTTTTAAAGTATAAGGGACCTTACCCCTATTGTCTTCCTTTGGGCTTGAAAGGTGCGCCCAATGTGACCAATGTTACAACCACTTCTTTCTCGTTGTTCCTTGGAGAAAGACTTGTTTGTTGCCCTTGTTTTTCTGTCTCTTGAGGCTTGGAGGTCCCCTCAGGGTTATTTTTCCATGTTCCTTGTTTCTCTCCTTCTCCTTTGTTTCTTCTTCTTCTTCCTCTATTTCTACTACCTCCTCTTCTTCCTTCTTTCCTTCCCTACCTCCAATGATAGAGGTTGGTGTTTCTTCATGTGTGGTGTCTTGGGTTTCAATGAAAAATTCCCTTTCCATGTATACAAAATTAGTCCATAGCACAGGGTTCCTTAGGTGACTTATATCATTCATAAGAATCATCTTACTGAGGCCATGGTGGGCAATATGTTGGTGCTTCCCTTCCCTCACATTTTGGTTCATTTATATTATAGATTATAGGAGGAAATGGGGAACATTGATTCTTTGTGGATTAGGTAATTCTGCATTGAAAATTAGCTCATGGAGCAGCCTAAAATGATAGGCATACAATTCTAAAACTCTACTAACAAGATATGTATTTGAATATGTGATAGGCCACTTCATCCTAAGGGTAAGGTAGGATCTCTCTTCTCACTCCATTTTTATCTTCTAAAGACTTTTCTCTTTGAATGAAGAAGTTCTTCCTGGCTGTCACACTCACTTATTTATTCTCCTTTCTCATCTCAATTCATAAGGGTAAGGTAGTCACTCTTCTTAGATTTGAACATATAAATATATGGCAAGGCCTCTAAAAAAATTAGTGACACTATCCTCTCCCTGAGGATTTAGTGCCATGGCAAATTCCTAAGTAATATACTCATCATACCCTTTCAACTATTCAAAGAAGCCCATCCAATGATGTCTTAGAAAAACAATTACCGCAGGAAGACGTTGATGAATTATTTTTTTGTCTGTGGGTTATCTTCTGTTGAAAACTCTACCCATTTCTCCTACTGCTCCTTCTCGCAGTTAGTTGGGTGTATTTTTAATTTTGGTCTCAGAGTAGTCTTGGGTGTAGAGACAATGTTAGATTTTCACTTTCAATGGGGGAGAAGGATGCTAATTATAAACAAAAAACATATTTTCTTTATTCATATGTTACCTTCACATATAACTACTGCACAATATTTTTCTACATGGTACTTAATTCAAGAAAAAAATTTCATGCAAATGTATGGAAATTAAAGAGCGAGAAAGCCACCCATTCCTTTCAAGATAACTCTATCATGTGCATGAGGGTTTGATGACAACTTTGTGTAATTTTGGCTCCCTTATCCCTTCAATTCTCTCCTATAGCTTCCCTTCTAGCCTCCTATAGCAATTCAGATCCTCCTGTAGCTTCTCTTGTATCTCCTCCTATAGCACCTGCAAGCATAGATCGAAGAAGCTAAATGGAACCCTAGGGAGCCTCTGATAGCACTAGTTCATTCTCCTCCAACTGTTTTCTAGAAATGAGCGACTATAGAAATGGAGTCGAGCCTTGTACTAAATATTCCTTTTTGTGGTAAAGGCTCTGAGCACTTCAGTGACATGGATCTTGCACGAACTTCTCTTTTTTAATTATTGTCCCCTCTCCTTGCAATCATCACCCTAATCCTCATGATCATCACCTCACTCCTCGTAATCACCTCCTCACTTGAGTTTAGTTTTCCACATTGCATGTGTGACTGAATGAACTTTATTTTACTAATCAAAGGTGGCCAAGTTTACTAGCCACCTCCAACCCATAAAAAATTCCTTTCTCGACCATTAGACATTTTATCATTATATGCATAGGGAAAAGGTGAGGGTTGTCATGCCTGAGCCTACCAAGGATGTTGAATTGTTGGAGAAGCTTGCATGCTTCAGCTGGACTTCATAATATGATTATCTTTAAGGTGTTTATTTCATTTTTATTCTTCTAAACAGGGCCTCGTAGCTTAATGATTCTTTGACTAATACAATTTTTGTGTGTGTGGAGGTTTCTTCTCAATTTCCAATCGACTACTCATGGAGAGGATGGATTATATGATATCTTCTTTCTAAGGATGGTGTGTCCCTTCCAAAATTCATGAATGGCTTCATGATGCTCAAGGTTGTTGTATCTTGTGCTCTATGGGTGAGAAAAAATTTGATGCTAAGTTCTGTTGTTACTGTATACGCTACTATAGGAGGAATAGCCTTCCTATAAAAGTCACTTAATTCCTCTTCAAGACCTCATATTTCATGTTGGATTGAGGGAAAGTCATTGGAGGTATAAGGATATGATTAAAATCATCAAGAGATGGTGTAGGTGGTAGAAAAGTTGAAGACAAATCCTTTTCTGGTTTTTTATGTAGGGCAGAGTGGAATTTAAATATGTCTCTTGGCTATATGTATTGGATGAGTGATGAAGAGATATGGCTAGACATATCTAAACATTTCCCAAAGAATAAATGACCTTTTGGCCCTTTTCTCTAATTACATCTGCCTCTTGTAGCATTTTATGCTGCTCCTATGACATTTCAAGACAGTCCTGTAGCACTTCAAAAAGGAGGCAAAATATGATTCTATTGTTTGAAAGATGATGGAGAGAGGTAGGGAGGTGAGTGAAGATAGTGGAAATGTAATGGATGGCTACAAAAATGGTGGAATGAATCTTTATAATTTGTTCTGTAGCCATGGTTTTTTTTACTATCTAAAGTCCTACAAAAGAGACATGTTAGCAAAATTAGTGTAAGAACTCCTTCCTTATTTTTGTTTTATTCTAGACATGCAGGTTTCTTCTGTAGATGTTTGCAACCTATATGCCTACCCTAGGTGCATTAGAGGATATTTTCATCTAGGGATATTTTCATCTTTTTTTTTTCTTTTTTTTTCTTTTTTGCTCTTGGGATACCTCAGAGACATTTTCAACCCTAGGGTTGGCATTAGATACCTCATAGAGGTTCTCACATAGGCCATTTATTTATTTTCTTTTTAGAAGCTATGTGGATTGAGGAACATGAGCCTCCCAATCAAATTCAATTCTCTGTTGATTGAACTAATAAATTATTCCTTGGATAGAGATATTTTATACAAATTCAACCTATAACAATTGACAAGTAAAGGGATCCCTTCCTCATTAATTGTTCTGATCTAGACAAACACATTCTCATAAAGTTTCTAGATAGAGACCCAACCATCTTGTCATTAAATTTCCCTTGAAATACTTGAATCTAGAATTGTACAATAGGGCCCAATCTCCTTATTAAAAGGCCTTCTCTTTGGTGTGTTTGTCATGCCAAATGTTCTTTTGTAGTTGGACTATCTTAGTGTGCAGGAGATATTACAACCTTAATTTATCTAGATCATTGAGTTGGAGAAGCCTCTCCTATTGTGTTGTAATGAGGTCCAAGTCTAACTAAGTTTCCATCCTTAAGGTGTCGTATTAAAATTAAATAGACAGTAGGGCTTTCTTCCCATATACTAGTTCAAATGGAGTTAATCTAGTGGTGGTCTTCCAAGTGGTGTTGTAGGCCCAAGTGGTTTCCACAAGTTTGTGTGCGTAACCTTTTCTATTTCTACTAACAACCTCGGTTTGAATGTTCTCCAATGCTCTATTTGTGACCTACACCTGCCCATTTTCTTAAGGGTGATAGGAATTGGATGTCATGTGCTTGATGTGGTGTTTCTTCATGAGATATTCAATCGGATTTGATGTAAATTTTTCTCCTTGATTAGTGATTAACTCCATTGTAAAACCAAAATTTTAGAAGATGTTCTCCCACATAAATTCAACCACCTTTTGCTAAGTTTTTGCCTTTATTTCCTCTTTTTCAGCCCATTTATTCAATTAATCAATGCACACAATGATATATTTCTTTTGTCTTGATGGGGGATCAATAGGTCCAATTAAATGCATGCCCCACTTCTCAAATGGATCTAGAGTCACTTGAGGTTGCGAAAGAATTTCATCCTTGGGTGTGGTCCTACCCATCCTTTGGAACTGATAACACTTGGTGGTATATCTCCTTGCATCCTTATCTAAAGTGGGCCAATAGTAACCTGATTGTAGAACTTTGAAGGTATTCCTCTTAGTAGAAAAGTGCCCCTCCACAGGGTCCATCATGGCATGCTGAGAGGATGTCAAAGACCTCCTCCTCCCTCACACATCTCCTTGGGATCTGATTTTGTTCCAATATGAAAAAATTTCCCCCAATCCAAGTGAATGGGGCACTTTTAATGACAATATTTCTTTTCTTCCTAGAGGATATATTATGCAGGAACCTCCTAACAAAAATGTGGTTGTATATATCAACAAGTCAAGGAGAAAGCACCTAGATGGAAAATAGATGTTCATTTGGAGGTTGATCTTCCAACATTTCTTCATTTTATGTAGGAAGGGTTAGTCTTGACAAGAAATTTGTAACCACATTCTCTTTCCCTCATTTATCAAAATAATAGGCAAACCAAATTGTTGTAATAATAGCAACCATCTAATGATCCTAGCATTGACACCATGTTTATTCATTAAATACTTAACGAATGCATGATTAATGTGAAATTTTGTAAACCAATTATATAATTCTTAAACTTGTTCAAAGAATGTACCACTACCAATAGTTCCTTTTCAGTGATAGTATAATTTAACTCAGATTTAGAAAGGTTCTTACTGATGAAATAGATAACATAACGCAATTTGTCTTCCACTTGTCCTAAGGGTACCCCTACAGATTTATCTGATGCATATGTGCGTATATGGAAAGGTAATTCCAAGCTGGGACCCCTAAGGATGGGTGCAGTGGTCAAATTTTCTTTCATTGTTTTAAAGGCTTCTTGACAGTTATTTTTCCAACAAAAATCTGAATCTTTATCCAACAATCCAAACAAGGGTGAAGCTAGTTTACTAAAGTCTTTAATGAACATTTTATAATACCCAAATAATCCAAGGAAACACCTAATATATCCTTTTTTTTCAGGGATAGGGACCCTTTTTATGATGAAAATTTTGTATGTGTCAACATGTATCCCTTCCTTAAATACAGAACAGCCAAGTACAATCCCTACATTCATAAAAAATTCACATTTCTCAGGACTCAATGAAAGATTCATTTCAATGAATTTCTTTAAGACTTTGCATAGATTAGAAAGAGCTTCCTGGAAGTCACATCCACAAGGAGTGAAATCATACATGTATATCTCAACATAGTCATGCACAAGCTCAACAAAGATACTTAGAACTTCCCTATGGAAAGCTGCAGGGGAATTGCATAGATAGAGTGGAAGGACTTTATAGGAAAAGGTACCCCAAGGACATGTAAGAGTGGTATTACCTTGGTCTTGATGGCTGATCTCAATTTTGTTGTATCCCCTAAATCCATCCAAGAAGGAGAAGAATTTGTTTCCTGCAAGGCCATCTAGGACTTGGTCAATGAAGGGAAAAGGAAAATGGATCTTCTTTGTAGCCTTGTTAAGTTCTTGGTAATCAACATAGATCCTCCACTTCCCATTTTTCTTGGGGACTAAAACAACAGGTCACACCCATTCACTCTTTGAAATGGGATATATGAACCCCACATCTAGTAAAATTTACAATTCTTCTTTCACAATGTCCTTAAGAGTTGGATTTATCCTTCTCTAGGGTTGGAAAACATGCTCGTATCCCTCTTTGATGTAAATATGATGAGTAAAAAATGAGGGTTGCACACCTTTAATTTCCTCATAATCCCAAGAAAAATCATCTTAGTGTTGCCTCCACCACTACATAACTATTCTTCTTGCTCAGTAGAAAGAGAGGGGTTGATATTTAGAGTTCTAGATGTAACAACCTTTGCAATATTGTGTTGGAAATAATACTAAGAGGGGGGGCAATCAGTATTAGCAAATCAATAATAATTTTTCATCATAATCTGATTCATATATGCTGCTTCAGTTAAGGGAACCTGCGTGTATAAGCAACTGTGATTAATGAAACCAGCGTATATCCAGTAAACTTATGATTCAGCTAATCAATTATAATGGATTGTAGATTTCTGTGGTTCATTTTTTAGAATCTAAACTCGAATAATCCACAGTTTTCATTTTTTCTTTGTCGAGGTTTCGAGTCTAGACCAAGACTCATCATTAGGACTTGATTTACAAAGGAGATAGAACAATATTGATAAGTAAAAGATCTGACTCTTTCCTTTGTATTTTAACCCTCGTCTTTTCGAGATTACGTATCTCCTTCCATGTTTCCCCTCCGTACAAATTCAAGATAATGGATTGTAGATTTCTATGGTTCGGTTTTTTAGAATCTAAACTCGGATAATCCACAGTTTCCATTTTTTCTTTGTCGACGTTTCGAGTCTAGACCAAGACTCATCATCAGGACTTGATTTAGAAAGGAGAGAGAAAAATATTGATAAATAAAAGATCTGACTCTTTCCTTTGTATTTTAACCCTCGTCTTTTCGAGATTACGTATCTCCTTCCATGTTTCCCCTCTATACAGGTTCAAGATAATGGATTGTAGATTTCTATGGTTCGGTTTTTTAGAATCTCAACTCGGATAATCCACAGTTTTCATTTTCTCTTTGTCGACGTTTCGAGTCTAGACCAAGACTCATCATCAGGACTTGATTAACAAAGGAGAGAGAACAATATTGATAAATAAAACATCTGACTCTCTCCTTCATATTTTAACCCTCATCTTTTCGAGATTACGTATCTCCTTCCATGTTTCCCCTCCGTACAAGTTCCAGATAATGGATTGTAGATTTCTGTGGTTCGGTTTTTTAGAATCTAAACTCGGATAATCCACAGTTTTCATTTTTTCCTTCTCGACGTTTTGAGTCTAGACCAAGACTCATCATTAGGACTTGATTTACAAAGGAGAGAGAATAGTATTGATAAATAAAAGATCTGACTCTTTCCTTTGTATTTTAACCCTTGTCTTTTCGAGATTACGTATCTCTTTCCATGTTTCCCCTCGGTACAGGTTCAAGATAATGGATTGTAGATTTCTGTGGTTCAGTTTTTTAGAATCTAAACTTGAATAATCCACAGTTTTCATTTTTTCTTTGTCGGCGTTTCAATTCTAGACCAAGACTCATCATCAGGACTTGATTTACAAAGGAGAGAGAACAGTATCTCCTTCCATGTTTCCCCTACATACAGGTTCAAGATAATGGATTATAGATTTCTGTGGCTCGGTTTTTTAGAATATAAGCTCCGATAATCCATAGTTTTGATTTTTTCTTTGTCGACGTTTCGAGTCTAGACCAAGACTCTTCATCAGGACTTGATTTACAAAGGGGAGAGAATAGTATTGATAAATAAAAGATCTGACTCTTTCCTTTGTATTTAACCCTCGTCTTTTCGAGATTACGTATCTCCTTCCATGTTTCCCCTCCGTACAGGTTCAAGATAATGGATTGTAGATTTCTGTGGTTTGGTTTTTTAGAATCTAAACTCGGATAATCCACAGTTTTCATTTTTTCTTTGTTGACATTCCGAGTCTAGACTAAGACTCATCATCATGTCTTGATTTACAAAGCAGAGAGAACAATATTGATAAATAAAAGATCTGACTCTTTCCTTTGTATTTTAACCCTCATCTTTTCCAGATTACGTATCTCCTTCCATGTTTCCCCTCCGTACAGGTTCAAGATAATGTATTGTAGATTTCTGTGGTCCAGGTTTTTAGAATCTAAACTCGGATAATCCATAGTTTTCATTTTTGCTTTGTTGATGTTTCGAGTCTAAACCAAGACTCATCATCAGGACTTGATTTACAAAGGAGAGAGAGAAATATTGATAAATAAAAGATTTGACTCTTTCCTTTGTATTTTAACCCTCATCTTTTCGAGATTACGTATCTCTTTCCATGTTACCCCTCCGTACAGGTTCAAGATAATGGATTGTAGATTTCTGTGGTTCGGTTTTTTAGAATCTAAACTCGGATAATCCACAGTTTTCATTTTTTCTTTTTCGACGTTACGATTCTAGACCAAGACTCATCATCTGGACTTGATTTATAAAGGAGAGAGAACAATATTGATAAATAAAGGATCTGACTCTTTACTTTGTATTTTAACCCTCGTGTTTTCAAGATTACGTATCACGAGATTATCTGAGTTTAGATTCTAAAAACCAAACCACAGAAATCTACAATCCATTATCTTGAACCTGTATGGAGGGGAAACATGGAAGGAGATATGTAATCTCAAAAAGACGAGGGTTAAAATACGAAGGAAAGAGTCAGATATTTTATTTATCGATAATGTTCCCTCTCCTTTGTAAATCAAGTCCTGATGATGAGTCTTGGTCTAGACTCAAAACGTCAACAAAGCAAAAAGAAAAAACTGCAGATTATCTGAGTTTAGATTCTAAGAAACCGAACCACAGAAATCTACAATCCATTATCTTGAACCTGTATGGTGGGGAAACATGGAAGGAGATACGTAATCTCGAAAAGACGAGGGTTAAAATACAAAGGAAAGAGTCAGATCTTTTATTTATCAATATTGTTCTCTATCCTTTGTAAATCAAGTCTTGATGATGAGTCATGGTCTAGACTTGAAACATCGATAAAGAAAAAATGAAAATTGTGGAGTATCGGAGTTTAGATTCTAAAAAGCCAAACCATAGAAATCTACAATCCATTATCTTGAACCTGTATGGAGGGGAAACATGGAAGGAGATACATAATCTCAAAAAGACGAGGGTTAAAATACAAAGGAAAGAGTCAGATCTTTTATTTATCAATACTGTTATCTCTCCTTTGTAAATCAAGTCTTGATGATGAGTCTTGGTCGAGACTCGAAGCGTCGAAAAAGAAAAAATGAAAATTGTGAATTATCCAAGTTTAGATTCTAAAAAACCGAACCACAAAAATCTACAATCCATTATCTTGAACCTGTGCAGAGGGGAAACATGGAAGGAGATATGTAATCTCAAAAAGACGAGGGTTAAAATACAAAGGAAAGAGTTAGATCTTTTATTTATCAATACTGTTCTCTCTCCTTTGTAAATCAAATCCTGATGATGAGTTTTGCTCTAGACTCGAAACATCGACAAAGCAAAAATGAAAACTGTGGATTATCCGAGTTTAGATTCTAAAAAATCGAACCACAAAAATCTACAATACATTATCTTGAACCTGTACGGAGGGGAAACATGGAAGGAGATACATAATATCGAAAATACAAGGGTTAAAATACAAAGGAAAGAGTTAGATCTTTTATTTATCAATATTGTTCTCTCTCCTTTGTAAATCAAGTCCTGATGATGAGTCTTGCTCTAGACTCGAAACATCGACAAAGCAAGAATGAAAACTATGGATTATCCATGTTTAGATTCGAAGAAAACGAACCACAGAAATCTAGAATCCATTATCTTGAACCTGTACGGAGAGGAGACATGGAAGGAGATAAGTAATCTCGAAAAGGCAAGGGTTAACATAAAAAGGAAAGAGTCAGATATTTTATTATCAATACTGTTCTCTCTCCTTTGTAAATCAAGTCCTGATGATGAGTCCTTCTCTAGACTCGAAACGTCGACAAAGCAGAAATGAAAACTGTGGATTATCCGAGTTTAGATTCTAAAAATCCGAACCAAAGAAATCTACAATCCATTATCTTGAACCTATACGACGGGGAAACATGGAAGGAGATACGTAATCTCGAAAAGACGAGGGTTAAAACACAAAGGAAGGAGTCAGATCTTTTATTTATCAATACTGTTCTCTCTTCTTTGTAAATCAAGTCCTGATGATGAGTCTTGGTCTAGAGTTGAAACGTCGACAAAGCAAAAATGAAAATTGTGGATTATCTGAGTTTAGATTCTAAAATAATCCATTATATTTTGATCTTTAATTAGTGCATCAGAACATCAAGAACCATATAAGCAGTGAGCAGGAGCAGTAAAAATAGAATAGAAAATCACACACATGAACACAAGATATAATGTGGAAACCCAATGTGGGTGAAAACCACCTGCTACAATTGGCTCTATCTTCTTTTAATAAGAATCATCATTTTACAATTTTTTGTACTGGTGCAAACTTATACCAATACGCAGGCTTCTACTTGTAGAAGGCTACAACCTTCTCTCATTCTCCAGCTTCTCCAGGAAGGGAGCTACAAACCTTAGCTCTTGTACTAGCTGTTGTGTTTACTAGTACATAGGTGCAGGCCTACAGATGGCTACAACCTTCTCTTTTCTTCCAGGGACCACATTTCATTAATTTTCAGACTGCATCCATAAATAAAATCAATCAATCATCAAATATATCTACATCAATCAATCTCCTTTGCACCAACTGAATCAACCAATCACTTCTCAGAATGCTGTAACCAGAATACAGAAATAGTAACCAAAACCCATGCTATAACCCAGAACATTGCAACATCAAACAGAAGTAGCTAAAGCTTATTTTATTAGGTATACACTACTGCAACGCGTCGAACCTCTATACATACATAGTTTACTCAAGGTGAACCTGCGTATATGCTCTTTTGATATGTAGACCCAGTGTGTATATGTGCCTTTGCTAAAGTGAACTTGCATACAGATCTGTAAATGATGATTTAAATTTTATAACAACTTCAAACATCAATTATACCCAGATCATCATATTTACAGATTATAACATGTGCCATTTATTCAGATAAGAAATAAAAACCACACAAACATACTTCTCTTCAAGCCTTAAGATTTTGACCCCTCAATAGAACTTATCCTTCATCAAGCGCTTAGGTTCCTCCTTGATTCAGCTCTAGCAGTGCACCATAACCCAATAACCAGTATTCTAGATCTTGCTTTTCATTAGATATTCAATTCATGAGTGCCCTTGCCTATTGTTCTTCTCGTCCTTTTATAGTCCTAGGCCTTACTCAATACCATGGACCAAAACCACATAGAACCAATACCGTGGACCAAATACTGGGGGTCAACACTTCAGATCAAATACCATGGATCAATATCGAAATATCATGGATCAAATACCATAGACCAAATTTTAGTTTTCCAACATGTACGCGCCTTTCCTTCCATGAAAGTGCATGTGTATGCATACGCGCCTTTTGTTCATTGAACCTGCATGTATATGCAGGTTGGTCAAGGTCAACCTGGTCATACCTTTCTTTCTTCATTCTATGTGGCCTGAACTGTGATTTGTCATTTGAGAGAGTTGCCATCAAGTACAACACCTGAATCACTTGTATCATAATGCCAACAATCTCCCCCTTTGGACTTGATGGCAACAACAACACCTATTACTCTGCCTCTTTGTCATCAGGGGCAAAGGGTCATGCTTCCCCCCGAGTACCTGTTGAAATCTCTGATGTTCTGAAGTGCTGATTGAGCTCCTTTGATCGAGTCCATGCTCCCCTGAGCATAAGCAAGGTCTGGAAAACGATAACATGACCCTATACATTCATACATAGATCCATCTCCCAACCAAGTGGGGATATACCAATTGATTATTCATGTCAAACAAGAACATTACATCATCCATCCCATGCATAATGGGGTAACAAAATATGACCTTTACATTGAAAGATATATATCACATATAAAATAGAGATCACACATCTAAAACAAGACTATGATAGCTATGAACAACTATCATCAGTAGCATCTATCAATCACCATCCAGACCAGCAACCATAAGCTCCCCTTGAACCTGTTCCACCTGAATCAAAAACGACTGTGAATTTGTACCAAGACCTTCTAAGATAATGCCAACTATGCATTACTTATAAGAATATGTTCCCCCTGAATCTGTGCTAGAAGATCACTGTTAGACCCATATCAGACTCCTTTCATCCACTGTTTGTCTTCAAACCAACATATACGTGACTGTATCCATAGAAACTAGCATATATATGTGAGTACACTCCATGAAACTCGCGTACAACCACTTTTCTCTAAAATAGATAAGTTTTAACAGCAAGATGACACATCAACTACTCCCAACTTTTGTCTGAGATATTCAAATGTCACTCTAGGTAGTGGTTTGGTGCATATATCAGCAACCTATTCTTCGGAGGGAACATACTCTAATTTTACATTTCTTTCATGAATGGGTATTGGGTATGTGCTTGGTCTTGGAATGCATGACTAGATTCTTTGAAATACTGATTGCACTTGTATTATCACATAGAATGGAGATGGGTGGAGTACATGTGATTTTAATGTCTTGCAATGTTTCCATCATCTAGAGGAGTTGCATGCAGCAAGATGCAACAACCACATATTCTGCTTCAGCTGTAGATAATGCAATTGAACTTTGTTTCTTGCTAAACGAGGACACTAATCTGGAACCCATATAGAATGCACCACCACTAGTGCTTTTCTGTCATCCATGCTTCGTGCCCAATTTTTTCACAAAAAATTGTCACCTTGACATTTTGCAATTTGTGTGAGTCCATTACCACTCATACTTTCCTCCTTTGCAAATCTTAAGCCTCAATTCTTCATATAAAGCCTTGAAAATAAGAGAAAGCCCTCAAAAGTCTCTAAAACTCTGGTTCTGCACTTTCTCTTTGCATTACCTGCGGTCCCACACCTAATGGTCATGTCTCCTGTGCACCTGACCACTCTGCCTCTATGTTATGGGTGCAGACCCCTGTAAAAGTTAAAAAGGCACAAGTATATTCTTAAAAACTCACTTTGAGTCATTTCTAGAAGCTTCTGGAAGGAATCTTGAGGTGGCAAGTTTGCTCCCTTAAGGTTCATGCATCCCATACCTTAAGGAGCTAACCCATTGATGTGAGGATCTTATCCATTTGGAGGAAGACTCTATCCCTTCATAGGTGGACCTATAACCTCCTTCCTCTACACTATAAAATGAAGCATTGGGCTGGTTACTAGGAGGTTGAAAGCTGAATATTTTTGAGGTGAAATGCTGCTGGAACTTAGTCTTCTTAGTTGAGCTTTTATGAGGAGAGATTACATACCTCTAAGATCTCATTTGGAGGAGTGCAAGGCTTGTAAAATAAAAGGAAATTCCTATTTCAGACCCCAGGAAGAGCTTGTCCAACATCAAGGTGGAAAAGGTTGTAAGGTTCTTCTACTTCAAAGTTAATACAAATAAGTTTGTTTTTCTCAATAAGTTGTTGTTTTATGGTTTATTTTATGGATTTCTTGATCACCATAATGGACATGATTTATGATATTAGCTATGTAGGTGCTATTTGATGTTTACTTGTTTGTGATTGTAGGTTCTCAAAAGGAAACTCTTTCGAATGGTTGAAGGATGGTTGCTACAAACTAGCGTTGGACTCAAGGTAGGGTCTGAACACCTCTATAGTTTTTATTTATGAATCACATATGATTAGAGAAAGATAGATTTGTTTGTCTGCTTGTTGCTAGACTATCTTCTGATACTAGGGAGATAGACCTTGTCTGCAAGATCGATTTATCTGGCCAACAAATTGGCGACTCCACTGGGGAATCTGAATTTTATTTTTGGTTTTCATTTGTCTTTGACTTGAGAAACTTGTTCTCGTTTCTTGTTTTTGCTTGATGTGTATTGGATTGGGTGGTTTTTAGAATCTGGATTATTTTTTGTTTTTTTCAAAGTTTTCAGGGTGACCGCACTTTCTCTTTACAGACAGTGTGGGCATCTCCGCGTTCTTCCTTTAGGAAACAGAGCGGTACCGCATCTAGTTCATCTGGAAGCTTGCAAACCCTGTAATTTTTTTTTTAAAACCTAAATTTTTTTCTTCCAGTTAAGTTTAGGTTTCATTTACGACTTTTAGTGTCTACCCAGATCCGCATGTGTTTTGTCAAAAATCTCTTGTGAGTGAGTTCCAATGGTATTTTTGTTTTAGATGATTTTCTAGAAGTTTTGCATGCCTGGAGTGGTTTTCACTTGGTCTCTATAGTGATTCAAAGATCAGAAGCTTGAGAAACCTTAGATTACCCTGGTGTCTTTTTGTCTTCTTGATGAGTCTGACTAAGTTGTGAAATCTGTCCTTTGTGAGAAATAGATTTAGTTTTCTCCTTGAAAATCTTTGAATGAATTTGGTTATAGGTTTCAAATTTCATTTTTATAAAAGAAAACATATCGTGATGTTTTTGATTGATGTGTTATTCTAAACAAATGAATCCTTAGTTTACTGAACAACTAAGTAAAAAATCCTCAAAAAGAATTGAAGCTTTTATTCAATTAGGTTTTAGAAGTTTTTAAATCTCAAAAATTAGTTTTTGTAGTTTTGAGTGTTTTCTAGAACTTGTAGATCTCTTTTGAAAGAAATTGTCTTTTGTAGTCTCGAGTTTTGAAAAAGGAAAGGGATTTATTGTGAGAATAATTAGTAGTCTCGTTTTGAGTTCTTATTGAAAAATACAAAAATATTTTCTTTCCATTTCCATGTTAAAAGAAAGAATTGTTTCTTAAAGAATTGCATTCTCGAACTCTTTCTTTTAGCTAGAATTTCATTGAAAGAAAAAATGAATTGCTTATCATTTTAGGTGCATTTTTTAGTGTTTTTGCAGTCGATTCTTCACACCATCAAAGTTTCATTTCCATACCTATTGACTTAAAGAACAACCCATAAAAGCAATGCTTAATTAAAATTGATCTAGTAATCTTTTTTATTTCTAGGGATCTTATCACCAATATAGCTTAGGCTAGTATCTTGGAGTAGGGAGTAATTAACTCTCCAAGATAGCTAAAACAAACAAGTAGCTATATCTTGCGGTAGGAAATAAATCCAATTGTAATTGATACATTCTGGGAAGCTTCTCTTAAAGGAATCAATCACGAGATCATGTCTGAACCTTTGAGACAATCAAGTCTGTTTCATTAGGAAAGATAGAAGATTTGCGCGTATTATAAACGGTAAACCTCGGATTAACCATTGTCGAGGAGCCTGGGGTCACTTGTTGGTAAACCTCAGATTGATCATGTCTAGGAGCCTTAAAGGGGATTGAGATTTGTTACTCTGCCCTTGCACGTAGATCATATCGTAGACTATTCCCCCAATTGTATTTGTTGCTATTGGTAACCTTAGTGTCCATAAACTTAAGATTATTTCCTAAGGTGACGGTGAAGGATGAGTCTCACCGTACCTAGAGCAAACGTCAATTAGACTCATTTGGACTCTCTGTGGGGTTCTCTTCATTCGAGATGGTTTTGTGAAGAAACATGTGCCAGTCTGTTTCATTAAGAAAGTTGTCAGGGTAACTGTTCCAACCATCCTTTCTGTATTAAAATTCTATGACATTGGATTTCATCACCAACTAGTGTTTTTAGTATGGAAAGTTACTGTTTGTGTGTGGTTTGAACTCTTAGAATTTTTAGGCATGTGAATCATTTGTTTGTTTCTTTAGAGACTTTAGGTGCTTTTATTGAAATTTTCTTTGTTTACGTGTGGTTATTTTCATCCTACACCAAGAGGTTATTATCCTTGATCGATCATGTCAATATAGTCATCTATGTTTTCCCAATCACCATAAACATTTTTATATGGTGGTCCTAGTATTCCTTTGGGGTACAAGTCACTTTTTGGTACCTTTTCAGGAGCAACTCCTCGACTGATTGAACATCAGTTATCACTCGGTAATAATGGAACTAAACCATTGAACACAGAGTAGATTTTTATGATGTCTGGTAGTATTCCAAATCCTCAACCTCAAGGCAATCAGTTACTGCCTAGGGGGCAAGGTAGTCAGTTACCGCCTGGGGGGCAAGGTAGTCAAGTACTGCCTGGGGGGCAAGGTAGTTAGTTACCGCCTAGGGGGTAACCTCAAGGTAGTCAGTTACTGCCTACGGTGCAACCCCAAGGTAGTCAGTTTCTACTTGGAGGGCTACCTCAAGGTTTTCAACTTTAAGGACAGTACATACCCCAAGGTCAACCCCAGACTCAGTATATTCCTCAAGATGCTTATCAACCCTAGATTCAATACGTGCCTCAGGGTTATCAAGCTCAAGGTCAGTACCCAACTCAAGGTTTCCAACCACCTTCTGATCAATCATTTTTGCAAGGAGCTGGAAATGTACCTCCTAATTATTAGCCCTACATTCAACCAGGTTATGGTCCTCTGTATGTACAACCTTTTATAGGTCCCAGAATGAATATGGTGTGGGATCCATCTTAAACTCAACAGACTTTGCAACCTAATGTGTAGTTATCTAATCAACCTGGACAACCTTTGGTTTCTGGTCCAACCCAACAACCTGTCCAACCTACGGTTCAAGCCTCTGCACCTAGTTAGTTCAGCAGCCTGGGCCTAGCTCACCTCAGACTCCGCCTCGAACTGCTGCTGAAACTACTACAATTTCTATTCAACCAACCACAACTATTTCTAGAGTATCTGTAGCTCCGGTTACTACTATCCCTGCATCAGTGCAAAATCCTTAACCCTCTTTACCACAGTTAGGACCTACAGTTCAGACTTCAGTCTAGATGCCTCCAGGACAAGCTGGTCCAAGTACGATTGCTACAAGTCAACCGCAATTCACTTATCAACCATACCAGGGACAGTATCAATCCGGTCCTACTGTACAAAACCCAGTTTATCAGAATCAGCTGTATCCTAGCTATACTTATCAACAGCCTCAACAACCTCAGTTTGGTCCAGTTAATCCTGGTTTTCCAGGAGGTTATAACATTCCTAATGCAAATCCAATTCCAGGTTATCCTAGATATCCTCTTCCTGGAGCTAGTCTCATTACTCAAGGTTTTCGCAAACCTAACCATCAGTTACCATTTATTGCAACTTTAGATTTACCTGATTTGTCACGCCTTATGAACGATCCTATTTTCTATCTTCCCTATTAGCTGCCAATGCCAAATAAGTTGCCCAGTGATATCCTGAAATTAAAGGGTAAGTCAGGTGAGGATCCATCAAATCATGTTATGACTTATCACCTCTGGTGTGAATCTAATTCAATCATTGATGATTCAATTCGATTGCATCTTTTTCAAAGAACTCTTATTGGTCTTGCCGCCAAATGGTACATTGAGTTACCATGAGGTTCTTTTTATAATTTTAGTCTGTTAGCCACTTCTTTCTTAAGTCATTTTCAGTTGCCTGTCAGATACGAGAATGGCACAAAACTATTAACTTCACTAAAACAATCCACGTCCACATATATTTCTGATCATATCCATGAATGGTGATGTAGAAGGCATTTAGTGAAATTTTTTATTCCGGATCAAATTTTAGCACAATGGTTCGTAAAATCATTATCACCTAAAATAACTAAAAATGTAGCTAAGCTAGGAGTTGTTACCGAAGAGCAAGTCATTGCTCAGGCTCAGTACCTTGACCTTGTCTATACATAGTCAGGTACTTTACATGAAAAAATCCCCGATCTTCTGAAACACGGTCAAATAATTGTAGCTCCTTCAGGGTCTCATGCCGCTAATGGTATGATTGGTTCAGTTAGCACTAAAAGCAAGAAGAAATCTTCAAAGAATTCTTCTCCTATTATAACTTTACCAGATTCCTCAACAAGAGACTCTTCCGCTGAAGTTTCTATTGACATCCATGTTGTAGATTCATCTACGACCAAATCTGGTAGTAAAGAGAAAGGGAAGAACAAAAACAATCAAAATTCAAAAGATAAAACAAATAAAAATGAATTTATTGACGAAAAATGAAAACCTTGCTATCCTTGTTTTATTTGCGACAAGGATCATTTTGTAAGAAGAACTTCAGCGTAGATCACATGAGGAAAGACCTTTGTCAACGCGTTTCAAACCAACTAGTGTGGTTCAACTTGTCCTGATGATGAACCACACTAGTTGGTTCGAAACGCGTCGACAAAGGTCTTTCCTCATGTGATTTACGTCGAAGTTCTTCTTACAACTATTATGGATCACAGAAGCATCAATTCAATAAAGGATCATTTTACCAAAGAATGCCCATATCAAGAAGAGTTTTCAAAATTTGTTAAAGGTTCTCAAACACCTGCTGTCTTGAAGGATCCTTTCCTACTCAAGAAAGTAAGGTGGATGCTTCTTCCTCGAATACCTTAGAAGAACCCATTACAATGATGTCTCATGTCAGGATTGTGACGTGATCGCAAGATTATGGTAGTAAAAATCCTGTTGATGGTAAAGAAGTAGAATCTTCTAATTCAAATACATCGACTTCACCTCCTCCCGGTTCTGATCCATTACAGATCGAGAAACCCAACTCTGACTTAGTAATCAAACCGACTGCTAAAGGTATATTTTGGAAATTATATTTCAATCCACATGTGAGAGCTGCTTAGAATTATAACATTGTTGAAGACTTAACTGTTGCCCCTTTAGCAATGTCGGCTTTGGAAGTGCTGCAATCATGCCCAGCACAGTGTAAATTACTATTTTCTACTATAGGAGCTGTTGATATTCAGGATTCGAACCTAATAATTTTCGATTTAGAGGATAGTATACCCCGCCTTCCTCATCAAATGGCTTTCCAGATTCCAGTGTTAGTCAAAAATAGACCTTGCTTTCAGACTGTGATTGATGAAGGTGCTTCTATGTGTATTATGTCGATCTAGTGTTGGAGATTGCTTGGTTCTCCTACACTCAATCAGTCTCCGACAATTCTAAAGCCTTTTGATGGCCGAGGGTTCCATCCTTTTGGTATTTTGGAAGATTTACCTATAAGGGTTGAAGGCAAAACTGTAAATCTAGATGTGGAAGTGGATGATGCTCCTCTAGATTACAACCTTCTCCTAGGTCACAGTTGGTCTTATGCTATGACTACTATTGTTTCATCAGTCTTTCGGCTTATTAAATTTCCTCATAATGGAAAGATCATTATGATAGACCAGATGAGTTATTTCTCATCCGACCTAGCCTCTACAGATAGTGTTCAGCACGTTGGTAAAATGACTATCCCTTACAAGGATGTTGGAGTAGGTTTGATTAAAGATTCTGGTTTACTGGGAACTTTCTCCTTCCATCCTCCTAACGTATCGCCTTCTATTGCAAATATTCGTATGATTTCATCGAATACTATTACTTTTGATGATCCTCGGATCGTACCTTCTGATTCTGAGGTGGATTCATTTGATGGCACGATGCCTTTGAGTCCCTTCGAAATTGGATATCAGGTTGTACACTCATTTTCTGATTCTTGACCTATCGTGAGGATAGCTTGTTCCTGTCTCAACCTCATTAAAAAATGAAACTAAATGTCTCGAGGATAGTTTTTCCTGTGTCAACCTCGTTAAAAAATGAAACCAGGTCTTTGGAGCATAGTTTCTTGTCTTGTGTCAAGCTCATTAAAAAATGAATCAAGGGTCTATAACATAGTTTCTTGTCTTGTGTCAAGCTCGTTTAAAAATGAAACAAGGGTTTTGAGGATAGTACTTTTCCTGTGTCAACCTCATTAAAAAATGAAACAACTCCCTTTCCAAGCCGAGTCTTTCTAAGATCTCGAAAGTGAACCTTCATTCCATCCACCTCGTTGAATGCAATGAAGCTTGGGGGCATGTACCTTGATTTGAGTCATCATGCCGGGGGCATGCGAACTTATAACAAGCATAGTTTTTCATTTCAAGCTTGTTAAAACATGAAACCAAATCCAAGAAAAGTTCTCCATGGTTCAAGCTTGTGTAAAAATGAACCCATACTCGATTTACATCTCGGGATTGCCGATTTTATCCGCTAAATTCTGCTAGATGAGCCTTGGTTGTTTTTATTCCATCGCCACCATCTCTTTGGCTGATCATATGCTTTCACTTGGTTATTTTTCCTTTCTTGAGGGACTGCAGCGATGAGTGGTTTTATTAGCCAGGCTCTTTACGATTACATGTCTTGAGCAATTCCACCAATACCGGAACTAGTTGCTACCCTTTATACCACTCATTCCTCTAGGACGAGTCTCCTTTAAGCTCTTTTTTTGACTCGTAAAATGTGAAAAGATTGTGAGTTTTTCCCTTTTAGCTCGTTAAAACAGAATAGAAAGGCGGTCCACTTTTAGCTCTTTTCTGACTGTATAAACATGAAAAGATCACCAGACTTTTGTCGTTTCAAGTTCGATATTGGTTATAAAACGACTTGTCTTCGATCACTTTTTTACTTTTTAAGATTGGAGCCACTAATTATGAAAAGTACTCCTTGATTGTAATGGTAAAGTGGTTCGCTCAAGTATTATTTTATACTTTTTCGGGCTTGGGGGACACAAATTTACGAAAAAGGACCCCCCTGGAGTTTTCTTTTCTGTGTCTTTTTCAAACTCTCTAAACATGAGAAAGACTTCAAGTTTTACCTATGTCGGACTTGTTAAACACTGATGACATTGGACTCGTCCACATGACGAGACTAGAGTCCTCTTTAAACCCTTTTTAGACTCGTTACATATGAAAAGATTGTCGAGCGCTTGTCCTTTCCAGCTCGTTAAAGTATTGGAAATGTCATCCCTCCTGTATTATTTTATCCTTCTTGGGACCTGAGGGATTCTTTTACAAAAAAGTACACCCATGAAGTTTTCTTAAGTTTTTCCTCTGACTCCGTAAAATTGAAAAACACTGAGTTTTTCCTATACTGGACTCATTAAAATTTAACAGTAAAGGACCTGTTCAATTTTAAACAGGAACGAACCACTCCTTCTTAGGGTTCGAATTTTAAACTAAGTTGTACTCATCCAATGGATGAGCTTATAAAAAAGCAAATTTTATCCTCCTCAAGCTTGTCAAAAATAAAGAGGTACTTGCCAGAAATGGTGGGGGAAAAGAGAGAAAAATGAACTTGTTTGTTACACTTTGTGTTTTAGAAAAGTATTTAACCACTCTTGAACACAACACCTTTTGTTCACTTGGGTTGGCAAATCCTTTGCCTAATAGTTAATCAAACCATATTGAAAGCCTTCAACCAGTTTCTGGGTAATAGCTTTGGGTCAATTATCACCAAACCATCTGCAGTGTCGTTATGTGTTCAAGAGGTCAGTTCAAATAAACCATTCATCTGCAAAATATCTGTCATCCATTTTGACCATCCCTGAGTCAGTCCTTGCCAATATATTTCTTAAAAACTTGATCTATGATTTCGTGTTGTCGGCTTGCCTTTAACAGATCGCTTTCTATCAACTTTAGCTCATTATCTAGAAAGATGATCTAGAAATTGTCAGTACCTTGAAATCCGCATGCCCTAATGGCAGGTTTCTTGGCTTTGATGATAGGTTACATCATTGACCTTCGATCAAAGGATTCTATGACATGTTCGACATTAGCTCATTTATTCACATTTCATGGATTGTACTGAGTACTTTGAGAGCCATTGACATTACTGGTGGTTTCTCTCACACTTGTTAATAGTTCACATCATTGACTGGTAATCATGTGGTTTCTACCATGTTCAAGTTCGACACATTCATTTACATGGATAGAATCATACTAGTTCGGAAAGTAGAAATCAGGACCCTGGATCTAGTTTCTTCCATCCAGGCTGCGAGGAATTTTGTTATTCATTATACAGTGGGCTATTCATAAACAGATAGCTGCGCCCATATTGTGTCTACACATGTCTATACTTGTGATGTATTACAAAATCATTCCTGTATCATAACAGTTTAGTTAGTTAGTTAGTTTTCTAGTAAGTTTTAATCTGAGTATGGTAATGCATACCTTAGCGATGATATGTTCACATATATATATTTTTCATTAAATGTTTTTACAAGTTCCAACTGGGGTGTCCACAGGATGATCCTTGAAATGATAAAGTACTTCATTCTTCATAGATGACAAACTATATCTTCATCTATTGCAGACTTCGCAGTTTAGGGGGCAATATTTTGTACAAAAAATTGTCACCTTGACATTCTGCAATTTGTGTGAGTACATTACCACTCATACTTTCCTCCTTTGCAAGTCTTAAGCCTTAGTTCCTCATATCAAGCCTTGAAAATAAGAGAAAGCCCTCAAAAGTCTCTAAAACTCTGGTTCCACACTTTCTCTTTACATTACCTGCAGTCCCACACCTAATGGTCATGTCTCCTGGGCACCTGACCACTTTGTCTCTGTGTTATGGGTGTGGACCCCTGCAAAATTTAAAAATGCACAAGTATGTTCTTAAAAGCTCATTTTGAGTGATTTCTAGAAGCTTGTGGAAGGAATATTGAGGTGGCAAGTTCACTCCCTTAAGGTTCATGCATCCCATACCTTAAGGTGCTAACCCCTTGATGTGAGAAGCTTATCCCTTTGAAGGAGGACTCTGTCCCTTCATAGGTGGACCTATAACCTCCTTCCTCTACACTATAAAATGAAGCATTGTGCTAGTCATTGGGAGGTTGAAAGCTGAATATTTTTGAGGAGAAATGCTGTTGTAACTTAGTCTTCTTAGTTGAGCTTTTATGAGGAGATATTACATACCTCTAAGATCTCATTTGGAGGAGTGCAAGGCTTGTCAAAGAAATGGAAATTTCTATTTCAGACCCCAGGAAGAGCTTGTTCAACATCAAGGCTAAAAAGGTTGTAAGGTTCTTCTACTTCAAAGTTAATACAAATAAGTTTGTTTTTCTCAATAAGCTGTTGTTTTATGGTTTATTTTATGGATTCCTTGGTCACCATAATGGACATGATTTCTGATATTAGCTATGCAGGTGCTATTTGATGTTTGCTTTTTTGTGATTGCAAGTTCTCAAAAGGAAAATCTTTAGAATGCTTGAAGGATGGATGCTACAAACTAGCATTGCACTTAAGGTAGGGTCTTAACACTTCTATAGTTTTTATTTATGAATCGCATATGTTTAGAGAAGGATAGATTTGTTTGTCTTCTTGTTGCTAGACTATCTTTTGATACTAGGGAGATTGGCCTTGTCCGCAAGATCAATTATCCAGCCAACACCAATCTCCATCTGTATATGCATGAAGTGTAAGATCTGTATCCCTAAGATACCATAAACCAAAATTCTGAGTTCCTTGAAGATATTTGAAGATCCTTTTGACTACCTGAAGGTGTGATTCATTTGGATTTTCTTGGAATCTTCCAACTATTCCTACTACATGAATGATGTTTGGTCGAGTACCTGTTAGATAAATAAAACTTCCAATCATGGATCTATAGGTTGGTTGATGTATTGCTATTGATTCACATTTGAGCTGAGACTGCATACTGTTACCATGGGGGTACATACTGGTTTAGAATCTTCCATGCCGTATTTTTTCAAGATCTTCTTGAGATACCTAGTTTGTGACAGAAAAATACCATATTTCTTTTGTTGAACTTGTAGACCAAGAAAATATGTGAGCTCACCAAGCTGGAACATCTCAAATTCTTGCTTCATTACCAAGGCAAAGTTTTGACTCATGGCTTCTTCATTTCTACCAAAAATGATATCATCAACATACACCACAAGTATTAACAATTTATTATTTTCAATCTTTATATATAGATTGCTATCAGGTGATCCTTTTGAGAAACCTTGTTGATGGAGATATTTGTCAAGTTGATAATACCATGCCCTTGGAGCTTATTTTAGACCATAGAGAACCTTTTTGAGTCTGCATACAAGTTTTGGATCATTTCCAAGGAGAATCCATCTAGTTTCTCAATATATACTTCTTCTTCTAAGTCCCCATTAAGAAAAGTAGAATTTACATCCATTTGGTATACTTTGAAATTCTGAAAACTAGAAAGAGCAAGGAACATTCTATGGCTTCAAGTCTTGCGACAGGTGCAAAAGTTACTTCAAAATCTATACCTTCGTATTAAGCATACCCTTTACAAACAAGTCTGGCCTTGTTTCTAATAACTTCTCCATTTTCATTCAACTTGCTTTTGAATATCCATTTGGTTCCTATCATATTCTTATCATGAGGTCTAGGAACTAATTCCCAAGAATTATTCTTTTCAATCTGCTCAAGCTCTTCATTCATGGCATTGACCCAACATTCATCATTGCATGCTTCATTAACATTTTGAGGTTCGATGGAGGAAAGTAATGCAAGATAGCTTGAGGATTCTGTAATAGTTCTTCTTGTCTACACACCTACCTCTTTATGTCCCAAAATTTGAGTCTCTAGATGATTTTTCTGGACATACCTGGATGGAGTCTTTTCTTCTACTGTTATTTGTTCTTCTGGTGCTTCACTGGATTCTTCTTCAGAATTAGTCTAATTTGATGTGGAACGATAATCCTCATCTTCTTCATAATCTTCGGTTTTTATCTACTTTGGATTTTTTCCTGCTTCATCAATCACCACATCAATACTTTCAATAATTTTCCCAACTCTTTTATTATAACGCTTATATCCTTTACTTCAGGAAGAGTAACCAAGGAGAATTCCTTCATCTACTCTAGGTTCAAACTTGCTAAGGTTTTAATCACTCCTTTTGATGTAGAATTTTCTTCCAAAAATTTTGAAGTATTTACAGTAGGAGTCTTACTATACCAAAGTTCATGAGGAGTTTGAGTGTTGTTTACCCGAATGTTTGTTTTGTTGAGAATATTGACAGCAACGAATGTAGCTTCACCCCAAAAGGTTGCAGGAGTTCTAGACTCATCTAGCATAGCCCGAGCCATTTGTTGAATAGTTTTGTTCATCCTTTCTACCACTCCATTTTGATGAGGTGTCCTTGTTGTGGATAATTCCCTTTTTATTCCATGTTCTTCAAAAAAGTCAAAGAATTCATCCGAGGTAAATTCCCCTCCTTGATCAGATCTTAGACATTTGATTTTGTGATCAGATTCATTTTCAACTGAAGCTTTGAAGGCTTTGAACTTTTCAAATGCTTCATCTTTATGCTTTAGAAGTCCTATCCAACACATTCTTGAGAAATCATTAATGAACAATATAAAATATTCTTCTCCACGAGGTGACTTTTTCCTCGATGGTCCACATAAATCAGGATGAACAATTTCAAGAGGCTTACTAGTTGATCCTTGCTTTTCAAGAAAATGTGCTCTAGTTTGCTTACCAAATTGACAGAATTTGCATATTGTATTTTTTGGAATGCGGATATCTGGAAGATCATGAACCACCTGGTATCTACATGCTTTTCATATTTGACGGAAGCTTAGATGCCCTAGTCTTTTGTTCCATAGCCAGTGTTCATCATTTTTACTTAAATAGCACTGTTGTTGCCCTACCTTAAGTATGTATAAGTTGTTTGGAGTTCTTACACCTTTGATCACTATTTCTCCTGTATCAAGATCATGAACAACACATCCATTTGATTGAAATACTACTTCATTTCCTTGATCACACATTTGACTGAGACTTAATATGCTATGCTTAAGACCATCAACATACATAACATTTCTAGCTTTAACCTTTTCTTTTAAGAGAACAAATCCTTTACGTTTTATGACAACAAGAGTGTCATTTCCAAAAGAGACCTTCCTTTCCTTTTCTAAGGTATTACATGACTAAAGTTTTTCTTTATCACCTATCATGTGTTTTGAGAATCCACTGTCGATGTACCACTGATTTTCTTGTCCTTCTACATACAAGGCTATACCACATCTTTCTGTTTGCATTTCTTTCTTTCTCCATGTTTTGGTACCTAATGAAGTTTTCTCCTTCTGAGATGTTTGCCGAAATTTACTCTTTCATTCAGAATCTTCATGACCGAATTTGTTACAGATAGAGCATTCTATTTCATTTTCAATAGTAAAAAATTTATTTTAGGTCCTTTTCATGATCCCAATTGCATTCCTTTGATTTCATGCTTCTCTAGTCATGATGGTCTTGTAAGCAACACATTGAGTAGCTTTGTGTCCAAATTTACGACATGAAAAACATTGGCCATTAAAGAAATTCCTGCGATTACCAAACCTACTGACATGGTGATTGTAGTTTCGATTGACATTCATTCTTGAAGAAAATTGAGTATGATTTACCTGAGGTTGGTTGTAGCTTTTGTTCATCCATGAAGTAGATTGAACCCGATCTACCTGGTGATCTGCTTTATGCCTTTGCTGACGATTGTCAAACTGTTCACTTCTCCTTGTCGCATCAACATAGCTTTTGGAGGTTGATGGCTTTTGTGCTTGAGATGCTTCTTTAGTATATCCAAGACCTGTCTTTATCAGAGGAGAATGTTGCACTTTGATAATTTCATCTAAAGTTTCTAATCCTTTATCAAATCTGAGATTGAGAGCTTTCGTCTTCTCAATATCGTTTCTTAGACCCACAATTTCACATTCTAATTTTTCATTGTGTTTTTCCCCTTCAGCATGTTGGGATGTCAGAGTATCTATAATCATATTCTTTTCTTCTAAAAATATTTTAAGTTTAGGAATTTCTTCATAAAGACCATCTTCATCTAAAGCATCCAAGAAATCATCATCTTCAAAAGCCATCAGAAGTCTATAATCATTACCATGTTCATCTTCATCACTATTTGATAAACCATCACTATCTTCATGCGTATAATAGCTCTTCTTACCTACATTTTGTTTTCTATTCCATTTAGCTAATTTCTTACCTTTATCAAGCTTATCTTTATGAGGACATTTGGCCAAATAATGATTGACTCTTCCACAAGCAAAGCATTTGAAAGGTAGCTTACCTTTGAATCTTCCAGAACCCCATTGAAGGTTCTTGACAAAGTTTGCTTCTTCCTCTCCTTCTAAAATATGTCCTGATTCATTGAGTTCTTCTCTTCCTGAAGCTTTGAATGTGGATTCTCTCATATCTGATGGACCCCATTTTCTCATTTTGAAAGCAGTTAGGATTTCGTGCAGCTGTGTCATAGTAATACTCTGAAGATTTTTCTTTCCCTCTATGGCATAAACTTTTGATTCAAACTTAGAAGATGAGGATCTTAAAACCTTTTCAACTACAGTAACTTCTTTTATCTCTTCACCCAAGTTTTTCATACGATTAACAATCTCATCTATGTGTATGAAGTAATTATCTATACTTTCATCATTGTGTATTTTGAGAGTTTCATATTGAATTCTGAGAGAATGTATTTTGCATGTTTTACCTGATCGTCTCCTTCATAGCTTAGAATGATCTTGTCCAATATTTCTTTGCCAGTTTTGAGCTGCATAACCTTGACAAATTTTCATTGTGACAGAATCCCCAATAATGTATTGATAGCCTTGGAATTTGTTTCATACTGCTTTTTACTTGTTGTATATGTAGGAATTGTTGATGTGAAATGTGGATCCTCCTTCCATGATTTCCCAAACATCTGTTCCAAGAGATTGAAGATAGGTTTTGGTTCTTACCTTACAATAGACGAAGTTGCTTCCATCAAATATTGGTGGTCTAATGGACCCCTCTCTTTTGTAGGTACTCATGGTGATAGATCTTCCTTCCAGTGATCAAGCTTTTTCTGAAGGACCTGCTCTGATACCAATTGTTGGAAATAATACTTGGGGGGGGGGGGGTGAATCAATATTAGCAAATCAATAATACTTTTTCATTTCATACTCTAATTCATATATGCTACTTCAGTTAAGGGAACCTGCGTGTATACGCAACTTTGATTGATGAAACCAGCGTATATCTAGTAAACTTATGATTCAGTTAATCCATTATATTTTGATCTTTAATCAGTGCATCAAAACTTCATTAACCATATAAATAGTGAACAGGAGTAGTAAAAATAGAGCAGACAATCACACACATGAACACAAGATATAAGGTGGAAACCCAATGTGGGTAAAAACCACCTGTTGCAATCGTCTATATCTTCTTTTAATAATAAACATCCTTTTAAAAAAATTTGTACTGGTGCAGACTTATACCAGTATGCAGGCTTCTACCTGCAGAAGGCTACAACCTTCTCTTTTCTTCCAGGGACTAGGTTTCATTAATTTTCAGACTGGATCCATCAATAACATCAATCCATCATCAAATATATTTGCATCAATCAATCTCCTTTGCACCAACTGAATCAACCAATCACTTCTCAGAATACTGTAACCAGAACACATAAACAGTAACCAAAACCCATTCTATAACCCATAACACTACAATATCAAACAAAAGTAGCTATGGCTTATTTTATTAGGTATGCACTACTACAATGCGTCAAACCTATGTACATATGCAGTTTACTCAAGGCGAACCTGCGTATATGCTCTTTTGAATTGCACACCCAGTGTGTATATGCGCCTTTTCTAAAGTGAACCTACGTAAAGATATGTAAATGATGATTTAAACTTTACAACAAATTCATACATCAGTTATACCTAGATCATCATATTTACAGATTATAAAATGCGCCATTTATTCAAATAAGAAATCAAAACCACACAAAGATACTTCTCTTCAAGCCTTAAGATTTTGACCCCTCAATAGAACTTATCCTTCATCAAGCACTCAGGTTCCTCCTTGATTCAGCTCCAGCAGTGCACCATAACCCAATAACTAGTATTCTAGATCTTGCTCTTCATTAGATATTCAATTCATGAGTGCCTTTGCCTAATGTTCTTCTCCTCCTTTTATAGTCCTAGGCCTTACTCAATACCATGGACCAAAACCACTTAGAACCAATACCGTGGACCAAATACCTGGGGTCAACACTTCGAATCAAATACCACGGATCAATACCAAAATATCATGGATCAAATACCACGGACCAAATTTTAGTTTTCCGACAGATATGCACCTTTCCTTTTGTGAAAGCGCGTGTGTACGCATATGCACCTTTTGTTCAATGAACCTGCATGTATACACGGGTTGGTCAAGGTGTACTTGTGTATACCTTTCTTTCTTCATTCTATGTGGCCTGAATTGTGATTTTTCATTTGTGAGAGTTGCCATCAAGTATAACACCTGAATCACCTGTATCATGATGCTAACATATTGGCATGTTCCAAACTAGAGTCAATAGAGCGCAAATCATCCAAAGGATTAATCTCAGATTCTTTCATCAGCTCATCAACTAATATGGCAGTGGGAGGGAGATTTTATAATGTATGGTCAATAATGTCATCTTCATCAATCCATCCCCCACCTATAATAGTGTCTAGAGTACAGACTAGGTAGAGGGTTGTCTGATAAAATTCTTCCTTTTCCTCATCCTCTAATCATAAGAGTAAATCATGCTCAATAGAAGGATGAGAAGGAGGATAAAACACAAATTGTTTTCATAAATTTCCATTCTTAACAGTCATGTTCCTAGCCCTACAAATAATGTAGACATCATCAACAACCAAGCAAGGTCTCCCTAGGATGAGAGGATAAGCATTAGAATTGATTTTGGGATGGAGGACCATGAAATCAGTGAGGTATTCATAGGAGTCAATGGAGACCACCACATCCTCAATAACTCCCTCGGGAGCTACTATGGATCTGTTTGCAAGCTACAACACTGTAGTGGTATTCCTCAAATCCCCTTGGTGGTTGAGTTTGAGCATGGTTTCCCTGGTCATTACATTGATTGCAGCCCCAAGATCAATCAAGGTATAGGGACCATAATTCCATCAGTGTGCACATCCACTACTAGGCAACCATGATCCAAGTACTTTGGATAGATCACCCTTCCAAGCATTAGATTATATAGTTGTCCAACAACATTGATTGTGGGGTATCTATTCTTCTTCTCCTAGGCCTTTTGAAACATTCCTCCTTGATAAGCTTGTTGCAAATCAGAACATATTTGATGACCTTGAGAAGGGGTATCTTGACACATAAGTTCTTCAATTCTCCCAGAATTTTAGTTGTTGGGATGGTGACCCCCAAGTCCAATTTTGTTTAAGCTTTGGATTTTGTATTATTGTAAAGTCTCCACAATTTGAGGAGTGGAGCATGTAGAATGCTAAGAGTCAAAATGGGATTTTTGGAAGGTCAAAGTCCCTTATTTTGTAAAAGGATGGTATGTTTTGATGATACAATGAACTTCATCCATGGTTCACAGACCATGGTAATGTAATGTAAAAGATATAAAAGGGAGTCATCTAGGAGTGATTAGTAAAGAGGTATACGCTTAGGGATAGTTGATAAGTAAGTTTTCGAGTCTGTATGTCCATATTCCATCGAAGGGGAAGGATCTTGCAGCTGAGTGTGCAGAGACCTTGATAAGTCTACAACTAAGTGCGCGGGCCCCTGCAGTTGTGTGCGCAGGGTTAGAAGAAGTGTATGTACTGAAGATCTAAATTAATAAAGAATATTTGAAGAAATTATGTGCATTCTCTATATATTGATCTATTTCTATATTTATGTTTAGATATAATTTGATTCTCTGTGATATGTCTTAATTGCATCACGAAGGTCCAAATCTAATTTTATGTGGTAACTTATGCATGTTAGAATAATTAGGCGAAACTTGTAGATCTAATTAAGTAGAAATCAGTTTAAGTCCCTAGATTAACAAACACCTTGCTGCTACATCACATAGCCTTATGGATGGAGAAACCTAGTTCTAGCATCCCCCAATACTGCCTTGGTTAAGACTGAAATTTGCGCTAAGCGGATTGTTGCTGAAAGCACTAATAGCGTAGGGTTTTATTGATTAGCAAAACTAACTCTAAACCTAGGCCCAAGCCTCCTTAAGCCAACAAATGGTTCTATTTCTGGGACAACGATCTATCTGAGGGATCTATGATGTGGCATCCATGGATACCAACTACGAAAGAAATCGAGAAGTGGATAGATCGAAAGTTGTACGAGTTTGTAGGTCAAGAAAATCAAAATCCGTGCTGGTCCAATGAAAGGTGGTTACAGAGATATCTCTACATAGAATAACACAATTTTATTTTCATTATTCCCTTGTGAATTACACAAGTGGTTGTCTAACCCAATGGACAACGAACCTACATGGAAACATGACGATCCTATTGTGTAGATTCCTGAAATGATCAAGCACCTTGAAGAATCTGATTATAAGGTCATAAGGGATGTTGACTTTTGGATCAATAGTATTTTGGATGGTTTCATCACTAAAATTTCAATTGACATGTCTGTATCTTAGAGTGAACGTCAATTCTTTAAGGCCTAAGGGGTAAGTACTTGAGATCGCTAAAAACATGGATTAAAATGTTGTTGTGTGAAAAGGGTATTGTGTATTTGAATTGATGTTTAAAAGAGGTCAGGTCGGATATATGTGACGTGGAAAGAGATTCATATCTGATTGGGAAAAATACATGGAAGGAGTGTACAGTCCTTTATTGGGTGAATTGGACAACAAAGAAGAAAGGACCATCCCTAACACACTTGGAGGTGCACCACAGACAGAAGGTCAAGGAACTTCTAGAATTATGCATCCATCCAGCCCATCTTTGCCTTCATCACTACATAAACCTATGCCTCCATCCCCACCTCCACCTCCACCTTCATTCTTTAGTATAGAGAATATAGTGAAAATTTTTGTATTCAAGGGTCAAGGATCAGAGGATCCTGATTAGTTTTGGTTCAGAGTAGAAGCTATGTGGAAGGCATAATAGATCAAAGATAGTGACATGAAGAAAGTGCAACTGGTTACAGTGCTACAGGATAGAGGGCTTGCATGGTATATAGAATATAATACAACTAACCCAAATTCTATTTTGGCAGAGACAAAGACTACAATGAACACATAATTTAGAAAGCCAAAATTAGATGCTCAGTGTGTTAATGAAATAAAGGGGATCAAGTAGACAACTAACGAGTCCACATGGGATATGGATTAGAGGATGGAGTTCTTACTCAAACAAGCTAATATTCAAATTTCAGATGGACAACATAAGGAATGGTATAAAGCTTCGGTATTTCCACATTTAAGACTACCTTTGTCTCAATAGAAGATCAGATCTCAGGCTCAAGCATTAGATATTGCAATGAAGCTAGAGGCTTCGCCAATCCTAGATAAAAATATAGGAGTCCAACAGATCCAGTCATAATTAGCAAGGCTTCATATGGAATTGCAAGATTGTAAAAAGGGAAATGAGGTTCAGGAAGGAATACACCCTGAAGTTTGGTGCATGAAGTGCAAGGCTGTAGGGCATTATAAGGTTCTGTTCCATGTGTACCAAGATTATATAGTTGCGGGAGGTCCCAACTTGTTGAAACTACAGTCTCCTACTGGATCAAGCATTGGTTGAAGAATCTAGTGTAGTATCTGCCAAGTACCAGGAATGCATACAACAGACAATTGTTATCTATTACAAAATTTTGTGTAGTCACCAAAGAAACTCTTCTGAAAATTTTATAAATTAGTTGGCCATGATGAAAGAGATTGCCGAAGCTATGATTTGATGATAGACAGAACCCTGATGTATAGGATGCAGGCTGAAACCCATGCACAGAATGAGAAAGGCTCTCCTACCGCTCGCGAAGGATTCCAAGGATGTGGAAGAGGATGAGGAGGAGGCACTGGAAGAGGTTGGGGCTAGATCATTTGCTATAACTGTGGAGAACTAGGACATTTTGTGCGTGACTATCAGAATCCAACTCATCCTTCTTGTCAATACTATAAGTAGTTTGATCATGTTATAGAAGAGTGTCATGTATTAATAGCAAATATGCAGGAAAATAAGAACCAACAACCAATGTAGAACATTCAAATGATGTGATCTGAACCACGCAAAGACAATCCTAGTGTCAATATAGTAATACGAAGTGGTATATCCACTAGTGAAGACAATGTAGAAGGTAAATCAGATACATGGGTTCATAGGGCTGGTGAAAAGAATGTTGGATTTGACTTACACAGAGAAAAGGAGACGTTTATGGAGGAAAGGAAAATTTTTATGGATCCAAGTGCTTCTACGTCTAAAACTCAGAAACGAATAGTCCCACAAAGAGATAAACCTGAGGAAAGTACTGTGACGAAGAACTCTGATCCCGTAGTGCTAAAATCATTTCTACAGACATGCATGAATCTATTGAGGGACCAAAAGGAAGTTGAATGACTCCAAGAACTGATAGATAACTGTGCTAGTAAGGATAAGTCACTCCTAGAACAATTCATATTAAATAAAGTTAACCAAAGCAAGAAGACGACTGTTAGGGAAATGCAGTTGATAACACAAATTAGTGATTTTGATATGGACCAGATAATTCTAGACTTGGGATCTAATGTTAATGTACTACCAAAATAGACTTGGGAACATATGGAGAAACCTAAGTTGCAGTGGTTTCCAATCCCACTATGCATGGTAAACCAACAAAAGATAATTCTGATGGGTTGCCTGCATGGAGTGACTATAGGTATTGAAGGAGCTAGTGTACATGCATATTTTCAAGTTATTGAAATGGTAGATGACAGTAATCCATAACCATCATTTCTTGGGATTGATTGGTCTCTTAACGTGAATGCTATTATTAGTTTGAGGAAACGAAGCATGGTGTTTGAAAACAATGGCCCTAGAGTGGTTGTTCCATTGGACCCAGCTGAAGGTGCGTGTTACACAAATCTAGTCCGCGATGACTATGACAATGAAGACATTGATCACATATATAAGCTGACTGTGTGAGACAAAGAGTGGATTAATCCCACTGTAGATGGACGTATCAGTTGGGAGGAGGATAGTTTGTGCCAATCAGACTCAGATGAAGAATTAGAAAATTGGTAGAATCAGTTGCATGAGGTATCTACACTATGATACAATAGTCTTACAAAGTCTTTGCATTGTATATCAACTCAAGTACGTAAGTTACCTTATTATGATGGGCTAGATGGTGTCAATACTTTTCTTGACCATTTTGAAAGAGACCTACCAAAGGAGCACATGTTCTAGGCTCTAGATTTTGTTGTAAGAGCTATGCCTCCAAGATGATGAGGAAGCCACAAGGATAAAATTGTTGATTGGAAGGAATATCATAGGCTGATAAGGTTAAGATTTGGCTCTGCAACAATATGACTCAGTAAAAAGTACACAGGTAAGGATGACCCATGCGAACATTTGGCTTGATGGACTAAGGCTTGGGGTGAGGTACCTCAACTGGAACATGTACATATTTTTATTCATACCTTCGACATTATACCGACGGAATACTATTTGGAGATGGAGCTATGACATGGGATTGCTGATTGGGATGAAATGAAGGAGATTTTTCTTGCTACATTCAACTTTGAAGATGGGTTCAAATGCATTGATGGGGCACTTCAGGAGATTAATGCCATGATCTTTCGAACACCAATAGAACCTATAACTTGGGTGCAGCCTAGCTGGAGCGCACAGCTACAACATGCACTAGACTTCTACAATGTCACTATGGAAGAAGGCGATGAGGATCCACGAAATATCAACATTCTTGATTCAGAAGGACTGTGTGAAGTAGCATGACCTAATGCAAAGATCCATGATATCTCACTATTGGTAAAGACAAAACAAGTAAATATTGGCTCAGAAGCAAAACCAAATTTTGTGTACATTGGTAAATATTGGGATGAAGACATGGTCGACAAGGTTTCTACATTATTGCGTGAATATCAAGACTTATTTCCAACAAAATTCTCTAAATTGAAGGGCATAGTAGGTGATTTGTGTGTGATGAAGATAAATTTAAAGTCATATATGAAGTCGGTTAGGTAGAATCCATTTCAACTAAATCCCAAGTATAAGGAAAAGGTATGAGAAGAGTTGGATAAGATGCTCATGACAAATATCATTGAGTGAGTGGAAGAGTCAGAATGGGTTAGTCCGATGGTGGTCTAGGAAAAGAAAACAAAGGGTGATATAAGGATCTGCATAGATCTGCAGAAGTTAAATGATGCATGTGTACATGAACCCTTTCGTACACCTTTTACAGATGAGGTTATAGAAAACATTGGTGGATAGGAGGCCTATTCGTTCACAGATGGATTTTCAGGATATCACCAAATTAAGATTGTGCCAGAGGATAGAAGCAAGACTACCTTCACTACAGAGTGGGGGTCATTCCAATATACAGTTATGCCTTTTGGACTTAAAAATTCCCCTGCAATATTTTCAAGGGTGGTAGTCGCAACATTCAAGGAATTTATTCACAAGTTTTTGGAGGTCTACTTTGACGATTGGACAGTCTTCGAGCTGGTTAAGAAACATGTTTCTAGTCTACGCCTAATGTTGGATATGTGCAAGAAGTATTATATTTCCTTGAATTTGAAGACATGTATTTTCTATGTACCTTATGGAATAATATTGGGACATGTCATATGTAAGAAAGTATTGATGATAGACCCTACCAATATTTCCGTAATTATCAATTTGGATCCACCCAGGAATGTAAAACATCTATGTACAACTTTGGGTCATACAGGGTATTACAAGAAGTTTATAAAGGCATATGCATAGATAATTGCACCAATGGAGAAGTTATTGAAGAAAGATGCTACATTTTGTTCAGATGATGAATGTCAGAAAAGCTTGGATGTTCTTCAGGAGAAGATGGTTACTGCGGCAATTCTAGTATTCGCGGATTGGAAGGAACAGTTTCATGGGCACGTCAATGCATCCTGTATAGCATTGGCAGTTGTTTTAACTCAACCAGGTGAAGGAGTTATTGACCATCTGATTTCCTTTTTAAGTAGGAAACTATCTAAGGCAGAGCATAACTATTTAACCACAAAATGAGAAGTATTATCCATGGTCTACACACTACAAAAATTTAGGCATTATCTGCTAAGTGAGCACTTTAAAATGTATATGGATCATTCTCCATTGGAGCACATGATCAATAAGCTTATGTTGTTGGGGAAGATTTGTAGATGGTTTCTTCTCTTCCAGGAGTATGATTTTGAAGTGATAGTTAAGCAAGGGAGGTTAAATGTTGGACCTAATCACCTCTCTAAGATTAAGAACTGTGAAGAACCCACTCATATCGATGAGGAGTTACCTTACGCACAAATATTCGTTGTTAGAGTTGATGATGAAAATTTTGCAGACATTTTTTTTTTTTCTACTAGCATAGCTCCTAAAGGATACACAATGCAACAAAAGAAGGAACTAGTGGTAAGGGTTGCATATTTTTCAGTCATTGTAGGACACTTATATAAGTTGGGATCGATGAAGTTTTGTGTTGATATGTACTAGAGTATGAATGACATAGTATTGTGGTTGAAGTGCATGGTGGTGTCACAAGAGGAGGCTATGTAGGTAAGGAAACAACATAGAATATTCTGTAAGCAAGATTATGGTGGCCTACATACATAAATATTCTAAGGAGTACTGTAATGCATGTGATGTGTGTCATAGGATTGGAAGACCATAATGAAGAGATGAATTACACTTAAACCAGTGGTCACGCTGCAAGCGTTCAATAAATGGGAAATTGACTTTGTTGGACCAATTAATCCACCAAGGAAGGAGACACGTGCACACTATATTATCACTACGACCAACTATTTGACCAGATGGGCCAAGGCATAGCTCGTGAAGGATTGTAGCATGTGCACTACTATGAAGTTTATATTCAAGTAAACTCTATCATGGTTTAGAGTCCCGAAGATCATGATGAGTGACCGAGGTTCACACTTCTTGAATGAAACGATTAAGGTGTTAACCAAAGAGTTCTAGATGCACCATCAAAATGGTATGTCGTATCATCCCTAGGCGAATGGCACTGTTGAATATTTTAATAAAATACTAGAGAATTCCTTAATGAAGATCTACAATGTTAATAGGAACAACTGAGATGTGTGCATACTAGCAGTTCTATAGGCATACAAGATGACCTGTAAGAAATTAACTGGGCAAACACCATTTATACTAGTGCATGGACAAGAAGTAGTGATGCCAATGGAGTATATAGTGCCCAGTTTAAGGATCACAAAATTCACTGAGATGGACAATTGCAGCTGCATGGAGGAATGGTTAGTGTGGTTGCTTATGCTAGAGGAGGATCACTTTTTGGTTGGTTTTCATCAGCAGGTGCAAAAAGATAGGGAAAAGGCGTAGTGTGATCACCACATTAAGAAACAGACTTTTAAGAATGGATATTTAGTCCTGATGTATGATAGTAAGTTCACATAGTTTCCAAGGAAGTTTTTAAATGCATTGGATGGGACCCTATGTAATCAAGGATATTTCGGAGGATGATGCAGTTTAGCTCGCGAAGATGAATGGGGAGTTGTTTCCTAAAAGGATTAATGGAATTATATTGAAGGTATATAGGGAGGATCCCATTCCCACAAGGCTACGATGACTATATGGTAGTAGGAAAGTCTTAGTGCTTCAGGTTGCTAAAAGAAATTGCATGACTATAAACTACTCTACTGAGCAATGGTTTCATTGGAGAAGGAGGGTTACATGATTAGGGAGATGGCATAATTGGATAAAGTTTCGACAATGTAACTACACCATAAGGGAGAATCCCACACAGTCTGCCCATAATATGACTGTTGGAGAAGCTACAATTGATTTGACAACGACTTGGCCATTAAAGGAAGTGGGGGAAGTGCATTTATGGAGCATATCTATGGAAATCTACTGCCAAATTCACATTGATGAGGAAGATCTCGAGGCGCTCCCAGCATTCAAATTTTAAATTGCCTATAAATATGACCTCCCTCTCTACATTCAAACACTTTTATTATTGAAGAATTTTTCTAAGCTTTTGCAACTAAGTTTACGCTGAGAGTGGTGTTTCATGTCTGGTGAGGATTGGTAGGACATCTATTCGATATTTCTGGCACAAGGATTAATAGGCATCATGATTGGTACTCCTCCTACACGCACCACACCCAGATTACCGAGGTCGAAGCCCACAACTACAGGAGTGTCAACAACAATGGTAGAACAAGCAGAAGAAAAGCAATGAAGAAGTAGAAGAAACCACATAATCCACCCATGAGACAGTCGCCTAGGAAAATAACTACATGCAATAAGTAGAAGCCTGACAAGAATTCCACCATTAATTCGATCATCCTCACTAAGGCTGATATTGATGATATTGTGGACACTATGCGCTCAATCACCAAGGAAATGTGGGGACACTTCAAGGATCGATTCAAGTTAGTACAATCGTAGGTCCAATAGGGCCTCAAAGAGGTAAAAGTGCAAGTGAGCATGATTCAAGTGAGTGTGGTTCAGGAAACCAAGAATCAAATGAGTGTGGAACCAACCAGTGTAACACGAACATTACCTTCAACATTAGTGGTGACCATAGATATCTGTACAGTGCCTATTCTAGGAGGGTCACTGCACTTTACTGCCATGCCGGATCAGGGAGTGGTACCCTATGGAAGGAACTTAGGGATGAACTTAGAAATGCTGCCCATTCAAGCATTACATGAACTCCACCAAGGAGTATTTGCTGAATTGAAAATCTGTGAATATCAGGCGCTCTTCATGATTAAGGAAATCAAGAGCCATAACGAGCAGTTAGATGAGGAAGTTTCCAGAGTGATGCATGATAGAGATGTAGCTACTGTGTGCACGCAAGATAGGAGTACGCCATCGCTCAAACTTGCATTGAGCTGCTAGAGCTCCTCATATAGATTGAAGCAAATTTAGAAGAGAACCTACAAAAATTGGCAATCGGGGTGAAGGAGTCCAAACCAGAGGTTTAATGAGTCAAATTTGAAATGAAAATGCAGGTCGTAGATCTGCAGATGAAGATGCAACCCACCACCCCTCAAGAAGTTCCAAAGCAGTGTGAGGTTGCTATTAAGGTAGATATGGAAGTCCTAGAATATGCAATTAAGGACTATAGCAAGATCTTTGAAAGCACCATGGAGATGTGGGTCACACTGTAGGATGACCGACATGTACAAAATATTGAAGAAGACATTAGGAACAAGAAGCTGCAATCTCATGAAATCAGAGCAACAACGCAGACCTTAGCACCTATACCACAGTTTTCCAAACTCTATGAAGGGAAGGCCCATCAGGTTCAGATAGATGAGCTGCGATGAAGAGCCTCAATTATATAAAAAAGAATGGGCCAACGAAGCTAGTGAACTCTCTGAGTTTGTTGAGAGTGTTAACACTCCAAAATTTCCTTTGAAAAATTAGCAAAAGAACGAAATAATAGAGGTAACCACAAACCACTTTTGGAGATCAGGACCTAGCCTTCCTAATGCTCAGATAGGGCTCTCTCTTTAAAATTTAACTTTGATTTATTTAAGATGGTTTTAGGTTAGTTATGATTGTTCAAGGGGTTTTTAATTTGTATTTGAGATTGGGTGGTGGGATCACTTAGACAGATGGATAAATTGACGTCCCTTGGAACATTGGGCTATGGAGTCAACTAATAAGGAAGAAATGCTGGATAAACTCACTAAAGGAGATGTTCAAAGGGTAAGATAACAGAGTGTATTTCAGAATGTTTGAGACAGAGGGGTGAAAGTGTTTCACTTGGGGTGAGATATCAGTTAAGGATTCTCAGACCGGAATAATGAATGAGGAAGGAAAGGGGTAATCGAAATCAAAGGGCAATTAAGAATCCTTTGTTGGGCATGGAATCCCCATGAGGCATGTTTTGGGGCTTAAAGCCCATGTTTTGACCGAATAATGTTGTAAAGGCCCAGGAATTGTAGGCGTGGATGTATGATAGAGTCATAGGGTTATCTACCCTAGTTTGTAATGTAATGTCGGCCTACCCATGGTCCGCAGACCATGGGATTGTATGAATAGAGCAAGGCTCTAAGTGTAAAAGATAGTTAGTTAGAGCAAATTATGAGATAGAGAAGTAGAAGCACAGAGCAAGTGTCTAAGTGTTTCTTGGGTTGTATAGTACGAAAACACTATGCAACTAAGTGCGCAGAGGCCTAGTTGTCCATAGCTGAGTGCACAGGGCGAAGTCAAGTTTGTAACTGAAGAAGAGAATAATAAAATAAGTTTTATCTAAATTTTGTGTATCTTTTCTTGAGTTATTACGTGTGTGATATCAATTGAAAATATACTATTTATTTACTACGCACACTTGTATGAATGATTTATATTGCTAAGTATAATTTACACATGCATGTAAGCTAAATTAATCAGCTAATGGTGAAATACTAGTAAGGACTTGGGTAATAACAACGTTCAGCTCCCAAGTAGGGTTACGCAAAGGCAACATCGCAGGCTACGAGGTACAGGTAAGTGTGCATAGCGACATGCATGCAGGGTCAAACTGCGAACCACTTGAACTCATCAAACATCTCCAGGGTGCAGAAACCTAGTTCTAGCACCCTCCCATACTACTTCGGGTGAGGCCTCAATCCACGCTCCACAGACTATTACCGAAAGCGCTAGTAGTACCAGGATTTGTTTTGCTAAATCATCTCTGAACATGGGTCAGGCCCCAACAAGCCAACAAATGGTTTCGTTTTCAGGACCGAGATCTGCATAAGGGATGCCTGATGTCATGTCACTGGAATCTGACAAAGAAAGAAATTGAAGGGCAGTTGGACAAAAAGATTCACAATTTCGCAACGTGGGAAAACATGAATCCATGAGTATCGAAGGAATAGTGGTTAGAGCACTACTTATATATGGAAATCCACGAGATTTTCTTTGCATCCTTCCCCTTTGAGTTGTATGAGTGGATTGCAAAGCTAGCAGACAGTCAGGGAAGGTTGATCTAGGTGTCTCTAGAGAGACAAAGAGGACAAATAGGACTCAAAAATTAGAGTGCTCAGAATGACTTTGAACTAGGAGCAGAGCATATATCTAGTCGTCCTGATTCTGGAGGTGGGAATGGTTCATCAAACCAAGCTCGTATGAGGGAGAACAGGCTAGTTAAAGTTTTTTTTTTATCAACCCCAAGGCATAAACTTAGCTCCCGAAAGCGGTCGAAATTGTTGCCTCGTTAATTTTCCCAATGACCCTTATTTTCTAAAAGTTTCAACACAACCCTCTTCTCTATAAAATCAAAATTATAATTTGTTATGAGGTGGCAGGCCACCACCCTAGCCACCCTAAACCTTCATAACCAAAGTTATTATTAGGCCGATGGGCCATAACTCCCCTCTAGCCTAATTTCCCCTTTAAACATATCGCATATATATGTTAAGTCCGATGACCATAACCCTCGCCAGCCTAATAGCAATAACAACAAATATCAATATATATTTGTTTAGGGATCAGTAGCCATAACCCCCACCGAACCCTTTTAAATAACCATCGCATCAAAACATATATTGTTAAGGGACCCTCGTTTAGGAATCAACAACCATCACCCCCGTCGAACCCTTTTAAATAACCATCACATTAAAACATATATTGTTAAGGGACCCTCCAAACCATATAATGAAACATTGTATTATTCGGGATGGGCACGGGCCACGGCAATGGACCCAGCCCACACCCTATCACCCCGACCCTTATATATATATATATATATATATATATATATATATATATATAGATAGATATATATATATATATATATATATATATATATATATATATATATATATATATATATATAGATATATATATATATATGCAGATATTGAAATACGCCAATATATGTGCTGATCGCTGATATATATATCGGTGAAATCCCATAAATCGTGCCGATACATAATCGCAGCACAATATTAAAAGTGTCAAACACAGATTTTAAAGGCACTGACCACGTCGATCGCTGATCGCCGATTTTGGAAAGCGTTGATTTCATATACAGTTGTGTCAGTGCAGGGTTTAAGGGAAGGGCCACCCAATGTGGACCCAACCCCCCAATAATACATCATTTTGGTTTTTATAAAACATATATATGGAGGGGCAGGATTTGATCCCCCGACCCCTACTTAACCAACCTATATTATTACCATTGAACCATAACAGTTCCCTTGATAAATCCGCGAAAGGTATTTTGTTTAAACTCAGAGTTTTACCTCCGCACATAGTTCGAGGAGGCAGAAGGTGGGTGTTACACAGTAATTTGTCACCATTTGTCACCGTCCCTGTTACCCCTTTCTTGCACTTTGGAGGACTCATTCCGGGACCTGTGAGAAGTGACATAACTTGAAAACACTTGCATTATGTTCCTCTAAGTATGGACTTCATATGCCTTGAAGACATCTCCTGCAGAATATCCTTAAAATGTCCCCTTTTTCCATTAGCGCAGGTCCACAGTGTATCACCCGCGCCAATGGGGGAAATTCTCCAAAGAGGGCGCACCTGTTAGCGCTCTGTCTCAGAGTCTTACCCGTGCCAACCAAGTTTGGGAAAGCTTTTTAACAAACGCACGCCCGAAAGTTTTTTCCTTTCGACTCATGAGGCTTTTCAAGGATAATGCCAATCTCATGGATGTCGAGATTCATCATATCTCTATCCATAATAGCTTTTCGAGGATAACGCTTATCCCATGGATGTCTAGATTCATTGAATCTCTTCCTCCTCCTCCATCTATAAAAGCTTGTTCTAGTGCATTTGACAAGCTAGTTTTTGAGCATAGGGAGAATGATACTGTCAGAAGTCTGAGAGATTGCTGTAAGAGTCTTCTTTGCATTCATAATCAAAGAGAAAGAGAGGCTTTTTCCCGATCCTGACAAGCTTTGCAAGACATATGTAGCTGATCACTTAGCCAAAGGAGGATTTGATGTCAGAACTATGGTTGTATACAGCTTTGTTGATTATCAATAATAGATGACTATCATTATGGTTCCATTCTTGTTGTTCATTGTGATGATGTTTGAATTATATCTTTTCTGACCGATATATAATTGCATCTATTGGATTTTATGCTTGTATTCATGTCATTCTTTGCATGTGCAGGTGTCCATTCACGAAGATCGTGAGGATCGTGACCAGCCGGAGCAAAGGAACGGGAGTGTCAACTCTTCTACAACACTAGCGTTGGAATCCAAGTAGGTTCTCATAATCCAACTTTAATTTTCAATTAGGAACTTGCGTGATAGCATTTTTTGATTGTTTCTAGACCCATTTTGGGCTAGTGGGATCGCCTCTGTCCGCAGAGGGGATTTACCTCTCCAACAATTTGGCGACTCCGCTAGGGATCCCTATTTGTTGTTTGATTCGTAAACTTTGGACAGAGCCTGAAGTACGGCCAGGTAGCCTTCGAAATGCTATTGCTCTGCATTAGCGAAGCAGATCAATGCCACTTCAATCAATCTCTGGTTTGGTTTACGAACCGAACGACTTGGAGTTTGTCTTGCACTTTGGTTTTCTCTTGTTTTGCTTGCTTAGATAATCTTTTTGGGTTGAATTTTTAAGTTGTTTCTTGCTGCCTGGTCTGTCTGGATACTGTTGATCAAGCCGTGGACTACTTGCTTTTATTTTTAAGTTAGCAAACTTGATTAGCGCGATCTTTTCCCTGACAGTCGCGCCAGTGGCAACTCGCGCTAATCCCTTAAAAGCATGAGTTACAGCCTGACAGTCGCGCCATGCCTGTGAACTATTCCAGTTTGCTTGTTTGGAAGCCTTCTGAGCTTGGATTTCTATCTTGTCACATCTTTTTCAACTACTGGAGTGTGTCAGAGCTTTGTTTGACTGGTTTTTGACCTTCATCCTTCGGGTGTTTGCCTCTTTCCATCGATTTCATATTCCAGCCCTAGAGCATCTAGTGGCTTTGTACATCGAGCCTTCCATGGGAGTTTTTGGTTCTTTAATTGTCCAGTCGACTTCTTGGCTACTTTTTGCACTTATCTAGTGGTTGTCAAAACTTTTTATTGTGTTCTTCGAGCAATCTACCTCTTAGATCACATAGCTCATTGAAGTTTTTGTGATTTTTCTTGGTTTGAAAGATTGTCTTTATGTTTCAGACTTGATTCTATTTTCATTGAGTGAAATTTTCTTTTTAATCTTTGTTATTATCTCTCAAAATTTGTTTAAGTGCATTTTGTCATCGAAAAGAAAACAAACAATCTCTTTTGCATTGCATTAGTTAATGGAAAATAGAGTTCTTTATATGTTATTAGCAATTAGTCACTTTAAAAAAAAGAAAAAGAAAAAAAAGTTTCGTTTATTGCCATTAGCTACATTAGAGTCATTGTTGATTGTTTGATGATCATTTTGTTTGGTTGAAAGATCTCAACTCTTCCGTAGTTAGCATTCATCGAATGGAATGATATATTTTGGCATATAGCTCACATTTAGGAAATTGTGAGAGATTACATACGATAGGACCTGGAAACTGAAACATAATCAAAGATCAACTGTAAAATGAACTGAATGAATCTAAAAACGCATTGGAACTTAACGCATACATCTAGAGGTCTAGACTAGAGACGTGTTCCGGCGTCGTTAAACCTAGTCACTATTGTTTCACATTATGGTTGGGTGATTCCTCCTTTTGTGACTCGATAGTGCTCTAGAACGGATTTGTGCCCCCATGTACCGTCGAGTATATGTGGAGACCCCACTAGGTGTTATAGACATTTTTGTGCCTTGCATCACTGAGCATGAAATGTCAATAATTAAGGGATCCAAAGTCCCTAAAAATGTTGTTCCTACCCCTAGAGGAACAAGGCCAGCAAACCACAGCAGTTCACAGAAGTTCTCCACCTGAAAACACTCAAAAACAGGCCATTTCTGGATCATGTCAACTGCTCCACTGAGCATCTGCGCTGAATGTCAACTGCTCCACTGTCTACCTGCGTTGAATGTCAACTGCAAAGAAGGCTACCTGCACTGAGCGTAACTGGACAAGTGGCAGACTCATTTCTCAAGGTGTCAATTCCAAAATGACACTTGGGTCAGGGAATTCGACTGGTGATGAGTAAGAGGTTCCAAATCTCCAAGTGGAAGCAAGAACCTCCAAGTGGACTCAAGAACTGAAGTGGGAGAGGACACTAGTCAGTTTCATACCAGCCTCAAGCTGACTCATCCTCTCTCCAAAACTCCTTTATATAGATCTCTCTCCATGAGGTCAAGGGAGGTTGGAATTTTGTGATTGCAAAGAATTGCTGTTGGTTTGAGGTTGGATCATTGGGTGCTTAATGCTTTGAAAGGGGCTGAAGAAGGAATTCCATTTTGCTGGGAAGGAGATGCTGGGTTGGAACCCTATGGGTTGTATCTCTTCCTGAACCTTGTTTATCAATCAATAAAGCTTCTTGGTTCTTTCCTATATGCTGGTGTTTATTGTATGATTTGCATTAGTGTATTTGATTTACTTCTAATCCTGAATCATTTATGAATATGTATATTTGCCTTTGTGTTGTGTCCTTCTCTCGTTGCAAGTAGCTGTTCTCTTGTCACAGGTAGTTGTTCTCTTGTGATCTCGTGAGGAGGCGAGTAGCTGTGGACACCCAAAGAGGAGAGGATCTAGATCGAGGGACAACCGGAAGATAACGGTAAGTCTACCAATCTCCTCTCTTTCATATTTCATAAAGGAAGAAATCAAAGTAGCTGTATTCGTTTGTTGCTAAGGTACTGTCACACCTTAGGTGGATAGGATCGTCCTGCATAGGCATTTTTCCCCACAAAAAATTGGCGACTCCGATGGGGAAGAACTTTGTTTTAGTCATTTTGTTTGTGTTTACATCATTGTTTACTTCATAGACTCAACAGCAACAATCGAACTGCTTTGCAAAGTAGAATGTTGCTGCTTTGATCCTTCACTGGGTTTTTGTCTATGATCTCAACAATGGACTCACAAATGACTTGATGATCCTTTTTGATAGTCTTTAGTACCCTCTCAAAGCATCCCTCTATTTATACCTTGCTTGTGTTTCTGATTTGGCCTGAAACAGTTGATTTTTGAGCATTTTATGACCCGGAAACCAAGAGAAACGAGAGTTTCTCCTTTCAGCGCAGACACTGTGAAGGCAATCTGCATTTCAACGCAGGTCCCATGAAGGCTACCTGCGCTGAATGTCAAACTGACAGTGTTACACTTGCGCTGAACCAGTGTGGCCTTGTGCAGCTGGGGTTCCTTGCTGTCTTTTGCCCTGTTTGATCTCTGTTTTTGCAGCCTTTAACCAACATAGGTACCACCTCTGATACCCCTTTTCTTTGCTTGAATTCCGCCTCATTTTTGTACAAAAAGACTGTAAGTGTTTTTATGTGTTTGTGGCGTCATTTACAGTTTTCCTTTGCATGAGCGAAATAGTCATCCTGTAGCCTTGATTCAGATCTGATTGATTGATTGATTGTGATCTTAGGAGAGAGTTCATTGGCTGTTTGCAATTTGATTATCATTTGCTTTTGCTTATTGGTTTGAATTTGTCACTTTTAAGTGTCGAAACAAGTATTTCTTTCGAAAAATCGCAAAGTGATTGTAATCTCTTCTACCCTTGCTGATTTTGGAAAAAGTAAACTTGTTTATTTTCAGTCATTTAAAAGCAAACACAAAGTTGTACAAAAAGCTTTCTTTGTAGGCATTTATACTAAGAAAGTGAAAACAAACACCTGCATTATGCATTTGCATTTTGATAAGATTGCATGTTGGATTTAGGAAGAGTGCATTAAGTGTGTTGATTGCTCTTTGAGAAAATATAGTCGCTCTCTTTTCCCTTAGTAGCTAGGATTTTCAAAGTTGAAAGATTATAAAGCTTGCTTATCATCTTAGACTGCATTTAGGAATTTGTACCAATACATCTCGTGGTGATCCTGAAAGACAAACTTTAAAAAGATCAACTTAAAATATATTGAATGAACCTAACAACGCTTTGCAACATAACACACAACATAGAGGTCTAGGTAGAGACGTGTTCCGGCGTCGTTAAACGTAGTGACTGTCGATCTCTAAGAAGGTGGGTGATTCCTCCTGAGGGACGATAGCACTAATACGGACTTGTGCTCCCACGTACCGTCGCGTATATATTGGGAGACCCCTATAGGCATATATCCTTTATCCTTAGGAAGCCGTGTCGGCCGCCCTACTGATCGCAATGCAGTGAACACAACATTCACGAAGATCGACCACCCGTACCGTAAAAAGTATTCTGTGGTTTTGCGAAAAGTTTGGCACACCCTCTGCCTAGATCTCCAGAGAAGTTTCTTTTGGCCTTTTTCTGACTCTATAACAGAAAAAGTCCATCCGAGCATTTGTCACTTCGGGCTCGTTAAAACATCGAAGGAGACTAGAGTCATCTTTAGCTTTTTCTCGACTCTTTAAAAGTGAAAAAGCAAGTTGTGTCTAAAAGCGTCTAATAAAATTCATTCAATACGGAAACATAATTTCCCCTTTTTGTATCTTAGTTGATCGAGTAATCTGCAACCGTGGAAGAAAGTCAATTGAAACCCCGTCGTTCGTGGAGGCTTGCGAGTCAACCGTCTTTGTCTCTGGAATCGAAAGTAGTACGGACAAAGCGAACTCGCTTAACCGGTTCAAAATCTCCCATCAAAGTTAGAACAACTGTTCCGACAACATCTGAGATTCCGGTTACTCCAAACATTTCTGGAAACCCTGCCTCTATTGAAGAAGTTCAACAGCCACAGAGGGACAGTAACACTGATCCTAGTCTGAGAACAAGTACTTGCGTTACTGAACCACTTTCATCTGTAACCGGTCCAGAGAGTATTGTTCCTCAAACAACTGTCGCTGTTGAAACAACCCCTTCTTCGGCACCAGAAATCTTTTACGGACCTGACGGTCTTCCTCTTCCACCTGGTTTGATTGCGATAGAGGAAATTATAGAGGATCCGCAAGCAAGTACTCCAACTCATTTTGGAGTAGGGGTCACTCTCTTTCCTGCAACATCAGAAGTTTTTCCATCACGAGTGGAAGTTCCTGTAGAATCGCTAGGCAATTTATTGGATAGACTTAAAATGTCTGAGCAACCGTCGACATCTAGGACTGTGTCGAACGACACAGCGACAGCAGAGCTCCCTGCCGCCACTCTGACGATGTTTGCCGGTGTACCATCTGTCCCAACTAGCTCTCAACAGCTAGAAGGAGTCCACCCAGGGACTTTTTCGACAGTGTGGTCTGTCCCAGTTTGTTCCTCCGGAATAATATCCGGTAATTCTTATGTTGAAACTAGACAAATTGATCCCTATGGAGGTTAATTTGGGCCATCCAGTCCCCAAGGGCAAACCATACCCTTGAGCTCCGGATTGCTACCGTATGGGGGGCAGTATGCTCTTTCATTACCCCCTCCGGGAGGATACCCATACGACAGTTCTCAACCGTATTCAGGTTATACTGGAGTTACGACAAGTGGTTGGGTACCTATGTTACCCCAACAGCCAAGAGTTGTGTATTCTATGCAACAATGTGTACCTATGTCGAACATCCCGATGACGCCAGCTATTGTAACAGTGTCGCAAGTTCAAACGATGCCTGTTGTGTGTCAACCCCAGATCTCTCAGGTTGTAATGCAACAACCCCTTGACCCTGTGACACAACCAAAATCGCCAACTGCCGGGACGACACAGGTCCAAACGGGTACAATTACCCCACATCTTGGTCCGTCGGTTAGTATAGCCTAGCAAAGCATGGCTTCACAACCATGGCTAGTGCAATATCAACAACCACAATTCCAACAGGTGTACCAAGGATCTGAGCAGCAGATCTTTGCGAATAGTGGACAACCGTATATTCAAAACGGGTTAAACCAACCACTTTATAGGGGTCAAGTCCACCACCGTATCAGTCATACCAACATCAGCTACATTATGCTGGTATGCAGAGGCCTACTGCTCAGGCGATTCCATCGTATCCTGGGTACGCCTCGCCTAACCTGAATCAACAGTTACCATTCGTGGCAACTTTAGAATTACCAGATTTACACCGATTAACGAACGATCCAATTGCTTATGCCCATTGGTGGCCAGTGATTCTTCACAAGCTTCCATCGGACATTCCTAAATTCAATGGAAATCCTGGCGAAGACCCGTCGAATCATGTGATGACTTTTCATCTATGGTGTTCGTCGAACACCTTGAACGATGATTCGATAAGGCTTCGCCTTTTTCAGAGGACATTGACAGGTCCAACGGCTAAATGGTATATTGAATTACCTAGAGCCTCTTTCGACAATTTCAGTTCCCTAGCCACGACTTTCTTAACCCATTTTCAATTACCTATAAGGTATGAAACTGGGATAGAGATCTTAACCAATTTCAAGCAGACAACAGCCACACATATATCCGATCATATACATGAGTGGCGTCGTCGTCGCAGAATGGTGAAGACTTATGTCCCAGATCAGCTATTAGCTGAGTGGTTTATAAAGTCGCTACTTCCTGCTATAACAGAAGATGTGGCCAAGGGGGGAGTCGTAACAGAGGAGCAGGTTATTGCTCGTGCACAGTATCTAGACTTAGTATATACTCAGTCTGGCACGCTCTATGACAAGATATCTGACGCCCCCAGACCAGAATTTTCAATTCCTCCTCCTCCTGGATCAAATAGTGACTCTCATGCCGGCGACGGTGTGATTGGCACTGCAAACGCAAAATCGACAAGGGATTCGTCTAAGAAAGCCCGTAAGACTCCGAATCAAAATGCAAATCAAGAAATTCTTGCTTCGGAAATAAATGCCATATCAGCAGATAAAGGCAAAAATTCCAATCAACCAGGAAGCAAGAAGAAGCAAAACAAAGGGAAGAAGAAGAAACAGGGTGAGTCATCCCCTCAAAAAACTTCTTCAAACCCTCCTGGAAGAGGGAAACCGACCAGTCCATGCATGATATGTGACGATGATCATTGGACAAAGGATTGTCCATATAAAGTTGAACTCAAAAAGTTCTTCAAAAGTTCACATACCTCAGCTGTGTTGACTGATCCATTTCCTAATCCAGGTCAAAATATGGTTGATAGTGGAAATGCTTCCCCGTCGCAAGTGCTAATGTTATCGATCTCTAAGCAACAAAATGATGCTTTGATTTCGACAAGGAATAAAGATTACGGGAATCCCCCGGTGTCGAACGACAAAGGTAAAGATCAACCTAGTAGTTCGACAACAACTTTGGCAGAAGTTGTACCACCCATCATCCCTGAGTTAACAATAAAACAGCCAAAGGGAGTAGTACACAAGTCGACATTTAATCCTCGCGCCAGAGCGGCGCAGCATTATAACATAGTGGAAGATTTGGCCCAATCTCCATCCGCTATGTCGACTCTTGAGGTACTACAAAATTGCCCATCCCAAAGGCAGGCGTTGTTATCGGCTATTGGTGGAGTGGATCCTAAGGATTCCAATCTTGTATCCTTTGATCACAAAGGATATGATCCTCAGTTACCAGCTCAACTAGCTTTCCTTATCCAAGTGAAAGCCCTCAACAAAACTGTTCACAGAACAATTATTGATGAGGGGGCATTGACATGTATCATGTCAATGAGTTGCTGGAAAACTCTTGGGTCTCTAACCTTGTCGCGATCTTTGACGACACTAAAAGCATTCGACGGAAGGACGTACACCCCGTACGGCATCCTAAATAACTTGAAGATTGAACCAGGAGGAAAAACAGTGGAAATTGATGTTGAATTCATCAATGGCAATCTTGACTATAACATCCTACTGGGAAGACCATGGATATATGCCATGGCAGTTATAGTGTCAACTTATTTTAGGAAGATCGCATTCCCGTTTGAAGGAGGGATTACGGTCATCGACCAACAGAACTTCCTCCCTAATGGTTCACAAGTTACAGGAAGCATTCCCATGATCCATGGGAGCGACCATTCAATTCAAGATATCGGAGTAGGACTATTGAAAGACCCCACAATGATGGGAGCTTTCACGCTACCATCTCCTATCTATATAGGAAATATACCATTTGTAGCAACCTGCAACATGATATCTTCCACGAAGGTCGCAGAAGACAAAGTCGACATGGATCATTCAATGGTTTTGCCCCCAAGCCCCATAGAAATATTGTAGCAATCAATGTTTCGGGCATGGGAGGCAAACCCGAATCAACGCTCGTCAAGCGTTTGGGTAGATAGGTCTAGAGAATATGGTACCCCATTAGATCCTTGGTCAAAAGTACATGGGACTGACGAAGGAATCTTACAATCAATGTTGATTGAGGGGGCACCATGGAATGATCACCACCATCGTTCCCTTCTTCCAGAGTATGAAGAAGATACTAAACATGACCTATACCACCCTTCAGTCTTTGAATTCCTATCAAATACTGTAAATACGGTGGATTCCGAGCGAAACTTATCCAATATTGAAGAGACTATAGCCATAAATATCTCGACTAAACCCAATGTTGTAGAGAATATTTATGTTGGCAAAGGTTGTTCCCCTTCAGAACTGGAAATATATAACGCTCTTTTTCGCGAGTTCAGAGATGTCTTTGCTTGGTCATATGATGAAATGCCAGGCATTGACTCGAGTATTGTTGAACATGAAATTAAAATGTATCCTGATGTCAAACCGGTAAGACAACGGCTTCGGTAGGTCCATCCTAAGAAAGCCACTGCCATTAAGGCAGAAGTTGAGAAACTTCTCCATGCTGGTTTCATCTACCCGGTTCCTCTAACCGATTGGGTATCGAATATTGTCCCTGTTATGAAGAAACAAGGGACGATTAGAGTGTGTGTCGACTATAGGGATGTAAACCAAGCTTTTCCAAAGGACAACTACCCTACACCCTTCATCGACCAGATAATTGATGAATGCACCGGATGTGAAATCTTTTCATTTATGGATGGATTTTCGGGGTATAATCAAATAAATATCCGCCCACAGGACCAGTCAAAGACTGCATTTATTTGTCCGTGGGGCACATTCGCTTATCGAAAATTACCCTTTGGTTTAAAGAACGCAGGGGTGACGTTTCAAAGGGCGATGAATTATGCCTTCCATGACATCAAGAACATAATTCAACCATATCTCGACGACCCTCCGGCTCATTCCCGGAGCGGACTGATCATCCGCAACATTTAAGAGCGATATTTCTACGTTGCCGACACTACAAGATAAGACTCAATCCGCACAAGTGTGTGTTTTGCGTCGGTTCTGGTCGTTTACTCAGATTTGTAGTCTCTAAGGATGGGATTCGTCTCGACCCTTGCAAGGTTCAGGCAATCATTAATTTGCCTCCACCTTCAAATTTGCTTCAGATTCAGAAACTCCAAGGGAAAGCAAACTTTCTGAGGAGGTTCATTCCAAATTACGCAAAACTTGCTAAAGGTTACACTCGTCTTTTGAAAAAGGATGTATCTTTTGTCTGGGATCAGGTGGCGCAAGCTTCCTTTGACGCTCTGAAAGATTCTCTAGTAAGAGCATCATTAATGTATGCCCCAGACTATCAAAGAGATTTTAACCTGTATCTGGCTGCAACAGATACGACCATTGCGATGGTTTTAGTTCAAGAAGTCGATGGAATAGAACATCCTATATATTATTTAAGTAAAAACTTAAATGATACAGAGAGTAAATATTCTTATGTTGAAAAACTAGCGCTTGCAGCTGTTCAAGCGATTCAAAGGTTTTGACATTATGTCCTCTTTCGGAAAACTACCATTTTATCAGATTGCAACCCCATGACTTATATACTGTCGCGACAGTTGCTGGGGGGCAAATATTCAAAATGGATAGCAATCCTTCAAGAGTTTGATCTGGAATTTGTAAAATCCAAATCAAAGAAAGCTCTAGTTTTCGCGGAATTATTGTGCGATCTCCCATCGTCGTCCAACGATGAAACATCGAAAGAGTCAATCGTGGATGAAAATTTGTTTCTGATATGTACAAGCGATGAGTGGTATGGAGATATCATAGTTTATCTCCAAACCCAAAGGTTCAGGCCTAACACCTCTCACTCTGAACAGAAACGTATACGATACCAAGCTAAAGACTACATGATCGTCGGTGATACGCTTTACCGTCGTGGTATCGATACAGTTCTGAGAAGGTGCCTTACCCATGAGGAGGCCGAAAAAGCCCTCAATGAGTGTCATTCAGGCGCGTGCGGGGGTCATCAAACTGGATATGCAACAGCACAAAAAATATTATGAGCAGGATACTTCTGGCCAACCATGTTCAAAGATTGCATAATCGCAGTCAGAAGTTGCCATGCATGTCAGATTTTTGATAGCAAAACCAAAAGACCACCCGCACCTTTACAGCCAATAGTTGCTGTTGGGCCTTTCGCCAAATGGGGCATCGATTTCATGCAATGTAACCCCACCTTGACCGGGGGGCATAGGTATATTATAGTCGCCGTTGACTATTTTACCAAATGGGCCGAGGCGATGCCTACATTGGATAACACTGGTGAAACAGCTGCCCTTTTCTTTTTCAATCATGTAGTCGCAGGGTTCGGCGTACCGCAGGCTATAGTTACAGATCATGGATCGCATTTTCGCAATCACATGATGGTTGAATTAGCTGCCAAACTAGGGCTATCTCACGACAGCTCTACCCCGTATTATCTGCAAGCCAATGGACAAGTTGAAGCAATCAACAAGGTCCTGAAGCGTATGTTGCAAAGGATGATCGGGGTTCACAAAATAAGGTGGCACCTAATCCTGTACTCAGCCTTGTGGGCTTACCGAACATCGGTAAAGAATGCGACTGGGTTCACACCTTTCCAATTGGTGTATGGCCTGGAAGCAGTCTTACCAATCCAGTGTGAAATTTCGTCTCTTAAACTCACGATTGACCTCCTCCCCGGAACTTCAGAAGAAGAGGCCCGTTTCTTGGAATTAATCCAGTTGGATGAAACCCGTCGTGATGCCGCTCTGGCTAACGAAGCCCATAAGAAACGAGTCAAGGCACAATTTGACAAAAATGTCAAACCCCGTGTCTTCTCTGAAGGTGACTTGGTCTTGCTTTACGACCAAGAATCCGATAAATTGGGAGCAGGTAAATTTAATTCCTTATGGATGGGCCCCTATATTGTTAAACGAGTATTAGCGAAAGGAGCCTACGAGTTGATGGATTATGACGGAATCCCATTGACGCAACCCCGCAACAGGTTGTACCTCAAGCGTTACTATGCCTAAATAGTAACTTGAGTGCTTTTGTTGTATTTTGTTTTCGCTAAAGTGTTTGTTTCGGTCGAGTAATCCACCTTTTTCATTTGTTGCAGATGTCGAACTTTTCTGAGACATGTGTGGGATATGCTGATGGAGCGAGTCGTAGTTCGCGGAATCTATCCTCCGCAGCCTGGGCCATTTTTGATCCAAGCGGTGAGTTAGTGAGTTTCAGAGGTGTGTGTATTGGGCAATCAACGAATAACATCGCTGAGTATAGCGCGTTGATAGAACTCCTCTCTGATGCCATCGCCCATGGTATACGCCGACTAATCGTCAGGCTAGACTCACAACTCGTGATACTACAACTCAATGGTATATATTATGTCTGCAATCCAGCTATTTATCGTATGTTTCTAAGGGTTAAGATTTTGGAAAGACAGTTTGATTTACTTCAATACCAGCATATTTCCAGGAACTTAAACACATTAACCGATTCATTAGCAAACTATGTATTAGATAGACATTTGCGACATTTATAAAAAGAAATGCATCAATGTTATGCAAGTGGATCACGTAAATCAACCAGAATAAACCTCGAAAATCAAAATATATAAAAGTTGTTTATCATTTATACATAATGTTCTGCAACCAAGACAAAAATTGGTCGCATGACCCAAAAACTCAAAAGTGCTAGGGGGCACCCTAGCCTAGTGGTGCTCATGATAGCACGTCACGGCCTGTGCAATCATGCGCAAGAGACGAGTCCATCGTCTAGGCACACCAGTAGTATGCCGCTGCAACTGTAAAGGTAACTCATCGATCCGTACATCCGGAATACTGAGAGTAAGGCTCTCAACCTGCTCCTGCACAGCTGTAAGGGTCTCAGCGTCGTCAAGGTCGCGAAGAATAACTCTCCCAGCAGGCTCCACTGCCGGGGCAGCAACTGGCGGTCTCGGATGAACTGCTGGACGAACAGGACCAACATCTGCATGCACCCAAGAGTTTGATTAAAAGTCTTGACAGAATAAAGCACAGCAACATTATGAATAAAAAACAGTAGACAGTGATATGGTCAGAGATTTTACCAATAGCGCCCCACTGTTCGCCATCCGGTAACACCAAATCCGGATCACCTCGGAAATCCATACCCACATATGGATACTCGGAAAAGACCATCTCCTGGCGCTCGAACCACCTGAAGAAGGTATCAGTGAAAGTAATCTGAGGTTGACCAGCATGCCTAGACATGTGATCGACCCATCTCTGCATGCGTGGCTAGGTCGGAGAAGGCAAGTCGAGTGCAATATACTGAGGCTGCATCAGTGGGGTTTTCTCCAAGGCGAAGGCAGTCAGAATAGAATCAAATCCAAAGTTCTTCAGCTTCCCGTCCTTTACCTTGGTCAATTGAATTTTCATCTGAACAAGTACTGCATCACACCAGTTGAATACTTTCGGTTGGAGACACTCCAAGGCGTGCTGCACATAAGACCTGTTGGCAACATGAAGGGATGCACTACCGGCCATCCTACCAATAGTATACAGAATGGACCTGAGAGACCTATCAGTAATCTCACGGATAACAACCTTGCCGTCCCTGCTCGGCTGGGAACCTTCCCTGCAGTACTGGCGAACATAGTCTCTCACGGAGTCATTCCCCCGGGCCGAACCTGACAAAGAAATGGGGGCACCCCGCCTTGACAACCCAGTCAAGAAGTAAATGTCTACGATGGTCAAGGGGATGGATTTTCCCCTAATCTGGAATACTTGGTTGATGGGATCCCAAGCATCAAGCATATACTACAACAAAGAAATCTGTGCTCTCATGCTAGAGATACGAAAAAACTTCAGCAGGCCACAGTTCCGCAGCGCGTTCACCGTGACAGGGTCATGGAGAGCAATCATATCTTCTTCTTCATGTTCTCGTTCTCACCATGTAAGGGACATTTTGCTCAAAGGTTCCTGCAAAACAAACAAGAGAATGAGTAAGATCCTGGATTTGATGAGAAACTGGCGAAATTTCATCAAAAACTGTGCTAAAAACTCAGTTTTCTGAGCCCAACGCAGGCAGACAGTGTCCTACCTGCGTTGAAGGTCAGGCTGCCTTAAGGCAGCTTGACATTCAACGCAGGTTTCGAATGGGCAACCTGCGCTGATGGTAGGGCGCCCTGGCAAAACCCCTGAGGCTCAGAAAGGCTGGAAAATAGGCACAGAATGGAAAAAGGAAACCATGAAAAGAAAGAGCTAGGGTTTAGCTCCTACCTGGTCCAGACGGCGTCGAGAGTCATCCACAGAATCTCCCGAAATCAGCTGGTGAAAATCAAGGGGGAAGAGGCACCTCCAAAGCTCCAACAAACCAAGTGCAAATGAAATGGTAAAATGAGAGGTAAAAACACTTTTTAAATGGATTTTTACGTAGTTCAAAGCAAAATATTAGGGTTTTCATCTCATGATTATGTATTTCTAACTAAGTTTGATGCAGCAATTGAAAATGCAGTGCTATCCTTGAAAAGAGAAAAGCTAGTAATGGTAGAAAATCCAAATTTGACCATATAATCGAGCAGTTTTACCGCGGAATTTATGCTCGTTAAAAAATAGAAAAGCGAGATCCGAGCAGTTTTAGCACATAGTTCATGCTCGTTAAAAAATAAACATAAGATTGAGCAGTTTTAGCAGCGCATTCAAGCTCATTAAAAAATAAACCCATCCTGGTAAATAACCATTGAAGTATGTAACCTGATCAACCATAAAAGCCTTGGTCGTGTTAGTGCACCGTCACCTCCACCATTCATTTGGCCGATCGTTTACCTCCATATGATTGTTTACCCATTTTGAGGAACAGCTGCGAAGAGTGATTTCACCTAGCCATCCTTGTGACACTGCCGTGATTGGAAAATTCCAACCTGTACCTGGAATCAGCTGCTAACCCTGTTCATCACTCGTTCCTCGAAAGACGAGTCTTCTTTAAGCTCTTTTCAACTGACTCATAAAATATGAAAAGATTGCCGAGTTTTGGCCTTCCAGCTCGTTAAACGACCGGAAGAGCTATCCCTCCTCTAGATTTTAATCTTTTTGGACCTGAGGGATTATTGCACAAAAAGATCGAGCGCTTGTTTTGTTCGGCTCGTTAAAAATACCGAAAACTCATCCCTTCTGTATTGTTTTATACTTTTTCGGACTTAAGGGATTAGATGACGAAAAAGGAATTTTGGAGTTAACTTTATGTACCTTTTCAGACTCTCTAAAAATGAAAAGGGCCAAGTTTTCCTTGTCGTTAGACTCGTTAAAATCACTAAATAGCGACAAACTTGTCTTTAGACGAGAACGAGTTTCACTATCGCTAGGCTCGTTAAAACATAGCGATGGGCTTGCCCGAAGGGAAAGTTATAGAACAAGCATATGTTATCCTCCTCAAGCTTGACAAAAATAAAGAGGTACTGGTCAGCAATGACTGGGGAAAAATTGGGAAAAATCAAGAAGTCTTTGATGGTAGCAGGTCGCTCTTGAACATGACACTTTTCCTCCGTACCACGTCGGGTTGGGTTGTTTCATTCACCGGTCACATCACCATGGTCTTTGCCACACCATCCATACTTGGGGTAATGCTACCAATCCATCGCATCAGTGTCGCCATATGTTCAAGAGAAGTCGTTCAGAAAGAGTCAATCGGGTCCCACCCACTGCCATACATTATCCTTCATCCATTCATGACCGCCACCCTGAATCATATGTCACAGATCGTTTTCACCTCCATTAAAATCATTAGCTCCATTCCATGTCACTGATGTGGGATTCATTAAGGCCCTCCTTTGACGGATCGCTTCTTGTCGACATCAGCTCATTATCCAAGAAGTTGATCTAGGAACAACCCCTTCAGTACTTTGAAGCTTGCATGCCTCAATGGCAAGTTTCTCACTTCCGGCGACAAGTATACCTCAATGACCTTCGACCAGAAGATTTTGCGTGGTGTTCGACGCCAAGTCCCTTACTCACACCACGTGAATTGTACTGCAGTACCTTGAGGGTCATTATCATTATTGGTGATTCCTCTCGCGCTTGTTAACGGTTTACATCATTGACCGGTAATCAAGCGATGTCTTTCCATGTTCGACTTCAGCGCAATTCTCACATGGATCGACTTGTACTTAGAGTGAAGATCGAACGAGTTTGAAGACCCCGGATCTAGTTTCATCCATCCGGGCTGCAATATACATTCAGGAAAATAAAGACATTTGACGTGTACATCATTGCAGCAGATGATCATCCTACTCAAAGGATGATAGTTTCGCCAGAATTATCAGTCTACCATCAGACGATCGTCTGTTCTATGTACCAAAATGTATTTATAAAGCTGAGCATGGGAATGCCCGCCTCAGCTAGATCATGAAAGCAGTATGAATCATAATGTATTGTATTGTATCTTATTACAGGTCTCCTCCCAGCAAATGGATGAACTTCGGACTCCCCTGGATAAAGCATTTCACCCGATAAACGGCCTCATACTTTAGGGGGCAACTGTTATAGACATTTTTGTGCCTTGCATCACTGAGCATGAAATTTCAATAATTAAGGGATCCAAAGTCCCTAAACATGTTGTTCCTACCCCTAGAGGAACAAGGCCAGCAAACCACAGCAGTTCACAGAAGTTCTCCACCTGAAAACACTCAAAAACAGGCCATTTCTGGATCATGTCAACTGCTCCACTGAGCATCTGCGCTGAATGTCAACTGCTCCACTGTCTACCTGCATTGAATGTCAACTGCAAAGAAGGCTACCTGCGCTGAGCGTAACTGGACAAGTGGCAGACTCATTTCTCAAGGTGTCAATTCCAAAATGACACTTGAGTCAGGGAATTTGACTGGTGATGAGTAAGAGGTTCCAAATCTCCAAGTGGACTCAAGAACTGAAGTGGGAGAGGACACTAGTTAGTTTCATACTAGCCTCAAGCTGACTCATCCTCTCTCCAAAACTCCTTTATATAGATCTCTCTCCATGAGGTCAAGGGAGGTTGGAATTTTGTGATTGCAAAGAATTGCTGTTGGTTTGAGGTTGGATCATTGGGTGCTTAATGCTTTGAAAGGGGTTGAAGAAGGAATTCCATTTTGCTGGGAAGGAGATGCTGGGTTGGAACCCTATGGGTTGTATCTCTTCCTGAACCTTGTTTATCAATCAATAAAGCTTCTTGGTTCTTTCCTATATGCTGGTGTTTATTGTATGATTTGCATTAGTGTATTTGATTTACTTCTAATCCTGAATCATTTATGAATATGTATATTTGCCTTTGTGTTGTGTCCTTCTCTCGTTGCAAGTAGCTGTTCTCTTGTCACAGGTAGCTATTCTCTTGTGATCTCGTGAGGAGGCGAGTAGCTGTGGACACCCAAAGAGGAGAGGATCTAGATCGAGGGACAACCGGAAGATAACGGTAAGTCTACCAATCTCCTCTCTTTCATATTTCATAAAGGAAGAAATTGAAGTAGCTGTATTCGTTTGTTGCTAAGGTACTGTCACACCTTAGGTGGATAGGATCGTCCTGCATAGGCATTTTTCCCCACAACACTAGGTTATCATCCTTTATCCACAGGAAGCCGTGTCTGCTGCCTTACAAGCCGTAATGCACTGAACACAGCATTCGAGAAGATTGACTGCCGTACGGGAAGTCCTTGGTTTTCATATGATTGCCAAGGTGTATATGCAGTTTTATGGATTGTTTGGTAAACCTTTTGCCTAGTTCTCCAGAGTAGTCACTTTTGATCCTTTTCGGACTCCCTAAAAGAAAAGGTTCACCTGAGCATTTGTCACTTCAGGCTCACTAAACATTCGAAGGAGACTAGAGTCATCTTTTTGTCCTTTTCTCGACTCTTAAAACATGAAAAGGTCAAGTTCAGTTCCTTTGTCTTAAAATTTATTCGGCCGCGATTCACATTTACCCGGTTAGATCTTGTTTGCGTTAGTTTGAGTAGGGTCCTTTCTCGTTAGCTTCCCTAGGATTTTGTGAAGTTTTCATCCTGGTGGAATTACCAATTTCGTCTTCATCCTTTGCTGAGATACCGGTTGTGAGTGATACTCTTCCTGTTATTCCGAGTATACAACTGCTTAATTCTCATGCTCCAAGCGACGAGACTTACGAATTTCATTGGAACCCCGTTTGGGAACCTTCTAAGGATGGTATCCCTTTTTGGGAATACACTTCCCCTCGTGTTTCGGCCCCACTATTTTCTTCCGATATGGAGGAATTATCCCCTGAAGAATCTGTTGCGATGAGCGGTGAAATTCCCACCGCAACGGAACTTATACTTGTTAGTAGCACCCCTACTACTAGGAGACTACCTCCAGGCTATAAAGAATTAAAGGACGTTATGTCTTCTAGGACTCCCTCCACGAGTTCTATTTTGTCACAACTCGCTTTTCCCACCATGGAGCCTTTTACTCCACAAAGTCGCAGTACGTCCGTTACCTCAATCCCAACCATTCCAACGGTATGTGTAGCTTCTTCGACTCCCGTTTTCAGTCGTCCTTCGGCCTCTATATTCGGAGTCTTTGATCCTACGTCAAACGTCCCAGCAGAGGGGCCATACGACCAGTATTTACCACATCTTGGTAGGCCTTTGTCATCTCAACCGACTGTTGAGATTTCAGTCCCGTTGTCAATTGATTGGGGCCCCACCTATTATCATGGTGGCCAAGTATCATCTGCGCAATCTCAAGGACCGCCTAATCAAGACCAACAGTCTCACACAGGGCAACCTGGGAGCCAACAAGGACAACCCTTCCAGGGACAACCTTTGGCCTCTGGTGGTCCATCTTTCACCTCTTATGCTCAACCTTCTGGTAACTCAGGTCAATCTTCTGTTCAACAAGGCCAACCTGGTATCCAGCAAGGTTATCCTACTGGACAAATTGGTCAATCGTATGTTCACCCAAACCAACCTAATGTCCAGTATGGTCCAACATCTGGACAAGCTGGTCAACCGTATGGTCAACCCACCGTCCAGTATAGCCAAGCACCTGGGCAAGTCGGCCAGCCTCAAATCCAATCAGGCCAACCAACTGCCCAGCCCACTCGGCCATCTGGTCCATCAGGACAACCCTCAGTTGTGCAACAACACCTCCACCCCCAGCAAATGCAACCTTCTGGGCAGGTGGGCCAACCTCAATATCAACTAGGTCATCCTTCCAACCAGATAGCCCAACCTACAGGACATCCTTCTAGTGCTGCTCAACCTGGTTTTTTGCCCCAGGCTGGACCCCAGGCCTCATCCGGTCTTCAAATGCAAGTTGGAATTCAATCCCAACCAGTCTATCAAACTCAGCCTGTTTCTCAAACTCAGTTTGGAGTCCAACCACCTTATGGTTACCAGCAACCCCAAGGGCAACCTTCGTTTGCCCCATATCAAAATTATCAACAACTGCAGGCAAATCCTTATCAGAATTATCCGCAACCGTATGGTGCTCCTGCAAGACAGTTTGGTAATCCATGGAATGCTGGGGGGCAGAACCAAAATCCCTACGGACAAAACCCTATGGGGCCAAATCCGTCTGGACAAAGCCCATGGGGGCAACCGCCAGCTGGTTGGAACCCTGGTGCTCCATCCTACCCACAGCCCCAGATGTCCTTCAATCCTCAGTTACCTTTCTTAGCAACCTTAGAATTACCGGATGTGTCCAAACTGACCAATGATCCCATTCTCCATAATCCGTATTGGCCTCTGGTTCCGACGAAAATTCCCGGTGATTGTCCCAAATTTGATGGTAAAGCTAATGAAGATTCTCAAGCTCACGTCATGACCTATCACTTGTGGTGTTCATCCAATTCGTGGCTTGATGATTCAATTCGGCTTCACCTTTTTCAAAGGGCTCTCACTGACTCTGCAGCTAAGTGGTATATTGAGCTCACTCACGGATCCTTTCAGGATTTTAACTCGTTGGCTATGGCATTTCTCACTCATTTTCAGTTGCCCATTCGATATGAAACGGGTACACACCTCCTAACATCCTTAAGACAGACAACGGCTATGCATATCTCTGATCATATCCATGAATGGAGATGGTGTCGACGTATGATCAAGTTTTGGATTCCTGACCAACTTCTTACCGACTGGTTTACGACTTCGTTCATTCCTCCAATAGCACGGGACATTTCCATGGGGGCATGTGTCACTGAAGAGCAAGCTATCACGCGCGCTCAGTACCTTGACTTGGTTTATTCCTAATCTGGTACATTGTATAATTATTTGCCTGATGCCCCGAGACTAGGAACATCCAAAGCCCTGACGACACCCACTGTTGACGGTATTATTGGATCTGTTAACTCATCCTCAAAGAAAAATTCCGCGAACCCTGGGAAGCAAAAATCAAATGCTTCGAATGAACACAATTCTCAGGCTACACCCACTTCGAATATTACTTTCGAGGTCAATGCCATCTAGTCCACCACGGCAGACAAAGCCTCGAAGGGAAAGAAGAAAGGAAAAGGGAAGAATAAGCCGGATCAACCTAAACAGGACTCCCCTAAACCTCCGCCCGAGGGAGGTGCCAAGCGCAAACCCAAGTATCCTTGTCTTATCTGTGATGAAGATCACTATACCAAAGACTGCCCTAGGTGGTCCGAAGTTAGTCGTTTGTTGAAAGGTGCCCCTGGGACTCCTGCGATGCTCAAAAAACCCTTTCCCTCTCAACAAACGCAAATGGTGGCTGACCCCTCTCAACCTCCATCTTCCTTCGATTCTCAAGTATTTATGGCTGGAACGATACCTCTCCACATCAGTACTTGAACAAAAGAATATCCGTCATTTTTCAGGAAAGAGCCTGAGGTCCCCTCTAGTGCTCCTCCATCCAGTTCAGGCCCGCTCCACATCAAGAGACCTAGCACTGAGATGCCTATTCGACCCCCTCCAAAAGGAGTACTCCAGAAATCTTCTTACAACCCAAACACTCATGCTGCACAACACTACAATATTGTTGAGGACTTAGCTCAAACTCCGTCAGCTATGTCCGCTTTAGAAGTTCTCTAGAGCTACCCTTCTCAAAGGAAGTCCTTGCTATCGGCTATCGGTGGCATAGACCCGGCCAACTCGGATTTGATTACTTTTGACTTGGAACGCCATACGCCGAGACTGCCTCACCAAATTGCATTCCTCATACAGGTTATTATTAATTCCAAAATGATTCATCGTACAGTCATTGATGAAGGTGCTTCAACTTGCATCATGTTTGTTGCCTGTTGGAAAGCTATTGGTTCTCCGACGCTGAGCCAGTCTCCCACAAACTTGGAAGCTTTTGATGGAAGAGCATCCCATCCCTATGGTATACTCCAACGTTTTCCCATCTCTTTGGAAGGGAAGACGGTTGAGATGGAAGTTGAAGTTGTTGATGCTAATCTTATTTATAACCTCCTTCTCGGACGTAGTTAGACATACGCAATGCAAGCTGTAGCTTCATCTTTGTTTCGTATCATCCGTTTCCCTCATCAAGGGAAGATTGTTACCATCGACCAGCTTTCATTCTTCGCCTCCTCTTTAGAAGGCAACATTCCTTTTGTGGAGCATACCTCCAAATCATATGAGAGTCTGGGAGCCAGGCTTTTTAAAGATCCTGCCCTCATGGGTGTTTTTCCGCTCCCACCTCCTAACGTCGCCTCCATCAATATGATTACTACTTGTTATGATCCATGGATCCTCCCTTCAACTGATCAAGTAGAATCTTGGGGCGATGAGATGCCGTTGAGTCCTGTCGAGCTCAACTACGTCAAAATCATTGCTGCATCGGCTCCCTCTTTTGAACCTGCCCCTTCAAGAAAGGTTCCCGACTCGTTCGCTCCATCCTCATGGCTTGGAGATGAGACTTCTTTGGACCCTTTAAAAGAAATATTCCCTTCTAACGAGGCCATTATTGAGACTATGTCTCTCGAGGAACCTCCTTGGCATGATTCTCACCATCGTTCCTCGTTTCTCCCTCCCATCAGGATATGCTTACTTGTCTGGAGCGGTTTGCTGCTTGTCTCCCATTTCAAACCCTTCAAACAACTATCCAAGTTTATCAAGTGTCCTCTGAAGGAAATATGGTGAGCATCATGCAAACCCAGCCTATTGACATCTCTGCAAAACTAGGGATTGTTGAACATCTTCATATTGGAGTCACTTGTACTCCGGAGGAGATTCGACTCTATACCAATCTTTTTCGCGAATTTCGTGACGTCTTTGCATGGTCCTACGAAGAAATGCCTGGCATTGATCCTAGCATAGTGGTGCATGAGATACTCACATACCCGGGTACTAAGCCTGCTCGTCAATGTTTACGCCCTGTACACCCCCGCAAGGCTGCAGCTATTAAGGCGGAAGTGGAAAAGCTACTTAAAGCTGGTTGTATTTACCCTATCCCACTCACAGACTGGGTCTCCAACATCGTGCCTATGAATAAAAAACAGGGTACCATCCGTGTTTGTGTCGATTATCGTGATATTAACCGAGCTAGTCCTAAAGATAATTTCCCCACACCATTCATTGATAAAATTATTGACGAGTGTGCCGAAAGCGAAATGTACTCTTTTATGGACGGTTTTTTTGGTTATATCCATATCAATATTTCCCCGCTGATCAACACAAGACCGCTTTTATCTGTCCATGGGGCACTTTTGCCTACAAGAAGCTCCCTTTCGGTCTCAAAAATGCCGGTGCTACCTTCCAACGTGCAATGTCCTACGCTTTTCATGACATTCGCCACATTGTACAGCCATACCTGGATGATCTACCAGCTCATTCAGCCAAACGTCAGGACCACCCTACTCACCTTCGCGATATCTTTCTTCGCTGCCGACACTACCGCATCAGACTCAATCCTCACAAATGTGTCTTCTGCGTGGAATCCGGCCGACTTCTCGGGTTCATCGTCTCCCGAGAGGGCATCCGTTTGGATCCCCTTAAAGTCGAGACTATTCTAAATCTTCCTCTCCCTGCTTCTTTACAACAATTGCAAAGCTTGCAGGATAAAGCAAACTTTCTAAGATGATTCGTTCCAAACCATGCCAAGGTGGCTAAAGGTTTCACACGGTTGCTAAAGCGAGATGTCCCTTTCCATTGGGATACCATTGCTTAGGAATCTTTTGACCGTCTCAAGGGTCTCCTTGTTTCCGCTCCATTGCTCCGTCCTTCGAACTATCATTGCGACTACACTCTGTATTTGGCTGCCACCGACACCACTACCGGCATGGTTCTCGTTCAAACTGATGATGATGACATTGAGCATGTTGTATATTATCTCAGCCGCAACCTTTTAGACACAGAAACTCAATATGCTTATGTCGAGAAGTTAGCTTTGGCCATCGTTTGTGCTGTCCAACGCTTTCGTCACTACATTTTACTGTGTACTACCACCATGATTTTTGATTGCAACCCCATGATGTACATTTTGTCACGCCAGTTGCTGGGGGGCAAGTACTCAAAGTGGATTGTCATCCTCCAAGAGTTCGATTTGGATTTTACCACTGCCAAGTCCAAGAAATCCCTTGTATTCACTGAGTTACTTTGCTCTTTGCCATCTTCTTCCACGCCCTCTCACTCAGAGGATCATATTCCAGATGAGACTTTGTTTCTCATTAGCACCCTCGATCCATGGTACGGGGATATCATCATATATCTGCGAACATCCTCCTTTCACCTCGGCGTGTCGAAAGACGCTCGGCGAAGGATTCGTCATCAGTCTCAACCATACCGTATCATTGGGGATACACTATATCGCCTCGGCACCGACTCTGTTCTCCGCCAATGTCTAACTCTCGAGGAAGCTGAGCGTGTTTTGAATGACTGCCACTCTGGCGCCTTTGGTGGTCACATGTCCGGATATGCCACTACCCAAAAAATCCTCTGTGCTGGCTACTTTTGGCCCTCTATCTTTAAGGATTGCATTCTTGCCGTTCGCTCCTGTCATGAGTGCTAGATATACTAGCAGAAGATGTGAGCGCCTCCTGCTCTATTGCATCCTGTTGTCACCGTCGGCCCTTTTGCAAAATGGGGCATTGATTATACGACTTGTAACCCTCACTTGGCTGGGGGGCATGGGTTTATTATCATTGCCGTCGATTACTTCACTAAATGGGCCGAGGCAATGCCCACATTAACTGAAGACGGTCACACAGTGACGCAATTCTTGTTCAATCATGTTATCTCGTGATTCGGCGTCCCTCAAGCCATCGTCACTGATCACGAGAAGCATTTCCGTAATCATATGATGACGGAACTAACAACCCAGCTGGGCTTACGACATGATAGTTCGACTCCATACTACCCTCAGGCCAATGGCCAAGTTGAAGCTATCAACAAGATTTTGGTTACAATGCTTCAGCGTACCGTTGGCATGCATAAGTCTAACTGGAATTTGATGTTATTCCCTACCTTATGGGCCTACCAAACCTCCGTGAAGGATGCCATGGGTTTCACTCCATTTCAACTAGTTTATGGAATGGAGGCTACCCTTCCAATCGAGTGCGAAATCCCTTCATTAAAATTGGCCGTCGAGCTACTTCCCAACACTACTCCGTTAGAAGAACGCCTTCTTTACCTAGAACGGCTAGATGAGACCCATTACCTAGCCTCTTTGGCCATTGAAGGACAAAAGAAGCGAGTCAAGACTCACTTCGATCAGACACTCCATCCACATTCTTTTGTTGAGGGAGATTTAGTCTTGCTATATGATCAGGCAAACGATAAGTTGGGAGCAGGAAAACTCGAGCCTATGTGGCTAGGCCCTTACATTGACAAGAAAGTTTTGTAAAAAGGGGCCTACGAGCTAATTGACTATGAAGGGAACCCTCTCAGGAAGCCCCGAAACGGGCTGTACTTGAAAAAGTACTATGCGTGATGCTTGTACACTTTATTTTGTACATACATGTACTTTAGCAGGTGTGTTGTATGTGTGTGTTTTACTTTTGAAGGTGTGACTGCTACTTATTGTGTCTTTCGCTTCTTGTGCAGATGTCTGATGTACCTTATGTTGGTTTCACTGATGGTGCTGACCACAATACTCGCAACTTGTCCTCTGCGGCGTGGGTGATCTATGATCCTCATGGCGAGTTGATAGATCTTCAAGGTGTGTTTTTTTGCCGTACCACTAACAATGTCACCGAATATTGTGCTGTAATTGAACTACTTGCTGAAGCAATTAATCTCGGCATTTTTACATTGGTAGTGAACCTAGACTCTCAACTTGTCATCCACCAGCTCAACGGGCGATATTCCGTCAGAGACCATCGTATTCTAAGGTTGTATTTACGTGTGAGATTGTTAGAAAGGAACTTTGATTTCATCACATATCAGCATATTCCGAGACAATTGAACACATTAACTGATGCATTGGCTAACCATGTATTAGATAGACATTTTTGTAATATGTAAAACATCATACAAGAAAGCATATAAAGCGCAAAATAAAACCATAGAAATAGGCATATGTATATATATGTGTGTCACAATGTTTGCACCACATGCATCATATAGTCCAAAAAATAATACATGTTCCTCTCAAATACATCCGGAGACGACATGTCTCTCAAAAAATATGCAAGAAAAGGAAACCTAGGAGTCTAGTCCCGGTGGTGCTCATGATAGCACAACACCGTGCGCACCAAGCGTCTCAACAAACGATGGAAACAATTAGGCACTCCCACTATGTGCCTCTGGTATGCTAATGGCATATCTCCCAGTCTAGCATAATCAAGAATCCCTCAGGCGAGTCCCTCGAGATTTTGAATCAGTTCATCCCCCTCGGCACCCTCTTCCTGAGGGTCGGTTGCGGGCTGGTTCCTCCGAGCGATGGGAGACATGCCGACTGGTCGCTCTAGGCCAACATCTGCATCTATATATAATTGTTGTTAGGACAAACATGTATTAACAAACAAAAAAAAAAAACATATAAAACATCAAAAACAAAAAGAGATCATACCCAGCTCTTCATCCCACTCCTCTCCCTCGAGAAATGGGAGATCTGGGTCTTCGGTAAAGTCAGTCCCTGCATAGGGCCAATCCTCCACCACAATCAGCTGACGGCGGAGCCATATGAAGAACTCGGGCCTCCAGTACATCTGCTGGCCCCCTCCTCCCCTGGGCATCAGTGCTACCCAGCGAGCCATCCTAGGGTCTCGTGGCAAAGGATCAGCCACTATAGCTCCCTGTCCCTGAAAAATTGGTAATCGTTCCAAGAAGAACGACACCACGATCGAACCATACCCAAACTGCTTTACCTTTCCTCGCTTGCACTTTGTAAGCTGCCTCTTGATGTTAGTAGTCACTGTGGTGGCCTAGTCAAAGATGGTAGGATTTAGGCATTCTGTGGCCAACATAAGATGGTTCTTGCTTACCTCATGGGGCGCCTGCACTCCTACAGCTCGAGTAATGGTGAATAGTATCACCCTGAGAACCAAGTCCAGAATGGTGGGAATATCCACCTTTGCACTGTTCTTTCCACTCAGTCTCGAACTTCAGTCATCTTCTCCCCGGAAGGTCTACTCCCGGTCAAAATAGGCCTCACTCCTCTCCGTGATAACCCCGTGATGAAATAGACATCGGACACATCGAGCCCCAGCACTTGGTCCCATAAATGGAACACTTGGTCATCAACATCCCACAGATCAATTATGAATTTTAGTAGCCCGGGCTGAGCGCGCATGTAAGGCGTAAGAAAGAATTTCTTAAACCCACAGTCCCTTAGGGCGTTCATGCACCCTTCATCCTCAAGGGCCAAAGCATCCTCGGCATCATGTTCTCATTCCTTCCATTCTACTACCATTTTGCCTACTTCTCTGCATCCACAAGAACATATAAATCACAATTAGATCACTGGTAAACTTGTAATCCAGTTAAATTCAAAATGCAATGGGAAATTTTAAGCGGAAAATTAAGTTGTGCAGTTGGCGCGACTGTTTCTAAAACAGTCGCGCCAATGAGCACGACCCTTTTAGAAAAATCGCCCCATTAGCACGGGTCCATGCCGGATACCCGCGCTAATGGGCGAAGCCCTAAATTTTTTAATTCCCCCTTGCAGAGGTCAATCAGGAAGCAAAATGCATAAAAAATGTATGGAAATGGAGCTAAGGGAAGCGCCTCTTACCTGGAACCGACGAAATCCCGAATGGTTGCACGGATTGGCTGTAATCACCGTCTGAAGTTCACTCCCCAAATAGACCACTGCTACTATTCAGAGAGCGACAGGTCTTTTACGCAACTTCAATGTTGAAACGAGTTGTATTTCATACTTTTTCGGACTTGGTAAATACACGAAAAAGTCACTGTGGAGTCATCTTTCAGCTCTTTTCTGACTCGCTAAACATGAAAAGATCGCCGAGTTATCCCTCTTGACTCGTTAAACGTAAATAAGAGGCGGTCGTCTTTAAACTCTTTTCCGACCGTGTAAAAACGAAAATATCGTCGGACCCTTATTGTTTCCGCTTCGTTAACGGTTACGAAGCGACATGGTTTTGATCGCTTTTTTACTTTTTCAGGTCGAAATCACTACTCATGAAAAGTACTCCTCGATCGTAATGGTCGGGCGGTTCTTTCAAGCGTTGTTTTATACTTTTTCGGGCTCGAGAGACACAACTTTACGAAAAAGGACACCCTTGGAGTTTTCTTTTCTGCTGTCTTTTCAAACTTTCTAAACATGAAAAGACGCCGAGTTCTTCCTTTGTCAGACTCGTTAAAACTTGATGACATTGGAGTCCTTCGAGATGACATTACAAGCATATGCTATCCCCGTCAAGCTTGTTAATAAACATAATTGGGGTACTCACTAGAAATGGTGGGGGAAAATGGAACCATAATTATTGTCGTGTCGGCAGTATGTCGCTCTTGAACATGGCACTTGTCTGCTTTCGTGTCTGGGTGGGGACATCTCATCTCGTTTTTCACTTGCCTTCGTGGATTTGGGTAATCCTATTTGACCTCTCATTTGCTCATTGCCTTGTCACCATGACCTTTGATCCATTGATGTCAAATACTGCCAATTCCACTGTCGTGCCGCCGATATGTTCAAGAGAAGTTGACCTCTGCAGAATAACAACCTCCTTCTGATAGCTCACATAATTCTGATCCACCACAACATTCTTTCTTTGTCTTGTGTCGATGATGTGGGAAACACTATGGCCCACCTTCGATCAAGGTCACTTCCTGTCGACTTCAGCTCATTATCCAGGAAGTTGATCTAGAGACTCCCTTCCGGTGCCTTGGAGCCTGCATGCCTCAATGGCAGGTTCTTCGTGTTCGACGTGAGGTTTTCATCATTGACCTATGATCGAATGATTCTACGGGTGTTCGACACCAGCTCACTGATTCACACGCCATAGATTGTACCTATAGTACCTTGAGGGCCATTGTCATTATTGGTGGTACCTCTCGCGTCTGTTAATAGTTTTCATTATTGACTGGTAATCAGATGATGTTCATGCATGTTTGACTTCAACTCTTATATTCACATGCGTGAACTTGTACTTTTGTTCGGGTCGAGATGGAGCGCAAGACCCTGGATTTTTTCTGTTGGAATCCAGGCTGCGATTTTGTGGATTATTGTTACATGACTCATTCACTGGATGGCTGCGACCATGCCTGAGTCTATTCATCGATCCTCACCGGATGGTTGCGCCCATATCATGGATCTAGATTATTATGTACTCTATTATGGATGGCTGTGCCCATACCATATATATATCATGTACTTGAGCTATCAGTTGTATCTCTCTATGCAGATTCTCCGGCGGCAACTGCATGTGTTCTTGTAAAGCATTTCACCCCTCTCTCTGGCCTCATGCTTTAGGGGGCATCTGTTACACAGTAATTTGTCACCATTTGTCACCGTCCCTGTTACCCCTTTCCCGCACTTTGGAGGACTCATTTCGGGACCTGTGAGAAGTGACATAACTTGAAAACACTTGCATTATGTTCCCCTAAGTATGGACTTCATATGCCTTGAAGACATCTCCTGCAGAATATCCTTAAAAAGTCCCCTTTTTCCATTAGCGCGGATCCACAGTGTATCACCCGCGCCAATGGGGGAAATTCTCCAAAGAGGGCGCACCCGTTGGTGCTCTGTCTCAGAGTCTTACCCGCGCCAACCAAGTTTGGGAAAGCTTTTTAACAAACGCACGCCCGAAAGTTTTTTCCTTTCGACTCATGAGGCTTTTCAAGGATAATGCCAATCTCATGGATGTCGAGATTCATCGTATCTCTATCCATAATAGCTTTTCGAGGATAATGCTTATCCCATGGATGTCTGGATTCATTGTATCTCTTCCTCCTCCTCCATCTATAAAAGCTTGTTCTGGTGCATTTGACAAGCTAGTTTTTGAGCATAGGGAGAATGATACTGTCAGAAGTCTGAGAGATTGCTGTAAGAGTCTTCTTTGCATTCATAATCAAAGAGAGAGAGAGGCTTGTTCCCGATCCTGACAAGCTTTGCAAGACATATGTAGCTGATCACCTAGCCAAAGGAGGATTTGACGTCAGAACTATGGTTGTATACTCCTTTGTTGATTATCAATAATAGATGACTATCATTATGGTTCCATTCTTGTTGTTCATTGTGATGATGTTTGAATTATATCTTTTCTGACCGATATATAATTGCATCTATTGGATTTTATGCTTGTATTTGTGTCGCTCTTTGCATGTGCAGGTGTTCACGGAGATCATGAGGATCGTGACCGGCCAGAGCAAAGGAATGAGAGTGTCAACTCTTCTACAACACTAGCGTTGGAATCCAAGTAGGTTCTCATAATCCACCTTTAATTTGCAATTAGGAACTTGCGTGATAGCATTGTTTGATTGTTGCTAGACCCATTTTGGGCTAGTGGGATCGCTTCTGTCCGCAGAGGGGATTTACCTCTCCAACAGTGGGCACAGATTTCGAGGTAGTTAATTAATATTTTAATGTAGGAACCATGAATTTTACAGGAGGACAAAATCTTCTTTATGCATTATTCTACACAAATCCTTGATTGATGTTGATGTAGGATCCTGTTTATTACATGTTTTAATGATTCCTTGCTTGATTTGATGCATAATCTTCTTTGCGATGTACTTTCTATCATAAATCATCATGTTATGTTTTGAGATCCCTTGTTGTAAGTTGTTGGGATACTCTTGTTGTCATCATGCATGTTTTGCGTTGAGATCCCTTTTGTTCCATGCTGGCGGGATACTCATCATGCGTGTTTTTGTGTCATACTAATAGGAGTCTTTTGATTGAGAGTTCCAGTTGTGGAACATCTCTTAGAGCTGCTCTTGCATGAGGGCATTTTTCTTTGTATAATCGCAACATCATCTCTTGTGTACATCATCATTATTGACGACACTTAATGTAGCAGCCTACACCATCTTGACACGGGGCCCGGAGACGTAGTCCCTTATGGACGAACTCCATTACAAATGCTTATGTTTTCATGTGTTGATGATTGTTATGTTCCTATTCTTTTCCACATGTAGATGTATTCATTCATGTCCTTTTAAAATGCAATTTAACACATCATGAAAGTAAAATGTCTTGGAAGGGTCCTTCATCACATCCGAACCTAGATCAAGTGGTATTGGAGCAGTGTTTGCGTTTATGTGAATTTCAATGTGAACAATGACAGACGATGAAAGAGCAATGTATGAGACCATGCTCAACATTTCCAAGAGAGTGGAAATTATGTGTGGAACTCTACAGAAAGGGACATAGGAAAAGGAGCAATTGCAGCTTTAGTTACAAGCCACAGAAGAGGCCATGGATGAATTGAAGCAAAACAAGCATAATCTTAAAACAAAGAATGATGAATTGAAGATGTGTCTACATGAAGAGAAAGAGGAGAAACAAAGTTTTCTATGACAGCTGCAAGTAAAGGACGAGGCCTTGGGAAAGCTATAGCGTGACCCGTGCGAAGTAAAAAGTAGTTTTCCATCTTCATGTGTGTTTCTTGATAATGATTTCGCTATTTTCGAAAATCATACCATAGGAATTAGCTCCAAAAAGAGAATGGGGTATGAAGGAAAAGGCTTGGGCGTTAATGCCAAGGCATTTTCAACCCCATCAAGGTAGAGGAATTACCCTGTCAGATAGGACTTGGGTATGTCAGGAAAGAAGTTGGGAAATTCACTGAGATAGCGAGTGAACCACGAACAATGGATGATGAGAAACCCTCATCAAAACTTTCCAAATTGAAGAGGAGGTAAAAGACATTAATTTCCTTTCAGTTTCATCTTCTCATAGTATGATGTCTATTGGAGATTTCGATATCCCAATTACAGGTACAAACATGAGGCTCCTTACAAGGATGAGGCATGAGGATAAAGAAGAACTTGGTACTAATAACCAAGACATAACTCAACCTTTGGAGGTTGTGCATGAACATCAATTTGCAGGCTCGAGATACACTAAAGGAGAGTGCTCAAAGGTGTCAGAGTCATCCGAGACATCAATGAAATTGTCAAGGAAAGAGAGTGATGGGAACACATCCCCATCATCCCACAGCAGTGCCCATTGCAGGGAGAGAGCTGAGGCAAGTTCTCATCGCCATACTAACATCAGAAACATCAAGGGAAGGTATAACCACTTTCGATCTTCGAATTTTCATTTCGATTGTGATCATGTTGTTAATAATGAACATAAATGAATACATCAAAAGACATGCACCTTTTGTGGATTCCATAACCATACATTCTCTAAGTGTTGGAAAAGAATGGCAACACTCAAAAGGATGAGGCATGAAAGACACTCTCAATAGCATGAAAAGAAACAGGTTAAGTAGATATGGAGGAAGAAAAGCTACTACAGTCATTATGACAGAAATGGCCATCAAAGAGCCACCTTTTGGAGGCTCCATCCAAAGCAACACCTTAAAGACAAAACATTGGTGCATGAACCAGGTGAAGCAGTTGTTTGACAAACAAAACCACCTCAAAGAGGTGACCCATTCACATTGATAAGTGAAAAATGGTTTCTAGACATGTTGTCATTTCATGGTCATTCTTTTGTAAATCATTTGTTGCATTTTAAAGTGTAAAAGTGATGATGTGTTTCCATCACTTGGTCAACAACAATGATGTCTGGTCATGTTTTGAGTCGTATTTTGAGTTGCATGTTAAAACTCTGAAAGTGATGTTATGTTTCCATCACTTCTTGAAACAATTGTGTTTTGCCTTATGTATGTAAATCATGTGTTGTAGTGATCATGTGTTTTCCATCACTTTTTGAAGCAACAATGATATGTTGGCCTTGTTGTCATAGCTGGAGTATTACGTCCATCTTGATGTAAACTTGACCACCGAGTATGTGTTATAAACTCATGGCAAGTGTGGGCCATTTGGGTCATTAGTTGGTCATGTTATTCAAGCATGTAATTTGTGAAACAATGTACTGCAGGTTGCAAAGGTAGCAGGTGTTGGCTCGTCGCTTAAGGCTATGAAGAACAAAGGTGAAGGGATTGAAGCGAGACCTTTTCAGGACGCTTGTGATGTAGACAGGGTATAGATAAAGTTACAGATTATTTTTCATGCTTTTGGAGGACCAAAAGCTCCTCAATGGGGAGGATTGATCCAGGTGGCTCCAGAGAGAGACACACAGGACAAAGAGGGCTAAAAAATCAAAGTGCCTAGAATGACTTCGAACTAGGACCAAAGCATATATCTCGTCATCCCGGTCATGGAGGTGTGAATGGTTCGTCAAATGGAGCTTCTATGAGGGAGAACGGGCCAGTCAAAGTTGCACCGTGGGCCAAGTTTAAGTGTCCTACAATTTTACCAACCCCGAGGCATAAACCTAGCTCCCGAAATTAGTCGAAATTGTTCCCTTGTTAATTTTCCCAATGACCCTTATTTTCTAGAAGTTTCAACACAACCCTCTTCTTTATAAAATCCAAAATATAATTTCTTATGAAGTGCCAGGCCGCCACCCTAAACCTTCATAACGAAATTTATTATAAGGCCAATAGGCCATAAATCCCCGCTAGCCTAATCGCCCCTTTAAACAAATTGCATATATATGTTAAGGCTGATGGCCATAACCCCCACTGACCTAATCGCAATCGCAACAAATATCAATATATATTTGTTTAGGGATCTGTGGCCATAACCCTTGCCAAACCCTTTTAAACAACCATTGCATCACCCCGACCCTTATATATATCTATCTATATATATATATATATATATATATATATATATATATATATATATATATATATATGTTGATATTAAAATATGCCAATATATGTGTGGATCATCGATATATATATCGGTGAAACCCCATAAATCGCACCGATACATAATGGCAGCACTATATTAAAAGCATCGATCATTGATTTTAAAGGCGCCAACCATGCCAATCATCGATTTTGGAAAGCGCCGATTTCATATATGGCTGTGTCAGTGTGGGGTTTAAGGGGTGGGCCACCCAATGCAGACCTGACCCCTCATTAATACATCTTTTCAGTTTTTATAAAACATATAAATGGAGGGGCAGGATTTGATCCCCCGACCCCTCCTCAACCAACTTCTATTATTACCATTGAGCCATAATAGTTCCCTTGGTAAATCCACCGAAGGTATTTTATTTAAACTTAGATTTTCACCTCTTCACATAATAAGAGGAGGCAGAAGGCGGGGACAAATTTTGAGGCAGTTAATTAATATTTTAATGCAGGAACCATGAATTGTGCAGGAGGGCAACAAACGCAATGGTGTTTTCCATTTCTCCATCAAAGTTCTACATTTTTTTTTCATTTCCAGAATGCACGTGGAACCATGATTTCAGTAAAAACAGGGAGCGGAACCATGAGCCTTGAAATTTTCCCAAGGAGGTGAAATTTTTCCATGTTATAATATAGTCAAGTTTATACTTATTTTTCATGGTTTTTCGTAGGGATCACAATGGCGAGATCAGATTCGTCATCTGAGTTGCAAATTTACAGTCCATCCATGGAGCAATATCTTTGAGGAATCCCGGGGGAATCTAAAAGATTCATTGAGCCCAGAGTTCTCAACTTTTCAAAATTTGGATTTTGGACAGTCAATTCAACACTACTTGATGCCATAAATCTGATGGTATACTCAGATTTTTCATTATGTTGTTTCTTATTCTAGTCACTTTTCTAAGTGCTAGTGCAGATGTCCACATTCATATACGAGTAGTCATCTTCATATGATCGATGCCTTGAGATCGATGGTCCGAGTAGCTTCAACAATGTGACATCCACTTCTTCAGATGGCCCTTGGTTGTGAGGTATATGATGTGTTCATATACTTCTTCTTTATGGATTATGCTATACAAATCCTTGATTGATGTTGATGTAGGATCTTGTTTATTACATGTTGTCATGATTCCTTGCTTGATTTGATGTGTAACCTTCTATGTGATGTACTTGTTGTCATAACTTATCATGTTATGTTTTGAGATCCCTTGTTGTATGTTGTTGTGATACTCTTGTTGTCCACATGCATGTTTCGCATTCAGATTCCTTTTGTGTCATGTTGGCAGGATACTCATCATGGATGTTTTTGTGTAATACTAATAGGAGCCTTTTGATTGAGAGTTTCGGTTGTGGAACATCTCTTAGAGCTGCTCGTACGTGAGGGAATTTTTCCTTGTATGATCGTAACATCATCTCTTGTGTACATCATCATTATTGATAGCACTTAATGCAGCAGCCTACACCATCTTGACACCAGGGCCCAGGGACATAGTCCCTCCTGGATGAATTCCATTATCAATGCTTATGTTTTCATGTGCTGATGATTGTTATGTTCCTCTTCTTTTCCGCATGCAAATGTATTCATTCATGTTCTTTTAAAATGCAATTTAACACATCACGAAAGTAAAAGGTCTTGGAAGGGTCCTTCATCACACCTGGACCTAGATCAAAGGTGTAGGCTCGACAAACCAATTGTGTGGACTCCAAAGTTGGTGCGCAGACTAGAAGTAGCAAAAGATAAGATCATACGCGCTATGGACCATTGTCTCGATTGAATTATAGGAGGGCTTATCACCAAGTTAATGGTAGATACTTCAGTCAGCTACAGTGAGGCGGAATGACGCTTCCTCAAAGGACCAGAAGGTAAGTAGATTAAATCTTTGAACACTTGGATTAAAATGCTATTATGTGAAAAGCGGGTTATGTGAATAAATTGATGTTTAGGGCTATGCGAAGTGGGAGGATCTATAGAAACAAAGGTATCACAGAGATAGATAATATCCCCTTGATTTCGCCTCAGCGAGAAAGCAAGGAAGAGCTTGTGAAAGTTTCACCAAGAAGTGCGATCAGTTTGATAAGGTAGTGAATTCCGTGCATACCACCTCCACTTACACCACCACCAGTCTCACCATATTCACCCCCATCTCCACCCACACCACCTTCGCCACCACCATAGTTCAATAGGGCGAGCGCAATAAAGTTGTGGTGTTCAAAGGAGTAGGGAACGAAGATCCAAACCCATTTTGGTTCGTGGTAAGGGCTGTATGCGAAGCCCGAGTCATGGATGACAATATAAAGAAGGAAACACTGGTAAGAACATTGTAGGATCATGCACTAACATGGTACATTAAGAATTCCAATGACAATCTAAATGCGAGGATTGTGGATATCCAAGCTGCATTAAACAAGAAATTTAGCAACCAAAAATTGGAGACACAGTCTGCTATCAGGTTTAAGGAAATCACGATGCTTCCAGTTGAGACCCCTCAGGAACTAGATCAGAGACTGGAAGGCATTATTCCCGACACCAACATGACCTTGACGGATGGGCAACACTGCACATGTTTTGTAGCATCACTAATGCCACATCTAAGGATGGCGCTGTCGTAGCAAAAGTTATCCACCCACGACGAAGCTTTGGAGATTGCAATGAGACTGCACGAGACCCCAATACAAGATCCTAACCTGGGAGTCTGACAAATCCATGTGCAACTGAGAAACTTATGTTTGGAGATGTAGTGTTTGAAACAAGACAGGACAACTCACCCAGAGGCACGCGAGGAGGTATGGTGCATAAAATGCAAAGGCCAGGGACATGACAAGTACCATTATCCAATCTTCGTGAACTACCTAGTGAGGGGAGGGTCGATGCCATTGAGACTGGAGGCACCAGTAGGACCGAGCATGATGCTTGAATTATGGTGCACGATTTGTCAGATAGGAGGGAAGCACGCTATAGATAATTGTCATCTATTAAAAAAATATACGTAGACGTCCCAAAAGTTATTCTGTAATTTCTACAAGTCAGTAGGCCATGATGAACGCACTTGTAGAAGTTATGAACTGATAATGGATCAGACTCCTGCATATAGAATTGAGACCGAAGCATGGGCCTTGGATCAAAATGCAGGAATGGCACGCACTGGATTTTAGGGGTGCGGATGAGGTCGAGGTGGAATGGGACTAGGAAGGGGTCACAGACAGCTAATTTGTTACAATTGTGGAGGGCCAGGGAATTATGCTAGTGATTGTACAAATCCAACAAGAGCATAATGTTTATATTGTACCCAGTTTGATCATGAGATGGAGGACTATCCTACATTGATAGTGAGGTTTCACGATAAAGGAATACTCCAGCCTCCCATAACTCAGAACCCACAAATGATGAGGTCTGAGCCAGGCGAAGAGGATCCGAATGTAAACATCATGGTTTGAAGTGGTATCACGACAGGAGATGACAAGGGTAAGCAACCCAAAGAGAGTGCTAAGGTTCACAAGGTTGCTACAAAGGAATCAGAGTTTGATTTGGAGCATGCGAAGGAGACATTCATGGAAGCTAAGAAGAGCTTCATGGAGGCCTCCACTTTAGGTAGTAAAGACAAACTAGAACCAAAGATGAACCCATCAATGCTTACTACCTTTATGGAGACATGCATGAAGCTGTTGCGTGATAGCAAGGCTTTGAAGGGACTGTAGGAACTCATCACTAGGTGCGTTGGGTCAGGAGAACTGCACGTAGTCCAGAAGCTTGGGAAGCACACAACACGAACATGAAGGGAGATGAGATTGACTTTGCAAATCGGGGAATATGAAATGGATCAAGTGATTCTAGATTTAGGATCAGATGCGAATGTATTTCCAAAATAGACATGGGAGAACATGGGCAGGCCTATGGTGTAATGGTCTCCTTTTCAAATGCGAATGGTGAACCAGAAGAAGATCCTACTAATAGGAAGATTGCAGGGAATAATAGTAGATATTGAAGGTGTGAGAATTCTTGCAGATTTTGAAGTGATAGAGATTGTCGATGACAACAATCCCTATCCTACGCTACTGGGAATAGATTGGGCCACTGATATGAGTGGAGTGATAAATCTGAAGAAGCATAAAATGATTTTTGAGAAAAGTCACTACATGTAGTGGTACCTGTAGGTCCTGTGGAAGGATTTCACTACAAAGAGCTAGTGCACAACGATGATCTAGAATGTATTTACAAGATAACTACCTGGGAACAAGATTGGGTGAATCCAAATGTAGATGGTAGGATTTCATGGGAGCGCAAAAGCTCCTGCACATCAGATTCGGATGAGGAAATAGAATGATGGTAGAACCGGTTACACGAGGTAACCATGCTCAATTGCAACATTATGGTAAGATCACTGCACTGCATGACAATAGGGGTAAGAGATCTTCCTATGTATGACAGGTTGATAGTGGTGGATGAATTCCTGAACAAATTTGAAAGAGAGGTGCTAGAATAGCAGTGTTTTAACACTCTAAAATGGGCACTGTGCGCTACGCCCACAAGATGGTGGGGTATTCATAAAAGAAGTTTTGAGAACTGGTGTGACTACAGAAGAATGATGATTATACAATTTGGAAATAATCGGTTGTGGATGGAAGCCATGTATGATGGAAGAAACAACCTATGCACCCACCTATCTAGATGGGTATAGGCGTATGGTACGTAGCCTGCACGAACACACACTGTCGTCATGATAGGAAATAGGAACAACAAGCAAGACCAGGCAAGATGAGGGTGCGAACAACAAAGTATGATAAGACCAAGCACGCCAAAATTATACACAGGGAAGCCTTTGAGAAGGTGTGCAAAGTGCTCAACACGGTCCACCATGTGAGACGCACTGACTTGGACCTATGTGTACTAGTGGTTCTATGGGCTTATAGGACCATGTGTAAAACCTTGACTGCATGAGAACTTCCGAAGCTGAAGTATGAAGTAGGGGCTGTAATCCCTATGGAGCATGTGAAGCCTAGTCCGCACATAGCGGAACCCATAGATACGATAGTTTGCAAAGCCTGGAATGAAGGAATCACATAGCTGCAAGAAACATAACACCTAAGACTTGAGGAAGAAATCTGACAGGGAAACCTTAGACTTCGCAAACTTTAAAAATACCGAATATGACTAATGGATAAAAGCGCTTTGATGGAAGCGGAGGTCAAGAAGTTGGAAAACAAAGTAAAGGAAAACTTTCTTGTCGAAAAACCAAGGATGGTAAGGCATGGTGCATACGATCATATTGGCAGGTTGGAGAACTATCATCATGAACTCTTTAGTCTACTACCTTGGCTTGGATCGCATATTGCCGAACGTAGTGATAAGGGCAGTGCATTGCAAGTAGTATACTGCACAATTCCGATCACAACAATCGAAGGTGGAAATTCTCCATGAACCATGGTGGAGGATGGGATAGAGCCCCACATGGGTGGTGTGACCACCTAACTGGCCATAGGAAGAACATTCTTAGTGCTCCAGGTAGTTGAAAGGAAGCACAAGACTATAAACTATTCTACCCGAAAGCTACGTGATGTTAGGGATGTGTGCAGAAGCAGAGCATCACAGGGTCTACGACCATGCACGAAGGGATGTGCTGCCATGTGGATTGGCCAGAAATTGACCATTGGAGTCACTATTCACAATGGGATGCTCAATTTGAGGCTAAATGGAGTGGGAGGTGGGCATTTAAGACATGATTTATGGGCAATATTTTGGAAAATGTGCCACCAAGAAACCATTAATGGCCAAAAATTGGGGGGCAATGGTCGAATTCGAATTCAAAAGGCACTATAAAACACAAAGCACTAGCCAGTGAACAACACTTGGTCATTTGAGAACTAAGCACTTGCGTAGAGAACTGAGCATTGAGATTCAAGCAATAATTGAGCCCCTAAGTTTGCAAGTGACAAAATACAGCCAAGACATGATGACAGCTACTAAGGATGGTTTGGGAATTGAAGAGGTAACCGCCAATGAGGCCACGTAGACCCCCATGGTGGAGGATGTTCCAGAAGGCACATAGTTGCAGCATAAATCCCCAATTCACCATGAATGCCGAGGCCCATGAAGGATAAACAAGCAATGGCCCTAGTACGTGTCTCCTCGAGGAACTCGCTACGTAGTAAGATATCAATGGTAGAAAAAGGGAAAGATGTCATGATCGACATAGATGAGGAAGAAGAAGATCTGCAGGCCCTGATCAGCACAACCAAAGAAGATGAAGATATGGAGGAGGATATTCAACTTATACGCTCTACAACAAAACTACCCACATATGTACCTCTACGAAAAGGGAAGACCAAAGTGCCAAAGGACTTGGATGAAACCAAGAGTTTGCTTGAGACTCTGATCCTCCTAGATGACATAATGTTTGAAGTCACACACCTGGGCTGCGTGCCAACCATGAAGTTTGAAGATTGGGACCTTGCTGACCGCGAGAAGTTCCCTCACCTACAGATTGCAAATATCATGGAGCAGAACACTGAGGGGGTGGTGACAATGTTAGAGCCACGGAAGTGGTTGCACAGTGTGGAAAAGGCCAGGTTGCTACACTTACTATGGATACCGCATTTCCACCACACGCCCATCAGCATTTTCGTCATCAGGTAGCTACTTTTCTTGGTGCATGATGGGTATCTATGGCTGGAAGGGCATATTCCCATCACAATAGACCTCATTCACCGCATTTCTTGGCTCCCTTGCAAAGGAAAGGACCTTGCAACAATAGCCAAAGGAAACGGCAGTGATTTGGCCCTTGTAGAAGTCATGAAGACAAAATACAAGATGGAAAAGAAGAAGAGGGGCTACACCATCTCTAGCGTCATGGACAAAGGGGTACATGTAGCAACCAAAATCCTAGCCAAAAAAGTTATGAGGAAGTGCTGCGTCGATGAGGTACCGACGTCGGTAGTTGCACTGGCCAAGAAGTGCGCGGAGGGGGTCCAGTTCAACTGGTCTAAATTCCTCTGCGAAGAATTTTTGAAGAACTACCACGAAGCCCAGGAGCAGGGTAAAACCTTCCACTACCCATGGTTGTTGTTATCCATAATGCTCATTGTAGGGGAACTTTCGGATGATAGTCAATTCCCCAGCATTGACAGAGAACTACCAGAGGCCACAAATTACGCTTCACTCTCCGCCACAAAGGATGTGAAATGGATACGTGACACTAAAATCTTCTAGGTGCTCATGGAGATGAGCATATGGATGTGGATCAATCAGAGGTTACACCTATCACTTACGGTGTACAAAAATTTGCAGAGTTTTGCAGAATTCAAAGTTAACGTGCATAATGTATACATGAGGGTGTGCAAGGATACAACGAAGCAGTGGACGTAGCTCCCCTTTACAGCCACTGATGATGCCATCTTCATTTTCTTGGAGACATGGCCTCTAAAATTACGTGCCCTAGACGTGGCAGAACTTCAGAAGGTGGAAGCGTAGAAGAAGAAGGATGATGCCAAGCTGCGTGTCACACAATTAGTCGAGAAAAGGCAGAAGGAAACAACAAAAGCTAAGGAAAGGGTGGTGCGGGAGGCAACACAGAAGGCCACAAAATAGAAAAAGTTTAGAGAAGTAGTAGCAGCAGCACAGGCAGCAGAGGAAGCAACAACGAAGGCAAATGAGGACCAAATAATGTCCTCACAAGGGCAGGAGGTAGAGGAAGCAAAAACAACAGAAGGGAGTGTGGACCCAAGGATCATGTCCACACAAGTAAAGTGCCCACACATGGCAGAGAGGACAAGACTATGGAAGAAGGTCAAGGCCTCGAAGTTGGCCATTGACCCAATTACCTTAACCGAAAGTGACCTCCATGACATCGGCGAGATGGTTCATGATGTCACCAATGAAGCCTTTCAGGATTTTATGCATGACCACTAGACTATGTTGGGAGCCACAGGGCACAGCTATAGGAGTTATATGTATGGCCCCCTCACGTGGGTACCCTTTCGACCCACCTCACAACAGGATCCTCGGAAACAGAGTAGATGCTGTGCGCACGGATGGAAAACACCATAGTGTTACTGGAAGGAGCCCTAGTAGCAGCGAATGAGACTAATAGAGTTGTGGTTAACATGATCAAAGGCCTTGGCCTTAATTTGGCTTCCCTTTTGTGAGACACTCCATCTGCTACAGGATGGGATAACGGCAGAGTAGTGCGCTAGGGAGAGCCGCGTGATCCAAGTTCTCATCGAACAAAAGATCAACATCGAACAGCTCAGTCTACAGTGTGAAGAATTGGTGTCGCAAAACCAACAGTTGGCTCAAGTGGTAGATGACGCTTGTTGATGCGTCCCAAAGATGGCCATCCTAGAAGATCTAACAGTAGAGGTGCGGATTCACAGGTTGAAAACTGGAGTCTGCAAGGCTAGAGAAGAAACAACCAAGGTCTAGCTGGAGCAAAATCTTCAGATCGTCGAGCTGTGGCTAAAGGCGCAGCCTTCCACTCCCCTGGAGGTTTGAGAATAGCACACTACCGCTATTGCAGCAGGATTGGAAAAAATTGGAGGTGCAGTACAAGACTGTACCAGTTTTTTGGAGCAAGCACTTGAGGTCCTCACAACTCTGCAAGAGGACCCCAACATCCAACGCCTGGAGACAGAGGCGTGAGAACGTCAGCACCAATATGATAGTATCAAAGGAACTATGTAGACAATAGTCCTCACTCAGTGGCTTGCAAGTATGGATAAAGCCAAGGCACTGAACAAACAGGTGGACACAACGCGATATAAGGGGGCAGTTCTCAAAGCACACATCCAGCTATGGATTGACAAGGCTTTCATTATCAAAGTAAACATCAAAGGAAAGTTGGCACACATACAGGGGATGCACACATTAATGTAGAAAAGAACCCTAGACACAAACGTCTCAGAACAGAGGATGCAACAGATTCAGCAAGCAGTGGCTCAATGCACCGTCGACATCCACACAGTTCGAGGAAAGTTGGAGGAACTCCGTGCCAAGATCACCACACCGACAAAGTGACTCGAGGGCAAGTCATGATGTTTTTGTTGGGGGACTGTTGGGCATGGAATCCCCTTGAGGCTTGTTTTGAGGCTTAAAGCCCATGTTTTGACTGAATAATGTTGTAAAGCCCCACGAATTGCAGGCGTGGATGTATGTTAAAGTCATAGGGTTGTCTGCCCTAGTTTGTAATGTAATGTCGGCCTACCCATGGTTTGTGGACCATTGGGTTGTATAGATAGAGAGAGATTCTAGGTTTAAAATATAATTAGTTAGAGCGAAGTATGAGATAGAGAAGTAGAAGCACAAAGCAAGTGTTTAAGTGTGTCTTGGGTCGTAGAGTAGGAAAAGGCCCTGCAGCTGAGTGCACGGACCCTTGCAGCTAAGTGCGCAGGGTGAAGTCAAGTCTGTAACTGAAGAAGAGAATAATAATAGAAGTTTTGCCCAAATTTTGTGTATCTGTTATTGAGTTATTACATGTGTGATATCAATTGCAAATATTCTATTTATTTTCTACACGCACTTGTAAGAATGATTTATATTGCTAAGTATACTTTACACATGCAAGTAAGCTAAGTTAATCATCTAACAGTGAAATACTAGTAAGGACTTGGGTATTAACAATCTTCGGCCCTCGAGTAGGTCTGCAGAAAGGCAGAATCACAGGATGCGAGGTACAGCTAAGTGTGTGTAGCGACGTGCGTGCAAGGTTGAGCTGCAAACCACTTGAACTCATCAGACATCTCCAGAGTGTGCAAACCTGGTTCTAGCACGCTTCCATACTACTTCAGGTGAGACCTTAGTCTTCACTCTGTAGACTATTGTCGAAAGGGCCAGTAGTACCAGGATGTGTTTTCCTAAATTGTATCTAGACCTGGGTTAGGCCCCAACAAGCCAACATCCTTTAAACTGGATTATTTATGAAATCAATTTAAACTAAAGAGAAATTAAGAATTATTTAATTTAAATATCAGAAGAAAACATTCAAATACTTAACTGTTAAAACAGAGTGTGATTTAAACAAGTTCTGAAATATTATTCCAGTTATAGGATTTAGATTGAAATACATATAATATTATGAATAACTTTGAGAAATTTACAAAGACACATGAAAATACTTGTCTGAAATTCGCTCAACACATGAATCCTTGGTTTGATCTTTATTAATCAATACAGCTTGTTGGCTCATCAACTGATACAATAGCCTTTTGAGTCTTCTTGATCAAAAAGTCTATAGAAATTTCTAATAGAATCCATCCAAAATGCTTCAAATGAAGAAGTATTTATACAAATTCTAAACTGAAATATCTTGAAAAAAAGTCAAGATTGGTTTTACAAATATCTCAAATTGTTTTACATTAATAGAACTTAAATAAAGGACACTCAAAACTAATGAATATATTTGGCACTGTATTTATGGATTGACGGTGAAAAAAAGAGAAATTCAAATTTGATAGCAACTCTTAATTGATGATGAGGCTTCCAAGTCACTTACTACCTCCTTCCTTTGTGCATTCCACCCCCGAAATTCTGCAACATTAGGGTCGAGTGATACCTTTGTATATTTCAATCTGGTATAGATATGTAAAAAGTGAAAGAGGTTATTGTATATAAGTATGTTTGTTAGATAAACCTCTTTCGGTTTCCAAAACGTAAGCTCCATATGTTCACAATATGCTCTACAAAACGATGTAAAAAATAAGATTTTGTGCAAGCTGAATAATAGGCTGTGAAGATATGCATTTATCTCCCTTTTTGTAATACATGTTTAAAACTCAAGATAGGTTTTTGTATATTGGCCTTTTAGGAACACAAACCTCATCTAGTTTCTCAAAATGCATCTTGGATTGGCCACAATATTTTCTACAAAATTATGACGTAAACAAGAAATTTATGGAAAATGTACCATTGCTGCTCTGATTTCATATTTTAACCTTAATTTTCTTTTAACTATTTTTACCTTTACTTTGGATAAACTCCATTGTTGCTGGTGAAAGTTTCTTCATCTCTGTTTAACCCTTACTACCTCCATGTTTACTTATATTGTTTACCTTGGTTTCTCTGTTTTTTCATCTATGTTCACTTTGATTTTTCAATCTAATACACTTTTATTGATACTCTTTCATCTGATACACTTTTACTGATACAATTTCATCTGATACACTTTTACATTGATGACTTGTCAATATCCTTTACAGTGTTTTTACTTTTACATTACATTTTAATTCTTTACTGTGTATTTCAACAGTGAATCATTTAATTTTTTATATGTATCAACATATGGTAATGGATATTGATCAAATTTCTGTCTGTTTGATCTGTTTGTCTTTTAACTGTATCCTTTGTCTGGATCCTTTGTTTTAACAGTCAGTGTCTATGTGTGAATGATTTCTTTCTCTGTTTTATGTATAGCTGTTTTGTCCTTATTAATGAAGTTTTTTAAATAGATTTCATTTCGAGTCTTGGAGTAAACAAGTTTTGTGACTAGTTGTCCAAGCTTTGGTATTCTGCTAATTACCTGTAGAATACAACAATTTTTTATTAAAACACAGGTCTGCCAGAAGGTGACCAGAGGTTGTACTGAAACTGGGAAGAACTGTGGACAAAGTCCGGAAGGTGTTTGGGAGGGAATCCATGGTGAAATCATGTCTCAGAGGCTCCAGGTGGCACCGAAAGGGTTCGATAGGTTTCGCTGTGTAATTGAGTAAAAGGCATGAAAATGAGGGTTTTTGGGGTTTTAACAAGTAATGGGTAAAATGGCGTGGAATTTTACATTATTAATAGTGTGTGGTTTTCAATTTAGTGGGGAGGCGGTATCGGAGGCCATCGCACAGCTTTATTGAGGAGGCGGTATTTTTGGGAGGTCACCCAATCTACCTTAACGCTTGACACATAGTAAATGGGGGCCCAGGAAATACCACTTTATTGGGCAAGTAAAGGTCGGATATCAAGTGAACTCGATATGGTTGTGAACCATTGGATTCAGGTGCTGATGATCAGATGGTAGTCAGGTGACGGATTAGCATTGCTTAAATGGGCAAAGGTTTTTTTTGGGGGGGGGGTGGAGGGGGGGGGTGCAGGGTGGGGCTTTAATCCATGGTGGTTCGTGATTATTTATGAGTTAAACATGGGATGAAATGATTAGATGTATTTAATGAAGGGATTATCTTAACTTTACCGAGAATTGGTGAGTTAAAAGGGTTTTGTTGGGGGAATGGGAAAAAAATATAGCTTATAGTTAAACTAAGGATTGGGGTATTATATACGGGATTTATTTATATATGGGAAAAGGTATACCGAGAGCTATATTATTAAGTTAGAAATTAATATGAACTGAAATGGGTGAAGTGAAAATACTACTAAGCATATTGTAATATTTGCACTTTTCCTTTACATACAGTTATACTTAGGATAAAATATTTTTTGTGGGTATTTTGAGTAAAATGGAATTTAACATGGGGCTTTTTACTTTTTATAGGAAAATGGAGTTTAACCTTAGGAAAATGGGTTTTATTATGGTAATGAAGGGAAATTACTTTTATGAAGGGAATTCTAACACTTGATGTCCATAAGCCATTAAGTTGAGGGTCCGGTCCCACCAAAAGTTAGACAAATGCTCTAAGCCTTTATGGTTTGAAGGATTTTTAGTATTATAAAATACTTGTGGATGGAGAAATTAGTAAGTATAGGATAAAATGAATGAGGGGAAGTCAATTAAATCAACTTGTAAACCTCTGTCTTTGCTTTCTTAATTGCTCATGCACATCAAAACATATGATTAAGCATGATAAATGTGCTTTTGTCCAATCAACTTTATACTTCAACAACCTTGCTTCTACTTACCCATTACTTACCCTAACATTTTTCCGTCACTTATTTGGGTGCATTTGAGATAGTAGACCCTTTTCATTCCTTTTCTTTTAGAAAAAAAAACTATCTACTTCTAACCTTATATCTTCCAAGTGCCTAGATTAAACTAATGAGCTCCCTTTATTTTCTCTACCTATCTAATGATCTGCCAAGATTAAGCTATTTGGTTAGGTTTTATTCTCTAACTATAAACATAAACTTTAAAGCATGAAATAGTCAAGATTAAGCATTTTGACTACCGTGGGTTGTGGCATGTATGATAAGTTTCACACAACTATTATTTGTAGAAGAAGTAAAATAGTAGTGGCATTTAGACTTGCACACTTCCATGATCTATTTTTGTGTTTTCGGTTCATATATTTTCATTTTTTGATCTTTTCTTATTCTTTTTGTCCTTTGATATTTATTTTAGGACACATCCTCTTTACATTTTTAAATTTTTTAATATGGAAAGCATTTGTAGAAAGCAAAGGTATGTACGATATTACAACGCTTAACATTAGCCAATTAAAAATTATGAATCCTATCATTATAGGACTCTAGCAGTGGCTCCACATGGGGATGTCATTTCCTCGTGAAATGTCGAGAACTTTAAGATCAGTAGCCTTTGAATTGTGACTGAAGTTACATTGTCAATTGTTCTTCTGTGATTTGTGCCCGATTGTATAATCTTTGTGACTGAAAATCTTGTGAAATCATAGCCTTTTCTGCAAACTGAAATCTGGCACATGATGTATTGATATCTAATCTGAAATAAACATGTTGCTAAAAAACAGAATTTATTCAAACTAAAATCCTACCTACTTACTCTCATCAGCTGTCCAACTACTGGTTAGGTAAAATGAAACAGCTAATCCAACCATTCAAGCATCATATACGTTGGTGAATTTTTCTGCTTGTGCTTGTTTTTGATGAAAACTGAGATTCTAAAGTCAATTATAACCTTGTCAACAAACAAGAAGATAAGGAAATACTTGATTTCCTTTGTTGACTCTAGAAATTTTACAAAAGGACCTTCCAAGATATATACACTAATGTTTAACTCATCTAAGAAATTGTACAATTGTTCTGGATGGCCTCCATGCCATGAAAGTGAGATGTCATTTTCATCTTTATCACCCTGCAGATTTTTAGATAATCTTTGTGATGATATTTCTATTGATTGAAATGTATGTCTAGTGAAACCTTTATCATATTGATTTTGAATCTCATAGTTAGTTAATGGAGAAAATTTTTTATTGCATTCATCATCTAACATATCAACTATTGGATCATAATAGATGTGTCAGGATTGCTGCAACCTATTACATATGGGTTTTAATGGGACCTCATGGATTTCTGCATGTTGTTCATCCTTTTCTTTGGAGATATTAAGCCAGTTTTCCTTTAAAAATTGAAATGATTCAAAACATAGTGGTATACAACTTTCCTGTGTCATCTGATCAAACATCTCAATATAATTTGATAATTATACTTGTGAAACTGAAGAATCCTGATTAAGATTTTCATTGTCTAAAGAATGTTGATTTTTAATTGCTTTAAAGTTTTCTTTGATGAACTGAAATGAAGCAAAACAAAGAGGCAAAGAAGCTTCACTTATTTCCAAATTTTCTACACTTTCTTCCTCACTTTCATAGCTGATATGAATAAGATGATCATTGTTTTCAGGTTGCTAAAACTGAATTTATTTATTTCCCAAACTAGTTTGTGATTGCTCTCTAAAGTTAGTTTGGATTTGAAGAAAATAATTATCATCATAATGATTATATTTAGTAAAATCATTAAAAGAAGTAATTTCATCAAACATACACATTAGATCAGTAGATTGCTTCTCCACATATTGCTCTATAAATCAATCTTCTGATCTATGGTAGTTGGAATTAGCAGGAATTTGTTCATGGCTATCAACCTCTTCTTTTTGTGAAATAAATGTGTCGTGTTGATTTTGAACAAAAAAATTATCTTTCATGATGATCTTTTGTATCCTCTCCTCTATTTTTCTTACCAAAATGTCAAGTTTTACCTCTGCTATGTTGTTATTCTATGCTCCTGATTTCAACGTTTCTCTTCTAATTTGCAAATTAACTTCTACATCTATTGCAATGTTTTGCATTTGTTCCAGTGTTGAGGGGTTTCTTTCTCTTAGCTGAAATTTGATCTCTCGATCAAATGCTTCTAGATAATGCAAGAGAGCTGAATCAAGAGGTCTTATATTTGATGGCATTGAATAATATATTTGATTAAATCTATCAGAAAATTGTTGTATTATTTCATTTGGCTATCATTTTAACTAATTATATTCTTCTATGATCACAAAAATATTGACTTTGATTATCCATATATCAAGGAAAAATTTGGCAAACTGTTGGAAATTTGAGATGCTTGCAATAGGTAGATTCTTGAACCAACTCTTTACTCTACTTTGCAAACAGAGAGCAAAATGTCTGATTATAACATCATCTTCATCAATCTTAAATAAGTCCAGATAATTCTCAAAAACATGGATATGTTTTTGGGCAGTGATTTTACCATCTTCTCCATCAAACCTTGGGAGATACTTGTAATAATTGTTAGGGAAAACATGGAGTGTAGGAGGTAAGATGATTGGCTTAAACCTATCAAGAACTTTCCATGGTACAGGAATATATACAGAGATTGTAAGATCAATCTTGATTATTTGAGATTTCTTGATTGGAAAATGATCATCATAAGATTCAAAAGAATGATGTTCAAATGTGTAAGGAGATTTTATATTTACAATTTTCAAAGGAAAATAATTAAAAACTAATCTAATATCTTCTCTGAAATACAATATACATTGAAAAACCTTCTTGATGAGAAAAAACATGATGTCTTGGATAACAATCCAAGTTAAAAGCCTGATCTTTTCATATTGTTCTTTCAAGTTCATTCCTCCAATGGAGTCTTGATTGTGAAATTGATTTGGAGGTGGATGATTTTAACCTTTGTGTGTCTGATCACTATCCACCATCATAGATCAGATGTGAAGCTATAAAATATTTCTGAAGAAAATGTTAGTCCTCCCCAGTATGGTCGCCAGAAATGTTATCACTCCAAAATTTCCTTCGAAAAATTAGCAAAACAAAGAAGTAATAAAGGTAACCACAAACCGCTTTTGGAGGTCAGGACGTAGCCTTCCTGATGCTCAGAGAGGGCTCTCTCTTTAAAATTTAACTTTGATTTAGTTAAGATGCTTTTAGGCTAGTTATGATTATTCAATGGGTTTTTGATTTGTATTTGAGATTGGGTGGTGGGATCACTTATATAGATGGATAAATTGATTTCCTTTGGACCACTGGGCTATGGCGTCAACTGATAAGGAATAAGGGCTGGATAAAATCACTAAAGGGGATGTTCCAAGGGAAAGATAGCCGAGTGTATTTCATAATGTTTGAGACAGAGGGATGAAAGGGTTTCATTTAGGGTGAGAGTGCATTTAAGGGTTCTCAGACCTGGATAATGAATGAGGAAGGAAAGGGCTAGTCCAAATCAAAGGGCAATTAAGAATCCTTTAACTTGGATTATTTATGAAATCAATTTAAACTAAAGAGAAATTAAGAATTCTTTAATTTAAATATAAAAAGAAAAAATTCAAATGCTTAACTATTAAAATAGAGTGTGGTTTAAACAAGTTATGAAATATTATTCCAGTTATAGCATTTAGATTGAAATACATATAATATTATGAATAACTTTGAGAAATTGACAAAGACACATGAAAATACTTGTCTGAAATTTTCTCAACACATGAATCCTTGGAACAATATGATCTTTATTAATCAATCCACCTTGTTGGCTCATCAACTGATTTAATAACCTTCTAGGTATTCTTGATCAAAAAGTCTATATAAATTTCTAATAGAATCCACCCAAAATACTTCAAATGAAGAAGTATTTATTCAAATTCTAAAATGAAATATCTTGAAAAAATATCATGATTGGTTTTACAAATATCTCAAACTGTTTTACATTAATAGAACTTAAATAAAGGACACTCAAAACTAATGAATCTATTTGGAAATATGTTTATGGATTGATGGTGACAAAGAAGAGAAATTCAAATTTGATAGCAACTCTTAATTGATGATGAGGCTTCCAAGTCACTTACTACCTCCTTCCTTTGTGCATTCTGCCCCAGAAATTCTGCAACATTAGGGTCCAAAGATACCTTTGTATATATCAATCTGAGATAGATATGTAAAATGTGAAATAGGTTATTATAGATAAGTACATTATTCAGGTAAACCTCTTTCAGTTTCCAAAAATTCAGCTCCCACTGTTCACAATATTCTCTTTAAAAAGATGTCAAAAATAGGATTTTGCATAGATAGAATAATACGCTGTGAAGATATGCATTGATGTCCCTTTTTGTAACACCCACGTAAAAAGTGACATAGGTTTTTTATATTAGCCTTTTAGGAACACAAATTGCCTCCCATTTCTAAAAATGCATCTTGGATTTGCCACAATATTTTCTACAAAATTATGGCTTAAACAGGAAATTTCTGGAAAATATACCATTCCTGCTCTGATTTCATCTTTTAACCTTAATTTTCTTTTAACTGTTTTTACCTTTACTTTGGATAAACTCCGTTTTTGCTAGTGAAAGTGTTTTCATCTCTGTTTAACCCTTACTACCTCCATGTTTACTTTTACTGTTTACCTTGACTGCTATGATTTTTCATCTATCTTCACTTTGATTTTTCAATTTGATATACTTTTACTGATACTCTTTCATATGATACACTTTTACTTTGATGACCTATCAATATCCTTTACTGTGTTTTTACTTTTACTGTACATTTTAACTTTTTACTGTGTATTTCAACAGTAAATCATTTATTTTTTTATATGTATCAACATATGGTAATGGATATTGACAAACTTTTTGTATGTTTCATTATTTTGTCTTTTGACTATATGATTTGCCTAGTTCCTTTGTTTTAGCAGTCACTATCTCTGTGTGAATGATTTCTTTCTTTGTTCTGTGTATAGATGTTTTCTTCTTCTAAATGAAGTTTTTTAAATAGATTTCCTTTCGAGTCTTGGAGTAAACATAACGAGATTTATTTATATATGGGAAAAGATATATCGGGAGCTATATTATTAAGTTAGAAATTAATATGAACTAAAATGAGCAAGGTGAAAATACTACTAAGCATAATGTAATATTTGCGTTTTTCCTTTACATACACTTATACTTAGGATACAACCTTTTTTGTGCGTATTTTGAGTAAAATGGAATTTAACATGGGGTTTTTTACTTTTTATAGGAAAATGGAGTTGAACCTTAGGAAAATGGGTTTTATTAGGGTAATGAAGGGAAATGACTTTTATGAAGGGAATTCTAACATTTGATGTCCATAAGTCATTAAGCTGAGGGTCCGGTCCCACCAAAAGTCAGACAAATGCTCTGAGCCTTTATGGCTTGAAGGATTTTTAGTATTAGAAAATACTTGTGGATGGAGAAATTAGTAAGTATAGGGATAAAATGAATGAGGGGAAGTCAATTAAATCAACTTGTAAACCTCTGTCTTTAATTTCTTAATTTCTCATGCACATTGAAACATATGATTCAGCATGATAAATGTGCTTTTGTCCAATCAACTTTATACCTCAACAACCTTACTTCTACTTACCCATTACTTACCCTAACATTTTTCCTTCACTTATTTGGGTGCATTTGAGATAGCAAACCCTTTTCATTCTTTTTCTTTTAGAAAAAAAACTATCTACTTCTAACCTTATATATTCCAAGTGCTTAGATTAAACTAATGAGCTCCTTTTATTTTCTCTCCCTATCTAATGATCTGCCAAGGTTAAGCTATTTGGTCAGGTTTTATTCTCTAACTATAAACATAAAATTCAAAGCATGAAATAGTCAAGATTAAGCATTTTGACTACCATGGGTTGTGGCATGTATGATAAGTTGCACACAACCGTTATTTGCAGAAGAAGTAAAATAGTAGTGGCCTTTAGACTTGCACATCTGTTTTTGTGTTTGGGGTTCATATATTTTCATTTTTTGATCTTTTCTTATTCTTTTTGTCCTTTGATATTTATTTTAGGACACACCCTCTTTACATTTTTAAATTTTTTAATATGGAAAGCAGTTGTAGAAAGCAGAGGTATGTACAATATTACAACACTTAACATTAGCCAATTCAAAATTATGAATCCTATTATTATAGGACTCTAGCAGTGGCTCCACATGGGGATGTCATTTCCTCGCGAAATGTCGAGAACTTTAAGATCAGTAGCCTTTGAATTGTGACTGAAGTTACATTGTAAATTGTTCTTTTGTGATTTGTGCCCTATTGTATAATCACTGTGACTGAAAATCTTGAACTGAGATCATAGCCTTTTCTGTAAACTGAAATCTGGCACATGATGTATTGATATCTAATTTGAAATAAACATGTTGCTAAAAAACTGAATTTATTCAAACTGAAATCCTACCTACTTACTCTAATCAGTTGTCCAACCGCTAGTTAGGTAAAATGAAACAGCCAATGCAACCATTCAAGCATCATATACATTAGTGAATTTTGCTGCTTGTGCTTGTTTTTGATGAAAACTGAGATTCTAAAGCCAATTATAACCTTTTCAACAAACGAGAGGATAAGGAAATACATGATTTCCTTTGTTGACTCTAGAAATTGTACAAAAGGACCTTCTAAGATATATACACTAATGTTTAACTCATCTAAGAAATTGTACAATTTTTCTAGATGGCCTCCATGCCATGAAAGTGAGATGTCATTTTCATCTTTATCACCCTGCAGATTTTCAGATAAGCTTTGTGATGATATTTCTATTGATTGAAATGTATGTCTAGTGAAACCTTTATCATATTGATTTTGAATCTCATAGTTAGTTTATGGAGAAAATTTTTGATTGCATTCATCATCTAACATATGAACTATTGGATAATAATAGACGTGTCAGGATTGCCGCAACCTATTACATATGGGTTTTAATGGGACTTCATGGATTTCTGCATGTTGTTCATCCTTTTCTTTGGAGATATTAAGCCAGTTTTCCTCTAAAAACTGAAATGATTCAAAACATAGTGGTATAGAACTTTCCTATGTCATCTAATCAAACGTCTCAATAGAATTTGATAACTATACTTGTCAAACTGAAGAATCTTGATTAAGATTTTCATTATCTATAGAACATTTATTTTTTATTGCTTTAAAGTTTTCTCTGATGAACTGAAATGAAGAAAAACAAAGAAGCAAAGAAGCTTCACTTATTTCCAAATTTTCTGCACTTTCTTCCTCACTTTCATTGTGATATGAATAAGATGATGATTGTTTTCAAGTTGCTAAAACTGAATTTATTTATTTCCAAAACTAGGTTTTGATTGATCTGTAAAGTTAGTTTGGATTTGAAGAAAATAAGTATCATCATAATGATTATATTTAGGAAAATCATTAAAAGAAGTAATGTCATCAAACATACACATTAGATCAATAGATTTCTTTTACACATATTGCTCTATAAATCGATCTTCTCATCTATGGTAGTTGGAATTAGCAGGAATTTGTTCATGGCTATCAACCTCTTCCTTTTGTGAAATAAATGTGTCACGTTGATTTTGAACAAAAAAATTATCTTTCATGATGATATTTTGTATCCTCTCCTCTACTTTTCTTACCAAAATGTCGATTTTTACCTCTGTGATGTTGTTCTTCTCCGCTACTGCTTTCAACTTTTCTGTTCTAATTTGCAAATTAACTTCTACATCTGTTCCAATGGTGAGGGGTTTCTTTCTCTTAGTTGAAATTCGATCTCTCGATCAAATGCTTATGGATAATGCAAGAGAGATGAATCAGGATGAGGTCTTATATTTGATGGCATCGAATAATAGATTTGATTAAATCTGTCAGAAAATTGTTGTATTGTTTCATTTAGCTATCCTTTTAATTGATTATATTCGTATATGATCACAAAAAGATTGACTTTGATTATCCATATATCAAGGAAAAATTTGGAAAATTGTTGGAAATTTGAGATGTTTGCAATAGGTAGATTCTTGAACCAACTCTTACTCTACTTTGCAAAGAGAGAGCAAAAAATATAATTATAACATCATCTTCCTCAATCTCAAATAAGTCCAGATAATTCTCAAAACCTTGAATATGTTTTTGGGCAGTGATTTTACCATATTCTCCATAAAACCTTGGGAGATACTTGTAATAATTGTTAGGGAAAACATGGAGTGTAGGAGGTAAGATGATTGGCTTATACCTATCAGGAACATTCCAAGGTACAGGAATATGTACAGAGATTGTAAGATCATTATTGATTATTTGAGATTTCTTGATTGGAAAATGATCATCATAAGATTCAAAAGAATGCTGCTCAAATGTGTAAGGAGGTTTTATATTTACAATTTTCAAAGGAAAATAATTAAAAACTAATCTAATATCTTCTCTAAAATACAATATACTTTGAAAAGCCTTCTTGATGAGAAAAAACATGATGTCTTCGATAACAATCCAAGTTAAAAGCTTGATCTTTTCATATTGTTCTTTCAAGTTCATTCCTCCAGTGGAGTCTTGATTGTGAAATTGATTTGGAGGTGGATGATTTTAACCTTTGTGTGTCTGATCACTATCCACCATCATAGATCAGATGTGAAGCTATAAAATATTTCTGAAGAAAATGTTAGTCCTCCCCAATATGGTCGCCAAAAGTGTTATCACTCCAAAATTTCCTTTGAAAAATTAGCAAAACAAAGAAATAATAGAGGTAACCACAAACCGCTTTTGGAGGTTAGGACCTACCCTTCCTGATGCTCAAAGAGTGCTCTCTCTTTAAAATTTAACTTTGATTTAGTTAAGATGCTTTTAGGCTAGTTATGATTATTCAATGGATTTTGATTTGTATTTGAGATTGGGTGGTGGGATCACTTAGACAGATGGATAAATTGATGTCCTTTGGACCATTGGGTTATGGAGTCAACTGATAAGGAAGGAGGTCTGCATAAACTCACTAAAGGGGATGTCCTAAGGGAAATATAGCCAAGTGTATTTCAGAATGTTTGAGACAAAAGGATGAAAGGGTTTCACTTAGGGCGTGAGTGCAGTTAAGGTTTCTCAGACTCGGATAATGAATGAGGAAGGAAAGGCATAGTCGAAATCAAAGGGCAATTAAGAATCCTTTAATTTGGATTATTTATGAAATCAATTTAAACTAAAGAGCAATTAAGAATTCTTTAATTTAAATATCAAAAGAAAACATTCGAATGCTTAACTGTTAAAACAGAGTGTGGTTTAAACAAGTTATGAAATATTATTGTAGTTATAGCATTTAGATTGAAATACATATAAGATTATGAATAACTTTGAGAAATTGACAAAGACACATGAAAATACTTGTTTGAAATTTGCTCAACACATGAATCCTTGGAACATTGTGATCTTTATTAATCAATCCACCTTGTTGGCTCATCAACTGATATAATAACCTTTTGGGTCTTCTTGATCAAAAAGTATATATAAATTTATAATAGAATCCACCCAGAATACTTCAAATGAAGAAGTATTTATACAAATTCTAAAATGAAATATCTTTAAAAAATATCAAGATTGGTTTTACAAATATCTCAAACTGTTTTACATTAGTAGAACTTAAATAAAGGACACTCAAAACTAATGAATCTATTTGGCACTATGTTTATGGATTGATGGTGACAAATAAGAGAAATTCGAATTTGATAGCAGCTCTTAATTGATGATGATGCTTCCAAGTCACTTACTACCTCCTTCCTTTGTGCATTTTGCCCCAGAAATTCTGCAAAATTAGGGTCCAAAGATACCTTTGTATATATCAATCCAAGATAGATATGTAAAACATGAAATAGTTTATTGTAGATAAGTATGTTAATGAGATAAACCTCTTTCAGTTTCCAAAAATTCAGCTCCCGTTGTTTATAATATTCTCTTAAAAAAGATGTCAAAAACAGGATTTTGCATAGTTAGAATAATGCGCTATGAAGATATGCATTTATCTCCCTTTTTGTAACAGCCATGTAAAAAAGTGAGATAGGTTTTTTATATTAGCCTTTTAGGAACACAAATTGCCTCCCATTTCTCAAAATGCATCTTGGATTTGCCACAATAGTTTCTGCAAAATTATGGCTTAAACAGGAAAATTCTGGAAAATATACCATTCCTACTCTAATTTCATCTTTTAACCTTAATTTTCTTTTAACTCTTTTTACCTTTACTTTGGATAAACTTCATTGTTGCTAGTGAAAGTGTTTTCATCTCTGTTTAACCCTTACTAGCTCGATGTTTACTTTTATTGTTTACCTTGACTGCTATGATTTTTCATCTATCTTCACTTTGATTTTCAATCTGATACACTTTTACTGATACTCTTTCATATGATACACTTTTACTTTGATGACCTGTCAATATCCTTTACTGTGTTTTTACTTTTACTATACATTTTAACATTTTACTGTGTATTTCAACAGTAAATCATTTAGTTTTTTATATGTATCAACATATGGTAATGGATATTGATAAAATTTTGGTATGTTTGATCTATTTGTCTTTTGACTGTATGATCTATCTGGTTCCTTCATTTTAACAGTCAATGTCTCTGTGTGAATGATTTCTTTCTTTGTTCTGTGTATAATTGTTTTCTTCCTCTAAATGAAGTTTTTTAAATAGATTTCCTTTCGAGTCTTGGAGTAAACAAGTTTTGTGACTAGTATCAAAATTGTTTATCCAAGCTCTGCTCTTCTGCTAATTACCTGCAAAATACAACAATTTGTTATTAAAACACAAGTCTGTGAGGAGGTGATCGGAGGTCATACTGAAACTAGGAAGAATTATGGATAGAGTCCAGAAGGTGTTTGGGAGGGAATCCATGGTGAAATAATGTCTCAGAGGCTCAGGGTGGCACCAGAAGGGTTTGATAGGTTTCATTGTGTAACTCAATAAAAGGCATGAAAATGAGGGTTTTCATGGTTATAATGGGTAATGGGTAAATTGGCGTGGAATTTTACATTATGAACAGTGAGTGGTTTCAGGTTTAGCAGGGAGGCGGTATCGGAGGCCATCGCACCGCTTTATCGAGGAGGCGATATTTTGACCAGGTCACCCGATCTACCTTAATGCTTGACGTGTAGCAGATGGGGGCCTAGGCAATACCACTTTATCGGGTGGGTAAAGGTTAGATATCAGGTGAACCCGATATGGCTGTGAACCGAATTCAGAGGCTAATGATCAGATGACAGTCGGGCGACAGATTCGAGTGACAAATTAGCACGGCTGAAACGGGAAAAGGTTTTGGGGGGTCCGGGGCTTTAATCCATGATGGCTTGTGAATATTTACAAGTTAAACATGGGATTAAATGATCATACAGAGTTAATGAAGGGCTTATATAAACTTTACTAAGAATTGGTGAGTTGAGAGGGTTTTGTGAGGGGCATGGGATAAAAATGTAGTTTATAGTTAAACTAAGGGTTGGGGTATTATATACGGGATTTATTTATATATGGGAAAATGTATATCAAGAGCTATATTATTAAGCTAAAAATTAATATGAACTGAAATGAGTGGAGCGAAAATGCTACTAAGCATAATGTAATATTTGCGCTTTTCCTTTACATGCAATTATACTTCGGATAAAATCCTTTTGTGCGCATTTTGAGCAAAATGGAGTTTGACCTTAGGAAAAGGGGTTTTATTAGGGTAATGAAGGGAAATGACTTCTATGAAGGAAATTCTAACACTTGATGTCCATAAGTCATTAAGTCGAGGTTTTGGTCCCACCAAAAGTCAGACAAATGCTCTAAGCCTTTATGACTTGAAGGATTTTTAGTACTAGAACATACTTGTGGATGGGGAAATTAGTAAGTATAGGGATGAAATGAATGAGGGGAAGTCAATTAAATCAACCTGTAAACCTATGTCTTTGCTTTCTTAATTGCTCGTGCACATTGAGACATGATTAAGCATGATAAATGTGCTTTTGTCCAATCAACTTTATACTTCAGCAACCTTTCTTCTACTTACCCATTACTTACCGTAACATTTTTTCTTCACTCATTTGGGTGCATTTAAGCTAGCAGACCCTTTTCTTTCCTTTTCTTCTATAAAACAAATTATCTACTTCTAACCTTATATCTTCCAAGGGCTCAAATTAAACTGATGATCTCCTTTTATTTTCTCTGCCTATCTAATGATCTATGAAGATGAAGTTGTTTGGTCAGATTTTATTCTCTAACTATAAACATAAAATTAAAAGCATGAAATAGTCAAGATTAAGCATTTTGACTACCATGGGTTGTGGCATGTATGATAAGCTGCACACAACCATTATTTGCAGAAGAAGTCAAATAGTAGTGGCATTTATACTTGCACACTTTCATGATCTATTTTTGTGTTTTGGGTTCATATATTTTAATTTTTTTTTTTTTTTTTCTTATTCATTTTGTCCTTTGATATTTCTTTTAGGACACACCCTCTTTACATTTTAATTTTTTTAACATGGAAAACATTTGTAGAAAGAAAAGGTATGTACAATATTACAAAGCTTAACCTTAGCCAATTCAAAATTATGAATCCTATCAGTATAGACCTCTAACAAAGAGTAAACTAAAAGGAATGAAGTACATGCAGTGGACCATTGGATTAGCAGTCGTGGGACCAACTACTGAGAGGTTGGTTGAAGAGTTTTAGCAGGCCACGATATAGTGCAAAGCAAAGCTTCAAGCATTGAAGGTACAATTCAGTGGCCTCAAAGTGTGCATCGAGGACATATAAGCATAGTGAATTGAGATGAGTCACATCTTTGTGTTGGGGGCCTATTGGGATGGGGACACCAAGCTCCAATTTGTCTATATTTTGGATTTTGTAGTATTGTAAAGTCTCCACAATTTGAGGAGAGGAGCACGTACAAGGTTAAGAAGGAAAAGGAGTTTTTAGGAAGTTAAAATCCCCTTATTCTATAAAAGGATGGGTTTTTTTGATGATACAATGAACTCCACCCATGGTTCATGGATGATGGTAATGTAGTGTAAAATATATAAAAGGGAGTCATCTAGGAGTCATTAGAAAAGATGTTTAAGATTATGGATAGTTGATAAGTAAGATTTTGAGTCTGTAATTTTGTATTCCACCAAAGGGGAAGACTCCTACAGTTGAGTGCGCGTAGACTTTGGTAAGTCTATAGCTGAGATCACGGGCCCCTACAACTGTGTGCGTAGGGTCAGAAGAAGTGTATGTACTCAAGATATGAAGTAATAAATCATATGTGAAGAAATTTTGTCCGTTCTCTATATATTATCTACTTTTATGTTTATTCTTAGCTATAAATTGATTGTCTATGATATTATCTTAATTGCATCGCAAAGGTCTAGATCTACTTTGATGTGGTAACTTATGCATGTTAGAATAATTAGGTAAAGATCGTATATGTAATTAACTACAAATCAATTTAAGTTCATGGTTCTGAATATAAGGGTTAGCGAAGGTCAAATGAGGCCCTAGTTTAAGGAAACACCTCGCTGCTACATCACATAGCCTTTTGGATGTAGAAACATGGTTCTAGCATCCCCCAGTACTGCCTTGGGTGAGACTGCAGACTGCGCTAAGAAGACTATTGTTGAAAAGGTCAGTAGGGTAGGGTTTTGTTGGTTAGTGTAGCTAACTCTAAACCTAGGTCAAAGCCCCTTAAAGCTAACTTCACCCTCTTCTGGGGTTTATTGTTTAGCATGGGCCAACCTTTCAGGATAAGCAGCTACATTGAATTGAGGGACACACTCTTCCTTCTCTTATTCAAGATCTCTAAGTGGAGAAGGTGGGGCATTATCTGGGAGCACCTTCCCAAACTGAAAGTTGATTTCTTGGATTTCTACAACATAAGCATGATAGGATATCTCCCCACTATAAACATGTTGTGTCTTCTTATTATTTGGGTTCAGATTGGGTTAAGAAGGAGTTTGAGGTTTCTTAGGTGGATTATTGTGAGGAGGTTATGGTTGAGGTTGAGGTTGAGCTGTGTTGGCTTGATGGGGCCTGACCCAAGTTCAGAATTAATTATCCAAACAAATCCCTATGCTATTGGTGCTTTTGGCATTAGCCCATAGTGCGCATACTAAAGTCTCACCAGAAGCAGTGTGGGGGGATGCTGGAACCAAGTTTCCGCACCCTCGAGATGTTTGAGCGGTCGATTTAGTCCAACTGTGCCTACCTTCACGCAAGTTACTTTGTCCATTGTTCTGGCCTCCGATACCTTCACTATTTGTTATAATTTCTTGCGCATAGTGCTAACCAGGGGCTGAGAGGCTTTCATGCTGCTATGCAGGGATCTATGCTATTTCCCCAAATTACACTACGTATCTTACTTATCTTCTTACAGATGTTAGTTAACTTTGCATAAAAAGATACTTTATATCACATATACTTAATCGACACAATCATATATGTTTTCACATCATATAAACAACAAAAATGTAATTTATATCCAATACACTCGATGCATGAAAGAGTAAATGAATACACAGGAATGGTATAAAACTTCCCTTTATGAATGCTACAACGGTTATAAACTCAATCTGCCCTGCGCAGTCAGCTACAGGGGTTCGCCCACTCAACTACAGACTACTAGGCCTATATGCACTCATCTGGAGAGCCTTCTTCTACTCTACGACCCAAAGAATTAACTCTACACTTAGATCTTCCGCTATCCTTGTATTCCATCATCATTCTAACTCTTCTATTGACTCCTTTACAATTTAGAGCCTCACTCTATTTATACAATCCCATGGTTCGCGGACCATGGGTAGCTCTCTAAAGTCCACATTACATTACATAATTGAGGGTGGACAACCCTATGACTCATTTACAACTCCACACTCCGTGCCCACAAAATGTGGAGTCTTTAAATTGGATTTACACTTTTTAGCTAAAATATAGGCTTTTAGCATCAAAACTTCCCTTGGGGGATCTCGTGCCCAATAGGCCCCAACAGAAACATCCTAACTCGCCCTCGAGTCACTCTGTCGGTGCAAAGATCTTCGCATAGAGACCTCCCAACTCTTCCTGGACTTTTCAAATGGTCAAGCCACTTGTGTATAGCTTCCAACAACTGCCATTTACTTTTCCTTGGAAGAGTTCTCCATTCAGTTTTACCAACTTCACCGCGCCACCATCTGTGATCTCCTTAATAACATACGGTCCCAAAAAATGCATTCTGAGCTTCCTCGGGAATTGATCAAACCTACTATCATATAGAAACACCAAATCATCCACTTCAAAGGTGTGCAACTTAATATGTTGATCATGCTATGTCTTTTCGCGCTGCTTTTGCACTTGCTGATGGAATCCAGTCAAAAATCGTTCTTCTTCAAGTTCCTCCAACTACACAAGCCTCTCCTCCGGGGCGTCATGATTCGTCATACCTGTGAGCACTGCTACGCACAAACTAGGCATGATTTAGTCCATAGGCATTACAACTTCCACTCCATAGACTAGTGGGAAAGGTGTTTGTCCCATAAATTTCTTGTTTGTCGTCCTATAAGCCCATAATATTGTGGGTATGCATACGTCCCAATCACTTCGTTGCGCATTACATACCTTGGTCAGCGAAGTCTCTAGTACTTTGTTAAATGCTTCTATTATCCCGTTAGCTTGTGGGTGATATGGTGTGCTTTTCTGTTGATACACCTTAAACTATTTTGTCACCATGCTGATCGTCTCATTCATGAAATGTGTACCGTGATCACTCATCAAGATCTTTGGACATTCGAATCATGTCAATACATGTTCAAACAGAAACTCCAAGGCCGTCATGGCCATGCAATCTTTTACCGACTGTGCTTTTGCCGAATGAGTCAGGTACTCTGTGACAGTGATAATATATCTCGTGCCCATTTTTCCTTGAGATTTGATAGGTCCTACAAAGTCGATCACCCAATTTTCAAAGGGCTGCAACATCATTTGTGGATTCAAATGCATCTCGTCCCTCTGAAATGGTTTACCTATTCCTTGACATACATCACAGGCCTTGCAATGTGCTTTTGAATCCTGATGAAGGGTCGGCCACCATAACCCTGCGTGGAGAATCTTCTGTGTGGTCACTCTTCCTACATAATGTCCTCTCACAGCACCCCATGAGCATCTGTGAGGATATTTCTTTCCTCAAATTTAGGTACATACCTTCACAATATCTCATCATTCCCCATCTTATATAGGTGCCCTGCAATGATAGAGAAATTTGTCGTGTGCACCACTAGTTCCTTCTTCTACTGGATGGAGTACTCTTTCGGCGCAATTCCAGTCATGAGAAAGTGAATTATATCTTCAAAATGTCCATCTGCTACGTGCACAACAAAGAGTTGTTCGTCAGGTAATCATTCCTCCAAACTAGTTGGTTCCTCTCATGTCTCAATGCATGACAGGTGATCTGGTCCCGCGTTCACTCATCCAGGTTTCACAACAACCTCAAAAACATATTTTTGGAACAATAAAATCCATTTGCATATGCACCCCTCCAACACAGGCTTATTGACCAAGTATTTTAGTGTCGAATGATCTGTAAACATTTTGAAGTGCCCCCCTAGCAAGTAGTGCCGATATTTCTGGAGCACATACACCATAGCCAGTCCCTCCTGTTCAGTGGTGGAATAATTATTTTCTGCTTTAGATAATATTCGACTTGTGAATGCTATAGGCTGATCTAAGACTTCTCCACTCTCTTGTGTTAATACTTCCCCTAATGCTATACTCAACGCATCAGCGTGGACATGAAACTCTTCCTCCCAATTCAGGAAGACTAGAATCGGCACAATGACCATCTTTCTTTCAATACATCCAGGATTTTCCTACAGTCATCGTTCCAGTAGAATGTGACATCCTTTTTCAATATCTTTTCCATCGGTGCAGTGATTTGGGCATAGCTTTTGATGAACTTCCTATAGTACCTCGTATGCCCCAGAGTAGCACGCATATGTTTTGCACTCCGCAGAGCTTGCAAATTCAGAATCATGGCGATTTTCGCAGGGTCTACCATCAGCCCTTGTCTACAAATCACATTCCCCAATAGGTTCCCAAAAGAAATGAGGAATGTACACTTCTTAAGGTTTAGTGCAATTTGGTATCTTCAGCACGTATCCAGATGGCATGAGAGTATATTGAAAAAACCCCCACTTAATCGTGATGTTTGTCTTACTTCTATCCTCCGGTGTGATCTTGATCTGGTGGTATCCTGAGAACCCATCAGTGAAAGAATATACTTCCTAACTGCCTACATTGTCCAACACCTCATCTGTGAACGGAGTTGGGAATGGATCATGTACACACGCGTCGTTCAACTTTCTAAGATCCATGTATATTCTTATTTCTTCCAACTGCTTCTTCTCTTGTATCACTATTCAACTTACCCAATCGGATTCCTCCACCGACTCAATGATTCCTGCCTCAAGTATCTTGTCTAGTTCTATGTGGACCCTTGCCTTGTATTTCAGATTTAAGCGATACGACTATTGCATAAATGGCTCCATGTCGGGTTTTAACGCGATCTTGATTACCCCTAAATCTCCGAGTATTCCCTTCAAATCCGTAAACTTGGTAGGGAATAAATCATGATATTCACGAAGGAATTCAGTGACCTCATCCAACAATGGGCCATCCCAATAGTCTCCAATCTTTGCAAATTTAGGTTCCACCTCCGTATCAATATTTACCTGCTTAGTCTTCACTGGAGCAACTATGTCAGGGTTCTCAACCCATGGTCCCTGAACCTCGCAGTGGCCTTCTGTCTCTGGAATGTTCATTTCCCACAACTCTTCATCTTCTTCTTCAACAATTACATTATAACATTCCAAAGCACAACTCAGCTGTGAAGCCCATTCCGGCTGAATCGATTCTACTAGCTCCTGTGGTATCTTAAATATAGCTTCTTTTACCTCTTGTAGCACTTCATCAATGTTGTCCCACCATCCATCCTCAAAACTGAAGGTCATCATGAACCCTTCGCACAGGATATCCCATTCACCTATCCCATGGCATAGTTCTGTCTCTATATACCAATTCATGGGTATAACATCTAGGGTATGACAGAACAGGTGCACTGTGTGGCTTTTCTCCATAGGCCTTCATCCACTTGACCAGGTGTGTGCACGGATCATCCCATCCATCATACTTGTCTGTTAGTCACATCTTAGGCTTCCCCAAACACGTATGCACCATTATCCTGCATTCATGCTAGTCCTCAAAGCTCCCTTTGCGCATACCCCACCGTCTTGCGGGTGTAGCATGCAGTACCCAATTCAAGGCCAGGAAGCGTTTCTTTTCGGGCACTTCTCCTTCAAATCTATCCAAGAAGGTATCTACCTCATTTAACCCATCATAAGTAGGTAGGTCCCTTACTTCTATCGATACATAGTGTAGCAACCTTGTCACTATACTAGAATTCAGTGTAGTCACCTCATGTAACCAATTTTTCCATCACTCATTTTCGTCATCTGAGTCTAAAGTACAGGAGCTCTCACTCCCCCATGCAAGCCATCCATCAGCAGTGCAATTCATCCAGTCCTGGTTTTGCAATGTTATATTATAGATGAGTCCAAATCATCATCACTTTCATAGTCACACAACGGCTCTATATAGCACAATCCTTCGGCAGGGTCTAGAGGTATACCTACACGTAGTGACTTCTTTTCAAAAATAATCTTGTAATTCTTCAGATTAATCACCCCATTCATGTCAGTGGCCCAATCAATTCCTAAGAGAACATGATAGGGATTGTTGTCATAAACAATCTCTATTACTTCAAAGTCTACTAGCACACTCACTCCCTTAATATCCATAGTGATTCCCTGCAATCACCCCATGGGTATTATTTTCTGTTGGTTCGCCACTTGCAGCTAAATAGGAGACCACTATAGCGTAGGCCTCCCCATGCACTCCCATGTATTCTTTTCCAGAAAATTCATGTCTAATCCTCAATCCAGAATTACTTGGTCCATCTCATATTGTCCAATCTGCACGGTTAACCTCATTTCTCTTCCCATCCTCGTCCTATGCTTTCCAATCTTTCAGGCTATAGTTCTCCTAGCACGGTCCCAGCTCATCTGTTAATGAGTTCCTGTAATTATTTCATAGCATTATTGTCACGCAGTAACTTCATACATGTTTCTAGGAATCTTGTAGGCATAGATGGGTCCATTTTCAGCTCTGGTCTATCTTTGCTTCCTGAACTGGAGGCATCAGCGAAGCTCTTCTTAGCTTCCAGAAAGGTTTCTCGAGCATGCTCCAAATTAAACTCTGCTTCTTTCGTCAGAGCTTTGCGAACCCAAGTAATATCTTCAAGTTGTTTTCCTTTGTCATCTCCCATCACGATTCTGCTTCGAAGCACAATGTTCACATTCAGATCTTCCTCGTGTGGCTCATACCACATCATCTGCAGGTTCTAAGTTGGGGGAGGCAATAACGCTCCTTTGTCACGTATCCTAGCTATCAACGTAGGACAATCTTCAGTCTAATGATCAAACAAGGTGCAATATAAACATGACGATCATGTCATATTCATACAATCATGGGGATAATGTCTTGGCCCTCCACAACTGTAGCAGCTCAACTGACCATGACCCCTTCCAAGTCCTCCTCCACCTCGGCCTCGTCTACGGCCCTAAAATCCTATTTGCACCACTCCTGCATTCTGTTCTAAGGGTCACGTTTTGGTCTAAACTCTGTAGGTTGGAATTCTATCCATCATCAACTCATAGCTCCTACAAGTGTGCTCATCGTGTCCTACTGACCTACAAAAATTATAGAACAATTGTTGCAAATTTTGTGTATAATGCGGTAACAAATGACAGTTGTTCGTAGCATGTTTCCCTCCTATTTGACAAATCGTACACCAAAAAGTAGGCATTTCACTAGGTCCTGCTTCTACTTCTAGCCTTAATGGCATCTGTCCTCCTCCCGCGAGGTAATTTATGAACACCAGACAATGGTCATTATCATGACCCTGACCCTTGTGTTTTATGCACCACACCTCTTCGTGCACTTTTGGGTGAGTTGTCCTGTCCTATTTCAGAATCTGCATATCAAGGCATAAGGTTTTCAACTGCATGTGGATCTGCTGGACTCCCAAGTTAGGATCTTGGATCAAAGTCTTATGTAGCCTCATCGCGATCTCTAAGGCCTCTGCCTAAGTCGTCAAGTTCTACTGCTATGGCACACTCCTTAAACATGGTGTTAGCGATGCTACAATCCATTCACGATGTTTTCCATCCCTCAGATTCATATTAGCTTCGTGAATCGCACACTTCAACCTCTGATCCAACTCCCAAGGAGTTTTGCCTGGTAGCATCATGATTTCTTTGAACCTAATGATTGAATGTGCTTTAGACTTCGACCTGCTAAATTCTCTATTTAGTGCTTCTTGGATATCCGTGATTCCTGCATTTGGGTTATCATTGGAGTGGTTAATATACCAAGTCAACGCGCAGTCCTGGAGGGCATTAACCAGTGTCACTTTCTTTATATTGTCATCTATAACTCCCTATGCTTCCCATATGGCTCTTACCATGAACCAAAATTGGTTCGGATCCTCATTTCCCAATCCCTTGAACACAGGAAACTTTATCGTGCTTTCCATATTGACTCGCAGTGGTTGCAGAGGTGGTAGGGGTGAAGATGGAGGTGAACTTCACAGTGAGACCTTGCAAGTTCTTCCTCATCCCCTTGCAGAGGTGAAATCAAGGGGCTAGCTTTTGCTCCCTTATTTCCTTCGTTGCTGTAATTTTTCCCACTTCAGGTAGCCCCAAACATTAACGGAATTACATAACCCTCTTTTCAAACAATAACATTTTAATCCAAGTATTCAGGGACTTTACATACTTACCTTGCAGTCCCTTGAGAAAGCATTGCTCTGCCTCATTACAGCTAACTGAAGTGTCTACCGTGAACTCAGTAATGAATCCTACTATAATCTGATCGAGCTAGTTATAAATAGCACATTTGATCTGATCCTCCGATGCTTCCAATCTGCGCACCAACTTTTGGGTCCACACAATAGGACCATCAAGCTTCCAGCTTCCTTGGCTATCTGCTAGCTTCACAATCCACTCGTACAACTGAATAGGGAAAGAAGCAAAAAAAATCTCATGGATTTATGTTTACAGGTAGTAATCTAACCACTCTTCTTTTGTCAGTTGCATATTCCTGCTCTCCTGTGCCGTCAACTCGTGAATCATCCTATCCAACCAACCTTCAATTTCCTTCTTAAATGGATTCCAATGATATGACATCAGACATCTCTATGCAGATTTTAGTCCCGACAACAGAACCATTTTTTGGCTTGATGGGGCTTGACCTAGGTTCTGAGTTAATTAGCTTTCGGCATCAGCCCGTGGTGTGCGAATTGAAGTCTCGCCCAAAGGAGTATGGGGGGATGCTAGAACCAAGTTTCCACACCCTGGAGAAGTCTAAGGGGTCGATTTAGTCCAATTGTGCCTACCTTCATGCAGGTTACTTTGTGCACTGTTCTGACCTGCGAGACCTTCACGATTTGTTATAATCACCTGCGCATAGCCCTAACCAGGGGCTGAGAGGCTTTCACGTTGCTATGGCAATGATCTGTGCTATTTCCCCAAATTACACTGCATATCTTACTTATCTTCTTACAGATGTTAGTTAATTTCGAATAAACATATACTTTATCTCACATTTACTTAATCAACACAATCATATATGTTCGTGCATCATATAAACAATAGAAATGTAATTTATACCCAATACATTCAATGCAGAAAATAGTAAATGAATACATAGGAATGGTATAAAACTTCTCTTTATTAATGCTTCAATGGTTACAGACTCAACCTGCCCTGCACACTCAACTGCAGGGGTCTGTGCACTCAGTTGCGGACTACTAGGCCTCTACGCACTTAGCTGCAGAGCCTTCTCCTACTCTACGACCCAAAGACTCGACTCTACACTTAGATCTTCCGCTATCCTTCTATTCCATCATCATTCTAACTCTTCTATTGACTCCTTTACAACTTAGAGCCTCGCTCTATTTATACAATCCCATGGTCCATGGACCATGGGTAGATCTCTAAAGCTGACATTACATTACAAAATTGAGGGCGGACAACCCTATGACTCATTTACGAATTTGCGCTCCACGCCCACAAAATGCAAAGTCTTTACATTGAATTTACACTTTCTAGCCAAAATATGAGCTTTTAGCCCCAAACCTTCCCTTGGGGGGATCCCGTGCCCAACAAGTTGGAGGTAGTAAAGTAAGAGGTTGGGTTGTTTGAGACCTCCACCTTGGTGAGGGGTTTCCCCATTGGGAAGGTTGGGGTGGATATGGCTGAAAAGGAGGGTTGATAGGGTTAGGAGGATATTGTGGATCATAATACCAAGGAGGAGGTGTGGACCATGATGGATGAGTGGAAGGGTAACAAGGCAAGAAAGGTGGATTCTAATTTGGATTGCAGTGAGGATAATGTTCACCTTACATGCCTTGTTGATATGGTTGAGGACCAAGAGCTCTCCTTTAGTTAATGAAGTAGAACTTATTTCACCCACCTTCTACCCCTCCTTGTTATACAACATTTAGGTCTAAAAGAGAGGGACATTTATCTATTTCATGGTTCTCTTCATAGACTAAGAAAAATTCTATGACATTCAGTGGGAATTCATTTGTAGGATGTCTTTTAGTACATCTAGGGAAAAATATAGCTAGTGCCCTTTTTGGTTCTTCTTGCCTCCTTTTTATTTGCATAATATCCATTTGCAAGGCAACGATATGTAACATTTCACTCTTAAAATCTTCCAACATACTTCCTTTCTCATGCTTGATGGCTCTTATGGAGGGAGAGAAAATAAACAAGCTTTAGCTATACCTACCCTTCTTCCTATCAGCCCTAGAGTGATTCTTGTACACAATTTTCATGTCATCATAAGGAAATTAGTAGATATCTCCTGCATATAGCATGTTGAGGGTTTCAGTTACATACTCCCTAATCCCTCAGAGAAGAACTAACTTGAGTGACTTAGGATCAAGAGTATAGTTGGCCCTCCTATAATTGAGTTGAAACATTTCCTTGTAGTCCTCTAAAGATTCATTAGGACCAAATGTCATCCTAAAGGTTTCCTCCTTGGTTTCTTTGGTCGTATAGTAATATTGGTATTTTTCATTGAAGGCTTGTTGAATTTGGGCCTAGGTAATGATGTTGCCTCTAAGTAGACTCATAAAGCAGTGCAAGGCTACATCTTTGAGGGTAGAAGGAAATAACTTCAACTTATGCTCATCAGAGACATAGTCACAAGTCCTACAGACAACAACAAACTCAAACATGAAGGTGTTAGGGTCCTCAAAGGTTAGGCCATGGAAATGTGGAAGGGAAGCATAGCTTATATTTTTCATTTTGGCCTCTTCATTGGTTTCTCTAATAGGGAAAATCTCATTGTTCCTATTTTTAGCCATGGTTTGGGTAGGTGAGATAGGTTCTTCTTCTCCTATAGATTCTTAAAAAAAATTAGGTTGCTCACCCAAAGGGTTTTTTAACACCCCTATAGTCAGAGAGGTAATTTCACAGTCACCAAAGAAGAATGAAGGTTGACTACTTGAGGGGATAGGGTTTTAGTAAGAGTTTCCCTTCCTTATCCCTACTCTTGCAAGGCATAAAAGAACTATTTTTTTTAACTTTTTTCCAATGAACTAATATTGATGCAAAATAAAAATAAACAAGCAAATCTTAAATAGAAACAACACCTACTTAGAAACCTCCCTGACAATGGTTCCAAAAAGTGATTAGACCTGGTATTGCACTAAGGATGTTGCAACTCCCAAGGGCCCCTCAACTTAAATTATAACTCGAGGTTCATACAAACTTAAACATGACAATTCTATATGCACAGTAGGTTAGGTTCTACTTATGTCACCCTCATTCATGAAATCAGGTCAAGGTGTTCAAAGACCTCTCCTATAACTAATTATAGTGAAAATTCTGATCAAAGCATAAATGGACATGATTCTAACTACAAAGGTGAAAATACCATTCATTACATATAAATGCTAATTGAAATTTTATGAAAGCAAAAGGTTGATCTATTTGCAGAAATAAATCATGCTACTTTGCTTACACATTTAATCAAATTGATAACCTACTTACATGCATTATTTATCTACTCACACTTTCTTAAAAATGAGGGATCCAATCTTTAACATACCTATGAATAAAAATAATAATTCTAACTATGTTTTTCTATCTGATGGTTGTAGTGAGGAAAGGATGAGGTTGGAGTGGTCCTAGAGTCTTCGGTAATCATCAAGTCACAATGTGGGGGCCATTATTCAACTTAACTATGACATATTCAAAGTATGGGGAAAATTTGGTCGAAGAAAATAATGCTATAGGTCAGCTACAGGAGGTTCTTTATTGGTACAAGAGGCCTTGTTTTGCTACAAGAGGAGGGCCCAAGAGATTTTTGAGGAAAAAAATGGTGTCTTGAAGGTAGAGGAAGGTGGATGAACGTAGAAGGAGGTGAATGAATGGTGTGGGAGCCCCTTACCCAAGCCTAGTACCCTCAAAGGTCTATCTTGCACTATAGTTGATGCTCACAGTGTCCTTCATTTACCTTAATAGAGTGAATTCACAAATAGAGTTTGGAAGCAAGTTGAGGGGCATAGGGGAAGAGGGAAAGGTCTAGATGAATGTGGAAAGGTGTACCCACCTCTGCAAATTAGGATAGTTTCTGTATCTATCCAAATACATGCATGATATGATCATTATTCTATCAAATTGAATAATGGAAAAGATGATTTGAATTTCATTTAAGTCTACTCTAACCTACAACAAAATTATAATTTCCAAACCAATGTTGCTAACTCCTAATTTGAAAAGATTAAACATGTAGAAACATTACAATATAATACTTAACACTTTCCAAGAAATCATAAACAAATATTTTTGAATTGTTATTATGGATCTTTCCAATCTCTCTTTCTAGCACAAGAGAGGTGATAGGCAAGCCTGAAATTACATGTTTTTATGATATAACATCTACTAAAACGAGGAAATAATTGCAATGCTTCGAAACGAGAACAAGAAAGAAATATAAGAGGGTCTAAAGCCTATGGGTTGGTCCCAAATCCAAGGGTTTTAGTCCTCCAAAAATAACTCAGATGCAGATCAATGGTAAACTTCTCATTAAGAGAATATGATAGTCACATCCATCATATCAAAAAAAAGAATAACAATGTCAAGGACTAAGATCTTAGTAGCTTCTCCTAGCTGCAACAAATATTCAAATCCTAATGAGCCTCTTGGATGGTTTATTTATACAAAAGGGTAGCTGATGGCAACTCCCTTGAAAAGAGGAGTGATTCCCTCCAAGATCTCGAGATTTGTGGATATGGCCCTTCTTGATTTTGACATGTACTTGGAGTCCCTCGACTGCTAGTGAATTCAAGCCATGAGGGAGGATCATGTGATCTCAAGCTGTGTTATAGAGTTAATGAGGTGGAAAAGCCCCCTATATTCTCTCTTAGTTGTCTGCATGGATCCCTTGCATAGTAAATTCCTCCAAAAATGATTCTTTTCCTACATATTAATCACATTCGGCCATAAAATATGAAAAACAACCTTTGGTCTTCTTACTAAGCATATTATGGCTAAAAATATGAATTAATGTGAGAAAATGAGAGTTTTAAGGGTTGGAGGACAACACAACAAACTTCAAAATATACCTATTAATGGGACCCATTAAATGCACCCTAGCATTGGTTCATGAGCCTAAAAGGAGGCAACATCACCACCTCTACTCAAATGTAGAGAAATTTCTATTAGAAGTATAGATACTAATGTAAGTCAAGAGAAAAAAAATAGATATATTTATGATGACCTTAGGACTAGATGAATCCTTAAAGGATTATGAAGAGATGTTTCAACTCAACTACAAAAGATCTAACTGTACCCTGACTAAAAATCCTTGAAGCTTCTACTTCTTCAAGGGATTAGGGAGGACTTGATGTAGAACCTTAATATGTTATATGGTGAGACATTTACCATCTAACTTATGAAGAAATAAATACATTATTCAAGAATCATTCTAGGGATGCAAGGAAGCGAGGTAGGACTAGTTTAGGCATGTTCAACTCTCTACCACCACCATCAAACATGAATCAAGGAGCATGCTACAATACATTAAGAGTGATATGTTACACGCATTCACCTTGTAAATGGATACTATGCTGATAAAAAAACAAGCAACATGAGGCAGATAGGGTACTAGATATCTTTTGCACTAGATGCACCAAGAGGCAACCCATAAATGAGTTCCCATTGAATGTCATAGAGGTCAACTCTATTTGTGAGGCAAATCATCTAAATAAAAAATTTCCCTTTCTTCTAGGCTTGAAGGTTGTATATCAATGGGAAGAGAGTAGCTTGAAGTCGCTGTTGGCACCCATTTTTGTCCCCAATTTTCTGCCTCTCATCCCTATTTTCACCATCTTTTGCCTATGAAAGTACTACTACCTACCCTATCACCTACATCACTCCATAAACCCCATTAGTACATGACTAAGAGGTAAATGCACTTACCTGACATCTTTTTTCTATTTGTGATTGAATTTAAGTGAATTCTTGAGTCATGTCTTTATATGCTAACTATTTATTCATGGTTCTAGCTAGAAGCTTGGTGGTAGGATTGGCAGGTCAGCATGAATGGAAAGATTCCTTGTCATCAACATCGATATCAGCTTCAGATTCAAACAACCAATCCTTGATCGAGTTTGAGACAGTTTAGGCAGGTGGGCTCCTTATTCTTGTTTTAACCATCGAAGTTTACACAGCGATTTGTAAGGTCAAGTGCGATGCTTCTAGGATCAATTTGTTATATTAAGTGTGATAATTCCAAGGCTAAAGATCCTCTAGATTAGAATCAAAGCAGACTAATCTCATAATAGTAGTCAATTACTCTAGAAGGAAGTAGTTTGTTCTATGTAGAGTCAATATGATTTGGAGCAGATCGAGCAGTGATTAGATTAGTTTATAGCTGCTAAGGTTGCCATAGTTAGTTAAATTGTTATTTTTACATTCACACAGTGGCCTTTAAAGTTCATTATAATGCAATGACAATGCTAGTAGAGCTAGCTAGTTAAGAGTTAGAATTGTTGTTTTTGTTAGTAAGATACACTATGACTTATGTCAATTGGTTCCCAAACTCTATTTTGAAAATATACATGATTGCTTTCAAGTTGTGAGCCAGAAGCATTATTATCATGGTTGATTGTGAGTTATGTCTCTGATGTTTTAAATCCTTCTTTCATTGTAGTAAATTAGCTTACTCCAGGCGTGGGAGGACCCACCACCTCTAGAAATAAGCCTCATTAACAGTTAATATAGCTAGGTGTGTGCGTGTGATTTTATAGTTTGAATCTTGTGTGTTATAGTTATGAATATTGGTATATGATTTCATAACATATGTGTGGTTTGTTACCTTACAAATTAAACAATTTAAGGATTTCTTTCCTGTGTTGAAGATCTCTGATTCATTTTATAACCTGAACTTATATTTTAACATAGATCTATGCTCTGTTCCTTGACTTAAGTCGCATTTATTCATATATATAATTCGAGTGTCCACGATAAAGAAAAGTAATCGATTCTTTATTTTTAAGAAGCACGATTCTTGTGTGTTTATTCATGTAAATTATGATGTATGGTATGAGTGTGAATGAAGAATTTCTTTTGTATAACTGAGTGGCTAATTTATGGTTTGAAAGGTTTTGATTGTGATTAGAAACGAAGTCGTGATTTGGTAGTGGTAGGTGTTGTGTTCTTCATTTCCGCAATTTGAATTGTTTGATTTGTTTCAAGAATTATGATTTATTTTAAGAAGCATGGTTTACTTCAAATCCTTTCATTCAAAGAATTGATTTGAGTCATTAAATTATCATACGATAATTTAGATTTATTTTCACATGATAGAATAAGTTTGATTCCCATTCCTAGTGTTGTAGTATAAAGATTGATTTCATAGCAGTATGACATCAATTCAATTCTGTTCATAAACTCAGATAATTTCATTAAAGATTTCATTTTTCTTTAAGCACCAATAGATCAGTTCACATTGGTTTCAAAATCAGTCTTTGTAGCAATGTGATTTGAATACATTTTATTTCTATGCAGAATAGTCTAGTTTGACAGTTCAGGATTTGATTCTGGTTTTCTTTTTCAAGTTGTAGCATTACATTTTTATTTCTCAAAGATTAGGTTTTTCTTATTGTTTTCCTCTGCCTTTCGAATAACTAGAGCTTGAACTTCCCTTTTTGAAAAGGATTTATTTCAAGAATTGTGCTTAGAGTAAATTTCATTAAGCCTTTAGTTTTAGTAAGTTTGTCTTTTGATTGCAGAGATTTAGAATAAGGAATAGAAATAGATTGAGCTAATTTGATTTCCTCTAGATTGCTTATGTTTTCTGAGAATGACATGAGTGCTAGTTTACTTAATTGATAGTGTTTTCTTCACTGTTATATACTTAATGATCAGTATCAAGGAAAATTACCTACTCTGAACTTAATATTGAACCATAAACATAGTACAACTCGTGCTTAAGAGTCCTGGTTGACAATTAAATATTAGGAGTTTTAATCACTAATTAAAAATCTCAATATTTTGGCACCTTTTTCAGGGAGTTGTATTTTGGTTGAGGTAAGGTTATTATTGCAGATTTTCAAGGGTATTATAGGATAGTTAGAAGGAAAAGGGAGTATGGTAAGACGTGAGTCAAGAGCCACGCATCCACTGTAGTTGGGTTGCTCCAAAGTTTGATCGGTTTTTCTTATCATTGATGTTTTATTTCCTTTTCTTTATGCATAGAAGTAGAAGTATGCCTAGGGATAGTCAAAGCAGATTTACTTCTATTTCAAATGTTGGGTGTGGAGCCTGATTATCTTCTGTATTCAAAGGTATTGCCGCATTGGACCCTACTTCAAAATGGGGTGGCAACGCCGCCTGTAAAATATTCGCTGCAGGGGGGTCTAGGAGGGGGTGGCTACGACCGTTTGGGAGCCCCACCTTGGCGGGGAGTTTCTGTTGGCATTATGGCACAGTTTTGGTGCTATGGCACAGGTGTTGTGCTTGATGGCAACTCACTCTAGTAACAGATCATAGTTTAGGCACTCAAAAACAAGAAAAAGATATATACGCAGGTTCACCTAGACGAAGGCGCGTATACATGGGTGTGACGTTACAAAGGCGCATATGCGTATACATGCACTTTCACGCAAGGAAAAGCACGTATATGTTGGAGAACTTACTTTTGGTCCGTGGTATTTAGTCCTTGGTAATTGAACCTATGGTTTTGGGCCATGGTATCTCGTCAAGAGTATTGATCCCAAGTATTAGGTCCATGGTATTGTTTTGTTATGGTTTTGGACCGTGGTATTGTGGAAGGCCTAAGACTATAAAAGAGGAAGGAGATCATTTGGCAAAGGATCATCTGAATTATTGAATATCTGATAAAGTGATAGATCTGGAATATTGATGATTGGGTTATGGTGTAGATCTGGATTTGAATGAAGGAGGAACCTGAGCGCAAAGAGAAGGATAAGTTCTATTGAGGGGGGGTCCAGGAGGGGGTGGCTACGACCTTTGGGGAGCCCCACCTTGGCAGGGAGTTTCTGTTGGCATTATGGCACAGGTTTGGTGCTATGGCACAGGTGTTGTGCTTGATGGCAACTCACTCTGGTAACAGATCATAGTTTAGGCACTCAAAAAGAAGAAAAAGATATATACGTAGGTTCACCTAGACGAAGGCGCGTATACATGTGGGTGTGACATTACAAAGGCGCGTATGCGTATACATGCACTTTCACGCAAGGAAAAGCGCGTATATGTTGGAGAACTTACTTTTGTTCTGTGGTATTTAGTCCTTGGTAATTGAACCTATGGTTTTGGGCCATGGTATCTCGTCAAGAGTATTGATCCCAAGTATTGGGTCCATGGTATTGTTTTGTTATGGTTTTGGACCGTGGTATTGTGGAAGGCCTAAGACTATAAAAGAGGAAGGAGATCATTTGGCAAAGGATCATCTGAATTATTAAATATCTGATAAAGTGATAGATCTGAAATATTGATGATAGGGTTATGGTGCAGATCTAGATTTGAGTGAAGGAGGAACCTGAGCGCAAAGAGAAGGATAAGTTCTATTGATGGGTCATAATCTTAAGGCTTGAATAATAGTATCTTTGTATGATTTCGATCCGTTATATGTGGTGCATGCTTGATCTATAAATCTAGTAATTTGGGTTAATTAATGTCTGAATATTTGAAAGAGTGAATTATCCTTTATAGATCTGTACGCAGGTTCAGTGAAGCGAAGGTGCATATACACGATGGTTCTGTGAGAAAAAATAGGCTATACGCAGGTTGGTCCAAACACAGAAGTGTATGCACGCAGGTTTCTGGTTATTGAAGTAGCGTATATCTCTTGAGTTGTGTTCTAGCTGCTTCTGTTTATTGCTGCAGTGTTCTGGGTTCAGAATTTGGTGTGTGGTTACTGTTACTGTGTTTTGGGTACAGGTGTTAGAGAAGTGTCTACTTGATTCAGTTCTAATTGGTGAAAATGAGATTGTTTGATACAGAAATTCTTGATGATTGATTGATGTTCATAGATCCAGTCTGAAAATTTATGAAACATGATCCCTGGAAGAAAGAGAATGTTGCAGCCTTCTATAGGCCAGCACCTACGTACTAGTATCTTGGCTAGTGCAAGAGCTAAGGGGGTTGTAGCTCCCTTCCAGGAGAAGGTGGAGAATGGGAGAGGGTTGTAGCTCTCTGCAGGTTGCAGCCTGCGTACTGGTAAAAGACTGCACCAGTACAAAATCATTGTAAAAAGAAGTTTCTAATTAAAAATAAGATAGAGACGAATTGCAGTAGGTGGTTTTCACCCACATTGGGTTTCCACCTTATATCTTGTGTTCTTGTGTGTGATTGTCTTCTGCTCTGTTTCACTGTTTCTGGTTACTTTTTATTTGATTCTGATACACAGATTAATGATCAACATCTGTAAGATAAAGTAAATTATAAGTTTGCATGGTATACATGGGTTTCCTTATACGTAGTTGCGTATATACGCGATTTTCACTAACTGAAGTAGAGTATATGATCTGGATTTGAAAAAGGAAATAATTGACTTGATAATATTGATTCACCCCCTCCCCTCTCAGTATTATTTCCAACAATTGGTATCAGAGGAGGTCCTTCTGAAGAAGCTTGATTGCTTGAAGGAAGAACCATCATCATGAGCAGCTACGAGAGCGAAGCATCTATCAGGCCACCAATTTTGGATGGGACCAACTTCTTCTATTGGAAGGTAATAGTGACAGCCTATCTTCAATCCCTTGGTATAGAAGTTTGGGATATCATAGATATAGGGTACACTTTTCCATTCACAACTCCAACAGATTTGGCTGGTAAGAAGCAATATGAAACAAATGCAAAGGATGTCAATACTCTATTAGGATGTCTATCTCAATCAGAATTCGTTAAGGTTATGCAGTATAAATCCACGAAAGAAATATGGGACAAGATTGTTCTGAGCTATGAAGGAGATGAACAGGTAAAACGAGCAAAACATCAAACCCTTAGAATTCAGTATTAAAATCTATGAATGCACAATGATGAAAGTGTGGCTAACGTTTTCCTTTGTGTAGATGAGATTGTTAATTGTATGAAAAACTTGGGCGAAGAAATAAAAGAGGCTGTTGTGGTTGAAAAGGTTCTAAGATCTTTGTCCTCTATGTTTGAATCCAAAGTTTTTGCAATAGAAGAAAAAGAGAATCTATGAAACCTTACCATGTCACAGCTGCATGGAATTCTGACTACTTACGAAATGAGGAAAGGAGGACCATCAGACAGGAGAGAAGTTTATTTCAAAGCTTCAGGCAAAGGAGATTACTATGAGTCAGGACATATGTCAGAAGAAGAAGAAGAATCAAAATTTTTTAGGAACCTTCAATGGGGTGCTGGAAGATTCAGATGTAAGTTACCTTTCAAATGCTTTGCTTGTGGAACAGTCAGTCACTATGCTGCCAAATGTCCTCATAAAGATAAGCTTGACAAGGGTAAGGAACCTGTTAGATGGAACAAGAAACAGAATGTAAATAAGAAAAGCTATTACACTTATGAACACAGTGATGGAATTTCAAATAGTGATGAAGATGAACAAGGTAATAAATATAGACTTTTAATGGCTTTTGAAGATGAAGATTTCATGGATGCTATAGATGAAGAAGGTCTTTATGAAGAGATTTCTAAACTCAAAATTTGTTTAGAAGAGAAAAATATGATTATTGATACTCTGCAATTCCAACTGGCTGAAAGGGAAAAACATCATGAAAAGTTAGAATGTGAAATTGTGGGACTTAGAAAAGAGATTGAGAAATCTAAAGCTCTTAATCTTAGATTTGTTAAAGGATCTAAAACATTAGATGAGATTATCAAAGTGCAGCGTTCTCCACTAATCAAGACAGGTCTGGGATATAATGAAGAAACAACTCAAGTGCAGGAACCATCTACCTCCAAAAGTTATCTTGATGCTACAAGGAAAAGTGAACAAAGGCCAAATGGAAATCACCAGGTAAATCAGGGACAATTCACCTCAAGAATGAACAAAGACTATCAGATAAATCGGGGGCAATCTACTTTTAGAATGAACAGAAGATACAACCAGCCACAGGTAAAACCTTCTCAATCTGCCTCAAGAATGGATGTCAATAATCATTTGGCTGGTACATTTGATAATCACAGGAGTTTCTTCAATGGCCAATGTTTTTCTTGTCATAACTTTGGTCACAAAGCAGCTCGATGTGTTACCTATAAGACAATCATGACTAGAGAAGCTCATAAACAGAGGAGTATGACTGGGATCATGAAAAGGACCTACAATAACTTCTCTACTCTTGAAAATGAAATAGAATGTTCTATTTGTAACAATTTTGGTCATGAAGATTCTGAATGCAGGAGCAGGTTTCGACAGACAACTCAGAAGGAGCAAGCCTCAAGTGCCAAATCATGGAGAATAAAAGAACCACAACCAGAAATATGTGGTATAGCCTTATATGCGGAAGGGCATGAAAATCAATGGTACATCAAGAGTGGATGTTCGAAACATATGACAGGTGATAAAGAAAAACTTCAGTCATATAGTGCCTTAGAGAAGGAGAAGAAGGTCTCTTTTGGAAATGACACCCCTGCTCTCATAAAAAGTAAAGGTTTTGTTCAGTTGAAAGAAGGGGTCAAAGCTGGAAATGTCATGTATGTTGATGGCTTAAAGCATAATCTATTAAGTGTCAGTCATATGTGTGATCAAGGAACTGAGGTAATATTTCAATCAAATGGATGTAGTGTTCATGACCTTGATACTGGAAAAACGGTGATCAAAGGCGTAAGAACTCCAAATAATTTATACATATTCAAAGAAGGACAACATCAATGCTACCTAAGCAAGAATGATGAACATTGGATATGGCACAGAAGATTGGGGCATATTAGCTTCTCTCAGATAAGAAAAGCATGAAAATACCAGGCAGTTTGTGGTCTTCCAAACATCAGAATTTCGGACAATACAATATGCAAATCATGTCAGTTTGGTAAGCAAACTAGAACTAACTTCCCTGAGAAGGAAGGATCAGCCAGCGGGCTACTTGAACTTGTCCATACTGATGTATGCGGTCCATATAGGAAAAGGTCACCTTGAGGAGAAGAATAATTTATATTATTCATTGATGACTTTTCGAGGATGTGTTGGATAGGACTTATGAAGCACAAAGGCAAAGCCTTTGAAAAGTTCAAATCATTCAAAGCCTTGGTGGAGAACGAATCAGATCATAGAATCAAATGCCTCAAGTCTGATCGAGGAGGAGAATTTACCTCGAATGAATTTTTCGATTTTTGTGAAGAACATGGAATAAGAAGGGAATTCTCTACAGCTAGGACTCCTCAGCAAAATGGAGTAGTGGAAAGGATGAACAGAACAGTTCAACAAATGGCTCGTGCTATGCTTGATGAGTTTGGAACTCCCACAACCTTCTGGGGTGAAGCTGCATTTGCTGTAGTTGTTATTCTCAACAAAGCAAATGTCTGGGTGAACAACACTCAAACTCCTCATGAGCTTTGGTATGGTGAGACTCCTTCGGTAAAATATTTCAAAATTTTTGGAAGAAAATGCTATATCAAAAATACTGATGAGAATCTTGGCAAGTTTGAACCTAGATCAAATGAAGGCATTCTCCTTGGTTACTCTCCCCACAGCAAAGCTTACAAGTGCTACAATAAAAGGCTTGGAAAAATTGTTGAAAGTATTGATGTAGTAGTTGATGAAGAAGAAAACACTCCTAGGCAGGTAAGATCTGAAGATTTCAAGGATGATGAGGACTATACTTCAACATCAAATCAGACTTATGATGAAGAAGAAGCTCAAGAGGCACCAGAAGAACAGATAAGGATAGAAGATAAGACTCCATCTAGGTACGTTCAGAAGAATCATCCAGAATTTCAAATTTTGGGGCAGAAAGAGGCAGGTATACAAAGAAGAACAATTGCAGAAGCCTCAAGCTATTTAGCATTGCTGTCCTCCACTGAACCACAAAATGTAAAAGAGGCATGCAAAGATGAATGCTGGGTCAAGGCAATGGATGAAGAACTTGAGCAGATTGAAAAGAATAACACTTGGGAGTTGGTTCCTAGACCAAAAGATAAGAATGTCATAGGGACAAAATGGATATTCAAAAATAAGTTGAATGAAAATGGGGAAGTTATTAGAAACAAGGCAAGACTTGTTTGTAAAGGGTATGCTCAACAAGAAGGAATAGACTTTGAAGAAAATTTTTCTCCTGTTGCTAGACTTGAGGCCATCCAATTGTTCCTTATTCTTTCAAGCTTTCAGAAGTTCAAAGTATTTCAAATGGACGTAAAGTCAACTTTTCTGAATGGAGACTTAGAAGAAGAAGTGTATATTGAGCAACTAGATGGATTCATTCTTGGAAATGATCCAAAACTTGTATGCAGACTTAAGAAGGCTCTTTATGGTCTTAAACAAGCTCCAAGGGCTTGGTATTATCCTCTGGACAAATATCTTCATCAACAAGGTTTCTCAAAAGGATCAGCAGATAGAAATCTTTATATAAAAATTGAAAATAACAAATTGCTAATACTTGTTGTGTATGTTGATGATATCATTTTTGGTAGCAATGAAGAAGCTATGAGTCAAATCTTTGCCTTGGTGATGCAGAAAGAATTCGAAATGTCCTTGCTTGGAGAACTGACATATTTTCTTGGATTACAAATCCAAAAAAATGAAGTCGGTATCTTTGTATCTCAAACCAAGTACCTCAAGCAGATTTTGAAGAAGTATGGCATGGAAGATTCGAAACCATTATGTACCCCTATGCTTACAGGATGCAGCCTCAGTGCAAATGATGAATCAACAGCAGTGCATCAACCAACTTATAGATCCATGATTGGAAGTCTTCTCTATTTAAAAAGTACCTGACTAGACATCATGCATGCAGTGGGAATGGTTGGAAGATTTCAGGAAAATCCTAAGGAAACTCATCTTCAGGCAGTAAAGAGAATTTTCAAGTATCTTCAAGGAACTCAAAACTATGGCCTGTGGTATTCGAGAGATACATATGTCACTCTTCATGCTTATACAAATGTAGATTGGGTTGGAAGCTTGGATGACAGAAAAAGCACAAGTGGTGGTGCATTCTTTATGGGTTCCAGATTAGTATCTTGGTTCAGCAAGAAATAGAGTTCGATTGCTCTATCTACAGCTGAAGCAGAATATGTGGCTTCCACATCTTGTTGCACAAAACTCCTTTGGATGATGCAAACTTTGCAGGATTTTCAAATCACTTGTACTCCTCCTATCTCCATCTTATGTGATAATACAAGTGCTATCAGTATCTCAAAGAATCCTGTCATGCATTCAAAGACTAAGCACATATCGATCAAGTATCATTTTCTCCGAGAACAAGTATTGGAACAAAAGGTCAAATTGGAGTATGTTCCCTCTAAGGAACAAGTTTCTGATATTCTTACCAAACCACTGCCCAGGGAAACTTTTGAATACCTTAGATAGAAGTTGGGAGTAGTTGATGCGTCATCTTGCTGTTGAAACTTGTTTGTTTCAGAGAAGAGTTGGTGTACATGAGTTGCCTGAGGAGGATCCGCGTAAATACGTCAGTTTATGCAGAGACAGTCGCTATATGGTAGTTTGAAAGAAATCAGTGGGGACAGACTCTGATTGAAGAGAGTCTGATATGGGTCTGACAGAGGCCATCTGGCACAGGTTCAGGGGGAGTAGATAAACTTCTGATAATTCATTGTTGGCATTACATTAGAATCTCTTGGTTCAGGTTCATAGTTGTTGATCTCAGGTGGAGCAAATACAGAGGGAGAACAGAAGAAAAAAAAAACATGGTTGGTAATCTGAATAGTGATTGACAGATGCTGCAGATATCAGTTATTGGTGACTTTCATAAGTCTTGCTCTAGATATTTCATCTCTATGTCATGTATCTCTTTTATGGTCTCAAGATCATGTAACAACCTATTTTGGTTTCTCCACTATGCCTGGGATGAATGATGTAATGTACTTGGTTGTCATATGTAAATTTCTGATGTATCCCCACTTGGTTGGGTGGATGATCCCCACTTGGTTGGGTGATGGATGTATGTATAGAGTCTTTTGGTGATAGGAAGGTCTTTTATGATGTATAAGTCAAGGTTCTTCTTGAAGAACATCTTTTTGCAGATCTTGCCTACAGTCAGGGGGGGCATGGTTAACACAGCAGAGCAAAGATTTCAGCATGTACTCAGGGGGAGCACAACCCTTTGCGCTTGATGACAAAGGGGGAGAACAACTTTGAGGATCTTGGGGTCGCCATCAAGTCCAAAGGGGGAGATTGTTGGCATTATGGCACAGGTTTGGTGTTATGGCACAGGTGTTGTCGTTGATGGTAACTCACTCTAGTAACTGATCATAGTTTAGGCACTCAAAAAGAAGAAAAAGATATATACGCAAGTTCACCTAGACGAAGGTGTGTATACACGTGGGTGTGACGCTACAAAGGTGCATATGCGTATACACGCACTTTCACGCAAGGAAAAGCGTGTATATGTTGGAGAACTTACGTTTTGTCCGTGGTATTTAGTCCTTGGTAATTGAACCTATGGTTTTGGGCCATGGTATCTCGTCAAGAGTATTGATCCCAAGTATTGGGTCCATGGTATTGTTTTGTTATGGTTTTGGACCGTGGTATTGTGGAAGGCCTAAGACTATAAAAGAGGAAGGATATCATTTGGCAAAGGATCATCCGAATTTTTGAACATCTGATAAAGTGCTAGAACTGGAATATTGATGATTGGGTTATGGTGCAGATCTGGATCTGAATGAAGGAGGAACCTGAGCGCAAAGAGAAGGATAAGTTATATTGATGGGTCATAATCTTAAGGCTTGAATAATAGTATCTTTGTATGATTTTGATATGTTATATGTGGCGCATGCTTGATCTATAAATCTGGTAATTTGGGTTAATTAATGTCTGAATATTTGAAAGAGTGAATTATCCTTTATAGATTTGTACATAGGTTCACTGAAGCGAAGGTGCGTATACACGCTGGTTATGTGAGTAAAAACAACATATACGTAGGTTGGTCCAAACACAGAAGCGTATGCACGCAGGTTTCTAGTTATTGAAGTAGCGTATATCTCTTAAGTTGTGTTCTAGCTGCTTCTGTTTATTGCTGCAGTGTTCTGGGTTCAGAATTTGGTGTGTGGTTACTGTTACTGTGTTTTGGGTACAACTGTCAGAGAAGTGTCTACTTGATTCAGTTTTAATTGGTGAGAAGGAGATTGTTTGATACATAAATTCTTGATGATTGATTGATGTTCATGGATCCAGTCTGAAAATTTATGAAACGTGATCCCTAGAAGAAAGAGAAGGTTGTAGCCTTCTATAGGCCAACACCTACGTACTAGTATCTTGGCTAGTGCAAGAGCTAAGGGGGTTGTATCTCCCTTCCAGGAGAAGTTGGAGAACGAGAGAGGGTTGTAGCTCTCTACAGGTTGCAGCCTGCACACTGGTAAAAGACTACACCAGTACAGAATCATTGTAAAAAGAAGTTTCTAATTAAAAAGAAGATAGAGACGAATTGTAGCAGGTCGTTTTCACCCACATTGGGTTTCCACCTTATATCTTGTGTTCTTCTATGTGATTGTCTTCTGCTCTGTTTCAATGTTTCTCGTTACTGTTTATTTGATTTTGATACACAGATTAATGATCAACATCTGTAAGATAAAGTAAATTATAAGTTTGCATGGTATACGTGGGTTTCCTTATACATAGTGCGTATATACAGGGTTTTCACTAACTGAAGTAGCGTATATGATCTAGATTTGAAAAAGGAAATAATTGACTTGATAATACTAATTGACCCCCCCCCTCTCAGTATTATTTCCAACAGTTTCGAGGGCAGTGCCCCACGAAGCTAAAAATAGATGTAAAATTTCCTTGTAAAAGTATAGTAATTTCTAGTCAATCTAGGCCATTCATTAGGCGAATGATCTGACGGTAGAACTTATGTTTAGTTTAGGTTCTTTTTCCATAGAAGGCAACCCCCTCTCTTTGTATGAGGGCATTGTATTGAGGCTGTGTAATAGATGTGTATTTATCTGAGTGAGAAACAGAGAGGTGAGACTGTGACAGATAACAGAGGATATTACAACGGATCTGCTGTAGGTTGTGTCTCTTAAATTTGCTGGATAATAGAAGGGAAGGACTGGCTATTCGAGGTGGACGTAGCCCAAACTAGGTGAACCACATATATCTGTGTCTCTCTAGTTTATGTGTTTTATGTGTTTATATTTATGCAATATTCTATGTGTTCCATTGCTCTGTAATACATAATTTGTTGGAAATAATACTGAGAGGGGGGGATGAATCAGTATTATCAAATCAATAAAAATTTTTCATTTCCATACTTAGATACATATACGCTACTTCAGATAATGGAACCCGCGTGTATACGCGACTGTGTTTAATGCAACTAGCGTATATCTAGAAGACTTATTATTTAGTTAATCCATTAAATGTTGATCTTTAGTTAGTGCATCAGAACTTCATTATCCATATGAATAGTAAGCAAGTGCAGTAAAACAGAACAGATCATCACACACAAGAAGCACACATGAACACCATGATATAAGGTGGAAACCCAATGTGGGTGAAAACGACCTGCTGCAAGTCGTCTCTATCCTCTTTTAACAAGAAACTTCATTTTACAATATTTCTGTACTGGTGCAGTCTTATACCAGTACACAGGCTTCTACCTGCAACAGGCTACAACCTTCTCTCGTTCTCCAAACTCTCCTGGAAGGGAGCTACAACACCCTTAGCTCTTTTACTAGCCGACCCATTTACTAGTACGTAGGTGCCGGCCTACTATAATGCTCCAACCTTTACTCGTTCTTCAACTTCTACTGGAAGGGAGCTACCACCCCCTTTGATCTTGTACTAGCTAACGTACTGGTACGTAGGTGCCGACCTACAGAAGGCTACAACCTTCTCTTTCTTCCTCTAGGTACCACGTTTCATAAATTTTCATACTGGATACTCCTGAAGCACAACACAATAATCTGAAGGCCACGTTTCATCCAATTTTCATACTGGACACATCAATATCATTGAAGCACAAAATCAATCAATACTAGCATCATCAATCTCTGAATCACTAAAACACTGAAAGCCTGTCAACAACACAGTCACCAGAACATAGAACAAAACAACAGAACTCTACAATAATAACCAGATCCATCTGCAACTTCAGATATCATATATCATAATGTATACGCTATTATGATGAACGAAACCCGCGTACATATGTGCTTTCACCAAAGCCAACCCGCGTACAGATCTACAAATATTTTCTCATAACTTTGCAGCTGTTACAGACATTAGTCATACCCATAACATTTACAGAACATTACATGCGTCAGTATACAAATATATAATAAACAAGATCAAACTGTATAGAGATGATTCATTCTAAGCCATTAGATCCTGATCTATCCTTAGATCTTGTTCTCCATCCACCGTTGAGATTCCTACTTAGCTTAGATCAAGCAATGCATCATAAACCCATAACCTGCATACTAGATCTCATTGTTCATCAGATATTCAAGACTTTCTCAATGCATTTTCCTAATGATCTTCTTCTCCTTTTATAATCTTAGGCCTTACTCAATACCATGGTCCAAAACCATTGAGAACCAATACTAGGGACCCAATACATGGGTTCAAAACATCAGACGCAACACCAAGGACCAAAACCATAGGTCTAAATACCACAAACACAAAAATAAGCTTTCCCACATGTACGTGCTTTTCCGTGCATGAAAGTTCATGCATATGCATACGTGACTTTTGATCAACACTCTCGCGTGTATACGTGTCTTTATATATAGAGAACCTACGTGTATACCCTACTTCATATATAGCGAACCTGCGTATATACGTGACTTGGTACATAGTGAACCTGCGTATAACCTACCTATGTACACGACTTGTTATATAGTGAACCTGCATATATACTCATCTTTCTTCATTCTTTGTAGTCTAATCATCAATTCTTTGCTACTGACCTGCTGCACTATAATCTGTCATCTTGCCGTCAAGGACAACACTTGTATCATAATGCCAACAATCTCCCCCTTTGGACCCGATGGCAAAGCTAACTTGTCATACTGAGAAATGTCATCTGATTCCTTTGAGCTGACCTGCATCCCATGTATTCTCTCACATCTGATATCTCTTCTATAGATTCATCTAGTTATATATAAGTGAGTTGTTCTTCTACAAGTGGGTTTCCATCAAGTACAACACATGCATCATAATTCCAACAATCTCCCCCTTTGGACTTGATGGCAACAACACCAAATCACTCTCCCCCTTTGACATCAAGGGCAAAGGGTGGAACAAGATATTCTCTTTCCTTGATAAACATTCTTCTCTCCATACTCCCCCTAAGTACCTACTGAAATCTTTGAATGTGCTCCCCCTTTGTATATGCCAAGGTATACCAATCTGTCCATGCTCCCTTTGAGTACATGCTAAAAGCTTTGCTCTTGCTAAAGTGTGTTGTTCATGCTCCCTTTGACTGTAAGCAAGGTCTGCAAAAAGATGTTCTACAAGAAAGAACATGACTCTATACATCATAAGTGACCTTCCTAGCACCAAAGACATACATACATCCATCTCCGAACCAAGTGGGGATATACCAGAATTGACTTATCTACCCAACAAAGTGGGGATACCCCAGAAGTTTACATATGACAAATAAGTACATTACCTTATTCATCCCAGGCATAGTGGGGAAACCAACATAGGCCATTACATGACCTTGATAAGAAAAGATATACATGACATAGAGACGAAATATTTAAAACAATTCTATGAGAGTCATCAGCAGCATCTGTCAATCATCATTCAGATCAGCTACCATGTTCTCCTTATGCACCTGTTCCACCTGAAATCAAGCCAACATATACGCAACTGTATCCACAGAAACAGGCATGTATACATGGATGTTCTTCATAAAACTCACGTACAACCACTTCCAGATCAAAAACCTCTAAATGTCCTGTAACAAGGTATGTCTCCATATAGATATCAACTCATCCTTTTGAAAATCATCATAAAATCATTCCCATTATATCATATGTGTAAAACACCATAGTCATCTCATCATCAAGATTTGCATGACCGTCCATGTAACATTACACGGGAATATCCCCTATTTGATAATAATCAATCAACATATGTGAGTATCAACCTATCATCATATCATATCTCCAAGAATGTAACTCCATGTATCCAACATATTGTATATAGCACTATGTATCTAGAGCTCATGACAAGACTTCTTGATATCATCAACAGTAACAATCCTCATCCACATGAGTGCAAAGAATTATAGGAAACCTGCATCATAACTGTATTATATTATCGTTATGCATATGATGACATCAGCATATGAGTAACCCATCATCAAGTAAAGAAGACATGTATTCAAGCTTTGTACTTCTCCTTATCCTTATGCAGATCACCATGTAAACACCATATATGCATCATCAGAGAATCAACCACAAATCTGATCTGGACTTCAACTATGTAACCCCAAGAATCATATGAGATTTTTTCATGGATAACTCATAATCATAGCAAGATATATCATTTAGCCATATAAGTATCATCACCAAGGACTACTAACCATAATGCCAACAATGCATTATTCAAAACATAAACTCCCCCTGAACCTGTGCCATCTGTTTACTATCAGATCTGATCATGCATATATCAGCAAGAAGTATCACAACATCATCATCATCAAGTTAGGATAAAAAACACTTCTAAACATCTTATGAGTATCAAGACATTTCCACATATCATTAGCAGATTGTAACCATTATCAAATAGAGCAAAAAATAGACTGAATCATATCAGACCCTTTTCTAAGCTTGTCCTTTCTGCCTCTCCTCAGACTGACATATACGCGACTGTGCAGTGTCTAACTCACGTATATACACGACTTCCATTTATGAAAATTGCGTATGAGATTTAGGGCACTGAAGTTTTATTCTTTCAGCTCCCTCTAAGTCTGTTATGTCTGTATATTGTGTTGTGACACATCTTTCTTACTGTACCTCCTTCTTTTTCCATATCTTCAAGTGTGATGATGTTTTCTCCTTTCGGTATGGTGCCCATAATTTGTTCTTGCATTCCTTTGCTCTATGTCCAAGCTTGTTACATGCATAGCATCTTACACGTTTCATATTCCTTTTGTAGTAATCAATAGCTTTGTGACCAAACATATTGTAAGAAAAACAATATCCCTGAAAGTACCTGGAATTTGATGATCTTTCTGTGTGATGATCTTGAACTATTCTTCTTCTACATCTGGTTGCAACATTTCGAAGATTATGACATACATAACATTCAACATTATTCATTGGAGGAGTAAAAGATTTTCTTTGAAGAATTTCTTTCTCTGGCTGTTGATGGGGTTGACCTCTCATCTCCTTGTTGAGCATTTCAGATTTTCCATTAGATTCCCTTGTCTTACTTTGTGAACTAGATTCACCTTCAATAGATTCATGAAAACCAAGACCAGCTTTGATAGCGGGAGACCATTGATTACTAAGAATATCATCCAAGACCTTAGTACTATCTTGAAATCATAAGAGCTTATCCTTTTCTTTTAATTTATCATTTAGAATATTTACCTCAATCTGATGTTGCTCTTCCTTTTCATGATATTTCTTCTTCATGTTCTCTTCAGCTTTTCTTCCTTCTTCTAACTGATGTCTTAGTTCAAGAAGTTCATTTTCTTGTTTTTCACGAGCTTGGAGTAGATCTTTATTCTGCTTCTTTGATTCTTCAAGATCTTCCTTTAGCGAGAGGATCGTAGCTTCAAGCCTTTCATAGTAACTGGATCTATCTCTGAGTTTCTTGATTGTTGTGCTTCTTTTATTTACTTCATTTCTTAATGATGTCACTTCACCCTGCAACTTTTGATATTTTTCCTTGAATAGCTTCCTTACCTTGTTACCTTCCTCTAGTTGAGCTTTTAGTTTGGTAGCTACTTCCTTGAAGGCACATTCCCTTTTGTTTAATAGATCTTGTTGATCTCTAATTTTTTCTATTAGCCTTTTAAATTCTTCCTCTATTTGATATCTTTCTTGCTCACCCATAAGATCAAATTCAGTTGCTTCACTATCACTTTCATCATCTTCACATGGATGGATACCAGAGGATAACAAATTCATACCTGATAGATCTTATTCATCTTCACTCTGAAGTGATTCTGAATCTGAAGTGCTTCTTCCACATATTCCCCAATTGATGCTCCCACTCTCATAGTTCTTCTGAGATGTCTTCTTCTTCTTAGGTTCTTTCTTCTTAAGCTTCCTTCCCATTGTTATATGGATCTCTTTCAAGTGATCAAGCTTCCACCAAAGGACCTGCTCTGATACCAATTGTTGGAAATAATACTGATAGGCGGGGGGGCGTGTTATAGACATTTTTGTGCATCGCGTCTAGGAGCAGGAAATGTCGATAATCACAAGGATCCTCAGTCCCTAAACATGTTGTTCTTACCCCTAAAAGAACAAGGTCATCAATCAACAGCACTTCCAATCAGTTCTCCACCTGAAAACACTTCAGAACAGGCTTATTTTGGATCATGTCAGCTGCTTAACTGAGCTTCTGCGCTGTATTGCAACTGTCCCACTCTGTACCTGCGCTGAAAGTCAAAAACAATGAAGGCTACCTGCGCTGGGCGAGATTGGCCAAGTGGCACAGTCCTCCTGCAAGGTGTCAACTGCCCAGGAAGCTTCCAAACTGACACTTGGTTCATCAGATTCGCCTTGTGATGAGTAAGAGGTACTTGATCACCATGTGTAAGCAAGGATCTCCAAGTGGACTCAAGAACTGAAGATTAACTGAAGAGGGAGAGGACACTAGTCAGCTCTATGCCAGCCTCAAGCTGACTCATCCTCTCTTCTTCTCTCCTATATATAGAGCTCTTCTATGAGGTCTAAGGAGGCTGGAATTTTGTATAAGCAAGGAGGTGCTGTTGGTATACTGCCAGGATTATTGGGTGATTGTTTTACTAGAGGTGAAGAAGAGAGTTCTTGCTGCCGAGGAGGTGCTGCTGGATTGGGGCCAACATCATTGGTTGTAACTTCCTCTGGAACCCTGTTACTTTCTATCAATAAAGTTTGCATGTTCTTCTATATACTTGTTTTACATAGATGCTTTTGTGTTTACATGTATATTTGATGCAACCTAATCCATGCTTCAATTATGATTGCTTGTATCTCGTAGTTTGCTCCCTTTTGTTGTGCAGATTCTGTGTGTAGCTGGATCGGCTTGGAGAGTAAAGAGCTGGGAACGGGATACAAAGCGAGAAGGACAAGGATCGACTAAGCGCAAGACACCAGGTTGGTTGATCCTCTTTCTATTCTCTCTGTGCTTTCATAAAGATGAACATGAAAACTTTGTCATTCAGTTGTTGCTAAAGTCTGTCACCTTTAGAAAGGGTTAGTGTCATCCGCATCGGATACTTTTCCCCACAACAAACTGGCGACTCCACTGGGGAGGTCCTAGTATCTTGTTGTTGTAGTATTTTGCTATTCATTTTTTGAAGAAAGGAGTACCGAATCGAAAAGCTTTTGACTCTATCAAAAGCGAAGTAGAGGGTTTTGCTACTCTTGCTCCTTTGCTGAGCAAATTCAAGATTTAAAGAGCTAATCTACAGATGAATCCTTACTCTTAGTGATAGATCTTTATCCTCTTGATCATCCCTTAGCCTGTGCTTAACCCATAGCATTTTATTTCAGTCAAAACAGTACATTTTTGAGCTTTTTATGACCCGGAATTCTTAGCAGACGTAACTCTCGTAAGTCAGTGCAGGTTGTCCACAGGCAGTCTGCATTACAGCGCAGGTGCTCCCTTCGGGAACTGCGCTGAGAGTGAAACTGGCAGACCAGTGCCTGCGCTGGTCCAGTTGGCCTTAGTCTAGCTCAGCTCTTCCTTTGTGTCTTGGCCCTGTTTGCACTTGTTTTTGGCTGATTGCTTGCTGGTTATTGTATTTGCTGTAGACCACTTCTCCTTGACATTATTCCGCCTCAGTTGTGTGATGAAATTGTAAACGTTCTTTCAGTATTTCTTGTTTCAGTTACAATTTCCCATTGTGAAAAGCGAACCTAGTAGCTGTGGCCTCTTAGATTGCGATCTTATGAGTTAGTGTTATTACTGTTCATAGCTGTTTAAGTTGGTTTGTTTTCACTTTATGGTTTGAATTCATATATTTTTGGTGTAAAACAAGTACCTGTAAAGCGTCTTTTCATTTAGACAATACTTGTTTGTTTACGCTTCAAATTGAATTCGAAAGTCATACAACAGTTTTCCTTTTGTTAAGCATCAACATTAAAGGAAAAGAAAAGAAATACATGCATCTTGCATTTGCATTTTTGATAAGTTTGTGTGTCTGATCTAGGAGAAAGTGCATTAGTTTGTGCTTTGTGCTCTGTGTGGAAAGATATTGTTTTTCTCTCCCCTCAGTAGTTAGGATTTTCAAAGCTAAAAGGATTGTGAAAGCTTGCTTATCATTTTAGCTGCATTTAGGAATTTGTACCAATACATCTCGTGGTGATCCTGAAAGACAAACTGATAAACAAGATCAACTTAAAATATATTGAATGAATCTAAAAACGCATTGTAACATAACGCTCACAATAGAGGTCTAGGTAGAGACGTGTTCCGGCGTCGTTAAACGTAGTGACTGTCGATCTCTACGAAGGTGGGTGATTCCTCCTGAGGGACGATAGCACTAATACGGATTTGAGCTCCCGCGTACCGTCGCGTATATTGGGAGACCCCTATAGGCAATTATCCTTTATCCTTAGGAAGCCGTGTCGACCGCCCTACTGATCGCGATGCAGTGAACACAGCATTCACGAAGATCGACCACCCGTACCGTAAAACGTATTCTGTGGTTTCGCGAAAGGTTTGGCACACCCTCTGCCTAGATCTCCAGAGCAGTTTCTTTTGGCTCTTTTCAAACTCTATAATTGAAAAGGTCCAACCGAGCATTTGTCACTTCGGGCTCGTTAATACATCGAAGGCGACTAGAGTCATCTTTAGCTTTTTCTCGACTCTTAAAACATGAAAAAGCAAAGTTGTGTCTAAAAGCGTCTAATAAAATTCATTCAATACGGAAACATAATCCCCTTTTTTGTATTTTAGTTGATCAAGTAATTCGCAACCGTGGAGGAAAGTCAATTAAAACCCCGTCATTCAGGGAGGCTTGCAGGTCGACCATCTTTGTCTCCGGAACCGAAAGTAGTACGAGCAAAGCGATCTCGCTGGACCAGGTCAAAATCTCCTTTTAAAGTTAGAACGGAAGTTCCAACAACATCTGAGATTCTGGTCACTCCCAATATTTCTGGAATCCCTGCCTCTATTGAAGAAGTTCAACGGCAACAGAAGGACAATTGTATTGATCCTAGTCTGAAAACAAGTACTTGTTTAACTGAACCAGTTCCATTTGAAACCGGTCCACAGAGTCTTGTTGTTCAAACAACTGTCGCTGTCGAAACAACCCCTTCTTCGGCACCAGAAATCTATTACGGACCTGACGGTCTGCCTCTTCCTCCTGGTCTGATCGCAATAGAAGAAATCGTAGAGGACCAGCAAGCAAATACTCCAATTCATTTTGGAGTAGGTTCCACTCTTTTTCCTTCTGCATCAGAAGTTTGTCTATCGCCACAAGAAGTTCCTGAAGAATCGTTAGGAAGTTTATTGGATAGACTTAAAATGTCTGAACAACCGTCGACATCTAGAACTGTGCCAAACGACACGGCGACATCAGAAGCTCCTGCTGCCATTCCAATGATGTTTGCCGGCATACCATCTGTCCCAACTAGTTCTCATCAACTAGAAGGAGTCCACCCAGGGACTATTATGACAACTTGGTCTGTTCCAGTTTGCTCTTCCGGTATAATACCCGGTAATTCTTATGTTGAAACTAGACAAATTGATCCCTTTGGGAATCATTTTGGGCCATCCAGTCCTCAAAGGCCATCTATACCCTTGAGCTCCGGATTGTTACCGTATGGGGGGCAATATGCCCTTTCACTTCCCCCTCCAGGAGGATACCCATATGGCAGTTTTCAACAACATTCAGGTTTGACTGAAGTAACGACGAGTGGTTGGGTACCTATGTTACCCCAACAACCGAGAGTTGTATATTCCATGCAACAATGTGTACCTATGTCTAGCGTCCCGACGACGCCAGCAATTGTAACCGTGTCACAAGTTCAATCGATGCCTGTTGTATGTCAACCCCAAGTTGTAATGCAACAGCCCCTTGACCCTGCAACACAACCACAATTGCCAACTGCCGGGATGACACAGATACAAACGGGAACCATAACCCCGCATCTTGGTCCGTCGGTTAGTATCGCACAACAAAACATGGCTTCGCAGCCATGGATGATGCAATACCAACAACCTCAGTTTCAACAGGTGTACCAGGGATCTGAGCGACAGATCTTTGCAAATAGTGGGCAACCCTATATTCAGAACGGGTTAAATCAACCACTTTACAGTGGCCAAGCCCAACAGCCATATCAGTCATATCAACATCAGTTGCATTATGCTGGTGTGCAAAGACCTACTGCTCAGGCGATTCCATCGTATCCTGGGTACGCCTCGCCAAACCTGAATCAGCAGTTGCCATTCGTGGCGACCTTAAAATTACCAGATTTACATCGATTGACGAACGATCCAATCGCCTATGCCCATTGGTGGCCAGCGATTCCTCACAAACTTCCTTCGGACATTCCTAAATTCAATGGAAATCCGGGTGAAGACCCGTCGAATCATGTGATGACTTTCCATCTGTGGTGTTCGTCGAATACCTTGAATGATGATTCAATAAGGCTTCGCCTTTTCCAGAGGACATTGACCGGTCCGGCGGCTAAATGGTATATTGAATTACCTAGAGCCTCGTTCGACAATTTTAGTTCCCTAGCCATGACTTTCTTAACACACTTTCAGTTACCTATAAGGTACGAAACTGGAACTGAGATCTTGACCAATTTCAAGCAGACAACGGCCACACATATATCTGATCATATACATGAGTGGCGTCGTCGTCGCAGAATGGTAAAAACCTATGTTCCAGATCAGCTATTAGCTGAGTGGTTTATAAAGTCGCTTCTGCCGGAAATAACAGAAGATGTGGCCAAGGGAGGCGTCGTAACAGAGGAGCAAGTTATTGCTCGTGCTCAATATTTGGACTTAGTATATACTCAGTCTGGCACGCTCTATGACAAGATACCTGACGCCCCTAGACCGGAATTTTCAATTCCTCCCCCTCCTGGATCAAATAGTGACTCTCATGCCGGCAATGGTGTGATTGGCACTGCAAACGCAAAGTCAACACGGGATTCGTCTAAGAAAACCCGTAAGACTTCGAATCAAAATGCAAATGAAGAACTTCTTGCCTCGGAAGTAAGTGCCGTGTCGGACGACAAGGGCAAACAACTGAAGCAACCAGGGGGCAAGAAGAAAAAGAAAGGGAAACCCCCTTCGGGGTGTCATATATGCGATGAGGATCATTGGACAGCAGATTGTCCATGCAAAGCTGAGCTTAAAAGATTCTTTAAGAGTCCGAAAACATCAGCTGTGTTGAATGATCCGTTTCCTAATCCTGGTCAAAATCTGGTTGCCAATCAAAATGCTTCCCGATCCCAAGTGCTTATGTTTTCCACCTCAAAGCAGCAGAATAATGCTTTGACAAGGGATAAAGGTTACCGAAATCCACAGCGGTCGAATAACAAGGCTGATAACCAACCTAGTGGTTCGACAACAACTTTGAACGAAGTTGTGTCGCCCATCGTTCCTAAGCCAATAATAAACTCGCCAAAGGGAGTAGTACACAAATCGACATTTAATCCTCGTGCAAAAGTAACACAGGATTATAATATAATAGAGGACCTGGCTCAATTATCGTCCGCTATGTCGACACCTGAGGTAGTGCAAAATTGCACCTCCCAAGAGCAAGCTTTATTATCAGCCATAGGTGAGATTGGCCAAATGGATTCCAATTTTGTGGCCTTTGATCATAAAGGATATGACCCTAAGTTACCAGCTCAACAAGCTTTCCTTGTTAAAGTGAACGCCCTCAACAAAACTGTTCATCGAACAATTATTGATGAGGGGGCCTCTACATGTCTTATGTCGATGAGTTGCTGGAAAGATTTAGGCTCACCACCCTTGTCGAAATCATCAACGACGTTAAAAGCATTTGATGGACGATCATACACTCCATACGGGATTTTAAGTAACTTGCAAGTTGAACTAGGGGGCAAAACAGTAGGAATTGATGTTGAAGTAATTGATGGAAACCTCGATTACAACATCCTGCTAGGAAGGCGCTGGATATATGCCATGGCCGCAGTTGTGTCGACCTACTTCAGGAAGATTTCATTTCCCTTTCAAGGAGGAATTACAGTCATCGACCAACAAACTTTCCTCCCCGACAGTTCACAAGTTACGGGAAGCATTCCAATGATCCATGGAAGCAATCATTCGCTTCAAAATATCGGAGTAGGTCTCCTAAAAGACCCTACCTTAATGGGTACTTTTTCCCTACCGCCGGCAAGTAATCTGGCGGAAGTAGCCACAGTGGAAACCTACAATATGAAATCTTCTATATCCAACGAATTCGGAAGATTCCTAAATATTTTGTCAGCATGGATCGTCGCCCTAATGGAAATACTGTAAATACAGTGGGCCCCGAGGACGGTTCTTATCTCGTGTCAACCTCGTTAAAAAATGAAACAAGGAGTCATGAGGATAGTTCTTTTATTATGTCAACCTCATTAAAAAATGAAACAAATCCCCTTTTCAAAATTCAAAGGTAAACCTTCATTCCAATCACCAAGTTGAATACAATGAAGCTTGGGGGGCACCCTCCTTTGACATGCATTATTATGATGCTGGGGGCATGCAAAAGATCCGAGCAGTTTTAGCGTCATAGTTCATGCTCGTTAAAAAATAAACATAAGTTGTGAGCAATCTTCCCCTAGAGTTCAAGCTCACCCAGAAAAAATGAACCGGTAAATAACCTTTTGAGATCGTAAATTCATCAGCCATAAAAGCCTTGGTCATGTTTGTACACCGTCACCTCCACTTTTCATTTGGCCGATCATTCACTTCCATTTGTGTGTTTACCCATTTTGAGGAACATCTGCGAAGAGTGATTTCACTTAGCCATCCTTGTGACACTGCTGTGATTGGAAAATTCCAACCTGTACCTGGAATCTGCTGCTATCCCTGTTTATCACTCGTTCCTCAAAAGACGAGTCTTCTTTGAGCTCTTTTCACTGACTCGTAAAAAATGAAAAGTTTGCCGAGTTTTGGCCTTCCAGCTCGTTAAACGACCGGAACGCTATCCCTCCTCTAGATTTTAATCTTTTTGGACCTGAGGGATTATTGCACAAAAGGATCGAGCGCTTGCCTGGTTCAGCTCGTTAAAAATACCGAACAGCCATCCCTTCTGTATTGTTTTATACTTTTTCGGACTTAAGGGATTAGCTGACGAAAAAGGAATTATGGAGTTGACTTTCTGTACCTTTTTAGACTCTCTAAAAATGAAAAGGACCGAGTTTTCCTTGTCGTTAGACTCGTTAAAATAATTAAATAGCGACAAACTTGTCTTTAGACGAGAACGAGTTTCCCTATCGCTAGGCTCGTTAAATCTTAGCGATGGGCTTGCCCGAAGGGCAGGTTATAGAACAAGCATATGTTATCCTCCTCAAGCTTGACAAAAATAAAGAGGTACTGGTCAGAAATGACTGGGGAAAAATTGGGAGAACATCAAAGTTTAGAGGTAGCAAGTCACTCTTGAACATGACACTTTTCCTCCGTATCACATCGGGTTGGGTTGTCTCATTCACCGGTTTCATCACCATGGTCCTCGCCACACCATCCATTCGGGGTAATGCTACCGATCCATCGCATCAGTGTCGTTATATGTTCAAGAGGGGTCATTCAGAAAGTGTCAACCGTGTCCCATCCACTACCATACATTATCCTTCATCCATTTCACGATCGCCACCCTGAATCATATGTCACAGTTTGTTTCCACCTCCACTAAATCATTAGCTCCGTTCCGTGTCATTGATGTGGGATTCTTTAAGGCCCTCCTTTGACGGATCGCTTCTTGTCGACATCAGCTCATTATCCAAGAAGTCGATCTAGGAACACCCCCATCAGTACTTTGAAGCTTGCATGCCTCAATGGCAAGTATCTCACTTCCGGCGACAGGTATACATCAATGACCTTCGACCAGAAGATTTTGCGTGGCGTTCGACGCCAAGTCCTTTATTCACGCCACGTGAATTGTACTGCCGTACCTTGAGGGTCATCGTCATTATTGGTGATTCCTCTCGCGCTTGTTAACGGTTTTCATTATTGACCGGTAATCGAGCGATGTCTTTCCATGTTCGACTTCAGCGTAATTCTCACATGGATCGACTTGTACTTAGAGTGAAGATCGAACGAGTTTGAAGACCCCGGATCTAGTTTCATCCATCCGGGCTGCGATATATATTCAGGAAATATAAAAGCATTTGCCATGTACATCATTGCAGCAGATGATCATCCTCCTCAAAGGATGATAATTTTAGCGGAAGATTATCAGTCTGTCTTCAGACGATCGTCTGTCATATGTACCAAAATATATTTATAGAAAGCTGAGCATGGGAATACCCGCCTCCGCTAGATCATGAGAATAATGATGAATGAAAGATAATGTATTGTATTGTATTGTATTGTATTACAGGGCACTCTCCTCAGCACTGGAACGAACTTCGGACCCTCTAGCTAAAGCATTTCACCCGATTAACGGCCTCATACTTTAGGGGGCAACTGTTATAGACATTTTTGTGCCTCGCGTCAAGGAGCAGGAAATGTCGATAATTACAAGGATCCTCAGTCCCTAAACATGTTGTTCTTACCCCTAAAAGAACAAGGTCGTCAATCAACAGCACTTCCAATCAGTTCTCCACCTGAAAACACTTCAGAACAGGCTTATTTTGGATCATGTCAGCTGCTTAACTGAGCTTCTGCGCTGTATTGCAACTGTCCCACTCTGTACCTGCGCTGAAAGTCAAAAACAATGAAGGCTACCTGCGCTGGGCGAGATTGGCCAAGTGGCACAGTCCTCCTGCAAGGTGTCAACTGCCCAGGAAGCTTCCAAACTGACACTTGGTTCATCAGATTCGCCTTGTGATGAGTAAGAGGTACTTGATCACCATGTGTAAGCAAGGATCTCCAAGTGGACTCAAGAACTGAAGATTAACTGAAGAGGGAGAGGACACTAGTCAGCTCTATGCCAGCCTCAAGCTGACTCATCCTCTCTTCTTCTCTCCTATATATAGAGCTCTTCTATGAGGTCTAAGGAGGCTGGAATTTTGTATAAGCAAGGAGGTGCTGTTGGTATACTGCCAGGATTATTGGGTGATTGTTTTACTAGAGGTGAAGAAGAGAGTTCTTGCTGCTGAGGAGGTGCTGCTGGATTGGGGCCAACATCATTGGTTGTAACTTCCTCTGGAACCCTGTTACTTTCTATCAATAAAGTTTGCATGTTCTTCTATATACTTGTTTTACATAGATGCTTTTGTGTTTACATGTATATTTGATGAAACCTAATCCATGCTTCAATTATGATTGCTTGTATCTCGTAGTTTGCTCCCTTTTGTTGTGCAGATTCTGTGTGTAGCTGGATCGGCTTGGAGAGTAAAGAGCTGGGAACGGGATACAAAGCGAGAAGGACAAGGATCGACTAAGCGCAAGACACCAGGTTGGTTGATCCTCTTTCTATTCTCTCTGTGCTTTCATAAAGATGAACATGAAAACTTTGTCATTCAGTTGTTGCTAAAGTCTGTCACCTTTAGAAAGGGTTAGTGTCATCCGCATCGGATACTTTTCCCCACAACAGGGCGGGGGGGGTGAATCAGTACTATCAAATCAATAATTTTTTTTCATTTCCATACTTAGATACATATAAGCTACTTCAGCTAATGGAACCCGCGTGTATACGCAACTGTGTCTAATTCAACTAACATATATCCAGAATACTTATGATTCAGTTAATCCATTAAATGTTGATCTCTAGTTAGTGCATCAGAACTTCATTATCCATATGAACAGTAAGCAAGTGCAGTAAAGCATAATAGATCATCACACACAAGAAGCACACATGAACACCATGATATAAGGTGGAAACCCAATGTGGGTGAAAACCACCTACTGCAAGTCATCTCTATCTTCTTTTAGCAAGAAAATTCATTTTACAATATTTCTGTACTGGTGCAGTCTTATACCAGTACACAGGCTTCTACCTGCAGAAGGCTACAACCTTCTCTCGTTCTCCAGACTCTCCTGGAAGGGATCTACAACCCCCTTAGCTCTTGTACTAGCTGATCCATTTACTAGTACGTAGGTGCTGACCTACTGAAATGCTCCAACCTTTACTCGTTCTTCAGTTGCTACTGGAAGGAAGCTACCAGCCCCTTTTCTCTTGTACTAGCTAATGTACTAGTACATAGGTGCTGACCTACAGAAGGCTACAACCTTCTCTTTCTTCCTCCGAGTACCACGTTTCATAAATTTTCATACTGGATACTCCTGAAGCACAACAAAATAATCTAAAGGCCACGTTTCATCCAATTTTCATTCTGGACCCATCAATACCATTGAAGCACAAAATCAATCAATACTAGCATCATCAATCTCGGAATCACTGAAACACTAAAACCTTGTCAACAACACAGTCACCAGAACACAGAACAAAACAACATAACTCTGCAACAATAACCAGATCCATCTGCAACTTCAGATATTATATATCATAATGTAGATGCTACTATGATGAACCAAACCCGCGTAAATACGTGCTTTCACCAAAGCCAACCCGCGTACAGATCTACAAATTCTTTCTCATAACTTTGCAGTTGTTACAGACATCAGTCATACCCATAACATTTACAAAACATTACATGTGTCAGTATACAGATCTAGAATAAACAAGATCAAACTGTATAGAGATGATTCATTCCAATCCATTATATCCCGATCTATCCTTAGATCTTGTTCTCCATCCACCATTGAGATTCCTCCTTAGCTTAGATCAAGCAATGCATCATAAACCCATAACCTGCATACTAGATCTCATACTTGATTAGATATTCAAGACTTGCTCAATGCATTTTCCTAATGATCTTCTTCTCCTTTTATAATCTTAGGCCTTACTCAATACCATGGTCCAAAACCATTGAGAACCAATACTAGGGACCCAATACATTGGTTCAAAACTTCAGACGCAACACCAAGGACCAAAACCATAGGTCTAAATACCACGGACACAAAAATAAGCAAGGTTTGTAAAAAGATGTTCTACAAGAAAGAACATGACACTATACATCATAAGTGACCTTCCTAGTACCAAAGACTCATACATACACCCATCTCCTAACCAAGTGGGGATATACCAGAATTGACTCATCTACCCAACCAAGTGGGGATACACCAGAAGTTTACATATGACAAATAAGTACATTACATTATTCATCCCAGGCATAGTGGGGAAACCAACATAGGCCATTAGATGACCTTGATAAGAAAAGATATACATGACATAGAGATGAAATATTTAAAACAATTCTATGAGAGTCATCAGCAGCATCTGTCAATCATCATTCAGATCAGCTACCATGTTCTCCTTTTGCACTTGTTCCACCTACAATCAAACCAACATATATGCGACTGTATCCACAAAAACAGGCATGTATACGCAGATGTTCTTCATAAAACTCGTGTACAACCAATTCCAGATCAGCAACCTGTAAATGTCCTGTAACAAGGTATGTCTGCATATAGATATCAACTCATCCTTTTGAACATAATCATAAAATAATTCCCATTATATCATATGTGTAAAACACCATAGTCATCTCATCATCAAGATCTACATGACCATTCATCCAACATTACACAGGAATATCCCCTATCTGATAATAATCAACCAACATATGTGAGTATCAACCTATCATCATATCATATCTCCAACAATGTAACTCCATGTATCCAACATATTGTATATAGCATTATGTATCTAGAGCTCAAGACAAGACTTCTTGATATCATCAACAGCAACAATCCTCATCCACATGAGCGCAAAGAATTATAGGAAACCTGCATCATAACTGTATTATATGATCTTTATGCATATGATGACAACATCATATGAGTAACTCATCATCGAGTAAATAAGATGTGTATTCAAGCTTTGTACTTCTCCTTATCCTTATGAAGATCACCATGTAAACACCATATATGCATCATCAGAGAATCAACCACAAATCTGATCTAAACATCAACTATGTAACCCCAAGAATCATATGAGATTTTGTCATGGATAACTCATAATCATAGCACGATATATCATTTAGCCATATAAGTATCATCACCAAGGAATACTAACCATAATGCCAACAATGCATTATTCAAAACATAAACTCCTCCTGAACCTGTGCCATCTGTTTACTATCAGATCTGATCATGCATATATCAGCAAGAAGTATCACGACATCATCATCATCAATTTAGGATCAAAAACACTTCTAAACATCTTATGAGTATCAAGACATTTCCACACATCATTAGCAGATTTTAACCATTATCAAACAGAGCAAGTAATAGATTGAATCGTATCAGACCCTTTTCTGAGCCTATCCCTTCTGCTTTTCCTCAGACTAAAAAATACGCGACTGTGTAGTGTCTAACTTGCGTATATACACGACTTCCCTTTATGAAACCTTCGTATGAGATTTAGGACACTAAATTTTTATACTCTCAGCTCCCTCTCAGTCTGTTATGTCTGTATATTGTGTTGTGCCACGTCTTTCTGACTTTACCTCCTTCTTTTTCCATATCTTCAAGTGTGATGATGTTTTCTCCTTTCAGTATGGTGCCCGTACTTTGTTCCTGCATTCATTTGCTCTATGTCCAATCTTGTTACATGCATAGCATGTTACACATTTCATATTCCTTCTGTAGCAATCAACAGCTTTGTGACCAAACATATTGCAAGAAAAACAATATCCCTGAAAATACCTAGAATGTGATGATCTTGAACTATTCTTCTTCTACATCTGGCTATAACATGTCCAAGATTATGACATACATAACATTCAACATTATTCATTGGAGGAGTAAAAGATTTTCTTTGAAGAATTTCTTTCCCTAGACGTTGATGGGGTTGACCTCTCATCTCCTTGTTGAGCATTTCAGATTTTGCATTAGATTCCCTTGTCTTACTTTGTGAACTAGATTCACCTTCAACAGATTCATGAAAACCAAGTCTAGCTTTGATAGTAGGAGACCTTTGATTACTAAGAATATCATCCAAGATCTTAGTACTATCTTGAAATCGTAAGAGCTTATCCTTTTCTTCTAATTTATCATTTAGAATATTTAACTCAATCTGATGTTGCTCTTCCTTTCCATGATATTTCTTCTTCATGTTCTCTTTAGCTTTTCTTCCTTATTCTAACTGATGTCTTAGTTCAAGAAGTTCATTTTCTTGTTTTTCAAGAGCTTGGAGTAGATCATTATTCTGCTTCTTTGATTCTTCAAGATCTTCCTTTAGCGAGAGGATCGTAGCTTCAAGCCTTTCATAGTAACTGGATCTATCTCTGAGTTTCTTGATTTTTGTGCTTCTTTTATTTACTTCATTTCTTAATGATGTCACTTCATCCTGCAACTTTTGATATTTTTCCGTGAATAGCTTCCTTACCTTGTTACCTTACTCTAGTTGAGCTTTTAGTTTGGTAGCTACTTCCTTGAAGGCACATTCCCTTTTGTTCAATAGATCTTGTTGATCTCTAATTTTGTCTGTTAGCCTTTTAAATTCTGCCTCTATTTGATATCTTTCTTGCTCACCCATAAGAGAAAATTAAGTTGCTTCACTATCACTTTCATCATCTTCACATGGATGGTTACTAGAGGATAACAAATTCATACCTGATAGATCTTGTTCATCTTCACTCTGAAGTGATTCTGAATCTGAAGTGCTTCTTCCACATATTCCCCAATCGATGCACCCACTGTCATAGTTCTTCTGAGATGTCTTCTTCTTCTTAGGTGCTTTCTTCTTAAGCTTCTTTCCCATTTTTCTACGGATCTCCTTCAAGCGATCAAGTTTCTACCAAAGGACCTACTCTGATACCAATTGTTGGAAATAATACTGAGAGGGGGGGGTGAATCAGTATTATCAAATCAATAAAACCTTTTCATTTCCATACTTAGATACATATACGCCACTTCAACTATGGAACCCATGTGTATACGCAACCGTGTCTAATGCAACTAGTGTATATCTAGAAGACTTATGATTAAGTTAATCCATTAAATGTTGATCTTTAGTTAGTGCATCAGAACTTCATTATCCATATGAGTAGTAAGCAAGTGCATTAAAATAGAACATATCATCACACACAAGAAGCACACATGAACACCATGATATAAGGTGGAAACCCAATGTGGGTGAAAACCACCTGCTGCAAGTCGTCTCTATCGTCTTTTAACAAGAAACTTCATTTTACAATATTTATGTACTGGTGCAGTGTTATACCAGTACACAAGCTTCTAGCTGTAGAAGGCTACAACCTTCTCTCATTCTCCAGACTCTCCTGGTAAGGAGCTACAAGCCCCTTAGCTCTTGTACTTGCCGATCCATTTACTAGTATGTAGGTGCCGGCCTACTGAAATGCTCCAGCCTTTACTCGTTCTTCAGCTACTACTAGAAGGGAGGTACCACCCCCTTTGCTCTTGTACTTACTGATGTACTAGTAGGTAGGTTCCGACCTACAGAAGGCTACAACCTTCTCTTTCTTCCTCCAGGTACCACGTTTCATAAGTTTTCATACTGGATACTCCTGAAGCACAACAAAATAATCTGAAGGCCGTGTTTCATCCAATTTTCATACTGGACCCATCAATATCATTGAAGCACAAAATTAATCAATACTAGCATCATCAATCTCTGAATCACTGAAACACTGAAACCTTGTCAACAACACAATCACCAGAACACAGAACAAAAAAACAGAACTCTGCAACAATATCCAGATCCATCTACAACTTCAGATATAATATATCATAATGTATACGCTACTATGATGAACCAAACCCGCGTACATACGCGCTTTCACCAAAGCCAAGCCGCGTACAGATCTACAAATATTTTCTCATAACTTTGCAGTTGTTATAGACATCAATCATACCCATAAAATTTATAGAACATTACATGTGTCAGTATACAGATCTAGAATAAACAAGATCAAACCGTATAGAGATGATTCATTCCAAGCCATTAGATCCCGATCTATTCTTAGATCTTGTTCTCCATCCACAATTGAGATTCCTCCTTAGCTTAGATCAAGCAATGCATCATAAACCCATAACCTGCATACTAGATCTCATACTTCATCACATATTCAAGACTTTCTCAATGCATTTGCCTAATGATCTTCTTCTCCTTTTATAGTCTTAGGCCTTACTCAATACCATGGTCCAAAACCATTGAGAACCAATACTAGGGACCCAATACCTGGGTTCAACACTTCGGACGCAATACCAAGGACCAAAACCATAGGTCTAAAAACCACGGACCCAAAAATAAGCTTTCCCACATGTACGCACTTTTCCGTGCATGAAAGTGTGTTCATACGCATACGCGACTTTTGATCAGTAATCCTGCATGTATACACGTATTTGTATATAGAGAACCTGCATGCATAACCTGCATGTATACCCTACTTGGTATATAGCAAACCTGCGTATATATGCGACTTGGTACATAGTGAACCTGCGTATAACCTGCCTATGTACGCGACTTGGTATATAGTGAACCTGCGTATATACTCATCTTTCTTCATTCTTTGTAGTATGATCATCAATTCTTTGCTATTGACATGCTACACTATAATCTGTCATCTTGCCATCAAGGAAAACACTTGTATCATAATGCCAACAATCTCCCCCTTTGGACTTGATGGCAAAGCTAACTTTTCATACTGAGAACTATAATCTGATTCCTTTGAGTTGTCCTGCATCCCATGTATTCTATCACATCTGATATCTCTTCTGTAGATTCATCTAGTTGTATATAAGTGAGTTGTTCTTTTACGAGTGGGTTGCCATCAAGTACAACACATGCATCATAATGCCAACAATCTCCCCCTTTGGACTTGATGGCAACAACACCAAATCACTCACCCCCTTTGACATCAAGGGCAAAGGGCGGACCAAGATATTCTCTTTCCTTGATAAACATTCTGCTGTCCACACTCCCCCTGAGTACCTGCTGAAATCTATGAATGTGCTCCCCCTTTGTAAATGCCAAGGTGTACCAATCTGTCCATGCTCCCTCTGAGTACATGCTGAGAGCTCTGCTCTTGCTGAAGTGTGTTGTTCATGCTCCCCTTGACTATAAGCAAGGTCTGCAAAAAATTGTTGTACAAGAAAGAACATGACTCTATACATCATAAGTGACCTTCCTAGCACCAAAGACTCATACATACATCCATCTGCCAACCAAGTGGGGATATACCATAATTGACTCATCTACCCAACCAAGTGGGGATACACCAGAAGTTTACATATGACAAATAAGTACATTACATTATTCATCCCAGGCATAGTGGGGAAACCAACATAGGCCATTACATGACCTTGATAAGAAGAGATATACATGACATAGAGACGAAATATTTGAAACAATTCTATGAGAGTCATCAGCAGCATTTGTCAATCATCATTCAGATCAGCTACCATGTTCTCCTTCTGCACCCATTCCACCTGAAATCAAACCAACATATACGCGACTGTATCCACAGAAACAGGCATGTATATGCGGATGTTCTTCATAAAACTCGTGTACAACCACTTCCAAATCAGTAACCTGTAAATGTCTTGTAAAAAGGTATGTCTGCATATAGATATCAACTCATCCTTTTGAAAATCATCATAAAATCTTTCCCATTATATCATATGTGTAAAACACCATAGTCATCTCATCATTAAGATCTACATGACCATCCATGCAACATTACACGGGAATATCCCCTATCTGATAATAATCAATCAACATATGTGAGTATCAACCTATCATCATATCATATCTCCAACAATGTAACTCCATGTATCCAACATATTGTATATAGCACTATGTATCTAGAGCTCAAGACAAGACTTCTTGATATCATCAACAGCAACAATCCTCATCCACATGAGCGCCAAGAATTATAGGAAACCTGCATCATAACTGTATTATATGATCTTTATGCATATGATGACAGCAACATATGAGTAACTCATCATAAAGTAAAGAAGATGTGTATTCAATATTTGTACTTATCCTTATCCTTATGAAGATCACCATGTAAACACCATATATGCATCATCAGAGAATCAACCACAAATCTGATCTGAACATCAACTATGTAACCCCAAGAATCATATGAGATTTTGTCATGGATAACTCATAATCATAGCAAGATATATCATTTAGCCATATAAGTATCATCACCAAGGACTACTAACCATAATGCTAACAATGCATTATTCAAAACATAAACTCCCCTTGAACCTATGCCATATGTTTACTATCAGATCTGATCATGCATATATCAGCAAGAAGTATCACGACATCATCATCATCATGTTAGGATCAAAAACACTTCTAAACATCTTATGAGTATCAAGACATTTCCACACATCATTAGTAGATTGTAACCATTATCAAACTGAGCAAATAATAGACTGAATCATATCAGACCCTTTTCTGAGCCTGTCCCTTCTGCTTTTCCTTAGACTGACATATACGCGACTATGCAGTGTCTAACTCGCGTATATACACAACTTCCCTTTATGAAACTTTCATATGAGATTTAGGACACTGAAGTTTTATAATTTTAGCTCCCTCTAAGTCTGTTATGTCTGTATATTGTGTTGTGCCACATCTTTCTGATTGTACCTCCTTCTTTTTCCATATCTTCAAGTGTGATGATGTTTTCTCCTTTCGGTATGGTTCCCGTAATTTGTTCCTGCATTCCTTTACTCTATGTCCAGGCTTGTTACATGCATAGCATCTTACAAGTTTCATATTCCTTCTGTAGCAATCAACAGCTTTGTGACCAAACATATTGCAAGAAAAACAATATCCCTGAAACTACCTGGAATGTGATGATCTTTCTGTGTGATGATCTTGAACTATTCTTCTTCTGCATCTGGCTACAACATGTGCAAGATTATGACATACATAACATTGAACATTATTCATCGGAGGAGTAAAATATTTTCTTTGAAGAATTTCTTTCCCTGGCTGTTGATGGGGTTGACCTCTCATCTCCTTGTTGAGCATTTCAGATTTTGCATTAGATTCCCTTGTCTTACTTTGTGAACTAGATTCACCTTCAACAGATTCATGAAAACCAAGACCAGCTTTGATAGCGAGAGACCTTTGATTACTAAGAATATCATCCAAGATCTTAGTACTATCTTGAAATCGTGAGAGCTTATCCCTTTCTTCTAATTTATCATTTAGAATATTTACCTCAATCTGATGTTGCTCTTCCTTTTCATGATATCGCTTCTTCATGTTCTCTTCAACTTTTCTTCCTTCTTCTAACTGATGTCTTAGTTCAAGAAGTTCATTTTCTTCCTTTTCAAGAGCTTGGAGTAGATCTTTATTCTGCTTCTTTGATTCTTCAAGATCTTCCTTTAGTTAGAGGATCGTAGCTTCAAGCCTTTCATAGTAACTGGATCTATCTCTGAGTTTCTTGATTGTTGTGCTTCTTTTCTTTACTTCATTTCTTAATGATGTCACTTCATCCTCCAACTTTTGATATTTTTCCTTGAATAGCTTCCTTACCTTGTTACCTTCCTCTAGTTGAGCTTTTAGTTCGGTAGCTACTTCCTTGAAGGCACATTCCCTTTTGTTCAATAGATCTTGTTGACCTCTAATTTTGTCTGTTAGCATTTTAAAGTCTGCCTCTATTTGATATCTTTCTTGCTCACCCATAAGAGAAAATTCAGTCGCTTCACTATCACTTTCATCATCATCACATGGATGGATACCAGAGGATAACAAATTCATACCTGATAGATCTTGTTCATCTTCACTCTGAAGTGATTCTGAGTCTGAAGTGCTTCTTCCACATATTCGCCAATCGATGCTCCCACTGTCATAGTTCTTCTGAGATGTCTTCTTCTTCTTAGGTGCTTTCTTCTTAAGCTTCTTTCTCATTGTTCTACTTATCTCCTTCAAGCGATCAAGCTTCTACCAAAGGACATGCTCTAATACCAATTGTTGGAAATAATATTGAGAGTGGGGGGGGTGAATCAGTATTATCAAATGAATAAAACTTTTTCATTTCCATACTTAGATACATATACGCTACTTCAGCTAATAGAACCCGAGTGTATACGCAACTGTGTCTAATGCAAATAGCGTATATCTAGAAGACTTGTGATTCAGTTAAGCCATTAAATGTTGATCTTTAGTTAGTGCATCAGAACTTCATTATCCATATGAACAGTAAGCAAGTGTAGTAAAACAGAACAGATCATCACATACAAGAAGCACACATGAACACAATGATATAAGGTGGAAACCCAATGTGGGTGAAAACCACTTACTGCAAGTCGTCTCTATCTTCTTTTAACAAGAAACTTCATTTTACAATATTTATGTGCTGGTGCAGTCTTATACCAGTACACAGGCTTCTACCTGTAGAAGGCTACAACCTCCTCTCATTCTCTAGACTCTCCTGGAAGGGAGCTACAACCCCCTTAACTCTTGTAGTATCTGATCCATTTACTAGTACGTAGGTGTCGGCCTACTAAAATTCTCCAACCTTTACTCATTCTTCAGCTACTACTGGAAGGGAGCTACCACCCCCTTTGCTCTTGTACTAGTTGATGCACTGGTACTTAGGTGTCGACCTACAGAAGGCTACAACCTTCTCTTTCTTCCTCCAAGTACCATGTTTCATAAATTTTCATACTGGATACTCCTGAAGCACATCACAATAATATGAAGAGCACGTTTCATCCAATTTTCATACTGGACCCATCAATATCATTGAAGCACAAAATCAATACTAGCATCATCAATCTCTGAATCACTGAAACACTAAAACCTTGTCAAAAACACAGTCACCAGAACACAAAACAAAACAACAGAACTCTGCAACAATAACCAGATCCATCTGCAACTTCAGATATCATATATCATAATGTATACGCTACTATGATGAACCAAACCTGCGTACATACGCGCTTTCACCAAAGCCAACCCGCATACAGATCTACAAATATTTTCTCATAACTTTGCAGCTGTTACAGACATTAGTCATACCCATAACATTTATAGAACATTACATGCGTCAGTATATAGATCTAGAATAAACAAGATCAAACCGTATAGAGATGATTCATTCCAAGCCATTAGATCCCGATCTATCCTTATATCTTGTTCTCCATCCACCGTTGAGATTCCTCCTTAGCTTAGATCAAGCAATGCATCATAAATGCATAACCTGCATACTAGATCTCATACTTCATCAGATATTCAAGACTTTCTCAATGCATTTGCCTAATGATCTTCTTCTCCTTTTATAGTCTTAGGCCTTACTCAATACGATGGTCCAAAACCATTGAGAACCAATACTAGGGACCCAATACCTGGGTTCAACACTTAGGATGCAATACCAAGGACCAAAACCATAGGTCTAAATACCACGGGCCCAAAAATAAGCTTTCCCGCATGTATGTGCTTTTCCGTGCATGAAAGTGCATGCATACACATATGCGACTTTTGATCAGCAATCCCGTGTGTATATGCGTCATTGTATATAGAGAACCTGCGTGTATAACCTGCGTTTATACCCTACTTGGTATATAGCGAACCTACGTATATACGCGACTTGGTACATAGTGAACCTGCGTATAACCTGCCTATGTACGCGACTTCATATATAGTGAACCTATGTATATACTCATCTTTCTTCATTCTTTGTAGTCTGACCATCAATTATTTGCAACTGAACTGCTGCACTATAATCTGTAATCTTGCCATCAAGGACAACACTTGTATCATAATGCCAACATAATTTTCTAACATGAAATTTTCATACAACATTTGGTCCAACAACCACACTAGTCATTAATCCTATTAATCGGTATGTAGGAGCAAAGTAAGAAGAAGGAGGTGTTGATAACAAAGTGGTTTCATAGAGGGAGATTTTGAATCAAGATGAGGAAACAGTTGAACACATTATTTTTGGGAGTACAAAAGGAATTGTATTAGAAGAACTAGTCGAGCAGCAAGACCACATAGATCTAGAATCAAATAATATCAAGGACCATCCTTCATTACCTCTTGCTGACCAGGTAATCATCAAGAAACCTCTTTAAGGAACTATATTAGACATGGCCAACCAGGGAGTAGAAAAGTGAAACAATGAGGAATGTTTGGGGGAAGGGGAAGGCCCACATCACAAGCTATTCAGAGGGATCCATGAAGGACCAAGGGGAGGAATGGAAAAAGAACAAGAAGAAGAAGAAGAAACCACTTTTGGGTTTCCCATTCTCGATGTAACCAGGGATATCACTATGAAAAACATACCATTGGAATCTCTTTTGTTCTTCTACGGTAAGTCCTTCGAAGACATAGATACCCTCTTATTTGAATTTGAAATTTTATGTAGGAGTTATAATTATTACGAGGATGCACATAAGCTCAAGATATTCCCATCCACCCTGAAAGATGCATCCTTTAGATGGTTTATGAGCCTAGGTGAACACACCATCTACTCCTGGGGTGATATGAAGTTCATCTTTGTCAAGAAATACCAAGACTTCTACAAAAGTAGGGATGTGAACGATATTATTAGGATGCAACAATTAGAAGATGAGAACTTAGAAGAATATGTTGAACGTTTCTTTTATAATTTCCATAAATCCCAAAGGGAACATGTAGATGAGAAGACTGTCAAAACTATATTTTTAAAGGGCCCAAAGGATGAACGCATCAAAACCCTAAATCTTCTAAGTGGTGGGGATGTTTATAAAAAGCCTTTTACTGAAGTGGTTGAACTATGTTGCACTTACTCACGAAGTGAGGCTAAAGTAGGCAAGAAGCTCTATGACAATTCCCGAGATTATGTGTCAAGAAATCAGAAATTTGTACCCAACATTGTCACTAGAGTGGAATTAGGAAACTTATTGGAAAACTTCAAAACAGATATCCTAAAAACTATTGGTAACCATCTTGACACAATAAAACTAAAAAAGAAACAAGAAGATGAGAGGGCTGCCATGACAATATTTTATCCTAAATACATAAATAAGCATGCCGACAGGGACTGTCCCATCAATGTTATTGAGGTTTGTGGGATTTGTGCTTTAGAAGATGAAACCAAGATTTTTCCATCTCTTCCCTATTTATAGGCTATATATAAGGGAAATGCTGAAACAAATGATTTTTCAAAAACAAACAAGAAACCCTCTTGGATAAACTCAAATCAAAACATGTTTCAAGTTCCTAGTTTTCAAGCCTATGGTTAGAATCAACCCTGGAGTTTCCATCCATCTTACCCTCCTTGGTTCAATCCTCAATCACAAAACACTCCTTTGAATGAGTATTGGAGGGTAAGTCCTTATGGAAACACTTTTCATCCCCAAAACCAATCCTATCCTCCATAGTCAAGAATTCCTAGTACATCCTACAATCTGAACATTCAACCTTATCAGTAGGGGTACAACCCAAATCATTATCAACAATCCTCGCTTCCTCTTCCTCCTTTCCACTAGCTTTTACCTCCACCTTCCAACCCATCATCCTCGTAGGCACCACCATCATTAAACCCACCTAGTCCTACCTATATGATCATTGTTGTCCCAATAAATGAGATTAATGTTGGGTTGTGTTATATTCTTTCCATGACTAACCTACGTAGTTAACTGGTAGGTTAGAGGGGGGTCAAAGCCCCCCCTTCATTACGTCGATTGTGCAGCGAGGGGGTCACAGGGGGGGCAGCAGCCCCCCTTGTCCCGGGGGTTTGAGGGGGGTGGGTAACCCCCCGCTACGGGGTTTGAGGTAGCACCTCGGGGAAAATTGTTTTGGACCCTATATTAGGTTGGGTAGAGCTACCTATGGTTTTTTGCATGGTTTTCACACATGGTTTTGGACACAATGTTTTTCGGCCCATGGTTTTGGACGCAATGGTTTTCGGTCCATGGTTTTGGACGCGATGGTTTTTAGTCCATGGTATTGGATGCTTCGACATGTATAAATATGTATTGTAACATTGAAAGGAACATAATGAAAAATCAATCTAGTAGTCCCGATTTTGGTATCCACAGGAAAATATCTGTATATATGTGTTTTATGTGTTATTCTCTCGCATTATTTATTTTCTGTGTTTCAGAATTCATATGCATGTAATTTTTGTATGGGGTTAAAACCTACATTTGGTATCAGAGTTGTTTTGGCTTCAAGGGGATGCCTTTGTTGTTAAGGGGTTTCGCTCGGGCCTGTGGTAGAACTTGTTCAGTGGGAGATCTACAGGATCAATTCTGATGGTGAAAGAAGATGGTGAGTAGTGGAAAGATATAAATCGAGAAATTTAATGGTCAGAGTTTTTAGTTGTGGAAACTGAAAATGGAGGATCTGTTGGTGGATAAATACCAGTGGATTGTGGTAGATCCAGGTACTAAACCAACAGGAGTTTCCAATGAAGAACGGAAGAAGTTGGATTGGAAGGAAAAGAGCAAAATACGATTGTGTCTCTCAGATTCAATATCGCTGAATGTATCAGGAAGAAGCTACGACTAAGGCTTTGTGGGACAAGTTAATGACTTTGTACCAATCTAAGTCTCTGGTAAATAAATTGTTCCTATAGAAAAATTTGCATAACCTAAGGATGAATGATGGAGACTCGGTGATAAAGCATCTGAACGCATTTAATACTGTGGTAAGTCAGTTATTATCTGTTGATATTAAAAATTGAGATGAAGATAAGTGCATTAGTTTTTTGTGTTCTCTACTAGATTTGTGGGATAGTTTGGTTATTGCAATAGGTAGCAATGCAACTGCCTTGTAGTTTGATGAAATAGTCTCATCCTTGCTGATGGAGGAGATGAGATAAAAAAATATGGAGAGCCAAAATGGTGATTCCTTGTCTGTACGAGGACGGTCCTAGAACAGAAACAAAAATACGTCATCGAGTGGGAGATCTAAATCTAGAGGGAGATATAAATCTCTAGGAAAACCTGTAAAGTTGGTGTGCTGGAAATGCGGAAAGGAAGGGCACTACAAAAGGGATTGTAATCTAAATCTCCTAAAAAAGGAAATGGATCTGATTATTCTCCTTCTGCAGAGGCAGAAACCACCTTAGATGAAGGTGGGGATGTGTACTTGGCTTCTTCAAGTACACATGTAGATCAGGAGGCATGGTTGGCTAACTCAGTTGCATCCTTTCACTTCACTCCCCATAGAGAGTGGTTCTGCGAGTATGAGAAATATGATGGTGGTGATGTCTTCTTGGGGGATGAAAGGAAGGCTAGAATTATTGGTCATGGAAATGTAAAGTTGAAGTTGGAAGGAGGAAGGTTTAGAACACTTCCGAGTATTTTGCATATTTCTGCATTAGCCAGAAATCAGATTTTTGTAAGAAAGATGGATGATGCAAGTGTAAAAACATTGTTCAAGAAGGATACCTGCAAGATGGTTCAAGGAACACTAGTATTGATGTGAGGAGTTTAGATTGGAACTCTGTAAAAGTTGCAAGGTAGCACTGTTGTTGATGGGTGCAATAGTTCTGTGGTTCCTGAAAGTGGAGCAGAAAAGCTAGTGGTCTCTAGAGAGAAGACCATGTTGTGGCATCAAAGGCTTGGACATATTGGAGAGAAGGGCCTTTGAATACTTCATGGTGAAGGTATGGTAGAAGGTATTATCAATGGCTCTCTATATTTTGATTTCTGTGAAAAGTGTGTATATGGGAAGCAAAATTGGGTGAGTTTCCCCTCTGGTGGTAAGAGGGCGAAACAGATATTAGAGCTTGTGCACAGTGATGTGTTTGAACTTGTGAAGGTTCCATCATTGGGTAAGTTTGTGTACTTTGCATCAGTTATAGATGACTTCTCAAGGAATACATGGATATATTTCCTTAAGAAGAAAGCTGAAGTCTTTCACAGGATTAAAGAATTTAAGGCTCTTGTGGAAAACCAGACAAAGAAGAAGATAAAGATTTGGAGGTAAGATAACGGTGGAGAGTTTTGCAGCAAGGAATTTGAAGAATTTTGTAAGAAGTGTGGTATAGCAATGCAGCAGAATACTCTATACACACCTGAACAAAATGGAGTTGCAGAAATAATGAACAAGACATTGTTGGAAAGGGCAAGAAGCATGCTCAGTCGTGCTAGGTTAGGACAGGAATTCTGGGTAGAGCCGGTGGAGACAACATGTTACCTGGTCAATAGTTCACCTTCATCAGTGTTGGAGGATAAGACTCCACAAGAGGTATGGACTGGTAAGAAACCCTCTATTTCACATCTGAGGATATTTGGATGTGATGCACATGTACGTGTTCCAAAGGAGAAAAGAACAAAGTTGGATAGTCAATCTGAAAAGTGCATCTTTATTGGGTATAAGGATGGTTTAAAGGGTTATAAGCTTTGGAACCCAGTAATAAGGAAGGTTGTGTAGAGCTAAGATTTGGTGTTCAAAGAGGCGAAATATGTTATTAAACATGAATTCCCATAAAAGGAACTTGAGAAAATAGAGTTTGAGCTAAAGGATGAAGAATCAGACTCTACAACAGAGGTGGAATCAAAAGATGAAGAGCCACATACTTCGGGTTTGAGAAGATTAGTTCGAGAAAGAAGGTAGCTACAAAGGTATATTTCATCTGCTTTCTATTCAAATTTCTCTTTATCTATTACTAATGATGATCCCAGAACTGTGAAGGAAGCAGTAGTTTCAGAGGTTAGAAAACTCTAGAAAAGAGGCCATGCTTGATGAAATGGCATCTTTGCATAAAAATGAGGCTTGGGATCTAGTGGAGTTGCTGGCTGGAAGGAAAGCCATTGGTAGAAAATGGGTGTTCAAGAAGAACACAAATGCAGAAGGAAAGGTGGAGAAATACAAAGCTGGGTTGGTAGAAAAAGGTTATTCCTAGGTGTCAGGAATTGATTTTGGTGATATTTTTTCTCCTGTTGCCAAGGTAGCTTCTATTAGATTACTTTTATCTATTTTTGTTGCTTTTGATTTTGAGGTAGAACAAATGGATGTGAAGATAACATTTGTTCATGGGGATCTATAAGAGGAGATGTACATGAAGCAACCTAAAGGTTTTGTAGTGAAGGGTAAGAAAGAATTGGTATGGAAGTTAAAGAAGTATTTGTATGGGTTAAAACATTCACCAAGGATGTTGTATTAGAGATTTGATGCATTTATAAGGGGACTTGGCTTCACCAGAAGTAAAGCAGATCACTGCGTGTATTTTAAATTAATTGGTGACCATGTTATTTATCTGGTATTGTATGTGGATGATATGTTGCTGGTTAGAAATGACAAAAAAATTATCCAGGATTTGAAGACCCAATTGTCCTCCAAATTCTACATGAAAGATATTGGTGCTGCAAACTATATTTTGGGCATGGAAATTAAAAGATATCGGGTAAAGAGGAAGCTCTAGTTAAACTAGAGGAAGTATGTTGAGACAATATTACAGAGGTTTAATATGCAGGATAGTAAACCGGTGAAGGTTCCTATTCCTGTAGGTGTAAAGTTATCTTCCGAACAGTGTTCCAAGACAAAAGAAGAGGAAGAGGACATGTCTTGTGTTCCATATGCAAGTGCAGTTGGTATTCTAATGTATGCGAGGGTTTGTACTAGACCAGACATTGCACATGTAGTGGAAGTATTGATCAGGTTTATGTCAAAACCAGGGAAAGAGCATTGGACAGTAGTGAAGTGGGTTTTTAGAGTTTTGCATGGCACCATTGATTATGGCTTGTGCTACCAAGGAATACTAGGATTGGACAGAGTGTTGGATATTCGTGGATTTGCTGATGCAGACTAGGCTAGAGATTTGGATTAGAGAAGATCTACAAGTGGGTATGTGTTTAACCTATTTGGAGGTGCAGTCAGTTGGATGAGTAAGAAACAATCTGTAGTGGCACTATCAACTAGAGAGGCAGAATACATGGCAGCCACTCATGCAAGCAAGGATGAAGTTTGGTTGTAGAGATTGTGTTCAAGTATGGGGTTAGTATAGGGAGCTATAAGGATAGATTGTTACAACCAAAGCTAAATTTTCTTGGCAAAGAACCCTACTTATCATTCAAAGAAAAAGCACATTGATGTTCAGTATGACTTTGTGAGGGATATGATAGAAGACAAAAAGGTGTTGCTCGTAAAGGTGGACACTTTAAAGAATACTGCAGATGCATTAAAAAGATATGTGAGCTCTAAGAAGTTCTCCTGGTGTAGAGAAACAATGGGTGTTACAGGGCTCGATAAATGACTAAGCTCTCATGTGGCCCTGTGTGGTAAGAAAAGAACAATTGGGAGAATGTTGGGTTGTGTTATATTCTTTCCATGACTAACCTATGTAGTTAATCGGGGGGTTAGAGGGGAGGTGGATCCCCCCCATTGTTGCACCAATTATGTAGCGGGGGGGTCATAGGGGGTTTGAGGGGGGTGGGTAGGCCCCCTCTATGGGGTCTGGGGCAGCACCCCCGGGAAATTTCTTTTGGACCCTATATTAGGTTGGGGGACCTACCTATGGTTTTGTGCATGGTTTCTGCACATGGTTTTGGATGTGATGATTTTCAGTCCATGGTCTTGGATGGGATGGTTTTCGGTCCATGGTTTTGAACGTGATGGTTTTCAGTCTATGGTATTGGATTCTTCGGCATGTATAAATATGTATTGTAACATTGAAAGGAACATAATGAAAAATCAATTTGGTAGTCCCAGTTTTGGGATCCAAGGGAAAATCTCTGTGTATATGCGTTTTATTTGTTATGATCTTGCATTAATTATTTTCTATGTTTTAGAATTCATATGCCGGTAATTTCTGTACGAGGTTAAAACCTACAATACAACTACGATATGGGAAAACAATCAATAAGGAAAAATTAGCTATCATTATTCAGGAAGAGGCCCCTCAAGAAAAAACTAAAAATCACCATCAACGAGAAAAAGAAAAAACAAAAATAAGAACCAAGTGAACCTCCTTACCCGAAAATACTACTTGTTAAGAAGGAACATATCCCAATCGAATATGATTTAGAATCAGAATTAAGGAATGTTTGTATTAAAATTCCACTATTACAAGCCATTAGGGACATTCCTATCTACACTAAAATCATTAAAGACCTATGTATTAAGAAACCAAGAAGGAAAGGACACAAGAACCAAAATGTGAAAGTCATGAGTGAAATGTCCAAGATGATCTCAGATTTACCATTAAAATATAGTGACCCAAGAAATATCCTAGTGACCATAGAAATCAATAGAGTACTTCTGCCAAACACCCTTGTAGACGCAAATAACACTATGAATTTCGAAACCATGGCATCTTTGCAATTGAAAGGGATCCAACCTACACCTATTATTTTAGAATTGGCAGATAAATTCATTATTAAATGCATGGGAACTTTAGTAAACATAGTAGTCACCATTGCTTCCTAGCAATGTCCCATTGATTTCATTGTCATTTCCCCTGAAAAGACAAGTACGCCTTTTAGTCCTAGGACGCCCTTGGTTAGCTACTACGAATGCTATGATAGGGTGCCGAAATCGAGAAATGGTCATTTCCAATGGTTCATATTGTCAGGCCAAGGTAACTCCAAGATGAGCGGGAGAGAAAACTGATTGATCTTATTCATTAGCTAACTCATGTTTATATACAAAAATAAAACGGATCAGTTCATCTTCTAGATGACTGTCTAGTTCACCCATTCGTTTCGGATTAGGTGTCAGCATTCCCCCCCTTAATCTAAAGGGATGTTGGTGAGTCCAAGCATCGTTCTGAATCTTTCAAGCTTTTCTCTTCCAAGCGCTTTGGTGAAGATGTCTGCAATTTGCTCGTTTGTGGAACAATGACGGAGATGGATTGTTTTGGCCTCAACATGATGTCGGATCAGATGATATTTAGTATTGATGTGCTTAGTACGATCATGGAACTTTGGGTTCTTGGCCAACTTTATTGCAGATATGTTATCAATCATGAGTGGAGTTGATTGTATTTTTTTTACCTGCAAATCTTCAAGAATTTTCCTGAGCCACACAATTTCTTTCGTTGCTTCAGCTGCTGCCACATATTCTGCTTCTGTTGTGGAATCTGCTGGTACTGATTGTTTGCATGATCTCCAGGAGACAGCTCCTGATTCAAGACTCATAGCATATCCTGAAGTAGATACCCCAGTTTCTTTGTCTCCATCGAAGTCTGAATCAGAGTATCCAATCAAGTTGAAGTCGTCCACCTGTGTATACATGATTCCAAGGTCTTGAGTTCCCTTCAAGTACCTTAGAACTCTTTTTGCAGCAGACCAATGTCCCTCACAAGGCTTTTGCATAAACCTGGAGAGGATTCCAACAGCAAATGAAATGTCTGGTCTGGTAGTAGTGAGGTAGATGAGACTTCCTACAAGCTGTCTATACTTTGTTGCATCCTCAAATTCCTTTCCTTCAATAGATGTGAGCTTCAAGTTTTGTTCCATTGGAGTACAAAGGGGATTGTACTCTGTCATGCCAAATCTGTTTAACAAATCTCCAATGTATTTATTTTGAGAAAGAAATATGGACTTTGGATGTTGGGTTACTTCAATGCCAAGATAGTAATGAACATAGCCCAAATCAGTCATTTCAAAAAAATTTCCTAATTCTTTCTTTATGGATGCAATATAGCTTTCATTGTTCCCTGTCATTAAAAGATCATCTACATATACCACAAGATATACAACTGTTTTGCCAACTTTCTTGACAAATAAAGTTGCATCATCAAGATCAAAATGATTGAAGTTGAGTTTCAGAAGATGCTCAGTTAGTTTTTCATACCAGGCTCGTGGTGCTTGTTTGAGGCCATACAAGGACTTCACAAGTTTGCATACTTTATGTTCATGTCCTTTCACAGCAAATCCTTCAGGCTGGGACATAAAAACATTCTCTTTTAGATCTCCATTCAAGAATGCAGTTTTTACATCCATTTGATGGACTTTCCAACCGTTCTGAGCAGCTAGTGCAAAGAGTGTCCGGATGGTGGCCCATTTTGCTGTGGGGGAAAAAGTTTCCTCATAATCGACCCCTTCCTTCTGTGCAAAACCTTTTGCCACAAGCCTATCTTTGTGCTTGTCAAGTGAGCCATCAGCTTTGTACTTGTTCTTGTAGACCCACTTGTAGCCAATTGGTTTGGTTCCAAATGGAGGATCAACCAGCTTCCAAGTGCCATTCTTTATGAGGGCATCATACTCCTTCTGCATCGCTTCTTTCCATTCATCATGAGAAGCAGCTTCTTTGAAGGAAGTTGGTTGAAAATCTGTAGACAAGTTCAATTCACAATCATAAGTAACATCCATATCAACAGGTGAATTAGAGTTATCTACATCACCTCCATCTTGTCGGTTTGTATTTCTGGTTCCTGTTTTTCCAATTTCATCAGGATGAACACTTTCAAGTGTCTTTGTCAGCCACTTTGGGGGACCTTTCTGAGATGGTCCAGGCTGTTCTGTTGATTGAGTTGGGTCTGAATCAAGATTGAGTCTCCCAATTCTATCAATTACATCACTTAAAGCATCATCCGTTGTTGGAGTGTCATGCAGGGGAGATTGTTCTTCAGAAGAAGATTCCACATGTTGATCTAGTATAGGAATCCCCCCTTCAAGATGTGGAATCTGATTATCAAACTCTTGGAATGATTTCGGTTTTGTGAATCTATCCAAGCGATCAAGTTGCCGCTCAACAACACTGTCAGATTTGGATGATTCAAGAAAAATGACATCTCTAGATAAAACAAACTTTTTATTTACTTCATCATAGAGGCGGTATGCTTTAGATGTGTTTGAATACCCCAGGAAGATACACTTACGACTTCTAGCACCAAGTTTGTTTCTATGTACCTTTGGTATTAAAGCATAACAGGTGGAACCAAATATCCTGAGATGTTTTACCGAAGGAACATGTCCATACCACAATTCATAAGGAGTCTTGTTTCTTATAGCACTAGATGGACATCTATTCTTTATATATGCAGCACATAGAACAGCATCAGCCCAAAACATTGTCTTTACATTTTTGAAGAAAAGCATGGATCGTACCATATTCAAAATTGTTCTGTTCATTCTTTCAGCTACACCATTCTGTTGAGGATTATAAGGCACAGTTGTTTGATGTTTAATCCCATGTTGGCGAAGATAGTGTTCAAATTCATTTGATGTATATTCTTTTCCATTATCAGTGCGAATAGACCCAATATGAGATTGTGCATCATTTTCAATCCACTTATGGAAATTCTTGAATGTTTGAAAAGCATCAAATTTGTTCTTCAATAAATAAACCCAACACATTCTGGTGTAATCATCAATAAATGTCATGATATACTTATTTCCATTTGCAGAAGAAACAGGCATTGGACCACATAAATCTGAATGAATGAGTTCAAGTTTCCTATGTGCTCTTGAATGTGAATCATGAAAAGACTGTTTGCTATGCTTTCCTAGAATGCAAGCATCACATTGCTTATGTTTTCTAGGAATTGTAGGCAAACCAGCAACACCATTTTTCTTTAATAAGCGAAGACTGTCATAGTTTAAATGTCCAAATCTAGCATGCCATAATAAACTTGATGGAAGTGTACCTTCTTCATGATGAGAAATATATGAAAAATGTTGTGCATGAGCAGAGGTTCCTTGCAGTTTAAGAAGTCTTTCTTCTTCTATACCCCTCATGACAAGTGAATGGTCAGATGCCTTTCTTACCTCAAGCTTTCCATCAAACATATGAATGGAGTGACCTTGCTGGCGGATGTGGACCAGGGACAGCAAGTTTCTCTTGAGCTGTGGGAGATATAGAACATGATCCAGAAGAAAGTCTGGAAGACCAGGCAGTTTAAGCCTGATTGTGCCAAGCCCTGATGGCTTGATTTTTGACTGATCTGCAAAGTATACTGCTCCATCAACATTATCAGTGAAATCTCCAAAAAAATCTCTCCTATGAGTCATATGACAGGTTGCTCCTGAATCAAGGAACCAGTCATTTTTCGAAGAAGTAAGTGAAGCATTAAACAGATCTTCATTTACTCCAATGTTACATTGTGCCTCAATATAGTGAGTGGATTCAGGTGCTTTACCTTTGTCTGTGTCATCAGTTTTACCTTTCTGTTGATTTCTTCTCTGCTCAATATTTTCCCATGGTAGCTTGCATGTAGAAGCATCATGAGATCCATTTCGTTTGCAGCGAATGCAATGTAAGTCTGCCTTTTCTTCTTGAGAGTGTCTACCCCCCCTACCTCTGAAATATCTTCTTCTTTCTCTTGAATGCATACTGTAACAAAATATCTCTGCTGATAAAAAACTTTCCTTACGTTACAGCCTTCAAATCCCTCTAATGTTTGCTAGAAGCATCAACATTGAAGCATCCCTCTAATGATAACTTTTCAATGCAGCATTATCATTCAAAAAAGAAAACTGTGTAATAAATTGCATAATATCAAACACTTTGATTGATATATATATATAAATTCTTTGAAGAACAACGCAATATTCAGAATGATAAATACACCCTTTTGAAAACTGCTTACATAAGCCCTTTGAAAACTGCTTACAATACAATACTCAAAACTGCCATCATAAATATGTATTGAAAGCACAACATTATTCAATCTCAACACTATACCAAAACTGTTATCATATCATCACATAAACTGCGTAATCATATAAACTGCATACGAAGGTTTAAGATTATATCAATATAATTTTGTCAGCACCTTGCTCTTAAAAGTTCATCTTGATACCAATTTTCTGAGTTTGACAATAAACAAACCAGAGACTATTGAATAGAACTTTGCTAGATCTGAAAAAATTTGTCAGCGTCGACAGTCCATTTTGATATCAATTTGCTGAGTTTGACAATAAACAGAACAGAGACTATTGAATAGAACTTAGTTAGATCTCAAAAGCTTTATGGTGCTGTCCAGTTTCGAACTGGAGACCAAACCAGAGACTATTGTGATCCCGATGGCTTCGGTAGGAAGCAAAGCAATTTACAGGTCTTTAAATCACCAATAGCTTCATAGAAACAACGTAAGACCAGTCGTTTTCAAAACCATGGAACACAAAAGAGAAAGTGAATACCACGAGAGGGTCTGCGAATCACAAAACGCTGGGCGCTGTCGTTTATATTTGGAGCTACGACCCGTGCAGAAGGAGAACTGGAAACGCAAATTTCAAACGCACCACGCTTCACTTTCTTCTCTGCGGCATGCAAAACTGGAAACGCAAACACCTCTGATGCCATTGTCAATCCACACTCTCACTCAACATGGTCAACATAGCTTCTTGAGAAAACTAAGAGAAGAATACGTTGCCCAGGTCCGGGAGTGCGCTGTCGGTCCTCACGCAGACATGGGTGAAACGCAAAATCTCAAACGCACGCAGACATGGGTGAAAACCGGACCGGACAGGGCCTTCTGGATTATTAAACCGGGTTGGAGAGCTTCGATGGGATGGGTCTACGGATGCTTGTTGGTAGTTCCCAGACCCGACGGATATAATATCTGCCGAGACCCTAACGCTCACGGACTCGGTGCGGACTTGCAAAATGATTTGTCTTAAAAAAAAAAGGCCAGACACCTCGTTTGTGAGATAAAACGCCTCCAGGTCTTCCAAGTGCGAGAGCAAAAGCTTGGAGATTATGTTTTCTGCAAATTCGATAATGGGGATATTAAAACGATTTTCAGCGGCATAAGTCCAGTGCAAGAGATGAAAGGGCGACAGAATGAGGCATGGGTATTCATGTGCAGAGAGGTGTATTCATGCACAGAGAGGCAGCAAAAAGTATAACAACGCTTCTATGCATTCAATAAAAAACGCATCAACGCTCAGGTGTATTGCACATTCAGCAGGGCAGAGGGCGCAGTGTCAGGATAGAGGCAGCGCTGGTGCGCCAGAGAACATTATGGGCAGATGCGTTGGCAGTGCTCAGGGCAGAGAATGAAACGCATGACAGAGGCAGCGCTCAGGTATGAGCAGCTCTCAGGACAGCAGGAGTTACAACTATTTCTGGGACCTGTGCTCTGATACCATGTCAGGCCAGGGTAACTCCGGGATGAGCGGGAGAGAAAACTGATTGATCTTATTCATTAGATAACTCATGTTTATATACAAAAATAAAACGGATCAGTTCATCTTCTAGATGACTGTCCAGTTCACCCATCCGTTTCGGATTAGGTGTCAACACATATAATAAAACCTTGTCAATTTCCCCCTCTGCTCAAACTATTGTTGAAGTACCCTTATGGCTAGGGAGTCCTTATGGAGATGAGGATTTTATGTTTCCTTTACTATTTTTAGAGCAATCTAGAGGACTCCAGGAACAATCAAAAGATCATATTTTGCAACAATTTTTATCTAGTTGTTCTTATATTGATTATCATATTTCTTTTACTATTTATCAACATGTCTTTAATAATGATTTTCAGGAATCTTATCATCTAGCTATATTTGCCCCATTTACAGCAATAAAGGACAAGAATGAGATCACTATGGAACCAATTGAAATTAGTGAAGGAAAAGTTTTGTATATTGACAATGAACTAAATGAAGAACATAAGTAGAAATTGTTGAGCACAATTGAAGAACAATATAGAGCTTTCACCTGGCAATATTTGGACATGAAAGGCATATACTTAGATAAATGCACCCACCACATCTACACCAATGAGGACATGAGACCAATCCCATAGTCAGAGAGACATATTAACCCAGCCTTGAAAGAAATCGTCAAAGATGACTTACAAAAGTTATTGGCTACCGATTTTATCTATCCTATTTCAGACAGCAGAAGGGTGTCATCTTTGGTGTTGGTTCTGAAGAAGAATGATAAGTGTCGCATATGTGTTGATTATCTGGATTTAAACAAAGCCACCCTACTAGATTACTTTTTGCTACCATTTGTTGATCAGGTACTTGACACACTCTCTCGTAAGAAGTATTTCTATTTTCTAGAGGGGTACAATCGGTATAACCAGATTTAGATAGCTGAGGAAGACCAAGAGAATACCATTTTCACTTACCCTTGGGGTACCTATGCCTATCAAGTTCTTCCTTTTGGCCATTGCAATGCCCCAACCACCTTTCAGTGATCTATCCTAGCCATCTTTTCAAATTTCATCCATGACTGTGTAGAAGTGTATATGGATGACTTCACAGTATATGGAGATGATTTTTCTCAAACTCTGGAAAATCTAGAAAAAGTGTTGATTCCATGTCAAGAAGCCCACCTAGCCCTTAGTAGTAGTAAATGTAAAATGATGCAAACTAAGGGGATAGTCTTGAGCCATCACATTTCATTTGAATGAATCAAAGTCGATCCAGCCAAGATTGAGGTAATCTCGCATATTTCAATTCCTAGTACAAAAAAAGAGGTAAGATGATTTTTGGGACATGAGAGTTACTATTGTCGATATATCAAAAATTTGACAAGGATTGCAGAACCTTTATTTAAATTATTAAATAAGGATGTTGATTTTGTTTGGAATGATGATTGTCAACATGCTTTTCATGTATTAAAGGATAGGTTGTCCATCGCTCTAGTATTGAGGGGACCAAATTGGTCCTTGCCATTCCACATTTGCATAGATGCTTCAGATACTACACTTGGAGTAGTCTTAGGAAAAATGGATGATCACTCTCCTTATGCTATTTATTTTGATAGAAAAAATATTTCCCCTGTTGAACTAAACTATATAGTTACTGCAAAAGAATTTTGAGCAGTTGTTCATGCCATTAGAAAATTTAGACATTACATAGATAGTTATGAGACTTTTTTCCATACCGATCATTCTACCATTAGATTTTTTATGAACAAACCTATCACTAATGGTAGGATTACTATATGGATGTTTCTTTTTCAATAATTTAATATAACTTTGATTGATAGGCCTGGACGAGATAATTTGGCAGTTAACTGCTTGTCTTGAATGAATGTCATGCAGGGAAGTGTAGTAAACCCAGTACGAGATGATTTCCCAGATTAAGAATTTTTTGCTATATTTACCATTACTCACTAGATCACAGATGTTTCCAACTACCTGGTGTCAGGGAAGTTGCCTCAGAATCTATCTACCAGGGAAAAAGATAACATTATATATCATAGTCACAACTACTCTTGGATCGATGGAGACTTGTTCTACAATGGACCCGACTTGATCATGAGTAGATGTGTGTGAAAAAATGAGATATTCGATGTGTTGAAGGCTTGCCATAGTGAGCCTTGTGGGGGGGACTTCGTAGACAAAAGGACGACATACAAATTCCTCTGTACTAGGTAATATTGGCCCTCGCTTTTCAAAGATTCCAAACAGTTTGTATCTAATTGTGACACTTGTCAGAGGATGGGGAGGCCAGTTCTTTCTGATGAGATGATCCTTTAGACACAGATATCAATAGAACCTTTCAAGAAGTGGGCATTATATTTTGTGGGACCTATCTCCCCCATGTTAAAGAAGAAAAAGTATATTTTAGTTTGCATCGACTATATTACAAAGTGTGTGGAAGCTAAGGCTTTGTATGCAGAAACTGAAAAGGAAGTAGTGGAATTCCTTTTTGAAGACATCTTCACTAGATGTGAAGTACCCCAAGATATTTTTACTAACCAAGGCACATAGTTCAGGTCAAAATTGGTCAAGGGTCTCACTGAAAATTACCGAATCAAACATCGGAAATATACTCCTTACCACTCGCAAGCCAATGGGAAGGTGGAATCCACAAACAAAGTCTTAGAATCCATATTAACCAAGACCACTCAGTTACATCACAGGGATTAGGCTGACAAGTTGGTGGATGCATTATGGGCTTACCGCATAACTTGGAGAAACATGACAGGGCACACCCCATATGAGCTACTTTATGGTAAACAGGTGTTGTTGCCCATTGAATTCCAATTGAAAACATTTCGGAATGCCACTCAACTCGGGATGAATCTTAATGAAGCCCAAGAACAAAACCTAATGCAACTGAATAAGCTTGACAAGATTATATAGGATGCATTTCACTTAACCATGTTCATGTAGGATCAAAAAGCTTTTTGGCATGATAAGTTTATCAAAAGCAAGATTTTCCGTCTAGGAGATTGGGCCTTGCTTTATGAAAGCAAGTTCAAACAGTTCAAAGGTAAATTTTCCACTAGGTGCTTAGGTCACTAATGCGCCTCATAATTGGGTAATCATATGAACCTTAACTCACCTCCTAGCTTAGTCAAATCATCTCTTCTCACAACTTATTAATGTTTTGGTTATATTTTGTTTAATGAGATGAGTTAAAGTGAGATATTATGCCTAGTGGACTAATATGCATTGAATGCAAGCTTGGAAGAGAGAATCAAGGAATTTTGCCAAGACTAAGGTTTGAAAATCAAATGGGACAAGGGAGAGAGATTGTAGGAGGTAAATCCTCCTCACTTACTCCTCCCCCACTCAAATATTCCTCCATTAATCACACCATCTCGGAGTGCAAGCAGCTAAGTCATGAAGATCAAGAGGCAGTCGAGAAAGTGATATAAAAAGAGTTAGTTCACCTGAATTTTGGGAGTCGAGCCTCCCTAGATTTAAGGAATTCATTGGAGACTTCAGTTGTATAAGTAGAGAGGCCCAGAGCCTCATTAGGATTAGAATTTTTGTTACAAAAACACTAGTTATTTTCGAGCTCCAGACTTATGGAACACATTGATGTAATTTTATGTTTTGATAATGAAAATGAGCTTTTTCTTGATCCAACACTGAGTTGACTCAGAGGGCTGAAGCTCTTGGGTTAGGGCCCAACGATATTAGAAAAGTCTCCTCTTCTTGTATGTGTATGCTTATCTTAGTTTCGTAGGTTCATGGTTAAATTGTCTCTAGAAGTATTTCATTGCAAGTATTTTGGATTTGATTAGTTGTTTATTAGTTTGCTTCCATTTGTGTTGTACTTCAGTAGCAAGGTAGAAGAGATAAAAGGAGCACAACAAATTTGTCACTGGGTGTCTTGGCCTCACCTCTTTCCTCAGGGATCATGATTTGAGTTAAAGACCCTTAAGTAGCCCCAAAAAGACAGATTTCCATTTCTTCATAAGATTTAGAGTTTACTTTACTTAAACTATGATTTGATAATTTTTTCAAGTGTAGGATTTAATTTCCATCTCTTCCATCTTTAGTATTTCAATAGATCTCATCCACGATTCCATTTTGTTCATCAATTTTCTTCATGCATGAAGTAGACAACTAGTTCATTAAATTCTGCTTTTCTAGCTTGTTAGAATTCTTCTTGTTTACATGATTTTGTGGAAATTATAAATATTTGATGGAGAACAGGTGCTTCAAAAATCTAAAGGGATCTCATATTAGGCAACCACCTACCAACTTCATCCATTCATAATCATCCCTTGCTTTCACCAAGATCTTCACCAACCTCATCATTTTACATAGAAATTCCTCCAAGCACGTTGAGTGATTCCAACCATCTCGTAACCTTGGTATTGATTTCTGAGTGATCATGGGCATCTTCTCACTCCATTCCACCCACCCACCACCTTCCCTAAGCCATCCATGACATCCAATAGCCATCATTTTTATATCCTATAGAAATATAGGGAATCCTGTAGGTTTCTAACACATCTTGTAGGTTTTCTTGTAGTGACCTGTTTTGAGGATGAATTGAGGGAAAACCTCTAGGAAGACACACCAAGTCACCCAAGGGTCTCCAAAACCTTCCAATCATCTCCTAAACCTCCCAACTATCCACCATCATCGCTAAACCACCCACCACATCACCAAAATATATTAGGGTTTACACTTGACTTTCTAGAAAAAGAATACAAAGAACAAAACATATTTACTTCAGTCCTTTACATGCACAGTAGTGATGTTTGATGTCTCAAACTTCCATGCTTTAGATAGTAGCATTTCATATATGTTGGTTTGGAATTTTTGTAAAGAATAGTTTCTCAGAAGTTAGTTAGAGAAGGGTGTGTTTTTAACATAGGATTTTAGTCATTTTTCTTATTTGCAGTAGATCAGCTTTCTCCTAGAGTAGATCTCTCTTTCTTTCATTAGCAATCAAGCTTCTTATGAATCCATAGATGTCTAGCTTGAAAACCCTAGTGGTCTCTCGCTAGCTGAATACTGACAAAAGGCAGAACCATCTCTTGTACTTGTGTATATAGCACTGTCACCTCCAAGTTTGTATGAACCTCAAGTTGATAAAGTAAAGTTGGTAGCTCTAGGAGCTGTAGCATTCCTGCTGCAATACTGGTGGTCATCACCTTTTTGGTGTCATTGCTCGGGAGGTGTCTAAGTACCATGTGATTACTGCTTTCTTTCTTCTATTTCTTATTTCTAATATTTTGCTCTTAGTTTCATTTCTACAAAAGTAATTTAGTTTGCTTCCTTTTCATTCTGCATTCTTTGCTTCCCTTTCCATTCTGCATGTTAGATTTCAATCAAGTAGTTAATCTTTTCATTCAGTATTTTTCTTTCATTCAGTCTGAAATTTCAATTTCACGACCACTTTCAAGGTTTGAAAAAATCACAAAACCAAACAAGAACATTTCTTTTCATGCCTCATAGGAATAGCGATAACTTAGGGAAAATTTTTCCAAATACCCCCACTACTTCCAACAACCAACTTTCCCTCTTGTTCGGTAGATGTGAACTGGAGGAACCCTTAGGTGAGAAACCAGAAATATTTGAAGAACCTACAAGGGAAGAAGAAGAAGGAGAACCCATTCCTACTGAACCTATGGCTGAAAACAGAAATGACAGGGGAAATAGAGAAAGATTTGAGGGTGCCTTCCCCATCAGGGAGACCAATGGGATACTAAGATGAAAAATATAAGCCCTTCTTCCTTCCTCATTTCAATGGCCTAACCACAGAATACCTAGACACTTTCTTATTTCAGTTTGTTGTCATATGCTGAAACTATGACTATACAAATGGTGAGCAGAAGTTGAAATTATTTCCATCCACTTTGAAGGATGTAACTTTGCGTTGGTTCATGGGTTTACCTAGAGATAGCATTACAGCTTGGGCTCAGATGCAACAATCCTTCAACAATAAGTATCAGGACTACTGTCAGTCTAATGACACTAAAGAGGAATTTTTTGGATGACCTTAGTCAATGATGAATCCCTAGAGGATTATGAAGAAAGATTCGAGGTTAGCTACAAAAGGGCCAGGTGCACACTTGACCCTAAGTCACTGAAGTTGGTCCTGCTTAGAGGAGTAAGGGAAGACCTTTTGGATACCATACACTTGTTAGCAGGAGGGGATATCTACCAGTTACCCTATGAGGATATAAATATTGTCTTTAGAAACCATTCTAGGGCAGCTGGGAAAAAGGGTAAGGGTAGTCAGCCTATGATCAGTCCATCCTCTTCAAATTCATCCATCAAGGGTGAAATTGGAAATATGCTGGAGGATTTCAAAAGTGAGATGTTAAAAACCCTTTCCCTGTAGATAACCAATATGCACATTAAGAGAAAGCAGGAGGAAGTAGAGAGAACCTTGGCCATTTTTTGTCCTAGATGCACCGAGAGGCATCCTAGGAATGAATTTCTATTGAAATTTTCTCAGCTTGTGAAGAAAACCACTCCACAGGCAAGTGGCCCTCTTTACCTAGACTCAAAGATGTATATCAAGGAGCTGAAGGGGTCATTGAGTAGCTCTGCTACATAAACTAAAGGAAACCTCATGGGCATAGGCCATACCAGCAGGGCATGCAAGGGTCATCCCATGCATATTACAACCCTAACCAAACCACATTCATACCTTCTTGGGGTCCTCCTGCTCATCCTTCCTAGTATACACCTCCTCCTTGGTCCCTTGCACCTCAATATCATTCCTAGCCAGCTAGCCAGCCAATCATTTCAACCATATGCTCCACCACAACCTCAGTGGAATGCATCGCCCCAAGGGTGGAGGCCCCAGTATAACAATGTCATAGATTTATTTCCTTCACCACCTGCCCAACCATAGATTTTACACTCTGATCCACCTAAACAACCCTAGATTCCTACGGAGCCAAATCCAAAACCAAATAATAGATAGACACAACAAGTATATAGTGGAGAGACATCATAACCATCTTATGCTGTGGAGATTTAGAAAATCAACCTCAGTTCTGGGAGACCACTCTGGGACAACCAACCTATAACTCCACCAAAGGAGGTTGATTAAGAAAGAGAGGAAAGCGTGCTTAAAGTAAATCAATCACCCTTTCCTAAGAGATTAACCCAACCACCCCAACCTACCCCGGAAGAGACCGAACTTCTGGGAGAATTGAAAAACCCATGTGTCAAAATTCTAGTTCTCCAAGCTATCAAGGATGTACCTATTTAGAGCATGTTGATTAAGGAGAAGTGCTTCAAGCATCTAGGGAGGCAAAAAAGAGATGCCCCTACCATTAATGTCATTGGACAACTATCTGAATTAATGTTGGGGCAGGTAATCTGTCCAAAGTATTTGGACGCTAGAAGCCCTGTAGTAGATGTGCACATCAATAGCACCATTGTCCCACACACTTTGATCGATCTTGGGACTTCCATTAATGTGATGACGAAGGCGACCATGCTCAAACTCAATCTCCATGATTCATTGAGGAAGACCACAATATTTCTGCAACTTGCAGACCACTCCACATTAACCCCTAAGTGGATTGTGGAGGATGTAATGGTCTCCATTGAAACTTGGGAATAGCCTGCAGATTTCCTAGTTCTCCATCCTAAGGCTAAGCTTACTGGCTACCCTCACATCTTTGGGAGGCCTTGGTTAGCCACTGTTGATGCTTACATTGGCTACAAAGCTAGAAATATGACCATCAAGAATGGGCATATGTTCATGCAGTTAGTCCTATACCTTCCTGCTCAGCCATCTGTAGAACATGACTTACCTTTGTGGCTAAAAGAGGAGGAGGAAGATGAAGTTTATTCCACCCAACTCTATACCTTAGAAACAACCATGGGAGGGGGACAACTGGATGAAGATGATTTGATCAAACACATACTCCAAAGTCCAACCCCCAGTACATTGTCCTTAGAGGAACTATTAAAGAAAACCAAAAAAAACCATCAGATGGATCTATTCTTAGCTAATTCCAACCCTATCCATGTCAAAACCATAGAATTTGGTCCTAGGAGAACTTTGAAAATCAATCCATCTCTTTCTATTCTCCAAGAAGAAAATTTGTGCAACATGCTAAAAGAACACCTAGATGCCTTCGCTTGGAGTTATCGAGAAATGAAGGGAGTGCACCCCTCGGTGTGTACTCACCATATCTATATCAAGGAAGGTTGCAAGGCACTTTGGCAACCCCAAAGGAGGATTAATCTAGCTCTTAAAGATATAGTCAAGGAAGAACTGCAAAAGCAACTAGATGTAGGATTCATTTACCCTATCTCAGATAGTGAGTGGGTCTCTCCTCTGTTGTTGGTTCCATAGAAAAATGGTAAGTGGAGGATTTGTGTCGATTATAGGGAGTTAAACAAAGCCATGAATAAGGACCATTTCCCTCTACTTTTCATCAACCAAGTTCTAGATGGCCTGGCAGGGAAAACGTTTTTCTCTTTCTTAGCCAGATTCAGTGGGTACAATCAAATCCAGATCCGCCCAGAAGACCGGAATAAAACTGCCTTCACTTTTTGTTGGGGTACTTTCGCCTATAAGGTCCTTCCTTTTGGCCTATGCAATGCTCCTACCACTTTTCATAGAGCAGTCCTGAGTATCTTTGCCGAGTTATTCCATGATGCAGTACAAATCTATATGGATGATTTCACACCTTATGGGGGAGATTTTGAGGATGATTTCTCCAACTTAGGTAAGGTTCTACACAAATGCATTGAGATCATCCTATCTCTCAGTCTCGAGAGATGTGAATTCTTGATAACTGCAGGGACTGTGCTTGGTCATTCAATATCTCAACAAGGACGACAGGTGGACCCAAACAAAATAGCTATCATCCAAAGGGTCCCACCTCCACAAAAGCAAATAGATGTCAGAAGTTTCCTAGGGTTAGTTGAATACTACCGAAGCTTTATAAAAAACTTCAACAAGTTGACTTCTCCTTTATTTGGGTTATTGGCCAAGGACTCTAGGCTTTTATGGTTAAAAAGTTGTCAAGAGGCCCTGGTCACCCCGAAGGACAAGTTAACCACTACATCTATTCTCCGAGGCCAAAATTAGGTCCTTCCTTTTCACATTCATGTTGATGCCTCACAGAAAGCCATAGGAGCAGTGCTAGGCTATATAGATGAGAAATTGCCTTATCTCATTTACTTTATCATTAAGAATCTTTCAAAGGCTGAACTGAACTACACAGTGACTGAAAACGAGCTCCTGGTTGTTGTGCATTCATTGACCAATTTTAGGCATTATATTATAGGCTATCAAACATTGTACATACTGACGATGTTGCAATCAAATATTTAATGAATAAACCTTATGTGAATGCCCAAATTATTAGATGGTTACTTTTATTACAACAGTTTGATCTAACTATTGTTCATAAGCCTGGCAAGGAAAATGTTGTTGCAAACTTTTTGTCCAGATTAACTTTTCCTGTAGGTGAAGAGGGAGTGGTTGATGATCCGTTACCAGATGAGCACATATACTCCATTTCAGTTCTCTCTCCGTGGTCTACTGACATAGAAAATTATTTGGTATCTGCATAGTTCCCACCAATTTTTTCCTCTAAAGAGAAGAATAAGATTGTGAGGAAGAGCACCCCCTTCACCTGGATTGGGGGCAACCTCTTCAAACATGGCCTAGATCAAATTCTGAGAAGACGTGTGAGGGAGGAGGAAGTCTTTGACATCCTTCTGACATGTCATGATGGGCCTTCTGGAGGTCACTTTGCAGTAAAGAGGACAACATTTAAAGTGTTACAAGTTGGGTATTATTGGCCCACTCTTCATGAGGATGTGAAAGGATATACTAGTCAGTGTGATTGGTGCCAAAGGATGAGAAAGCCCACTTCAAGAGATGAAATGCCTCTGCAACCTCAAGTGACTTTTGAGCCATTTGACAAGTGGGACATGGACTTCATTGGACAGATTGACCCTCCCTCCAAGAAAAAGCAGTATATCATTGTGTGCATTGACTATCTGACTAAGTGGGCTGAAACCAAGGCAATTAAGTCAACAACAAAGGAGAGGGTGGTTGAGTTCTTAAGGGAGAATTTATTTTACAAATTTGATACCCTAGAGAACTGGTCATTGATCAAGAAAACCAGTTAACCTCTAACATGATTGAAGACTTGCTCAACCATCACAAGATCAAGCATAGGACCTCCACTCCCTATCACCCATAAGCTAATGGGAAAGTGGAGGTGAACAATAGAGTGCTGGAGAGAATATTGACCAAAGTGGTTAGCAGCAATAGGAAATATTGGGTAGATATACTATTTGAGGCAACCTGGGCTTATAATACCACTTGGAAGACCACCATTGGATTCACACCCTATGAGCTGGTCTATGGGAAAAAGGCCCTACTCTCCATTGAGTTTGAGTATAACACATTGAGTATGGCAACCCAACTAGATCTAGATCTCAGTAGTGCACAACAAGAGATATTGCTTCAATTGAAAGGTTTAGATGAACTCAAAATGCAAGCCCTCCTACACACAGAGGTAACTCAACTTTAGAGGAAGCTCTAACATGATAAGAACATCAAGGATAAGCAATTTCAAGAAGGTGATTGGGCCTTGTTATATGGTTCCAAATTTAAATAATTTAAGGGCAAGTTAAGGACAATATGGTTGGGGCCTTATGTTATAGAGAGATGTCACGATAATGGTTTAGTGTAGATCAGCACCATAGATGCAGAGGCCATTCCTTTACATGTTAATTGGCACAGACTAAAAGTTTACAAGAGGCCACTGTCAAAGAAATATTTCATTGATGGTATCAATAAAATAGTTATGGTGGTGGAGTAGGTTTCAGCTCTTGCATCATCAAATCACTCAGAGAAAAAAAATAAAAATAAGGACTAAGGTGAAAACCTCCATGAAGCACCTGAGTCTGACCAGTGGACTGAAAACCTCTTGGGGCGGCCTAATAGTGTCAAAAAGAAAAGAAAAAGAAAAAGGAAGTAAAAAGATCCCTGGGTGAAAACCTCTCTTGAGGCACCAAGGGAAAACAGCTAGAATGAGAATCTCTTAGAGGCAAACTAGTTGTCTTCAATATATGTATATATATATATATATATATATATATATATATATATATATATATATATATATATATATATATATATATAGATATATAGATATAAAATAAAAAATCATGAAAAAATTATGTTTGCAGGTCTGCAAGAGGACGATCAGAGAACAAAGGAGAGTAAAAATGAGACCTATTTCACTCAAAATTTTATTTTTCCACCCATGATCATTCATCACTCCACCGTTTATTTCATTTTTTTCACTCCTTTGCTTTCTTTTACAAGGGGAGTGTGTTTTCTATAGGATCCCCTATAAACCTACAAGATCCCTTGAAAACCTATAGGATGATCTTGTAGGAATTAGAGTGGATCGGGAATCCTATAGGAAGTGACCCTAGGGCGAGAAAATGACCTGCCATGTCAAGAAATAACATCCCTACATCACCACTTCATTACCATACCTCTCTCCACATTGATCGCCCCTGCATTCATCATAAAAAGATCAGTTTTCAAAAACAAAATCATAGTCCTCAAGAGAAAACACGGAAAAAAGAAAGAAAGAAAGAAAAGGAACAAGAGGGTAGAAGGGAAAAACCCCTGAGTGTATTCCTCATTATTCACACTCATAGACCTCCTCTCTGTCCATTTCATTATCTTAAAAATCCCAACAAAGTGTATGATTAAAAGTTCTGAGGGAGAAGCAGCTACAGGACATCCTATAGGAAATCTTGTAGCAGCCTATCCCACAAAATAAAAATCATGAGTAGCAGCAAGCTTCCAACATGAATATCCAAGGGAAAAAGGAACTCCAAAGCAGCACCACCACCATCATATTCAACACTAGGTACCTGCACATCAAAATAATCATCAGAGAGCAATAAAAAAGGAAGGAAAAATAGCATGCAACCAACACACGACAAGCACCACATGTCTTCAAAAAACTAGTGCAAGGTATTAGCACCACAGGTAAGTATCTCACTTCACTCTCTCATTTGCATTATGTAGTAAAGAAAATGTATAGGTTGTGAGGAAGTTGGTTTATAAGCGAAAGGTGGCCAGTTAACTTGGCCACCTTCGTTCAGTCGACGAAGACAAAACAGTTGGTCCTCCCACACGTAGCAACAGTCAAATAAAAAAAATAGAGGCATGAACTTGGATTTGATTACAAGGAGAGGGGAATGATGATGTGGTAGTGGGGACCAATGGTCCAAAAATAGAAAACATACCTCTGCTTCCAGCACCCCAGCTCACTCAACTCTACCATAAGAGGAAATAATCATTGATGCCCATGCACTCATGCATTCATATCCTCGAGGCTCACTCTAGCAAAGTCGCTCTCGTATGTAGGCAACCTACAGAAGAGAAAATTCCACCTTTCTCCTAGACAGGACTTCCTACAGGATTATATAGGAAATCCTACAGGATCACATAGGAATCCTATAGGATACAGATACAATCTACACGATTGGCCGAGGGTAGTCTCAAAAGGTGATACACAAGGGTTGGCCACAACAAACACCACGAGGAGGTAGGCTCTATATTTGCTTTCCCTTTTCCAAGTGAATTGCTCAGAAAAATATCCTAGTTTGAGTGAATTTAGTGACTGTGTAGGGAATTTACTCCACAATTATTTCAATCCTAGTTACTTCTGCATTAAAATCTCTATCAATCATCTCTTCTCCTCATAATTCACTAGCCAAAATGATAGGGGGATTAATATAAGGTAGCCCATTAACACTGTGAGAATCCACCAAAACCCTCCTGTGTTAGAAATCTTCACGAGGCATAACTAGATGGGATATTTTGAGAAATTAAGGGGTTATGATGATGGAGTGGCCCAAGAGTTTATTCTCTCCCTCATTCCACTGACCAGAGCCCATGCCACTATTGTGGTGAGAGGCCTCTCCATAGATTTCACCCCTGAACTCATAAGTAGGATTACCACACTTCCCCTAGGAGTTCCTTGGAGAAAGGAATACAAGGGAGATAGCCAGATTGCCAAGAAGAAGTTATTTTTAGAGGGAGAAGAGCCCATTGAGGAAAAAAATGGAGTAAGGAGAACAAGCCTACCATACCCCTCAAATGAGGTAAACTACCACCTTATTAAATACATATAATGTGAAAATAGGTATAGTGTGGTTTATGGGTATCACTTTAGGCTTCTTGAAGAGTTTAGGTTTGGAGTAGAATGACCCCCTCACCACAAGTTCAACATACCAAACTTCCTTTTGCAATCACTGATAGATACAAGCATAAAGGTGCATGAGGGAAACCACCAACAGTTAGCCCACCATGGGTTAATTAGAATCATCATAGAAGATGCCCTCCACAACCTCTGAATTTCTATCCAATGGGCAATTTTATGAGACATGCAGACAAAGGAGGATATCAAAGCCCTCACATATGACATTAGTCCTATTGTCACTAAAAAGGATGACGAAGAAACTAAAATAGATGGAGAAGAAGTAGAGAGGGATGAAGATGAGATAGATGAGGAGGAAGAAGAGGGGAAAGAGAAGGAAGGTGATGAGGAAACAGAGGAAGGTGTGAAGGAGGATACTGATAAACAAGATGAGGATCTAGAAGGAGAAGAATAGGGGAAAAACATAGAGGAAAAGGGAAATGGAAAAGAGGAGCTAGAAGAAAAGAAGGAGTCACCTAGGGTGTCTCCAGAACCAACTGAGAGAGAGGCAACAGCTGCCCTTAGCACCCCTATAAAGCAAAAAGGTAAAAGATAGAGGCATACCCCGTTACACTTCAGAACAAGGAAAAGCACAAGGATAATGTAGGGAAAATGCCAAAGTCCAAAAAAGGTTCCCATTATTATTTAGGACTCACCTACACAATAGGAGAAGATAATGCCTCCTATTTCAAACTCAAGAAGAAGGATCCTTAGCCCAAGCCTCCCTTAAGTCTCCTATCACCTATGTGAGAAGGCCTGTAACCAGGTCTACCTCATCCAAAGGAAAAGGCATCGTACAAGATACACAACAGGACCTACAAGAAGCAGATGCAATCCTACAGGAAACTGTGCTAAACCTACAGGAAACTCAAAAATTGGATGAGGAAAGAAGTAAGAAGCTAGAAACAAGGAGAGAGGACCTAGAGCTAGAGGAGTTGAGTCCTCAACCTAAGCTTGACTCCTACTACAGATTTATTGATGGGGGCAAGGTCATTCCACAAAAATTCACCATTCTATTATTATTTGAGCTTGAGAAAGAGAGAGCCATAACTCATATATGGATGTAGATTTCCAAGTCCAAGGGAGTGGAGGACATTGGTCACATGGAATAGAAGCTCAAAGAGATGGGCAGAGAGCTAAGTAGCTTGAGGGATAGAGACGAAATCATGAAAAATCAGTTAGAGGTAGAAAATACATGATTGAAAGGATAGCTACAACAAAGAGAGAATCAATTGGCATCCATGGCCAGTCTCTATTTGGAAAAAATACGGTGCATGATGCCAGCTAAGTCCTATGCACTATACCTTAAGGAATAGTGGCTTCAGTTCCAAATCAAGACCCTAGCACAAAGAGGCACTATGCCATTCTAGGATTATAGACAGTTCATTTATCTTTGTGATCAAAGCACATTGGAAGATAGGGCCAAGATGTCTGAGTTTTATTTGCATAACATGGCCTTGATAGACATGAATGTATGGGACCCTAATGCGAATCTATGGGATTTATAGTTGATGGCTTTGGCATCATGGATGAACCATGAGGAATCAAGGGTTGTAGAAATGAAGAAGGTATTGGCAAGAGAACAAACAGAGCCTCTTCTGATCAGAGTTGAGCAATCCAATCCAATGGCACTCATCAGTACACATAATTTAATTGCAAATGATCCTCAACTTCCACCCAGGTATCTCGCTACCCAAGAACAAGAAATTACACATTTTGAGGACATGTTCAGATTATTAGGGGATAAAACAATGAAATCTTGCCTAAGGAGATGGATTACAGAGAGTACCAATCTCCTCAAAGGATGAGAGAGGCACTTAACAAGACACCCATGTACAAGCAATCAATCTAAAGGCTCAAAGTCAATTGGATTGACTTGAAACTCAGTCCCCCACTTCTCTTGGGGATTTTAGAAGGAAGGAAGGAAGTGGAAGAGAGAAGGTAGTGGGAGGAGGTAGAAAATAAGGCAATATTCTATGCACAAGAAGATGAAACTGCAGTAGAGGCATGGGATGTCAGGCAAGCCACTAGAGCTATGAAAGACACGGATATTGATTGAGTTGTTAAGAGGATGAGTGATAAGACTCATCATTGGGTAATTATATGGGCCTTAATTGGTCTTAATTCACCTCCTAGCTTAGTCAAACCAACTATTCTAACAACTTATTGCATACTTTTGATTATATTTTGTTTATGAGATGAGTTAGAATTGGATATTTTTCTTTGTGGTCTAATGTGCATGTAATGCAGGAATAAAGGGTAAATGCAAGGAATTGTGGCAAAGACCTTGGTAAAAACTTGAATGGGACAAGGGAGAGTAATTATAGGAGGTAAATCCTCCTCATTTACTACCCCTCCATTTGAATATTCATCCATCAGCTCAGAGTGCAAACAACCATCAGTTTGAAGACTAGAAGACAGCCGAGCAAGTGAAAGGGACAAAAACCAGTTTATCTTGAGTGGGGAACCTAGCCTCCCTAATTGGAAGGAAGTCATTCATCAATTCGTTACCCTGTCCATCCATCTCTTGACATAACCTTCGCGATAAGATCTTTGTTGTTCATCATGCGCATTCACCCTATTCATCCATCTAGTCACTTAAGCCTTTGCGATAAGATCTCTTTCATTCATATTTTATTGGTTGATAGATCCAACAGTCCCTATGTGCTATTGCGTCCTTATGTCCTCCTTTCATTGATTTTGACCTTTGATTGCTCTTCCGCTTGAAAACCATTTTAGCTTAAGTTTCTTTGCTTACACCTTAGTATAGTTTGATGCTCTTTACCTCTGCAAATTAGATAGCAGCATTAGGTTAGTGATTGATTTAGCAATTTTTCTTAGCATCGTTGTTTAATTATTTAATTAGGTTATGGTGTGGTTTAGCATTACATGTTGTTTTCTTCATTACTACAGTAGAGTAGCTCTCTTTTAAAATAGATTTGTTCTTCTTCCATCAAAGAATTAAGCCTCTTCTAACCCCATAGATGTTTGGCTTGGAACCCCTAGGGTCTCTTGCGAGATGAGTAGTGAAAATAGGCAGTACCTTCACTTTTACTTGTGCATATAACATTTTCACCTCGAAGTTTGTAGGAACCAAAGGTTGATAAGTAAAGCTGGTAGCCCTGGGATTTGCAACATTTTTGTTGCAATACCTAGGCTCATCACTTTTTGGTGCCATTGTCAGAGAGGTGTATAAGTAGAAAGTGATTACTACTTTCTTCTATTTCTAGTCTCCAATTTTATTCCATTAGTATATTTCTGCAAAAGTAATCTAGTCTCTTCCTTTCTTTCAGTTGTCATTATCTACTTTCCTTTCCATTCTACAAGTAGAATTTCAATTCAGCAAGTAGTTTTTCTTGCTACTGGTTTTTCAATCAATCAACAATTTCCTTTCTGCAGAGTACTTTCCAGCTTAACAATAAAAACAAAAAAAAACCTTTCAGAAACCAACCCAAAAAAGTTTCCTTTCATGCCTCGTAGGAATAGGGACAATTTAGGGAAATTCCTATCAAATTCCCTCACTGCATCCAACAGTCAACCTTCTCTCTTCTTTAGTGATGGTAAATTGGAAGACCCTTTAGGTGAGTAACCTTACATATTTGAGGAACCTACAGGGGAAGAAGAAGAGGAAGAGCCCATTCCTACTGATCTAATGGCTGAAAACCGAAATGACAGAGGAAATAGAGAGAGAATTGAGGGTGCATTCCCCATCAAGGAAACCAAAGGGGACACTAAGATGAAGAAGATAAGCCCCTCTGATCCACCTCATTTCCATCGCCTGACCATAGAGGACCCTGACACTTTCCTATTTGAGTTTTCTGTTATATGTCGAACCTATGACTATACAAATGATGAGAAAAAGTTAAAATTGTTTCAATCTACCCTTAAGGATGCAACATTGTGCTGGTTCATGGGTTTACCTAGAGATAGCATCACAAATTGGGCTCAAATGCAATAGGATTTTAACAACAAATATAGGGACTACTGTAGGTCAAAGGACACTGAAGAAGGTTTTTTTCAAGATCACCATAGGCAAGGATGAATCCTTAGAAGACTATGAAGAAAGATTCTAGTGCAGTTACAAAAGGGCAAGGTGCACACTTGACCTTGAGTCACTAAAGTTGGTCATGCTTAGAGGAGTAAGGGAGGATCTTCTAGGTACATTACATATGATAGCAGGAGGAGATATCTACCAATTACCCTATGAGGATATTAAGACTATCTTTAGAAACCATTCTATGGCAACCAGGAAAAAGGGTAGGGGTAGTCAACCTATGGCCAGTACATCATCCTCCAACTCATCCATCAAGGGTTAAATTGGAAATATGCTGGAATTTTTCAAAGGTGAAATGATGAAAACCCTTACCTTGCAATTGGACACCATGAACATCAAAAGGAAGCAATAGGAATCAGAAAGAGCCCTGGCCATCTTTTGCCCTAGATGCACCAGGAGGCATCCTAACAACAAAGGCCATTAAACTATATTAAGATTTGATCAGTCTCTAAAGAAAACCACTCCATAGACAAGTGCCCTTCTTTACCTAGACTCAAAGCTGTATATCAAGGAGCTAAAGGGGTCACTAAGCAATTTTTCTACATCAACCAAAGGAGGCCTCCTTGACCTAGACCATACGAGCAAGGTATGCAAGGGTCATCCCATGCATATTACAACCCCAATCGAACCACAACTATACATTTTAGGGGACCCCCTACTCATCCTTTCTGGTCTACACCCGCTCCTTAGTCCTATGTATCTCAGTATCATTCCTAGCCATCTAGCCAGTCATTTCAACCTTATGTTCAGGCACAACGTCAATGGAATATACCACTCCAGGGGTGGAGGCCCTAATTCAATAATGTTCCAGCCTTATTGCCTCCACCATCTAGCCAACCACAACTCCTGCACTCTTCTCCACCTAAGCAACCCCAATTGCCTACCCAGCCAAATTCGAACCCAAACAATAGGTAGGCTCAAGAAGTCTACAATGGAGAGACATCATGCCCAACTTATGTTGTAGAAATCTAGGAGATCAAGCTAAGATATGGGAGAATTCTACTTGATAACCAACCTCCCTCTCCACATAGGGAGGTTGAGGAAGAAAGAGAGGAAAGCAACCTTAAAGTAAATCCACCCTTTCCTGAGAGATTATCCCAACCACTCCAGCCTACCGCAGGAGAAATTGAACTTCTGGGAGAATTGAAAAATCTCTATGTAAAGGTCCCCATTCTCCATGCAATCAAGGATGTTCCCATTTACAATAAGTTGATTAAGGAGAAGTGCTTCAAGCATCCAAGAAGAAGAAAAAGGGATGCTCCTACAATTAATGTCATTGGGTAGTTGTCTGACTTAATGCTAGGGCAAGTAATATGTCTAAAATATTTGGACCCTGGTGTGGAGTACTAAAAAGGTATGTTTTTAATGATCATTTCAATGGCTTTTCAATAGGAGTTATGAATCTTTTACATCATGAATGTGGAAAACAATAGAGAATTGTGGTAAAATATGTGGAATTAGTATGCAAAGACTTATCCGCTGATAGTTGTCATTCTCCTGTGCAGGAAAGGGTAAAAACGAGGAGCTGTTGTTCCAAAGAAGAAGATAAGAACAGGGTAACTGTTGTCCCTTTGACGAAGGACCGAGTGCAAATGAGGCAAAGCAGGCTGAAGCAAACTGGTCCGGAAAAGGAGGAGAAGGCACCAGCTCGGCGGAGGAGAAAAGAAGTGATTAGGGATTAACAGTTTGGCGAATCCCTCAAGATCTTCGATCCTGAGGGATCGCTGCTTTATTTATCTTATCACTTAGACATCTCTGCCATTACCCTTATATAAAGGGACGACATTGTTAGTCTAGGGAGGAGCTTTTTTATGTAACTCTTTGTAAAAGACTGAACTTTGATCATCGAGTCTCGTTGAACTTGGCTCATTGTACTTTATGTTTTATGCATTAATATAAACTTGGTGATTATCTTATCTTTGCGTCTGGATTAGCTTAAAGCAGTGTACCCTTGAGGCTAAGGGCCCGGCCCCGAAGGACACTTGCTTCTATATCACTACGATTTGATTTCTGTGTGGTTTGCTTATCATCGGTAGTTGGTAATCTGATATACTTTACAAGTTACATCACATGCTCTGTTAAGATTTGTTCGTTAATATTCTTTCTGTTGACTCTGCATTATATTATCAATACTTTCAAAGCAGATGCAATCTTATTAGAATTAATTGAACATTGTTATCATACTGAGTATGTGTGTTAAGGAAATTATCTGAAAGGTGTGTTCTTTATGATTCAGAATTCATGTTGTTCCATTTTGAAACACAGTTGTAATTCCTGTTGGTGATTTCTATTAAATCATATTAGTTCCTTAGAGTGTTATGTGTGTATGATTTTCACATGTTGTTCCATAATTAAGAGTTATTGCTATTCCTTTAGTTGGTTGTGTGATTTGCTTGGAGAATGAAAGATTGGAGTTTTGATTACAATGAGAGCATTTGAGTTGATAGGATAAAGTTTGATTGTTACTCGCGAGGTTTAGTTATAGCAATTGTTGTTCCATTGTAGATTTGCTGTTGAATTTCTTATTTGCTGTTCCATTTTTATCTGTTGTTTCATTTACTCACATTTGGTGTGAGAGATGACCTGTGGCTGTAGTGAGCCTCTGCATTTACTGCCTTGCTCCTAGACCTGTGGTCCATGCTCTAGTTTCCTTTCCATCAGTTTCCAAAGGGATGGACTACTGCTGTCGAACCCTTGACTGATAAAGTTGCTTAATTTTAAGAGTGTGTGCTTTAGTCATTTGAAGGAACTTAGTCATAGACAAGCATCATTTTACTCTTGTGTTTTTGTAGGATGATGTACTACTAGCATTACTCTGACAAATAACCTCAGATTGTGTCACTCTTTGAAATAACCAAACGTTCCCGGATTGACATATTAATGTGAGGTAATTAGAGGTGAAAGAGACCCTTTTTATAGCTCTACACCTGGAAGCCTATAGTAAATGTGCACATCAATGGCACCATTGTCCCACACACTCTGATTGACGTTGGGGTTGCCATTAATGTGATTACCAAGGACACCATGCTCAAGCTCGACCTCTGTTGAGCCTCGAACCTGCACCTTCCCATACACCCTCTCAGCCTTCTTTTCCACTCATTTTATCCACCAAGTTGATTAAATCATTGTATTTTAGTTTAAAAACGAGCTTTTGACATGGTTTTCTAACTACGCTGATGACTGTTGTTTGGTTTAGAATTTTGCTCAGACAGCTGCGGAAGCTTCTCAGTTTCCACAGCCGATACAGGTTTCTGCAGCTGACCCAGGTTTCTACAGCTAGCACAGGATTCCGTAGCCGTTTTTTCAAACACCATGCTACAGGTGTCCTCTCAGGAAATGAGCCACATGGGCAAGTTACAAGAGTCGAGGACATGGATCGTGTCCCTCCAGATCATCCAGCACGGCCATAAAAGGCCGCGGTCAACCAAGGGGCAAAGGATAGTCAACGGAAGTGTTCAGCGGCGGCACGGCTCTGCGTAGCTCTGTTTTTTAGCACATGAAGCTACGTGGCACAATCCTTAGCCACGAAGACATCCTGATAGCGTGAATCCAACAGCCATACCTCTCAGATTTAATAAACATGATGACAGTTACCTAGATCTGGGCTGAAGAGGATTTACGTGTCTCTGGCAGCGTGGTTAATAGTGTAGATTTAGTTAATCTATTTAGCTTTCTTTCCTTATAAATAATGCGTCCATGAACGCTGTAAAAGTTAATCTCTGGTGTTAATCTTTTTGGTATTGTAATCCGATACTGTTGTATTTCCCCACTGCACTTTTACGTTGCTGTTTAATATATGATAAGACCGGTTTAAACTTAAGCTTGTAGTTGTTTGTTGAATCGGTTGAAGTGGCAGAGGGCCCCTACTTACTGAAGCCTTGTATAGTTGTCTTTTAACTCTTGCATTACTTTTTCCTATTCATGTATATTAGCTGTACAGTTGTCATTTAAATGCTGCATTTTATTTCAACATGTATATTAGCTGTACATAACAAAGCTTTTTGATTTCTTTTGATTTACATTTTCATTGCTGCTCTTTTATGGTTACAACTGATCAGTGTTTTTGCAGGTGTTCTTAGAGAGCCCGGGGCAATTTTTCACCTTTTCTTTTTATAACTATTGGCATATGAGATCATCTTGTCTTTGTCGCTGACTCTTGTTTTCTGAAGTTTGATTTCCAGTACTGTCATTTCCTTAAGTTGTACATTTATTTTCTGCTCTTAGATATCATGCTATTCATCTGTTAACGGTTCCTTTCCATAATCAAATAACTTTATTAGGAACCAGAATATCACTCATTATAGCTTGATTTAGTTTGCTTTAGATCTCACATTGCTTGACTTGTTCATGACTATTTCTCGCAGGGTAAATTAAGCTGAAAGGCAAAAGGTCAAGAAAGTTAAAATAGTGTGATTAGTCTCTTTTAAGCAGTTTAATTTCTTTTAGATTTCACATTGCTTAACATTTCATGATATCTTTTCACAAGGAAGATTGAGTTGAAGAGTTGAACTAGTGTGGATTAGTTGTTCTTACTTTTAATTGAATTTAGTATAGATTTCACTTTCATTTTCATTCAGCAACAAAGGTACTGGGCCGATGTCATAGTTCATTGTTTGATGTCTTTATTTCTTTTGAAGAATTGATTTCATTGCAGTTATTTAAAAGCTTTCTTTCTTTTAAGTTTTGAAAAACCACTTAGAGATCACCATAATCATCCATATTTTACTTGTTTTATCACCTTTTCATCATCTCACATTAGGGAAAGATAAATCCAAAAACAACTTAAAAAAAAGAACTAAAAACGACAAAAGACTAAGGAAATGGTTATCTAGTACATATAGTACACTTCACTTTGTCAGTTTACGAACCTCGGGTTGACATTATAAATAGCAATTTAGATCACACTAAATTGACCAAACATTTTGGCGCCGTTGCCGGGGAAGTGAAATTAGGTAGCCAAATTCTTAAAAAAAAAAAAAACAAGAAAATTTCAAGGAAGGAAAATTGATAACCTCTCAAAGTATGCTCTCCTCTTGCACTTAGTGTGATCTGGAGGATCAGAAAAGAGAAAGTTATTGGTTTAATAGTTTCTTGAGTATGCTCTCTTCTTGCACCTAGAGTGACCTGGAAGATCAGAAAGAGAATTATTAGCCCGACTTGAAGAAAAATAAAAAATGACATGCATAGAGCAAGAGATTCTAGGGGAAGGTTTTTAGCTAGAGCCAAGAGTTCGATTTTTACAAGTCCATCTACTTCAAGGAATAGACAAGAGACATCTCCATCATCTCCAACTTACACTCCTAGCCCTAGGATTCCTGGAATTCAAGAGGCAGGAGTCGACTCTCCCACACCTTCCATCGAATCTGAATTAGAAAGAGATCCTTTCTTCCCTTCTACAAAGAGACAAATTGTAATTGAAGAAGTAGAGTCATCTGAAGAAGAAGAGGGAGAAATTCCTTCTCGTTCACCCTTAGTAGAAGAACCAGAAGACTCTGAAGTCTCCAGGGAAACTACCATGACAAAGGAAGGAGCAACTAGATTTGGTAGAGGTAGAGGTAGAGGAGGAGGAGGAGGAGGAAACAATGGAGGAGGTAGAGGTAACATTGGGGGAAATAGGGATGGAGATAACTCATTCGGATTTCCTATAGTCGATGAGGACTCCCAAGCCACAATGAAAAACATCTCACCATCTGTCCTCCCAAACTTCCATGGGTTAAGGAATGTGGACCCTGAAACATTTCTATTTGAGTTTGAAGTCGTGTGTCGAACTTATGATTATTTGGAAGACTCTCAAAAACTCAAACTGTTTCCTTCAACATTGAAAGGAGCAGCCTTGAAATGGTTCATGGGATTACTCACTCGATCCATTAGGTCTTGGAATGATATGAAACAAACATTTTTGGATAGGTACCTGGACTATTGTATGCCCACCAATCACAAGGATGAGGTATTCAAAATGATGCAAAGAGAAGATGAAAACTTGGAGGATTTACTTGAAAGATTTCAATACAACCTGAAAAGAGCAAAAATGAGTAACTTAGATGAGGAGACCTTGAAAGCCCTTCTATTAAAATCCATTAGAGATGAATGGATAGATATTTTGAACATGATGGGGAAGGGAGATATATCTCAACTTTCACTCAATGATATAACAGAGCTATGTGTCCATCTCTCAAGAGGGAAATCTAAAACTCAAAAAGGGCCTAGAGATCCTTCTATCATCAGAGCAAATAAATCTGCAACTGGATCAGTAAGTAGGGCTGAGATTGGCAACATGCTTGATGAATTCAAAACTGACATCTTAGGAAGTCTTAGTGAGCAACTGGACACCCTTAAGATTCACAATAAGCAGAAAGTAGAAGCTGAGGCTTTGGCCATCTTTTGCCCAAAGTGTAGGAAGAAACATGCTCTAAGGGAATGTCCCTTGGATGCAAAAGTTGTAGAAACATGTGTAATTTGTTCAGAGAATCATGCGACCAAGGATTGTCCTTCAATTCCTGGACTCAAAGCTGTCTTTCAAGAAGATCCAAATACAATCAAATCTCTCTGTTTTGTTGCAAGGAGACCTTGGCAGGGGCAACAAAATCAGGGGTTTAGCAACTCTATGAATTTTCAACCCTCACCAAATTGGAATCCTTGGCAACAACCTTGATCCCAACCTCAAAATCCTTTTCAATCATGGGTACAAGGTATGCAAAATCCTTATGGGAGATTTGCTCAATTTTACCAATATCCTCCATCTTTTCAAAACCAACAAGCTCCACAACTTCCAAATCAAAATCCACAACTATCATTGCCATTTCCACAACAACAACCTTCTCAACAAAATCCAAATTCTCAACTCTTGCTTCCATTCCAACAGAAGTCAAATCAACTTCCTTCTCAGCCATTGCCAAACCCCAATAATAAAAACCCTCAAAATGCTTACATGATGGAAGGTCAACAATTTCCTACCTATATGATTGTTCCTCTCAATGAAGTACAACTCAGATCAGGTAGAGTCCTAGATAAGCCTTCTATAAATGCTCCAAAGCAAAGCATCTTTGAGGAAGAGTCTCTTGAAGCTAATAAGGGTTCTGAAGCATCTCTTCAAAACCCAAACACTCAAAAAGAAAAAGAAAAAGAATTAACCCCCACAACTCCCATAGTTGAGCAACCTGCATCTTTATCCACACCTCCTTTTCCTGAAAGATTACAAATTGATAAAGGAGTGGAAAAACAAATTTGGTTGCCTGACTATAATTTTCTAGATGAATTGAAGAATGTCTGTATCAAGATTCCCTTGTTACAAGCCATTAAAGAGATTCCTATTCTAGCAAAAACAATAAAGGAGTTGAGTCTTAAAAGACCAGGAAGGAAACCAAGAGATACCAGAAGAATCCACCTGGTAGGAAAAATTGCAGATATCATGATGGGAAAAATTACTATGCAGAAATATGTAGATCCCGGTAGTCCAATTGTCAAAACACATATCAATGGGGTAGGAATACCAAATACTTTGATTGATTTAGGGGCTGCTATCAACATCATGAGTAGACATACTATGGAACAGCTAAAACTTCCTAACCTTGTTTTTACACCTACTTTATTGCAACTTGCAAATCGATCAATTATTAAACCAGATGGTGTATTAGAAGACATTCCAGTCTCCTTAGATTCCTGGGAATATCCAGTAGATTTCATGATTTTAACTCCCAAGAGTAATCTAGGAGGACATCCTCTTATTTTAGGAAGACCTTGGCTAGCCACAGCTGATGCTTTCATAAGTTGTAGGTCTGGGGATATGTATATTTCTGATGGTAATTCAACAAAGAAGTTCAATATGTATCCTCCAGCAAAAGCAATTACAGAAATAGGAGATAATGAGTGGGTTGATGATGAAGATACTATACAACCTGTCTTTACCATTTCTGAGATCAGTGAAGATAGTCAAATTCTGAATACATTAGAAAACTTTGAACCATCTTCAGAATATGACCACACACAATTTCAGTTGGATTCTGACATTGAGTGTCTATCATCTAGACAAATATCTCTTTTCTCTATGGAAGAATTTGGTAGTTCTGCCATTGAGATTTTTCCAGGAAAAACATTGAATATCAATAGAAACTTGGAAAAATCACAACAGGAGGAGCTAACCAAAATCTTGCGAAAACATTCTACTGCATTTTCCTGGGAGTATACTGATACGAAAGGTATTGATCCTAAGACTTGCATTCATCACATCTACATTGAGGAAAACAGTAGACCAATCAGACAACCTCAAAGAAGGATGAATCCAAACCTTAGGGAGATAGTGAAAGAAGAGCTCCAAAAGTTACTTAATGTAAACTTCATTTACCCCATTTCAGATAGCCGGTGGGTTTCTCCTTTGGTTATAGTACCTAAAAAGAATGGTAAATGGAGGGTTTGCATTGATTACAGGGAATTGAACAAAGCAACTTTGAAGGATCACTTTCCTTTACCCTTTATTGATCAAGTATTAGATACTTTAGCAGGCAAAAAGTATTTCTCATTCTTGGACGGTTTTAGTGGATACAATCAGATTCAGGTAGCACCTGAAGATTAGGACAAGACCACATTTACCTGTCCATGGGGAACTTTTGCTTACCGAGTACTTCCTTTTGGATTATGTAATGCACCCGCAACATTTCAAAGGGCAGTACTAGGAATCTTTTCTGATCTAATTCATGATTGTGTAGAGGTCTATATGGATGATTTTACAGTTTATGGTAATTCATTTGAAGAGGCATTAGAAAATTTGGAAAAAGTCCTTATAAGATGTAAAGAAACAAATCTTTCATTAAGTCATGAAAAATGTTTTATGATGTTTACTGAAGGGATTGTTTTAGGACATCATATTTCAGGAGATGGGATTAAAGTTGATAGATCAAAAGTTGAAGTCATCTCCAAGTTACCTATTCCAAATTGTCAAAAAGATGTTAGAAGTTTTCTTGGATTTACTGGATATTATAGAAGGTTTATTGAAAACTTCACCAAAATAGCATCTCCACTCTTCAAATTACTTACAAAAGACTGTGAATTCAAGTGGGATCCTGACTGTCAATCTGCATTTGAAACTTTGAAAACAAGAATATCTGAAGCACCCATTTTGAGAGGGCCAAATTGGAAACTTCCTTTCCATATTTCTACAGATGCTTCAGATACAGCTCTAGGAGCTGTGTTGGGTCAAAAGGATTTAGTTCCTTATGCCATTTACTACACCAGTAAAAATTTGACTCCTACTGAGTTAAATTATACTGTGACTGAAAAAGAGTTCTTAGTTGTTGTTCATGCAATCAACAAGTTTAGACACTATATAACTGGCTATGAAACTTTTGTCCATACTGATCATTCTGCAATTAGATATCTCATGAACAAACTTGTTACTAATGGCAGAGTTATAAGATGGCTTTTACTTTTACAAGAATTCAATATTACTGTGTTAGATAGATCAGGGAAACAAAATACAGTAGCTGATTTCTTGTCTAGAATCCAAAATACTAACGAAGATTCTCCTGTAGAGGATAAGTTTCCAGATGAATATTTGTTTGCAGTAACTACTAAAACTCCTTGGTATGCAGATATTGCTAACTATTTGGTTACAGGGAAGCTACCTCCACACTTATTTCCTAATGAGAAAAGGAAAATTATTCAGGAGAGTTCAAATTATTCATGGATTTCTAATGAATTGTTTAAAACAGGGCTAGATTGTGTGATCAGAAGATGTGTTCGGGAAGATGAAATGCCTCACATCCTTAAGGCATGTCATGATGAACAGTGTAGTGGACACTTTGCTGACAAGAGGACGGCCTATAAAATCCTTTCTTTAGGATATTATTGGCCTTCTCTCTTCAAAGATGCAAAACAATATGTTAGAAGGTGTGACAAGTGCCAAAGATTTGGGAGACCAACTCTTTCAAATGAAATGCCATTACAGCCATAGGTACTCATCTAACCCTTTGAAAAATGGGCTTTAGATTTCATTGGACCTATTAATCCACCATCTAGACAAAAGAAGTATATATTGGTTTGCACTGATTATGTTACTAAATGGGTAGAAGCCAAGGCATTGCCTTTTGCCACTGAAAATTCAGTTGTTCAATTTCTTTTTGAGGATATTTTTACTCGTTTTGGTGTCCCAAGAGAAATTGTGACAGATCAGGGAAGTCAATTTACATCTAACTTGATGGAGAAGCTGATGGAAGAATACAAAATAAAGCATAGAAAATCTACTCCTTACCATCCGCAAGCAAATGGTCAAGTGGAATATACAAACAAAGTTCTTGAGAGCATCATCACCAAAACTGTTCATCTCCACAGAAGAGATTGGGCAGAAAGGCTTCCTGAAGCCTTATGGGCCTACAGAACTACATGGAGGAACACAACAGGACATTCTCCCTATGAACTTGTTTATGGGAAAGAAGTCTTGCTCCCCATTGAGTTTCAAGTCAAGACTTTCAAAATGGCAATTCAGTTGGGGATGAATCTATCAGAAGCCCAAAAGAACAGAATGGAGCAGCTGAATGAGCTAGATGAAATAAGACAAGATGCAATTTTAAGGACTGATCTAGTTCAGCACCAAAGAACTAAGTGGCATGACAGATATATCAAAGAGAGAATGTTTCAAAAGGGAGATTGGGCATTACTGTTTGATTCCAAGTTTAAAGACTTCAAAGGAAAATTTCAGACTCATTGGCTTGGACCATATGAGATTGACGAAGTCTTTAGCAATGGAGCAGTTCGAGTCAAGACTATTGATGAGTTTCAAACTCCTCTCATTGTGAATGGCCACCAATTGAAAATTTATCATAAGCCACTCTCAAAAGAGGACTTTGTCCAAATGTTTCAAGAAAATTCTGCAATGAGGCTGGTGGAGAAGAATCCTTCTCCTCCATCAGCCTAGTCTTTGTTTCTTTCAGTTGAAAAAAAAAGAAGATAAAAATAAAAAAAAATATTTTGTATAAGCCTGAAAACCAATCATAGATTGGCAGTCTTATACAGAAAATGTAGAGTGAAAATCAGGGGCACCTGACACTCTATATTTTCCAAAAAAAAAAATCTCTCTCTCTTTCCATCTTCACTCCACTTCACTTGTCATTTCATTTCACCTCCATCTCATTTTCATCTCCATTCCACTTCACTCCACTCCATTTCCATCTCATTCCACTCATTTCATTTCATTCCATCAATAAAAGTCCCTCTTAGGACTATTTTATTCAGTTAGTTCTTCTCTAACTATCTTTGTGCAGTTAAAGGGGTGTTGTCTTAGTTTCCGCAGCTAGAAACCGTTTCCGCAGCTAGAACCAGTTTCCGCAGCCAGAAACGATTTCCGCAGCCAGCATCACTTTGTCTTTACAGCCAGCATCACTCTGTTTTCAAAAAAATCACAGTCAAAGGTTAGTGTCATCATCACCAAGTGTAGTAAAGATATGGGGCATCTTCAAGATCAAAGAACAACCATGGGTCAGAAGCCTTAATCAAGAAATGATAAACTTCCAAAGGTATGATCAAAAATCTCTACCAAATAACAATTCAATGTCATTATTATGCATAGTTATTTAAACCATGGCAAGTTCCACTAAATGCAATGATTTGATTCGACAAGCCCCATACCACTCCTCTTCCATCGACGTCATTCCACACACCCTATTCATTTATAATGGTTCCGTGATCATTCTAAATTTATGAACTGCTCTTCCATTTATTGGCCGTACTTTGAGACGTGACCTACTGAACTACGGCTCTCCTTCACCATAATTTCTGCAGCCGTCTACTGAGACGTGTGCGCAAGCCATCCGATTCAAAAGGACTCAGCCGTTATTCTGCCCATTTATCACTTCACTCCCGCATGCGTTCGGTGTTGCACTCGTTACTGTTGCTTACCCTTTACTCCCTCGGTACTCATACCATTCTCTGTTCTCCATTCCCGCTGCATCCACTACAGTTTGCTCCAAACCCTGGCTCCAGTCACCACATACATCCTGAACTCTGATTACGGCTACTCTAGTTACCCTAAGAATCCCGTAATCAGCCCATTTTTTCCTGAACCTTCATACGCAGTAGAATTCTCAGTCGGAATTTAAAGCCGAGAATGGGAAAACTACTAAGAGCTGAACCGGAGGGACCAAAGTATCTGGAGGGTTATCCTCAAACGAAGGAGTCGTTGAAGAAAGCAAGGTGGCTGAGATTCATTCAAAAGTTCACGGGCTATAATAAAGAAGTGACTAAAGCTTTTGCCAGGTCCTTTAATGGACAAACAGTGGAGGTTGGAGACTTGAAATTTACAGTGACCGAGGCCACAATAGCAGCTGCAACAAGTCTCCCACAAGAAGGCGAAAGGTGGTTCAAAAACAGAAGTGTGGACGATCAAGGATGGAAAATCATGCTCAAAAACCCAGGTATGGATACCTCTGTATTTACCAAAGGAATCCCTGTGCATGCAATAAAAGAAGAATGGTCCACTCTGTTATTACTTGTCCAGAAATTTATCACATGCGAGGGTCGTTTTGGTACCATGTACATGTATCATGCCAGGATAATGATGAATTTCATGGAAGGTTGTACCCTTAACTTGCCTTATTTTCTGTTATCAAGCTTGAAGAAAATGAGCTCTACTGTTCAAAAACACGTAGGTAGTATTGAATCCCATCTTTATCATCACGGGTTCATAAAAATCCTTATTGAAGATCAGTTGAAAAACACTAAGGATACTTGGGAAAAGTTTTTGACAAGAAATCACTTCCAAGAACTGACTGAAGCCTCTGCAAGCAGTTCCCCAAAAATTCCAAAGAGAAGTAAGAGGAAAGAAAAGAATATTACAGCCCAAGACTCTCCTACAGTAGACACTCAGGAAACTGTTCAGAAAGAAGAAGAGAAGGGAACTAAAAACAAGAAACAGAAGAAGGACAAAGGCAAGATAACCATTCAAGAAACCTATCCATCCCCTGAACAATCCGTAGAAGAAGATTATCAACCTCTGTCAGAGAGGTTAATAGATCTTCAAGCTGCTGCCATAACCAAGAAAAAGCAAAGAGGAAAACAGACTGCACAAGAGAAGAGTACTAGTTCCTACCTAAGAAGGAGCACAAGGCTAAAAGGGAAGGGGAATAAAACCAAAGAAAAACAGTCTCATTTTATTGATTTAGATAAAGAGACACTTGAGAAATCTCCAACTCAGCCAAGTATTGAGCCAAGTCCTCCACGTGAGGAAAGCCCTTTTCGGCCGGAAAGAGAAAGCAGCCCTCCTTCACCAGAATTTGAGTTCAGGCCGAGAAAAACACCTGAGGTAGATTCCACCCAGCAAGAAGCATATAACTACCTAGAGTCCTTGGAATAATCAGCTGCAGGACCAAGCACCACCTTGCCACTTGATGCACAAGTACAGTCTTTAAAACAGGAAGTGTTTGAATTGGAAGTCTTAAATAGGCACATCAAACAAGAAAACGAAGCACTCAAAGAGCAGAGTAAGGTAGACAAGATTGTCCATGATAACACTATGCTCCATTTAGGACTGTGGCAGAAGAAGAACAGGAAGCTGAAGAAAAAGTGTAAAAAGTTGAGCAGGGCATTGATTAATCTTAAGTTCAAGTGTCTAGTCAGGAAACCAAGGACCATTTTAGCATCAAAGAGAAAGAGAAGAGGGCTAGATGTTCTTGCAGAAGCCTCAGAGCATATGGATTGAGGGAAAATAACTAAGTTTTGGTTGCATGAGGACATGCAACACCTTCACAGTGGGGGTATGTTGAGCCTCGAACCTGCACCTTCCCATACACCCTCTCAGCCTTCTTTTCCACTCATTTTATCCACCAAGTTGATTAAATCATTGTATTTTAGTTTAAAAACGAGCTTTTGACATGGATTTCTAACTACGCTGATGACTGTTGTTTGGTTTAGAATTTTTCTCAGACAGCTGCGGAAGCTTCTCAGTTTCCGCAGCCGATACAGGTTTCCGCAGCTGACCCAGGTTTCTGCAGCCAGCACAGGATTCCGCAGCCATTTTGTCAAACACCATGCTACAGGTGTCCTCTCAGGAAATGAGCCACATGGGCAAGTTACAAGAGTCGAGGACGTGGATCGTGTCCCTCCAGATCATCCAGCACGGCCATAAAAGGCCACGGTCAACCAAGGGGCAAAGGATAGTCAACGGAAGTGTTCAGCGGTGGCACGGCTCTGCGTAGCTCTGTTTTTGAGCACGTGAAGCTACGTGGCACAATCCTTAGCCACGAAGACATCCTGATAGTGTGAATCCAATAGCCATACCTCTCAGATTTAATAAACATGATGACAGTTACCTAGATCCGGGCTGAAGAGGATTTACGTGTCTCTGGCAGCGTGGTTAATAGCGTAGATTTAGTTAATCTGTTTAGCTTTCTTTCCTTATAAATAATGCGTCCATGAACGCTGTAAAAGTTAATCTCTGGTGTTAATCTTTTTGGTATTGTAATCCGATACTGTTGTATTTCCCCACTGCACTTTTACGTTGTTGTTTAATATATGAGAAGACTGGTTTAAACTTAAGCTTGTAGTTGTTCGTTGAATCGGTTGAAGTGGCAGAGGGCCCCTGCTTACTGAAGCCTTGTACAGTTGTCTTTTAACTCTTGCATTACTTTTTCCTGTTCATGTATATTAGCTGTACAGTTGTCATTTAAATGCTGCGTTTTATTTCAACATGTATATTAGCTGTACATAACAAAGCTTTTTGATTTCTGTTGATTTACATTTTCATTGCTGCTCTTTTATGGTTACAACTGATCAGTGTTTTTGCAGGTGTTCTTAGGCAGCCCGGGGCAATTTTTCACCTTTTATTTTTATAACTATTGGCATACGAGATCATCTTGTCTTTGTCGCTGACTCTTGTTTTCTGAAGTTTGATTTCCATGACTGTCATTTCCTTAAGTTGTACATTTATTTTCTGCTCTTAGATATCATGCTATTCATCTGTTAACGGTTCCTTTCCATAATCAAATAACTTTATTAGGAACCAGAATATCACTCATTATAGCTTGATTTAGTTTGCTTTAGATCTCACATTGCTTGACTTGTTCATGACTGTTTCTTGCAGGGTAAATTAAGCTGAAAGGCAAAAGGTCAAGAAAGTTAAAATAGTGTGATTAGTCTCTTTTAAGCAGTTTAATTTCTTTTAGATTTCACATTGCTTAACATTTCATGATATCTTTTCACAAGGAAGATTGAGTTGAAGAGTTGAACTAGTGTGGATTAGTTGTTCTTACTTTTAATTGAATTTAGTATAGATTTCACTTTCATTTTCATTCAGCAACAAAGATACTGGGCCAATGTCATAGTTCATTGTTTGATGTCTTTATTTCTTTTGAAGAATTGATTTCATTGTAGTTATTTAAAAGCTTTCTTTCTTTTAAGTTTTGAAAAACCACTTAGAGATCACCATAATCATCCATATTTTACTTGTTTTATCACCTTTTCATCATCTCACATTAGGGAAAGATAAATCCAAAAACAACTTAAAAAAAAGAACTAAAAACGACAAAAGACTAAGGAAATGGTTATCTAGTACATATAGTACACTTCACTTCGTCAGTTTACGAACCCCGGGTTGACATTATAAATAGCAATTTAGATCACACTAAATTGACCAAACAACCTCCATGGGTCATTGAGGAAGACCACAACAGTTTTGCAACTTGCAAACCATTCCACAGTCACCCTTGAGGGAATTGTTGAGGATGCGATGGTCTCCATTGACTCCTAGGAGTACCCTGTAGATTTCCTAGTTCTCCGGCCTAATGCTAAGCTTACTAGTTACCCTCTCATCCTTGGGAGGCCATGGTTGGCCACAGCTAATGCTTACATTAGTTGCAGAGCTAGGAATATGACCATCAAGAATGGGCATATTTCCAAACAATTAGTCCTATACCCTCCTCCTTAACCTTCTCTAAAGCATGATTTACCTTTATGGTTAAAGGAGGAGGAAGAAGATGAGGTTTATTCTACCAAACTTTATGTTTTGGAAGCAACCATAGGAGGAGGACAACAATATGAGGATGACTTAATTAAACACCTGCTCCAAAGTCCAACACCTAGTTCATTACCATTAGAAGAAGAAGTAAGGGAAACCAAGAACAATAATCCAATTGACTTATGCTTGGCCAATTCCAACCCACTCCATGTCGAAACCATAGAATTTTTCCTAGAGAAAACTTTGAAAATTAATCCATCTGTTTCTGCTTTAGAAGAGGAAAAACTATGCAACATGTTGAGAGAGAACGTAGAAGCATTCGCTGGGGGTTACAAGGAAATGAAGGGAGTACACCCCTCAGTGTGTACTCACCACATATACATCAAAGAAGGTTGCAATCCAGTCATGCAACCACAAATGAGTACCTCTTAAAGACATAGTCAAAGAAGAACTGCAAAAACTGCTAGATGTAGGATTCATTTACCCTATCTCAGAAAATGAGTGGGTCTTTCCTTTAGTGTTAGTTCCCAAGAAAAATGGTAAGTGGAGGATTTTTGTTGATTATAGGGAATTGAACAAAGCCACAAAGTAGGATCATTTTCCCGTATTGTTCATTGACCAAGTGCTAGATGGCCTGGTAGGGAATAAGTTTTTTTCATTCCTAGATGGATTCAGTGGGTACAATCAAACCCAAATCTGTCAAGAAGACCAAGATAAGACCACATTCACCTATCCTTGTTGTACTTTTTCCTATAGGGTCCTTCCTTTTGGCCTATGTAATGCTCCTACTACCTTCCAGAGAGAAGTCTTGAGTATTTTTTCTGAATTAGTACATGATGTTGTGCAAATCTATATGGATGATTTTGCCCCTTATGGTTATGATTTTGAAGAATCCCTGACTAACCTAGGCAAGGTATTGCACAAATGCATTGAAATGAACCTGTCTCTCAGTCTAGAAAAATGTGAATTCTTAATGACTGAAGGGACCGTGCTAGATCATTCAATATCTCAGAAAGGACTACAGGTGGACCCAAACAAAATATCAATCATCCAAAGGGTCCCACCTACACAAAAGCAGAAAGATGTCAGGAGTTTCATAGGGTTAGCTGGATCCTACTGAAGGTTCATAAAGGACTTCAGCCAATTGGCCTCTCCTTTGTTTGGGTTTTTGGCCAAAGATTCTGAGTTTATATGGTCAAAGAGCTGTCAAGAGGCCTTAGACATTCTAAAGGGTAAGTTAACCTTTGCACCAATCCATAGAGGCCCAAACTATGCCCTCCATTTTTATATTCATGATGATGACTCACACAAAGCCATAGGAGTAGCCTTAGGTTAAGAAGAGGAGAAATTTCCTGATGCCATCTATTTTCTTAGTAAAACCCTGTCAAAGGGTGAGCTAAATTATATTGTGACCGAAAAATAACTCCTGGCTATTGTACATTCATTAAACAAAATTAGGCATTACATTACAGGCTTTCAAATATTTGTGCATATTGATCATGCCGCAATTAAATATTTAATGAACAAACTAGATGTGAATGCTAGAATTACAAGATGGTTGCTTTTATTACAACAGTTTGATCTAACTATTGTTGATAAGCCTGGTAAGGAAATATTGTTGCTGACTTTATATCTAGGATGAATCTGCCTACAGGTGAGGAAGGAATGGTGGATGACCAATTACTAAATGAGAATTTTTTTTTCTATTTCAGTTCTCTCCCCATGGTTTGCTGATATAGCAAACTATTTTGTATTAGCACAGTTCCCACCAAACTTGCCCTCCAAGGAAAAGAGCAAGATAGTCAGGAAAGCGCCCCCTTCACTTGGATTGGGGGAAATATGTTCAAACTTGGCCCAGATCAAATATTGAGAAGGTGTGTAAGGGAAGAGGAAGTCTTTGAAATCCTTCTGACCTATCATGATGGACCTTCTGGAGGTCACTTTACAGCAAAGAGGACAACATTCAAAGTGTTGCAAGCAGGCTATTATTGGCCTACTCTTCATTAGGATGTGAAAAAGTACATTAGTCATTGTGATCAGTGCTACAGAATGGGAAAGCATACTCGAAGAGATGAAATGTGCCTACAACCTCAATTGACTTTTGAGCCATTTGACAAGTGGGGCATGGATTTCATTGGGCCTATCAACCCTCCTTCAAGGAAAAAATATTACATCATTGTGTGCACTGATTATCTAACTAAGTGAGATTAAACCAAGACGATTAAGGCAGCAATAGAAGAGAAGGTGGCCGAGTTCCTAAGGGAGAATGTATTCTACAAAATTGGGTACCCTAGAGAGCTAGTCATAGACCAATGCAACCAGTTTACCTCCAGCATGATTGAAGAACTACTTAGCTATCACAAAATCAAGCATATGACGTCCACTACTTATCATCCACAAGCTAGTGGAAAGTGCAGGTGACCAATAGGGCACTGGAGAACATCTTAACCAAGGTAGTGAGCAACAACTGGAAGGATTGGGCAAAGAGACTAGTTGAGGCTACCTGGGCCTATAATACAACATGGAAGACCACCACTGGATTTACACCCTATGAGCTGGTCTATGGGAAAAAGTTTTTGTTGTCCATTGAGTTTGAATATCACACATTGAGGATGGTAGCCCAACTAGATTTGGATCTCAGTCATGAATAGAAAGAAATATTGTTACATTTGAATGGCTCCAATGAATTCGGAATGCAGGCCCTCCTACATACAGAGATAGTTCAGCTTCAGAGAAAGATTTGGCATGACAAAAATATTAAGGAGAAGCAATTTCAAGAGGGATACTGGGCATTGTTATATGATTCTAGGTATAGAGACTTCAAGGGTAAGCTAAGGACAAGATGGCTCAGACCTTATGTGGTGGAAAGATGCCATGATAATGGTTCAGTGAAAATCAGAACTATAGATGAATCCATTCCATTGCTTGTTAATGGACACCGATTGAAAATGTACAAGAGGCCTTTATCAAAGCAAGAGTTCATTGACAATATCAATAAGACAATGATGATGGTGGAGCAAGTTCCAGCTCCTCCCTCATTAGGGCATTGAAAAAGAGAAAAAATAATAAGGGTTTAGATGAAAACCTCCATGAGGTGACTGAGTCCCATCTTTGGGTTGAAAACCTCATGAGGTGGCCCAAGGATGAGAAAAATGAATAAGAGTAAGAATATCCCTTGGTGAAAACCTTTCTTGAGGCACCCAGGGTAGATATCTAGGGTGAAAACATCTCTGAGGCAACCTAGGTGTTTTAAAGTATATATATATATATATATATATATATAGATAGATATATATATATATATATATCAATCTAATAATAATAAAAGAAAAAAAACATAATTGTTATTTGTGGGTGGGTGAGAAAGATAATCAAGCAGCAAAGAGAAGATCTACAGGGAACCCTACCTCACATATATTCATCTCCTCCACCCCTTACCATGCATCCCTCCATCAATTCCATTGTTTTTCACTTCATTGTTTCAATTCAGGTAAAGATTGTGTTTTCTACTGGATCCCCTGAATGGTAGATTGGTTAGGTCCCCAAAATTCATACTAGACATGATCTAACCAATCACCTCATCCATTAAAATCATCCATGCATTGACACACACTCCTACTCCCTCTGTCCATTCATTACAGCATCCTCACAGCACCAGCCAGCAACATGACCAAGAAATTCTAAGGGAGACACTAGACATTGCCAAGTGGTAATCCAGGAGCTCCACAGCAGCAGCATCATCAGATCTCCAGTCACATACACCTCCAAAAGCCAAGAAACCATTAGTAGATAGTAGAGGAGGAAGAATAATGACCATGCAGCAAATAGACAACGAAACACCTCTGGCCTTTGATAACTACAGCATGGCATCAAGACCACGGGTAAGTATCCCACTCACTTACTCATATCCATAATTTGATCAAAAGTTGTCAAGGTTAAGAGGTAGTTGGTTTGTAAGTAAAAAGGTCACTAGTTAAATTGTCCACCTTCATTCAGTCATCACATATAAAGCAAGGTGTCCTCTCAGACATGGCTGCAGTCAACTCAAAGAACAAAGGAGGAGAAGGGCAAGAAGTGGTTAACTATGGATTTAACAACTGTGGGTGTTCATTACAAGGACTGGGAATGATGAGGTGGTATAAAGGGAAACAAAACATTGTTTGCATGCATTCATACATTCCACCTCCTTGAAACTCCCTCACTCAGGTAGTTCTCATAACTCTGGCCACCCACTGGAAGCAAGGATCCATCGTTCTACAAGAGAATTCCTACAAGAAAAGTCTACAGGAGTATTCTATCGGATACATAGAGGCAATTTGCAGGATAGGCAAAGAGGGGTTCAAGAGTGAATATCAATATAATTGTCCATTGTCACAATTCTAAAGAGGTAGGATCTAAAAATCCATCCCCATTTACAAGAAAATGAACTAGAAGTCCTCTAAAAAGCTAGTGGATTACACACACATGAAACTCTATTTTCTCAAGAATTTTCTCATTCCCTCACTCCACACAGCAGAATTCATGCCACTATTATAGTTATAGGGCTCACTATAGATCTCACCCTAGAGTTCATCAGTAGGGTCACCACACTTCCCCTAGGAATTGCCTGGAGAAAAGAAGATAAAGCAAATAGTTAGGCAAAAAAAGGAAATTAATTTTAGAAGGTGAAGAATCCATACAGGAACATGATGAAGCAGAAGAGAAGGAGGATGATGCTAATATAGAAGAGGAAGAAGGCATTGAAACATACAAGAAAGAACAGCGAGAGGAAGAAGATAAGAAAAACAGAGGGGAATAAGGCATTGAAATAGAGGAGAAAGAACAAAAAGAGGCCATCCAGCATAGGATGCCAACTAAATCCTATGCTCTTTAGCTCAGAAAACAATGGCTGAAATTTCAGATTAAAGCACTAGCACAAAGGGGCACCATGAAATTTTAGGATTGCAGGCATTTTAATGATCTTTGTGATCAAAGTGCACTAGAGGATAGGGCCAAAATTGTTGAGATTTACTTGCACAACATGGCCCTCACATACATGAATATTTGGGATCCTAATGCATAGCTAGGATACCTACAATCAATGGCTTTGGCATCATTGATGAACCATGAGAAGTCAATGGTTGTAGAGATGAAAAGAATATTTTCCAGAGTGAAAAATGAACCTTTTTTTTCCATCAGTTCTGAACAATCAAATCCCATGGCCCTAATCAGCACCCATAAACTAATTGCAAATAATCCTCAGCTGGCACCTAGATATCTTGCTACCCAAGAGCAAGCAATTTCACATTTTGAGGATATGTTTAGGCTCCTAAGAGATGATAATATACATGCCTTCTAAAGGAGATGGAACACACTGCCACATAGCTTGAAGATCAATGAATATCACTCCCCTCAAAGGTTGAGAGAGGCACTCAACAAGACACTTATGTATAAGCAATGAATGGAAAGGTTGAAGGTCAATTGGATAGGCCTAAAACACAGTCCACCACTACTCCTAGGGATGCTAGAAGGGAGAAAAGAAGAACAGGAAAAGAGGTAGTGGGAAGAAGTATAAAGGAAAGAAGGCTTCTTTGAACAAGAAGAAGAGATCACAGTGGAAGCATGGGATGTTAGAAAGGCTACCAAAGCCATGAAGGACATGGACATTGACTAAGTTGCTCAAAGGATGAGCAACACTTTCAGTAGGGGGTGATGATGAGTGTCATCATTGGGTAATTATATGGGCCTTAATTGACCTTAATTCACCTCCTAGCTTAGTCAAACCAACTATTCTCACAACTTATTCCACCATTTTGATTATATTTTGTTTATGAGATGAGTTAGAGTTAGATATTTTTCTTTGTGGTCTAATGTGCATGTAATGCAGGAATAAATGATAAAAGCAAGGACAAATGTAGGAATAAAGGAATAAAGGGTAAAAGAAATGAAATTTGGAAAATACCTTGGTAAAAACTCGAATGGGACAAGGGAGAGTAATTATAGGAGGTAAATCCTCCTCATTTACTACCCCTCCATAGAAATGTTCCTCCATCATCTTGGTGTGCAAACATCCATCACTTTAAAGACTAGAAGACAGCCAAGCAAGTGAAAAGGACAGAAACTAGTTTATCTTGAGTGGGGATCCTAGCCTTCGTAATTGGAAAGAAGTCATTCGAGACTTTAGATGTATAAATATAGAGGCATACGACCTCAGTAGGATTCAGACTTTCATTGTAAAACTCTACTTTATTTCTGAGCTACAAGAAACTTGTGATAGTTTGTCCATAATCCATGGTTTTCATAATGAGAATGAGTTTTGTTTTAAGCCAGCTTTGAGTTAACTCAGAGGGATGAAGATCTTGGGTTAGGGCTCAACCCAAGCAGCCAAAGCTCCTCTTTACTATACATGTATGCTAGCATAGATTTCTGGTTGTTTTCATTTGCTTAAGTAGCTTCCTGGTTCTGTTTATTTGCTTAAGTAGATTCATGGTTTTCTATTTTATTTCCTTAAGTAGCTTCATTTTCATTACATCAGTAAGGCTAATTGTGTGAAATTTTAGAATTCTGCTTACGGCCTATAGGGCATGCGAGAAACTACTTACCACCTTAGAAACCCACTCCATCATTTCCGTATGTTTATTTTTCCCGCATTACAATCTCCTCTGTTCATCACTTCGTTACCCTATCCATCGATCTCTTGACTTAATCGTTGTGATAAGATCTTATTTGTTCATCGCTTCATTACCCTATCCATCCATCTCTTGACGTAACCTTCATAATAAGATCTCTATTGTTCATCCTATGTGTTCACCCTATTCATCCATCTAGTCACTTAAGCCTTTGCGATAAGATCTCCATCATTCATCTTTTGTTCGTTGATCGATCCAATGATCCCTATGCGCTATTGCATCCTTACATCCTCCTTTCATTGATTTCGACCTCTGATTTCTCTTCCGCCTGAAAATCGATATAGCTTAAGTTTCTTTGCTTACACTTTAGTATAGTTTGATGCTCTTTACCTCTGCAACTTAGATAGCAGCATTAGGTTAGTTATTGATTTAGCAATTTTTCTTAGCATAGCTGTTTAATTGGTTAGTTAGGTTATGGCGTGGTTTAACATTACATGCTATTTTCTTCATTACTACAGTAGAGTAGCTCTCTATTAGAATAGATTTTCTCTTCTTCCATCAAAGAATTAAGCTTCTTCTGACCCTATAGAAGTCTGGCTTGGAACCCCTAGGGTCTCTTTCCAGATGAGCAGTGACAATAGGTAGTACCTTCATTTTTACTTGTGCATATAGCACTGTCACCTCCAAGTTTGTACGAACCCAAGGTTGATAAGTAAATTTGGTAGCCCTAGGAGTTGCAACATTCTTGTCGTAATACCTAGGCTCATCAAAGAGCAACACTTTTAGTAGGGGGGTGATGATGAGCCTCACCATTGGGTAATTATATGGGCCTTAACTCAACTCCTAGATATTTCAAATCAACTCTTCTCACACCTTATTACATGTTTTGATTATATTTTGTTTAATGAGATGAGTTAAAGTGAGATATTATGCCTAGTGGACTAATATGCATTGAATGCAGGTTTGGAACAAAAAATCAAGGAATTTTGGCAAGACTAAGGTTTGAAACTCGAATGGGACAAGGGAGAGAGATTGTAGGAGTTAAATCCTCCTCATTTACTCCTCCCCCAGTTGAACATTCCTCCATTAATCACACTAGCTCGGAGTGTAAGAAGCTAAGTCATGAAGATCAAAGGGCAACTGAGCAAGTGATAGACAAAGAGTTAGTTCATCTCGAGTTTGGGAGTTGAGCCTCCCTAGATTTAAGGAATTTGTTGGAGACTTCAGTTGTATAGGTAGAGAGGCCTATAGCCTTATTAGGATTCAAATTTTCATTGCAAAAGCACTAGCTATTTTCGAGCTACAGACTTGTGGAAGAGATTGATGTAATTTTCTATTTTGATAATGAAAATAAGATTTTTCTTGATCCAACACCGAGTTGACTCAGACGGATGAAGCTCTTGGGTTAGTGCCCAACCCTAACAGCAAAGGCTCCTCTTCTTGTATATGTATGCTTAGCTTAGTTTCATAGATTCATGGTTAAATTGTCTCTAGAAGTATTTCATTGCAAGTATTGTGGATTTGATTAGTTGTTTATTAGTTTACTTCCATTTGTGCTTTACTTTAGTAGCAGGATAGAAGGGATAAAAGGAGAACCATAAATATTTCATTGGGTTTCTTGGCCTCACCTCCTCCCTCAGGGATCATGATTTGAGGAAAAGATGCTTAAGTAGCCCCAAAATGACAGATTTCCATTTCTTCATAAGATTTAGAGTTTACTGTACTTAAAATAGCATTTGATTATTTTTACAAGTGTAGGATTTAGTTGCCATATCTTCCATCTTTAGTCTTTCAGTAGATCTCTGTTGGGTCCCTATAATACTATTGATTACCCCATTACTACTGTAGTTATACCCCTTATTATATTTTTGTGCCCCTATTACCCCCATATTGTTATTTCTGTGCCCCATAGAATCCCTCTATTGTTATTTTTGTGGCTTTATATTATTATTGTTAGGTCGGTTGGATTATATTGTGACTCCTTAGACTCCTATATATAGAAAGGAGGTTTTGTCATTTGTATCATCCAAGAATTGTTCATTTACGTAATGTAAAGGAGGTTTCCCCCTCGAAGAGGCTAAATTATAAGGCGTGGATCTCTCTTTTCTATCTTTTTGTGAGCTCGTTTCATAACATTTGGTATCAGAGCTTTGGATTCTAGGGTTTCGCTGCTCCAAACAGGTCATCGTGGCATTTTCACTATAACTTTTTTTCGGTGACGTTTCAGAAGTCACAAAAAAAACCCATTTGAGACAACGTCACACTGAACCTTGGATCCGAATTTCAGAGCTTTTTGCAAGATATTTGCAGAGATATGATCTAAGGAAGTTGGTCTTTTTGCAGACTCCTGAATTACATTCAAAACAGGTGACCTGGGAAAAATCATCATAACTTTCTCTCTCGGGATCAGATTGAAATTTTGTAAGAAGGTACAGAAAGAGAACGGATTTTAGTTTCTTGTGTGTGTGTTTCAGATTCAAAGGTTGAAACAGTGACTCGTGGCACATCATACAAGTTCACTCTACTGAACCAGTCTAAAAGCAAGTCACTGTGGGAGATTTCACATAACTCTTCCTTGGAGAATCCAATTTGGCTCAGACTTGTGGCATTGGAAAGAGGACACAGAAGGCTACTACAGGTAGCAATTTCAGAACTAGATGATCCAAAATTACAGAGATACATCAGATTCAATATCAGGCTTCTATAAAGTGAAAAAAGGTGTGTAGTTTTTTTTTAAATTTTGTGTAAGCTTGGTTTAACGGAATTCAAAGGGCATAGTAAAGCATTATTATTGGTAACTGATGCCCCAAGGAAAGAAAATGCAAACACCTAGTAAGGAACCTGAAAGCTCTAGCATGACTCATGAAGAAGAGGAAGAAATGCTACATGATATATCAAAATTACAAGAACAAGTGCAACAAATGTCACGCTCACAAAAGCTAATAGAGGCTAAGATAAGTGGCATGGAATCTAAGATAAAAGGCATGGAAGCTAAGATGGATGATTCGAAGATAGATTTGAAGAGAGACATGGCAGATTTGAAGATAGATTTGAAGACAAACATGGAAGAATTGAAGAAGTTGCTACAAGAAAGGGTCACTAATGGTGAAAAGGTAGTAAAGGAAACTCATGATGAGAACAAAAGAAATGTTAATCATGATTCCATAGACGCTAATGTTGGATCGAAGAATCACCATATTCCAAAAATCGATATGAGGAAGTTTGATGGCAAGGATCCCGCCACATGGATATTACAGATGGAGCAATTCTTCGATCTCAATAATGTGCAAAACGCACAAAAGGTACGTATGGCAACTGTTTATTTGGAACCAAATCAGTTTGTATGGTATCAATGGCTTTTCTCTCGTAAACAATTTATCACTTGGGCAATTTTTACGGAAGAATTGATAGCACATTATGAAGATACAAAAAGCAACACTTTTTTTAGCCAATTGATAAGTCTCAAACAAAAGGGTTCAGTAATGGAGCACATTGAGGAGTTCCAAAAATTGAACATAAGGGTAAAAGATATTCCAGAGGAGCATAGGATTGATGTGTTCATAGGGTCTTTAAAGGATAATATCCAACATGATGTTCGCCTTTGGGAACCTGATTCATTAGAGAAGGCATTCAGGTTAGCAAGAAAAATGGAAAGCAAAATTATGGCAACCAGGAAGCATACCACTCACAACTATAAAGACGGAAGTGTTGTTGCCCCTAGTCTTCCACAACCTATAAGGTTGACACCACAAAAATTGGAAGAAAAAAGAGCAAAAGGGCTTTGTTACAGTTGTGATAGCAAATACACTAAAGGTCATAAGTGTGCTGAGAAGAAATTATTCTACATAGATTGTGAAGAGGAAGAAGAAAAGGAGCAAGAAAGGTCAAAAGAAGAAGATATACTCCAGGAACAAAGCCTAGATGAAGAACAAATAAATCCGACCATATCTTGTAATGCATTGGCGGGAATTACCACTCCTCAAACCATCAAGATAGAAGGACAAATCAAGAAGAAAAAGGTAATAGTGTTGATTGATTCAGGAAGCACCCACAATTTTATTCATTGTAGGGTAGCAAAAGAATTGAATTGCTTCCTATATCCAGCACCAGAGTGTCAAGTGATGATTGCAAATGGAGGAACAATAAATTGCTCTGGAAAGTGCCATAATATCAAGCTATCCATGGGAGAATATGTATTGACTAGCCCAATGCTTTCCATTCCAATGGGAGGTGCTGATGTTGTACTAGGAGTCCAATGGCTACAATCCTTGGGTACAATAGCTTTTAATTTTCAAGAACTTTTCATCAAATTTTCTACAGAAGGAAAGGAAGTTGAATTAAGGGGTATTGCAGGGAAACCAGGAAAGATAATCAGCTCTCATGGTATGACAAAGCTTCTAAAAAAGGAGCAAAGAGGTGTAATTGCACAATTATGCTCGCTAGATGTTTCCACATTGGAATCATCTATTTCTCCAGATCTCCAAAAAGTCCTGGACAATCATTCCAAGGTATTTGAGACTCCCAAGGGTCTCCCACCTATGCGTGATCATGATCATGCTATTCATCTGATTCCAGGAAGTGTTCCTCCAAACATCAGGCCGTACAGATATCCCTATGTCCAAAAAAGTGAAATTGAACGTATGGTTGCAGAAATGCTAGAGGCTGGTATAATTCAACCAAGTCAAAGTTCTTTCTCAGCTCCAGTAGTATTGGTGCACAAGAAGGATGGATCATGGCGCATGTGTCCAGATTATAGGGAGCTCAACAAGCTCACTATTAAAGATAAGTTCCCCATTCCTGTTATTGATGAATTACTGGATGAATTGCATGGATCAATTTACTTCACCAAGTTGGATCTTCGTTCGGGATATCATCAAATCAGAATGAAGATTGAAGACATTCCGAAAATGGCATTTAGAACTCATGAGGGTCATTATGAATTTTTGGTCATGCCTTTTGGCCTTACCAATGCACCTTCAACATTTCAAGGTTTGATGAATTCAATTTTCAAACCATTCCTTAGAAAATTTGTGTTAGTATTTTTTGATGATATACTAATCTACAGCAAGTCTTGGAAGGATCATGTTGAACATGTTGACAGGGTGCTACAACTATTGGAGGAGAAACAATTATATGCAAAAAGATCCAAATGTTTCTTTGGAGTCCAGGAGGTGGAATATTTGGGTCATATTGTATCTCATGAAGGAGTTAAGGTAGACCCTAGCAAAATTAAAGCCATTAAGGAATGGAAAATCCCCACATCCATAAAGCATCTGCGAGGATTTCTTGGGTTGACAGGGTATTATCGCAAGTTTGTTAAGAATTATGGGAGAATAGCAGCACCTCTAACAACATTATTGAAGAAAGATTCATTTTCATGGACTCCGGAAGCAACAAAGGCCTTTGAACATCTTAAAGAGGCAATGTGCCAAGCACCGGTCTTAGCTACACCGGACTTCACAAAAACCTTTATTGTGGAATGTGATGCTTCAGGAAATGGAATTGGTTCTGTTCTAATGCAAGATGAAAGACCCATTGCTTTTGAAAGTCGTCCAATCAAGGGAAAGTTTTTAAGAAAAGCTATTTATGAGAAGGAAATGTTGGCAATACTCCATGCACTTAAGAAATGGCGACCCTACCTAATGGGAAGACACTTCAAGGTAAAAACGGATCATGATAGCCTTAAATACTTTTTAGAACAAAGATTATCCTCTGAAGAGCAACAAAAGTGGGTCACAAAGATGTTGGGTTATGACTTTGAAATCATCTACAAAAAAGGGAAGCAAAATGTGGTGGCAGATGCACTCTCAAGAAAGGATGAGGATGTGGAAGCATTGTTGTGTGCCATTTCTATTATCCAACCAGATTGGATAAACGAAGCAAGGGAGGAATGGAAGAATGACGAAGAAGTGTGGGCACTTATTCGAAAGCTACAACAAGATTCCAGTACTTCTGATACATTTAGCTGGCAAAATGATTCGTTATGGTACAAAGATCGCTTATACCTCTGTAAGAATTCCCAGCTAAAACAAAAGATTCTTATGGAATTGCACACTTCTCCCTTAGGAGGGCACTCAGGATTTTTAAAAACTTACCACAGGGTTAAGAAGGAATTTTTTTGGGATGGCCTTAAATCAGATATTCAAAAGTTTGTGGCGGAATGTTTGGTTTGCCAGCAAAATAAAGTTGAAACAATTAAGACACCGGGTCTATTACAACCTTTATCCATTCCAAGCCAACGTTGGGAGGAGGTTTCAATGGATTTTATCACAGGTTTACCCAAGTCTGAGGGAAAGAGTGTCATCATGGTGGTAGTTGACAGACTTACCAAGTATGCACACTTTTGTGCATTATCACATCCATTTAAAGCCAGTACAGTTTCTACTGCATTTATGGAAACAGTTCAAAAGCTACATGGAAACCCAAAGATTATTGTAAGTGACAGAGATCCCATTTTCACTGGAAATTTTTTGACAAAATTATTTTCTTGTCTTGGTACTCAGTTAGCTCATAGCTCATCTTATCATCCTCAATCTGATGGGCAAACTGAGATAGTAAACAAATGTTTGGAAGGATATCTTCGTTGCTTTGTATCTGATAAACAGACACAATGGGTCAAATGGTTGCCTCTGGTTGAATGGTGGTATAACACTTCCTTCCATACAACAACAAAAATGACCCCATTTATGGCACTTTATGGGTATCAACCACCATCCATCACATCATATTTAAGAGAAAATTTTAAGGTTCAGGCAGTGGAACATCACATCAAACATCAACAACAAGTCCTCCAACTCTTAAAGGATAACCTCGTGTTGGCACAAAATAGAATGAAACAACAGGCAGATCAACATCGCAGTGAAAGAAGTTTTGATGTAGGTGATTGGGTATTCCTACGACTACAACCATATAAGCAAATGTCCCTAAAGAAAGCTAAGAAGGATAATAAATTATCACCAAAGTATTATGGTCTGTACAAGGTGTTGCAAAAGATTGGTATTATGGCATACAAATTGGAGCTTCCTGCAGCTTCTCGATTGCACCCAGTTTTCCATGTTTCATGTTTAAAGAAGGTTATAGGTGACAAGCTCCCAATTCAAACAATATTGCCAGAACTTGACGAGGAAGGAAAAATTATATTGGAACCGGAAGCAGTCACAGAAACAAGAACTCGATAGCTACGAAATCGATCAATTTCAGAGTATCTTATCAAGTGGAAAAACTTATCCGCTGAAGATTCCACATGGGAGGATGAGAATTTTATGCAGAAGTATCCAGAGCTACTCAAGCGTTGAGGACAACACTTTTTTGAAGGAGAGGGGCATGTTGGGTCCCTATAATACTAGTGATTACCCCATTACTACTGTAGTTATACCCCTTATTTATATTTTTGTGCCCCTATTACCCCCATATTGTTATTTCTGTGCCCCATAGAATCCCTCTATTGTTATTTTTGTGGCTTTATATTATTATTGTTAGGTTGGCTGGATTATATTGTGACTCCTTAGACTCCTATATATAGAAAGGAGGTTTTGTCATTTGTATCAGCCAAGAATTGTTCATTTATGTAATGTAAAGGAGGTTGCCCCCTCGAAGAGGCTAAATTATAAGGCGTGGATCTCTCTTTTCTATCTTTTTGTGAGCTGGTTTCATAACAATCTCATCCATGATTCCATTTTGTTCAGCAATTTTCTTTATGCATGAAGTAGTCAACTAGTTCATTAAATTATTCTTTTCTAGCTTGTTAGAATTCTTCTTGTTTACATGACTTTGTGGCGATTATAAATGTTTGATACAGAATGGGTTCTTTAGAAATCTAAAGGAATCTCATAAAAGGAAACCACCTCCCAACTTCATCCATTCATAATCATCCCTTGCTTTCACCAAGATCTTCACCAATCTCATCATTTTACATAGAAATTGCTCCAAGCATGTTGAGCGAATCCAACCATCTCCTAACCTTGGAATTAAGTTCTAAGTGATCCTGGGCATGTTATCACTCCATTCCATCCATCCACCACCTTCCCTAAGCCTTCCATCACCTCTAGCAGCCATCATTTTGCTCTTGGTTGTATCCTATAGAAATACAGGATATCTTGTAGGTTTCTAATACATCCTGTAGGTTTTCTTGTAGTGGCTTGTTTTCAGGCCAAATTAAGGGAAAAACTCTAGGAAGCCACTCTAGGTCACCCAAGGGTCTCCCAAACCTTCCAGTCATCTCCTAAACCTCCCAACCATCCACCATCATTACTAAACCACCTTCCACGTCACCAAAAGAGATTGGGGTTTACACTTGATTTTCTAGAAAAAGAATAAAAAGAACAAAACAGATTTATTTCAGTCCTTTACATGCATAGTAGTGATGTTTGATGCCTTGATCTTCCATGCTTTAGATAGTAGCATTTCATACATGTTGGTTTGGCATTTTTGTAAAGCAAAGCTTCTCAGCAATTATTTAGAGAAGGGTGTGTTTTTGGCATAGGATTTCAGTCATTTTCCTTATTTGCAATAGAGTAGATCTGTCTTTCTTTCATCAGCAATCAAGCTTCTTCTGAATCCATAGAAGTTTGTCTTGAAAACCCTTGTGGTCGCTCGCCAACTAAATAGTGACAAAAGGTAGAACCATGACTTGTACTTGTGTATATAGCATTGTCAGCTCCAAGTTTGTAGGAACCCCAGGTTGATAAAGTACAGCCGGTAGCTCTAGGAGTTGTGACATTCTTGCTGCAATACTGGTGCTCATCATTCCCTATGAGGTGGATGAGATTTTTGAAAATGGCTCCTTCCGGATTAAAAGTATTGATGAAAGTAAGAGATCTTTTGTAGTAAATGGCCATTAACTAAAGCTTTATCACCGACCGCTCTCTTGGCAATAGTTTCTGTAGGAAGTAAGAAGAGGTCAAGAGATGGAGTTGGTCCATGAAAATGACCAGCCTCTTGCTGGTTCATCTGGATGATTTATTTTATTTCATGTGTATATATATATATATATATATATATATATATATATATATATATATATATATAATAATCAGTGGGCTATCATTTTCCATATCTTTAGGTGTTTCTCCCCATAGCCCATGTAGAATAAAGGATAAATATGTATTGGGTAGGTTTATTCCTTTAGCTAGACTTGACAGATTATTTATGGAAAAGGAGCCTTTGAGAGTGTTCCTTGGATGTTTTCAGACTCTCAAAAATTGAAACTCCCGAGCAATAACTGATCCAGGCTCATAAAAACTACATGGAACAGTGGTAGTATAGGGATTCCTTAAGTACATATTTATTCTTTTCCGGGCTCAAGAAAATACTTACCAAAAATAATCCCCTAGCAGTCTTCTTTGGGTGGTTCAAACTCTCTAAATATAAATACCTCGAGTAGTGGCTCATTTAGGCTCGTTAAAACTTTAGAGTAGAAGTAGTTAGGGATTTGCTGAGTATAGAATTATTCTTTTCGTGCTCAGTAGAATAAGTACAGAAAAGGAACCCCCCTAGAGCTTTCTTTCTGCCCATTTCAAGCTCTATAAATATGAAATGCCTTAGGCAGTTATCATCCTTGGTCTAGTTAAAATCCATGGGATGGTGAGCAAGTTTACCATGTTCTGAAGGCAAAATTCAGCATATTTCATGACAACACTCAAGGAGAAACTTTCAGATTTTGTACTCCAAATTCTATTGTCTGCTTCTAATATCAACCAAATATGGTCAATCTCTAAAGCTCAACACCCTAGATCATTACGAGTTAGTAAGGTATGTGCTCATAATTTATTTAGATTTAATTGTGAAAATTTAAAATGTTGTCAAATGATATGAAACCTCTGGTTCCCTAATCATTTCTACCCTTTGTTCCATAGCTTGAGCCATTACACTCCCTGTCCTATAATCATTAACTTCTCCCTATCATCATTCCCTAAAGGACCCTTCTCAATCCTTTTGGCTCATTTTAAATCCTCCATGTCTTCCTATTAATTATCAAATTTCCCCACTTAAATCACATCTGAACCATGTCTATTATCGCACCTTCAGCCTTCTACTACCCCACCACTATGATAATCATTCCCATGAAGGCATGATAAGGGTGGAATCATCAACACGATGGGGGAAGTTCTCATCAAAATCAAGGAAACCATTTTGTTTATCAATTATGGGGGAATTCTATTCTTATCTCAGTTGTTGCAGGAAAAGAGTTAAAATTTTCAGTTGAATTCAAAAACTATGGTTTTACATAGGCATGGGGGCCGATCACCATGAGCCGACCATTGGCCAATTTTCCTATCTCCCTATGTATCAAAAATGCAAAGTAATTCTTGAAAAGATGGGATCATTGCCATTTTTAAGAAAATTTTAAGGATAAAATGATAAAGTAGCTCTAACATTTGCTCAGAACTTCGATGGAGAGCATGCTAAAATTTATAATTTGAATTTTCAGGTTACAGGGAGTCCCTTAGTCGCACTATAGTGTTACCCTCTATGGGTGAACCATTCTTCAAGGGTGGGCAATTACATATTCCAAATTGTGCCTCATTCCTCAAGCCAACCTATCAGTCAATCAACTGGACGAAAGATATACTACAGAGTTGTATCGAAGAGAAATGGCACCCTTTGATCACCATGTTGTAGCGCTTTGTTACCTATGAAGGAAGGTATGCCATAGTGTTTTTATATCATATTCACTTGTTATCACATTTTGCAGAAGATATTAAGATAAATATTCCGCATTTCCTAAGGTCAAGCTTGCATAAAATGTCTAAAGGGGTTCAATCAATGAGAAAGAACCATGAAATAACCTTATATCACCATAGTCTTATTAAAATGGTAGTTTTTACTGAGCTTACAAAGCAATGGAGGTCTTGGGAAGACTTCCTGATTGAAAATTTTCCTAGAGAAGAGACTCAATTCAAAGGTCATCAACGGATTGGTGGGATCATGACATAAGCATAGAAGGGAGACCTTGTCACATCACTCCCAAATGATGCCTAACCCTACAAACAATCTGCCTCTCTTATTCATGAAACCACTTGAGAATCAACACCCTATTCTAATACTATGGAAGAGGGGACATCTTCAAAAACGTGAAAGGTAAATAAGAAAAGGAAAAAGCGGGGCAGGGGTAGTAAAGACCAACCTCAGCCAGCTGAAATTGTAGGGTCCATAGGTGAAGAACCTGCATCTAAATCTCTTGAAGCTCATGCAAGGGTAGAGCCAAAGCGTAAGTACGAGAAATATCTTTTTCCATGCCTAGTACCATCAATGTCCATGGCAGAGACTTCGATTCAAGGCCGTCGTAGAACTAGAAGCATGAACAAGCTTAAGACTCCTGTACCTAAAGTTATAAATTTTGAGCGTATTTATGTTTTTTTGTCTCTTGACTCAGATGAAGAAGAGTTCCATTCCTCCCCTGAAGAAATTAATGTCTTAGTATTTTTAGTAGAGATTCCCTTTGACATTGCACAAGATTTAGAAACGCAGTACCCTGTTCAGTCCTTACCCAGCAAGAATCCTAGTCAAAATGTTAGCAGAGAAGTTTAGCAAGCTTCCTAATGGGGGAAAGGTAACAACAAAGCACCAGGAGGCAGTGCCTCTCAACAATCTACAACACCCATGAAAACTCTGAATCCTGTAGAAGAAGAAAACTTAAAGATTCGCTTAGTGAAGCTGCAGAGAAAGATTGTTAAATTTTGTATGCAAGCAAACAAGTATCAATGTTACAGATCCATTTGGACACATCAAATACTTACATTAAAATCAATGTTTTGGGACTCATCAAACCCTAAATTTAGTTGTTTCATGCCCTAAACAAGTCCACCCTTTGAATGCCACCTTCCCAAACACTTTCATGACTCTAAGACATCTAGAAATTGCCTCTAGGAGGACCAACGCATGTAAGCCCTTATGAAGGTGCGTTGCATAGCAGTTAAGTCCACTGCTAGGGTGCTTTGCAGAGCACTTAGGCTTCCTTTCACCCATGCTAGGCAAGAATGAGCAAAATTAACATAGGGTTTGGGGAATATTCTTATCTTTTGGAGTCATCTAGAATTTTCCCTATCTTATCAACTCCTATGAGCTTGAAAATGGATGAGGAATGGGTTAAGGAGCATCCTATCCTCTCATCCTTTCCTCCATGGAACTAATTCTAAGGATGGAAGGCCATTCAATGTTACCATTAATGAAAAAACGTCCTTCATCCTCCTATAAATTGACCACTCATCTAAGTAATCAAGGGCTGACTGGATTATGTTGAATTGTAAGGAGATAATGCTACTATGAGACTTGACTTTGGAGCAAATGATGTGATGCCACAAGCTTGTCTTGCTTTTGATGTGATGTGGATGGGATCAAAGCTGCAGGAATGAATTTGAATCAGACACTAATGGTTGTAATTCCTTCTTCTATCTACTAAAGTGTTTAAACTATTTTCCATATGATGCGTTCTTTCATAATTCCTATATGTATGAATTTCTTCTGATTCCTTTCATTTATATTCAATGGATTGTATGCTTTAATTGGTTTTCGTCTTCTGCTCTGTTGACAGGGTACTTTTCAAGCGGATTAAGTATGGGAAGGAGAGAAGGAATTGATACAAGGGAGACGAGAGGAAAGTAGAACTATAGGTAGGCCTTCTATCCTCTCTTCTTAGCTATTGCTTATAGGGAAAGTCTAAAACACTTTAAACTGTTGTTCTAGGCACAATTACTTGTCTAGTGAATTAGTATTTATCCATAGATGCAAAATTCTCCAGAACAAATTGGTGACCATAATAGGGAATAATCCTCTTTCCTAGTAGATTATCCACCTCCTAAGACATTCTTGTACACTCTATTTGTGTTCATTGACCATATTTTAGATATTTTTCATTGAATTTTGGTCAAAATTTGAGGTTAGATGACTCTTGAGTGGCCTCTTAGAAATCGGCGTAGGCTTGGTCAAGGGACAGTGCTCTGTAGAGCACCGTTGAGTGAGAGACAATGCTCTACAACATAGTTAAGCCCTCTTTGACCTGTGCTAATCAACCTTAGGTTAAATTCCCACCTTTGGAAAGTGTTTTTGCCAACTTTTCTCTATTTGTTTGCCTGCTGATTGATCAATGAATGTCATGTCTCAGAGAACAAATTTCTATCTCCTTGTCTAGTCCTACTTTGATTTGATTGATTAATTTTTCTTTAATGTTTTCTTGGTCATTATGAGTCTATAGTAAAAGCTAGAATACAGTTGATTAATATTTGTTCAATAGAAAGTGTCGTAGTCTTTTTTTCCTTCGAAATAGAACTGTCATCAAAGTCTTCATTCTTATGAAAGATTCATTGATTGTATGTACATATTTCTTTTTTGTTCATCATAACATTAAGGAATTTGAAAACGAAAACTTGCATCATTTATATTGTAGTTTTTAATGCTCAAAAGGAATAGCTATGGAAATTGCATTAGATGTGCTCTTTGCTCTTTGTCAAAAATATGATTGCTCTATCCCTACTAGCTAAGGGTTTTCATTGTTAAAATGGATGGAAAGAAAAATTATCATATTAGTTGCATTTTAGGAATTGCAAACATACATCACATGGTGAACCTTGAAAGGAAAATTCGAAAGAAGATCAACTTAAAATTTATCTGAATTTACTTAATGGAGCATTGTCACCTAACGAAAAACATTTAGAGGTCTAGGCTAGAGACGTGTTCTGGTGTCGTAAAATAGAGAAATTGTTGCTAAATTGTATGCAATACATCCTGAGTGTGATACCTCATTCCACATATGTGAGTATATCGTAGCTCATCCATGTACATTCAAGTATAAAGGGCGGTGTTAAAGTACGTAAAGTATATGGGAATCCTCTCACTGTGCACTTTTGCATTAGAAAATGCTTATACAGATTGGGCCTCCACATACTTTTGGGTATCTATGGGAGGACAACACTAGGTTTCTTTCCATTCTTAGGTAACTAATTCAGCTGCGTTGTACACTGTGATACACCAAACATAACATTCGAGGAGATTTCCTGCCCGTACTTCTTGGTTCGTTAGGAGGTATTCTGCAGTTCACGGTTGCTTGGTAAACCTTTTGCCTAGATTATCCCTCTTTTGTTTTGTTATGTTACTTTGATTAAAATAAAATTAATTGACCGCAGATAACATCCTCCATGCTCACTCCTTAGTTGATCTTAGGTTGAAACATATGGTGGCGAATCTGGAGTCCACAGATCAAGGAATTCCTTTTGATGGGAATCGTAGTCCTTTTCCTCCTTTTGGAAATATTGGTGCTCCATATATGGCTACATTGTCTTCAACCTCCTTAGTTCAAAATATCATGATTTCTCCGCAATCTAGTACACCTCCAATTGGACAAAATCAACCTCCAGTTGATCGTAAAGTTGACCCTTTGCCTTCTTCCCTGGTTGTTTCTTCCTACCCTTGTTCCTCTTCATCTGGTGAAAGTATTGGTACTAGTAACTAGGTGGCTAAGAAGAAGAAGAAGAAGCAAATTCAGTAGAGGGGCAATCAAGCAACCATTGATTTGAATGCAACATCTGATGGGAAATTGTCCATCAAGCCTTACAAAGTTCAATATCGATGCAAACTTTGTGTGGGAGACCATCTTGTTTGAAATTGTCCTAATATTCCTCAGATCTTAGAAGAATGGTCTTCCCGTTCACATGATCCTGTGTTATCAACTTCTAGAGATCATGTTGGTGACACATTGTCAACTAGTGGTAGTAAAGATCATGGAAATAAGGGTAGAGTTAAGTTTCATTGTGGGTTATCTGAAGGTAATCACCCCATTACCCTTTGTCCCTATCTGGATGAAGCCAAAAAAGAGTTGGATAACCATCCTTCTTCAGCATAGTGACTTCCATCTGGTTACAAGAAACTCTCCCTAAATCCCTCACTAGTTGATGAATTGCCTAACCAAAATCAACCATCGGTCAAACCCACTCTCTCTGAAAGTGAATCATATGAGTGTATACCCGACCCAAATCAACATGTCGACGTAATAGTTGACTCGATTTCACCTTGAGTTAATCGTACCTTTCCAAAAGAGAGTGAATACGATACCACTCAGGTTCTTTTTGTTTCTTCAAATTTGAATGAGCTTGGAGGAAACCCTCCTATTCTATCAATACAGGAGGAAAATCCTCCCATTCTAGTAACTCAAAGGAATAATTCTCCCATTCTTAAGGCACCCCTCCAAGTATTCTGGTCACTTCCTTCGATTGAATCAACTGGTAGGATTTTGCCTTCCTTCTTATGTGCCTTTCCAGATCGTAGTACAAGTTTGTAATATGATTGTATCGGGAACTATTATAGATGAAGGTGCATATGTGAGTATCCTTTCCTCAACTTCTTAGAAAGAGCTCAGTTTTCCGCTGCTTGTGCCTGTTACCCAGAACCTATTGGCTTTTAACAGAGGAACTAGTCAAACATTAGGGATCCTCCCTCAATTACCTATTACTTCGGGAGGAAAAAACGTTTATCTGAATGTGATGGTAGTCCCAAGCCCTTTAGATTACAATTTACTTCTTGGGCACGACTATGTTTATGACATGGAATCTATTGTTTCAACACTCTTTTGAGTTATTTATTTCCCGCATGAAGGAAAAATTATCACTGTTGACCAGCTTTCTTTTCTCGGTCCAAATATGGCTTCTAGTCAACCATATTCCCTAAATGGGCCTTTTGTATCAATGGTATCATCCCCACCACGGGTTAACTACGTGGAAACCTGTTCCATACCTACATCAACTGAGGATCAATTCAGTGATGTTGTACATCATGTACTGGGGGCATTGGAACCAGATCTCTCCTTCATGACCTCCTATGATTTGTGATCTAAGGAATATGAAGATAGTTCCTGGTCTTATGTCAACCTCATTTAAAAATGAACTAAGGTTATGAGGATAGTTCTTTTACTATGTCAACCTCATTAAAAAATAAAATAGACCCACGAGGATAGTTCCTTGTGTTGTGTCAACCTCGTTACAAAAATGAAACAAGGATAATGAGGATAGCTCCTTCTCTTGTGTCGAACTCGTTAAAAAAATGAAACAAGGAAAACGAGGACAATTCTTGGTCTTGTGTCAACCTTGTTAAACAATGAAACCAAGGATATGAGGATAGTTCCTTGTCTTGTGTCAACCTCATTAAAAAATGAAACCAAGGAATATGAGGATAGTTCTTTTATTGTGTCAACCTCATTAAAAAAATCAAATAGATCCCATGAGGATAATTCCTTGTCTTGTGTCAACCTCGTTAACAAATGAAACAGGGAATATGAGGATAGTTCTTTTACTTTGGCAACCTTGTTAAAAAATGAAACAAGTACATCAGCATATTTCTTGGTCTTATGTAGACCTCATTAAAAAATGAAACAAGGAATCTGAGCAAAGATCCTTGTGTCGTGTCAAGCTCATTAAAAAATGAAACAAGGTCCCAAGTTCCAAGTCAAGTCTTTGAGTAGATCTCATAAAATCCTAGTCGAGTCTTTCACTTGATCTCGTAAATGAACCTTCATTCCTTCCACCTGATGGCCACAAGTAGTCTACTTATGCAAATGTAATGAAGCTTGGGAGGCATGCACCTATTGGTAAAGTTAAGTTTCCCTGTAGGTTATGTGAAGGCAATCACCCCATTCACCTTTGTCCCTATATGCACGAAGCCAAAAAGGTGTTGGATAACCGTCCTACTTAACCGTAGTGACTTCGATCCGCTTACAAGAGACTCTCCCTTTCATCATGCTAGGGGCATGTAAACTAAATCCAAACATAGTTTTCATTTCAAGCTTGTGTAAACTTGAAACTGAACCCAAGCATACTTCTCTATGGTTCAAGCTTGTGTAAAAATGAACCCATTTCCATTTTTAACCCTTGTTATTTCCATTCTATTAGCCTCTTTCATCAGATGAGCCTTGGTTGTTTTCATCCCATCACCACCATCCCTTTGGCTGATCATACACTTTCACTTGGTTGTTTTACCTTTTTTGAGGAACAGTTGCAATGAGTGGTCTTATTAGCCAGCCTCTTCACATAAATCGACATGTTTTGAGAAGTTCCAACATCACCAAAACTAGTTTCTACCCTAGAAACCACTCATTCCTCAAAATGGAGTCCTCTTTAAGCTCTTTTCAGACTCTCTAAACATGAAAATATTGTCGAGTGCTTTTCCTTTCCAACTCGTTAACGGATTGGAAAAGATATCTCTCTCTTGTATTATTTTACGTTTTTTCGGACTTGAGAGATTAACTTACGAAAAAAAACTTGTGGATTTTTCTTTCTGTACCTTTCCAAACTCTCTAAAAATTAAAAGGACCGAGTTATTTTTGTCGTTAAACTCGTTAAAAACATCAAATAGCAACAAACTTGTCTAACTAGACAAGACTGAGTTTCACCTTCACTAGACTCGTTAAAACATCAAATAGTAATGGATTTGCCCGAAGGGTAGCTTGATAAAAATAAAGTGGTACTGGTTAGCAATGACTAGCAAAAATGGAAAAAGGGGAAAATCACTTTATGGTAGCAGGTCGCTCTTGAACATGACACTTTCACTCCATCACTGTGACTATCCAGGTTAGGTTATTAGCTTGATGGTTATCACACGATTGGTCTATCATACCATCCATCACTTTGTTTTGGGTCAATACTACCAATTCACTTTAGTGTCGTCGATATGTTCAAGAGAAGTAATTCAGTCAAAATCCATCTTTTGCAATACCATAAACCTTCATTTTCATGACCACCATTCCTGAACCTTGTGTCGTTAGTCAAATTCTGTCTCTAAAAACATTACACTCGTTTCATGTTGTTAATGTGGGATACATCAAGGCCCTCCTGCGACTAGTTGCTTCTTGTCGACATCAAATCATTATTCAAGAAGTTGACTTAGAAACACCCATTTACTACCTTGAGGCCTGCATGCATCAATGTCAGGTTTCTCACTTTCAGTGATGGGCATACATCAAAGGCCTTTGACCAAAATACTTTGTATGGTGTTCAACATCAAATCATCCATTCACACCATGTAGAATGTGCTGCAGTACCTTGAAGATCGTTATCATTATTGGTGATTTCTCTCACATCTGTTAACAACTTACATCATTGGCTGGTAATCGGATGGTGCCTTCCCATGTTCGACTTCAAATCACATATTCACATAGTTAAACTTGTACTTTAGCGAATGGTTGAACGAGATTGAAGACCCTAGATCTAGTTTCATCCATCTGGGTTGCGATATTAGGAGTACTAAATCATATGTACAATGGCTTTACATTGATAGTCATTCCAATCATGGGTCTATATAATTAGGTAACTGTTTATGTACATATAATGAAATTTTATAAGCTAAGCATGGGTATGCCTTCCCTCAGCAATGCATGTAAAATAAAATATCATGATATATGTATTTTAATTGATGCAAGTCACCTTCCAATTTGATAACTCCTCATCACATCATAAAGCATTTCATTCGACATTGGCATTTCTTTGACTTCATGCTTTAGGGGGCAACTGTTACAGATCCATTTGGGCACATCAAATCCCAATGTTTAGATCAGTGTTTTAGGACTCATCAATCCCTAAATTCGTTTGTTTTAGGCCCTAAATAATTCAACCCTTTGAATGCCTCCTTCCCAGATAGTTTCATGACATGAAGGCATCCAGAAATTGCATCTAGAAGGACCAGCATAGGTAAGCCTTTATGAAGGTGCACTGCAGAGTAGTTAAGTCCACTACCAAGGTGATTTGCAAATCACTTAGGCTTCCTTTCACTTGCATTGGGTGAGAATGAGTGAAATTCACATAGGGTTTGGGGAATATTCTTATATTTTGGAGTCGTCTAGAAGTTTCCTTGTCTTATCAACTCCCATGAGCTCGAAAATGGATGAGGAATGAGTTAAGGAGCATCCTATCCTCTCATTCCTTCCTCCATGGAACTGATTCTAAGTATGGAAGGCCATTCAATGTCACCATTAATGACAAAGCCTTCTTCATCCTCCTATAAATTGACCACTCATCTAAGTGAGCCGGGGCTGGCTGGATTATGTTGAATTGTAAGGAGATAATGCTACTATGAGACTTGACTTTGGAGCAAATGATGTGCTGCCACGAAATTGTCTTGCTTTTGATGTGATGTGGACGGGATCCAAGCTAGAGGAATGATTTTGAATCAGAGACTTATGGTTCTAATTCCTTCTTCTATCTAGTAAAGTGTTTGAACCTTTTTCCATATGATGTGTTCTTTCATAATGATTATATGTATGAATTTTTTCTGATTCCTTTCATTTATGTTCAATGGATCATATGATTTGATCGATTTTCATCTTCTGTTGTGTTGACAGGGTACTTTTCAAACAGATTAATATGAGAAGGAGTGACAGAATCGATACAAGGGAGACGAGAGGAAATCGAAACTACAAGTAAGCCTTCTATCCTCTCTTCTTATCTATTGCTTATAGGGAAAGTCTAAAACACTTTAAACTGTTGTTTTAGGCACAACTACTTATCTAGTGAATTAGTATTTATTCGTAGATGCTAAATTCTCCAAAAAAATCAAGTATTATTTCAGTATGTTAGAGAAGTTAACAATCAGATCAGGGAAACTAATCTTTGGTTGTTTTCCTAGAATGATGAGCTAAATCGGAGGAACAAACAGTTGCTACGTTGGAAAATCTCCAGGATGAAACCCACCAAAAAGCTAAGTGCTCAAGAGCTTTCTCTGTAGTTTAATAAGTTTTATTCTCCAATTAAGCATGGGTTAGAGGTCTTGGTTAAGGCCGCTAGTATTTGACCAGAGTTTCTTTTTCTATAACTACTATTTTTGGCATACTATGGCAACATGCATGAGGACATGCTTTCAAATCGGCATGGGGGGGTCTTGGCACCCATTTTTGTCCCCAATTTTCTATCTCTCATTCCTATTTTCACCATCTTTTACCTATGAAAGTACTACTACTACCTAACCTATCACCTACATCACTCCCTAAAGCCTGCTAGTACATGACTAAGAGGTAAATGCACTTAACTGAGATCATTTTGCTATTTGTGATTTAATTTAAGTGAATTCTTGAGTCATGTCTTTATATGCTAACTATTTATTAATGGGTCTAGTTGGAAGCTTGGTGGTAAGATTCGCAGGTCAGAATGAATGGAAAGATGCCTTGTCATCAAAATCAATCTCAGCTTCAAATTCAAACAACCGATCCTTGACCGAGTTTGAGACAGTCTGGCTAGGTGGGTTCCTTCATATCATTTTGACCATCGAAGTTTATACATCGATATGTAAGGACAAGTATGATGCTTCTAGGATCGATTTGTTATATTAAGTGTGATAATTCCAAGGACGAAGATCCTCCATATCATAATCAAAGCGGACTACTCCCAAAATAGTAGTCAATTACTCTAGAAGAAAGAAGTTTGTTCTAAGTAGATTCAATATTATTTGGAGTAGATCGAGCAGTGCTTAGATTAGTTTATAGTTGCTAATTTTACGATAGTTAGTTAAATTTTTATTTTTAAATTCACACAATGGCCTGCAGGAAATAATACTGAGAGTTGGGGGGACGGGAGGGTGAATCAGTATTAGCAATTTAACAATATTTCATTTCCATAAACAGATTTATATATGCTACATCTATTAATGAAACTTGCGTGTATACGCAGCTGTGTTTAGATTAACCAGCGTATGCCTTGCAAACTTATAATTTAGTTAGGTGATCTTTAATATATGTATCAGAACCATATAACCAGTAATTAGGTGTAGCAAACTGAACAGGAAATCACACACATGAACACAAGATATAAGGTGGAAATGAAATGTGGGTGAAAACCACCTACTGCAATCGTCTCTATCTTTTTTTAATAAGAAACTTCTTTTTACAAATTTTGTACTGGTGCAGCCTTATACCAGTATGCAGGCTTCTACTTACAGAAGGCTACAACCTTCTCTCATTCTCCAGCTTTTTCCGGAAGGGAGCTACAACCCCCTTAGCTCTTGTACTAGCTGATGTGTTTACTAGTACGTAGGTGCTGACCTACAGAAGGCTACAACCTTCTCTTTTTTCCAGGGACCACGTTTCATAAATTTTTAGACTAGATCCATGAAATATATCTGCATAAACCAATCTCCTTTGTACAAACCAAAACTAAATCTAATAATCACTTTTCTGAATTTTGTAACTAGAACATAGTAACAGTAACCAGAACCCAAGCGAGAACCCAAAACACTACAATAGCAAACAGAAGTAGCTAAAACATATTTTATGAGGTGTACGCTACTTCAGTGTGTCGAACCTGCGTGCATACACACTTTGCTGAAGACAAACCTATGTATATACTGTTTTGAAATGCCGAACCAGCGTGTATATGTGCCCTTGCTTTAATGAACCTGGATACATATCTGTAAAAGATGATTTAACCTTTACAACTATTCAGACATTAGTTATACCCAGATCATCAGATTTACAACTTATGACATGTGTCAATTATTCAGATAAAAGATCAAAACCACATAAAGGTACTTCTCTTCAAGCCTTAAGATCTTGACCCATCAATAGAACTTATCATTCTTCAAGTGCTCAGGTTTGTCTTTGATTCAGATCCAACTATGCACCATAACACAATGACCAATATTCTATATCTTTCTCTTCATTAGATATTCAATGCTTGAGTGCCTTTTCCTAATGATCTCCTCCTCCTTTTATAGTCTTAGGCCTTACTCAATACCGTGGTCCAAAACCACTTTAGAATCAATACCTTGGACCAAATACCTGGGGTCAATACTTTGGACAAGATACATTGGACCAATACGATGGGTCAAAATACCAAGGACCAAATACCATGGACCAAAACTAATTTTTCAAACTTGTACGTGCCTTTTGGTCTGCGAACCCATGTGTATACGCGGTTTGGTCAAGGGGAACCTGTGTATACCTCTTTTTCCTTCATTCTGTGATCCTGAACTGTGATCTGTCATCTGAGTGAGTTGCCATCAAGGACAACACCTGTGTCATAGCACCAAACCTATGTCATAATGCCAACAATCTCCCCCTTTTGACTTGATGGCAACCCCAAGTCATTCTCCCCCTTTGTTATCAAGAGCAAAGGGTTATGCTCTCCCTGAGTACATGGTGAATTCTCTGATATGTTGAAGTGTGCTGCTCATGCTCCCACTGACTGTAAGCAAGGTCTGCAAAAAGATGTTCTACATGACTCTATACATCATAAATGACCTTCCAATCACCAAAGAATCATACATACATCCATCTCTCAACCAAGTGGGGATATACCAAAAGTTTATAGAGGATAAAACAAGAACATTACATCGTCCATCCCAGGCATAGTGGGGAAACAAAATGGGTCGTTACATGACCTTGATAATAAAAGATATACATGACATAGAAAAAAAAATATCTAAAACAAGATAGTTATCAACAACTCTCATCAACAGCATCCGTCACACACCATCAGCAACCATGATCTCCCTCTGCACCTGTTCCGCCTGAATAAAAAACAACTATGAAATTGTACCAAAATCTTCTAAGATAATGCCAACAATGCATTATTATAAGCATATGCTCCCCGTGAACCTGTGCCAGACGATCACTACTAGACCCATATCAGACTCTTTTCATCTTGAGTCTACCCACTGATATTCTTCAAACCAACATATACGCGGTTGTATCCATAGAAACCAGTGTATGTATGTGGATACGCTTCATTAAACTCATGTACAACCATTTTTCTCTAAAATAGATAAGTGTCAACAGCAAGATGATGCATCAACTACTCCCAGCTTTAGTCTGAGGTATTCAAATGTCTCTCTTGGCACTAGTTCGATGAATATATCAACAACCTGTTCCTTGGAACATACACCAATTTGACCTTTTGTTCAAGCATTTGTTCCCAGAGAAAATGATATTTGATATGTATGTGCTTGCTCTTGAAATGCATGACTGGATTCTTTGAAATATTGATTGCACTTTTATTATCATATAGAATGGAGATGGGTGGAGTACATGTGATCTGGATGTCTTGCAATGTTTGCATCATCCAAAGGAGTTGTGTGTAACAAGATGCAACAACCACATATTCTGCTTCAGCTATAGATAATGCAATTGAACTTTGTTTCTTGTTGAACCAGGACACTAATCTGGAGCCCATATATAATGCACCACCACTAGTGCTTTTTCTGTCATCCACACTTCCTACCCAATCTGCATCTTTATATGCATGAAGTGTAAGATCTGTATCTCTAGGATACCATAAACCAAATTTTTGTGTTCCTTGAAGATATTTGAAAATCCTTTTGACTGCTTGAAGGTGTGCTTCCTTTGGATTTTCTTGGAATCTTCCAACAATTCCCACTACATGCATGATGTCTGGTTGGGTACCTGTTAGATAGAGGAGACTATCAATCATGGATCTGTAGGTTGGTTGATGTACTACTGCTGATTCATCATTTGTGCCAAGGCTACATCCTATTACCATAGGGGTACATACTGGTTTAGAATCTTCCATGCCATATTTCTTCAAGATCTACTTGAGGTACTTGGTTTGTGATAGAAAAATACCATCTTTATTTTGTTGAACTTGTAAACCAAGAAAATATGTGAGCTCACCAAGCAAGGACATTTCAAATTCTTTCTACATTACCAAAGCAAAGTTTTGACTCATGGCTTCTTCATTGCTACCAAAAATGATATCATCAACATACACAACAAGTATTAGCAATTTATCATTGCCAATTTTTATATATAGATTGCTATCAGCTGATCCCTTTGAAAAAACTTGTTGATGAAAGTATTTGTCAAGACGATAATACCAGGCCCTTGGAGCTTGTTTTAGACCATAGAGAGCCTTTCTGAGTCTGCATACAAGTTTTGGATCATTTCCAAGGATGAATCTGTCTGGTTGCTCAATATATACTTCTTCTTCTAGGTCTCCATTAAGAAAGGCATATTTCACATCCATTTGATATACTTTGAACTTCTGAAATCTAGAAAGAGCAAGGAACATTCTTATTGCTTCAAGTCTGGCAATTGGTGCAAAAGATTTTTCAAAATCTATACCATCTTATTGAGCACACCCTTTACAAACAATTCTGGCCTTGTTTCTAATAACTTCTCCATTTTTATTTAGCTTGTTTTTGAAAATCCATTTGGTTCCTATGACATTCTTATCATTAGGTTTGGGAACCAGTTCCCAAGTATTATTCCTTTCAATCTACTCGAGTTCTTCATTCATGGTCTTGACCCAACATTCATCTTTGCATGCTTGATTGACATTTTGCAGTTCAACAGAGGAAAGCAATGCTAGATAGCTTGAAGCTTCTATAATAGTTCTTCTTGTCTGCACACCTACTTCTTTCTACCCCAAGATTTGAGTATCTGGATGATTCTTCTGAACATACCTAGATGGAGTCTTTTCTTCTACCCTTATTTATTCTTCTGGTGCCTCATTGATTTCTTCTTCTTCAGAATTAGTTTGATTTGATGTGGAAGGATAGTCCTCATCTTCTTCATAATCTTCAGTTTTTACTTGCTTTGGATTTTTTCCTGCTTCATCAACCATAACATCAATACTTTCAACAATTTTCCCAAGTCTATTATTATAACACTTATATCCTTTACTTCGGGAAGAGTAACCAAGGAGAATTCCTTCATCTGCTCTAAGTTCAAACATGCCAAGTTTTTCATCAGTCCTTTAAATGTAACATTTGCTTCAAAAAACTTTGAAGTATTTTATAGTAGGAGTCTTACCATTACTACAGTTCATGAGGAGTTTGAGTGTTGTTTACCCATACATTTGTTTTGTTGAGAATAGTGACGGCAACAAATGCAGCTTCACCCCAGAAGGTTGCAGGAGTTCCAGAGTCATCCAACATAGCACAAGCTATTTGTTGAATAGTTTTGTTCATCCTTTCTACCACTCCATGTTTTTGAGGAGTTCTTGTTGTATATAATTCCCTTCTTATTCCATGTTCCTCACAGAAGTTGAAGAATTCTTCCAAGGTAAATTCCCCTCATCGATCAGACCTGAGGAATTTGATTTTGCGATCTGATTGATTTTCAACCAAAGCTTTGAAGGCTTTGAACATTTCAAAAGATTCATCATTATGCTTTAGAAGTCCTATCCAACACATTCTGGAAAAGTTGTAAATGAAAAATATAAAGTATTCTTCTCCACAAGGTGACTTTTTCCTAGATGGACCACATAAATCAGTGTGAACAAGTTGAAGAAGCTTACTAGCTGATCCTTCCTTCTCATGGAAATGTGCTCTCGTTTGCTTACCAAATTGGCATTATTTGCATATCATATTTTCTGGAAAGATGATATTTGGAAGATCATGAAAAACCTTGTATCTGCATGCTTTTCTTATTTGAGGGAAGCTTAGATGCCCCAATCTTCTATGCCATAGCTAGTTTTCATCATTTTTTCTTAAGTAGCATTGTTGTTGTCCCCCCTTGAGTATATACAAGTTGTTTGGAGTTCCTACACCTTTGATCACTGTTTCTCCTGTATCAAGCTCATGAACAATAGATCCATATGATTGAAATACTACCTCATTTCCTTGATCACACATTTGACTGACACTCAATAGATTATGCTTTAGACCATCTACATACATAACATTCCCAGCTTTAAAATTTTCTTTTAAGAGAACGAAGCCTTTACCTTTTATGACTACAAGAGTATCATTACTAAATGAGACCTTCTTTTCATTTTCTAAGGCATTATATGGCTGAAGTTTTTCTTTATCACCTGTCATGTGTTTCGAGTATCCACTATCGATGTACCACTTATTTTCTTGTCCTTCTGCATACAAGGTGATGAGCCCAAAAAATGGGTAATTATATGGGCTCATTTAGCCTCCTAATTCAACTTAATCCACCATTATCATTAGTTTATTTCATTTTTTTATTATATTTATGCCAATAGAGTGAATTGGGTTAGTCATTATGCCAAAAAGTCTAATGTGTGCTTTATGTAGATTTTTGGTCAATTTTGAGACAAAATCAAAGGTTTAATGAGCACCTAGCAGCCAAATTCATGGAAGAACAAGGGAGAGGATTTGTAGGAAGGTTTCCCCTTCATTTATGAGCCATTACCTTGAATTCTCCATCAAAAATTCAAAGCACAAAGCCAAAGGGCAGCCAAGCAAGTCAAGTAGGACTGTTGTTATCTTCAGTTCCAGGAAGCCGAGTTCCTTGATTTTAGGAGGACTGTTGGAGGTCTCCATTTTTATAAATAAGAAGGCTTAGGGCCTTAGTTTTGTTGGTTAGATGTTATTTAGATTTTAGTTAGTAGGTTAGCTATTGAACAATTGTTTTTCGTACTTTAGTGCAGCTCTACATTTCAGCTCATTTTCGAGCTCTTGCTGTAAACAGTTTTGTGACATGATTATTTTTTGAGTAATGGAGATAAATTTCACTTTGCACCAACTCTGAGCTCTCTTAGGAGGCTATATCTCTTGGAGTTGGGCCCAACCCAAGTGCCAGTACCTCCTTTGTGTACTTTTATGTGTTTTCCTTGCATTCATAGAATATTTTTTTTTTATTTAGGTTAAGATCTTGCTTTGTTACTTAGGTTGTTTTTAATGATTAAAATAGCTTTTCATGCTTCAAGTTGACTTGACAGTTTGTGAAAGAAAATATCTGCAAAAAGGCCATCAAGCAATCCTTGATCTCATCTCTCCCTCCTTGGGACCATGAGTTGAGACCAAGGCATACTTGCTACCAAAAAATAACTATTTTTGCCTTTCAATGCAATTGCTAGTGTTAGATTCTTAGTTGGAAAAGTTGATACCAGTTGTACTTACATGTTTAGATCTATTCTTGCTTAGTTTCCATAGTCATCTTGCATGATTTCCTATCTATAAACTTTTGTTCATCATATTTCTGGTTTTTAAGGGCAGATTAGGTCAAAATGGATAGATCTTTGTTTTTCAGTCTTTGTTCGATCAGTTTTGGAAAATAGTATGCAGAGAACCTATGATACATTCCTACCTACCCTTCCTCCATCATAAAACCTCCTCCAACCCCTAATCCCAGATTCCTTCACTTCATTCGCCACACTTTTCCAATTTGCCCTAATTTCTGCATTCTTGTGAAACATTGCTCCCTTCATCCTTGAACAAATCCAACCACCTTCATCACTCCTTAGCTTCATTTACCAGGTCCTAGACCCCTTCACATCCTTATCCATCCTTCATTTCCACTTTCCCACCGTTTTTCTCCCACCAAAAATCTAAAATCTTCTTTCGGTTGTTCTTGTAGAACTTCCTATAGAACCCCTGCAGACTTCCTGTAGAAGTTCACGTGAGTAGTTTTTCGAGATCTGATCACTGTGGAATTCTCTAGAAGGGAGCTAGGGACCCCTTAGGTCCTCTTCTCACCTTCCAAACCTCTTGCAAGAACCCACTCCATTTCCTTTCACTAATAAACCTCTGCACAGTAAAAAATAGTTAAAGCACATGCATAATAATTCTGCATAAAATTAATCAAAAATACAAAAAGATGATTCTTCCACATTTTCCTTCAGAAGTAGCTTAACCACATGCATCTTACCTTTTCGATATTCAATGGAATCCATTTCAGTAGCTTTCATCTCTTTTCTTGCACAAGTAGGGTTAGTCGGTAAAACTAGGGTTTGTGTTTCCTTTCAGCTTTTATCTCCTTTCTGCAAGTAGACTAGCCTCTTTTGAGTTAGCTTTTGTCCATCACAGTTAAAAGCTTCTTTTGAGAACTCATAGAAGTTAGCTTAAGCTCCTAGCAAACTTGTGCCAGCTGATCAAGTGATAGCCTGCAGTAAGAGCTAGTACTTGTGTATATAGCACCGTCGCTTCCAAGTTTGTTACGAACTGCCGAGTTGATAAAAGTAAAGAAGGGAGTCCCAGGAGTTGCAGCGTTATTGCTATAATACTAGAGCCCACCATATTTTTGGCGCTGTTTCCAAGGAAGCGTTAGAGTATTTGTGATTGCTACATTTCTTCTATTTTCTACTGCAACCTTCTGCTAAGTAGTTTATTTCAGCAAGAGTAGAGTAGTTCTTTCATTTCCAGTCTGCACTGTCATTTCCGCAAAAGTAGATTAGACATTTCCTATTTTCATTTCAATTCTGTAAGCATAGATTAGCATTTCAATTCTGCAATTTCATTTCTACAGGCGTAGATTAGCATTTCAATTCTGCAATTTCAATTTTGCAAGCGTAGATCAGCATGTCAATTCCACAAATTCAATTCTGCAAGCATAGATTAGCATTTCAATTCTGCAATTTCAATTCTGCAAGTGTAAATTATCCATTTCCTGCTTTCATTTCAATTCTAAAATTTTCATTCCAGCAAGGTTTATTTTAGTTATTTGCAATTTGTTGTTCAATCAATTTCAGTTTTGCAGGTACAAGCAGAAAAAATAAAAATCAACCAAAAAGATTTCCTTTCATGCCTTGTAGGGGTAGAGATAAGTCAAAAAAATGTTTGCACAACACTCCCACTGCTTCACACAGCCAACCTTCTCTCTTCTTCGATGGTTGTGATTAAGAAGAACCCCTAGGTGGACAAAAAGATATATTTGAAGAACCTTTAGGGGAGAAGAAGAATACGACATTCCTCTGGAGAAAATGGTTGAAAACAGAAAAGTTGAGAGCAGTAGCTTTTCTTCCAACTCATCCATTGAAGGTGAAATTGGAAACATGTGGGAATATTTCAAGAGTAAGATCAGACAGACTATTGCCATGCAAATGGATACCTTATGGATCCAAAGGAAGCAAGAGGAAGTTGAGAGGGCTTTGACCATCTTTTGTCCTAGGTGCACTAGAAAGCATCCTAGGAACGAATGTCCATTGCACTTTATAGAAGTGTGTTTTGTTTGTGAAAAAGACCATCCTATGAACCAGTGTCCTTCCTTGCCTAGAATTAAAGCTGCATATCAGAGGGCTAAAGGAGCCACTGAACCACTCTATTATATGAACCAAAGGAGGCCACATGGACCCATACCTTACTAGCAGGGAATGCAAGGGACATCCCAGACATATTACAACCCCTATCAAGCCACTTCCATGCCTTCTTGGGGTCCCCCTGCTCATCCTTCCTGGTCCACACCTCCTCCTTGGTCCTTCACATATCCATATTATGCCCAACTAGTTGCTCATCCATTTCAACCCTACGCTTAGCCACAGCCTCAGTGGAATGCACCTCATCAGGGGTGGAGGCCCCAGTACAACACTCCTCCCATTCCTTTTCCTCCACCACCTGCTCAACCGCAACCATCACCTCCTGCTCCACCAAGGCAGCCCCAAATGCCTGCTCAATCGAACCCAAACCCAAATAACAAGCAGGCTCAACAAGTATATAATGGGAAACTACCTGCCCAACCGCAACCCCATCCACATCCATCTCAAATATACACCCCCACTCAACTACCCATACCACCATTTCCAAACCTGCACATTGGAGTAGCTCAACCCAATTAAAATGCTGAGGAACAACATTTCTAAACGAATCCTTTTGAGTTCAATGATATTCTCCATAGCTCAGGAAGAGCATTGTAAACAAGAGATTATATTGAAAGCATTGAAGGACCACATACAGCAAAAGAAGATTCAAAAGAGGATATCAAAGGACCATGGGCTACACTTGATGAAGAGAAGACATCAAAATCAGAGATCGAGAGAGTTCCCTCATGGTTACCATCAAATCCTCCATGTATTCAAGAGAAAACTCAGCAAAAAGAGGAAGATGAGAAGGTCATGGTAGAAGGTGACATGAAGAATGATCATATCAGCAAAAAGACCAAGGATATCAAAGCTATATTGAGATATGGTTCCAGACGGTCACTAAGTTGCAACAGTACTCTCTTCCTCATCTATGCTTGATCCCTTCAAAGTCAAATCATTTGGTCTCTGAAATCCGGATACCTATCAAAGCATGCATTTCAAGCATCCACATAATTTTGTCTATCATCTCGATGTGCACATGGCTTGATTGGAAGTATTCTTATACTTGAAAATGATTTTTTTTCTTCAAGTAGGGTAGGGTAGAAGAAAAAATGAAAAAAAAGAAAAAAAATGAAAATAAGAGGAAAATAAAAATCTAACATGAAAACCTCCTCGGAGGCACCTCAGATTGGCTCATTGATTGAAAACCTCCATGAGGCGGTCAATGGGTTGGAAAGAAGAGAAAATAAAAATAGAATAAGATCCCTGGGTGAAAACCTCCCTTTGGGGTGCCTAGGGCAGGGAATTAGGATGAAAACCTCCTTGAAGCGCCCTAGTTGTTTTCAAAAAAAAAAAAGAGAAAAAGAAAAATGAAAAATTAATTGCCAGTTGTATTGCAAGTCTGCAAGAGAACTTCAAGAAGCAGTAGCAGGTGCCAAGAAAGCTCTGAAACCAATAAAAAAACCTATCCTACCTTCCCTCACCCTTTTCCATCATTCTTGACATCCTTTCCACCTCACTATGCTTCTTTTCTGAAGACTGTGTTTTCCACAGGAGGATCCTTTAGAAATTACAGAAAGCTAGAAATGGACTTCAAAAACAGTTTGAGGAACAGGGAAGCTTCATGAAGGGTTCATAAATCCTCCTGCAGTCTTCAAACCCCTCTTCCATCATTTCCAGGCCTACATCACACCCCAAGCTCATTTTTCTTACTATCCAAAACACTGCAGAATGCTCTGATACAAAAATACATAGAGCAGAAATTTGTTTTTTCCCTAACTTGAAAACTATGCATCCATTTAGAAAATTGTTTCATGGAGAGTTGTATAGGGATGATGGCAACATGCACATTCAATTTCAGCCAATTCCAATGCATGGTTTCCAAGAAATCAACCTCCATCACCTTCAGCCATTTTTTCATTTTCTCTATATCCGTGCACCCATTTGAAAACTTGTTTCATGGGGAGATGCATATGGGTGATAATAACTTGCCCAAGCAATTTTAGCCAATTCTAGTGCACGGTTTCCAAGAAATCGACCTCCGTCACCTTCAGCCATTTTCAGTTTTAATCGAAATCCATGCATCCATTGACCACAATTTTGCTATGGGAGGTGCATAATGATGATAGAAACATGCTCAAAAATTTCAGGTCAATCCAGTCTATTGTTTGGGAGCTATGGAGAAAACAAGTCATTGTCCTGCCAAAATCTAATATCAGCAGCATGAGGGTGCAAATTTGAAGGCTGAAACAGACTTCTGTAGCTTAGATCTAGTGAGAGGATACCTGCACAAGAAAAATAGCCACACATCAGACAACAAAAAGCATATAGCAGAAGGGATATAGGAATGCAGCAATTAAATATGAGCATGCAGCAGCGAAAGGACCAAGCAGCATGCCCATTTCGACTTACAGGTAAGTGTCTAAACCAGTTCCTCTATTTGCATCTGTATGATTTGAAACTTCAAGAATGAATGAAATGGTTGGATTAAGCCAGAAAGGTGGCCAGTTAACTCGACACGCTCAGCTGGTTCGATTGCACTCATCTAGAGATCACATAGCACACGTGTATAGTCAACTCACAGGAAATTTAAAAAACAGGTAGTGGCAGATGTTTTCAACTCCAGCACAACTGTGTCATGCAATTAACAGGAAGAGAACATACAGTTTCATAATAACACTGCAGTGGGGATCAATGGTCCAGTTCAGCTACCTCATCACCTCACCACGAATCACGCCCGCAGATAAAAAACAACACAGTTAAGACATTCAACACCCTGTCATTTTGCACTCATGACGTTCTCGACTGGAGTACATATTTACCACTTCCAAAGCAGCTAACCAGTCATCCTCTGCCAGATTTCTACCTATTTTTTGAAAATCTCCCACCTATCAGACTCTACAGGAAGCACATTTTCATTCTATAGGAGCCGGGTGACTTCTACAGGAAAGGTAGAGAACAACTCTGCAAAACAAAAACCTAGAATTTTCGTCGAATTTCAAGCTCAAAATGAGGTAGGCTTGGGAAAACGTCTATGTGCATGATTTGTTTGTGCAAGGTGGTGAATTGAACATGGCATTAGATTGAAAAATGAGAGTGAAGGTCTGCCTGCATAATTCACTGAGTTTACCCAGTTTTTTCTCTACATCCGAAATATCCTCATCATTTTTTTTAAATTCTCCTATAAGGAAGATACATGCAGCAATAGAGGCCAACCTATGTGTGTGAAGAAAAGCCTGAATTTACATATCTATCTATGTGCTGAGAAAAGAACCTGTTTCCTTATACTCTATTCTGTAAAAAGAAAAATTCTTTTCATAAACAGGCAGTCAAATTCTGGATGACAATAGTTTTAAAACAGAGGAATTATTGCTATTTGATATTGTAAGGAACACATGAGAAATTCCTTCTTGGGTTCAGGAAAAAAAGCTGAATTCAACTATCCTCTGTTTTAGTGATTGACTATTTTTCTCTCACCTGAGCATTTTCCTTGTTGGTTAAAACACAAACTCAACACCATGCTAGGAGGATTCATGAGGAAAGAACCCTTAAACTCTAGCAAATTTTATGAGCACCCTGAGGTGGTGGATCTTTTCACTATGGAAAATTGGATATCCTTCTTTGACAGCATTCAGGGTTATGATGAGGAGGTGACTGAAGAGTTTTTGATGTCCCTGAGACCACATTCGAAGACACATGCCACAGTTAGTTTTAGGGGTTTGACCCTAGAACTTACCCCTGATTTCATCATTAGAATTATCGGTTTACCATTGGGGATCCCCTAGAGAAAAGAGGAGAAGTTATTGGGACAAGTGCCTAACAAAACATTTTTTCTACCTGAGGAGCATCCTGTAGAAGACAAAAATAGGGTCAGGAGGACAAGCTTGCCTCGTCTCTGAAGTGAAGTCAGTTATCAAATAATGAAGTATATCACATGTGAAGAGAGGTTTAACGTCATTTATGGTTATCATTTTAGGCTGCTACATGAATTGAGGTATGGGATGGAGTTGCCTCTAGCTAGGAAACTAAGAATTCCATATTTCCTCCTTCAGTCTTTAATTGAATGTGGTACCAAGCTAAATGCAGGAGTCCCAAATCAGTTAGCCCACCATGGACTCATCAAACTGTTGGTGGAAGATGCTTTACACACCTATACTGTCACCATAGCTTGGGAAATCTTCAGAAATATGCCCATGGATGATAACATCAGAGCTTTGGCTAAGAACATCAGCCCATCCAGCAGTGATGAGGGGGACCAAACTGAAGAAATTGAGAAGAACATTGATGAGGGAGCATAGGACATTCAAGCAGAGGGAAAAACAGAGGAAGAGCAGAAGGAAAAAGAGGAATTTGACAAGACCGCTGAGCATAAGACAAAAAAGGAGACAACAGCAAAAACATAGAAGGGAAAAAGGAAAAAGGTTGGGAAGAAAAAGGCCAAGAAAGCCCAAAAGAAGACTGCCACAACCAAAGCAGGGACCCAGTAAGAGAAAGAAAAGATAGACCCTGAGATATCAATGACACAAGCAGAAACAATGGGCATAGAGATTTATACAAGAAATGAAGGGAAAGAGAAATAGAAAGAAACATCCCCTGAAATCTTGGCAAGGGAGGCAACAGCGATGCTTGTTTCATTAAGCACACCTACAAAACAAAAAGGAAAAAGAAAAAGGCAAACCTCCATGTATTTTAAGGCCAGAAAAGCACAAGAATTCAAATAAGCAGAATAGGAGGAGCAGTGGAAGGACATGGACAAGAAGGCAGAATTTAATGGCACACATGAGTAGACCACATCAGAAGCTTGGGATGATAAGGAGGCCACCAAAGCCATCAAGAATGAAGAGATAGATTAGTTGCTTAGAGAATGAGCAACACCTTTAGTAGAGGGGTGATGATGAGCCCCGAAAATGGGTAATTATACGGGTTCATTCAGCCTCCTAATTCAAATTAATCCACCATTCTCATTACTTTATTACATGTTTTTGATTATATTTATGTTAATAGAGTGAATTGGGTTAGACATTAAGCCAAAAAGTCTAATGTGTGCTTTATGCAAATTTTTGGTCAATTTTGCGACAAAATCAAAGGTTTAATGAGCACTTGGCAGCCAAATTCATGGAAGAACAAGGGAGAGGATTTGTAGGAAGGTGTCCCCTTATTTATGAGCCCTTATCTTGAATTCTCCATAAAAAATTTGGAGCACAAAGCGAAAGGGTAGCCAAGCAAGTCAAGTAGGACTACTGTTATCTTCAGTTCCAGGAAGCTGAGTTCCTTGATTTTAGGAGGACTGTTGGAGGTCCCCATTTGTATAAATAAGAAGGCTTAGGGCCTCAGTTTTGCTGGTTATATTTTAGTTAGATTTTAGTTAGTAGGTTAGCTATTGAATAGTTGTTTTTCGTACTTTAGTGCAACTCTGCATTTCAGCTCATTTTCGAGTTCTTGCTATAAACAGTTTTGTGACATGATTATTTTTTGAGTAATGGAGATAAATTTCACTTTGCACCAGCTCTAAGCTTTCTTAAGAGGTTGTAGCTCTTGGGTTTGGGCCCAACCCATGTGCAAGTACCTTCTTTGTGTACTTTTATGTGTTTTCCTTGCATTCATAGAATAATTTCTGTTATTTAGGTTAAGATCTTGCTTTGTTACTTAGGTTGTTTTTGACGATTAAAATAGCTTTTCATGCTTCAGGTTGACTTGACAGTTTGGTGACAGAAAATATCTACAAAAAGACCATCAAACAATCATTGATCTCATCTCTCCCTCCTTAGGACCATGAGCTGAAACCAAGGCATACTTGCTCCCACAGAAACATTGTTTTTGCCTTTCAATGCAATTGCTAGTGTTAGATTCTTAGTTGGAAAAGTTGATACCAGTTGTACTTGCATGTTTAGATCTGTTCTCACTTAGTTTCCATAGTCATCTTGCATGATTTCCTGTCTATAAACTTCTGTTCATCATATTTCTGGTTTTTAAGGGCAGATTAGGTCAAAATGGATAGATCTATGTTTTTCAGTCTTTGTTCGATCAGTTTTGGAAAATAGTATGCAGAGAACCTGTGATACATTCCTACCTACTCTTCCTCCATCATAAAACCTCCTCCAACCCCTAATCCCAGATTCCTTCCCTTCATTCGCCACACTTTTCCGATTTGCCCTAATTTCTGCATTCTTGTGCAACATTGCTCCCTCCATCCTTGAACAAATCTAACCACCTTCATCACTCCTTAGCTTCATTTACCAGGTCCTAGACCCCTTCACATCCTTATCCATCCTTCATTTCCACTTTCCCACCGTTTTTCCCCCACCAAACCTCTAAAATCTTCTTTCGATTGTTCTTGTAGAACTTCCTGTAGAACCCCTACAGACTTCCTGTAAGTTCACGCGAGCTGTTTTTTGAGATCTGATCACTTTGGAATTCTCTAGAAGCATGCTAGGAACCCCTTAGGTCCAATTCTCACTTTTCCAACCTCCTGCAAGCGCCCACTCCATTTCCTTTCACCAATAAACCTCTGCACAGTAAAAAATAGTTAAAGCACATGCACAATAATTCTGCATAAAATTAATCAAAAATACAAAAATATGATTCTTCCACATTTTCCTTTAGATGTAGCTTAACCACATGCATCTTACCTTTTCAAGATTCAATGGCATCCATTTCAAGATCTTTCATCTCTTTTCTTGCACAAGTAGGGTTAGTCGGTAAAACTAGGGTTTGCTAGGGTTTGCGTTTCCTTTCAGCTTTTATCTCCTTTCTGCAAGTAGACTAGCCTCTTTTGAGTTAGATTTTGTCCATCACAGTTAAAATCTTCTTCTGAGAACTCATAGAAGTTTGCTTAAGCTCCTAGCAAACTTGTGCCAGCTAATCAAGTGACAGGCTACAGTAAGAGCTAGTACTTGTGCATATAGCACCGTCGCTTCCAAGTTTGTTACAAACTATCGGGTTGATAAAAGTAAAGAAGGGAGTCCCAGGAATTGCAACATTATTTCTACAATACTAGAACCCACCATATTTTTGGCACCGTTGCCGGGGAAATGCCAGAGTATTTGTGATTGCTGCTTTTCTTCTATTTTCTATTCTAACCTTCTGCTAAGTAGTTTATTTCAGCAAGAGTACAGTAGTTGTTTCATTTCCAATCTGCAATTTCATTTCCGCAAAAGTAGTTTAGACATTTCCTGCTTTCATTTCAATTATGCAAGTGTAGATTATCATTTCAATTCTGCAATTTCATTTCTGCAAGCGTAGATTAGCATTTCAATTCTGCAATTTCAATTTTGAAGCATAGATTAACATTTCAATTTTGCAAGCGTAAATTAGCCATTTCCTGCTTTCATTTCAATTCTACAATTTTCATTCCAGCAAGGTTTATTTTAATTAGTTGCAATTTGTTGTTCAATAAATTTCAGTTTTGTAGGTACAAGTAGAAAGAAATAAAAATCAACCAAAAAGATTTCCTTTCATGCCTTGTAGGGGTAGACATAAGTCAGAAAAATGTTTCCACAACACTCCCACTACTTCACACAGCCAACCTTCTCTCTTCTTTGATGGCTATGATTAACAAGAACCTATAGGTGGACAACAAGATATATTTGAAGAACCTCTAGGGGAGGAGAAGAAGAAAACATTCCTCTGGAGCAAATGGCTAAAAACAGAAATGTTGGGAGCAATACCTTTTCTTCCAACTCATCCATTGAAGGTGAATTTGGAAACATGTGGGAATATTTCAAGAGCGAGATCAGACAGACTATTGCCATGCAAATAGATACCTTGTGGATCCAAAGGAAGCAAGAGGAAGCCGAGAGGGCTTTGGCCATATTTTGTCCTAGGTGCACTAGAAAGCATCCTAGGAACGAATGTCCATTGCACTTTATAGAAGTGTGTTTTGTCTGTGAAAAGGACCATCCTATGAACCAATGTTATTCCTTGCCCATAATTAAAGCTGCATATCAGAGGGCTAAAGGAGCCACTAAACCACTCTATTATATGAACCAAAGGAGGCCACATGGACCCATACCTTACCAGCAGGGAATGCAAGGGACATCCCAAACCTATTACAACCCCTATCAAGCCACTTCCATGCCTTCTTAGGGTCCCTCTGCTCATCCTTCCTGGCCCACACCTCCTCCTTGGTCCTTCACATCTCCACATTATGCCCAACCAGCTGCTCATCCATTTCACCCCTACACTCAGCCACAGCCTCAGTGGAATGCACCTCATTAGGGGTGGAGGCCCTAGTACAACACTGCTCCCACTCCTTTTCCTCCACCACCTGCTCAACCATAATCATCACCTCTTGCTCCACCAAGGTAGCCCCAAATGCCTGCTCAATCGGACCTGAACCCAAATAACAGGCAAGCTCAGCAAGTATATAGTGGGAAACCACTTGCTCAACCACAACCCCATCCACATCCATCGCAAATATACACCCCCACTCAACTACTCGTACTGCCATTTCCAAACCCTCACATTGGTGTAGCTCAACCCAATTACAATGCTGAGGCACAACATTTCCAAACGACTCCTCTTGAGCTCAATGATATTCACCATAGCTCAGGAAGAGTATTGCAAACAAGAGATTATATTGAAAGCATTGAAGGACCACATCCAGCAAAAGAAGATTCAAAAGAGGAGATCAAAGGACCATGGGCTACACTTGATGAAGAGAAGACATCAAAATCAGAGATCAAGAGAGTTCCCTCATGGTTACCATCAAGTCCTCCATGTATTCAAGAGAAAAATTAGCAAAAAGAGGAAGATGAGAAGGTCATGGTAGAAGGTGACATGAAGAATGATCCAGATTAACAAAAGGACCAAGTATACCAAAGCTATATTGAGATATGGTTCTAGATGGTCACTAAGTTGCAGCAGTACTCTCTTCCTCAGCTATGCTTGATCCTTTTAAAGTCAAATCATTTGGTCTCTGAAATCTGGATACCTGTCAAAGCATGCATTTCAAGCCTCCACATCATTTTGTCTATCATCTCAATGTGAACATGGATCCATTGGAAATATTCTTATACTTGAAAATGATTTTGTTTTCCAATTAGGGTAGGGTAGAAGAAAAAAAGGAAAAAAAATAAAAAAAAAATGAAAATAAGAGGAAAATAAAAATCTAAGGTGAAAACCTCCTCGGAGGCACCTCAGATTGGCTCATTGATTGAAAACCTCCATGAGGTGGTCAATGGGTTGGAAAGAAGAGAAAAGAAAAAGAGAATAAGATCCATGGGTGAAAACCTCCCTTGGAGGCACCCAGGGCAAGCAATTAGGGTGAAAACCTCCTTGAGGCGCCCTAGTTGTTTTCAAAAAAAAAAGAGAAAAAGAAAAATGAAAAATGAATTTCCAATTGTATTGCAAGTCTGCAAGAGAACTTCAGGAAGTAGCAGCAGGTGCCAAGAAAGCTCTGAAACCAATAATAGCACCTATCCTACCTTCCCTCACCCTTCTCCATCATTTTTGACATTCTTTCAACCATTTTCAGTTTTTCTCAAAATCCATGCATCCATTGACCACAATTTTTCTATGGGAGGTGCATAATGATGATAGAAACATGCTCAAAAAATTTCAGGTCAATCCAGTCTATCGTTTGGGAGCTATGGACAAAACAAGTTGCTGTCCTGCAAAAATCTAGCATTAGCAGCATGAGGGTGCAAATCTGAAGGTTGAAACAGACTTCTACAACTTAGATCTAGCTAGAGGATCCTTGCACAAGTAAAATAGCCACACACCAGACAACAAAAAGCATATAGCAGAAGGGATACATGCATGCAACAATTGAATATGAGCATGCAGCAGCAAAAGAACCAAGCAGCATGCACATTTCGACTTACAGGTAAGTGTCTAAACTAGTTCCTCTATTTGCATCTATATGATTTGAAACTTCATGAACAAATGAAATGGTTGGATTAAGCCAGAAAGGTGGCCAGTTAACTCGACACCCTCAGCTAGTTCGATTGCACTCATTCGGAGATCACACAGCACACGTGTATAGTCAACTCACAGGAAATTTAAAAAACAGGTAGTGGCAGATGTTTTGAACTCCAGCACAACTGATGTCACGTGATTAACAGGGAGAGAACATATAGTTTCATAATAACACTGTAGTGGGGATCAACAGTCCGGTCCGGCCACCTCATCACCTCACCACGAATCACGCCCGCAGATAAAAAAACAGCTCAGTTAAGACATTCACCACCCTGTGTTCATTCTACACTCATGACGTTCTTGACTGGAGTATGCATCTACCACTTCCAGAGTAGCTAACCAGTCATCCTCCGCAAGATTTTTGCCTGTTTTTTGAAAATATCCCACCTATCGGACTCTACAGGAAGCATAGTTTCATTCTACAGGATCCAGGTGACCTCTACAGGAAGGGTTCTACAGGAAAGGCAGAGAACAGCACTGTAGAAATCAAACAGAAATTTTCATCGAATTTCAAGCTCAAAATGAGGTAGGCTCGGGAAAACTTCTCTTTTAATGATTTGATTGTGCAAGGTGGTGAGTTCAACATGGCATTAGATTGAAAACTGAAAGTGAAAGTCTGCCTGCATATTTCACTGAGTTTACCCAGTTTTTTCTCTGCATTCGAAATCTCCTCATCATTTTTTTTAAATTATTGTTTAAGGAAGATACATGCAGCAGTAGAGGCCAGCCTGTGTGTGTGAAAAAAACCCGAATTTACATAACTATATATGTGCTGAGAAAAGAACTTGTGTCCTTATGCTTTGATCTGTAAAAAAAAAAATATTTTCATAAACAGATAGTCAAATTCTGGGTGACAACAGTTTTAAAATAGGCGAATTATTGCTATTTGATATTGTAAGGAACACATGAGAAATTCCTTCTTGGGTTCAGAAAGAAAAAACCTAATTCAGTTATCCTCTGTTTCAGTGATTGACTGTTTTTTTTCCCATCTAAGCATTTTCCTTGCTGGTTAAAACACAAACTCAACACCATGCCAGGAGGATTCATGAGGAAAGAACCCTTAAACTCTAGCAAATTGTATGAGCACCCTCGGGTGGTGGACCTTTTCACCAGGGCAAAGTGGATATCCTTCTTTGACAGCATTCAAGGTTATGATGAGGAGGTGACTGAAGAGTTTTTGATTTCCTTGAGACCACATTCGAAGACACATGGCACAATTAGTTTTAGGGGTTTGACCCTAGAACTTACCCCTGATTTCATCAGTATAATTACCGGTTTACCATCGGGGCTACCCTGGAGCAAAGAGGAGAAGACATTGGGACAACTCGCTAAGAAAATATTTTTTCTGCTTGAGGAGCATCCTGTAGAAGACAAAAACGGGGTAAGAGGACAAGCTTTCCTCCTCTCTGGAGTGAAGCCAATTATCAAATAATGAAGTATATCACATGTGAAGGGAGGTTTAGCATCATTTATGGTTATCATATCAGGCTGCTACATGAATTGAGGTATGGGATGGACTTGCCTCCAGCTAGGAAACTGAGCATCGCATATTTCCTACTTTAATCTTTAATTGAATGTGGTACCGAGCTAAATGCAGGAGTCCCAGATCAGTTAGCCCACCATGGACTCATCAAACTGTTGGTGGAAGATTCTTTACACACCTATACTATCCCCATAGCTTGGGAAATCTTCAGAAATATGTCCACGGATGATAACATCAGAACTTTGGCTGAGAACATTAGCGCATCCAGCAGTGATGAGAGGGAGCAAGCTAAAGAAATTGAGAAGAACATTGATAAGGGAGCACATGACATTCAAGCAAAGGGCAAAATAGAGGAAGAATAGAAGGAAAAAGAGGAATTTGACAAGACCGCTGAGCATAAGACAGAAAAGGAGACAACAGCAAAAACAGAGAAGGGAAAAAGGAAAAAGGTTGGGAAGAAAAAGGCCAAGAAAGCCCAAAATAACACTGCCACAACCAAGGTAGGGACCCAATAAGAGAAAGAAAAGACACACCTTGAGATATCAGTGACACAAGTAGAAATAGTGGGCATAGAGATTTCTACAGGAAGTGAAGGGAAAGAGCAGCAAAAAGAAACATCCCCTAAAATCTTCACAAGTAAGGCAGTGGTGGTGCTTGTTGCATTAAGAACATCTACAAAACAAAAAGGAGAAAGAAAAAGGCAAACCTCCATGTATTTTAAGGCCAGAAAATCACAATAATGCAAACAAGCAGAATAGGAGGAGCAGTGGAAGGACATGGACAAGAAGGCAGAATTTTATGGCACAGATGAGTAGACCACATCAGAATCTTGGGATGATAAGGAGGCCACTAGAGCCATGAAGAATGAAGAGATAGATTAGTTGCTCAGAGGATGAGCAACACCTTCAGTAGGGGGTGATGATGAGCCCCGAAAATCGGTAATTATATGGGCTCATCCAGCCTCCTAATTCGACTTAATCCACCATTCTCATTAGCTTATTGCATATTTTTTATTATATTTATGCTAATAGAGTGAATTTGGTTAGTCATTATGCCAAAAAGTCTAATGTGTGCTTTATGTAGATTTTTGGTCAATTTTGAGACAAAATCAAAGGTTTAATGACCACTTGGCAGCGAAATTCGTGGAAGAACAAGGGAGAGGATTTGTAGGAGGGTGTCCCTTTCATTTATGAGCCCTTACCTAGAATTCTCCATCAAAAATTCAGAGCACAAAGCCAAAGGGCAGCCAAGCAAGTCAAGTAGGACTATTGTTATCTTCAGTTCCAGGAAGCCGAATTTTATTTAGTAGGTTAGCTATTGAACAGTTGTTTTTCGCACTTTAGTGTAGCTCTGCATTTCAGCTCATTTTCGAGCTCTTGCTGTAAACAGTTTGGTGACATGAGTATTTTTTGAGTAATGGAGATAAATTTCACTTTGCACCAACTCTGAGCTTTCTTAGGAGGCTTTATCTCTTGGGGTTGGGCCCAACCCAAGTGCCAATACCTCCTTTGCGCACTTTTATGTCTTTTCCTTGCATTCATAGAATAATTTCTGTTATTTAGGTTAAGATCTTGCTTTGTTACTTAGCTTGTTTTTGATGATTAAAATAGCTTTTCATGCTTCAGGTTGATTTTACAGTTTGGTGACAGTAAATATCTACAAAAAAGCCATCAAGAAATCCTTGATCTCATCTCTCCCTCCTTGGGACCATGAGTTGAGACCAAGGCATACGTGCTGCCACAAAAACATTGTTTTTGCCTTTCAATGTAATTGCTAGTGTTAGATTCTTAGTTGGAAAAGTTGATACCAGTTGTACTTGCATGATTAGATATGTTCTTTCTTAGTTTCCATAGTCATCTTGCATGATTTCCTGTCTATAAACTTCTGTTCATCATATTTCTGGTTTTTAAGGGCAGATTAGGTCAAAATGGATAGATCTCTGTTTTTTAGTCTTTATTCAATCAGTTTTGGAAAATAGTGTGCAAAGCACCTGTGATACATTCCTACCTACCCTTACTCCATCATACAACCTGCTCCAACCCCTAATCCCAGATTCCTTCCCTTCATTCGCCACACTTTTCCAATTTTCCCTAATTTCTGCATTCTTGTGCAACATTGCTCCCTCCATCCTTGAACAAATCCAACCACCTTCATCACTTCTTAGCTTCATGTACCAAGTCCTTGACCCCTTCACATCGTTATCCATCCTTCATTTTCACTTTCCACCGTTTTTCCACCACCAACCTTCTAAAATATTCTTTTGGCTGTTATTGTAGAACTTCCTATAGAACTTCCTGTCGAACCCCTGTAGACTTCCTATAGAAGTTCACGTGAACAGTTTTTCGAGATCTGATCACAGTTGAATTCTTTAGAAGGTTCTATGGACCCCTTAGCTCCTCTTCTCACCTTCCAAACCTCCTGCAAGCACCTACTCCATTTCCTTTTGCCAATAAAGCTCTGCACAGTCAAAAAAAGTTAAAGCACATGCATAATAATTCTGCATAAAATTAATCAAAAATACAAAAAGATTATTCTTCCACATTTTCCTTCAGAAGTAGCTTAACCACATGCATCTTACCTTTTCAAGAGTCAATGACATCCATTTCAGCAGCTTTCATCTCTTTTCTTGGACAAGTAGGGTTAGTCAGTAAAACTAGGGTTTGCTAAGGTTTGCATTTCCTTTCAGCTTTAATCTCCTTTTTGCAAGTAGACTAGCCTCTTTTGAGTTAGCTTTCATCCATCACAATTAAAAGCTTCTTCTGAGAACTCATAGAAGTTGGCTTAAGCTCCTAGCAAACTTGTGCCAGCTAATCAAGTGACAGCTTGCAGTAAGAGCTAGTACTTGTGCATACAGCACCATCGCTTCCAAGTTTGTTGCGAACTACCGGGTTGATAAAACTAAAGAAGGGAGTCCCATGAGTTGCAACATCATTGTTGTAATACTGGAGCCCACCACAAGTCTATACCACATCTTTCTATTTGCGATTCTTTCTTTCTCCATGTTTTGGGACCCAATGAAGCTTGCTCCTTCTAAGATGTTTGCCGAAATTTACTCTTGCATTCAGAATCTTCTTGACCAAAGTTGTTATAGATAGGGCATTCTATTTCATTTTCAAGAGCTGAAAAGTTGTTGTAGGTCCTTTTCATGATCCCAGTCACATTCCTTTGATTTTGTGCTTCTCTAGTCATGATGGTCTTGTAAGCAACACATTGAGAAGCTTTGTATCCAAAGTTATGACATGAAAAATATTGGCCATTAAAGAAATTCCTGCGATTATCAAATCTACTAACATGATGATTGTAGTTTCCATTAACATTCATTCTTGAAGAAAAATGATTTACCTGAGGTAGGTTGTAGCTTATGTTCATCCTTGAAGTAGATTGACCCTGATTTACCTGTTGATCTGCTTTATGCCTTTGCTGACGATTGTCAACTTGTTCACTTCTCCTTGCAGCATCAAGATAGCTTTTGGAGGTTGATGGCTTCTATGCTTGAGATGCTTCTTCTATATATCCCAGACTTGTCTTTATCAGAGGAGAACACTGCACTTTGATCATTTTATCTAAAGTTTCCAATCCTTTAGCAAATCTAAGATTGAGAGCTTTTGTTTTCTCAATATCTTTTCTTAGATCCACAATTTGACACTCTAACTTTTCATTGTGTTTTTCCCTTTCAGAAAGTTGGAATGTCAGAGTATCTATAATCATACTCTTTTCTTCTAAACAAATTTTAAGTTTAGAAATTTCTTCATAGAGACCATCTTCATCTAAAGCATCCAAGAAATCATCATCTTCAAAAGCCATCAAAAGTATATAATCATTACCATGTTCATCTTCATCACTATTTGATAAACCATTGCTATCTTCATGTGTATAGTAGCTCTTCTTAGTTACATTATGTTTTCTATTCCATTTTGTTGGTTCCTTACCTTCATCCAGCTTATCTTTATGAGGACATTTGGCTGCATAATGACTGACTCTTCCACAAGAAAAGCATTTGAAAGGTAGTTTACCTATGAATCTTCCAGAACCCCGTTGAAGGTTCTTGACAAAGTTTGCTTCTTCCTCTCCTTCTGAAATATGTGTTGATTCATTGAGCTCTTCTCTTCCCGAAGCCTTGAATGTAGCTTCTCTCATATCTGATGGACCCCCTTTCCACATTTTGAAAGCAGTTAGGATTCCGTGCAGATGTGTCATAGTAATACTTTGAAGATTCTACTTTTCTTCTATGGCAGAAACTTTTGATTCAAACTTAAAAGACAAGGATCTCAAAACATTTTCAACTACAGTAACTTCTTTTATCTCTTCACCCAAGTTTTTCATGTGATTAACAATCTCATCTATATGTAAGAAGTAATTAGCTATACTTTCATCATTGTGAATTTTGAGAGTTTCATATTGAATTCTGAGAGATTGTAGTTTTGCATGTTTTACCTGAATGTCTCCTTCATAGCATAGAATGATCATGTCCTATATTTCTTTGGTGGTTTTGAGCTACATGACTTTGACAACTTCTGATTGTGATAGACTCCCCAATAATATGTTGACAACCTTGGCATTTGTTTCATACCGCTTTTAACCTAGAGTATCTGTAGGAATTGTTGATGGAAATGTGTATCCTCCTTCCGCAATTTTCTAAGCATCTGTTCCAAGATATTGAAGATAGGTTGTGGTTCTTACCTTCCAATAGACAAAGTTGCTCCCATCAAAGATTGGTGGTCTAATGGATCCCTCTCTTTAGTAGGTACTCATGATGATAGATCTTCCTTCAAGTGATCAAGATTCTTCCGAAGGACCTGCTCTGATACCAATTGTTGGAAATAATACTGAGAGGGGGGGTGAATCAGTATTGGCAATTTAATAGTATTTCATTTCCATAAAAAAATTTATATACGCTACTTCTGTTAATGAAACTTTTGTGTATACGCAATTGTGTTTAGAGCAACCAACGTATACCTTGCAAACTTATAATTTAGTTAGTTGATCTTTAATCTGTGTATCAGAACCATATAACTAGTAATTAGGTGCAGTAAATAGAACAGACAATCACACACATGGACACAAGATATAAGGTAGAAATCCAATGTGGGTGAAAACCACCTGCTGCAATCGTCTCTATCTTTCTTTAATAAGAAACCTATTTTTACAAATTTTGTACTGGTACAGGCTTCTAACTGTAGAAGGCTACAACCTTCTCTCGTTCTCCAGCTTTTCCTGGAAGGGAGATACAGGCCCCTTAGCTCTTGTACTAGCTGATGTGTTTACAAGTACATAGGTGCTGACCTACAGAAGGCTACAACCTTCTCTTTTCTTCCAGGGACCACGTTTCATAAATTTTCAGACTGGATCCATCAAATATATCTGCATCAACCAATCTCCTTTGTACCAACCAAAATGGAATCAAACAATCACTTTTCTGAATGCTATAACTAGAACACAGTAATAGTAACTAGAACCCAAACCAGAACCCAAAACATTGCAACAACAAACAGAAGTAGCTAAAACATATTTTATGAGGTATATGCTACTTCAATGTGTCGAACCTGCGTGCATACACACTTTGCTTAAGACAAACCTGCGTATACTCTGTTTTGAAATTTCGAACTAGCGTGTATACACGCCCTTGCTGTAATGAACCTGCGTACAGATCTGTAAAATATTATTTAACCTTTACAACTATTCAAACATCAGTTATACCCAAATCATCAGATTTACAAATTACGACATTCACGAATTATTCAGATAAAAGATCAAAACCACATAAAGATATTTCTCTTCAAGCCTTAAGATCTTGACCCATCAATAGAACTTATCCTTCTTCAAGTGCTCAGGTTCCTCTTTGATTCAGATCCAGCTATGTACCATAACCCAATGACCAGTATTCTAGATCTTGCTTTTCATTAGATATTTAATGCTTGAGTGCCTTTGCCTAATGATCTCCTTCTCCTTTTATAGTCTTAGGCCTTACTCAATACCATGGTCCAAAACCACTTTAGAATCAATACCTTGGACCAAATACCTGGGGTCAATACTTCAGACAAGATACCTTAGACCAATACCATGGGTAAAAATACCAAGGACCAAATACAATGGACCAAAACCAAGTTTTCCAACATGTACGCACTTTTCCTTGCATGAAAGTGCATGTATACATAGTTTGGTCAAGGGGAACCTGCATATACCTATTTTTCCTTCATTCTGTGATCCTGAACTGTGATCTGTCATCTGAGTGAGTTGCCATCAAGGACAACACCTGTGTCATAGCACCAAACCTTTGTCATAATGCCAACATGGCCTTTAAAGGTCATTGCAATGTAATTACAATGCTAGTAGAGCTAGTTGGTTAAGAGTTAGAATTGTTTCTTTTGTTAGTAGGATACACTGTGACTTATGTCAATTGGTTTCCAAAATCTATTTTGAAAATATACGTGATCGCTTTCAATTTGTGAGCCATAAGCATTGTTATCATGGTTGATTCTGAGTTATTTCTATAATGTTTTAAATCCTTCTTTCATTGTAGTAAGCTAGCTTACTCTAGGCATGGGAGGGCCCACCACCTCTGGAAATAACCCTCATTAACAGTTTAGATAGTTGGGTGTATGCATGTGATTTTATAGTTTGAATCTCGTGTGTTATGGTTACTAATATTGGCATACAATTTCATAACATATGTGTGGTTTGTTACCTTACAAATTAAACAATTTAAGGATTTCTTTCCTGTGCTCAAGATCTCTGATTGATTTTATAACCTGAACTTATATTTCAAATAGATCCATGCTTTGTTTCTCCACTTAAGTCGCATTTATTCATATTTATAATTGGAGTGTCCACAATAGAGAAAATAAACTGATTCTCGAAGTTTAAGAAGCATGTTTCCTGTGTGTTTATTCATGTAAATTATGATGTATGGTATGAGTGTGAACAAAGAATTCGTTTTGTATAACTGGGTGGCTAATTTATTGTTTTAAAGGTTTTGATTGTGATTGTAAATGAAGTCATGCTTGGTACTGATAGGTGTTGTGTTCTTCATTTCCGCAACTTGAATTGTTTGATATTTTTCAAGCATTATGATTTATTTTAAGCAACGTGGTTTACCTCAAGTCATTTCATTCAGAGCATTGATTTGAGTCATTAAATTATCATAGGATAATTTAGATTTATTTTCGCATGATAGAATAAGTTTGACTCCAATTCCTAGTGTTGTAGTAGAAATATTGATTTCATAGCAGTGTGACAGCAATTAAATTTTGTTCATAAACTCAAATAATTTTGTGAAAGATTTTTTTTTTCCTTTAAGCACCAATAGATTAGTTCAAATTGGTTTCAAAATCAATCTTTGTAGCAGTGTGATTTGAATACATTTTATTTCTGAGCAGAATAGTCTAGTTTGATAGTTTATGATTTGATTATGGTTTTCTTTTTCAAGTTGTAGCATTACATTTTGATTTCTGAGAGATTAGGTTTTATTGATTTCTTGCCTCTACCTTCTGAATAATTAGAGTTTGAAATTCCTGTTTTGAAAAGGTGTATTTCAAGAATTGTGATTGGAGTAAATTTCATTAATCCTTTGGTTTTGGTAAGTTTGCATTTTGATTGTAGAGATTTAGAAGAAGGAACAAAAATGGATTGAGTTAAGTTGATTTCCTTTAGCTTTCTTATGTTTTCTGAGAATGAGATAAGTGTTTCTTTGCTTAATTGATATTGTTTTTTTCATCATTTTGTATTTAACTATTAGTATCAAGGAAAATTATATACTTTGAACTTAATCTTGAGCCAAAAACACAGTACAACTCATGCTTACGAGTCCTAGTTGACAATTAAATATTAGGAGGCTTAATCACTAATGAAACTCTCAATAGTAGCTTTTCTTCATTAACTAGAGAAGGCCACAAGGACCTCGACCATACTAGCAAGGCATGGAGGGTGCACATTATTCTTCTTTCAATACAAACCATAATGCACCCTTTCAATGTTGATATCCTCCAACTCACTCATCTAGGTCCATGCCCTCTCCTTGATCCTATTCCCCTCAGTATCCTCCTCATCTTATCAATCCATCCTTCGAGCCATACCAACCTCAACCTCCTTAATTGGGTAAACCTTCACAAGGATGGAGGCCTCAAGGATCCCAACCTCTTGCCTTAATGTCTCCTCCTCCACCTCAACCATAACTACCCCACAATAATCCACCCAAGAAACATCATATGCCTATTGAACCTAATTTGAACCCGAACAAGAAGTAGGCCTAGCAGGTGGGGAACATCATATCCTGCCTATGCCATGGAGATCTAGGAGCTCAACCTTAGGTGTCAGAAGGTAATTCCAACTTCTCACCCACCTTCTCCACCTGAATATCTTGAAGAAGAGAAGGAGGATAGTGTCCCTCAATCTAGTATAAATCCCTATCTTGAAGGTTTGGTCCAACCTAAACAACACACCCCAGAAGAGGTTAAACTTCAAGGAGAACTGAAGAATATCTATGTTAAAATACAACTTATCCAGGTGATCAAACATGTTCCCATATACAACAAGCTTCCTAGGGAAGAGTGTTTCAAGAGGCCTATAAAAAGAAATGGAGATGCCCCTACTATTAATGTCGTTGCAAAGTTGTCTAATCTAATGCTTGGGAGGGTTATCTCCCTAAAGTACTTGGATCCCTATAGCCCAGTAGTGGATGTGCACATTAACATTATTGTATTCCCAAATGCATTGATTGACCTTAGGGATTAAATCAATGCCATTATCAAGGAAACTATGGTGAATATCAACCTACAAGGAGCCTTGGGAAAGACCACTAGGGTGTTGCCACTAGCAAATAGATCCATAGTAGCCCTTGAGGGAGTTATTTAGGATGTGATTGTGATGGTCTCCATTGACTCCTCGGAATACCCCACATAATTCATTTTCCTCCAACCCAAAACAAATTTTAATGGGTACCCTCTCATTTTAGGGAGACGTTGGTTAGCCACAAGTTGATGCTTACATTAGTTCTAGGGTTGGGAATATGACTATTAAAAATAGGCATCTCACAAAGGATATTGTATTATATCCCCATTCTCAATCCTCTTTTGAGTATGATTTACTTTTGTGTGTAGAGGAAGAGGAGGAGGAAGAATTTTATTGGTCATACCTCTACCCAGTTTGTACATTAGACATTATTGTAGGAAGCATGCAGCTAGATGAGGATAACTGTATTGATAACCTTTTGTAGAATCAACCTCGGACCTATTTCCATGCCAATTGATGAGCTAGTGGAAGAATCATTAGGGAGACATAAGAACAATCCATGGGCTGAAATATTTACTACCAATTCTGATAAATATAATGTTAATATTGTGGAAATTATGCCATCCAAAACACTAAAAATTAACCCTCCCCTCTCAGTAGAGAAAGAAGAGAAGTTGTGCACTATGTTGAGACAACATCTTGATGCTTTTTCTTGGGATTATAAGGATATGTGTTACCGGGAAAAGTGTCTATTTAGAACTGCTCTATCCCACTAAGGTGTGACAGCTGCCTTAGAAACAAACAGAGAAAACTACTTTTGTATTTCCTTTATGAACTATAGATAGAGAGGAATAGAAAGGACCGACCTGTGTCTTGCACTAATCCTTTGATCCAATCCCTCTCCTCTTTGACAGCTTCCAGCTACCTGCTCCCTCACTTGCCCAGCTTCACCAAGTACCTTTAAGATCACAGAAGAAGAACACTATAAAAAGACATGGATCTATATTCATAAACAACTTAGGATCAGTTTTAAGTTAACCATACAAATGTAACAAGCATCAATGATACAAAAGCATGGAGGAAAAACTCAAATAGTTTTTATTGATAAACAAGAAGATCCAGGAGGAGTTACAACTGATGGTTCCTGACCCAGCATCAACCTCCCAGCAAAGAAGCCCCTCTTCACCTCCAACAAAGCATAAATCACCCAATACTCTGATATTTGTCTCAAAACCAACAGCAATTCCTTACAATGTGCAAAATTCCAGCCTCTAACCTCTGGATCTCTGGGATGAGAGATCTATATATAGATATTTGCAGAGGTGTGAGTCAGCTCTGGGTTTTTGATTAGTGTATTCTCTCTGATAGTTCTTGATGCCACTTGGAGATCTCATTGATCTCTTACTCATCCTTGGGCGATTTTGAGAGGCAAGTGTCCCAGGAGAAGTTTCTGGAAGATTCCATGATCATCCACCTCACAAACTGTCTCCACCACTTGTCCTTTCCCGTCCATCCCACCCTCATAGTGTATTTAGGTGCATTGCAACGCACTTCCCGTGTGTACAAGGTGCGATGCAGCACACCCTGGCCATGGAGCAAGTGCATTGATCCAGTTTTGACCAATTTTGAGTAGTTTTTCATGGAGAACTTCTGGGAGAAGCTGTAATCTGTTGACCTTGTTCCTTTAGGGGTTAGAACAACACTTTTAAGGACTTAGGTGTTATAGACATTTTTGTGCCTCGCGTCAAGGAGCAGGAAATGTCGATAATTACAGGGATCCTCAGTCCCTAAACATGTTGTTCTTACCCCTAAAAGAACAAGGTCATCAATCAACAGCACTTCCAATCAGTTCTCCACCTGAAAACACTTCAGAACAGGCTTATTTTGGATCATGTCAGCTGCTTAACTGAGCTTCTGCGCTGTATTGCAACTGTCCCACTCTGTACCTGCGCTGGAAGTCAAAAACAATGAAGGCTACCTGCGCTGGGCGAGATTGGCCAAGTGGCACAGTCCTCCTGCAAGGTGTCAATTGCCCAGGAAGCTTCCAAACTGACACTTGGTTCATCAGATTCGCCTTGTGATGAGTAAGAGGTACTTGATCACCATGTGTAACCAAGGATCTCCAAGTGGACTCAAGAACTGAAGATTAACTGAAGAGGGAGAGGACACTAGTCAGCTCTATGCCAGCCTCAAGCTGACTCATCCTCTCTTCTTCTCTCCTATATATAGAGCTCTTCTATGAGGTCTAAGGAGGCTGGAATTTTGGTATAAGCAAGGAGGTGCTGTTGGTATACTGCCAGGATTATTGGGTGATTGTTTTACTAGAGGTGAAGAAGAGAGTTCTTGCTGCCGAGGAGGTGCTGCTGGATTGGGGCCAACATCATTGGTTGTAACTTCCTCTGGAACCCTGTTACTTTCTATCAATAAAGTTTGCATGTTCTTCTATATACTTGTTTTACATAGATGCTTTTGTGTTTACATGTATATTTGATGCAACCTAATCCATGCTTCAATTATGATTGCTTGTATCTCGTAGTTTGCTCCCTTTTGTTGTGCAGATTCTGTGTGTAGCTGGATCGGCTTGGAGAGTAAACAGCTGGGAACGGGATACAAAGCGAGAAGGACAAGGATCGACTAAGCGCAAGACACCAGGTTGGTTGATCCTCTTTCTATTCTCTCTGTGCTTTCATAAAGATGAACATGAAAACTTTGTCATTCAGTTGTTGCTAAAGTCTGTCACCTTTAGAAAGGGTTAGTGTCATCCGCATCGGATACTTTTCCCCACAACATTAGGAGCCCTTGGTTTATGGACATTTCATACTTGCTATTGTAAGGCACAAAAATGTCTATAACAGTTGCCCCCTAAAGTATGAGGCCGTTAACCTTTTGGTGTCGAGTGAAATGCTTTATTATGAGGATCCGAAGTTCTTTCAATGCTGGGAGGAGACCTGTAATAAGATACAATACAATACATTATCTTCATACCGTTTTCATGATCTAGCTGAGGCGGACATTCCCATGCTCAGCTTTATAAATTCATTTTCATGTACATAGGACAGACAATTGTCTGAGGGTTCTGATAGAGCCATCATCCTTTTGGTATGATGATTATCTGTGCTGCAATGTTGTACATTTGATGTCTTTATTTCCCTGAATATATATCGCAGCCCAGATGGATGAAACTAGATCCGGGGTCTTCAATCTCGTCCGATCTTTACTCGAAGTACAAGTCGATCCATGTGAGAAATGTTTTGAAGTCGAACATGGAAAGACATTGCTTGATTACAAGTCAATGATGTAAACTGTTAACAAGCGTGAGAGGAATCACTGATAATGATAATGATCCTCAAGGTACTGCAGTTCAATTCACGTGGTGTGAATAAAGGACTTGGCGTCGAACACCACGCAAAATCTTTCGGTCGAAGGTCATTGATGTAAACCTGTCGCCGGAAGTGAGAAACTTGCCATTGAGGCATGCAAGCTTCAAAGTACTGAATGGGGTGTTCCTAGATCAACTTCTTGGATAATGAGCTGATGTCGACAAGAAGTGATCCGTCACAGGAGGGCCTTAATGAATCCCACATCAATGACACGGAACGGAGCAAATGATTTTGATGGAGGTGAAAACGATCTGATGATATACGGTTCAGGGTGGCGGTCATGAAAGAATGGAGTATAATGTATGGTAGTGGGTGAGACACAGGTGGCTTCTCTGGATGACTTCTCTTGAACATGTCGGCGACACTGATGTGATGGATTGGTAGCATTAACCCCAAATGTGGATGGTATGGTGTGACCATGGCGATGTGACCGGTGAATGAAACAACCCAACCCGACTCGGACACGGAGTGGAAGTGTCATGTTCAAGAGCGACTTGCTACCAATAAAGATTCTTTGAGTTTTCTTCCCAATTTTTCCCCAGTCATTGCTGACCAGTACCTCTCTATTTTTGTCAAGCTTGAGGAGGATAACATATGCTTGTTCTATAATTTGCCCTTCGGGCAAACCCATCGCTATGTTTTAACGAGCCTAGCGATAGTGAAACTCATTCTCGTCTAAAGACAAGTTTGTTGCTATTAATCTTTTTAACAAGTTTAACGACAAAGATAACTCGGTCCTTTTCAATTTTAGAGAGTCTGAAAAGGAACGTAAAGATAACTCCAAAATTCTTTTTTCGTCATCTAATCCCTTAAGTCCGAAAAAGTATAAAACAATACAAAAGGGATGAATTTTCGATAGTTTTAACGAGCCGAACAAAACAAGAGCTCGATCTTTTTGTGTAATAATCCCTCAGGTCCAAAAAGATTAAAATCTAGAGGAGGTATAGCACTTCCTGTCCCTTTAATGAGCTGGAGAGGCCAATGGCTCAGCAATCTTTTCATATTTTATGAGTCAGTTGAAAAGAGCTTAAAGAAGACTCGTCTTTTGAGGCATGAGTGATAAAATGGGTAGCAGCTGATTCCAGGTAAGTTTTGGAATTTTCCAATCACGGCAGTGTCACAAGGATGGCTAGTGAAATCACTCTTCGCAACTGTTCCTCAAAATGGGTAAACAATCAAGTGGAGGTGAATGATCGGCCAATGAAAAAGTGGAGGTGACGGTGCAAACACGACCAAGGCTTTAATGGCTGAAGTACTACATTCACGGTGGTTATTTACCGGGGAATAGTTCATTTTTTAACGAGCTTAAACGCGGGTGGAAACATTTGCTCATGTCTTATGTTTATTTTTTAACGAGCTTGAACCTTGCGGTAACACTGCTCATGGTAGGTTTTTTATTTTTTTTAAATGAGCTTGAACCCTGTGGTAACATTGCTCATGATAAGTTTGCATGCCCCCAGCATAATAACGCAAATCGAGGTGCATGCCCCCCAAGCTTCATTGCATTCAACTCGGTGGTTGGAATGAAGGTTTACCTTTGAGACTTGGAAAGGGGATTTGTTTCATTTTTTAATGAGGTTGACACAGTAAAAGAACTATCCTCATAATCCACCATGTTTACAGTATTTGATAGAAAATCAAAAACTGAAGGATATTAAGGTTATTGGAATGATCTTTGTTGTAATCCGGAAGATGGGAGCGATGGTGGTAATCTTTCGATGGTGCCTCTCTTATCATCATTGTTTGAATGATTCCTTCGTCTATAGAATGTACATGCGACCAAGGATCCGAAGAGGTACCATATTCCTTAGACCTATCTATCCAAACACTCGATGAGCGTTGATTTGGGTTTGCCCCCCAAGCCAAGAAAATTGATTGCTACAATATTTCTAAAATGGCGATGATCCATGCTGACAAAATGTTTAGGAATCTTCCGAACCCATTAGATATAGAAGATTTCATATTGCAGGTTTCCACTGTGGCCACTTCCGTCAGATTATTCGGAGGCGGTAGGGCAAAAGTACCCATTAAGGCAGGGTCTTTTAGGAGACCTACTCCAATATTTTGAAGCGAATGATTGCTTCCATGGATCATTGGAATGCTTCCCGTAACTTGTGAACTATTGGGGAGAAATGTTTGTTGGTTGACGATTGTAATTCCTCCTTGAAAGGGAAATGCAATCTTCCTGAAGTAAGTCGACACAACTGCGGCCATGGAATATATCCAGGGCCTTCCTAGTAGGATGTTGTAATTGAGGTTTCTGTCGATTACTTCAACATCAATTTCTATTGTTTTGCCCCCCAGTTCAACTTGCAAGTTACTTAAAATCCCATATGGAGTGTATGATCATCCATCAAATGCTTTTAATGTCGTTGACGATCTCGACAAGGGTGGTGACCCTAAATTTTTCCAGCAACTCATCGACATAATACATGTAGATGCCCCCTCATCAATAATTGTTCGATGAATAGTTTTGTTGAGGGCTTTCACTTGAATAAGGAAAGCTAGTTGAGCCAGTAATTGAGGGTCATATCCTTTATGATCAAAGGCCACAAGATTGGAATCCATTGGGTCAATCCCACCTCTTGCTGATAATGAAGCTTGCTTTTGGGAGGGGTAATTGTTGTAGATCTAACCAAAGATATTATGATAATAGAAATAACCCAAGAATAACAAGATCAAAATAGATAGAAATTCTTCTTTATTATCAAAACCCTTAAGGTAAGGCAACACCATACATTCACTCCTTAAGGAAGGAGAACACTCCACAAGCCATATGCCTGTTCATACAATAATACTTCTCTTCATATCTCTCCATGTGGAGTCTCTAGCCTCTATATAGGCCTCATACATACAATACCATGCATCATTACCATGGTTCCCTTATACCATCAACTAATACCATGGGCCCATTACATTATTATTAACTACTTGTGGTCCCTTACATGACATGGGTTAACCACCTTATTTATTACTATGGCCCATCCCCTTATTACATTATTACCTTGGGTACCTCCCTTGGTACCCCATATTATCCCCCCTAGGTATATAACATTCCACCCCCCTAAGCATGTCTCATCCCCGAAACATGGGAAGAACACAAATAATAAGATCTACTCAAAAGAGTAGTCCACTGATACCATGCACGTGCATCTAGCCATCCAAGAGAAAGTTGAACCCTCGATCTCGTTGGTGCCTCGCTCGCTTGAGATGGAAGTTGACCGTGGCAGTTCCTCTGTGTTGATGTGTAGTAGGTGGATCGTCTCTCCTTTCTATCCATCATGTGACTACTTGGTTTCCATCTTGATGGTTGTCTTGCGGGGTGATGTGGGTGATGATATGTTGAAGTTTTAACCCACGATGGCTTTTGCTTGACTTCACCCTGCTGTGGTGCCTGTTGTGGTGTCTTCTTTTTCAATATGACTTCAACCACTGAGCCCTCCTCTGATGTATCATCACCTGTAACCTTTTCTTCTGCAGCCTCTGTTTGTGTTTGATTGTCGATCATCAAAGGCTCATCATCTGATATGTCAGTCCCTTGAACATCTTCTGCTTCAGCCTCCATGTGCTCTACCTATTTATGGATGGAAATATCCTGTAATGTAATTTTCTTCTTTTTATACCATAGCTTCAGGAATTTCTTCTGCACATTAATATTGATAGTACCCACGGATTCCATCCAAGGATATCCCAAAACAACATCCATATTATCCATCTCTGAAGCATAAAAATCACCATGCAACACATATTTATCCATAGAAATCTTCAAATCCTTGTACACTTGAACATCCTCATTATCAACCTGTGTATGTTCAATTTGTTTTGCTGGGACTTGTAATTTTTTTGCCAAATTAACACTGATAAAATTATGTTTACAACTAGGATTGATAGAAACAATGATCTTCTCCTTTTGAATGAATCCATGAACCTGCAATAAGGAGACACCCGTAGCAATTAACCCTTTATGTGTCTTATTCTCCTTTTTTCTAGCCCGAGACCATTTGTCCAGAAAGACTTTTTCATATTCTGCATCTGAAAGTTTGGTCATCTACTGGTGGTCAAGTGATAACCACCAATTTTTAGCCTCATCTCTCACATTACATATTATTGGAATCCTCCAATATTTCCCATGTGTAGACTTGGATCTTTGTATGAATTCTTCAATAGTAGGACCATCATCTTTCCCTGTAAAATATAGTATCTCCATGAAGAGGGTTTGAGAAAAATTCCTCACTTGGCGAAAATTTAAAGTGGCCACAGTTTAGTCAATATTGCTTAGAATCTTTATTATGACTTGTTTCCGGAAATGGAATGACCATTCTGCATCTGCCCATGTGATAGAAATCTTGATCCAGGCACTAGAATTCCAGATCCGCGCTGCAACTCTCCCGCCGTCACCAAAATTTCTGCAAAAAAGAGCTGATTTTAAATCAGCGATATCTCCCTCATCCGGACTTCGATTCGACTGATTTTTTTTTTGAAATTGGGTAATTTTTCTCAAAAAATTCAGATATACAATTATATTTTGTAGATCTTGCACCAGGATGTCTAGATCTGCACCGTAAACTCGCTGCCCTGAAAATTGTCTGCAACCCCACTGATTTTTAAATCAGCGATATCTCCTTCATCCGGACTACGATTCAACTGATTTTTTTTTTTGAATTTGGGTATTTTTTTACAAGGAATACAGATATGTAATTAGATTCTATAGATCTAGCACCAAAACGTACAGATCTGATCTGCAATTTCGCCACCCAAAAATCCCTGCAAAAAATAAAAAAATTCTCCACGGTTTGCCCAAGAAAGTGCTCTGATACCACTTGTTATAGATCTGATCCAAAGATATTATGATAATAGACTAAACCCAAGAAATAACAAGATAGAAATAGATAGAAATGATTCACTTTATTGATCAAACCCTTAAGGTAGGGCAACACCATACATTCACTCTTTAAGGAAGGAGAACACTCCACAAGCCATATGCCTGTTCATACAATAATACTTCACTTCATATCCCTCCATGTGGAGTCTCTAGCCTCTAGATAGGCCTCATACATGCAATACCATGCATCATTACCATGGTTTCCTCATACCATCAACTAATACCATGGGCCCATTACATTATTATTAACTACTTGTGGTCCCTTACATGACATGGGTTAACCACCTTATTTATTACTATGGCCCATCCCATTATTACATTATTACCTTGGGTACCTCCCTTGGTACCCCATATTATCCCCCCTAGGTAAATAATAGTAATTTTGTGGTACCTCAAGTGTTGACATAGCGGACGGCGATTGGGCCAGGTCCTCTACTATATTATAATTTTGTGCTACTTTTGCACGAGGATTAAATGCCGATTTGTGTACTACTCCCTTTGGCGGCTTTATCATTGGCTCAGGAATGATGGGTGGCACAACTTCAGTCAAAGTTGTTGTCGAACTACTAGGTTGTTCATTAGCCTTGTTATTCGACAGCTGTGGATTCCCGTAATCTTTATTCTTTGTCAAAGCATCATTTTGTTGCTCTGAGATAGACAACATAAGCACTTGGGATCGGGAAGCATTTTGATTAGCAACCAGTTTGGTCCCCGGGTTTGGAAATGGATTAGTCAATACTGCTGAGGTTTTTTAACTCTTAAAGAGTTTCTTAACTTCAGCTTTATGTGGACAATCTCTCGTCCAATGATCCTCATCGCATATATGACACCCCGCAAGGGGTTTCCTTTGCCCATAAGGGTTTGTAGAAGGTTTTTCAGGAAATGACTCATCCTGCTTCTTTTTTCTCCCTTTCTTTTTCTTCTTGCCCCCTGGTTGCTTTAGTTTTTTGCCCTTGTCGTCGACACGGCATTTACTTCCGAGGCAAGAAGTTCCTCATTTGCATTTTGACTAGAAATCTTACGGGCCTTCTTAGATGTAGCCTTTGTTGATTTCGTGCTTGTCGTGCCAATCACGCCATCACCGGCATGAGAGTCATTGTTTGATTTAGGAGGAGGAGGGACTGAGAATTCTGGTCTAGGAGCGTCAGGTATTTTATCGTAGAGCGTGCCAGACTGAGTGTAAATCAAGTCCAAATATTGTGCACGAGCGATAAACTGCTCTTCGATGACAACTCCCCCTTTTGCCACATCTTCCGTGATGGAAGGAAATAATGACTTAATAAACCATTCAGCTAAAAGTTGATCGGGAACATATGTTTTCACCATTCTACGATGACGTCGCCACTCATGTATATGATCAAATATGTGAGTGGCCGTCATCTTTTTGAAATTGGTAAGGAGTTCCGTTCCCGTTTCGTACCTTATCGGTAATTGAAAATGGGTTTAAAAGGTTGTGCTAGGTTACTGAAGTTGTCGAATGAAGCTCTAGGCAATTCGATATACCATTTTGCTACCAGGCCAGTTAACGTCCTCTGAAAAAGGCGAAGCCTAATCGAATCATCATTTAGGGTGTTTGATGAACACCACAGATGAAAGGTCATCACATGATTCGACGGATCTTCACCCGGATTTCCATTAAATTTAGGAATATCTGACGGAAGCTTATGCGGAATCACTGGCCACCAAGGGGCATAAGCAATTGGATCATTCGTCAGCCGGTTTAGATCTGGTAATTCTAGAGTTGCTACAAACGGCAACTGTTGATTCAGGTTAGGCGAAGCATACCCAGGATAAGATGGAATCACCTGAGCAGTGGGTCTTTGCATACCAGCATAATGTATTTGATGTTGGCAAATTTGACAAGGTTGATGGGCATAACCATTATAGTATGGTTGTTGATAACCACTTTGGAAATGCAATTGCCCATTACTTACAAAGACTTGTTGCTCAGGTCCTTGATATGATTGCTGGAATTGCGGTTGTTGAGATTGAACCAGCCCTGGTTGTTGGACCATTTGCTGTTGTCCAATACTGGATGATTGACCAAGATGAGGAGTCATAGTACTTGTTTGAGCCTGAGTCGCTCCAGATAAGGAGGCACTAACCTGAAGTTGTGATTGAGTTGTCGAGACAAGAGGCTATTGTATTGCAACCTGAGAAACTTGGGGTTGACATACAACAGGTAGCGCTTGTACTTGCGATGCAATCACCATACCAAGTATAGTGGGAATATTTGACACAAGGTGGACTGGTTGCATTGAATATGCAACCCTTGGTTGCTGAGGCAGTATTGGTACCCAACCGCTGGATGTAATTCCAGTTTGACCTGAACTTTGTTGTAAACTCCCATATGGTTGTTCTCTGGGAGGGAACAATGAAAAGGCATACTGCCCTCCATATGGTGGAAATCCAGTACTTAAAGGGTATATTGGCCTTTGAAGACACATTGGATCGATTTGTTGAGTTTCAACATAAGAAATACCAGATGATAATCTGGATGAAGAAATAGGAACTGACCATGTCGTCGAAACAGTTCCTGATTGGACTCCGGCTTGTTGTTGATAACTTGTCGGGACAGATGATATACCATCGAACATCGTTGGAGTAGCAGCAGGAAGCTCTGCCGCTGCTGCGTCAGATGACACAGTCCTGGATGTCGACGGTTGTTCAGACATATCTAGTCTATCCAAAAGATTTTCTAGCGATTCTACAAGAACTTCTGATGAAAAGAGACTAACTTCGAAGACCAACGAGGGAATGGTGATGATTATTCCATTTAAAATAAATTTTAGACGCTTTGACACAACTTGTTTTTTCAGTTTTTAAGAGTCGAGAAAAAACAAAAGATGACTCTAGTCTCCTTCGATTTTTAATGAGCCTGAAGTGACAAGTGCTCAGATGGACCTTTTCCGTTAAGGAGTCTGAAATGGAACGAAAGGGACTGCTCTGGAGGTCTAGGTAGAGGGAGTACCAAACCAATCGCAAAACTACAAAATACTTTTTATGGTACGGTAGTCAATCTTCCCGAATGCTGTGTTCAGTGCATTGCTATCGATAGGGTGGCAGACACGGCTTCCTAAGGATAAAGTATTTAAGCCTATAGGGGTCTCCCAAAATATACTCGACGGTACGTGGGAGCACAAGTCCGTACTGGCACTTATCGTCTCAAAGTGGAGGAATCACCCAACCATCAGTGAGGACAACAGTTACCAGGTTTTACGACGTCGGAATACGTCTCTAGCCTAGACCTCTAAATGTTGTGCGTTAAGTTCCAAAGCGTTGTTAGATTCATTGAATTTATTTTAAGTTGATCTTGCTTATGAAGTTTGCCTTTTGGGTTCACCACGAGATGTAGATGTAATTCCTAAAATGCAATCTAAAGATGATAAACAAACTTTTATCTCTTTTGTGCAATGAAAATCCTAGCTATTAGAGGAAAAGAAAGACACAATCTTTTCACAAAGAGCAAAGAGCACACTGTAAATGCACTTTCCTAAATCAAGCCAAACAGACTGTCTATATGCAAATGCAAATGCATGTATTTGTTTTCGACTTTCTTAGTATTGATGCTAAAAAGAAAGAAGATGTACAAATTTGAATTTGCTTTCAAGCGACAAACACAAATAAGCTTCTTTTCGAAATCAAAAGATAGAGACGATTATGACACTTTACGATTTTGAAATGAATACTCGTTTTTGACACTAGAAAGTCACAAATTCAGACCAAAGGCAATAGTAAAAGTATAATCGACCATCAACAGCAATCAAACTTTCTCCTATGATCGAAATCGACACTTGCGATAGATCTAAATCAAAGGACAATAGTACGACTATTCTACTTTTGCAATGGAAAATTGTAAACGACTCAACAAACACACAAAAACATCTACAGTTCTTTTGTACAAAGGAGGCGGAATAACAGCAAGGAAAAGGGGTTTTAAATAGACATATACTGATCACAGGCAGCAAAATTCAGAGATAGAACTGGAGAGAATGAAGCACAAGAACCTTAGCTGCACAGGGCTAGTCTGATCAGCGCACCTGTAACACAAAGAAACTGCATTGCAGTGCAGGTTGCCCTTTCGGGAAGTGCGCTGAAATTTAGGATCTCTTAACAGTACTTGCGCTGGGCCAGAAACGAGAATCTGTCCGGGTTCTGGGTCACAGTTTGCAGTTCAGTCTTTGGTTTTGGGCTGAGTAAAAGCAATCAGTAATGCACAATCAGGGGTAGATCTAAGGAGGGTCTAAGAGCTATCACAAGGGAAATCAAATAGTTTGTGAATCAGCTGTTCAAATCATAAACAGATCCAGTGAACGGATTGAAGCAGCAAATGTCTACTTTGCATTTGTTATGGCAAATGCAGTTCGAATGCTACTTATAAGTTTATGAAATAAACACCAAGAGATACACAAACAAACTAATTAGAGATTCTCCCCAGCGGAGTCGCCATTTTGTTACTGAGAAAAGTGTCTATTTAGAACTGCTCTATCCCACTAAGGTGTGATAGTTGCCTTAGAAACAAACAGAGAAAACTACTTTTGTATTTCCTTTATGAACTATAGATAGAGAGGAATAGAAAGGACTGACTTGTGTCTTGCGCTAATCCTTTGATCCAATCCCTCTCCTCTTTGACAGCTTCCAACTACTTGCTCCCTTACTTGCCCAGCTTCACCAAGTACCTGTAAGATCACAGAAGAAGAACACTATACAAAGACATGGATCTATATTCATAAACAACTTAGGATCAGTTTTAAGTTAACCATACAAATGTAACAAGCATCAATGATACAAAAGCATGGAGGAAAAACTCAAATAGTTTTTATTGATAAACAAGAAGATCCAGGAGGAGTTACAACCGATGGTTCCTGACCCAGCATCAACCTCCCAGCAAAGAAGCCCCTCTTCACCTCCAACAAAGAATAAATCACCCAATACTCTGATATTTGTCTCAAAACCAACAGAAATTCCTTACAATGTGCAAAATTCCAGCCTCTAACCTCTGGATCTTTGGGATGAGAGATCTATATATAGATATTTGCAGAGGTGTGAGTCAGCTCTAGGTTTTTGATTAGTGTCTTCTCTCTGATAGTTCTTGATGCCACTTGGAGATCTCATTGATCTCTTACTCATCCTTGGGCGATTTTGAGAGGCAAGTGTCCCAGGAGAAGTTTCTGGAAGATTCCATGAGCATCCACCTCGCAAACTGTCTCCGCCACTTGTCTTTTCCCGTCCATCGCACCCTCACAGTGTATTTAGGTGCATTGCAACGCACTTTCTGTGTGTACAAGGTGCGATGCAGCGCACCCTGGCCATGGAGCAAGTGCATTGATCCAGTTTTGACCAATTTTTAGTAGTTTTTCATGGAGAACTTCTGGGAGAAGCTGTAATCTGTTGACCTTGTTCCTTTAGGGGTTAGAACAACACTTTTAAGGACTTAGGAGCCCTTGGTTTATGGACATTTCATGCTTGGTGTTGTAAGGCACAAAAATGTCTATAACAATATGGAAGGGGTTAATCCCTCCATTTGTAGCCATCATATTTAAATTGAAGAGCGATGTGAACCTATGCACTAACACTAGAGGAGAATGAGCCCTACCCTTAAGGACATTGTGAAAGAAGAATTGCAAAAACTATTGGATGCAGGATTCATCTACCTCATTTCAAATAGTAAATGGGTGCCCATACTATCGTTATACCCAAAAAAATGGGAAGTGGATGATCTTTTTTTACTATAGGAAACTCGACAAGGCTACAAAGAAATATCATTTTCCCTTGCCTTTCATTGATCAATTCTTGGATGGACTTGTAAGGAAGAATTTCTTCTCATTCCTAGATGGATTTAGTGGGTATAATCAGATCCAAATCAGGCACGAAGATAAGGATAATACCACCTTCACATGTCCATGGGGGACCTTTACCTATAGGGTCCTTCCATTTGACTTGCGCAATGCCCCTACTACCTTCTAGAGGGCAGCTTTGAGTATTATTTTTTATCTTGTTCATGACATAAATAATTTTTTGGAAGCTCTTTCCAATCTGTGTAAAGTCCTAATTAAATGCATTGAAATTAGTATCTCACTAATTCATGAAAAGTGTGCTTTTTTAATGAATGTAGGGATTGTATTAGGTCACTTCCTTTTTGAGGAATGGATCCAAGTTGGCCCTACCAAGATTTCCATTATCAAAAGCATCCCTATCCCTCAGCAACAAACCGATGTTAGAAGTTTTTTTGGGCTAGTTCAATATTGTAGAATATTCATTAAGGATTTTAGTAAGTTGGATTCACCTTTGTTTGGATTGTTGACTAGAGATTCAAACTTTTGTTGGATAGGTAAATGTCAAGTGGAATTTGAAGAGCTAAAAGAAAAATTAACCATCGCACAAATTCTAATAGATCTCAATTGGGCATTACCTTTCCACATTCACACAGATGCATCAAACAATGTTGCAGGGGAAACTTTCGGGTAAGAGGAAGACAAGTTTCCATAGAACATATACTTCATCAATAAGAACCTCTCCAAATATTAACTTAATTACATAATTATTGAAAAAGAACGTTTTGTTGTTATGCACTCCTTGAATAATTTTAGGCATCATATCACTTGGTACCAAGTCTATTTTCACACTGATCATGTATCCACCAAATATTTAATAAATTAACCCGATGTTAATGTTAGGATCATTAGATGGTTATTATTGTTGCAACAATTTGATCTAACCATTGTTGATAAGCCAGGAAAGGAAAATGTGGTTGTAGATTTTTTATGTCTAGAATAATATAGACTGTAGAAAGTGAGGAGATGATAGATGATAAGCTTCTAGATGAGCACCTCTTTTATTTTTCATTATTGTCTCCTTCGTTCACTAACATAGAAAAATTCTTTGTTTCTGGGAAATTCCCTCCTAATATATCCTCCAAGGATAAGAGCAAGATTGCTAGAAGAAGTTCCCCTTTCACCTGGATTGGGGTAAATATCTTCAAATTGGGACCGAATCATATATTGAAGATATGTGTAAAGGAGGATGAGGCTTTTTACATTCTCTCAGCATGCCATGATGGACCCTGTGGGGGCCATTTAACTTCCAAGAGGAAATACTTCAAAATTCTCCAAGCTGACTATTACTAGCCCACTCTACACCAAGATGTTAGGAGATACACTTCCATATGTGATGAGTGCCAAAGGATGTGAAAGCCTACACCAAAGTATGAAATTCCCCTGCAATTTCAAGTCACTCTTGAGCCATTTGAGAATTGGGGCATGGATTTCATTGGACAAATTAATCTACCATCTAGACAAAAGAGATGCATCATTGTGTGCACTAATTATTTGACAAAGTGGGATAGGTGAAGGAATTAAAAAAAGTAACAGAGAATAAGGTGGAATAGTTTTGAAGGGAACAAATCTTTTATAAGTTTGGATTCCCTTGGGAGTTGATCACTGATCAAGGGACTCAGTTTACATCAATTTTTTTTTAGGGAATCATGGAGCAACATCATATAAGGTACAAAAAATCCACTTCCTATCACACTCAAGCAATTGGGTAGGTGGAGGTCTTAAACAAAGCTTTGTAGAACATCTTGACTAATGTTGTCAGCAACAGCAAGAAGAATTGGGTAGCCCAACTTGTGGAGGCCACTTGGGACTATAATATCACCTAGAAAACCAACACTAGATTAACTCTCTTTGAGTTGGTTCATGGCAAGAAGACATGCTTGTCCATTAACTTTGAATACAACACCCCAAGAATGGTAGAAAAATTAGATATAGACATCATCATTGCCAAGTAAGAGAGGATGCAACAACTCAATGCTCTTGATGAGCTTTGATTATAGGCCCTCGTGCATACTAAGGTGGTCCAATTGCAAAGGAAGATTTGGCATGAACAAAACATGAAAGAATGGACCTTCCAAGAGGGTGATTGGGCCCTGTTATATCACTCGATATCTAAGGAATGTTGCAATTAAATTTACATGAAACAATCTATTTCTATGTGATCTTGTGCCTGAATAAGATCACCAGAAAACAAGAGAAATATGGCCAATAGATAAATAGATGAGTCCCCGACCCAAGGCTCATACATGGAACATACAAAAAGTTCTAGGTGATATAAACAAAACACTGGGCACCTAGTCTCCTCACAGGTCGATGAAGGGTTTTGATTTCATTGCAAAATTCTAACACTCCATTCAAATGACCTAATTTTACTATACTCAATCTCAAAACCTACACACAACGCAAACATTCAAGGAAGACAAGTGATTTTCCCTAGAAGAGCATTAGCTCAAAACACCATAGAATACATATATTTTATTGTTGCAAGCATGTAAATACAATGAAGCAACATATATTTCTATTAACCATGAACCAAATGGTACAACTATACCTTCCACAAATTATATCCTCTCCTCAAGCTTGTAGCACGGTCTCCTCTCCCAATACAACATAGCTCTCATGCTATAGTGTGGATACTAGATCTTTCCCCCTTGCCTCTTGTTGATATTATATAGGCTCAATGTCCTTTAGAATGTAGCTAGACACCTAGGGGATTGAGAAGTTAGGAAAATTATACAATAATGTACCCGTATGCAACTCATACATAAGTGGGTCAAGTTGATCTCCTTGGGAATTACAAACTCTAGAAACCCTTTTCACAATTATGAATTTTTCTCAATTATCTCAATTATAAAATATATTTTATCTCATAGTTATAATATTTTGGAAAAATCATTATGAGAAATAACTCAATCATGTAATTCCACCCTTTTATCATTTCATAAATCTCACATAAGTAAAGAAAAGGTGAAAAGGGATACATTTTATCCAAAAAAACTAATGTAAGCTTATGTTGGGTTTCTCTCACTATAATGGAGTGGAAAATAGGGTTATAAAAGATGCCCCCTAATGGATGAGGTAAAAAGAGAAATTGATGGAAAAAATGCATTATAATAATACTCAAAGCTCAAAATTGGAGGAAGGATCCAAGACTATGAATCTGGGTTGGAGGAACTCAAGTGCTGACGTCTCAATTCTGTTGATAACATCCCTGAGGCAGGCATACCCATGCTCGATCATAAGGATATACTGAAAATTTCCACCTACATACACTATATATACATGACATGAAATGCTAGAAAATACAATTTGGATCTATGTCACCATATACATCAGTAGGACAATCGACACATGACAAACAAAAAGTGTCTCAAGATAGTCCTCAAAGTACATGAATGATACATAACTCCAATGCATCCTAGGAAGGATTCCATACAGGAGTGAGATGTTCGTAAATCAGGGTCTTCGACATAACCCCAATCATATGAATCTACATCATGTGAATAAGTCAGTTGATGTCCAGCATGGTAGAAACTACCTGATTATTAGTGAATGAGTTAAACTAGTAACAAATGCGAGGGGATCCACCAATGAGGAAAATGGACCCCAAGGTACATAGTACAATCCACTAAGTGTGAATATATGATTTGATGTTGAACACCATATAACTCAACTAATCAGTATCCAATGATGTAAACCCATGTTTGATTGTGAGGAAGCCTCCCACTAAGGTCTGCAAGCTCCAAGGTACTACTGGTTCCTAGATCAATCTCCTCACTAATGAGCTAAATTCAACAGGAGAAGATCTATGAAAGGAGGGCTTGATCAAGGTGGATATTGGTGGCCACCTGCCAAGTCCACTTGGACCCCCACCATTGTTTCTTTCATCTTTTTAGTTTCCTTATTTGTAGCACAATTTACTATTTTTAGCAGTTTTTTGGCTCCTGAACTTCCTGAGCCGATTTGAGGCCCTAAACGACTTTTTTTGGGAACAAAAGGAGAAACATGGTTCCACGGACTAATTTTTCTCTTCCCATAGTTTTATTTCTTGGATAGATCCTTCTAACGAGATATTTTGTGCATCAAATAGAGATCGTATGCCAAAGTTACGCCCCTGGGAAGTTGATGTACTAATTTACCCAAATGGGGCCCACAGTTTGGTGTTTCATCTTCTAGGGTTAGGTGTTTTGATGTTTAGGGTTATCCATTGTTTCTCAACAATAAATAGGCCTTCGAGCCTCATTGTGATATAGTTCAGAGGCATGTAGCCACCACATCTCTTCTTAAATATAAGCTACCATCTCCCTAGCTAGTTTATTTCCATTTCTGTTTGTAGGCATACTTCAGTATTTTATGGTAATGAAATGAAGTATTATTTCTGTAATTTTTTTTGTTCCTGTTTAAATCCAGATCAGTGGTATCAGAGTGGTCTTCTCTTTCTCTGTATTTCCTTGCATGTCCCGAACGAGGTCGGGATATAAGGATTTAGGGCTTGAACTAGTCGAACTTTTGCAAGACTAGCGTCACAAATCCCAATGGCCTACCATGGTGGATGAAAATAAAGATGAGAAGGTAGGATATCCTATCAAAATCTCACTCGAAGAGGCCCTCGAGTGACAAAGGAACGTGATGATGGACAACTTTGCCCAAATCCTTCAACTGCTACCTAGGGGCGACACATATACTTCCAACAGCTACTCTGGGAGTGCCACACCCTTTAAGGTACAAGTAAGGTACAATTTAACATTGACATTCCCCTATTTGAGGGTCGAATAGATGCAAACACCATAGATAAATGGTTAAATATGCTAGAAGGGTATTTTTCTGTTCATACCTTTTCCGGCGAGGAAAAGATTACCATTGCTCTTCTCAAAGTTGCCACCCATGTCAAGGATGGTGGGAAACCTACTGCGAGTAGAAGGATGAAAGTACAACCTCACTATTTTCAACCACACCCACCTGGGATTCATTGCGAACTACCATCAAGGAGCAGTACTACCCCGTCGAAAGCTATGAGTATCAATACATAAAGTGGACCACACTGTGGCAAGGAAGGGACCAAGATGTGCCGTAGTTTACCAATATTTTCCATACCCTTTGCACAGAGTTGGGTATCAAGTATTTAGAGTAGCATTTGGTAATCAAATACCGTGGCTCCCTACATAGGTACATCCAAGAAGAAATAGAATTCCTGAACATCTCCTCGCTCGACAAGGCATACCGATATGCCATCAAGATCAAGCAAAAGTTTAAATAGAAGAAGTGATACTTTGGATATGCAAACCCAAAGCAAGGGAAAGGTGCCCCCAAACCACAGAAAAAAGGACAAAGCTAAGGCAGGATTCCCCAAGAAAACCCACCAAAGTTGCAAGAAAAAAACAACACCGTGAAGTCGAAAAAAGACATGGGAAAGTGGTGTGAGTTCCATAAGAGCTGCACTCACAACACAAGTGAGTGTCGAGCCAAGTAGTCACTAGTGGTTAAGCTAAGGTTTTTAGAATCAAATGTATGTTCCAACTCTGAGTCAAAACCCAACAAGGGGAATGAAAAAGGGAAGCATATTATCCTTATGGAGCCCAACACCACCATTTCCACCACGAAGATCTAGAAGGAGGAACCCGAAGATACAGAGGAGGAAGATCGTCTCTTCCACTCTCAGATGTGGGTAAAGGGCTTCTTGCTACAGTTCATTATCGATAGTGGGAGCCAAAAGAACCTCATTTTAGTAGAGGTCATGAAGGAGCTAGACTTACTGACCACAACACATCCACAACCATACACCATTCGGTGGCTTCACAAAGGACGAAATCTTCACATAAGCTAGCAATGTCACCTTCCATACAACATAAAGCCCTTCACGGATGAGGTATTGTGTGGCATTGATCCCCTTGATGTTTGTGATGTATTATTAGGACAACCATACTGGTGGAAGTGACATGTTGTGTATGAATCAAGGCCATGTGCTGTTATTGTTACTTTGGAAAATATGTTGTACATGATACCAGAGGTAGCACTGCCTACCACGATCTCTTTGGTTACTACAAAAAAATGTAGTAAGCTCATTTCCAAAACCTGGAAATTTGTTTTCCTAATGATATGCCCTTAAGGAAGGAAGAAGACGGTGGTCATGACCTCTAGACAAGGCCCCTCCGCACGACAACTACAGATGGACAAGGTCATGGAGTCATACCAGGACATCTTCACCTCCCCCGCATGGGTTCCTCTATACTATTAGGTCAAGACTCCATCAATCTGACCCCAGGTGTGCTGCTACCCAATGGACCAATTTATCAGTGCTCCATGTTGGAGAATGATGAAATCAAGTGGTAGATTCAGGAGATGTTGTAGAAAGGTCACATCAATCTGACTTCATCACCCCGTGGGAGCCCGATTATGTTGCTACAGAAGAAGGACGAGACTTGGAGACTTTGTATTGACTATCGGGCACTGAATAATATCACTGCTCATAATAGGTACCTGAGCCCACGAATTAATGACATCCTAGACCAAGTGAAGGGGGGAAAATATTTCAGCAAGATTGATTTGATGTCAGGATATCACCAAGTACCAATCAAACCCTCTGATGTGTGTAAGATTGCCTTCAAAGCCAAGGATGGCCTTTTCGAATGGTTGGTTATGCATTTTATATTGACAAATGATCCTACAACCTTCATGAGGCTAATGGATGACATCTTGCTGCCATTCATGAACTCTTTTGTATTGGTATACTTGGATGACATCATGATCTTCAGCGAGAGTTGGGAAGAGCACCACCACCACACCTGATAGGTTCTCCAAACACTACAGCAACACAAGTTATGTGCCAACTTGGAGAAATGAAATTTTGGCATGACCCAGGTTCAGTATCTGGGATACATTATGGATGAATGGGGGGTGCATGTGGATCCAACCAAAGTCCAACTCATTTGGGATTGGCCATCTCCAACTACTCTAACAGAGCTCCGCAACTTTCTAGGTCTTGCCGACTTGTACCACAGGTTCATGTTGGGATTTTATCATATCACTTGGCCCTTGAGTCAAGTCACCAAGGGAGGAGCGAAAGAAAAATTCTTTTGGTCTGAATCTCAACAGAAGGCATTCACAGAGTTGAAATATTGCCTCTACTCAGCACCAGTGCTTGCATTACCAGACTTGCAACAACCATTTGAGGTAGAGACAGATGCTTTTGACTATGCTATTGGAGCAGTCCTTACTCAACACGGGCATCTAGTGGCATATCATAGTGAGACACTTTTAGAAACAGTCTGAAAGTATCCCAATTATGAAAAAGAGATGTATTCCATTATGCAGGCCTACTGACAATGGAAGCATTACATTTTGGGGAAGGAAACGGTCATCCACACAGACCACCGACCCTTGAAGTTCATATAGACCCAAGGGAAATTGCAAAATGATCACCATTAGAAGTGGTCCACATATCTACAACAGTTCCATTTGAATATCAAGTATAAGAAGGGCAGCACCAATAATGTTGCAGATTTCCTCAGTCGACCATCGATCATGGTGTTAACAACAATGCTCAACTCTTGTGGGCATGAGACTTCTAATTGGCCACTTCTCTACAAAATCAACCCAGAATTTGGCCACACAACTCTTGGAGGGTCAGCATGTTCCAGATTTTCACCTCTTGGATGCCCTGTTATGCCACCTACATCACCTTTGTGTTCCTTCAAATGAGCATGCCAAGATGATTTGGGAAGCACACTACAGTCGGGCTACTGGGAATTTTGGGGTTGAGAAAATGGTGGTAGTACTACAGAAGTATTTCTACTGGCTGAATCTTTGATAGGATGTCAGGAAGTACATCAAATCATGCACTGCCTGCGCCATTGCCAAACCGACCATCAAGAATCAAGGCCTCAATACCCCGCTGCCTACCTATAGTTGACCTTGAGAATCCATCTCCATGGATTACATGTCAGGCCTGCCTTCTACTAAGAATGGAAATGACTGTGTTTTTGTGGTCATCGACAGGTTCTCGAAGATCGCCATTATGGCAGCCTGCAAGAAGAATATCATAGCAGAAGCCACTGCTAAACTCTCCTTTGAATGAGTGTGGGTACACTTTGGGATCCCACAGTCTATCATCTTAGATTTGGACGATAGGTTCCTTAGTACACTTTGGTCTACTCTCTGGTCGATGCTGGACACCAAACTCACTAAGTCCACAACCTTCCACCCTCAAACTGATGGCCAAACAGAGGTTATGAACAACATGATCGAACACATTCTACACATGTACAACTCAAAGCATTCATGCACATGGGACGAGAGCCTCCCTTATGTTCAGCACAACTAGAACCAAGCTCTCCATAGCTCGACTGGCCACAACCCCTTTTAGGTGGGTTTGGGATTCCAGCCACTATGTCCCATTGATGTGGCCATGCCAATTGCAGCTACTCAGGCAGATTCGGCTCATGTCCAGTCTGAAATAGATAATGCCCACAACTTCACTGAGAACATCCAACATATTCTCCAGTAGGTCCATGACATTTTGGAGAAATCAAATGCCAAGTCCAAGCAGCAACATGATCAACATCGGGTGCCACACAAGTTTCAGGTGGGCGACAAAGTCTGGTTGCATTTATAAAAGGAATGCCTTAGCGAAGCCTATCAGAAACTCAGACCACTCCGATATGGTCCTTACAACATTACCAAGGCTATGGGAGATAATGTATTTGAGCTCAACATTCGCCCATTCCTTGGCCTGCACCCAGTGTTCAATGCGGACTGCCTTCGGCCATACTTTACACCATTACTAGACGCATCCGACATTGCAAAATAGCTCACACCCACATAGTTAAATCCAGATTGCATGGAACAAGCTGCAACTGATTGGATCATGGACACAGAGATCAAGCACACTCGCTAGCAGAATATCAAATTGTATTGAATTGTCAAAGCAGGCCAACTCCTTCACCAGGGCAAGTGGCTCATCAGGGACCAAGTTCAACAGAAGTTTCCTCATCTCATGGAGGAACTCAATGCAATGGGGACCATTGCTTCCTAAGGGGGAGGAATGATCCAGGTGGATATTGGCGGTCACCTCGCAATTCCACTTGGACCCCCACCATTTGAATCATTGACCGGAGAATCCACAGTTTTAACATTTTTGTACCAACGTTTCAAATCCCAAATGGGATCCATCATCAGGGTATGAGAATGATGATAACAGAAGAGCAACAAAGAAGTAATAAATAGTGAAATTTTTAGAACAACATACTGTCGGCTGAAATAATCATTAATTAATTTAATTAATTTTTATATAATTTATATTAATTTGTTTTAATAAATTACTATTATTTTATTATTTTAATTTTGGAAAAGTTCATAAATTAATACCAAACCTAAAGATTAAATAGGGACTAAACTAAGACTAAAGAAAGCCTAATAAATTAAAAAGAAGAAATAATTTCAATATAAAATTAAAATAATGTATTAACCTAATTTATATTAACAATTATAAATAATAAGTATTTATAATTGATTAATATAATAATTAATATATTAATTAATTGTTATATAGAAATTATTTTATTTTAAGGAAAATAATGCTAACTAATAAATTTTTAAGGGCTATAACTAAAACAAAAATAGGTTGAAGAAACTAAAAATCACTAAATACTAGGAAATATTAATTCTTATATAATTTAATTAAAATATAATTAAAATATTAACCAAATTATATTAACCATTATAAATAACTAATATTTATAATTAATTAATATAATGATTAATATATTACTTAATAGCAATATAGGAATTAATATATCCTAGTATTTAATGGAAATTTTATACCTAGATCTAAATGAAAACATAGACTAATGACACGAGAAGGGAGAGGGATAACTTACCTGCTGAGGCCTTTACCAGGGGATGTGCTTGCGCTTTTTATTTCCCTGATCAAGGGAAGCCAGCTCCCACTAATCTCCACACCATTATCCCTGTTCAGATTATGAGGATGTTTGATGATTTCAAGCGCTTCTCTAATCTTTCGTCTCTGATGTTGCTCTTCCCTTGCGATAATTGATGCGCTTTCCAGACAGATATGGTGCTTAGTCTTTAAGGAGTGCTCTGCCAGGGCTGAAGTACGAGATCTTCCGTTCTTAATATTAGTGCCATGTTCCTTGAGTCTTGTCTGGAGGGAGCGACCTGTTTCACCAATGTAGCTTTTTCCACAGGAACACTCTATTTTATATACTCCTTTAAGCTGATGATTGTCGATATCATCTTTAACAGACTTCAAACTTTGTCTGATAGTACCTGGAGCTGAGAAATGTGTGATAATGTTTTTCTTTTTTAGGATTTTAGCGATTTTGTCTGTAATTCCATGGATATACGGTAGAAAAACAATACCACATTTAGGCTGGTCTTGAGCCTTAGGCTCATGAGACAACATCTTTCTTTCAGCTTTCTCAATGGCCTTTTTAATTTCCTGCTCCTTGTAGCCTATACTTTTAAAAGTTAAAATTAGATGCTTCTTCTCTTCGTCCAGGTGCTCTAAGTCGGAAATTCGAAGGGCTCTGATGGCCAGCGTGTTTAGAACACCAAACTTCTGGGCTGGGTGATGGTGGGAATCAGCATGGAGGTAACTTTCTGTGTGGGTTGATTTCCTGAAAACCTTATGGCCCAAAGAGCCATCCTCTTTTCTGATGATTAGGACGTCTAAAAAAGGAATGCTCTTGTTTTCTTCAAGTTCCATTGTAAACTTTATATCTGGAGAGATCGAATTTAAGTGAGTGAAAAACTTTTCGAGTTCTGCTTTACCATGAGTCCATTTTATATTGGTGTCATCGAAAAATCGCTTCCACCAGGCTGGTTTGAGGCCCCCATTATTTATTTTAGCTTTCTAGTTCCCTTAATTGTAGCACAATTTACTATTTTTAGCAATTTTTTGCGTCCTGAACTTCCGGAGCCGTTTTGAGGCCCTAAACGACGTTTTTTTGGAAAACTGGGAGTAACATGGGTCCATAGACTAATGTTGCTCTTCCCAAAGTTGTAGTTCTCGGACAGATCTTTCTAACAAGATATTGTGCACATCAAACGAAGATCGTATGCCAAAGTTATGACCCTGGGAAGTTGATGTACCAATTTACCCAAACGAGGCCCAGAGTTTGGCATCTTCTAGGGTTAGGTTTTTCGATGTTTAGGGTTTTCTATTGTTTCTCAACAATAAATAGGCCTTCAAGCCTCATTGTAACACAATTCAAAGGCATGTAGCCACCACATATCTTCTCATAGATAAGCTACCATCGCCTTAGCTAGTTTCTTTCCATTTCTGTTTGTAAGCATATTTCAGTATTTTACAGTAATGAATTTAAGTATTATTTCTGCTGCATCTCTATATGTATGGTTATATCTGAAATTTGTTGCATTCATTTTTAAATCTAGATCAGGGCCTTGGTGTATCCCCCATCAATCGACATGGAACATATCACAATGATGTGATGTATGGATGAAGTCATGAGATGATGAAGTACAATTGACATAGGGATGGCTGACTCAAAAAGGTCAACAGGCTATTATAGATGGTCAACACAAGGTGAGACTTCCATTGAACACATAATGGCATGACACAAGAGTGAATTGGTAGCATGACTAATGAGCACCATGTGATATCATGTGATGATGCAGGAGGCATTGAGGCATGCTCCATATGTCTGGAAGAGTAACCAACCATAGGAGTAGAGAGACTCATATGTATGGAATGGCTCCTATGAAAGCTAAAACCCAACTATGAGATAATGAAACTGGCAGGTTTCGTGTTCAAGGGCGACACAAATGATTCTTCCATTCGATGAATAATGGAAATAAATGTTCCCTCCCTTCTCTTTATATAAGTTCCCTTTTCGTAAAGTTGTCCCCCAAGCTTGAAAAATAGATAAAAGTATACAAGGAGAACCTCCTAGCTATAGTAGACTAGGGTATTTATTTTTCGTAACTAGTGTATCGAAGTCGAGAAAAGGGTTAAAATTATATTGGGTAAATGACCCTTTAGTTACTTTAATGATCTTGAAGGAGACAAGTTGACTTGGAAATCTTTTCTAAATTAAGGAGTTTGAAAAGATCTTAAAGGAACTCCTCCTGAAGGAATGAGTGGTATCGGGGATAGAAATTGGCTCCAGCAATGATGGAACTTCTCATGACATAATGAGGACAAGAGGATAGCTAATAAGACCACTCATTCCAACAATTATTTCAAGAAAGGGTAGAACACTAGGTGGAATAAGATAATATGCCAAGCAGATGATGACAATGGAATGAAGAAATCAAGGCTCATCGTGGAAAAGTAGGATAATAAAAAATGGTGATAACAAGGTAGAAAGTGTGGAATCCTCCTAGGGTATAGCCAAAAACATGATGGAGAAGAGGACATGAGGCTCAAATTCTAGGTCATGGTGGGTTAGAAGAAAGGATTCTAAAAAGAGCATAAAATAACTACATGGACACCAGGATGACAAAGAGGTGTCATACTAGGGTATCCATGTATAGGTAAGCTCTACTATCAAGCTACGATGTGCATAGAAAAGAGTGGATAATGCCATAACTTGATAGGGTCAGAACTAAGGCACAATGATGGCACTAATGGTCAATCATACATCGATGATGGTGAAAAATGACCTACTCCTATATGTTAGTAAGAGGAAGCATACCTGAGGCCCAATGGATCTCGCAATAAAAATGCCACCCTATCCTGTAAAAAGCCATCCAGGAAGACTGGACCCATGGTTAAATCACATCATGAAAGAAATAAAACGTGGATGAGGTCAACACAAGACTATATATTTTTGGTTTTTTGAGATTTTTAATATTTTTGGATTTTGGCATAAATATGGCATCGCAAATAATCACATCACACATCAAACCAAAAAAGAGATAAAACATCACACTACTATGTACAATATGTACAAGCGAAACATAGTCCAGTAGCTCATGCTAATGTTTGCCCATAGTCAGGCACATGACAAGGGTTTCTATACGTGAACTCATGGAGGGTAAGGGAACCATATGGTTCACCAATGTGGGGCCATGTCAAAGGAATTCAAACTGCCCAATCTAGAATGTTTGACCATGCCAGGGACAATCTAACATAGTCACACTCTCGAAATTAACTTGAGGACACAAGGGAGGATCAAGACATAGAGGAGGTAGAAGATGTTTGTCAACATGTGGTAAGCATTTGGACAATTTGTTGGAAAGTTAGGTAGTAGAAGCACAAGAATTGACTCAGTCTAGGGGCGGAACTTCCAAGGAGGTCGAAGGAGGTGTCCCCCTGAATCATTCCAAGATTTATGTTGCCAAGCTTTGCCTGTTCCAAACTAGAGAGACTAGAGGCTAAAAGAGGCATAGTCTTCCTAAGGTTATAAATAGATAGATCCATGAATTCCAATTTGATTAACCATGGAGTTTTTTCATCAAGGGAGTCATGCGAAACAAGAAGGGGGGTAGCCCATGTGGGAAAGGGAACCTGATCATATTCCATTTTGTGATGGAGTTTCTGACCAACATCAGGAGAGAATAATAGGACTTCTGAAGAGGAAATATCTTCCACAACATGTGGAAAAGGATGCCCACTAGATTGATCAACTACCATATGATCATAAGACACCACCCAAGAATCAAGAGGTCTATGGGCTCCATAGATGTCAAAAGAGATCATATGCATAGGAGCTCTAGAAGAAGATGAAGGAATTTCAGGTGGTGGTAATTGAGAAAATACCCCGATAAGAGATGAGATTTTAAACAAGCCCATGCCAAAATTGTGATATTGACTAGGGCTATCTCCCACAAGTTGGATTGAGGTCCCCGTAATGGAAATTTGGGTTGATGGCACAAAATATTCTAGTTGTTCAATAGTCACAATATTGCCTTTATGAGGGAAGAAAAGGACATAGAATATAGATGAGGCAATTGCGATCATGGAATATAACCAACTACAGCCAAGGAGTAGGTTATATTTCAAAGGAGCATTGATGACTTCAATATTGACATAGACAATGTTTCCTCCTAACTCAGTGGCAAACTTGGAAAGAACCCCCTTAGGCATAAAATTATGTCCATCAAATACTTGAAGAGTAGTATTGGACATGGAGAGTGCTAGAGAGACAAGAGCCTTCTAGCATGATGCAAGTAGAAGAAACCTCATCCACTAAGCTATGATGGATATTCCTATGAAAAATACATACATTAATCTGAAAGACGATCTGGTGGGAAAGTCATAAGGCAGCCTTCTCAACATTAAAGGCTAAGGTTTGAGTCTAAAGTATCGCCTCTACCAATTGTAGACAACAAGGCCTTATGCTATTGAGGAAAGCTTTACAAAACCTCAAGAGAAGACATGGCACAAAGAGCCTTAGCAATATCTTCAACAATACTATAGTGTTGAGGGGTTCAAGAAAAAGGATTATGTTTTTTTTACGAACGACACCCTTAGGTGGGAGGTAAACCAGTTCCACAGGCTTATCTTCTATGAGAGGTCCAGTGGAAGGAGGTGGAGTGTGTGATTCCTTAAAAGAAGAGCTCAACTCAAGAACACCATATGATTTAGCTCACGTGATCACATTAATGTCGTATTTTCACATAAATACAGATGAATTGTTGGTAGGATTGAAAAAGGGCCCCTTGTTTCCCCATTATGGAGGTGTAGGAGGTTGTAAAACCATTTTTGTTGCAGTTATTCATGAAATGGATGACTTAAAACAACATGTTACTAGGTATATTATGGTGGTGAAAGGATCCTATGACCTTCATTGATATAAGGACATTTGTGAGTAATATGTTCACCATGACAAATTTTACAAGGGAATTTAATGTTTTGACGTAGCTCACTAGTGCCCCTTCCTTGATTCTGGGGATGTTGTTGAGTTTCCTGAGATATTTGGTTTTTTTGTTTATTACTCTTATTATTCTTTTTACCATGAGTTTGTTGGTTGTTCTTAGCTTCTGTTAAATTCACCATAAGAACGTTGGTGGATTACTCATAAGAAGGTGCTTTAGAAGATCCAAAAGCACTTTCTAGGGCTTGAGATTTAATGAGCTAGTGCCCAAGTTGAGTAGAAACTTGTCTCACAGAATCAGAAATCGACCCAATCACACCATCAATGTCTAGGCTAGGAGTATGTTTTGGTGGGTCAATGGAAGGCTTAGGGGCTTTAGTAAATACTTCATAAATCATGCCCAACTATTAATAAATCAAATCCAATTTTTGGGTAGCTAAGATAGGTTACTCCTTAGTAGCAACTCGGAACATAGACACATCCTTAGCAATCCTAGGTTTTATATATTAAATGAACCATTTGCATAAAATCTCATCATGAAACTTGGTCATAACAAACCTCTTGCGATGACACCACTCGTTAATATGCTAAGAAATCAAGGTGGCAACATCTTGTTTAAAGTTTGACAAGATGTCAGAATCACTATCACACCTTGTGGGAAGCTAGATGTGTGTCAAGAATGTGTTAGCTAAAGAGGAAACGTCATTATAAGATGTTATATCCAATTCAATGTACCATTTTGGGGAATCCCTAGTTAAAGCAAGTTGGAACAAGAAAAGTTTAATAGAATTGCCCACAAGAGACTTGGATAAAGACTAGGTGATACATGGTAATTGTAGAAATTCCTAGTATATTAAAATTGCTAATTGTAATATGCTAAAACAATAGACTTGAATCTACTCTACTCATCAGCGGAAATAATTAAATGATCATGAAATCCTAAAGAATATGAGAGAAATAATTAAATCAACACATTACATAATGATTTCCTAGGGAAATCCATAGTTAAAAACCCTCGCTATCTGTATATTTCATTAGTCAAGAAATATGAGAATATTACAATGCTTTTCTTAAGCTTGAGCAACCTCTACACTATCTCTATCTGTCTCATAGCTTCCTAGACAATCCTAGACCAATACTTAACCAATTTTCTACTTGAACAAGTCCTCTTTCCTTGCCATATTCCCCTGGGAATTAGCCCCCTATTAATTAGGGAAATTCTTCAATTGGAATCGTGCAATCCTCATAGGCCTTTCTCTAACTGCATGCACCATCTGTACAATTCATATAATTATACAACTGATAGTACATTGTCCCTGAACTCCAATCTCAACTGGGTAACTCTTAGATCTGACATACATGATTTATTAATGAGTTAATCACTGTTTTACTGGTTGATCATTGTAGGCATCACTAGACTCCATTGTAGGCAGCACTAGACTGCTACACCTCCCACTAGTTCCTCCAATAGTTGGAACTAGTTTAACTGACATTAACTCAGTTAGACTAAATTAATTAATTACAACTTAAAATAAACTCAACCAAGGTCCCTATAATGTAGCAGACACTCTACATGACTCAAGTTATACCGTCAAATGAAATTAACTGAGGCAACTAAGTTAAATTAAGTTAATGAGAGATTTTTCGGCGAAAATCACATGGAATACCATTTGTCAACGCGTTTCGAACCAACTAGTGTGGTTCATCGTCAGGACAAGTTGAAGAAACAGATCCAGCTTAGCATGATAAATAGTCCGAGCAAAGTCTCCAACGGCTAAATTGACCAACGGCTAATTTTGACCTTAGAACCCAGGTCAAATTCTTATTTATTAATTTAATGTTATTATTATAATTGTTATAAGTTAAATTAGGTAAAATGGTTGGTTTTAAAAAGGGGAATTTATTTATTTATTTAAATTAAAATTAATATATATATATATATATATATATATATATATATATATATATATATATATATATATTAGGTTATTAAGGTAGGATTAATAATTTTAATGGTTGGTTTGATAATTTATTTATTTATTAAATAATTATTATTGGTATTCTACATATATATTTTAATTAAAATCATAAGTTGACTAATATTTTTATTCAATAATAATTCAATGGTTAGTTTATTTTTATGGAAGTTAGTTAAAATATAAAAATAAAATAATTTTAAGGTTAAAGATGTAATTATTTATTTATTTAACTTATTTATTAACAATTATATATATATATATATATATATATATATATATATATATATATATAGATATATATATAATTAGAGTTATAATATTCAGTTATTAAGGTAAAAGTTAGGATTAACGGTTAGATTAAAAAGATAATTTATTTATTTATTTAAATTATTTAATAATTATTATTAAAATAATATATATATATATATATATATATATATATATATATATATATATATATATATATATATATATATATATATATATATTAATCATAGGTTGAGAAAGTAATTAAATAATTTATTTATTAATAATCAAATATATATATAATTTAAAAAATAATATGTAGGACCGATCCCTTAGAATATATATAAAAAATAATTTTAAAGGGTATTAAGTTCAAAAAAAATTATTAAAAATTATAAGTATATATTATTTAAAAGGAATTTTAGTTAAATAAAGGACCAAATAATATATGAATAAATTAAATGCCTAAATAAAGTAAAAAAGTATTATCAAAGATTATAAGTTAATTAATAATTAAATGGAAAATTAGTTACATAAAGGATTTTATAATATCTAAATAAAATAAAGTAAAATTAGTTAAAAATTATAAGTAGATTAGAATTAATAATAATTCTCCCATTTCATTATTTTTATATATGTAGAAGAAATGGGAGAATTATTATTAATTCTAATCTACTTATAATTTTTAACTAATTTTCTAACTAATTTTACTTTACAGAAAATATTTTTCGGCGAAGATCACATGAGACATCATTTGTCGACCCGTTTCGAACCAACCAGTGTGGTTCATCGTCAGGACAAGTTGAAGAAACAGATCTAGCTTAGCATGTTAAATAGACCGAGCAGAGCCTCCAACGGCTAATTTGACCAACCGCTAATATTGACTATTGGACCGGGATCAAAACTTTTTTAATAATAATAAAAAAAAATAAGTTATACAGGGGACCAATCCCTTAATAAATAAATAAAATAATTTAAATTAGTGATAATAGTTAGTTAAAAGTTATAAAAAATAGTTAAAAATTATAGGTTAATTATTATTTAAAAAGAAATTAGTTGTAAAGGACCTAGCCTATGAATAAATTAATTGTGAATACAAGTTAAAATATATATATATATATAAGTAAATAAATAAAAAAATAAAAATAAAATAAAAATAAAAATAAAAATAAATAATAATAATAATAATAATAATAATAAATAAATAATAATAATAATAATAATAATAATAATAATAATAATAATAATAATAATAGAAATAACAATAAAATAAAATAAATAAATAAACAAAATAAATAATAATAATAATAATAATAATAATAATAATAATAATAATTATTATTATTATTATTATTAAAAAATAAAATAAATAATAAAAATAAACAAATAAATAAATAAAGATATTATTATTATTATTATTTTATTTTATTTATTTATATTGTTATTTAATTTATTTTTATTTTTATTATTATTATTATTAAAAATGAGTAAAAAAATTTTAAATGAATAAATAATTAATAATAAAAAAAAAAACGAGGATTAGGACGAGAGTGCTAGGACCCAACATCGACTGATTTTCCAGCCATCATCTCTATTGAGATTACACGGCCTCTTTTCAATCTCAAGTGTCTCCCTAAATTTTCGTCGACAAATGATGTCTCATGTGATCTTCGCCAAAAAATATTTTTTGTAAACTTGATATGGATCACAGAAGCCTAAACTCTACTATTAATTTTACTTTATTTTATTTAGATATTATAAAATCCTTTATGTAACTAATTTTCCATTTAATTATTAATTAACTTATAATCTTTGATAATACTTTTTTACTTTATTTAGGCATTTAATTTATTCATATATTATTTGGTCCTTTATTTAACTAAAATTCGTTTTAAATAATATTTAACTTATAATTTTTAATAATATTTTTTGAACTTAATACCTTTAAAATTATTTTTTATATATATTCTAAGGGATCGGTCCTAAATATTATTTTTTAAATTATATATATATTTGATTATTAATAAATAAATTATTTAATTACTTTCTCAACCTATGATATATATATATATATATATATATATATATATATATATATATATATATATATATATATAATTTTAATAATAATTATTAAATAATTTAAATAAATAAATAAATTATCTTTTTAATCTAACTGTTAGTCCTAACTTTTACCTTAATAACCTAATATTATATATATATATATATATATATATATATATATATATATATATATATATATATATATATAGATATATATATATATATATATTAATTTAATTTAAATAAATAAATAAATTCTCCTTTTTAAAACCAACCATTTTACCTAATTTAACTTATAATAATTATAATAATAACATTAAATTAATAAATAAGAATTTGACCTAGGTCCTTAGGTCAAAATTAGCCGTTGGTCAATTTAGCCGTTGTAGACTCTGCTCAGACTATTTATCATGCTAAGCTGGATCTGTTTCTTCAACTTGTCCTGACGATGAACCACACTAGTTGGTTCGAAACGCGTCGACAAATGGTATTCCATGCGATTTTCGCCGAAAAATCTCTCATAAACTTGATATGGAGCATAGAAGCGTGAACTATATAATTAAATTAAGTTAATTAACTAATAAAATTTATCATGTGATGTGGAATTACAAATTTTCTCCCAATTTAATTTAAGGAAAAAATTAAATTAGGATTTTCTTGTTTCCTTTCAACACTTCCTCACAAGAGGAAATGGATTATTTGCTACCCCAATCCTGCCTCTATGAAACTCAAATTTTCATCTTGACAATGCCTTTGTCAAAATATCTGCATCCTATTTCTGATAGTAGATTCATACTCCTCAACCATTGCATCAACCCATACTGGTTTCTGCACTGCTTCCTCTAATGAGGATGACCCAATATTTACACTCTCACTCACCATAGTCATGTAGCCAGTGTACCAATCTGGTGACCCTCTCTACAATTGTGATGTGGGTGCTCCCACATTCTCTCTAGCATCATGCATCAATATGTCAGCCTCTCTTGTGTGCTTCCTTCCATCCATGGAAGTCTCTGCATGAGTGGGAGTTTACACTCTCTACTCCTTTGCATGTGGCTACTCCACACCATCCTGAGGTTTTTATTTTGGAGCTAAAAGCTCCTTTTCTCCATGCAAATAAAGCTCCATCTTAAGGGAACATCTCATGGCCTTCTCTTCATCGAACTTCACATCTCTACGAACAACTATCATCCTGTGAGATGGAAGGTACACCTAATATTTTTGAGGTGTATCAGTGTACTCCACAAATATGCCCAACTCAGTTGTTGGTTTTATCTTTTTACTTGCATCCTTGGTAAAATGATAGTAGACTGATGAACCAAATATCCTGAAGTGTGTAGAACCTGGTTTCTTACCTAAAAAGGATTCTTATGGTGTACTCAACCCGAGAATCCAATGAGGAATCGTATTATGCACATATACATCTATGTTGCATAATTAAGCCCACAAGTGAAACGGTAGGCCTTGATCATGTAACATTGTTCATGTAGCTCCCACAATACTTATGTTATTTCTTTCATCCACCCCATTATGTTGTGGGTTATGGGGTGTTATTAACGCCCATCAAATTCCTTCTGATGCACACAAGTTCTTGAATTCATTCGACACATATTCTCCACCATTATCTCTCTTAAGAGCTTTAACTTTCCTCTCGGTATCTTTCTCCAAAAGTGATTTAAATTCAAAAAATTTACTGAATGTCTAATCTTGATTTTACATGAAGAAAATCCAGCACTTACAAGAAAAATCATCTACAAATATTACATAATACATGTGCCTGGTCATGGAGGCTATCGAGAATGATCCACACACATCTAAGCGAGCTCTTTCAAGGATTGGTTCTTCTTGACTGTCGTTATTATGGAAGGTAGCTTTGGTGTGCTTCTCCAATGTACACGCTTTGAATGTGTCTCTTTGCTCTAGTGTACCATTGGGAAGTCCTGTAGAAATTTTTTGTATGATATTCAAAGCTCCGTGGTGCAAGTGACCCAATATTCTCCACCATAACTCACCGATGTCTCCTCTCTACACCTTATTTGATTTGTGCTCAAAGAAAAATAGTCTTCTGCATCCAATTTGCAAAAAGGTTCTTCACCCAAACCCTGATCTACTTCACTTATCCTTAGGATTTGTGACAAAGGAAAGCCATTCCTTTGATAAATATCACATTGTAACCATGGTCCTCCAACATGGCAAATGAAATGAAATTCTTCTTCAAAACTAAAACATACATGACATATTTTAATGTGATATCAGAAACAAACTTCCTCTGAAAGGTAATGGTATCGATGTCAATCGCGCTATACCTCCCATCATCTCCCATTTCGATGTGAGTCTGGAGGTTCTTCTCCTCCAAGTCACTGAAGAATTCTTTATTGTCGGTCATATGGAATGAGGCTCCACTATCCAGATACCACACACTACCCATCACCGATGAAACCATACAAGCGATGAGGGTGAAACCTAGCTCGAATTGTGAAGCAAGACCTTCACCTACCACTCCTCCTGAGGGATTCTTGGCAGACTTCTTGTGCAAACACTTCATGGCATAGTGTCCCAGCTCATGATAGTGAAAACATTTAATCTTCAACATGTCCTTCTTCTTGCCACCCTCACTAGAATATGATTTGGAATGGGATGAATTCCCTTTCCCTTTCTTCGCCTTTCCAACTAAGGCAAGTTCTCCTCATCATCATTCCTAGATTAGGATCCATCTCTGGTGTTTTGTTGAATATCTTCTTGCACCGAGTCGGACCAAAAACACTCCCACTCTCGTAGCTTCTCCCTCCAATTTACTGAATCCTAGTAGCTGTGCTAGCTTTTGGGAAGGCATAGAAGTGCTAGGTTGACCAGATAGTCTTCAGCAAATGTAACACCAACACTTCCAAGCTCATCTTAGGATTAGGTCAACTTGGTCAAGTACTTTGGTATTATGTCACCCTTCGCCATATTTATTTTCTTGATCTTTTCGTTAAGTTCCAATTTCATGTGATCACCGTTTTTTTGAAACAAGTCTGTCAAGACCTTCCACATTGCATATGGAGTCTCCTTATCGCGGAGGTTCGAGAACGATATGATATTGAACTCTTTCTAGGAAAATCCCTCTCACCTTTGCAACACATTTTCTCCACCCTGCTAAATCTTGAGCATCAGCCGGTGCAGGCTTAGGAATATCGTTGACTATGAATTCCTTAAACCCAATGTCTTCAAACACTACCTCGATCAAGTCCTTCAAAGCAATATAGTTCAAACTACCCTCAAGGTCATATTCAAGTCTCAATCTGTAGAATGAAATCTTGCTGGTTCTGAAGTATGATACTACAAATTTGATTTCACATGCAAAATATAAACTCATATTCTCTTCTTCTAAGTGGTTTCTGCTTTGACACCATGTAGAAATTCCTTGTAGATTCATTCTTCTAATTGTAATATGCTAAAACAATAGACTTGAATCTACTCTACTCATAAGTGGAAACAACTAAATGATCACGAGATCATGAAGAAAATAAGAGAAAGAATTCAATCAACACATTAAACAATTATTTTCCGGGGAAATCCATAGCTAAAAACCCCTTCTATCTATATATTTCATTAGCCAGAAAATATGAGAATATTACAATGTTTTCCTCAAGCTCGAGCAACCTTGGTGCTATATCTATCTATCTCACAACTTCCTAGACAAGTCCATGCAAATACTTAACCAATTTCTTGCTTTCCCAAGTCCCTATTTCCTTGCATTGTTCCCTTGGAAAGTAGCCCCTATTAATTAGGGGAATTCTTCAATTGGAATTGTAGAATCCTCATATGACTTCCTCTGACTGTATGCATCATCTATACAATTTAGATTATTGTACAATTGATAGTACATTGTCCCTAAATTCCAATATCAATTAGGTGAATCTCATATTTGACATTCGTGATTTATTCATGAGTTAATCATCAATTTATTTCTTAATCACTGTAGGAAACATCACACTCCACTACAAGTAGCAACACACTACTAAACCTCTCACTAGTTCGTCCAATAGTTGGAACTAGTTTAACTAACTTTAAATCAGTTAGACTGAATTAATTAATTGCAACTCAAAATAAATTAAACCAAGGCTCCTGTAATGTAGGAGACACTTTATATGACTCAAGCTAGACCGTAAACTTGAATTAGTTGAGCCAATTAAGTCAAATTAACTTAGTTAACTAATACAAGTTGTCATGAGATGTCGAATTACAATTTTATTCCCAATTTAATTCAAAGAAAAAATTGAAATTAGGATTTTCATGTTGAATTTTATAAAATTATATGAGTGGACATGTTTTCTCCAGGATTTCCACCAAATTTGGGCATTTCGGAAGGAAATTTTGCAAGCATAGTTCGCCATGACAATTTTGCAAGCATAGTTCACCATGAGGGGTCATGGTGAATTGGTTCATTGGTCAACTTAGCCAAATTTGATAAATCAAGAGAAGATAGAAATGGATTATGAAGTTGAATAAATATATCATAGGAAGGAGAATCCCTTGACCAACCTTATGGGCCACCCATATAAGGATTATGATGCATGGATTTTTGGTTAAGGTATGGGTTTGCCCCGGCATATGATTGTCACAGCCCAGAATGACTAGTGAAAGGATTCTACCCCCTAGGGAATCTGCCACGAGAGAGAAAAGGACCCCTAAGAGCATGACTTCTCATGGGGTTGTAACCATTAGGATAAGACAGACCGACTTGTGTAGTAGAATCGACATAAGGAGAATATCCTATATTAGCGACGACACTAGCAACAGGGTTAGACCTAGGTAAACTATCCCCTCTAGGAAAAGCATTGATAGGTGGAATCCTTCCAAACAACGATCTATACAAGGCTTGTGACATGATAGAAGCAAAATTTCCCCCAGTTTGACAAGGAACAACTGATGACCCCCCCACACATTTTCAGAAGTAACTACACCTAATTGAGGAACAAGAATCGTTGATTGAGAAAATTAAGGTGAAAAGACTCCTGGCCCTACTGAATGACTAGGATGAATAAGCATGGTCGGCGTAGAAGCTAGAGTAGGCATGGAAACATTCGATAAATTTGTGGGAGCTATAGATGAAACTGGTGGGATGCCCGAAGAAGATGTGGGAGGTGTAGATGGAGGGGTAGGTATGGGCCCACTGGGAGGTGAAAATGATAACATGGAAGCTAACACTACCGATGTAGAAGGTAAATATGTCTCAAGCTCTACTATAGGATATATAATTAACAATGGTAAAAGGGTATAAGCAGGTGTGGAACCGTTGCAGTTCAACCGTAACAACTCAGGTCCTAGTGGATCGGTCAAAGGTAGATTGACAAGAGGAACAAAATTGTCTGCCAATGTTTCAATAGAAATCAGATCAGTATCAAAAGGACCAGGTATGGATTCCAAAACTATGTGTTGATATAAGTCTTGAGCACCAACATGAACTCTTCGTGCAGGAGTGACAAGTCCACCTCGTTCAGGAGGAAAACCATGAACACGACATGAATGATGATGAATATATTAAGCCAGGATGAAAAACTATAATTTAACACAATTATTTTAGTGCAAACACCCTAAGGCCAAGACTATTAACTTGAACCAAATAACACACACTAGAAACATCATAAAAGATAGTCACACACAAACCAAAAGACAAGGAAGCTAGAGGTGCAACAATTATACTAGCAACTTGCTTCCCAGCCGTTTTGGTTGTGAACTCAGTGCAAGTTCCCTTTTTAGCCTTGGGGCAACCCTAAGAGGATTGAGAGAGTATGACTAATATCCACCCCAGGTATATAGAATATGATCCCGACCTTGCACTTATGTATGAGCCCTAAAAGATAGACCACTATGGTTCCCACCAACAATAACACATCCTAGGGGGATATTCATGGGCCAAATTCACATGCAAAGGTAGGAAACTTAGCCGAGAGAGCTAAGGATGAAACCCATTGAGAGTTACCTCCCAAGTGGCCCCCAAGTGTTACAGAAAAATGCTAATAAAATTGTTTGTAATACGTGCAAATTCCGCAATATCGTGCCACCTAAAACTAAACGAAATGGGGTATGTCACCTCACCCAACCCAAGTGTGAGGTTGTGATTCACCCTCTTGTTCAAATGGGTTCCCATACCATGCTATTGCAAGTGGATTTATCTACCTATTGCAAGTTTCTAATATTTTTTTTGTAGTCTTGCAATAGTTAAATCACACACCTATCTTCAAGGCCCTAACCTAAGCTAGTGTTGGTGTACTACCAGTAAAAGAAAAGGGCAAGCCTAGTTGCTTTTATTATTATATTAATTTTAAGTGGTTGTTGTTTACACATTTGGGATGTGGCATGAAACTTAGATAGTGTGAATGACTCTTGTTAGTAAACCAGATGCAACTATATGCAATTTCTTATTTTCTCTTTGATGAATTCTAACTACAGGAGTGTAAGAGTTTTTCTCCAGACACCAATGCCTAAAATAATGCACCTCTCACAAAAATTTTAAATGAAATAAATCCAAAATTTATAAATATTGTGACCCAAAAATCAAACCAAGAAGGGAAAGTAACCAAAAAGAGGTCAAAGAAAAGTCCCCAAGCTATAATGCAAAGCACATCAAAAGCATCAAAGCTAGGAAAACAAAACCAAAGACACAAACAAACTCAAGCAATAAAAAGGAAAGCCAAAAGTGAAAAAGTAAATGTCAACAAGCTAGGGTTGTAGCACAATCATTCAACAAGAACCAATTTTCTACAAAGGACAAAACCAAACCCTAGAGGAAAGAAGGCCTAAATAAGATTACAAGGGATTGATAGCAATAAGATAAGAAACACCCAAGTAAACATTTTAGATGACAACTACACAATCAAAGAGAAAACACCACCATTTGTGATAAAAAGCAAGAAAACAAAAGAGAAATCACTTAAGTAAAAGCGATGAAGTCCAAACAAAGCCAAATATTATTGCAAACTTTAAATATAATCAAATCTTAGTTATTACGTGATCAATTAAACAAATTAGAAAAAATTGGATCCAAAGATGGGGACAATAACCCCAACCAAGTCACTCCAAAATTCCAAGGAAAACCTTAGAGTAGAACGAAAGGAAGGATCCAACACAAACCAATAATAGTATGCTCTAATATTATATGTTTCATAATAAAAAACATATCTAATAACAACAAGTTCTAAAGAAAAATACTTGAAATATCAAGTGAAAAAATTGAAAGAAAAATCCCAAAACTTATAATAAAAAATGACATAAATTTTACAGACTATGTTTCACGCAATGTTTTTTATTTGAGGTAAAATTTCAAGAGGATTATAGACCTGTACTTATTTTTACTAAATTTTGTAGAGAAAAGCACAAAAAATGACAGAAAAGGCAGCCGCATGCGAGGGCGGAGGAAAAACAAACTAGCCAATCTTCAATTAGTTATAAAACCCTCATACAAAGTTTGTTTTCAGTGAGTTTTTTGTTTTTTTGGGGTATAATTCCGAGAAGAATCCATATATGTTGTTAGTTTTATCAAATTATGTACAAAAAATATCATAAATGGATAAAGCAACCATGACTTGTTATTCTCTAGAAAAACATAAATAAAATCTCCAGGTCTAAGATCAACTCAGATCTAAAGCAAGTAAAACTAATGGATATCAAAATTAATCCAAAAAACCATAGAGAAATCAACGGGAACAAGAGAAAACCAAAAAAATAAAGAAGAAGTGGAAATCTAAAATAAAGAGGGAAAAAGAGAAAAGCTCTCATTAAAAGCACCAATTCTATTAAAATGAAATTTACATGCAAGGAGCTATTTCTCTGTGATCTTGTGCCCAAAATAGATCACCAGAAAACAATAAAAATATGACTAATAGATAAATATATCAATGCCCAACCCAACGCTCATACATGCAACATACAAACAATTCTAGGTGATATAAAGAAAAGTGTGCACTTGGCCTCCTCGCAGGTCGGTGAAGGGTTTTGATTTTGTTGTAGAATCCTAGTGCTCCACTCAAATTATCTTCTTCGTATACACTTGATCTCAACACATATACACGACTAAAAACATTCAAGGAAAACAACTGATCTTCCTCAGAATATCGTTAGCTCAAAATACTTTAGAATCAATATATGTAACTGCAGCAAACATGTAAATAAAAGGAAGAAACATACATTTCTATTAACCATAAATCAAATGGTACAATTATATGTTCAAAAAATTAGATCCTCTCCTAAATTTTGTAGCAATGTCTCCTCTCCCAATATAGTAGAGCTCTCCCGCTATAATGTGCATACTAGATATTTCCCCCTTTCCTCTTGGTGGGATTATATAAGCTCATTATATCATCCAGGAAAATGTATATAGGCACATAGGGGCTTGAGAAATTAGGAAAATTATACAATAATGAACCCCTAGCAAACTCATACACAAGTGGGTCAAGTTGATCTCTTTGTGAATGACAAACTCTAGAAACCTTTCTCACGATTATGATTTGTTTCTCAATTATCTCAATTATGAAATAATTATTATCTCATAATTATAATATTTTGGAAAAACAATTATGAGAAATAACTCAATCATGTAATTCCACTCTTTTATCATGCAATAAATCTCACATAAGTAAAATAAAAGGCGAAATGGATACATTTTAGCCAAACAACTTAGGTAAGTTGATTTTGTGTTTCTATCACTATAATGGAGTGGAAAATAGGGTTATAACAAGGGATTCAAGCAAAACTTTATGACAATATGGTTAGGCCCTAATCTAGTGGAAAAATGTCATGAAAATGGCCCTATCCAGATCAGAACAATTGATGAAGAAGGAATTCCACTTTTAGTCAATGACTATTGATTGAAACTCTACAAAAGATCTTTGTCAAAGGAGAAATTTACCAAATCAATAAGGAAGGAGGTGAATGTGATTGAGGGTTTCGCAGATCTCAATACATTCAGCCTCTCATCAAGAAAATAAGGAAAAGAAAAAGGAAACAAAAAGAAGAAAAAAAAGCAAAAAAAAAAGAATAATAAGCCTAGGTGGAAACATCCATGAGGCCCCAGAGGAAAACCCTAGGGATTAAAACCTCTATGAGGCAGTCCAAGGGTCAAAAAAAGAAAGAGAATAAATAATGAAATATCCCTAGGTAAAAACCTCCTTTGAGGCACCTAGGGTAGTCCTATAGGTTGAAAATGTCCTTTGAGGTAGTCTACATATCTAAAAAAAAAGAATAAAAATGAAAAATAATAGAGAAAAGAAAAAGGATCTCTTACATCATTATTGCTAACATGCTTTTTTTTTCTGCAGGTTTCCAGCCATGACCAAAGAGAACAACAATCAAATAGATAGCCTCTAAACTCCACTTTTCCCATCCACCATGTTGACGCTATCCATGTCCTCAATTATCCCATCAACTTCCTTAAGTTCATCCACCACTAGGTCACTTATCTCACTCAATTTTTTCTTAGTCTTGAAGTGTTACAAGATTGTTTGGAAGTGCTACAGGATTGACCACATTGTCTACATGATTGCGATCGACATTGAAAAAGGGTCCAAATCTTATGTTTTCCATAGAGGAACAAAGGGAGAAGTTGACCACACCATCGTAATCCATCCTCCAAGCAATTTAGCTTCTTCTCCGCCCAAATATTCATCTCTTTCCATAGATAAAAAACCCCATTTTCACCCCTTATTTCATTACTTTCACCACAACCAAGGATTTTGATCCTTGTCCATGGGTTGAACATGAATTATTAATGTTTTTGGGAGCATCTTCTAAAGGATATTGTGTTCATAGAGGGGTCTATGTGACTTCTATAGGAAAAAATACAACCCTGTAGCAATTTGCATAAACCCTATAGGACCGCAATCAGGAGCACTTCGAAGCACCAAAATGTAGAATCAACCATGATTGAGGCATTGAAGACTCATTTGCTTGATCCTGGGTAGCTAAAAGACCTTTGCAAAGCTACGAAAAGGTCACTATTTATCAAACAGTGGCAATTGATCCACCATCAGTAGAACATATGTTGACGAGACTCAAGAAGCCAAATAAATCAACCATTATTTCTGGAGTAGAATGCAAACATCAAGGCATTTAATACAGAGGTAGAGACCATCAGGGAGACATAGGTATGAAACTCCTCACCTGTTCCTTTAAGCACATAATAGTTCAAAAATGTTTAGAATGTAAGAGGAACAAGGTTTTTGTAAGCAAAAGGTGGTCAATAGTCGCGAACACCCTCGAACAGTTGTAGAGTTAAGTCTCTCTCTCTTCCAACATGTAGAAAATGAAAAAAATAAAAGAGGGTGATGATTTCAAGGAGTGGGCTAATGGGTCTATGTGGATCTTATGAAGATGGTAGGTGGGGGTGAGCTAACACAATGTGCTGAGCCCACTACCAAACTACAAAAAGGGACAAAAAGTGGGCCCAAGCATCATTTGTACCAAGAGATTCATTCCAAAATGGTAAGATAGGCCCTATGTATTATTGAGAGTCGAGCTTGCTAATACCAGGGGTCCCTAGAATACCGCATAGGTGCTATAGGGCCGAGTACTAATTGTTATATAATATAGAACACGTGCTACAGGATTGGCCCAAGAGGTGGAAAAGGGCTCGATTGTGCACAAAGTTTCTTATAAAATCCCAAATCCATGAAGGAATCCCCAAGGGAGGGGTAAGTAGTGAATTTTCCTCACCTTCCATGCACCAAACGTTGGAGATATTGATTAATTTTTGTGTCTAAGAGCATCTTGTAGCAAACCCCTAAAAATTGAAAATTTTCAAACCCTATTCTTTTCTTCTATGGAAGGTCCACTAGCAGAAGAGTAAATTTGTTTTTGATTTGGCATATAATTTTTCCTACCTATGATTTGAAGAAGGAAAACACTCCTCTCATCTTTGTTTTGAAACACTAAGCTCCTCAAAAATTGATCATTGACAAAAAATTCCTTGAAATTTTTGAGGAAGCCACAATATAAGAAATGGGAGGAGGCTTCAATAGGAGGGAATCCACATACTCAAAAAGAATCCATCAACACCCTCTAGTGTAGGGAATCTTCACAAAACACCAGTAGATAGAGACATTTGAGAGAATTAAGGAATATAATGATGAAACCACACTTGAATTTTCCATGGCCCTCCAACCTCAAGGGAAAGACAATGCCACCACCATTGTAAGAGGGGTTTCCATCCATTTAAATGTAGAAATAATTATGAGGGTGACTAGATTGGATTTAGGAGTTATGTGGGGCAAGGTGGATAGAACACAAGCCATCATATCTAAAATTAATTTCTTTCTCCCTGTTGAGGCCTCGAAAATCGTTGCATCAACATTGGGGGATAACCACCCAGTCCGGACCTTAATACAACTCCTTTTCCATTTAGGATGGTGGCTCCGACTGGATATAATGGGACCAGTTTCCCAGTGATGAATAAAAAGGGATGGATGAGCGACTGGTTTTCTAATAAGTGATAATGAATGGATGACTTAATCTAAAAGTGAAAATACAAATGACTATTCTATCCCGGGAAGCTTCTATTCTTAAGTGCAATGCTTGATGATCTCTGTTCATCAACAGGCATATAGATGACTCTATTTAATAAACATAGACATTCATTCATATAATAATTGCTTTGTTCAAATAGTTGAACAAAGTAATTAATAAAACATTGTTACACTTATCTTTTTATATTACTGATACATGTATGATTAGAAGAAAAGCACGCTGTAAACATCCAATAGTTGAAAGTATAAAGAATGTTGTTAAAACACATGCATATATTCAATAATAGCAAGAATGATCAAATAACAATTCACATAAAAAGAATGAATTCAGACATAGATAGTAGTACCATATGAGCTGCAAATCATTCCCAACATCAATCGCAATTCGAATTCCTTCTTCTGACTCAGAAATAATTTTAAATAAAGGCAGTAGTGCACATCCACATAAAAGCTTCGTTATCAAAATTGGAATAATTGGCCCAGTCTTTATAAAAAATATATACCTGAAATACAGTAGTGCAACTTCAGGCTTAAGTCATATACAAAAACTTACGACCCTTTCTAAATACATGAAAGGGTCTATAGATACTTAATTAAACTAACTAGCTACAGAATTAAAGTGCTACTAAATTGGTACAACTTGATCTTGAATACCCCCCCCCAAAGCAATCTGGTAGTCAGCAGCATGATTCATCACTCTGGCTGTTTGCCTTTCGACCTGAGTTGGCATATCGCTAGCATCGGTTCCACTTCTTGAGGGCGGCTGAGACGAGAATTGAGTTGAGCAGCATAGGTGGCATCGTGTATATCGAGAATTATACACCCGATTGCATCTGTTAGGCACTTGAGGACGCCTCTCTGGCTGTATGGTTTTACTAGGAACACCTAATAGGTGTCCCAAGTTAAACTTCTAATACCTGTGATCAATCTCCCATTCTTTTCCAGCTCTTGATAACATGATTGCTCCAATGTTTTGGCCGATAGTAATTTACACGAGGACTCATGCTTGTGTATCGCTGGGCTTTGACTCCATTCCCGTATAGGTGCTGATTCAATTTCATTTTCATCTCTAAACTTCTCTAGAAATGCTTTGTTATACCTCTTCTCTGGTTCGGGAAAATGGTACATTTGTCTCAAATCATTGGGCTGAAATGATCCGAATACTCTCCCGTCGATAGTGAAAAATGTTCTTTTTGTGATTGGAATTTCCTCAACTGCCCATCTTACCACATCTGTGTATGGAAGAATTTTCTCTCAAGCCACTATCTGGTGTAGGTAAGAATTAGCCAAATCCTTTAGGGGTTGCCTCAGACTTCTGGTTCGGGTCTGCTGTAACTAGTACTGATGTTTCCTGAGGCTCTTCGGCCTCAACCAGATTATAGATGCTCTGCCAAGTAGTATTACCGAGACCAAGACATGTGGTGTCTGAGATTAATCCTTTTTTACTTGGTCCCGGATCGATGGTCTGTTATCTTGTTACTGCGAAAGCTGAAGCTGTTCCAAATTTCTTAGACTTCTTCCCCATTTGGCCTAAATTCGCTGCTTCGGAGGAGCTCTGCATAGGGGATAAAATGAACGTAATGTGGAGAATAGGTGGTGCAAACCAAGTATGAAAGAGTTATATCAATCAATAAATAATGGAGGATTAACATAAGACTGCCGCGGATACAATCTCTGAAGAGATTTTGGCATAACTGCTCCATTAATTGGCCATTTAAACCTGTCAATCGTTTAAATGCTCATCATACCGTTTATTGGCCGAATAATTCATTTAAGAGTGGCTTTGATGTTTTGGCAGTTGGGTACAAGTGAATCACTATCGGGAAAAGAAATGCTTTAAATAATAATTCAACAGAATATACCCAAGCCTTATCAATCCTTTTTGAAAGTCGCGCTTAGCTTTATCGCAATCGGAGATCGGAGGGATGTTTAAGTAGTTATATTGGTGTCATTACGGAATCCCCGACTGCCAATAGCGATATCGCTAATTCATATCGGGAGCTTTTTAGAAGAGGGATTTTAGTTGCATGCATGTTACATTCCCCAATCGCCGATAGCGATATCACATCAGAGCAAAGAGAGGGCCCTTTTGTTACGATTGCTTACCTTCCCGATATCCAATGGTTATTCGTGCTTGTCGCATCGGGGAAAACCAATGGGTCTTTTGTTATGCATCCTTTGTTATTGCGATATGCGATCTTGCGATCGCTTTATCGAAATAATAAAGAATTATTCATTTTTTTATTATAAGACCGATTATATATTGTCTCAAAAAGGTTTATAATGTTTTATTTTTTTTTGAACCTTTTGAGGAATGATAAGTTGATACCAATTTAATCTAAAAGGGATCCATTTCATATTATAGTTTTGAAAGTAAAATTTTATGAAATGTGGGGTTGTTGTACAACACAACAATTGGCGATTCGCTGGGAGAAACAGTTATCTCTGAGAAATATTGAAATACTTAGACTTTCTATGTATAAAAATCTTATGAAAGAGGAAAATTCTAATATAACTAGGTATACCTACATTCTGAATATAATAAGAGCTATTTTTGCTAATTTCTTCTCTTGTTAAAATTAGATACATTCTAAGTTTTAAATTGGCCTCTATTGGTTGATAATGATAAAACAAAAACCTTTCCAACTTAGCCTTTTTAATTGACTCCTTTGTCATAGGTAGAGCCTCTCCTACCAGCAAACGTTCATAGTTTTGACAGGGATACCTTTAAACCATTTGACTGTCCATTATCCCATCCATTTCAGAGTATGATTAAAAGAATGAATTCAAAATATGCTTTCATATTTTGTATTTCTTTTTTCCTTTTCTATTATTTTGTAAGATAAAAATCCATTGTCCTGGTTTGGTGGCCAGTTGTTTGACAATGCCATTCACTGGTTGTAATCTAACAGAACAAGCTGGCTCGTGATGAGACCCCTTGTCTTATAATTATAAGCCATTACCCTATTTTGGTATGCAGTGTTGGTAATGTCGGTTAAACTATTTCCCGATGGTCATGGTAAGCAGGCTTGTAATAAGACCCATTATCTTTTATATCAAATATTTTAGAATTACACTCTGAGTAATCATAAACTTGGATGAATGGGATGGACAATTTTCTCCTTAAGAGAAAATGGATGACAGGGTAAGAGTTGAAGATGCTAAGATTTAATTAGTTTCTGTTTTGATATCGATAACCCTTTTTGTGGCCAGTTTGAAAACCATAAAATGATTTACAATACTTCTAAATCTTGAGAAGATTTCACAAAAATGAAATGGAGTTTCAGAATGTGAATATACCTAATTTCCTAGAATTTGTCCCTTTTGTTTAAGGCTTCTATTTTAAAAGTAAATATCAAAACTACTTTTGAGCAACTTTTCAATATAGCAAAGGCCAATGGAAGATATCTTACAACTTTATTTCCTAATGGTCCTAAAAACTACAAATTCTACTGAACTTAAAAAAAAAAAGGGAGAAGGGGTTACCTCCTCAATTGAAGAATTTCTTTAAGATGAGGCCATTAACAAGAAGAGAATCTCTCTTTCCTGATAAATCTTGTAATATGAATGTCGAATGGCCTATCTTCCTGCAGATCTGAAATGGTACAAGCCACATCTTCTAGAACTTGGTGTGTTTTCCTTTATCGTCATGGGCCTTTTCCCATTTCAGAACTAGATCAGCAACCTGTAACTGTTTTGAACTGGATGAAGTTGAATCAAAAGATGACTTGATAATTTGATGATGCTTTGCATGTATAATCCTGGATTTTTCCCTTTCTTCTTCTAATTTCAAAATTTGATCATGTCTTAGTTGAATAGAAGATGAGGGACTCTCTTCGATAAACTGCAGTAAGGCTAAAGATGGAAGCACTAAGTTAGCTGGTGTGACAACTTCCTTTCCATACACTAGATTGAATGGAGAAGTGCCTATAGATATTTTCTAAGTTATTCTATCAACCCAAGGTGCAAATACCAAATATTTATGCCAATTCTTATGATTCTTTTCAATAGTCCGCTTAATAATTCTAATAAAGTTTTTATTGGTGGATTCTGCCAACCCGTTACCCTGAGGGTAGTAATTTGCAGAATACCTCAATTTAAATCCCCTTTTGATAGCGAACTCAAACATAGAATTTCCAGAGAAATAAGATGGATTATCAAAAACAAGAGAATTTGGGACACCAAACCTGGTAATTATGAATTTATCTATGAATTCCATAATTGCCTAAGAATTTGTTGTCTTTAAAGGAATCGCTTCAACCCACTTAGTAAAGTAATCAGTGGCAGTAAGGATATACTTATGTTGTTTGGATGAATGTGGAGTGATTTCTCCAATGATGTCCAATCCCCATTGCTCAAACGGTTGTTCAATGTTGACTGGTTGCAAAGGGAAAGCTGGCTTTCTTTGTCTTCCACTGAAGGTTTGACAACTTCGGCATTTCCTTACATATTCATGAGTATCTATGAATAGGGTGGGCCAATAATATCCAGCATGAATGATTTTGTGGGCTGTTGTGTCAGCTCCAAAATGTCCTCCTGCTGGTCCATCATGTAGTTCCTGCAAAACCTTTTGTGCTTCAGGTTTTTCTAGGCATCTTAATAGAATTGAATCATAATTTTACCTAAAAAGTACATCATCAATGATTATGAAGTTTTTTTCTTTCAATCTAATGGCCCGTTTGTTTTTGTAAGAAAGGTTAGGAGGTGCATATCCATTTTTCAAATAAAAGATCAAGTTTGCATATTGCGATTCAAAATCAGTGATACTTATCTGGTTGATTTCTTCAATATGTTTTGTATCACCTGGTTCTTGAATGTTGGATTCTCCTACTAATAAATTGCAAAAACCTTGGCCTCTAACAATCTTTGCTGGCTTGATTTCCAAGTCATATTCTTGAAGTGATGTAACCCAGTTTGCCCTTTTTTCACCTAATTCCCTTTGGATTAGTAATTGCCTTACTGCAGGAAAAGGAACTATAACTTTTGCATGGGATTTTAAAAGGAAGGTGTTGGGCCGTTAATATGCCATTATTATTATCACTTTTGAACACTTATTCCACCCATTTCTATTATTCTTCATCATGTATTTATTATAATTTATTATATAAATCCATTTTATGATGATTTATGCTTCTATGAATGAATATTATTTATTCTCCTTTATTTCTAATAAATTGATGATTATGCATGATTTTATCAATGATAGTTTTAATAAATCAGTTGTAACATTATTCACCATTTTTAGCCTCCAAGATAATTTCTAGATTGAAGATTTGATCATTAAAAGTGCCAACTCAGAAATTCGTTGGAATAAGAAGTGACGGTTTTGCGGTTGAGATTATGAGCAAATGAAGCAGAATCTGGAAAATCCGGAACATGGGTTTTGTCCATAACGGACCCAACTAACTTTAACGTAGAATGGTTTGCCCAAATTCGGCTTGTACTGAGAGAAACGTAGGGTTCTTTGAGCACGATTTTCTCAGATTCGCTGTGTGGCCGTTTTACAAATCTCAGCTGCAAAAGCCAAATTCGTCTTGCTCTTGTTGAAAGATGGATGGAAATATATCTTCTTGTTTATCAATTGGTTGAAAACAATCCAATTTTGTAATAGAAATCATGTTGTAGTTATCTCTATTGTAATTGCTCTCTGATCTCTCTCTATTTAAATGAAAACAGAGATCAGAGAGGGGTGTGATTTCGGGGGGGATTCGAATGATGGAAAAATGATGGAATTGAGGATTTAGAATTAGAGATTCAAAATTAAGAATTAATGATAGGATAGGAGGAAGAAAGGATTGTTTCAGGCTGTAAGTCTCAAAGTTGTTGTTGTTGTAATGATTTTACCATTTAATGATTAATACCTTATTTGGGAGTTGTTGTTCATTCTTTTCATCTGAAGTAGACCAACAGCATCCGCTGGCGGCTAAGGATCCAGCCTCTGGTGGAGTACGTTGCTGCTGTGTGATGGTTTGATTTATTTCCTATTCTTTTGAATTGCATTATTTTATAGTTTCATGTTTTTATAGTGTGCTGTTAGAATATTTTATGGAATTGTTTTATTGCACAAGTTGAGATTGAATTGTGTGGTTGTTCTTTTCCATCATAACAGAGATTACTATACTTTTCAACTTATATTGTTATGCTATTCATTTCAAATGTAAAGCTTTGCTGTTCATTTCAGATTTTTGGTTATTCGATTCCACTAATCAGAGTTTGCTTTTAAAGAGTTTTCCTAGTTTACTTTCAATGGCAGCTTTAGTTTAATTTCTATTTCCTTTTAATTGCTTTAAAACAGGACTGTCAACTGTAGAGAACATTGGTTATTGCTTCCTTGTTCCCAGATTGATTGTCTTGCTTCGGTTTGATTTCAATTGCATCAATATCCAGAGGAATGAGTTATTGGTACTGTATCCTCGATTGATGGTTGTTTGAGTGAATGATTTAGTTTAAGAACATTTCAGTTTCTTGCTATTCCATTTCTTAATTGTTGTTCCATTTCTTATCTGCCGTTCCATTTCCTGTTATTTGCATTATCTTTGCTTTGGTGTGAAGAACGATCTGAAACTGTAGTGGGCATTGGCATTTGCTGTTTGGTCCCCAGATTGATGATCTGTTCCTTGATTACTTTTGGTTACATCAATTTCCAAAGGGATGAGTTATTGTTACTGGACCCTTGACTGATACATTGCTTATTTTTCCGAATGCATGATTTAAGTCTTAAAGTGCTTTCTTGTAAGTAGATTTTATTTCCAGCTTTCATTTACTTTTGGATTTTGAGCACTATACTGCAAAACATTACTCTTGAGTAAATAGCCGCCTCAGACTGAGTACACTCTTGAAATAAAAAGTCGTCCCTGGGTTGATAATTAATGTGAAGGTAATTAGGAGTTCAAAAGACACCTTTTTATCGCTCCACATAAGGGTCTGTAATGTTTGACAGCTGTATACACAGCAAAGGCTTGTTTTTCAACTTCAGAATAATTTAGTTTAGCACCCTGCAGATTTGAACTATAAAATGAAATCGGTGCTTCCAAGTTGTGATCATTAATCTGAGTGAGTACTACTGCATAAGATGAATCAGACGCGATAGTGTATAATATGAAATGATTAGAAAAAATAGGAGTGTTTAAAGCGGGGGCATTGATTATTGATTGTCTGATTAAATCAAATGCTTCCTTTTCTACAGATCCCCATATAAATACTGAATTTTTCTTAATCATGGTTTGTAATAGTAAAATGATGTGGGAAAAATCGGGAACAAATCTCTTGACAAAGTTAATTTGACCTAAAAATGACTGCATGGATTTTTTGTTACGAGGAAATGGAATTTCAGAAATTTCTTTAACCCCATCCGGATCAATATAAATACCATCTTTGGAAACAATAAAGCCCAAGACCTTTCCTTGATTAAGAGCAAAGAAGGATTTTTTGGGATTGAGTGAAATACCAAACCTTCTGTAGCGTTCAAAAATTTGATTCAAATCATGTAAATGATTGGATCTCTTCTTGGAAAATACAGTAATATCATCTAAATAGACAACTATTGTTTTGTTGATCAATCCTTTGAAGGCTATATCCATCACTCTTTGGAATGTAGCTCCTGCGTTAATAAGTCCAAAAGGCATTTTCTGATAAGCGTAAGTTCCCCATTTTGTTCTAAAGGTAGTTTTGAGTCTGTCATCAGGATGGACCAAAATTTGGTTATATCTTGAAAAACCATCTAAAAAGGACATTAACTCAGAACCTGCTACTGAATGGAGTATCTACTCCATGGTAGGTAATGGGAAATTATCTTTTTGGCTTGCATTATTCAGATTTATGAAATCTATACAAATCCTGATGTTTCCATTTTTCTTCCTAACAGGCACCATATTGGAAACCCAGTTTGAGTGCCGAACTGGAAAAATAATCTTAGCTTTCAAGAGTTTATTGAGTTTTGATTTTATTTGACTCTCTAAGTTCGGATGTATTTTCCTCAATTTTTGTTGAACTGGTTTTTGTTCAGACAGCATTGGAATGGTATGCTAGATGATTGATGTATCATATGTTTTTAAATCATCATATTTCCAAGCGAAGACATGTTTATTTTTCCTTAATAATCTAATGAATGCTATCCTTTCTTCCACAGAAGGTCCTAATCCCAAATTAATGTTTTGAGGGTTTTGCTCAGTACCAGGGTTTATCAATTCAAATCTTAAGGTGGAACTTTGGAGCTTTGAATTGGTTACATGTTTAAACCTGTCTTTAATATCGTAGAGATCCTCAAGTTTAACCACAGGTTTTGGTATTGAGTTTTCCTCGTGTTTTTCTTTCATCAGAAGATCATGATCGCTTTCCTCAATGATCTGATCATCGTAGGACTTGTCAAAAGTCAAAAAATGTAAGATGTCTTCATCGTGATTGAACACTCGCCAATTGGTGACATTGTCAGGAATCGATGGTCTAAAAATTAACTCTACTGAAAATCTATCTGGGCTATAATCTTCGAAAGGTAGGAGTTTAGAAGCAACATTGGCTAGCAAGTCAGTTGCTACATTCTGGGACCTAGGGATGGGAGAAATATTGAATGCTAAAAACCGAGAGGTGAGTTCTTGTACCAGAGACTGATAGTGTTTGAGATGACCAGAGAGGCAATGAATTGTGTTTCTAACCTGTTTTATGACAATCTCTGAATCACCAAACACTTTCAAATATTGAACATTAAGGCCAATAGCTTTATATAGTCCTTGAACTAAGGCCTCATACTCAGCTGTATTATTCATGCATTCAAATTCCAACCTACAAGACAACACCATTTTTTCTCCCTCAGGGCTAACTAAAATGCAACCTGCTCCCGAGCCTTCACTAGACTTAGACCCATCAAAATATAGTGACCAAAATAAAGAATTATCAACAATTTTATTTACAGTTTCCTTAGTAACATTAAAACATCTTGACCTATCTGTTTGTGAAAAAATTTCTATCTGAGATGTGAAATTATTAACTGGGAAAGGAGATGGTTGGGCGGTGAAGTTGCTGAAGAATGATTCAGATGAATAATTCCCCAAGATATTGTTATTAAATGCTATTGGTTGATTCTCCTGTTCAAATTATGTAACCATATGGGTCATATGTTTCTCCCGATTGATTTTTATTTGATTTGGCTTTCCCTTGTAGGGTAGCCACATATGGGACCAATCGGTAGAAATATACCCATGGAGCTTCTCAGACCAATCCCTACTCAATATTAAACCATAAAACTCAGGTATATCAGTGATTAAGATATCAATTCTTTGAACTACTCGTGGATCAGCCGATAACCTGATAGTCACAGAGTTGATTTCCCCTAAAACCTGGACTTTGGTTCTATCTAACTGTACAATGTGAATTGCAGACTTTTGGGGCTCAATGTTTTGTTTGGAACAAACTGAAGCTGGCATTATATTAGAGGATGCCCCTGAGTCAATCAAACAATTGTGTAGATTTTGATTATAGATCTTGTAGGCTAAGAGGAAACAAGGAGTATGGGAATTTGATCTGTCTCCAATTAGAATCATATCAGTAGCTTCAACCCTACTAGAAGGTGGTTGACCTAAATCATTTGTAGCTTTAGCACTAGGAAGAGGCGAAGAAGGAACTGCATTCAGTTCCTTAAGAAGCAATTTTTGCTGATGTTTTAATTTGCTATGTTCAAACATGGTGATGTTTGCCTTAGTATTCTTCATATCATTAACAATATTGTAATCCATTGAATCCGATACTACCAACGTTTTAGATGTGGAAAGGTATATTTGAGGATGATGGTTGGTTTTGAGGTACTATTGCAGCCGGCTTATTTGTGGGTACCTTTTCCTTTGTAGTAGTAGTACCTGCACTCCTTTTCTTTGAACTTGCCTGGACAGGTTCAGGGGCACCTTTACTCCTAGTAGTCATAGGAAAAGCTTCTTGTTCATTTTCTGTATCGGAGTTAGGTAATATGAAGTCCCACATTCCATGGCATTCAACAACTTCCTCCTCTTTGAATTCATCAGATGGTGAAATTGTTTCCTCTTCTTCTTCCTCTTCAGGATCTGAATCTGCATTAGATATAACATTTGGTCGTTTTGATTCAGGTTTCTTGAAATTTCTAAATGGCCTTTTCGTTGAGGTTTCAGCTACTTGTTTTTTGATTTCAACCATTTCATTTAACATAGTCTTGAGGACCTTTTGCAGACCCTCCATATCATATGGATCTTTAGGGGTTTTCTTCTTTGAATCATCTTTAAAAGAAACTTTTTTGGATTTTCTATCTTCAAAAGCAGCTTTCTTTTCTAGAGCATTAATACAGCAAGTGCTTCTTTCATGTTTTCAGCTAAAGTTGGTTTTGCAGCCTTGTCTACGAAGATAGCTATATTGGCGGGTACGGCAGTTATATACCATTCGCTTCTAATTTGGTCACTTGGTTTGGAGGCTGTTGGAATCTTATTCAAGAGTTTATTGAATCGCGAGTTGAATTCTTTAATTGGTTCCTTATGCTCTATCCTGAGATTGGAGAGATCATTAATTGATGTGGCTAAAGATCTATCATTGCCATACTTAGTAAGAAACTGTTCTTGGCAAATGTTCCAACTGGTAATGGATCTAGAGGGCAAGGAAAAATACCAAAATCCCGCTGATCCTTGCAAAGTGTAAGGGAAAAGCCTAACGACAACATCTTCCTCTGTTACTCCTTTTAGATTAACTAATAACATGAAGTTATTAATATGTTCTTCGGCTTGTGTTCCAGCATCTGGATTAAACTTAGGTAGCCATTTTTCAGGAGAATCAGGCAATGCATGCAATGGTGCAGGCATATTGACCGCACCGGGACTATTCCATGGATTTTCCATTGAAACGCCAGTAGTGGATGAGATTGCTAATGAAAGTCTAGATGTTTGGGAAGGAATTGATATTGAGGATTGAGCAGGTTGGGATGTTGAAGTTCCTAATCCCTGATGAACAACAATATGTAATGAGGGAGTGGATGGCTGACTTCGCACTGGGGAAGATGAGATGGAGGATGTGGATGAAAATGCTTCACTGTCAGATCCTTCAGTGTTCTTCTTTGCCCTTTTCCTTTTAGGTAAGGGCAACTCACTAGGTTCGATACCAAGCTTTCCACTATGAAGTCTGGTGAGAGGATGAGGTAGATTGAATTGCGAAGTCTCACTGCCTTGAGATACCTCAGATTTCTGTGGTGATATCGAGAAGACTTGAAGTTTATGGATGAGAGAATGAACTTTAGGAGACTCAGGACTTAATCGTTCTGTAGTATTGTGGGCTTGAGCAGTGGTAGTTGATTCCTCTTCTTCTCACTTGGATACTGGAGAGCCAACATGAAATTGGGAAGTACGAGGTGATGTGGAGGGAGATTTACTCTCAGAATGGATTGTAGATTTGGATTTCCTCGCCATTTGGAGTTTATGCCCTCCTTCTAGCACCAAAAATGTTGAGGCCTCGAAAATCGTTGCATCAACATTGGGGGATAACCACCAGGTCGGACCTTAATACAGCTCCTTCTCAGTTTGGGATGGTAGCTCCAACTGGATATAATGGGACCAGTTTCCCAGTGATGAATAAAAAGGGATGGATGAGTGACTGATTTTCTAATAAGTGATAATGAATGGATGACTTAATCTAAAAGTGAATATACAAATGACTATTCTATCCCGGGAAGCTTCTATTCTTAAGTGCAACATTTGATGATCTATGTTCATCAATAGGCATATAGATGACTCTATTTAATAAACATAGAAATTCATTCATATAATAATTGCTTTGTTCAAATAGTTGAACAAAGTAATTAATGAAACATTGTTACACTTATCTTTTTATATTACCAATACATGTATGATTAGAAGAAAATCACGCTGTAAACATCCAATAGTGGAAAGTATAAAGAATGTTGTTAAAAAACATGCATATATTCAATAATAGCAAGAATTATCAAATAACAATTCACATAAAAAGAATGAATTCAGACATAGATAGTAGTACCATATGAGCTGCAAATCATTCCCAACATCAATCGCAATTCAAATTCCTTCTTCCGACTTAGAAATACTTTTAAATAAAGGCAGTACTGCACATCCACATAAAAGCTTCGTTATCAAAATTGGAATAATTGGCCAAGTCTTTATAAAAAATATATACGTGAAGTACAGTAGTGCAACTTCAGGTTTAAGTCATATATAAAAACTTACGACCCTTTCTAAATACATGAAAGGGTCTATAAATACTTAATTAAACTAACTAACTACAGAATTAAAGTGCTACTAAATTGGTACAACTTGATCTGGAATATCTCCCCCAAAACAATCTGGTAGTCGGCAACATGATTCATCACTCTGGCTGTTTGCCTTTCGATCTGAGTTGGCATATTGCTAGCATCGGTTCCACTTCTTGAGGGCGGCTGAGACGAGAATTGAGTTGAGCAGCATAGGTGGCATCGTGTATATCGGGAATGATACACCTGATTGCATTTGTTAGGCACTTGAGGGCGGCTCTCTGGCTGTATGGTTTTACTAGGAACAACCAATAGGTGTCCCAAGTTAAACTTTTAATACCTGTGATCAATCTCCCATTCTTTTCCAGCTCTTGATAACATGATTGCTCCAATGTTTTGGCCGATAGTAATTTACCCGAGGACTCATGCTTGTGTTTCGCTGGGTTTTGCCTCCATTCCCGTATAGGTGCTGATTCAATTTCATTTTCATCTCTGAACTTCTCCAGAAATGCTTTGTTATACCTCTTCTATGGTTCGGGCAAATGGTACATTTGTCTCAAATCATTGGGCTAAAATGATCTGAATACTCTCCCATTGATAGTGCAAAATGTTCTGTTTGTGATTGGAATTTCCTCAACTGCCCATCTTACCACATCTGTGTATGGAAGAATTTTCTCTCGAGCCGCTATCCGGTGTAGGTAAGAATCGGCCAAATCCTTTAGGGTTGTCTCGGACCTCCGGTTCGGGTATGTTGTAACTTGTACTGATGTTTCCTGAGGCTCTTCGGCCTCAACCAGATTATAGATGCTTTGCCAAGTAGTATTACCGAGACCAAGACATGTGGTGTCTGAGATTAATCCTTTTTTACTTGGTCCCGGATCGGCAGTGTGTTGTCCTGTTACTGCGGAAGCTGAAGCTGTTCCAAATTTCTTAGACTTCTTCCCCATCTGGCCTAAATTCACTGCTTCGGAGGAGCTCTACACAGGAGATAAAATGAACGTAATGCGGAGAATAGGTGGCGCAAACCAAGTATGAAAGAGTTATATCAATTAATGAATAATGGAGGATTAACATAAGACTGCCGCGGATACAATCTCTGAAGAGATTTTGGCATAACTGCTCCATTAATTGGCCATTTAAACCTGTCAATCATTTAAATGCTCATCATATCGTTTATTGGCCGAATAATTCATTTAAGCGTGGCTTTGATGTTTTGGCGGTTGGGCGCAAGTGAATCACTATCAGGAAAAGAAATGCTTTAAATAATAATTCAACACAATATACCCAAGCCTTATCAATTCTTTTTGAAAGTCGCGCTTAGCTTTATCGCAATCGGGGATCGAAGGGATGTTTAAGTAGTTATATTGGTGTCATTACGGAATCCCCGACTGTCGATAGCGATATCGCTAATTCATATCGGGAGCTTTTTAGAAGAGGGCTTTTAGTTGCATGCATGTTACATTCCCCGATCGCCGATAGCGATATCGCATCGGAGCAAAGAGAGGGGCCTTTTGTTACGACTGCTTACCTTCCTGATATCCGATAGTTATTTGCGCTTGTCACATCGGGGAAAACCAATGGGTCTTTTGTTATGCGGCCTTTGTTATTGCGATATGCGATCTTGCGATCGATTTATCGCAATAATAAAGAATTATTCATTTTTTATTATAAGATTGATTATATATTGTCTCAAAAAGGTTTATAATGTTTTATTTCTTTTTGAACCTTTTGAGGAATGATAAGTTGATACCAATTTAATCTAAAAGGGACCCATTTCATATTATACTTTTGAAAGTAAAATTTTATGAAATGGGGGGTTGTTGTACAACACAACACTCCCTTAAGAAAAACCAATTGAGGATAAGAATGGAGTTAGAAGAGAAAACCTACCTTACCCATGGGATGACGTAGACTAAAACATCTTAAAATATATATCTTGTGAGGGGAGGCTTAGTGTTATTTATGCATATCAGTTTAGAACACTTGATGAGTTGAGGCTCCAAACTGAATTACCTATCCCAAACAAACTTAGTATACCACACTTCCTTCTTTAGTCCATAGTGTAAATCAACCAAAGAGTGAGAGAAGGGAAGCATCAATTTATTGCACATCATGGACTCATAAGGATTATATTCATGGATTCTTTGGGTTATATCAAGAACCCTGTGGCATGGGCATAATTTGTAGACATGGATTGGGAGGCCTTCATTGAAACGTAGGCCCAAGCTCTACCTGAACATGAAGAGGCCATAAAATATAGCTCTACTGAAAAGGAGCCTAAAGAGGAGAGGGAGGAAGAAAAGGGAGAATAATTTAAAGAAGAGAAAGAAGAAGAAAAACTAGAGACAGAGAAATAAAACCTTAGGGAACCTTCTAGGCTTTGAAAGAAGAGAAAAGAGGAACAATAAGGAAGCCCTTCAGAAGGAAACACTTAACGCGAGGTGGATACCACCTTAACTACCCTTAGCACATCTATCAAGCTCAAAGGGTGGCATCTAAGGCAAGGTCCTTTAGAATTCAAGAGGAGAAGGACTACCAAACTGAAACAAGGGAAGCCTGAGACTACTACAACTACCCCAATCACCATTGGAGGATCAACCAGTCATCAAGAGGGAGAGCTAGGGAAGGGTAAAGGGAAAATTGAAGAAGTGAATATTGGCATTATGATGCATGTGTTGTACTTGATGGCAACCCACTTTCAGTAGAACAACTCACCTATATATGGTAACTAAATGAATCTATGTAACTGGATGAATCTACAGGAGAGATATCAGATGTGGCAAAATGCATGGCAGTTGTGTTTACAGATGTGACAAAATGCAAGGCAGTTTAGAGGAATCATTTCAGAAGTAATATGGAAAATTTCAGTGTCACGGGTCTATTTAGAGGTAACAAGGCACTCGTATAGAAGAACAGGAAGATGGAACTGAGGTCTAATTATCTGAATAAAGAAGGTAAAGGAAAAGGTTGATGTAAAAAAATTTAAGAAGTATACGCAAGTCCACTTAGTCAAAATAGCGTATACATGCTACTCCACAAAACAAAATGAGCGTGTACGTATACACACACTCCCATGGGAGGAAAAACATGTACACGTTGGAAAACCAAGGTTTTGGTCCAAGGTATTTGGTCCAAGGTATTTTGGTCCAAGGTATTGGTCCAAGATATTTGGTCCGACGTATTGATCCTAGGTATTTGGTCCAAGGTATTGGTACTAAGTGGTTTTGGTCCGAGGTATTGACAAAGGATCTAAGTATATAATGAGGAGGAGATCAAAGGACTAAGTGTACAAGAAATGAATATCTTATAAAGTGGTAGATCAAAAGAAATTATGCATGTTATGGGTTTCTAATGCTTTGCTTGATCTAGAATAAATATGCACCTGAGCATTTGATGATGGATGCGATCTAATGATGGATCAGGATCATAATGACTCATCATAATGTGATATTATAATGGATGGGCTAGATCTGAATGCTAAAACATGTTTTATCCTTCATATGTGATGGTCTGGGTATGTCTCAAGTTGGGAATTTCAGAGAAGTTATAAGTAAGTATTTGTAGATCTATATGCTCGTTCACTTTGGTGAAGGTGCGTATACATGTTGGTTCAGCTCTTCCAAGTAGTGTATGCAAAAGAAAAACTTGATGTTCAAGGAGGACTGGTCTATCAAATCAGTGTTGTTGTTTTACTACTGTCTGTCAATGAATTCTTCTTAGATCAGAAAGTAAAACTGAATGCATAAAGAGTTTGTGTCTCATTGATTAATTGACTGAGAAATAAGGGTGATCCTTGTTTCTATTTGTTTAGAACTCTGTAATATGATAGTAGATCATCAGAATGTCATTGATTGGTACAATTTGTGGTTCAGAAGTTTTATGATTCTGTATCTTTAGAGGTATACGCAAGTTGGGCAAAAGGAAGTAGCATATACATGCAAGTTTGCTTCACTAAAGGAGTGTATACATTCTGACACATGACTTTTGAGGTTACAATTAGTTCTGGTTGTTGATGCAGTGTTCTAGGTTCAGATCTATGTACTGATTACAGTGATCTGTCTATTCTAATTGAATGGTTGAATTTGATTAAGTTTGAATGAATGGTTGATTTAGTTGTGTCAAAGTTTCAGTGATTGTTTGATCCACGTGTGTCAAAGGTTCAAAGGTTTCAATGATTGATTGTTTCAGTTATATTAGAGATTGATGATTGTGTTTTAGTTATATCAAAGATTGACTGGGTTTTAGTGATTGATTGATACAGATATATTTGATTGTTGTATTGCACTTATGATTGATTTTGAGCTTCAATGTTGTTGATGGGTCCAGTATGAAAATTTTGATGAAATGTGGCCCTCAGATTGTGGTGTTGTGTTTCAGGAGTATCCAGTCTGAAAATTTATGAAACGTGGTCCCTGGAGGAAGAGAGAAGGTCATAGCCTTCTATAGGATGCTGCCTACGTACTAGTAAACATATCGGCCAGTACAAGAGCCAGGGGGCTAGAGTTCCCTTCTTGTATCAACTGGAAAACGAGAGAAGGTTGGAGCCTTCTGCAGGTCAGCACCTACATCCCAGTAAATAGATTAGCCAGTACAAGAACTAGGGGGTTGTAGCTCCCTTCTAGTAGTAGCTGGAAAACGTGAGAAGGTTGTAGCCTTTTGTAGGTGGGTGCCTTCTACAAGTGGGTGCCTGTGTACTGGTATGATTCTACACTAGTAGAAGATTGTAAAAATATCTTCTTATTATTAAAAGAAGACAAAGATGACAACAGTAGGTGATTTTCACCCACATTAGGTTTCCACCTTAAATCTTGGTGTTCATGTGTGTTGCTTATGTGTGATGGTTTATTCTGTTGTTACTGAACATGGTTACTATTTAATGTTTAATAAATTACTGATGCATTGATTAAAGATCAACATATGATGAATTAACTTAATCATAAGTTCACTAGATATACGCTGGTTTCCTTAAGAACAATTGCATGCACACGTGAGTTCCCTTCATTGAAGTAGCATATATAAATCTAATTATGGAAATGAAAAAGTTATTGATTTGTAAATACTAATTCACCCCCCCTCTCAGTATTATTTCCAAGAATTTGTATTAGAGTAGGTCCTTTGGCAGAAGCTTGATCGCTTGAAGGAGATCCATAGAAACAATGGGAAAGAAGCTAAAGAAGAAAGCACCTCAAAAGAAGAAGGCATCTAAAAGGAACTGTGATAGTAGGAGAGATGATTGAGGATTATGTGGAAGCAAATATTCAGATTCGGAATCACCTCAGAATGAAGATAAATAAACAAAAGAATTATCAAGTATGAATTCATTTTCCTCTGGTGATACATTTCTCTGTTCATTTGAAGACAATGAAAGTGACTGCGAAACAACCGAATTTTGTCTTATGGGTGAAAGAGAAAGAAATCAAATAGAGGAAAAATTTAAGAGGCTCACAAACACAATTAGAGATCAAAAATATCTAATTGATAAAAGGGAATGTGCCTACAAAGAAGAAGTTACCAAGTTAAAAGGCCAGTTGGAGGAAGGAAACAAAATAAAGAAGCAGTTCAAAGAAAAGGAAGATCAAATTCAAAGGCTGGAGGATGAAATGACATCATTGAGAAATGAAGTGAATGAAAAGAACACAACAACCAAGGAACTTATAGAAAGAGCTAGCTACTATGAAGGTCTTGAAGTTGTGGTCGTTTCTCTAAAAGAAGATCTCAAAAATTCAAATAAGCATAATGAAGAACTACTCCAACCATTTGAAGAACAAGAAAATGAAGTTCTCGAATTAAGGCAACAAGTGGAAGAAGGAAGAAAAGATGAAGAAATCATGAAGAAGCAGTATCTTGAAAAAGAAGAGCAATATGAGGTTGAGGTAAATATCCTAAAAGGTAAATTAGAAGAAATGGATAAACTTTTACAATTTCAAGATAGTACTAAGATTTTGGATGATATGCTTAGTAATCAAAGGTCTCTTGCAATCAAATTTGGTCTTGGTTTTCGTGAAACTGTTAAAGGTGAATCTAGCTCACAAACTGAAGCAAAGAAATCTAGTGCAAAATCTGAAATGCTCAACAAAGAGATAAGAGGTCAACCCCATCAACAACTAAGGAAAGAAAGTCTTCAAAGAAAATCATTTACTCCTAACTATGGAAGTGATAATCAGTTCTTTCCTCTAATGAACAATCTTGAGTGTTTTATATGTCATAATTTTGGACATGTTGCAGCTAGATGCAGAAGTAGAATTATTCAAGCTAATAACCGTCACACAGAAAGATCATCAACTTCTAGTTACTTAAGGGATATTTTTTTTCCTGCAATATGTTTGGTCACAAAGCCATTAACTGCTATATAGGGAATATGAAACATATAAGATGTTATGCTTGTAACAAGTTTGGGCATATAGCAAAAGAATATAGGAGAAAAATTCAGCCAACATACCAAAACGAGCAAACATCATCACAGCTCAAGGTATGGAAGAAGAATGAAGTACAACCAGAAATATGTGGCATAGCTAAGTATATTGACATAACAGACTCAAGAGAAACTGAGAGTATGAAATTTCAGTGTTCTAATTCTCATACGAAGTTATCATGAAGACAAGTCACATATATATGTGAGTTCTGGTGAGCACCAATATTGCAGTAAGAATGCTGCAACTCTTGGGCTTCCAACTTTACTTTTATCAACCTGGTAGTTCATAAAAAACTTGGAAGCGTTGGTGCTATATGCACAAGTACTAGTTCTCACTGCAGGTTGTCACTTGGTTAGGCGATGTGAGAGCACTAGGAGCTCAAGCCAACTTCTATAGAATTCAGAAGAAGCTCTATGTGTGATGAAAGGAAATAAAGATTACTCTAAAGATACTATTCTAACTACAGAAACGAGAAAGACCGGAATGTGAAGCAAAACCTAGTAAGCCCTAATTAACAAGCTCATTCTACTTTTGCCAAAAATATAATTAAAACCATGAAAGGAATTCCATTACCTACTCAAGGAATTAAACATCATCTAACCATGCTATTCCTAGAATTAAATAAGAAAAAAAAAATGTTTTTTTATTTTTATGGGTTTTTATGTGAATTTAACATGTATCAACTTTATTGTGTGTGAGCGTGGAAGTGAACAGGTGGCGTTAGAGGGTGGTTTTGTATCTTGGGAGGATATAGGATGGTGTGGATGGGTCCTAGGAGGTCTTAGTTCACCTTCTAGATGCTTTTCCCACACTTGGTCTTCAAAAGAAAACCTATAGGAAAAGCTACAGGAGGGCACAGGAAAACTACAAGAGGAAAACAGGGAAACTACAAGAGGTCTACAGGAGGAGGCCGAGAGAAATTTTCGCTATTTTGAGGGTGTGAGAGTGGGTGGAAAAGGTGGATGAAGGTTGGAATGAGGTGTTAAGGCACCTAAGGTATACCATGAATCACCAAGAGAGAGAAAGATGATTGGGTTTGCTCAAGGAGAGAGGAAGAAGTTCCGTGGACAATGAAGGAAACTAGGGAAGAATTGAGGTGAGATTTGGGAGACCTATTAGGCATGGGTCAGATGGAGGGTATGATTGCTGGTAAGTTGGTCTACTGCTGGAAGAGATATTCTGTATAGAAACTAACAATCAGCCAAGAAAATCAAGCAACCAATGAAATGAGTGCATCCTAGGAAAAACAGAGTTTTGCGTTAAAATGACCTAAACTATGATGTATAGAAGGAAATGTTGGGAAATGTTGTAAGAAAGGAAAGAATGCAAAAGTACTATTTAAATTCATGAAGTGAACATGATAAAGAAGGTATAAAGCAAAGAAAAACTGGACTATCAACCTACTAGAGAGCTGTAAACACTAGAAGTCCTAGGAATGAGGAAAATCTGTGTTATTGGGGCAGCAAGAGAGTATTTGTTTCAAATCATGGTCCCAGAGGGAGGAAGAGAGGCCAAGGCACTATTTCTAGCCTTTTGAATCTTCTATGATCACTGTTTAACCTACTACAGAAAGCATAAATGGAAGCAAGCTACTAAATGATCAAAAGCAACCTATTCTTAACCATAAGAGAAATACATCTAACAGCAAAGTAATCTACAAACTGAAGTAAAGCATACAAATACAAGTAAAGAGAAGCTTGGCTGCTCGGTTTGGGCCCTAACCCAAGAGCTTTAGTGCTCTAAGGTAAATCAATGCTAGCTCAAAAAAGATTCCATTTTCATTATAAAAAAATAGCAAGATTACATAAAATTGTCATACAATAGTAAGCTCAAAATTTGAGCAGAGTTTTCCCCAAGAAAAAATTCAACCCTAGTGAGGCCCTAGGCCTCTTTACGTATACATCTGAAGCTACCAAAAACTTCCTACAAATCAGGGAGGCTTGGCTCCCAAAAATCGAGATAACTATCAATCCTGTTCCACTTGCTCGACTACCTTCTAGTGCATGATTTGGCTTCTTGTACTCCAAGCTGAATGAAGGGGAATTCGAAGTGAGGAGAAATAAATGAGGGGGATTTCCTCCTATAAGTCCTCTTCTTTATCTACATCAATTTATTGTTGTAGTTTAACGACTAGATCCTTGACTTTGACCTCGAAATCCATTAATAATTTGCATTAAATACATGTGAGACCACATGGCATAATAACTAACTCAACTCACCCTATAAGCATAAATATAATAAGAAAATCATACAATAAGCTAAGAGAATGGTTGATTTGACTAGGTTAGGAGGTAAAATGAGCCCATATAATTACCCATTTATGAGGCTCATCATCACCCCCTATTGAAGGTGTTGCTAATCCTCTGAGCAGCTTAGTCAATCTCTTCATTTTTCATGGCCCTGGTGGCCTCCCTAGCATTCCAGGCTTCTGATGTGGTCTGCTCATTTTCTCCGTAAAATCCTACCTTTTTGTATATATCCTTCCATTGCTCCTTATCTTCTTCTTCTCTTCTACCTTCCAGGATGCCTAATATGAGTGGAGGACTTAGTTTGAGGCCAATCCAGTTGACCTTCAGCCTTTGCATGGAGTGCTTGTACATTGGAACTCTTTTCAATGCTTCCTTCAACCTCAAGGGGGAATGGTATTACCTAATCTGCAAGCTAAGGGGTAGAGTGTTCCATATTCTCATGCATGCATGCACATAGTCCTCCCCAGGTAGCCTAAGCATATCTTCAAATTGTGAAATGGCTTGTGCCTGATTGGTTAGATATTTTAGGGTCAATCTGAGGGTCATTAGCAAGCAGGTTGTGCATGCTGATGAGTGCCATAGGATCTAATGTCTCAGCTCTTATCATCAATGGTTCTTTCTTCTCTTTTATTAACAATGATTTCATTTCTACTACCCTCAATTCTTCATGGTTCATCCATGACGCCATGGCCATTAATTACAGATCCCCTAGCTTGGCATTGGGGTCCCACACATTCAGGTCTATGAGGGCCATGTTGTGTAGATAGAACTCTGCATCTTTGCTTTATCCTCAGAGGTGCTTTGGTCACACAAATCCATGAACTACCTATAGCCTTGGAAAGGAATTCTGCCTCTTTGTGCCAAAGTTTTTATTTGGAATTGAAGTCATTGGTCCTTCAAATAGAGGGCATAAGATTTGGCTAGTGTTTTGCATTGTAATGCCTTTATGGATAAGTTGGCCATGTATGCCAAATGAGTCTCTTTCTACTGTAGCTGGCTACTTAGTAATTCATTATCATTCTCAAGGTAGCTTCCTGTAATGGCTTCTCTATCTCTGAGAGCACTCAATTCCCTGCCCATTTCCCTGAAATTGTTTTCCATATGGCCAATATCCTCAACTCCTTTGGACTTGGCTATCTGCATCCACCTATCCATTCTCTTTTTCCAATTCAAAAAATAGTGGAATTGCAAATTTTTGTGGCATTATCTTGCCTCCCTCAAGTATTCTGTAATAGGATTCAAGATTAGGCTGGTGTCAGATTCTTGTAGCTCTTGTGCTTCCTCTTTCACCTCTGGTTGTCCTCCTATATTTTCCTCAGGTTTTTGTGTCTCCCGTAGTTTTGACAATGTCTCCTGTAGGATTGTTTTAGCCTCATGTAGGTCTGGTTTGGAGTCCTGTAGAATTTCCTTTCCCTTCCATGTAGAAGATCTTGTAGTCCTCCTTTCATAGGTTATGGGTGTCTTGGAAGGAGATTCTTTCACCTTGGCAGATGGTGAATCTTCAATGTTAATGGGAGTCTTTGATGAGGGTCAAGGTTTGCCTGTTTTAATTCTGGTACTCTTCCTTGCCCTAAAATACATGGAGGTTTTTCTTTTCCTCTTCTACTTCTGCTTGACTAGTGTACCAAGGGTAGTGAGGGTAGTTGTTGCTTCTCTTTCCAAAGTTTCAAGGGACTCTTCTCTTGGCTCTGCCCTCTCTACCTCCTTTTCTCCCTCTTCTGTCTCTTTTTCCTCCTCTTTCTCTGTCTCTTCAACTCTCCCCTTCTCTATTTCTTTTCTTTCCTCTTTCATCTCTTGCTCTACTATGTCACCATTGGCTTCATCTTCTCCTCCTTGTTGTTCTCCCTCCTCACTGACAACAGGACTAACATCATAGGTTAATGACTTGATGTTATCCTCAGTTGTCATATTTCTAAAAACTTCCCATTCTATAGGGATTGTAATGGTATGGAGGTCTTCTTCTACTAGAATCTTGATTAGGCCATGGTGAGCTAGCTACTGTGAATTTCCTTCTTGTACCTTGGTGGTGGAGTCAATGAGGGACTGAAAGAGAAAGTAAGGGATACTGAGCTTTTGATGTGCTGGGGTATCCATGCCATATCTCAATTCTTGGAGGATTCTAAAATGATATCCATAAACAATGTTGTCCCTCCCCTCACAAGAAATGTATTTGATCAATTTTTAGCTAACCTCATCCTAGGGATATGGTACAATAGCCCTCCTAATTCCATTTTTGTCTTCAACAAGGGTTTCATTATCTTGGAAAAATTTCCTCTTAGCAGCCTGGCCAATTGGCTTCTCATCTTTACTCCAAGGTAGCCCAAGAGGAAGGGTAGTGACCCTGCTGATGAATTCAGGGGTTATTTCAATGGAGAGGCCTCTAATGGTTATAGTAGCATGAGTTCTTGTCTGAGGGACTAGAGAGAGAGAAAATTCATGGGAAATTTCATCATCAAACCCTCTAAACTTCTCAAAGAAATTCATCCAGTTGGCCCTTGTAAATATTTCCACCACTTGAGGATGTGCATGGAGTCTAGTGGAGTTAGTGGGCTCTTTTCTCATAAACACCTGTGTCATACTGCCTATACTTCTTTTGGAAAACCAGATTTGGAGGCGGAGACAAAGAATTGTGAGTGAAATAGAAAAACATAGGGGACAATGTTTTTTTTTCTTTTTTTAAACAAAATTCTTTTTATGTATTTCTACCCTCTTAAAGACTAATTTTATCTTCAATTTGAGACCAACTCTTTCACATTTTGATATTCAATAGAAGGAATTCATGAACCCTACCTCTACAGACTGAAATTCGTGCTAAAAATAACATTTTCTCCCTTCAAAATGACTCACTGCCCCTCCTGTAGACGCCCGCTATCCCTCCTATAGATTTCCTATAGGTGCTCGTGTAGAAAATGCCGAGAGAAAAAATATGGAGGAAATCGATGGAGGATATTGGATACGAGGCTATGGGGGCATAAGAAGACTGCTGTGTGGCTGAGTTACGAGGAGAAACTGAAGAAAAGGTGGTGAGAATGCACGGGGAGGAGTGATCATTACCTTTTATGGCTGTTTTCAGTTATGAGTGCTAAGCTGGCAAGGTGTAGATTGCGCAGATTAGGACCGTTGGTCCCCACCTACTTGGTCATCATGACCCCCCTCATAATCATCACCTCATTACTGCATCGGAGTTAACTCTTCCTACCACTACCTATCCTTCCCATCTTTTGCTTGAGTCGATTGTGCGCACGTGTGGGTGATATCGCGGTTGAGTGGAGTCAACTAAATGAAGGTGGCCAAGTTAGATTAGAGGTTAGTGAGTGTTTGAAGAGGCCAATTCACACAGGTGGCAGCACTAGACCCCAAGGAAACTGCAAATGGAAATAGGAGGCTTGGAAGGTAGAGGAGAAGGTTTGTGAGAAGCCTTTGACTATCTATGAGCAGCAGAGGGATTGTACTAAGAGCTAGATAGCTTCCGAACTAAGGATTTGTGTAATCTGGACTATATTTCCACTCATATTGATAATATAGAGATGGGGTTTTAGGCTGGTGCTTTTCCCTGATAAATTCTTTTGTGTTATGTGTGATTGATTCCTTCTTATTAGTTATATGTTTTCAGGCTTGATGTTGCTCATGTTCAATTAAGCTTCTGCTAAGTTTATGGTAGATGTAGATCTAGTACTATGCTTTAGTACATTGCATATATTAGTTGGATCTGCAGGTGAAATTTCTACATGATATCAATGAGCTAGCTGATTTTTAGAGAAAATTCTACAGCTGCCATCGACTGTGAGGTGTTGTGGCTTTCTCTGCTGCATGCCTTCATTTTCCTTCATGCATGATGTCTCTGCTTGCTGATGTGTTGTTGTCTTTTTTTGCAGGTTCTTTTGCTAGAGCTGAGCTGCATGTGCCTTTCTCAACCTTCAAATGTGTTGTCCCTTGCTACTAGTGCTGGACTTCTATGGGATCAGCTACTACAGGAATTCCTACAGGAGCTCCTGTAGCTGCTTCTCCCCTTGAAACTTCAGCTATTTCCCTATGCTTGGATCTCGAGAATGATGCCAAAGGTGGAGATGAAGGATGGAGGGATCATAAGTAAGCTTCAGGTAAAGTTAATGGAGCCTTTTCCTCCTTTTATTTTAATTTTTTTTTTTTAACTGAAAAACTGTTTTCCTGTGTTTTTTCTTGGAAAGGAAAATAATAATAATAATAATGATGCTTGGAGTGTGATGTAGGTTTGGAAATGATGGCAAGGAGGTTTGAAGATGGTAAGAGGGATTATAGGTTCCGCATGAAGCTTTTCTTGTCCCTCAAGCTGCCTCTTGTAGACACTTGTGGCTCTCTGCAATTCCTACGGGAGCCTCATGTAGAAAAAACAGAGCCTCCTATAGAAAACACAGTTTTCGAAGAAGAGATATAGTGGGGTGAAAGGGATGCTAAGAATGATTGAGGAAGGTGTGGAGAATATGAGATGGATGCTGGTATGAATGTTAGGGTCCCCTTGGCACCTTCTCCTGCTCCCTATAGTCCTCCTGCAAACCTGCAATGCAATAGAAATTCATTTTTTCTTTCTATTTTTTTTTTTTTTGAAAACAACTGGGGTGCCTCAGAGAGGTTTTCACCTTAATTGCCTATCCGAGGTGCCTCCAAGGGAGGTTTTCACCCAGGGATCTTATTCTTTTCCTTTTCTTTTTTTTTGAGATCACTGGGCCACCTCAAAAGAGGTTTTTAACCTAATGATGGGACTCAAGCGCCTCATGGAGGTTTTCACTTGAGTCCTTATTTTTTCTCTTTTCTTCAATGAGTGGGTGAAGTGGAAGCTAAGACATGATCGACTACCATCACTGTTTTATTCAAATCTTCAGTAAACTCTCACGTGGAGAGGGGTTTCTTGTAGACTTTCAACCGATGTGCATTGACAAGCATGGGGATGGCTTCATCATCAACGGTTCTGATCAAAACTGAAGCATTGTCATTGCATTTCTCCACAGTGTAGGGTCTATTAGGTTCCTATACCAATAGGAGTCATAATTTATGAATGGTTGAGATTTAAAACTATAATATGTACATATCTTTGCTTTCTGCAAATGGTTCCATTTTCAAAAAATCAAAAAAAAAATGTAAAGAGGGTATGTCCTAAAAGAAAGATCAACGGACAGAAAGAATGAAAAAGGTCAAAAAAGATGAAAAATGAACCCCAAGGGAAAAGAAAAATATCATGAAAGTGTGCAAGTCCAAATGCCACTACCATTTACTTTTTATGCATAATAATGATTGTGGAGAACTTGTTATTCGTGCCACAATCCATGGTAATCAAACAGTTTAATCTTGGTTATTCCATGCTTTGAATTTCATGTTTAGAGATAGAGAATAAAATCTGACCAAACAGTGTAATATTTGCAAATAAGTAGATAGGTAGAGTGAAAAAAAGGAGCTGAATAGTTTAATCTGAGACCTTGGATGTAATAAGGATAGACTTAGATAGATTTCCATTGTAAAATAAAATAAAAAGTTTGATAAGGGTTTGCTAGCTTAAGTGCGCCCTAATAAAGAGTAGAAAATGGTAGGATGAGTAGATGGGTAAGTAGTTGTATGGTTGTAGAATTATGGTGATTGATTGGATAAAATCATGTCATTTGTTTTAATCATCAAGTTGCTAAATTATGGATGATAATGGAACATTTACGAAGTCAAGTGATTAATTTACCCCATTCATTTTACCTTCAATTTTACTAATTTTCCTTAAGCAATGACAAAAGCACCCAAAACCTTAAGTTAAAGGGGCTCAGAGCATTTCTCTGACTTCTGGAGCGACCGGACCCTATTCCCACTAACTTATAGGGTCTAAGTAATAAAACCCCTTACCAACATTCACTCCCTCCATAATACATTCATTTCATATAAAAATCCCTTTTCCTAAGGTGAAATCACCATTTTCCTCAGGAAAGTAATTAACCCTACATAAAACCCCTTCTTTTCACAAGAAACCCACAAAAAGGCATTTAGCCTAAGTTGTAATGTGTAGGTACGAATTATGTAAATAAATAATCAACACATTATACTTAGCGCAAAAACCCAATTTTCCCCTTTCATTTCATATTAACTTTAATATTCATTATATTTATTTAACTTCTGAAAAAAACCCCTTTCCCAAATATTTATTAAACCCCATATGATAATTTCCCGCCTCAAGGTTTGAAATATAAACCTTATTTAATAAATTAATTAAAGGGACTAATTAGTCGATCAACGGCCAATTAAGAACCATAACCCTCCCCTGAATAAAAATGGTTAATTAATCAACTAGTGATTAATTAATAACCTGTTCCCACCAATCAAATCATCCCCGATGTCATTAAGCCGTCCCTAATCCGCAGCTAATATCCCGTCAGGCCCCTCCATTAACTCCTCGATTAAATCATTGCCCGATCATCGTACGATCTAACCCCTTCAGATCCAACGGTCAATGCTCATATTGAGCGGCCTTCGAAGGCCGACCTTTACCCACCTGATGTGAGAAGTTTCACTGTTCACCCCATTGTGGCACACGATGAATGGCATCGGTCGGCCTCCCTCCAAAGCCACTTATCCCAAAAAGCGGTGTGATGGATTCCACTTACCACCTCCGTTAAACACCAAAATGTCACATCCCTTGATTAACGCCAACTGTCATTTTCCAATGTACCCGCCAATATCATTGACTTTACACATAAAACCAAAAAACTCATTGTTTTTTCATTTTTTATCGTGAAAAGAACATTCGGACTCCCATGCAAAGCACAAAGTATGTTCAACTGTCAACCTGCTGCCAACCGTCAACCTTCCACAGCCGCTGAACTCCAGACCACCTTGCGGACCCGTGTGCTTCCTAAAAATAGTGCAAAGCACCATTACTTTGTCCAACAGTTGAAACCAGGTATTTACCCCATTTCCACTGAAAAACCTTGTTTTCTTGTTGAACCTGAGCTAAATTTCTTTAAATACTAAGTAATTTAGTAAATTAAAATACCTGGTAGTACTGAAACACCTTGAAACAAACCAGTTCATCCCAATTTATTGTAAACCCTTTGCCCCCATCCTTGAATCCACAAGAACCAAGGATGGAAGCCCCAATTTCCTTGAATATCATGCCCATTACGACTCCTCAAAGAGATTCAGACCATCTCCCACTTGCAGACAAACATTTCCATATTAAGGAAACCTCTGTCTCTGAATGCCCTTTGAAACTCTATTGCAAGTACCGAGACCAATTCCTCAACCATATAGACCACATAGGGCTTTGGGAATCAGGTTTACCAAAGTACCAATTCCCCAGGGTTGATGTGTTTCCAGAGATTGTGCATTACTGTCACATGAATTATGATCCTATCCAAAAGGCAGTAAAAACCCTTGACCAATCTGTTCTATTTACCATTACTGCCAAATCTATTAATGAAACGTTACAATTACATCCAAGCCAAAGCCTAACTCCTCTTTCCGTTGGAGATATGTTGAATAGATACCCTACCCTCACATCAATCAGACTGGCTCAATTATTCCAGACCTTTATCAGAGAAAAAAAGTACACCCCAAAGGACTCTCCCGCTTATCTTTGGACTATATTCTCTGACCTTGGCCGAGACATCATAGACATGATTTCCAATGTGTTAGGTTATACCACAAATGAATTTGTTGATGAAATCATCATAGCCTTTATGTCCATCTACTCTCTTGGGCAACCACCAACCATCATGTTTGATTATGCCAAATTCATTGCTAACAAAATGCGTGATGAATTCATGAGATTAGAAAATGAAAGAGTGTTTAATTATTCCTCAGTTCTATATCATTTATTCTTGTATTATCAAGCTGATAGATTTCCAATTTCCCTCCAAACTCTTGATACCAAAGGCAACCCTAGGTCAATGCCCTTCTGGAATATGTTGTTCCACCATTTTGACTCTCAATACTCTTATAATGACTTCATAGAGCTCTTTGTACATCCAGTAGCAGCCATGTTGCTAGGAAGGCCTCCACCTAGAATTAGTGCAGACATCAGGAGGGTCCTTCAGCTAGCAAAACAATATAGAGTGGGGGATTGGTACTTGTACCAAAACCACACTAAGATAAGAATCTATGGATGTGAGTTGGCTCCTTACAAATTGCCGAGATACCTCCCTATCATATTATTTTCTCTGGATTACTACAAAAAAATGATCAAATCAGATGAGGTGCACTTTGTCAAAGCTAAGAAGAAAGCATAGCTTAGAATAAAGGATCAACTTGGCCCATTCATTTGTAATAATAGGGAAGCAGGAAAAGTAGCAAAAGAGATTCTCCAAATACTGATATTAAAACAAAGCTTCATTTGGATATATCATCCCTGTGATTTCATTTGTAATAGGAGATAAAAGAATAAATTATCCCCTTACATCCATCATAGAATCCCTGAGATTGAACAATATGCAAATCAGTTTGAATGGAGGGAAAATACTTCGGTAGACAGGGACAATACAGAGGTTGTTGTTGATAATGTAATGATAGATTTAGATAGAAGGCTTGATGAGGATTCGTTTGTATAGGTGCCAGAAGCAAGTCAATCACAAATACACAGTGAACACACAGTAGAGCAACCAGGCCCCTCTGAGCAAGCAGGTCCATCAGAACAGCAGCCTTCAGAGCAACCAGAATCATCAAAATAGTCAGAGAGAATAGAGCAGCCAGAGGAATCTGAACAGCCTGAAATTTCAGAAGAACTTGTTCCGCCTGAGCAAATCATGAGAAATTCTCTTGTTTTGCAGACTCCTCTAAATGAGGAGAGGAACCTTAAGAGATATAGAGATGAGGCTACCCCTTCCAGCAGGCCTATTTCCCAAAACTATGCCAAGAGGTAGAGGTTAAATCCATATGCAAAGCAAGAATACACTAAGGAAACAGTAGGGACTTCAGGAGCAGAGAGGATAGAAAGTAGGCACACCATTCCTTTAGGAGGGATACAAGAACCTTCCACCTCTCAAACTCAAATGTTGGAAAGGAAATAGAGTGTGGAAGTATCCTCCTTCAGGGCTTCCACTGGATAAAGCCAGGACATCAAAGAAAAATATAAGGAAATCAATGCAAGGAATGAGAGGTTAAAGGTGTAAAGTTGTGCACATTATCTAAATATGGCTCCAACAAATCAAACAAGAATAATGTCAGCCTTTGACATTAAAGAAGGTAAGATGCAGATGAGCTTTCTAAAGCCAACCATGCAGTAACCTAAATCAGTGGTAGGCTACCTAAAAACAGATTTTGAAGTATTAGCCAAGGATATCCATCCTATTGACCAAATCGAGTTGCATAAACAAACTAGTGAAATGGTCTATTCCACTTTGACCAACAAAGCAATCACAACCCACTGACTCCAAAATTTACTAAACAACATATCAGCACAGTTTCAATTGGAGAAGGCCTCCTCACAGGCTAAAGACACCAAAGTAAAGTCCTTGGAGGACTTGGTCATAGAACTCGGACATGATCCTACAGATTTTAAAGCAGTAGAGAAGCTAATAAAGAAGAAAAATGATGACAGAGCTGCACTGAAGAAGCATCTCAAGATTCCTCCCCTTCATCATCCTCAAACAGCTAAAGTGTTGGAAATACAGAAGGAGGAAGAGCTTATGGACTTAGTCCTAAAGCTTAATGATCAGTGAAAAGAAACTTAAAAGGAGCTAGACAACCTGATTCAGTCTAAGCAGAGTGAGTTGGCCATCACTCCTCAAACTATAATTCCTACAGTCTCCATAGCAGCGCCCTCGAGTTTGGCAGCTGCATTAGCACTAACAATTCCACTAGCAACTACTTTGCCAGTAACAGGTACTTCAACAGGGACATCTACATCAACCGGCACAGAGACACCAACAGAGAAGACTACAGAATTGATCAAGGCCATGGAAGAAATGAGTATCCAGGCCACTGAGCTTAAGAAACTCAGAGAACAAGTGACAAGTTTAGAAACCAATTATAAAATTGCACAAATACAGTGGACAGAAGAAACTTAGAGGAACCTAAGGATGGTAGAAAGGATAAAATCCCTTGAGAAGGACTTAACACTACAAGAGCCATTGGGAGATATGAAAGAAATCCTTTGGGTCAACATCATTGATTCCATCAATGATGTTTGGCCTTCCATTCATATTATTTTTGAGCAAACAGAATTAGTCAAAATGGCTACAGAGGCAATCCACAAAATAGTGGAAGAATTGGGAAACAAACTTGAAGAATCCAATCAGTTAAACAGCCTTTTGAACAACAAAAATAGATATCAACTTGATGAATTGGAGATAGAAGACAGAAAAACAACAATCATAGAGATCAAAAAGGTTCTCACCAAAAGGAACCTAATGCTCAACTTGGAGAAAAGATGTCAGAGCATCCAGAAAGATATTGATAATGTTATGTTGAAGTATGGCATCTTAAGAGAAAAAGGACTCCCCAGTCCCATGGTGATCCATGATAAGTTGATGACCCAAGAAGATTACATTGAAATTCTAGACAAGCTAGCTAAAAGCCAAGCTAGTACTTCACGGGTGAAGTCTTTGCCCACTAGAAAAGTGCTTTATGATGGCCTTGAGAATCTGTTCTACATAGAACATGAAGTCAAGCACTTGTTCACAAGAAAACCAAATTTTTCCAAGTACACAGAAGCTGATGAGGTTTATAGGAAAATGATAAGGATGAAATTACCTGACAGTGAATGGTGGACAAATTTGACTGATTTACTATAAGTTATTGTAGTAAATCTATATGGTAAAACATAACTGCCAGGTAAAATAGGTAAGACAGGATCAAAGTAGCACAAGTAAAGAGTATCAGTGTGTAGAAGATAAAAGTGATTCCAACACATAACTATAAAGCAAACTAAAAGATCCAAATCCAAGTTACAACAACCAGCACAATCACAATAAAAGGGAGAGCTAGAAGATAGTTCTCCATCTGTCTCTATCTTCATGTTGAAGATATTTTTTGTTTCCTAGAATAATTCCCATATGGTTATGAGATATTTTCTATGAATTTTTGTATAAATATTTCACAAATTGAAGTAATTAGGGTGGAATAAATTACATTTCTGTAGACATTTTATTTTTGAGCCAAGGAGCTATTGTACTCAAGACTGGATTGGTTTTATTGGAAATAAAATAAAGTTAAGGACATTTCACTGGATTCTCGTGCATAGTTGGGAAAAATAAGTATCATTTTCTCATGTTTAAATATTGTATTCTTTTCATGTTTAAGAATATTCATATGTTTTTCTTATTAAATCTGTAAAGCAAACAAGGAATGATATCATCATAATTAGCTTAAGTGCTCTCTATTTTAACTATTTGCTTTCTTTATGTTTTCAACTAAATTGCCTTGGTCTGGGAATTCTTAATTGCTCCCTTAATTTCATAGTTTACCCCCCGTTTGGTCCATAGTAAAGGATTCTTCATTACCCTTTGCTACTGATTATCCTTCCCTTCTTCATCTTAATCCTAGTTAAGGATTCTTCATTGCCCTTTGCCCTGGTTAGGACTACTTCATTCATTTAAACCTGCAGATTTGCTTTTGCTATGCTAGCCTATCCTATGCACTCATACCGTAGTGATAGATCAGATCCAGTTAAGCCTTTCTTGGTTGACTCCATAGCCCAATGGCCTGAATACTTGCTCTGCCCATCTGTGTTCTTAATTCCACCACCCAATCAAAACAAATAATCATGAACACTAAGAACTAGCCTAAAATATTTTTCAAAAGAAAGTTAAATCATAAAGAGAGACCCCTCTCTGGACTTAGGTTGGATAGAACCCAAGTCTAAAAATTAGGTTTGTGGTTACCTCGGACTATTCCTTCTTTGATAACTTCTAAGGAGAAAATCTAAGTGATAACATAGTGGCAACCATACTGGGGAACTCAAAACACTAAGTCATACTAAACCTTTGAGAAATTTGAATTTTTATTTTTAAGCCACTTAAAGGGTTATTAGAAGTTATTTTAAAAGGTTCATAAAAAGAAAAATAATCATAAAAAGCTCGAAATCTCCCCCTGTATTTGAAAATCCTAACCTTATTCCGAGAATCATCAGAAAGAAAGAAAGTTCAGTAAGTCCAAGACCTTTATTCAGATCCAATTCGTGCCCTTCTGAGTGGTTATTCATTGAAGATATCCCTTTTGACGAGTATTTTGATCTATTTCTGTTTAGAACCAAGTTTGAGAATGAACTTATAGACATAGTCCTAGATCCAGAATTCACAAGAGAACTTGAAGTCCAATGAGCCAACTTGTCAATTGATCAGTATCTTCTGAATTCTCCTCAGTCATCCCTCACTTTTGATAGAATCCCTAAACTTTCTTAAACAACTTCAACATCTTTTAGCTCACCATCATTTCCCCACATTTCTGAAGAGCATCCCTCATCCCCATTCATACCCTCACTCCCCCATCAACCCATCACTACACTTCAAGTACCCATTACCTCATTTATACCAACTCCCCTTGTTGTCCCAAATCCCCCTGTTACCCCAACTCCTATTCTCAATCCCGTCCAACCTAGAGCAATGGCACTCAGATATGCTGCTCTTATGATGCCTGCACCTCAAGGTGCCTTGCCAGCTGATTATCATAGTAAAATTACCTTATTTGATGGCACTAGAACTTACACTGCACAGCAACACACTAAGAAAATGATAGATTATTTTGAAATGCGTGAAATTGGCATAGGAGATGTTCAAATGAGAATCTTTGTCCAAACTCTAGTTGGAGAAGTGAGAACATGGTTTAGATCTTTTCCTCCTCAGAGTATAGATAGTTTACAAGTTCTTTACCAACAATTTTTACATATGCAGGAGAAGAAAAAGAACCCCCTTCAATTTTTTTTTGAATATGAAAACCTTAAAAGGGGACCAAACGAAATTGTTTCAGGACTATTGTACGAGGTTTAATAATGTATATAATGCAATCCCACTTGAGCTTAGGCCTCCATCTAGCTTAGCCCTGATTAATTTTCCAGATGGATTTGACATAGATATGGCTTTTCAACTGAGAGAAAGGAATCCACCTACACTTGAAGATATGCAAAGTGTAGCAGTCAGCGTAGAAGCTAATCTGCTATCCAAAAGGGCTAGGGTTAGAAATGAGAGAAGAACACCTCTGAAAGATGAAACTTCACCCTTTGATTAGAAAATGGACAGTTTAGCTAAAGGCATGGAAAGGTTAATGGATAGAATAGAATTCATTGAAAGGAAACCTCACTGGGACAACCAACAGGCTAATCCAGTAAGGAATCCAAATTTTAGGAACAACCAGAACTAGAACACTGGTAAAAAATCGGGTCTGATCAGAACATTAGACCGCGTTTCCAAGAAAATTATGCTGAAACTTCCCACCAAGAAGACCCTGACATAGACAAGCAAATCAACCTAATGGGATTAGATGATGAAGAAATTGTTTTTCTAACTCAGGATCATCAAGAATTATACATGCTTCAACAGTTATAGACCCAAACTGGAGAATATTTCAACTATAAGCAAGGGCATGACTCTACTATTTTTGACGTGCATAAACAATATAATTTAAGAAGCAAAAAGAACACTGATGTTCATGATCAAAATAAAAAAGGTAGTGCCTAACCAACCTAAGAAGGTAAAAGCTACAAATCAAAATCCTCAAGTTACAAAAACCTTACAAATCCTTTCTAGACCACATCAAAACCCTCCCAGTCCCACCATTGAAGATGTAGCTGATAACCAACCTTCTAATGAGAAACCTTCCACTTCAGTCCCCCTAAAGGGAATAGTAGAATAGCCTCCAGGAGTTATATTAGAAAATCCAAATAGAAACACTTTTAACAATGAAAAAGAAGAACATGCTACTTAGAACCTTGGCTCTAAACTTTCAAATCTTCAAATGGACAAAGCCCCTCTACCTTTCAATTTGGGAGCAGAAGTGACCAAACTCAAAATCTTAGTCCCTCTGATGGAATTGGTTAAACATGAAACTTATAGGTCCCAAATTAGTAAATTTTTGAACTTCGTTGAAAATGAAGACTCTGTGAATCTATTTGATGATCAACCTAAGTTAACTTTTAGACCTGACGTGAATGGGATGCCAGTTAAAGGAGAGATACCACCCTTCTACATTAGCCTTAACATCCACGATAAAATCCTACATAATGCCATGCTTGACTTTGGAGCTTCACATAAGCTTATGCCTAAGTCTATAATGGAAAAGCTAAACTTGGATATCACCATGCCTTACAAAGATTTGTTTTCCTTTGATTCAAGCCAAGTTAAGTGCTTATGACTTATAAAAGATTTATGTGTTTCCCTAGCGCAGTACCCTACTAAGACCATACTTATGGACATAGCTATTGCTGATATACCACCCAAGTACGCTATGTTGTTGTTTAGATCTTGGGGTGCCAAACACCAGGGATCTCTGCAACTAGACATGTCATACGCTACCATACCAGTCTTTGGACATCCCAAGAAACTGTATAGAGAAACTCTGATGAAGTATGTAGTGAGCACACAGGAGAGGCCTCAAAACTTTCCTATATATTCAGTGCATTCTAGTATTCTTTCATATTTTACAATGTTGAAACTAATCAATGAAGACACTTCAAGTAGTATAACAACACAACCAAAAGAAATTGTAGTATTAAAAGAAAATCAAACTATCCAAATTCATGAGATTTCAGATAAAAAAGATGACCTAGATACCTTAGTCAAGAAAGATTCCATTACCCCAGATGAAAATTATGAGCATGAAATCCTATGACATCTTGAATTTGATGGGTTAGTCAACAAACTAGGTGTAGGAGCAGGTGTATGGATTTACAACTTAGAAAATGATCATGCAGAAGGTCATGCCTATAGATTGAACTTTAAATGTACAAACAACATGGTTGAATATGAAGCACTTCTGTTGGGTCTGAAACTAGTCAAAAGGTTAGGAGCCATAAGAGTCTCTATTATGGGAGATTCTGAGTTAGCAATAAAACAAATTAAGGTTATTTATACGACTAGGGATCCTAGGTTAGGATTTTATAGAGGTACAATGGTAGAAATACTAAATATCTTTTTGGAAACCAAGCTTGCTATTATCCCCAGAAAGAGAACATGCAAGCTCACAGCTTAGGCATGTTTGCTAGTACTTGCAAATTGCCATTTCAGCCCAACCATCAGTACACTGCTGAGGTTAGGCATAGACCCGCCATTCCTGAAAACTTAAATAACTAGCAAGTATTTGAGAATGATCAACAAATTAACAATTTTTTGACTTTAGATAATGAATTTGTAAATAGAAACATAGACACAAACATAATGTTACATTTTGATTGCTCAGATAAAGTAGAAATTAACAAACTAGAAAATGATCAGATAGATAGATTTCATCCTACAAATTTTACAAATCCAGATATTCGAAACCTAAAACAAATTGAAATTGATGAAGCAATTGATGAAGAAACTGAAGTCATAAACCTTAAAGACAATTTTTTACCCAAAGGATTAACTTCTTTGGAGGACTTATTTGAAATCAGAGATTGAGGAATGTAACATAGGTTCTGAAGAAGATCCCAAACTGATAAAACTTTCAAAAACATTACCTCCCAATGAAAAAGTGAAATATATAGAACTGCTAAAGGAACTCCATGATGTTTTTGCCTAGAATTATGAGGACCTAAAGACCTATGATACTAGCATAATACAACACACCATTCCCTTAAAATAAAATCAAAGCCTTTTAGATAGAAGCTTAGGAGAATCAACCTTGTTCTACTGCCTTCTATTGAAAAGGAGATCAAACGAATGTATGAAGCCAAGATTATTGCACCTATTAGGTTCTCAGAGTGGGTTTCTAATTTGGTGCCTACAAGAAAGAAAACTAGCGAAATTAGATTCTGTGTTGAACTTAGGAATTTAAATAAAGTTTTACTTAACTATAACTACCCTCTTCCTAAAATGGATCACATATTACAGAGGGTAGTAGGTTCCACCAGAATCTCGCTGCTAGATGGGTTCTCTAGTTATAACCAAATCCTAGTCCACCCTGATGATCAAGTAAAAACTGCATTCACTACACCATGGGGCACTTTCATGTATGTGAAAATGCCATTTGGTTTAAAGAACACAGGGGCCACCTTTCAAAGAGCAATGGACATGGCCTTTGCTAAGGAAATCCATGACTTCCTAGTAATCTACTTATATGATATCACAGTATTTTCTAAATCGAATCAGAAACACCTGGATCATCTTAGGCAGGTATTTACTAAATGTAGGAAGTATGGGATTTCTCTGAATCTTAAAAAAACTTTTTTTGGGTTGGAAAAAGGAAAATTACTAGGCCACATTATCTCCAAAGATGGTATTCAGATTGACCCAACAAGAATTGAAGCCATTTTGTAGATACCACATCCCAGGAACATTAAACTTTAAGCATTTTTAGGCAAAATAAACTTTTTGAGGAGATTTATCTCTAATTGTTATGAAACAATTACATAAATGAACAATTCTTGGATGATTCAAATGAAAAAACCTCCTTTCTATATATAAGAGTCTAAGGAGTCACAATATAATCCAGCGACCTAACAATAATAATATAAAGCCACAAAAATAACAATAGAGGGATTCTATGGGGCACAGTAATAACAATATGGGGGCAATAGGGGCACAACAATATTAATAAGGGGTATAACTACAATAGTAATGGGGTAATCACTAGTATTATAGGGACCCAACATGCCCCTCTCCTTCAAAAAAGTGTTGTCCTCAACGCTTGAGTAGTTCTGGATACTTCTGCATAAAATTCTCATCCTCCCATGTGGAATCTTCAGTGGATAAGTTCTTCCACTTGATAAGATACTCTGAAATTGATCGATTTCGTAGCTGTCGAGTTCTTGTTTCTGTGACTGCTTCTGGTTCCAATATAATTTTTCCTTCCTCGTCAAGTTCTGGCAATATTGTTTGAACTGGGAGCTTGTCGCCTATAACCTTCTTTAAACATGAAACATGGAAAACTGGGTGCAATCGAGAAGCTGCAGGAAGCTCCAATTTGTATGCCATAGTACCAATCTTTTGCAACACCTTGTATGGACCATAATACTTTGGTGATAATTTATTATCCTTCTTAGCTTGCTTGAGGGACATTTGCTTATATGGTTGTAGCCGTAGGAATACCCAATCACCTACATCAAAACTTCTTTCACTGCGATGTTGATCTGCCTGTTGTTTCATTCTATTATGTGCCAACACAAGGTTATCCTTTAAGAGTTGGAGGACTTGTTGTTGATGTTCGATGTGATGTTCCACTGCCTGAACCTTAGAATTTTCTCTTAAATATGATGTGATGGATGGTGGTTGATACCCATAAAGTGCCATAAATGGGGTCATTTTTGTTGCTGTATGGAAGGAAGTGTTATACCACCATTCAGCCAGAGGCAACCATTTGACCCATTGTGTCTGTTTATCAGATACAAAGCAACGAAGATATCCTTCCAAACATTTGTTTACTATCTCAGTTTGCCCATCAGATTGAGGATGATAAGATGAGCTATGAGCTAACTGAGTACCAAGACAAGAAAATAATTCTGTCCAAAAATTTCCAGTGAAAATGGGATCTCTGTCACTTACAATAATCTTTGGGTTTCCATGTAGCTTTTGAATTTTTTCCATAAATGCAGTAGAAACTGTACTGGCTTTAAATGGATGTGATAATGCACAAAAGTGTGCATACTTGGTAAGTCTGTCAACTACCACCATGATGACACTCTTTCCCTCAGACTTGGGTAAACCTGTGATAAAATCCATTGAAACCTCCTCCCAACGTTGGCTTGGAATGGATAAAGGTTGTAATAGACCCGGTGTCTTAATTGTTTCAACTTTATTTTGTTGGCAAACCAAACATTCAGCCACAAACTTTTGAATATCTGATTTAAGGCCATCCCAAAAAAATTCCTTCTTAACCCTGTGGTAAGTTTTTAAAAATCCTGAGTGCCCTCCTAAGGGAGAAGTGTGCAATTCCATAAGAATCTTTTGTTTTAGCTGGGAATTCTTACAGAGGTATAAGCGATCTTTGTACCATAACGAATCATTTTGCCAGCTAAATGTATCAGACGTACTGGAATCTTGTTGTAACTTTCGAATAAGTGCCCACACTTCTTCGTCATTCTTCCATTCCTCCCTTGCTTTGTTTATCCAATCTGGTTGGATAATAGAAATGGCGCACAACAATGCTTCCACATCCTCATCCTTTCTTGAGAGTGCATCTGCCACCACATTTTGCTTCCCTTTTTTGTAGATGATTTCAAAGTCATAACCCAACATCTTTGTGACCCACTTTTGTTGCTCTTCAGAGGATAATCTTTGTTCTAAAAAGTATTTAAGGCTATCATGATCCGTTTTTACCTTGAAGTGTCTTCCCATTAGGTAGGGTCGCCATTTCTTAAGTGCATGGAGTATTGCCAACATTTCCTTCTCATAAATAGCTTTGTTTAAAAACTTTCCCTTGATTGGACGACTTTCAAAAGCAATGGGTCTTTCATCTTGCATTAGAACAACACCAATTCCATTTCCTGAAGCATCACATTCCACAATAAAGGTTTTTGTGAAGTTCGGTGTAGCTAAGACTGGTGCTTGGCACATTGCCTCTTTAAGATGTTCAAAGGCCTTTGTTGCTTCCGGAGTCCATGAAAATGCATCTTTCTTCAATAATGTTGTTAGAGGTGCTGCTATTCTCCCATAATTCTTAACAAACTTGCGATAATACCCTGTCAACCCGAGAAATCCTCGCAGATGCTTTATGGATGTGGGGATTTTCCATTCCTTAATGGCTTTAATTTTGCTAGGGTCTACCTTAACTCCTTCATGAGATACAATATGACCCAAATATTCCACCTCCTGGACTCCAAAGAAACATTTGGATCTTTTTGCATATAATTGTTTCTCCTTCAATAGTTGTAGCACCTTGTCAACATGTTCAACATGATCCTTCCAAGACTTGCTGTAGATTAGTATATCATCAAAAAATACTAACACAAATTTTCTAAGGAATGGTTTGAAAATTGAATTCATCAAACCTTGAAATGTTGAAGGTGCATTGGTAAGGCCAAAAGGCATGACCAAAAATTCATAATGACCCTCATGAGTTCTAAATGATGTTTTCGAAATGTCTTCAGTCTTCATTCTGATTTGATGATATCCTAAACGAAGATCCAACTTGGTGAAGTAAATTGATCCATGCAATTCATCCAGTAATTCATCAATGACAGGAATGGGGAACTTATCTTTAATAGTGAGCTTGTTGAGCTCCCTATAATCCGGACACATGCACCATGATCCATCCTTCTTGTGCACCAATACTACTAGAGGAGAGAAAGAACTTTGACTCGGTTGAATTATACCAGCCTCTAGCATTTCTGCAACCATACGTTCAATTTCACTCTTTTGGACATAGGGATATCTGTACGGCCTGATGTTTGGAGGAACACTTCCTGGAATCAGATGAATAGCATGATCATGATCACGCATAGGTGGGAGACCTTTGGGAGTCTCAAATACCTTGGAATGATTGTCCAGGACTTTTTGGAGATCTGGAGAAATAGATGATTCTGATGTGGAAACATCTAGCGAGCATAATTGTGCAATTACACCTCTTTGCTCCTTTTTTAGAAGCTTTGTCATACCATTAGAGCTGATTATCTTTCTGGTTTCCCTGCAATACCCCTTAATTCAACTTCCTTTCCTTCCATAGAAAATTTGATGAAAAGTTCTTGAAAATTAAAAGCTATTGTACCCAGGGATTGTAGCCTTGGACTCCTAGTACAACATCAGCACCTCCCATTGGAATGGAAAGCATTGGGCTAGTCAATACATATTCTCCCATGGATAGCTTGATATTATGGCACTTTCCAGAGCAATTTATTGTTCCTCCATTTGCAATCATCACTTGACACTCTGGTGCTGGATATAGGAAGCAATTCAATTCTTTTGCTACCTTACAATGAATAAAATTGTGGGTGCTTCCTGAATCAATCAACACTATTACCTTTTTCTTCTTGATTTGTCCTTCTATCTTGATGGTTTGAGGAGTGGTAATTCCCACCAATGCATTACAAGATATGGTCGGATTTATTTGTTCTTCATCTAGGCTTTGTTCCTGGAGTATATCCTCTTCTTTTGACCTTTCTTGCTCCTTTTCTTCTTCCTCTTCACAATCTATGTAGAATAATTTCTTCTCAGCACACTTATGACCTTTAGTGTATTTGCTATCACAACTGTAACAAAGCCCTTTTGCTCTTTTTTCTTCCAATTGTTGTGGTGTCAACCTTATAGGTTGTGGAAGACTAGGGGCAACAACACTTCCGTCTTTATAGTTGTGAGTGGTATGCTTCCTGGTTGCCATAATTTTGCTTTCCATTTTTCTTGCTAACCTGAATGCCTTCTCTAATGAATCTAGTTCCTAAAGGCGAACATCATGTTGGATATTATCCTTTAAAGACCCTATGAACACATCAATCCTATGCTCCTCTGGAATATCTTTTACCCTTATGTTCAATTTTTGGAACTCCTCAATGTGCTCCATTATTGAACCCTTTTGTTTGAGACTTATCAATTGGCTAAAAAAAGTGTTGCTTTTTGTATCCTCATAATGTGCTATCAATTCTTCTGTAAAAATTGCCCAAGTGATAAATGGTTTACGAGAGCAAAGCCATTGATACCATACAAACTGATTTGGTTCCAAATATAAAGTTTCCATACGTACCTTTTGTGTGTTTTGCACATTATTGAGATCGAAGAATTGCTCCATCTGTAATATCCATGTGGCAGGATCCTTGCCATCAAACTTCCTCATATCGATTTTTGGAATATGGTGTGTCTTCGATCCAACATTAGCATCTATGGAATCATGATTAACATTTCTTTTGTTCTCATCATGAGTTTCCTTTAGTACCCTTTCACCCTTAGGGACCATTTCTTGTAGCAACTTATTCATATTTATCTTCAATTCGTCCATGTCTGTCTTCAAATCTATCTTCAAATCATCCATCTTAGCTTCCACGTCAATCATCTTAGCTTCTACGCCTTTCTTTAAACAGTCCATCTTAGCTTCTACACCTTTCTTTAAACCATCCATCTTAGTTTCTACATCTTTCTTTAAACCATCCATCTTAGATTCTATTCCTTTTTGTGCAAGGGACAGTTGTTGCACTTGGTCTTGTAATTTTGATATATCATGTTGCATTTCTTCCTCTTCTTCATGAGTCATGCTAGAGCTTTCAGGTTCCTTACTAGGTGTTTGCATTTTCTTTCCTCAGGGCATCAGTTACCAATAATAATGCTCTACTATGCCCTTTGAATTCCTTCAAAATAAATTTTCAAACCAAGCTTAAGCAAAAATTTAAGAAAATCTACACACCTTTTTTCACTTTGTAGGAGCTTGATATTGCCTCTGATGTATCTCTGTACTTTCCAATCATATAGTTTTGAATTTATGAGCTGTAGTAGCTCTCTGTGTCCTCTTTCCAATGCCACAAGTCTGACCCAAATTGGATTCTCCAAGGAAGAGTTATGTGAAATCTCCCACAGTGACTTGCTTATAGACTAGTTCAGTAGAGCGAACTTGTACGACGTGCCACGAGTCATTGTTTCGACCTTTGGATCTGAAACATACACACAAGAAACTACAGTCTATTCTCTTTCTGTACCTTCTTACGAAATTTCAATCCGATCCCCAGAGAGAAAGTTATGACGATTTTCCCCAAGTCACCTGTTTTGAATGTAATTCAGGAGTCTGCAAAAAGACCAACTTCCTCAGATCATATCTCCGCAAATATCGCGCTAAATGCTCTGAAATTCGGACCCAAGGTTCAGCGCAATTGCTTCTCATATGGTTTTTTTTGTGACTTATAAAACGTCACAAAAAAAAAGTTATAACGAAAATGCCACGATGACCTGTATGGAGCAGCAAAACCCTAGAATCCAAAGCTCCGGTACCAAATGTTATGAAACCAGCTCAAGAAAAGATAGAAAAGATAGAACAACGCCTTAGAATTCAGCCTCTTCGAGGGGTCAACCTCCATTACATTACATAAATGAACAATTCTTGGATGATTAAAATGACAAAACCTCCTTTCTATAGATAGGAGTCTAAGGAGTCACAATATAATCCAGCCGACCTAACAACAATAATATAAAGCCACAAAAATAACAATAGAGGGATTCTATGGGGCACAGTAATAACAATATGGGGGAAATAGGGGCACAACAATATTAATAAGGGGTATAACTACAATAGTAATGGGGTAATCACTAGTATTATAGGGACCCAACACTAATTTAACTAAGTTAATTAGATTATTAAACAACATATTAAATAAATATTCATCTATTAAATGGACTCTAGAGGCTAAAAAGTCATTTGAAGATATAAGTTTAGCCTTAATGCAAACACTAGTCCTCATGAGTCCAATGTTTGATAGGGAACTTATCATATTTTCTTTTGCTTTAGAACACACAATTGTTGTAGTCCTCTTGCAGAAAAATGATCAGGGCTTTGAACAACCAATAGATCTCTTTAGTAAAGCTCTCAGAGATGCACCTTTAAAGTATAATATAATGGAAAAACAAGCTTTTTCTCTAGTCAAAGCTATTAAAGATTTCAGATTTTATATCTTATACTCTCATATAGTAGCTTATCTTCCCAATGTTGTAGTTAAGGACAATCTAACACAAGATGGACCTGATGGAAAGAGAGAAAAGTGGATAGCTACACTATTAGAGTATGATTTAGAAATTAAACTTACGAAATTGATCAAAGGCCAAGGTTTGGCTAAGCTCATGGCTGAATCAAACTATCAAGCCCTAGACATAAACTTCTTTGCAGAACTAGATAATGAAGAGGAGATGGCGACTCCACAGATTAGCCAAGTATTTATAGATTCACCATGGTATGCTAACATAATATACGTTCTACAAAACCTTCAAGCTCCTCCAGAGCTATCCACGACTAAAAGTAGGTTCTTAAAGATGAAGGCTTTGAAGTTTTGCATAATTGATAATGCTTTATTTTGGAAAAATCATGAAGGCATCTTTCTAAATTTTTTGTTAAAGGAGGAATCTGATAAAATTTTGCAAGAGCTTCATGCAAGTGACTGTCAGGGACATCTCTATTGGAAGATAATAGATGATAAGATCTTAAGGGTTGGTTTCTACTGGCCCACTGTGTTCGCTGATGTTAAGAAATTTGTAACCTCATGTTATAGCTCCAAATAACACCCTTGGTACTTGTGATGCTTAGTTTATGGCCTAGGGCAACCCCTCCTTCCAGACATGGTCCAAATATTTAAAAAATAGTGTTTTACTCCTTGTACGTGACTTTTCCCTATATTAAACGCGTGTACACGCAGGTCTTTATATACCCAACCTACGTATATGTCTTAAAACACTTAAAAAAAATAAATTTCCTTAATTATTGGTGGAGATCATGGGTTTTACTTATTGATTACCTATTACTGCCTATGGCCCAACTGTTCCCAATTGTTTCCCAACTCAAAAACTACTTTGGGAGAAGTATAAAAAGACTTCAATGGGAAGGCCTAAAGGAGGAGAGAAATGATAGAATTACTATACTAAGATTATCCCTTGATCAATTCTAAAGAATCCTCGTGCTTCAAGCACTTCCCCAAGTTTAGTAAACCCTTGTTTTGCTTGAGTTTTGATGTTCTCTCATATGCTTGGAAATATCATGGTATTGGTTGTGGAAGGAACCTGTTGAAGACTGGGATTGGATAGACCTGGAGGACGATTCTGCTTGGAGCCGGGAGAGGAAGACTCGGATGAAATATTTCCATCTTTTATTATAGTTATCTGCAATAAAAAGAAACATTGTCTTGTTCCTGATATCAACTTTGTTCATGCATCTGATGTTATTGTTATGGTTTATATATGAATGACTATTTCAATGTATAACTAACCATCTACTTATATGTTATAAAGTTGATTTCACTATAATGCTTTATCTATATGTTGTTGTGCGTCTTTGAATTGGTTGTTTTGTAGGTTCAAAGATCGTGAGGAGTTGTAGAGGGTTTGGACCCTGGCTGGAACTACCCGAACGAAGGACCCCCGGGTATGTACATCCTCGCATAGTTTGTTTGTTTAAGCATTTTTGCCTGAGTTATATGCTTGTTTCTTGTTGTAGATTACTTCTGCTCTGCTAGGGTTCTAACCGAAAGCCCTAGGGGACTTTATCCCTTAACACAATTGGTGACTCCACTAGGGAAAACAATCTTGTTGTTTCTAGTTTAGGTTATTTAGTTCCAATCAAGGCTCAACTTTCAATTTTCTTGCTGTGTCTGTATTGTCTGCTCCTGTAGGAAGTCAGACTTCAAGTCTGATCCTTTTCATGAGGCCTCAATTTTTTTTTTCTTGTAAACATTTATATACGGACCTTTGTTAGGTTACAAAAGTGTATACATGCTATTTTCTCGTAATTGAAACCGTGTATATGCGGGTTTCTTTTGGCTGAAGCACGTGTACATGCAACTGTGTAGAGACATAGTCGTGTATACATTTGTTTTGCATCATTTTTTCAAGTCTCTTTATCTGGAATGATTTGCTTCTTGGCCTGTGTGCTTCCTGAATGGTAAATATTCATGTCAAACTTCAATTTTATGGTTTTCTTGCTTGGCTTCCTGTCAATTTTGTGGCCATTCACTTCTCCTTGCTTTTCGAAATTTGTTGTTGACAAGTTTGAAAGTGTGTCTTTCCTGATTTTTGATCAGTGTCTCAAACCTCTTTTTGCTGCTTTTGGATTGTTTAGCGCATCTTGAAACACCTATTTTGTTAAGTTTGCATTCGTGCTGAATTGACAACTTGCAAAGTTTCCTTGTCATATTCCTTTGGTCTTTGAGTCTTTGGTAGCATTTTGAGTACTTTTGAAAAGTTTCTTTTATTGCTTTTTTGAAAAAGAAAAGTCCTTCAAAAAAAAAAAAATTTCTTTCTTTGTCGAATTTGAGTTTGATTTCTTTTGGTTTTTTAGAGTGATTTGGGATCTTTTTTTATTAGTCCTAGTCCTTCAAAAACATTGTTTTTGATTTCTTTGTCAAATTTGAGTTTGGTTTCTTTTGGTTTTTGAGAGTGATTTGGGATCTTTTTTGATTAGTCCTTCTTATTTTGGGAAAGATTTTGTGTTCAAAATTCTTATTCCTTTCAAACACTTAAGTTAGCTTATAAACAAATTTATTTCATTTTCCTTTTTAGAGTAATCTAGAATTTCTTCATTATCATGTACGCCTTGCATTAGGGTAGTTTTGCATCATTAGAGCATCAATAGTTTTTTATTTTTTGTGAGTGTGAAGTCTGTTACAAGAAAAGAAAAGAAAAAGTTTATTACTTTAATAGAAGCTTCTTAGGACCCAAGTAGAAGTTTCTTGTCATCGAAGAACAAACAAGTGCATTGCATATAAGTTAGCTTTTCATTAATTTCTTTTGTGTCATAAGAACACCATCAGTTTCACTTACGTATTGTCCCTTTGATTTAAAAAGAATAGCCACTTAAAATCAAGCTCTAATAAAATAAACTAGAATTCTTTATATTGTCAGTAAGCACACCAACAAGTTTTAGGTTATTTAGGGCCTTGGATTAGGTGAGAGGAAAGTAAACTCTCCAAGGTCACTCTAAATTGTCAAACGTAGAAGTCTGAATAAAGAGTGAAAATCCGATAGTGTTAGGGAGACTGGGAAAGCTCTGTGACTGGGAGTTAAGCACAAGGGTTTTTGAAGATAAGGATGAGAGCTACCCCCTCTCTTACTTGTCGGATCTTACCTCACGACTGTTCTACCCAACTTCTGATACGAGTTGGTATATTTAGTTTCCTATCCTAGGGATCTACACAAGTGGCTGCGGAGGGAAGTCCCGTGGCACCTGAGGTTGAAGTTGCATTAGTTTCAGTGGTACTTCTAGAGGGCACTCTTGCAAAGCTTGGGGACTTGCACTGACAAAGGTTGTTGTCTAGAGGTCAGCGTAACTACCTCTAATACCTTTGCTAGTAGACATGGGGCACAATTACCCCAATCTATTTTCAGAGGGCCCTTATATTCACTTTCTGGCATTTTGGTGTTTGGTCATAATCACCTGGAGCTGAAATACTTGGAAGTTGTTTGACTGTTGAATTCTTTAGGGACATTTTTTAGTGTGTGTTTTGTGCTCCTAGTCAACCTAGCTTTCAATTTTCTTGAGTCTTTAAGTAGATCTTATTATAATAATTCAAAGTTGCTGACCGATCACTTAGACGGTCCCATAGACTTCGTGGGCTTTCACCTGCGAGTCCAGAGCCTTCTCCTAGAAGGCGTAGGAGTGATTCTGCCAGTGGTAGCTGACGCATCGGAGATTGATCCTCCACATGAGGGCATCAGTGTACCAGGTAGACCTGGTACTACCACAGAGTTAGAGAGGAACACCAGTTCTTTCTCGAGTACTCTTCTAGTCGGAAGATAATATTGAGGTAGAAGAGCTCTCAAAGTCAATTGCGGCTCCAAATTCTCCTCTCCCTTCTGATCATCTGGACATATTGTTATATGTCAGAACTACGACACACAAGCCTTCAAGCCCAGGTCCACATACATGCATCCCTTCGATGACCATTGCTGGAAGCATGGCATCCACCGCGAGTGCTACGAGTATGTAGACTCCTATATCAGTGCAAGGGGGAGGAACTATTTCCATCCCCTCCACATCATTATTTGGGTCTACTACCACCACATCCTTATTTGGGTCTACTTCCATTCTGTCAACGAGTGGAAGTTCCCAAGCTCATGCATCTAGTTTTGGATTCTTCCCTTTTGGAATGCCCTCTCAAGGTATTCCTTCAGTTTCGTTAAGTGTACCATTAACTGCCTCCATGTCCATGATGAGTGGATCGGTATCTTTTTAGGGTTTTCCTTTTGAAAGTGATCATATACCACATTCCAATCCAATGGTAGGGTCTATGCCTTTTCCTTTCACAGGTCAAGGTACTAATCCTTTTCAGAGTTGGACTAACCCTACGGTTAGTGGGATAGGAACTAGGAATCAGTTTTTCGGCCAACAAGGGAATGTGTCGTATTCCTCAGTGAATTCATTTCAAAGTTTCCCACCCTTAGCTAATGCATTGAACCCCTACCAAGGGTTGTCTACATCTTATAATAATTTGTTAGGGGGAAACACTGCCGGTTACAGAGGTTTTTTGGCTGGAGTTGGTCAAACTCCAAGTTGTGCTGGACCATAAGGGTCACCTTTTGGTTTAGTGGGTTCTACTAGTTACTTCGGGCAACTTGGTGCCTTTCAAAATCCAGGTTATTCTTTTCAGACTTTCGGGAACCCCGCCCAATCTAGGTGGAATCCCCAAGGTCCTCCGAGACTTCTGTTTCTGGCCATGCTCAATCTACCATACTTGACTAAGTTAACGAACGATCTAATCAAATACAATCTGGCTTGGCCTCTGGTCCCAATCAAACTTCCATTGGATATTCCAAAATTCGAAGGGAGGAGTGGTGAAGACCCAGGCGACCATGTAACCACGTTCCATCTATGGTGTTCATCAAAGTCCTTGATTGATGATTCAATTAGGTTGAGACTGTTTCAACGCACCTTAACTGGTAATGCAGCTAAGTGGTATATAGAGTTTCCAGGGGGCACCTTTACATCTTTCGTCGATTTGGCTAACATTTTATTAAACCATTTCCAGTTGCCTGTCCATTACGAAGCCGAAACTGAACTTCTAGCCAATTTTCATCAAGACACGGCTACTCACATTTCTGATCATATTTAGGAATGGAGACAGAGAAATAGGCCCACTAAAGCCAAAATTCCACTTGAATTCCTTCTCGAATGGTTTTTAAAATCGTTACAACCTGAGATCTCCAAGGATGTTTCTATGTCCGAAGTTTATTCCGAAGAGCAGGCTATCTTTCGCACCTAGCAGTTAGAACTGATATATTCTCGGTCTGGGACTCTTCAGAAAATCTTGCCTGATACTCCTAGATCCATGGTTAATATAGCCAAACCGAAGCCAAGTCCGCATGCTGATGGTATTGTAGGATCGATTAATGCAAATGTGGTGAACCTTCTGAGCCAATTGCAGCAATTGTCTATGCAAACTGCTTCTTCCAATTAAGCTGCACCGTCTACTACTCCACCTTCTCAACCTTCTTCCATAAATGTTGTTCAGGCTTCTAACCCAAAGGAAATCAAAATTCTGATGGGAAGAAGAAGGGACGAGGTAAAAAGAAGAATCAAGATGGGAAAGGTAATGTGAATAAGCCCGGAAATAATGCTATGAGGGTGGAAATGAGTCTATGAAGAAAGTTAAGTTTCCATGCAAGTTATGCAGTGGAGACCATTTGACTCATCTCTGCCTGAAAATTCAAGATGCTCAGCGCTTATTAGTGCAGCAAGGGTCTTCTAGCTCCCAAGCTATCTTAATAACCCTTTCCCCCAAGGGCAGCAGTTGCTTGCTGGCGTGAACTCAAACCCTCGTACCTCTGCAGGGGGAAACCAAGAGGGGGATAATTCCTCAAATGTTTTCATGATGAGTTCTAATGTCAAAGTGCCTACACGGTCATGGAATTATGGTGAAGAAGTTACATCCAAGGATAAATCCGTTCCCGGAACTATGGACCCACTTCATATTGAGCGACCCTCTATCGATTCTATACCTCGGATATTGAAAGGTTCCGCCAAGCGCGCTACTATTAACACTAATGTTAGGGCAGCGAAGAACTACTCCATTGTAGAAGATTTGGCTCAGAGTCCATCCACAATGTCTGCTTTAGAGCTACTCCAGTCGTGTCCAGCTCAAAGAAGTGCTTTGTTTTTGGCAATGGGGTAGTAAATCCAAATAATGCTTTAGCTCTCACTTTTTATATGCACAATGTCAAAAAGAGACTTTCTCATCATATGGCTTTCCCGATAATGTCTACTTATTGGAAAACCAATATTTTTTGGACGGTTATAGATGAGGGAGCTTCCACATGTGTCATGTCTATGTCATGTTGGAAGGAAATTGGATCACCCGTAGTTGTTCCTTCACCCACTCTCTTGACAACATTTGACAAACATTCTCATAGGCAACAAGGGATTATCCCAGCCTTTCCTATATGTGTTGGAGGGAAGGTCATTAATGTGGAAGTAGAAATCATTGATGCCAACCTCGATTACAATCTCATTTTAGGACGGAATTGGATTTATGAAATGGATGTCATAGTTTCGACTCTGTTTCGAGTCCTTTGTTTTCCTCATGAAAGGAAAATTGTTAACGTTGATCAATTGGATTATTCTCTAGTTGGCCCTCGTGCAACTTTGGATTCTACTGTTCCGATGGTGGATAACCCTCGTCAACGTATAGAGAATCTAGGAGTCGGGATGTACTCTTCCTTAATGTGTGTATTTGATCTTCCCCTTCCTACAGCTAGAATGGGTACAATTTCATCCTCCAAGGAGCCTTTACGGAAAGAGTTTGTTGAAACTCATTATTTTTTAGATCCTGGAACCCTACCTTCATCTGCAACGACATCAGATGAGGGGCAGGTGGGTGGAATAACATCTCCTATTTCTGTGGAAGAACTTAGATATGAATTTATCGATAACTTTGTAGACGACCATCTGACTCCTTTTTTAGAGGAGAAGTTACATGGTGATGTGGCTCCTACTTGGACCTTCGACTCCACTTCTTCTTTGGATTTCTCCGATATAATTTTTCCATCTGACGAAGCAATATTCGAAGCAATGATGGTTGTAGATTGACCATTACAAGATTTACATCATCGTTCATATTTTCGTCCTCCTTTACATGAAGTCGAATCTAGGTCCTCCAATCTGCTTACTAGCGATGTTTGTACGGTTCCTTTGGCTCCAACAAAGTTATCTGCCAAAGGTAATATATTGATTGTCTCAATGAATATACCTATAAGCATCACTAGGAAGAAGCTGGTGGAGCCCCTTGATGAGATCTACCTTCAGAAGTACTTTGCCTAGGTTACGACCGAGAAATGGCTTATTTATATATTTTGTATTTTTGTACATATCTTATCGGACATTTTTATGATATCGAAACTTTTTTGATCTGCTTTGGTAGGTGTTGATGCATGAATTGGTCTATTTCGGATTCGTTGATGGTGCTAGTCAGCACACTCGGAATCATGCTTCTGCAGCTTGGGTGATTTATTATCCAACTGGTCACTTGATGGTGTCAAGGGGAGTATGTATTGGTTCTACGTCAAATAATATTTCCTAATATACTGTTGTCATTAATTTACTATCCGAAGCTATTTCTTATAGAATTGATTCTTTGGTAGTGTATCTTGACTCATAGCTGGTAGTGTCACAATTAAATAACAATTATTGGGTTCGAGATCCTTATTTATGTCGCCAATTTTTTAGAGCGAGGGTGTTGCAAAGATCATTTGTTTTTATTACTTATTTGCATATTCCACGATCTAACAATTCATTAGCAAATTTTATCGCTAATCAAGCATTAGATTGGCATATCATTCATTCATCAAGATAAAATCAAACATAAATCACCCATGTGTACATAAAGTGTTTTCAAAAATAATATACAAAATCAAGACTAAAATGCCCATAATCATGTCCAGTACATCTAATGACCCAGCTTAGCATGAGTGGCTAAGTAGGTGACCACTGCTTTGGGTACACGCCGAAAAGGCAAACCCAGTTGCATGGCACTCCTACGATGCAACATTGTATAATCTCTAGTATATCTTCTAAGGCCTCCATTGGTAGTTTCATTGGACTATGTATAAGATTCTCTCAGTCTTTACAGCCACCTCTTTGATACCTCTTCCATGACATCTGTGCCGCAGAAATCCGTCTGGTCGTACCAGACCCACATCTGGAACATGATCATTAAATCAGTAATTTAATCCCATCAAAAATATATTTAAGTTCATTTTCATATTTGAAAAACATAAAAAAATAATAAAAGGTGATAAAACTTTAAAAATGGTTACCTATCTCTCCCCATGTTGCGTCTGGTGGTAGCACCGGATCTGGATCTCCCCTAAAATCCATGTCAGCATAGGGATAGTCATCCACAACGATGATTTTTTGCTCCCACCAAGAGAAGAAATCATCATCAAAAGCAGTCCTCGGTATGTCTCCACCTCCAAGGAGTTTCATCAGGTCAGCCCACGTACCCATTCAAGGATCTTGGGGGCTACTAATAGGAACTGATACTATGGGACGTAGGCCTGGAACCCTTTCGAAGAATAAGGAGCACAAAATGGTCCCGTATCCAAAATTCTTGGTCTGTCCTTTTTGAATGGAGGACAACTAGCTCTTCATGTTAGTGAGAAGAGGAGTACACCAATCAAAAACTGTAGTGAGACACTCCATGGCCAAGCTCAAGGATAGTCATGATGCTTGCTGCAATGAGGCTGATCCATTTACCTTGGCTATGGTGAGCAGTAAGATCCTCAAGGAAAAACTCTCTACATGTTTGATTGGAATCTGGCTTCCAATCTTCTCCGGATGCCCTGGATAGTATATATGCACGTAGTCTTCCACTGTAAGACTACCTCGTGTTCAGCTAGTCGAATGTAACACTTCTCCTCTGTGGGAGAGACCTGTGATAAAGTAAATATCTTCTACCTCTACTGTCAAAGGCATTTGATCAATCATAAAAGCATCGTCTTCGATACTCCAGTAGCGGATCAACATTTCAAGCAAGTGGGTGTTTGCCTCCATATTTGGCATTTTGAAATTTTTTAATAAACCGCATCCCCTCAAGGCATCTGAGGCATATTAATCATTCATAACCTTATCATCAATAGTAGCATGCTCCCTTTCCCTCCAGGTGATTGTCATCCTGCAAGAAAATCAAGGTTCAACCGTTAGTTTTTTTGTTTTAATTTCAAACCGCATATACATGGGTCCATTTCATACACAGTCGCGTGTAGGGCCTGGATATACGTGGGTTTCTAATAATAAACCTGCATATATGATGCCCAATGGTAAAACCTCAATTAAAATTTCTAAAAATAATCACAAATGAATGCAAGTTATATTTGGAGGTTACCTGATGATTTTGAGTCAATTTGAATGGTCGAATTCTTCGGGGGGCAAGTTTGCTTCTTTTTCTTTCAACACAAATGGTAACAATGGTGAGTCAAAAATTGATTTATAAGCTTTGAAAATGTCAATTTTTTTCAAAACTTGATTTTTTTGTCTCGTGAATCTTTTAACTTGTGAGCTTGGATTGTCGGGAATAGGTTTTTTTCAAGACATTTTGGACACCTTTTCGGAAATTTCATGTTGGTTCCATGATTGTTGACCTATCATGGTAGGTATTGTTTACTCACTGGAACATAGGTTAGGGAAGCCATTTTTCCATTGCATTTTGCATACTAGCCTCCATTTGTCGATACACTTGCCATAGGGTTGATCCCATCATGTTATGGTTCGTAAACCATCTTCACTCGCTGACTTTGTAAATCATGACATGATGGTAGAGCCATCCTTTTCATGGGCATCGTAGTTAGCACCTCCCTGACATTGGTTGCCCATGCTGCTTCATTGAGTAGGCTTGGGATTCCTCTCTAGTCCCACCATGACTTGTGCATTCAAGACTCATTCCTCTTTTCTTCTTCGCTTCATTCTAGCGTTATACCCTAGAGGCTACTTTGCGTTGAGTTGTGCTATTGCATTACATATTGACTACTTGCACCCTTTGGCCTCAAGCTGGCTTCACTTGGACTCATGTTTAAGCCACTTTTTGACCATAACATCTGCAAAATCAAAATTGAAATCCCTTAGCTTCTACAACTTGACACACCTTGAGACCCGTGGAAAGAACATCCCTTTGAGTGTCCTTAACCAGCTTCGCCTCCCTGCATTGAGAATAGGAATGTTCCCATCCCAGGAACTAGATCATCTGTTTCACTGACACTTGTTCTTTTCACTGTACTATAGCATTCTTTTATTCTTTTTCCAGCTTAAAGAAAAATAAAAAAAAATTACATATTCCAAAAAAGAGCGGCAACGGGACAACATTTCCATTTATTGTTGGCATCTAGAGTCAGTGGTGTCGACCTTGAATAAAGAATTTGAACAAAGTATCTCCTCCATTTGGGTGGGATTTAGCTTGACTTAGGTACGCCTTAACCCTATTATTGAGTCACTTCTCCTCCGATTAGTTATCTCTTGCAATCATATGGAGATTTCGTTCATGCGTCCCGCATGACGAGCTTATACAAAGTCATCATATGCTACAATATGGTCATCATTGAGTCGTGCTTTTGTTCAAGGGAAGTAAGCCTGAGTCGGCCTCTCTGTGGTGTCTCTTGACCTATTTTTCAATTGGCCATCCTTGGTTGTCAGTGTCTTGTCTATCATCACATCAGTTATATTGGTCCTTTACTCATGTTGGTTCAAGAAGGTATCCTTTGACTTCTTGTTGGCGGGTGTTGTCCTTATCGACGATGACATATTGCTCTGAGGACAAGCCTAAAGCTAGACCCTAGCCCTATTTTCATTATTGATAGGTCACCTTGTGCTCAGCATCAATCAATATCATGGGTCTTTGACTGAGTGGTTTCCCTTGTGTTCGACATCATCTTTCATTATCACAGATTGGGATTCATGGAGTGCCTTGGTTTCCATTTGACACTATTGATGGATTCCTCACCTCTGCGTTAGCTTTCATTATTGGTTGGTTCAGAGGGTTTCTATCGTACACTAGCTACATCTTGTGTACACCCGAAACGTGTTTCGCTCGGGTTACTACATCTTTTTTTAATCTGATTCCTTCGACATTATTGGCCTACGGGTTACACTCGTACTAGATTGATGAAGGATGCCTTAATGCCTTCCTTCTAGTGGATCTTTCCCTATCGACTACGACTCATTGCTCTGGGCAAAGGTCTAGAGTCCATTTGGCAGTACCTTGGGGTTTGTAGTCATCAGTGGTAGATCCTTCGCTATCGATAGTGGGAAACCATCATTGTCCCCTAATTGATAGATTCTTATAGGTGTTTGACTTCAGCTCATCTATTCGCACTTGTTAGATTGTACTGGGTACCTTGACTCTCATTATCATTATTGGTGAGTAGTCTCACGTTTGTTAATAGTATACATCAATGACCGGTAATCAAATGATTTCTCACATGGTCAACTTTAGATCATTTATTCCAATTGTGTAGAAATGTACCACAGTAGTCGGTGAAGACCTCGGGTTGCATCAACATTCTTTGGTTCTCTTGTCAGTTGCTCCTATTGCTGGTAGTTGACACCATTCCGCCTTATATGTTGCAGTCCTTCACAGCAACATCCTATATGCTGGAATCTAAGTTGCGATGTAGTATCATCTTATTCCATCATGTTCATTTGGTACTATTGGGATCAATTTTAACATCAGTGATCAGCTTCATCTTTCAGATTCATTGATCATCTTCTTATATGTGATATTCAGACATTTACTTGTTCGATCATGAACAGATGATCTGTTATGTACTTTCAGTTCCACATACTTGTATACATAGTGGATCCACTTGTACTTGATATGTGGACATGCTTTACTTTCTCTGAGCATGGGTAAGCCTACCTCAGATAGTTGTTTCTTTCTGATCTTCTTTTGCTGCCTTGGCAGGTTGAAATCTGGTGAAATCCTTCTCAGTTTTTGACAGGGTCCCTTTCCATATACTTAATACATTTCAGCCATCATGTACCCCTTCTGACCTCATATATTAGGGGTCATTTGTGATAACTCTAAATATCACCCATAGGATTTGTGATGCTTGGTTTATGGCCTAGGGCGACCCCTCCTTCCAGACTTGGTCCAAATATTTAAAAAATAGTGTTTTACTCCCTGTACGTGACTTTTCCCTATATTAAACGCGTGTACACCAAGTCGTATATACCCAACCAGCGTATATGTATTAAAGCACTTTAAAAAAAATAAATTTCCTTAATTATGGGCAAAGATCACGGGTTTTACCTATTGATTACCTATTAGTGCCCATGGCCCAACTGTTCCCAACTATTTCCCAACTAAAAAACTACTTTGGGAGAAGTATAAAAAGACCTCAATGGGAAGGCCTAAAGGAGGAGAGAAATGATAGAATTACTATACTAAGATTATCCCCTGACCAAGTCTGAAGAATTCCTATGCTTCAAGCACTTCCCCAAGTTCACGAAACCCTTGTTTCCTTGAGTTTTGATGTCCTCTCATATGCTTGGAGATATCATGGTATTGGTTGTGGAAGAAGCCTATTGAAGACTGGGACTGGATAGACCTGGAGGACGGTTCTGCTTGGAGCAGGAAGAGGAAGACCCAGGTGAACTCTTTCCATATTTTATTATAGTTATCTGCAATAAAAGGAAACACTGTCATGTTCCTGATATCAACTTTTTTCATGCATCTGATGTTATTTTTATGGTTTATATATGAATGACTATTTCAATGTATAACTAACCATCTACTTATATGTTATAAAGTTGATTTCACTATAATTCTTTATCTATATGCTGTTGTGCATCTTTGAATTGGTTTTTTTGCAGGTTCAAAGATCGTGAGGAGTTGCAAAGGGTTTGGACCCTGGCTGGAACTACCCGAACGAAGGACCCCAGGGTATGTACATCCTCACATAGTTTGTTTGTTTTAGCATTTTGCTTGAGTTATATTCTTGTTTCTTGCTATAGATTACTTTTGTGCTACTAGGGTTCTAACCTAAAGCCCTAGTGGACTTTATCTCTTAACACCTCATGCCACAAATGTCAGATTTTTGAAGGAAAAAGAAAACTACTGCCATTACCTTTGAAACCTATATCTACTGAAACACCATTTCAACTGTGGGGTCTTGACTTCATTGGTGAAATTTACCCTCACTCCTTTTCCCAACATAGATGGATCTTGAGTGCTACAAACTACTTTACAAAGTGGATAGAAGCCAACCCCTCAAGACAAGCCACTGATACTATCATTATAGGTTTCCTTGAGACCAACATTTTGTCCAAATTTGGGTGCCCTACCAAGATCATCACAGATAATGCAGCAGCCTTCAAATCAAAGAGGATGATTGATTTCTGCCACAAATATCACATAACCCTTTGTCACTCCATAGCCTACTATCCCCAAGGAAATGGACTTGCATAATCTTCCAATAAAATATTAGTAAACATTATAAAAAACCTATTGGAAGATAACAAGAAAACTTGGAATAAGAAGCTGGTTAATGCCTTGTGGGCAAATAGGCTGACCACTATGAAATCCATTGGTACCAGTCCCTATCAGCTAGTATATGGAATGGAAGTTGTCTTCCCATCTTCTTTGGGAACATCATTAATGAAACCACTTCAATAAGCATAGGTTGAGCCCAATGACATTCAAAGGAGGATCAACCAGACAATACATTTGTGGCAGACCAAGGAAGAAGTCTATATCTGATACCAAATTGTACAAGAGAAAATCAAAAAATCTTTTGACAAAAGAACCAAGGCAAAAGATTTCTACCTAGGAGATAAATTTTTGAAATGGGAATGAATAAGGAAAGAAAAAGGTAAACATGGGAAGTTTGACTTCTTATGGAAAGGCCCTTACATTATTTATGCTTTCAGAGGTAACAATGCTTATTTTCTCAAAGAATTGGATGGTGAAGAGGTAGAAGGAGGACCAGTTAATGGTTGAATGCTAAAGCACTATATAGATCCCAGTAACTAATTCCACTAATCACTTGTACATATTATATCCTTTTCTAAAAGTTCAGTGTGGATTGGATGGTAAAGTTTTGGAGTTGAAGCCCAAAGAGAAGGCCCTAAGCTTCAAAAGTTTCACTATCATAAGTATCAATAAAGCAACAAAGTAAAAGGGAAAGTTGTAGAGTAGAATCACAACAATTCAGAAGGCCATTGATCTACTAGTTATTGACATTTCACCAGGAAATGCCATCCCCAAGTGGAGCCACTATTAGGTTCCTATACCAACAGGAGTCATAATTTATGAATGGCTAAGATTTAAACCTATAATATGTACATACCTTTGCTTTCTACAAATGATTTCCATATTCAAAAAATAAAAATAAAAATTAAAAAATGTAAAGAGGGTATGTCCCGAAAGAAATATCAAAGGACAGAAAGAATGAAAAAGGTCAAAAAAGATGAGAAATAAATCCCAAGGGAAAAGAAAAAGACCATGAAAGTGTGCAAGTCCAAATGCCACTACCATTTACTTTTTACACATAATAATGATTGTGTGCAACTTGTTAGTCATGCCACAATCCATGGTAATCAAATAGCTTAATCTTGGTTATTCCATGCTTTGAATTTCATGTTTAGAGATAGAGAATAAAATCTTACCAAACAGTGTAATCTTGGTAGATAAGTAGATAGGTAGAGTGAATAAAAGGAGCTCAACAGTTTAATATGAGCCCTTGGATGTAATAAGGATAGACTTAGATAGGTTTCCATTGTAAAAAAAAAGGAAAAAGTTTGATAAGGGTTTGCCAGCTTAAGTGCACCTTAATAAAGAGTAGAAAATGGTAGGATAAGTAGATGGGTAAGACATTGTATGGTTGCAGAATTATGGTGATTGATTCGATAAAATCATGTCATTTGTTTTCATCATCAATTTGTTAAAGTATGGATGATAATGGAACATTTACAAAGTCAAGTGATTAATTTCCCCCATTCATTTTACCTTCAATTTTACTAATTTCCCATAAGTAATGACAAAAGTACCCAAAACCTTATGTTAAAGGGGCTCAGAGCATTTCTCTGACTTTTGGAGGGACCAGACCCTCAGTCCAATAACTTATAGGGTGTAAGTACTAAAATCCCCTTACCAACATTCACTCCCTCCATAATACATTCATTTCATCTAAAAATCCCTTTTCCTGAGGTGAAATCACTATTTTCCTGGGGGAAGTAATTAACCCTACATAAAACCCCCTATTTCCACAAAAATCCCATAAAAAGGAATTTAGCCTAAGTTGTGATGTGTAGGTATGAATTATGTAAATAAATGTTCAACACATTATACTTAGCGCAAAAACCCAATTTGCCCCTTTCATTTCATATTAATTTTAATATTCATTATATTTATTTAACTTCTGAAAATAAACCCCTTTCTCGTATATTTATTAAACCCCATATGATAATATCCTGCCCCAAGGTTTGAAATATAAACCTTATATAATAAATTAATTAAAGGGATTAATTAGTCGATCAACGGCCAATTAAGAACCATAGCCATCCACCGAATAAAAAGGGTTAACTAATCAACCAATGATTAATTAATAACATGTTCTCACCAATCAAATCATCCCCGACGTCATTAAGCTTTCCCTAATCCGCAGTTAATATCCCGTCGGGCCCCTCCATTAACTCCCCAATCAAATCATTGCCAGATCACCATGCGATCTAACCCCTTCAGATCCAATAGTCGACGCTTATATCGGGTGGCCTCCGAAGGCCGGCCTTTACCCGCCCGATGTGAGCGGTTTCACTGTTCACCTTGCCACTACGTGGCACCCTCCCTCCAAAACCACTTATCCCAAAAAGTGGTGCAATGGATTCCGCTTACCGCCTCCACTTACCACCTCCGCTAAACGCCAAAATGTCACATCCCTCGATTGGTGCCAACTGTCATTTTCCAATGTACCTGCTAATATCATTGACTTTACACATAAACCCAAAAAACTCATTATTTCTCCATTTTTTATCGTGAAAAGAACATTCTAACTCCCATGCAAATCACAGAGTACGTTCAACTGTCAACCTGCTGCCAACCGCCAACCTTCCATAGCCACTAAACTCCAGACCACCTTGCGGACCCATGCACTTCTTGTAAACAGTGCATAGCACGATTACTCTGTTCAAACAATCGAAACGAGGTATTTACCCCATTTCCACTGAAAAACCCTTTTTTCTTGCCGAACCTGAGCTAAATTGCTTTAAATACTAAGTAATTTAGTAAATTAAGCTAGCTAGTAGTCCTGAAACACCCTGAAACAAAACCAGTTCCTCCCAATTTGATGTAAGCCCTTTGTCTCTGTCTTTGAATCCACAAGACCCAAGGATGGAAGCCCCAATTGCCTTGAATATCATGCCCATTATGACTTCTCACAGAGATTTAGACCATCTCCCACTTGCAGACAAATATTTCCAGATTAAAGACACCTCTGTCATTGAATCCCCTTTGAAACTATATTGCAAGTATCGGGACCAATTAATCAACCATGTAGAACACATAGGGCTTTGGGAATCAGGTTTACTAAAGTACCAGTTCCCCAGGGTTCATGTGTTTCAAGAGATTGTGCATTACTGTCACATGAATTATGATCCTATCCAAAGGGTAGTAAAAACCCCTGACCAATCTGTTCTGTTTACTATTACTACCGAATCTATTAATGAAATGTTACAATTACAGCCAAGCCAAAGCTTGACTCCTCTTTCCATTGGAGATATACTAAATAGATACCCTACCCTCACATCAATTAGACTGGCTCAGTTATTCTAGAACTTTATCAAAGAAGAACAGTACACCCCAAAGGACTCTCCCCCTTATCTTTGGACTATATTCTTTGACCTTGGATGAGACATCATAGACATGATTTCCAATATATTAGGTTATACCATAAGTGAATTTCTTTATGAAATCATCATAGCATTTATGCACATCTACTCTCCTAGGCAACCACCAGCCATCATGTTTGATTATGGAAAATTCATTGCTGACAAAATGTATGATCAATTCATAAGATTAGAAAATGAAAGAGTGTTTAAGTATTCCTCAGTTCTGTATGATTTATTCTTGTATTATCAAGTTGGTAGATTTCCAATTGCCCTCCAAAAGCTTGATACCAAAGGCAACCCCAGGTCAGTGCTCTTCTCAACTATGTTGTTCCACCAGTTTGACTCTCAGTACTATTATAATGACTTCATAGACCTCTTTGTACATTCAGTAGCAACCATGTTGCTAGGAAGCTCTCCACTCAGAACCAATGCATATATCAGGAGGGTCCTTTAGCTATCAAAATAGTATAGAGTGGGGGATTGGTACTTGTACCAAAACCACACTGAGATAAGAATCTATAAATGTGAGCTGGCTCCTTACAAATTTCCCAGATACCTCCCTATGAGATTATTTTCTCTAGAGTACTATAGACAAATGATCAACATAGATGAGGTGCACATTGTCAAAGCTAAGAAGAAATCGCAACTTAGAATAAAGGATAAACTTGGCCCATTCATTTGTAATAATAGGGAAGGAGGAAAAGTAGTAGAATAGATTCTCCAAAGGCTGAGATTAAAACAAAGCTTCATTTGGATATATGATCCCTATTATTTCATTTGTAATATGAGACAAAAGAATAAATTATCCCCTTACAACGATCATAAAATCCCTGAGATTGAACAATATGCAAATCAATTTGAATTAAGGGAAAATACTTTGGTAGATTGGGATAGTACAGAGGCTATTGTTGATAATGTATTGATAGATTTAGATAGAAGGCTTGATGAGGATTCATTTGTACAATTTCTAGATGCAAGTCAATCACAAAACACAGTGAACACATAGTAGAGCAACTAGGCCCCTCTGAGAAAGTAGGTCCATCAGAGTAGCAACCTTCAGAGCAACCAGAATCAACAAAACATTCAAAGAGAATAGAGCAGCCAGAGCAATCTGAATAGCCTGAAATTTCAGAAGAACTTGCTCCACCTGAGAAAATCACGAGAAATCCTCCTAATTTGCAGACTCCTCTAAATGAGGAGAGGAACATTAAGAGAGATAGATATGAGGCCACCCCTTCCAACAATCCTGTTGCCCAAACCTATGCCAAGAGGTAGAGGTTAAATCCATATGCAGAGCAAGATACACTGTGGAAATAGTAGAGACTTCAAGAGCAGAGAGGACAGAAAGTAGGCACACCATTCCTTTAGGAGGGACACAAGAACTTTCCACCTCTCAAACTCAAATTTTCGAAGCCAACAGAGTGTGGAAGTATCCTCCTTCAGGGCTCCCACTAGACAAAGCGAGGACATCAAAGAAAAATATAAGGAAATCCAGGCAAGGAATGAGAGGTTAAAGGTGCAAAGTTATGCACATTATCTGAAGATGGCTCCAACAAATCAAACAAGACTAATGTCAAAATTTGACATTAAAGAAGGAAAGATGCAAATGAGCTTTCTGAAGCCAACCATGCAGCAACCTAAATCAATGGTAGACTACCTAAAAATAGATTTTGAAGTATTTGCCAAGGATATCCATCCTATTGACCAAATCGAGTTGCATAAACAAACTAGTGAAATGGTCTATTCCACTTTGAGCAACAAAGCAATCACAGCCCACCAGCTCTAAAATTCATTAAACAACATATCAGCATAGTTTCAACTAGAGAAGGCCCTCTCACAGGCTAAAGACACCAGAATAAAGTCCTTGGAGGACTTGGTCATAGAACTGGGACATCATCCCAAAGATGTTAAAGCAACAGAGAAGCTGATAAAGAAGAAAAATGATGACATAGCTGCACTACAGAAGTAGCTCAATATTCCTCCCCTTCATCATCCTCAAATAGCTGAAGTGTTGGAAACACAGAAGGATGAAGAGCTTATGGACTTAGTCCTAAAGCTTAATGATCAGTTAAAAGAAACTAAAAAGGAGATAGACAACCTAACATAGTCTAAGCGGAGTGAGTTGGCCACCACTCCTCAGACTGTAATTCCTATAGTCTCCATAGTAGTGCCCTCCACTTTGGCAGCTACACTAGCACCAACAATTCCACTAGCAACTACTTTGCTAGTAACAGGTACTTCAATAGGCACATCTACATCAACCAACACAAAGACACCATCAGAGAAGACTGCATAATTGATTAAGGCCATGGAAGAAATGAGTATCCAGGCCACTGAGCTTAAGAAACTCAGAGAACAAGTGACAAGTTTAGAAACCAATTATAAACATGAACAAATACAGTAGAAAGAAGAAACTCAGTGGAACCTAAGGATGGCAGAAAGGATAACAACCTTTGAGAAGGACTTAACATTACAAGAGCCATTAGGAGATATGAAAGAAATCCTTTGGGCCAACATCATTGATTCCATCAATGATGTTTGGCCTTCTATTCATATTATTTTTGAGCAAACAAAATTAGTCAAAATGGCTATAGAGGCAATCCACAAAATAGTGGAAGAATTGGGAAACAAACCTAAAGAAGCCAATCAGTTAATCACATTTTTTAACAGAAAAAACAGATATCAACTTGATGAATTAGAGATAGAAGACAGAACAACAACAATCATAGAAATAAAAAAGGTTCTCAACAAAAGTAACCTAATGCTCAACTTGGAGAAAATATCTTAGAGCATCCAGATAGATATTGATAATTTTATGCTAAAGTATGGCATCTTAAGAGAAAAAGGACTCCCTAGTCTTATGGTGATCCATGATAAGTTGATGACCCAAGAAGATTACATTGAAAATCTAGACAAGCTATAGCCAAAAGCCAAGCTAGTACTTCAGGAATGAAGTCTTTTCCCACTATAAAAGTACTTTATGATGGCCTTGAGAATTTTTTCTACATAGAACATGAAGTCAAGCACTTGTTCACAAGAAAACCGAATTTTTCCAAGTACATAGAAGCTGATGAGGTTTATAGGAAAAAAATAAGGATGAAATTACCTAACAGTGAATGGTGGACAACTGATTTACTATAAGTTACTATAGTAAATCTATTTGGTAAAACATAACTGCTAGGTAAAATAGGTAAGACAGGATCAAAGCAGCATAGGCAAAGAGTATTAGTAGGTAGAAGATAAAAGTGATTCTAGCACATAACTATAAAGCAAACTGAAAGAGCCAAATCCGAGTTACAATAGCTAGCACAATAACAATAAAAGGGACAACTAGAAGACAGTTCTCCATCTGTCTCTATCTTCATGTTGAGGATATTTTTTGTTTCCTAGAATAATTCTCATATGGTTATGAGATATTTTGTATCAATTTTTGTATAAATACTTCACAAATTGAACTAATTGGGGTGGATTAAATTACATTTGTGTAGACATTTTATTTTTGAGCCAACGAGCTATTGTACCCGAGACTGGATTGGTTTTACTGGAAATGAAATAAATCTAAGGACATTTCACTAGATTCTAGTGCAGAATTGGAACAAATACATATCATTTTCTCATTCTTAAGTATTGTATTCTTTTCATGTTTAAGAATATTCATATGTGTTTCTTATTGAATCTGTAAAGCAAACAAGGAATGATATCATCAAAATTAGCTTAAGTGCTCTCTGTTTTAATTGTTTTCTTTCTTTATGTTTTCAACTAAACTGCCTTGGTCTAGGAATTCTTAATTGCTCCCTTACTTCAGTAGTTTAACCCCCCTTTGGTCCATAGTAAAGGATTCTTCATTTCCCTTTAATACTGATCATCCTTCCTTTCTTCATCTTAATCTCGGTTAAGGATTCTTCATCTCCCTTTGCCCTGGTTAGGACTACTTCATTTATTTAAACCTGTAGATTTGCTTTTGCTGTGCTAGCCTGCCCTGTGCACTCTTACCTTAGTGATAGATGAGATCTAGTTAAGTCTTTCTTTATTGACTCCATAGCCCAATGGCCTGAATACTTTCTCTGCCCATCTGCATTATTAAATCCACCACCCAATCAAAACAAACAATCATGGACACTAAGAACTAGCCTAAGATCTTATTCAAAACAAAGTCAAATCATATAGAGAAAGCCCTCTCTCGACATAGGTTGGCTAGAACCCAAGTCTAAAAGATTAGGTTTGTGGTTACCTCAGACTATTCTTTCTTTGATAACTTATAAGAAAAAAATCTGAGTGATAACAGGGTCCTAGCCATCTTGTCCTCGGCTTGCCTTTGAAATCCTTGTATCTTGAATCATAGAGTAGTGCCCAATCTCCCTCTTGGAATTTCTTCTCCCTGATATTTCTATCATGCCATATCTTTCTCTGAATCTGAACTACCTCTATATGGAGAAGGGCTTGCAATCTATATTCATCCAATCCATTGAGCTAAGGTAATCTCTCCTTTTGTGCATAGCTGAGGTCTAGGTCCAGCTGAGCTACCATCCTTAGGATATTGAATTCAAACTCTATTGACAACAAAGCCTTCTTCCCATAGACTAGTTCATAGGGTGTGAACCCAGTGGTGGTCTTCCATGTTGTGTTGTAGGCCCAAGTGGCCTCAACTAATCTGTTCGCCCAATATTTTCTACTGTTGCTCACTACCTTGGTTAAGATCCCTTCCAATGCTCTGTTAGTGACCTCGACTTGCCCATAGGCTTGTTGACGATAAGGGATGGAAGTCCTGTGCTTGATCTTATTATGTGTGAGTAGGCCTTCAATCAGGTTGGAAGTGAACTGACTGCCTTGCTTTGTGACCAACTCTCTTGGAAACCTGAACTTGTAGAATACGTTTTCCCTCAAAAGCTCAACTACTTTTTCCTTTGTTGCTGCTTTGATTACTTTTGTCTCCGCCCACTTTGTTAGGTAGTCAGTGTAGACAATGATGTATTGCTTCTACTTTGAAGGGGGGTTGATAGGCCCCACAAAATCCATGCGCCACTTCTCAAATGGCTGAAAGGTCAATTAAGGTTGCATGGGAATTTCACTCTTTGGAGTGGGTCTCCCTATCCTCTGACACCAGTCACACTAGCTCATGTATCTCCTCACATCCTCATGAAGAGTGGGCTAGTATTAGCCGTCTTGCAATATCTTGAAGGTAGTTATTTTTACTACAAAATGAACTCCACAAGGCCCATCATGATAGGTCAGGAGGATGTCAATGACTTCCTCCTCCCTGACACATCTTCTCAAGATCTGATTTGGGCCAAGTTTGAAGAGATTGCCTCCAATCCATGTGAAAGGGGCGCTTTTCCTTATTATCTTACTCTTCCCTTTTGAGAATAGGTGTGGTGGGAACTGTGCTGAAACCAAGTAGTTTGCTATATCAGCAAGCCATGGAGAGAGTATTGATATAGAAAATAGGTGTTCATCTAGCATTTGGTCATCCACCATTCCTTCTTCACCTGCACGCAAATTTACTCTAGACAAAAAGTCAGCAACAACATTCTCTTTACCAAGATTATAAATAATGGTCAGATCAAACTATTGTAGTAAAAACAACCATCTAATAATGCGAGCATTTACATTTGGTTTGTTCATTAAATATCTAATTGCATCATGATTAGTGTGCACAAAGGTTTGATACCCTGTGAATAATGTTTGAATTTGTTTAAGGAATATACGATAGCTAGGAGTTCCTTCTTGTTCATTGTATAGTTTAACTCTTCCTTTGACAAGATTTTTCTTATAAAGTATATGGCATAAGAAAACTTTCCATCAATTTGTCCTAAGGCTGCTCCTATTTCTTTGTTTGAGGAATCTATGTGAATGTGAAAAGGTAGGGCCTAGTTTGGGCCTTTGAGAATTGGGGCAGTCACTAGCTTGCTCTTCAAGGTATCTAGGGCTTCTTGACAGTTTTCTAACTATATGAACTCAACATCTTTGCCTAAGAGGCCAAACAAAGGAGAGGCTAACTTGCTGAAGTCTTTAATGAATCTCCTGTAATATCCAACTAAGCCTAGGAAGCTTCTGACATCTCTCACTTTTTCAGGAGGTGGGACACTTTGGATGATGGCAATTTTGTTGGGGTCCACTTGTAGTCCTTGTTGAGATATTGCATGACCTAGCACAGTCCCTTTAGTCATCAAAACTTCACATTTTTCTAGACTGAGGGATAGGTTCATATCAATACACTTATCTAGAACTTTTCCTAGGTTAGATGAAGCTTCCTGAAAGTGAGAGCCATAAGGAGTAAAATCATCCATGTATATTTCTATTGCATCATGAACCAATTCAGAAAATATACTCAATACTACTCTTTGGAAAGTGGTTGGAGCATTGCAAAAACCAAAAGGAAGGACCCGGTATGAAAAGGTACTCGGAGGACAAGTGAAAGTGGTCTTATCTTGGTCTTCTAGGCTGATTTGAATCTGGTTGTACCTGCTAAACCCATCTAGGAAGGAGAAATTTTTTTTCCCTACCAGACCATCTAACACTTGATCTATGAAAGGTAAAGGAAAATGGTCTTTTTTGGTGGTTTTGTTCAATTCCTGATAGTCGACACAGATTCTCCACTTACCATTTTTCTTTAGCACTACACCAAAGGAGAGACCCATTCAGTGTCAGAGATGGGATAGATGAATCCTGAATCAAGCAATTTCTGCAGTTCTTCCTTAACAATATCTTTAAGTGTTGGGTTCATCCTCCTTTGAGGCTACCTGACTAGCTTGCAATCTTCCTTGATGTATATATGATGAGTACATACTGAAGGGTGCACTCCCCTCATCTCCTTATAACTCCAACTGAAGGCATTTAGATGTTTTCTCAATATGCTACATAGCTCTTTCTCCTGGGAAGTAGATAGGGATGGATTGATTTTCAATTTTCTTTCTGGGCCGAACTCTATATTTTTAACACAGAGAGAAGTGGGGTCAGCCACACAGAGATCAGTTGAGGGGTTGTTTTGGGTTTCTCTTATTATTTATTCTAATGGTGATACACTTGGAGGTGGATTCTGAATCAATTTTTCAATCATATCATCCTCATCTTATGGATTTCCCCCCATGGTGATTTCCAATGTACAAAGTGGTGTAGAATAAAATTCATCCTCATCCTCCTCGTCCAACCAGATTGGTAGATCATGTTTTGGCAAAGGTTGGCTAGAAGGATATAGGATTAACTTCTTGGACATGTGCCCATTCTTTATGGTCATATTCCTAGCTCGACAGCTGATGTAGGCATTGGCTGTAGCCAACCAGGGTCTTCCCAGAATGAGAGGATACCCAGTGAGATTTTCCTTTGGCTAGAGAACTAAGAAACCAAAAGGGTACTCCCAAAAATCAATGGAGACCATCACATCTTCCACAATCCCCTCAGGGGTCACTGTGGAGCGGTCTACTAGCTACAACACTATCATAGTCTTCCTCAAGGAGCCCTGGAGGTTAAGTTTGAGCATTGTGTCCTTTGTCATCACATTAATGGCAGCTCCCAAATCAATCAAGGTATGTGGGACCATTGTGCCATTGATGTGGAGATCAACTACTGGGCTTCCACGGTCTGCATATTTTGGATATATTATCTGCCCCAACATTAGGTCGAATAGTTGTCCTATGACATTGATGGTTGGGGCATCTCTCTTGCACCTTCCTGGATGCCTAAATCACTTCTCTTTGATCAACCTATTGTAGGTAGACACATCTTTTATGGCTAGGAGAAGTGGTATCTTCACACATAAATGTTTCAATTCTCCCAGGAGTTTAGTCTCTTCTGGGGTAGGCTAGATTGTCATGGATAGTCTCTTAGGAAAGGGTGGATTTTCTTTAGGTTTGATTTCCTCTTTATCTTCCTCAACATTCCTGGGTGGAGGCTGGCTATCTAGGATAACTTTCCTAGATCGCAAGTTAATTTCTTGAATCTCCACAGCATAAGTTGGGCATGATGGTTCCCCACTATACACTTGCTAAGCCTTTCTGTTGTTCGGGTTTGGATTTGGTTGGACAGGCATTTCGAGTTGCCTTGGTGGAGAAAAAGGTAATGGTTTTGGTTGGACAGGTGGTGGAGGTAGAAGAGTGGGAAGAGAGTTGTATTGGGGCCTCCACCCCTGATGAGATGCATCCCACTGAGGTTGCGGCTAAGCATAGGATTGAAATGAATGGATGGTTGGTTGGGCATGATATTGAGATGTGAAAGACCAAGGAGGAGGCATGGACCAGGAAGGATGAGTAGGGGGGGCCAAGAAGGTATGGAGGTGACCTGGTTAGGGTTATAGTATGCCTGAGATGTCCCTTGCATCCCCTGCTGGTATGGTCTAGGTCCATGTGCCTCCTTTGGTTTATGTGATAGATCTATTTAGTGACTCCTTCAGCCCCTTGGTATACAACTTTAAGTATGGGCAAGGAACGAAACTTATCTGTAGAATGATCATCTTCACAGACTGAACAAATCTCTATAGAGTTCAATGGGCATTCATTCCTAGGATGCCTCCTGGTGCATCTAGGGAAAAAAATGGCCAAATCCCTCTCTGCTTCCTCTTGTTTTCTTTTGATATGTAAGGTATCCCTTTGCATGGCAAGAGTCTACAGCATCTCACTCTTGAAGTCTTCTAGCATGTTTCAATTTCACCTTTAATGGATGAATTGGAAGAAGAGGTACCGACTATGGGTTGACTCCCCCTACCTTTCTTTCTGGCTTCTCTAGAATGGTTTCTAAAAACAATATTTATTTCCTCATAGGATAGTTGGTAGATGTCTCCCACGACCAGTAGATGGAGGGTATCTAAAACTTCTTCCTCAATTCCCCTGAGTAGGACCAACTTCAGAGGCTCAGGGTCAAGTGTACACCTAGCCCTTTTGTAACTGAGCTGGAACCTCTCTTGATAATCTTCCAGGGACTCATCACTTCCCATGGTCATTCAGAAGATTTCTTCTTTAGTATCTTTTGACCTACAATAGTCTCGATACTTGTCATGAAAGGCCTACTACATCTGAGCCCAAGTTGTGATGCAATTGCCAGGTAATCCCATGAACCAGCACAACGTTGCATCCTTGAGAGTAGAAGGGAACAATCTCAACTTTTTCTTGTCTTCTGCATAGTCATAAGCTCGATAGATGATAGAAAACTTGAACAAGAAGGAGTTACGATCTTCTGTAGGCAGACCATGGAAGTGAGGCAGGGCTGAAGGACTTATATTCTTCATTTTGGTGTCCCCATTGGTTTCCCGAATGGGGAAGGTATCCTCTATTCTCTCTCCATTTCCCCTAGCCTTTCTGTTTTCAGATATTGACTTCGGAGGAATGTTTTCTTCTTCTTCTTCCCCTATAGGTTCTTCAAATATGTCTGGTTGTTCCTCTAAGGGTTCTTCTTGATTGCAGCCACTGGAGAAGAGAGAAGGTTGGCTATGTGAAGTAATGAGGGTGTTGGGAAAAAACTTTCCTAAGTTATCTCTAATCCTACGATGCATGAAAGGAAATATTTTTGGGTGGTTTTTTGTTTTTTCCCAACACTGAAAGTACCTGTAGAAACTGAAATTTTGTTTGAACAAAACAAATTGCAACTAGCTGAAATGAACTTGCTGAATGGAAATTTATAGAATTGAAAAGGAAAGCAAGGAAATGCAGAGCTAAAAGAAAAGAAATGACTAGTCTACTTTTTCCGAAATAAACTATTAGCAGAATGTCACAATATGAAACAGAAGAAAGTAGTAATCACAAAATACTCTGACACTTCCCCAGCAATGGCGTGAAAAAGGGGTGAGTGCCAGTATTGCAGCAAGAATGCTGCAACTCCTGGGCTTCCAACTTTAATTTTATCAACCCAGTAGTTCATAACAAACTTGGAAGCATCGGTGCTATATGCACAATTACTAGTTCTCCCTACAGGTTGTCACTTAATCAGTCGGCACGAGATCACCAGGAGCTCAAGACAACTTCTATAAAATTCAGAAGAAGGTCTATGTGTGATGAAAGGAAAGAAAGATTACTCTACAGATGCCATTCTAACTGCAGAAAGGAGAAAGACTGGAATGTGAAGCAAAACCTAGTAAGCCCTAATTAACAAGCTCATTCTACCTTTTCCAAAAACATTATGAAAACCATGAAAGGAATGCCATTACCTACTCAAGGAAGTAAACAACATCTAACCATGCTATTCCTAGAAGTAAATAAGCAAAAAATGTATTTTTGGATTTTTATGGGTTTTTATGTGAATTTAACATGTATCTACTTTATTATGTGTGAGTGTGGCATCGCGTATATGTTGGTTTGATGAAGAAGTTGTGGGATAGACTCAGGAAAAGGGATCTGATATGGTTCAATAAATTATCAATTATCTTTTATGTTCTGATTGATGATGATTATAGTCTTTTGATGATATGTATAAGTGATTTTTACCCTCATAAGTTGTTGATGACTTGATATATAACTAGTTGATGATGATGACTTGATGATCCTTACTGATTTATTCAATGATCAGATCTGACAGTAAATAGTTGGCACAAGTTCAGGGGGAGAATATGCTATACTTCTAATAATGCATTGTTGGCATTATGTTTAGAAGTCTTTGGTACTTATGTTGTTGAAGTGTTTAAATGATACATCATGCTATGTTGCAGTTTTGAGTTGCCTATGATAAATTCTCAGATATACTTGTATTTCTTGGGGATACATAGTTGTTATTCAAATTAGATTTATGGACAATAGTGGATGACCTTTTGATGATGCATACAATACATATACATGTTTATCTTCATAAGGACAAGGAGAAGTACAAAGCTTGAGTACACAACTTCATTATTTGATGATGAGTCACTCATTTCTTTTATGTTGTTGTCATCATGCCTTCAAAGATGCATAAAATTCATATGGTGTCATTATGATGCAGGATTCCTATGGTTTGTGGCCCTCACATGGTTGACGATTGTTGTCGGTATCAAGAAAGCTTGAAAAATGAATATGAGCTCATGGTTTGCTAGATACATATTTCTATCTCTTTGATGGATACACTTTATGCTGGATACATGGATGATTACTTAAGTTGCATATTGATAAGTATTGTTGGTTGGCCAAGAGAATGGTGATATTACAGGTCTCATGAAGACATAGTTATTTGAAGACATGGATATTCAGAGACATGGCTTACCTAGTCACATAATGATGATGCCTTCTTAATTTATGATGATAGGTTTGATACTCACATATGTTGATTAGCATGGTTAATGCTTATCAGATGGGGGATGTTCCCTAGTGATGATACATGGTTGATATATTGAGGGTTCTTGTGGAAAGATCATGTAGTTCTTGATGATGATGTTATGATCATAGATGACGACTATGGTGTTTTCACATGCATATGATATGATGTGAATTATTTTGTGTTACCTCTTGGAGATAAGACAAATGCTTAGTTGATTCATGGAAGGTTATGATAAGGCTCTTTCTGGTAAGGAAATGAAGCACATTGATCTTGATGATATCAAGAGGATGAGTTGATATTTATATACGACATACTTTCTCACAGGTTGATGATATTTACTTTGTCATGTCTTTGGAACTGATGATGGACGTATACAGGTTGAGGGTCTGGATGTTGCTGACAGATGCTTATGGTGCAAATCATATATAGTGTATGATAGTTGCTGATGACTATCATGGTCTTGTTTATGCCTTTGGTCTTTGTTAAAAATGTCATGTATATCATTTGATGTAAAGGTCATGTAAAGGCCCATGATGTAATAATATGTCTTTGTCTATCATAGTCTTTTAATGAGTCCGTTTTAGTCATATGATGTAATTTGTACCCTCGCTATGCATGGGAACGATGATGTAATAATTACTATATTTTAGTCATGTATAAACAATTGGTATATCCACACTTGGTTGGGTTGATGAGTCAAATTTGGTATATCCCCACTTGGTTGGGAGATTGATGTATGTATGAGTGTTGGGCAGTGGATCCCCCCATAGTATGTTTTTTGGGGCTTGTAGCCCAGATTTTGGTCGATGTAATGTAAATACCACGCAAAATGCGGTTGCAGAGCACAAGAGTCTAGGGTTTTCCACCCTAAAATAATGTAATTTAATATAGAATGTGTTAGCCTACCCATGGTCCATGGACCATGGGATTGTATAAATAGCGAGAGGCTCTAAGTGTAAAGTTAGTGTTTAGCTTTGAGAAGAAGTATGGTTTTAGGTTAAGAAATTCACTCTAAGTCTGTAAGTTTGAGTCTTGGGTTGTAATAAAAGGAAGAGGCTCTACAGTTGAGTGTGTAGAGGCCTGGTAGAGTCTAGAGCTATGTGCATGGACCCTTGCAACTGAGTACGCAGGGCGGAGTTGGAATTATATCTGAACAGAGGATTAATAAAAGATAAGTTACTTGTGGAATATTCTGTGTCTATGCTTCTGATATCTTTATGAATCTCTTTACTGTTTATGATTACACACACTTGTTATGAATGTTGAATGATTAATGAGAATATTGGGCCCACATAATTAAGTTAAGATCTATAATAAAAGCACAGTAAGGAATAAGGATCTAGACAACCCCTCATTGTGCTAGTTATAGAGCTATGCGAAAGCAATTACGTAAGTTGCGAAGGACAGACGGTTGTGCGAAGCAGCGCAAGCACGCAGGATTGGTTAGCAAACTTCCCAAACTTCATTAAGACATCCTTAGGGTGAAAAAAAATGTTTCCAACACCCTCCCATACTACCTCGGGTGACACCTCAGTCCGTGCTCCATGGACTGTTGCTGAAAGGGCCAGTAGTTTCAGTATTTGTTTGGCTAAATCACTTCTGAACATGGGTCAGGTCCCAACAAGCCAACAAAGGGTTTCGTTGCTAGGACCAGGATCTGCCTAAGGGATGTCTGATCTCGGAACACAGGAACCCCCCAAAGGAGGAAATTGAAGAGTGGTTGGACAAGAAGCTTCACGAGTTCATGACACAGGAAAATAGAACTCTGCAGATATCCGAGAAGAGGTGGCTGGATGACTACGTATATACAGAAATCCACGAGATCTTCTTCGCATCCTTCTCTTATGAATTGTATGAATGGATCACTAGGTTAGCCAATAGCCAGGGAAGGTACAAGCTCGATCAACCAATAGTGTGGACTCCGGAGTTAGTGCACAAACTAGAGACATCAAAAGATAAGATCACACGAGCTGTGGACCATTGGCTCGATAGAATAATAGGGGGATTTATCACTGAGTTCGCGGTAGACACGACCGTTAGATATAGAGAAGCAGAATGATGTTTTCTCAAGGGACCATGAGGTAAGTACATTAAATCCCTTAATACCTAGATTAGGATGCTAAAATGTGAAAAGCGGGTTATGCGAATACATTAATGTTTAGAATGACGTGGAGCGGAAAGATCTACAAAGGTACCAAAGGATTAGGAAATAGTCCCTTAATTTCACCTCCATGAGAGAGCGAGGAAGAGCACACTCAGGTTTCTCCAAGAAGTGTAGTCAGTTTGATAAGGCAGTGAATTCCACATTTATCACCTCCACTTATGCCATCACCCACTTCACCTACTTCGCCTCCATCTTCACCCACCCCACCTCCACCAAACCCACATTTCAACATGGCAAGCATGATTAAGCTACCCATATTCAGAGGAGTAGGGAATGAGGATCCAGACCAGTTCTGGTTCGTGGTAAGAGTAGCGTGGGAAGCACAAGGGTCACAGACAACAACATTAAGAAGGCTACATTGGTGAGCGCACTGTAGGATCGCGCGCTGACATGGTATATTAAGCACTCTCATGATCACCCAAATGGAGGAATAACGGAGATCCAGAATGCGTTGAACAGAGAATTTAGCCGACCGAAGTCAGAGACATAGTCAATCATCAAATTTAAAGAGATCGCGATGCTTCTAGGCGAGACTCCCTGGGATCTAGATCAGAGGCTAAAGAGTACGATTCACAAGGCTAATATGATGCTAACAGTTGCGCAACACCATGCATGGATTGTGGCATCTTTGACACCACACTTGAGGAGGACAATATCATAGTAGAAGCTTTCAACCCAGGCCGAAGCGTCGGAAATGGAAATGAGGTTGCATGAAACACCGATATAGGATCCTGGGTTGGGAGTCCAAAAAATCCATGCACAACTACAAAATCTATACTTGGAGATGTAGAGTTTGAAGCAAGATAGGGTGCCACGGCTAGAGGAACATGAGGAAGTGTGGTGCATAAAATGCAAAGGCCAGGGCCATGACAAAGATCACTGTCAAGTATTTGTGAACTACTTGGCAGGAGGAGGACCAATGTCGTTGAGACCAGAGGCACAGGCAGGGCCAAGTGCTACACCCATGCTATCGTGTGCAATCTGTTAGATAGGAAGAAAGCACACGATGAATAACTGTCACTTGTTACAAAAGTATACACAGACTCCCCAACAACTATTTTGTAATTTTTGTAGGTTGGTGGGCCACGACGAGCATACTTGCCACATCTACGAGTTAATGATGGAGTGGACCCCAATATATAGAATGCGGACGGAAACGTGAGGCCTCGACCCAGCCGCAGGGATGGCGTGCACTGGATTTTAGGGCCGAGGTCAAGGACGAGGAAGAATGGGACCAGGAAGGGGTTGTGGACAGTTAATCTATTACAATTGCGGAGGACCAGGCACTACACTCGCAATTGTACCAACCCAATGAGAATATCTTGTTCATACTGTGATCAGTTTGATCATGAAATGGTGGATTTTCCTACGTTGATCGCATAGATGTCCGAGAATGGGGTATTATAGCTTACTCCAACTCAGAATGTCCAAATGATGAGGTCTGAATGGCACGAAGAAGACCCAAGTGTGATTATAGTGCTCAGAAGCGGTGCGACGATAGGGGAAGATAAGGGGAAGTAGCCCGAGGAAGATACGTGGGTTCGCAAGGCTCCTACAAAGGAACTTGATTTTGACTTGGAATACCCAAAGAAGACGTTTATTGAAGCTAAGAAGAGCTTTGCAGAGGCCTCTACTTCAGGGAGTAAGGATCAACTAGAGCTAGGAATGGATCCTTCTATGCTTACTACCTTTTTAGAGACATGCATGAAACTATTGTGTGACAATAAGGCAGTGAAAGGACTACAAGAGTTCATAACTAGGTGCACTGGGTCAGGGGAACCATGTGTAGTTTGAAAACTGGGAAAGAATGCATTGCGCACCAGGAGGGAAATGAGATTGATGGTGCAGATTGGCAAGTATGAAATGGATAAAGTAATCCTAGACCTGGTTTTGGACGCGAATGTGTTACCAAAGCAGACATGGGGGGCAGGCCCATGTTACAGTGGTCCCCTATTCAATTATGAATGGAAAACCAACAGAATATTTTTCCCATGGGGAGATTGCAAGGAATAACAATTGATATCAAAGGTATGAGCACACAAACAGACTTTGAAGTGATATAGATTGTTGATGACAACAATCATTATCCTGCATTTCTAGGAATAGACTGGGCCACCGATATGAAAGGAGTCATCAATATGAAGAATTAGAAGATGATATTTGAGAAAAAGTCCCTACGCGTAGTAGATCCATTAGAGCTAGCCAAAGGAGCATGCTACATTGAACCCGTGCATGATGATGGAAGCAAGGATGAGCTAGATTGTATCTAAAAGATAACTACACAAGATCAAGATTGGGTGAATTCGACTGCAAATGGAAGGATCTCGTGGGAGAGTGCAGGTTCCTCCACCTTGGATTTAGACGAAGAAGACAAACATTGGCACAATTGGTTGAACGAAGTGACAACACTAAACTACAATATGATGACTAGATCACTGCATTGCGTAACAACCTAGGCCCGAGATCTACCAACATATGATGGATTGACAATGGTGGATGAATTCTTGAGCAAGTTTGAGAGTGCAGTACTGGAACAACATCAGTTCGATGTGTTGAAGTGGGTGCTATGTGAGACACCTGCAAGTTGGTGGGGAACACATCAAGGAAATTTTGAAAGCTGGCGCGGCTGCAGCAAGATGATGCAGCTCGATTTGGCAAACTGGAACTATAGATAACAGATAAATACGATCAATGCGATGACCCACATACGCACCTCGCAAAATGGACCAAGGCCTATGTAGAATAACCTCAGCCTGAATGGATACACTTATTCTACCATACCCTAGATGTCATACCCATGAATTGGTATACCGAGACAGAACTCTAACATGGTATGGGTGAATAGGATGTCTTGCGTGAGGGATTTTTGTTAACATTCACATTTGAAGACCGATGGTCGGATACTGTTGATGACGCGCTGCAAGCCGTGAAGGCCGCCATCTTCAAAATACCACAACAACCATGGGAAGTAGCTCAACCAGCATGGGAAACCCAGTTAAGTAGTGCCCTAGAATGTTATAACGTACAAGTAGAGGAGGATGATGATGACCCTAAAATATTAATATTCCAGAAACTGAAGGGTGTCGCGAAGTTCGAGGATCACCAATTGAGGACCCTCACTTCACTGCGCGGCTAAAAACAAAGTAGGTAAACATTCGTACAGACACGGAGCCAAAGTATGTGACACTTGGGGACAATTGGGACAATGCTACAGTAGATAAGGTCACCAAGTTACTCCATGAATATCAAGATTTGTTCCCAACCAAAATCACAGACTTAAAGGGGATCATTGGCGAATTAGGAATGATGAAGATCACTCTGAAACTGAATGTGAAGCCAGTTAAGTAGCGACCTTATCGTTTGAATCTGAAGTATAAAGAAAAGGTCCGTGAAAAATTAGATAAAATGCTTGCAGCTGGAATTATTGAACCAGTGGAAGAATCTGACTGGGTGAGTCCTATGGTAGTACAGGAGAAAAAATAGAAGGGCGAAATTAGAATCTGCATGGACCTTAGAAAGCTTAATGACACTTGTGTTCACGACCCATTCTTGATACCATTTATAGATGAAGTATTGGAGAATGTTGGCGGACAAGAAGCTTACTCATTCACGAATGGCTTCTTAGTGTACCATCAGATCAAGATCACGCCGGAAGATCAAAGAAAGACAACGTTCGCAACCGAATGGGGCTGTTTTCAATACACCGTTATGCCCTTTGGACTCAAGAACGTGCCAGTGATATTTTCACGCGTAGTGGTAACCGCATTCAAGGAATACATCCACAAGTTCATGGAGGTCTATCTGGATGATTGGACTGTATTTGTGTTAGCTGAACACCATAAAGCGAGCTTACGGTTGCTGCTGGATACTTGTTGACAACACCAGATTGCGCTGAATCTTAAAAAGTGCACCTTCCTCGTCCCCTTTGGAAATCTGCTTGGCCATGTGGTTTCCAAACAAAGCCTGATGGTGGACCCTTCGAAGATTGTCATTATTCTCAATCTGGAAGCACTGTGAAGTGTCAAACAACTACGCGCCACATTGGGGCACACTGGTTACTATAGAAAGTTTATTAAGAGCTATGCATAAATAACAGCACCAATGGAACAATTATTGAAAAAGGATGCTATATATTATTGGAATGATGATTGTAAGAAAATTTTGGATGTTTTCAAGGAAAAAATGGCATCTGCTCCCATCTTGGTCTTCACAAAATGGGACATGGAATTTCATGTACATGTTGATGCGTTGTGTATTGTGCTGGGCACTATACTTATGCAGGAAGGCGCAGAAGGTGTGGATCACCCGATCGCGTTCACGAGTCGGTGGCTATCCAAAGCCGAAAGGAACTATTCTACTACTCAGTGTGAAGGATTGGCAATGGTATACATGCTTCAGAAATACCACCACTATTTACTTGGTGGTCAGTTCAAGATGTATATCAATCCTTCCGCATTGAAATACCTAGTGAACAAGCCTATGTTGGGGGGGCACATATACAGATCATTGTTACTATTTCAAGAATATGACTTCAAGGTCATCGTAAAGCCAGGACGGCTAAATGCGGGACCAGATCATCTATCATGAATTGAGACCGGTGAAGAGCCAACAAATCTAGAGGAAGGACTACCTGATGCACAACTCTTTGCAGTGCATGTCACGGACGACCACTTCAAATATATAATCCATTTCTTAACCACAAGTATTGTGCCGCAGGAATATTCAGTCGAGCAGAAGAAGGAATTGGTGGTATGTGCAGTGGAACTTTTAGTCATCGCGGGGCACCTTTACAAAACGGGAAACGATGAGATATTGCAAACATATGTACCTGAAATTGAACAAGGACAAATCCTTACAAAAGCTCATGGGGGGGGCTGCAAGAGGACACTATGCATGACGGGCGACGACACAGAAGATTCTTCGCGCTGGGCTATGGTGGCCAACCCTACATCAATATTTGAAAGCATATTGTCGGGCCTGCGACATATGTCAAAGAACTGGGAAACCATCACGAAGGGATGAGATGCCACTCAATCTACAAATGATGTTGCAGCCATTCAAAAAATATGAAATAGACTTTTTGGGGCCAATCAAACCTCAGGGGAAGATGAGTGCGCACTACATCATGACCATGATAAAGTACCTGACTCGATGGGTGTAAGCACAACTGGTTAAGGACTGTACAACCACCATAGCAGACCAAGACAATGGCAGCATGGGGAATTGTAGACCTGCATGCCACACAGGCACAATTGGATGGACTTCACGCAAGAATTGCCACACTAGCAGAGTTACTCGGAACGAGTCACGATGATTGTGTTAGGGGGATGTTGGGCAGCAGATCCCCCCATAGCACATTTTTTGGGGCCTATAGCCTAGATTTTAGTCAATGTAATGTAAAGACCTCACAAAATGCAGGCATAGAGCACGAGAGTCTAGGGTTGTCTGCCCTAAAATAATGTAATTTAATATAGAATGTGTCGGCCTACCCATGGTCCACGAACCATGGGATTGTATAAATAGAGCGGGGCTCTAAGTGTAAAGTTAGTGTTTAGCTTTGAGAAGAAGAATGGTTTTGGGTTAAGGAAATCACTCTGAGTCTTGAGTTGTACTAGTAGGAAGAGGCTCTGCAGCTGAGTGTGCAGAGACCTAGTAGAGTCCACAGTTGTGTGCACGGACCCCTACAGCTGAGTGCCTAGGGAAGAGTTGGAATTGTATCTGAACAGAGGATTAATAAAAGATAAGTTACTTGTGGAATATTCTGTGTCCATGCTTCTGATATCTTTATGCATCTCTTTACTATTTATGATTACGTGCACTTGTTATGAATGTTGAATGATTAATGAGAATATTGAGCGCACATAATTAAGATAAGATCTATAATAAAAGCACAGTAAGGAATAAGGATCTAGACAGCCCCTCTTCTCACTAGTTACAGAGCTACGCGAAAGTAGTTGTATAAGTTGCGAAGGACAGATGGTTGCGCGAAGTAGCACAAGTGCACAAGATTGGTTCGTGAACTTCCCAAACTTCATTAAGACATCCCTAGGGTGCGAAAACCTGGTTCCAACACCTTCCCATACTACCTCGGGTGATATCTCAGTCCGCGCTCCACAGACTGTTACATAAAGGGCTGGTAGCTTTAGGATTTGTTTGGCTAAGTCACTTCTGAACCTGGGTCAGGCCTCAAAAAGCCAACATGATTCGTTGGTGATAGGAAGGTCAAACTCACATAGTTGAGTTACAGAGTCATGTTATTCTTTAGGAAAATATTTTTGTAAACTTTGGATGTGCTTAGGGGGAGCATGGACGATTTAGTGCATCACAACATGTACAAAGGGGGAGTTTAATCAGCAAATTCAACATGTGCCTAGGGGGAGCATGATCAATGTTTATATTTAGTTGTTCGGATATGAAAGCCTTCACTTTGGTTAGCCCTTTGCCGTTGATATCAAAGGGGGAGAATATCTTCGTCCACCTTTTGCCCTTGATGTCAAAGGGGGAGAGTATTTTGGTGTTAGTTGTTATCTCTAACAGTTTCTATAGCTTTTCATAATCAACACCAACATGGTTTCCATCAAGTCCAAAGGGGGAGATTATTGACATTATGATGCATGTGTTGTACTTCATGGCAACCCACTTGCAGCAGGACAACTCACTTGTATATGGTAACTAGATGAATCTACAGGAGAGATATTAGATGTAACAGAATGCATGGTAGTTGTGTTTATAGATGTGACAAAATGCAGGGCAGTTCAAAGGAATCATTTTAGAAGTTATGGAAAATTATAGTGTAACAGGTCTATTAAGAGGTAACAAGGCACTGGTACAGAATAACAAGAAGATGGAACTGAGATCTATTGATCAGAATAAAGATGGTAAAGGAAAAGGTTGATGTAAAGTAGTTTAAGAAGTATACGCAGGTCCACTTAGTCAAAACAACGTATACACACTGGTCCATAGAACAAAAATAGTGTATACGTATACATGCACTCCCACAAGAGGAAAAGCACGTACATGTTGGAAAACCAAGGTTTTGGTCTGAGGTATTTGGTCCAAGGTATTTAGTCTTGGCAATGACCCTAGGTATTTGGTCCAAGGTATTGGTCCTAAGTGGTTTTGGTCCGAGGTATTGAGAATGGATCTAAGTATATAAGGAGGAGAAGATCAAAGGGCTAAGTTTACAAGAAATGAATATCTTATGAAGTGTTAGATCCAAAGCAAATATGCATGTTATGGGTTTCTGATGCTTTGCTTGATCGAGACTAAATAGGCACCTGAGCGTTTGATGATGGATGAGATCTAATGATGGATCAGGATCATAATGACTTATCTTAATCTGATCTAATAATGGATGGGTTAGATATAATTTCTAACACATGTTTTATCGTTTATATGTCATGATCTGGGTATGTCTCAAGTTGGGAATTACAGCGAAGTTATAAGTAAGTATTTGTAGATCTATATGTTGGTTCCCTTTGGCAAAGGTGTGTATACACGTTGGTTCGGCTCTTACAAGTAGCGCATGCAAAAGAAAAGCTTGATGTTCAAGGATGACTGTTCTATCAGATCAATGTTGCCATTTTACTACTGTCTGCCAATGAAGTCTTCTTAGATCAGAAAGTAAAAATGAATGCATAAAGAGTTTGTGTCTCATTTATTAATTGATTGAGAAATAAGGCTGATCCTTGTTGCTATCTGTTTAGAACTCCGTAATATGACAATAGATCATAAGAATGCCACTATTTGGTACAATTTTTGGTTCAGAGGTTTTATGATTCAGTATCTTTAGAGATATACACAGGTTGGGCAAAAGGAAGTAGCATATACATGCAAGTTTTCTTCATTAAAGGAGTGTATACATTCTGGCACGTGAATTTTGAGGTTACAGTTAGTTTTGGTTGTTGATGCAGTGTTCTGGGTTCAGATTTGTGTACTAGTTACAATGATTTATCTATTCCAGTTGAATGGTTGAATATGATTAAGTTTGAGTGAATGGTTGATTCAGTTCTGTCAGAGGTTCAATGATTATTTGATCTAGTTGTGTCAGAGGTTTAGAGGTTTCAGTGATTGATTGTTTTAGTTATATCAGATATTGATGATTGGGTTTCAGTTATATCAGAGATTGATTGGGCTTTAGTAATTGGTTGATACAGATGTATTTGATGGTTGTATTGCACTTGTGATTGATTTTGAAGTTCAATGTTGTTGATGGGTCCAGTATGAAAAAATGATTTAACGTGGCCTTTAGATCGTGGTGTTGTGTTCGAGGAGTATCCAGTCTGAAAATTTATGAAACATGGTCCCTAGAGGAAGAGAGAATGTCATAGCCTTCTGTAGGCTAGCACGTACGTACTAGTAAACATATCGACCAATAGAAGAGCCAGGGGGTTGGAGCTCCCTTCCTGTAGCAGCTGGAAAATGAGTGAAGGTTGGAGCTTTCTGTATGTCGATGCCTACGTACTAGTAAACGGATCAGCTAGTACAAGAGATAGGGGGTTGTAGATGCCTTTTAGTAGCAATTGGAAAATGAGAGAAGGTTGTCGCCTTCTACAGGTGGGTGCCTGTGTACTACTATGATTCTGCACTAGTACAAGATTTCAAAGATATTTTATTATGATTAAAAGAAGACAGAGACGACAACAGCAGGTGTTTTTAACCCACATTGGGTTTCCACCTTAAATCTTGATGTTCATGTGTGTTGCTTATGTGTAATGGTTTATTCTACTATTACTACACATGGTTATTGTTTAATGTTTAATAAAGTACTAATGCTTTGATTAAAGATCAACATATGATGAATTAACTGAATCATAAGTTCACTGGATATACGCTAATTGCCTTAAGAACAGTTGCATGCACACACGAGTTCCATTCACTGAAGTAGCGTATATAAATCTGATTATGGAAATGAAAAAGTTATTTATTTGTAAATACTGATTCACCCCCCCTCTCAGTATTATTTCCAACAGTGACCTCCCTCACAACTAAGATAAAGCAAAACCAAACCTCACAAAGAAGGTAAAACATGAGGGGAGATAAGATGAAGAAACTACAAGAAGAAATTTCCATGCTATAGGAAAGTAGGACAATGCTACAAGAAAGAAAAACAACACCTCAAGAGGGAGGAGAAGGAACACAAAATCTACAAGAGCTTGATCCTCAAGCAGAATTTGCGTCTAATGTAAATTTTATGAACAAGTAAGAATCATACCTGTTAGGTTCCCATTTTGTTTATTTTTGACTGTATATTTTGCCATTGTATTACCCTCTTCAACCCTTAAGTGAAAGCCTTTGCTAGTGTTTTGGCTTAATCACTCCAAAAGGTACAGAATAACTTTCCTCATTATTACATGTTTAGTTATTCAACACGTAATCATGCTATCTTTATAATTATTCCCTGAAGTTGATTAAAGTGTTGACTAATTGCTGAAACTGCCTAACTGGCAGGATCACATTTTGTCATTGCTGAAACAGCGGAAACAATGCAAACTGTGAAGCTCAAACAGCAAGAACAGCATGAACCTCGATGCTGAAACAACATGAACAACACGCGCACTTTGAGGAACAGTTGGGATTTGCATAACAAATCTGCATCAGCAAAGGAGTCTGACCGATTACTATATTGGTCATAATGATCATGATCCTCATGGCTGTAGCAATATTTTGTTATCAAGAACTGACTTTCTTATTTTTGGTACAAAAGGGTTGAATCCGAATGTATGAAAATCTGTTGTAATAGATGTCTCCTCTATAAAGAGGAGACATCTACATTAGAGAAAGAGGACAGGGGGAAGAGGGAAACATATTGTAACATAGAACTTGTAGTGAAAGGATGAAACTGAATTTCTTTTTCTAATATGGTTTATTGGCAGATGAATACAATTCTGTTCTGAGCATTTTATTTTAATTCCTGTGTTCTGGGGAATCTTGTGAGAAGGACAGGGCCCACCTTCATCACAATATTCACCCATCTTCTTTTTGTTGTGTGGTATGTGTGTGATTTATGTTTATATTACAGTTACTGCTTCTAATGATATTTACTTTTGCTGAAACTCTGTTTTCCTTTTAGCTGATTGATGTTGCATATGAGTGCCTCACCGGTGATTAGGATTTACAGAGTGTATGTGTGAACTGGACAACAGAGGCAGGTGCTGAAAGTCCTTACTCTGAGGATAGGGTCCTGATCCTTTCTTGTAGGACAGCCATCACTCCCTTTTGCAGATTTGTTTCCTTTAAGTTATTTGTTCTTACTTCATTTTCTGCAATAGGCTCGAACTACTGTAACTGCTGTAACACAGAGTAGGGATTTCATAAGATAGTAGACTGTTTATACTACAGCTTTTAATACCATCAAGATTAAGTACATACAATACGTAGTCACCTTTGGAATAATCAGACTTTCCCGGGTTGATAATTAATGTGGCACTCGACTGTTTTATTATTAAACAATTAAAGTGACCAACATTTTGGCGTCGCTGTCGGGGAAGGCGACTGAAGATTTTAAGGGTATTAACATTTTTCTTTAGAAATGAAAGATGCATGAGAGGATGCAATAACGTTAACCATTCAGGCGGCAAAGGCAAAGGAGAAGGAAGAAAAACTTTTATTGACGATATTATTTCAAAAGCTGAGACATCCCAGAGGTTAAGCTCTCAGAGGCCACAGACCCAACACTCTTCCCAGACAGATTTTCAGACAGAGGAAGTAGTGGGGCCAGAGAGGGTTATAGAACCATCAGAATATACTGAGGAACTGGTGGAAGAAGACGAGCGCCCAGTAGACGAACCAATAGAGGAAGTTAAGGTGGAGGAACCAGTGCAGGACATTGAAATCCCAACAGAAAACTCTGAAGACCGGGCAAGCGCATCAGGAAAACAAACAATGGAGGATAACAATGAAGGACTTTTCGGTGGAGATCACAGAATATAGGGAAGGGGAGAAAATTCTCTCTCCACCCTGGAATTCCCCATTGGACATCTCCCCAGAGGAGCAACTCCTATGAAGAATATCCCACTTTCAGCATTACCCAATTTCCATGGGTTATCCACAGAAGATCCTAATGAATTTCTTTTTAAATTTTATATAATGTGTAGAAGCTATGACTATGTTAATTCTGCTCAGAAATTAAAGTTGTTTCCAGCTACATTAAAAGGGAACACATTAAGATGGTTCATGAGCTTGGGAGCTCATGTGATTACAACATGGGACTAGATGAAGGAGAAATTTTTGGCTAAATACCAAGATTATTGTCGAACAAGAGAAAGGAAGGAGGAATTATTCAATATGACTCAGAAGGAGGACGAAAGTCTGGAGGACTTCGTGGAAAGGCTACAATATAACTTACAGCGATTTGATCATCCTGATATGAGTAAGGATATTATCAAGTCAATATTGCTAAAAGGGGTACGAGATGATTGTTTAGATATGTTGAATATGCTTGGAAAAGGAGACATATTTAAGGAATCCTATGATGAGATTATCAATCTCTGTAAAAGATGTTCGAGAGGAGCAGCAAGTAGACCAAGGAGCAAAGATAGTACATACTCAAGAGTCCAGAAATCAGCAAGTGGAGGAGCAACACGGCCGAAATAGGTAACTTACTTGAAGAATTTAAAACTGAAATGTTAAGCTCTTTTGCTTCACAAATTGATACCTTGCAGGTTAAAAAGAAGCAGGCAGAAGCAGAAGCTGCTCTGGCTATTTTCTGCTCTAAATGCAGGGGAAAACACCCACTAAGGGAATGCCCCCTGGAAAAGGTACCAATCTGCACTATTTGTGAAAAGGACCATGAGACTCAACAATGCCCTTCTTTGCCAGGAATAAAAGTAGCACTGCAGCCAACTGAAGAAGAAGCTGAAGCAGTGTACCTCCTCACATAGAGAAGACAATGGCAACCACGAGGACCAGGTACGAATTCTAACATGTCGTTTAATCGTTGGAATAATCATCCTCCTTTTCAAACAAATTACCCACCCTTCAACCAAATGCAGTACCCACACCTTAATCAAATGAACTTCCCACCCATGCAGCAACCAAACCCTCCTTTTGTTGATTCTACGATGTGGAATCCCTGGGCTCTATAGCAAACCTATTTTAATCAATGAAACCTAAATTGGACAGCTCCACAGATCCCATTTCCAAACCAATTACCTCAGTATCAGCAATCTCTCTCCTTACCGTCAAATGCCCCACCTAATAATCAGACAATAAGACCCCAGCTGCCTGTACAACCTAACCCCAACCCAAATAATAATAAAGCTCTACAAGTAATTGATGTTCAAAACCAACTGGTTTCCCCTATGCAATGTAATGACATTCATTTACCCTCTGGAAGAATAGTTGAACCCATTATTTATGACATCATTTCCGATTCGGATAAAGAAGAAATCAGAAAAGAGAAGTCATCTAATGCTGAAACAGTTGGATCATCCTCTAATAAAAATGTTAAAACAGTTGAAACATCCTCTAGAAAGACTGCTGAAGTAGCAGAGCCACCATTCCCTGAACGTTTGGCTCTTACCAAAACACTTAAGCCACCTGCTTTTAATCTGTTAGGAGAGCTGCAGAATTTATATGTTAAAATTCCACTCTTACAAGCATTAAGAGATGTACCGATTTATGCTAGAACTGCTAGAGATATTTGTATTAAGAAACCTGGGAGAAAATCTAAAGACACCCTCATAGTTCATGTGATGGGTGATCTAGCTGCTCTAATGACAGAAAAAATCCCCCTGTGAAATATGGTGATCCTGGTCACCTTACAGTCACAGTTCAGGTTGGTAAAACCTTTGTTTCTACAGTTCTAGTAGATCTGGGTGCTGCAATAAACATCATGACACTTGAAAGAGCACAATTACTGTAGTTAAAAAAATTTATTAGGGAAACCCCAACCATTCTAGAGCTGGCTGACCACTCCACAATCAAACCTGATGGAGTCATTGAAGACCTGATAATTTCAGTCGAATCTTGGAACTACCCAGCTGATTTTGTGGTGTTACAGACCAAAAATAAGTTGGGGGGTCATCCATTGATTTTAGGGAGACCTTGGCTGGCTACAACAGATGCCTTCATTAGCTGTAGGTCAGGGTCAATGACAATTTCTAATGGATGTGAAACCAAACAGCTTACTCTGTACCCTCATGCCACACCTATGATTAACAATGATAACTCTGTGTGGTTAGATTATGAGGATGATGAGACTCAACCCATCTTGACTGTCGGACAAGCCCTAACTTTTAAAGATTCAACCGAAGATGAATTAATTAGTAGCTTTATTTCTGAACCTTCTTCGGTTAACTCTGAAATACATGATCACTTGACTACAATCTTGGAATCTGAATCACAGCAGAATCTTAAAACTGAAGATTTATCTCAGACATCAGCTGACACCCCCTCCAAAAGTATAGCAATCGAAATCGAGCCTGGAAAAACATTAGATATAAACCCTAACCTAACAAATGCTGAAACACAACAGTTAATGAAGTTACTCCACGAGAATAAACAAGCATTTGCATGGGATTACATAGATATGAAGGGAATTTCTTCTGAATTATGTAGTCACCGAATTTATATTAAAGAAGGATCCCGCCCAGTCTGCCAACCCCAACGACGAATGAATCCCAATTTAAGGGAAATTGTGAAAGAAGAACTTCAAAAACTGTTGAATGCGGGATTTATATATCCTATATCTGATAGTGAATGGGTTTCACCATTAGTAATAGTACCTAAGAAAAATGGGAAATGGAGAGTGTGTGTGGATTATAGCGCTCTAAATAAGGCTACTTAGAAAGATCATTTTCCCTTACCATTTATTGATCAGGTACTAGATAATTTGGTAGGTAAAAGATTCTTTTCTTTTTTGGATGGATTTAGTGGTTATAATCAGATCAAGATTGCACCCCAAGATCAGGACAAGACCACTTTTACTAGTCCATGGGGGACTTTTGCCTATAAAGTTCTTCCATTTGGACTATGTAATGCCCCAGCAACATTTCAAAGAGTGGTGATAGGAATTTTTTCTGATATGCTTAATGATTCCTTAGAAATATTTATGGATGACTTTACTCCTTATGGTGTGACTTTTGAAGATGCTTTACAAAACCTTGAAAAAGTATTTAAACGGTGTATAGAAGCACATCTTGCCTTAAGTACTGAAAAATGTCATATGATGATTAATCAAGGTATTGTTTTGGGCCACTTCATTTCATTCCTAGGAATTCAAGTTGATCCAACTAAGGTACAAGTAATTCCGACTCTGCCTATCCCGAAAACACAAACTGATGTAAGAATTTTTTTAGGACATGTTGGATATTATAGAAGATTTAGCAAGGATTTTTCTAAAATAGCTTCTCCTTTGTTTGTGTTACTTATGAAAAATGTTGAATTTAAGTGGACTGATGGTTGTCAAAAAGCATTTAATGAACTTAAACATCAATTGTCTACAGTTCCCATTTTAAGAGGACCTGACTGGGCACTCCCCTTTCATATATCCTCTGATGCTTCAGACACTGCAATTGGAGCTGTCTTGGGTCAAGAAGAAAACAATCTTCCCTATACTATCTATTTTATTAGTAAAAATATGACCCCTGCTAAACTTAATTATATAGTCACCGAGAAAGAATTCTTAGCAGTTATTTATGCTATTAATAAGTTTCGACATTATATTACTGGTTACACTACTTTTGTGCATACTGATCACTCGGCCATTAAATATTTAATGAACAAATCAGTTACAAATGCTCGAGTTACCAGATGGTTATTATTATTACAAGAATTTGATATCACAATTGTAGATCGACCAGGTAAAGAAAATGTAGTTTCTGATTTTCTTTCTCGGTTAAAAACTGATGAAAATATTCCAGTAGATGATTCTTTTCCTAATGAATATTTATTTGCAGTATCTGCTCACTCACCTTGGTATGCAGACATTGCCAATTACTTAGTTGCAGGGAAACTACCATCACACCTATCGCACAGAGAAAAAAGAAAGATCGTTTAACAAACTGCTAGGTACAGCTGGATAAGTGGGTGTCTCTTTCACACAGGACTCGACCAGGAAATTCGAAGATGCATCAGAGAAGATGAAGTTTATGATATATTGAAGGCTTGCCACGATGGCCCTTGTCGAGGGAATTTTGCAGATAAAAGAACAGCACACAAAGTTCTCAGAATGGGTTACTATTGGCCCTCACTTTTCAAGGATGCAAAGAAATATGTTAGGTCCTGTGATAGCTATGAGAGAATGGGCCAGCCTAATCACAGGGATGAAATGCCACTTAACCCCCAGGTAATACTTGAGCCTTTTGAAAGATGGGCACTAGATTTTATAGGTCCCATCAATCCTCCATCCAATCAAAGAGTTTATATACTGGTTTGTACAGATTATATGACTAAGTGGGTAGAAGCTAAGGCACTCATCAAAGCTAATGAAGAATCAGTGTTAACTTTTCTATTTGAAGAAATCTTTGTTAGGTTTGGTCTGCCTAGAGAACTAGTCACAGATGGAGGACCTCCTTTTAATTCTCATGGCTTCAAAGATACACTCCAGAAATATTACATTAAGCATAAAATGACTACACCTTATCACCCCCAGGCAAATGGGCAAGTGGAAAGTACAAATAAAGTCATAGAAGCCATTTTAACAAAGACGGTCAAGAAGAATAGAAGGGACTGGTTTCAAAGGTTGCCTGAAGCATTATGGGCTTACAGAACTACTTGGAGGAACACTACGGGTTTTTCACCTTATGAATTAGTTTATGGTAAAAATGTTGTTTTTCCTGTGGAATTTGAAATCAAAACCTTAAGGACTGCTTTAGCTGTTAACCTTGATTTGACTGATGCACAGACAGCTAGGTTGCAGCAGCTTCAGGAATTGGATGAAAAGAGGTTGGATGCCATCCATCAAACAACCATGATACAACAGCAAAGAACCAGGTGGTATGACAAAACTATTAAGTACAAGCAGTTCCAAAAAGGTAATTGGGCCTTACTGTATGACTCCCGTTTTGAAAATTTTCAGGGGAAATTAAGAACAAGGTGGCTAGGCCCTTATGAAGTAGATGCTGTTTTTCCAAATGGAACAGTCAGAATCCTAACGATTGATAATAGCATAACACCATTATTAGTGAATGGGTATCGACTCTGTTTGTATCAACGGCCTACTTCTAAAGAGGATTTCAAAGCTACTTGCACGACAGACATACACTATACCTTTTTGCGGGAACCTGCTATCCCTCAATGCACTTAATTTCCTGTTTATGTATTTATTTCTAGATTAGATTTCTTAACTAATAATCCCTGTCAAGGGTTTCCATGTTACAATCAATTATTTTGCAGGTCTTAGCTTTGGATGGTGGCTGAAAAAGAAAGATTCCAATATAGGAAGGATTAATCTGTAGATTGGAAAAGCATTTTCATTCCAGATCATAATCCATTTCCGATGCTGATACACCATTTCCCGTTGCTGATACACCATTTCCCGTTACTATACACAATTTCCCGATGCTGATACACCATTTCCCGTTGCTGATACACACTTTCCCGTTACTAATACACAATTTCTCGATGCTGATACACCATTTCCCGTCACTGATACACCATTTCCCATTGCCGATACACCATTTCCCGTTGCTGATACACCATTTTCCGTTGCTGATACACCATTTCCCGTCACTGATACACCATTTCCCATTGCCGATACACCATTTTTCATTGCTGAAACACTACTTTCCAGTGTCGAAACACCAAATCCCACTGCTTAAACACCAATCTTTTCTATTTTTCCTAAGTATCCCCATTTTTACTCCCAAGAATGAACTATTATATCATTCTTTATTCAAAGGAATCAACCATTTATCCTGTTAATAATACCCCTTCACTACTGCCTCTCGTGAATAATAAAAACCTCGTGGATAAAAACCCTCACACCTTACAAACCCTTTTTTTTATAATGATCATTAACCTATTAAGGACGAGGTAACACTTTTCGGTGCAACAACCAAAGGTAATTGTAAAGGTATGCATGTTATGTGTGAATATTAAATTGTAGATAATGAGGAGATAGTTGACATGACCGCTAAAAGCGTCGTACTGCCAACCATATCATTCAGCCGCAGTTGGGGGGATTACCGAAATATCGTAATCATTACAGGACACACCTATCACTGCCATCCCTATTCCTCCCAGTTGTGTCTAATCCACCTTGCTTATGCCTGACCACGTCATAATTTCATTTTGCAACGTTCTGCTCTGTTTCGACTTCGGCAACTCGGCTCTGCACTCTGTATTATGCCTAAAACAGTAACCATGGGTGGAGATGCTGTTAGACATGAACTGGGCTCGACGGCATTATTGGAACTTTACCCAGACGCATACCAAATCTTCCTTCAGGCAGGATGGGTGGACTATTTTAGAAGACTTCCGGAATTTGATTTGTAGCAAGTTCTCGAATTTGCATGCAACTTGAGGGAGAGGTATTCTACTGTCCAAGGGGTCAGAATCCCAGTAACAGAAGAAGACATAGCACAAGTTTCAGGGATTCCAACCAATGGCATTCGCTGGTTCAGCAAGAAGCATCTTATCCTCAATGCGCAGCAAGATTTCCTACTACCTGGCGACCAGGTGGAAGCAAAAGGCAGGGGTGTTGCGCTTCGGTCATTACCACCGCCTTGGCCAAAAGTTGTAGAATTCATCAAGCACTACTTCACTTGCGAGGGCCGCTACCAGGTAGTCTACCAACATGACTTTGTTTTATTAAATCATTTGCGACATGGTCGTCTAGTAAATATGCCTTATTATCTCCTTGGATGTCTGAAAAATACGGCACATTACACTGTGAACGCTAGGCATCAACTCCTCTGTCTCACACACCATCGTTTGGTCAATCTCCTGATAAATAAAGGCTTCGCCCTGCACAACCCGCCTCCCCTCATTAACCCTCCCCAGCAAGATGAGGAAAATCCTCAGCAAAATGAAGAAAATTCCCAGCAAGATGCTGAAACTCAGCGACCAGCAGCAGGAACACCCCAATTAAGCACTGAAAATCCATTGCACTCCTCACCCCATGATGAAGCCAAACTGTCCACTCCCATAGTTCACATCCCTACCGATGATTCAGACGAGGATACCCTCATCACTTTCCTAAAAAGGAAAAAGCAAAAGAAAACTGCAACCCCGTCAAAAAGAAGAACTAGGGCCTTAGTAAAGGCAGCTACTATTTCTGATGATTCCCTGAGTAAAAGTCCTCGCAAGAGGAAAACTACTGTCTCTCTTGGTTCCCTACCTCGGCAAGGAACAAGGTTGTTTGCAGCAACCGAGGCCATTCCTCCTATCATTTTAAATCGCTGTATTCCCCATAGCCCTGAACCTTCACCTCCTTCACCCTCAGATGCCGAAATTCAAAGTGTTCATGATTTTGTAACATCATTTTTCTCAACAGAGGTAGCTGCTCCACAAGAACCAGCTGCCGACAAATTCAAACTAGACATCCAAGCTGATATAGGACATGTGGCTATTACACAAGAACCAACCACATACCCAATAGGTGAAACACAAGAACCACCTATTGGGGAGCAAAAAGAAGACGACCTACATGTGGCTGTTACACAAGAACCAACCACAGACCCAATAGGTGAAACACAAGAACCACCTGTTAGGGAGCAAAAAGAAGACGACCTGCATGTGGCTGTTACACAAAAACCAGCCACTGACCCAATAGGTGCCACACAAGAACCATCTGTTGGGGAGCAAGAAGAAGATTCCCTAGGTGAAACTGATACACAAACTGACCCAATAGGTGAAACACAAGAACCACCTGTTGGGGACGCACATGATGAAGATAATGCTGAACAACAATTTTCTTTTCCTTTGGAATCTGTAACTGTAGAAGCCCCAGTCACTCTAGCCTCCCTACAAGAAGAAAATGAGTTCTTAAAATAAGAAATTAAGGCTTATCAGAAAGAATTAGCAATGGCTAGGGAAGCCTATAAAGAAGAACTCAACCTGTACATGTTAGCTCAAGTAGCATCTCAAGCTGAAAAGAGTGTAGAGAAAGAGCAATACAGTGAATACATGTGTAGTGAATGTGGGGATATCTACACTCAGGCAGGATATAAAATAATTGCAGTCCCATTGACTGGAGCCAGCCCTGCTATATTCAAAAAGGAACACCCTGCTGTTACACAAGAGCCAAGAGGGTCTTCAAGGATTTCAGAGGAAGAAATGGAACCACTCTGGCCTACCCAAATTATTGATGAGCAGAAATCTGAAGAAGAAGCAGAACCACTCCGGCCTACCCAAGTTATTGATGAGCAGAAATCTGAAGAAGAAGCAGAACCACTCTGACCTACCCAAGTTATTGATGAGCAGAAATCAGAGGAAGAAATGGAACCACTCCGGCCTACCCAAATTATTGATGAGCATAAATCAGAGGAAGAAATGGAACCACCCCAGCCTACCCAAGTTATTGATGAGCAGAAATCTGAAGAAGAAGCAAAACCACTCTGGCCTACCCAAATTATTGATGAGCGGAAATCAGAGGAAGAAATGGAACCACCCCGGCCTACCCAAGTTATTGATGAGCAGAAATCTAAAGAAGAAGTAGAACCACTCCGGCCTACCCAAGTTATTGATGAGCAGAAATCAGAGGAAGAAATGGAACGGCCTACCCAAGTTATTGATGAACAGGAACCAGAATCAAAATCTTTTACAACTGTGCATATACAAACTGAACCTCCCTGTGTTAGCGATGCTCATGCACAGACTTGTACTTTTCAAGAATTAAGCAACACATGGAGAGCAGAATATGAGCTTTCCCAAGGAAAGGCATTTCAACAACAGAAGTCATTATGGTTTAACTATGCCTATAGGAATTGGGAAGCAATGGAACAGTCTCGTGCACAGCACAAAGAAAATAAGAAATTAAAAGCGAGATTGTCCCTTATTCTCGATTTGGTTCAACGCTTACTGTCTACAAGAAAGCCTTCTTTTAATTACTCTGTATTCTTGAGAGAACGCTTAACGTTCCTCCAATTGAAAGCAATAAAGGATGGCAGACCACACCAAGTCTCTACACCACAGCAATTCATTGAAACTTTTGCAGAAGCACCAAGCAATGATCAGAATTTGTTGTGCGAACTCTATCTTCACAACGAGGCTATGCCTGAAGATAGAAAGATTAATTTACTTCCTATTTGTGGTGATATTCAAATAAGAGATTTTATTTCCTTTTTGGCCAACCAATTCACTTGGCAGAATGATTTCATGTCTGCACAACACAATGAGGAGAACTGTCTTCTCTGGATTCGTCCGGAACCACAGAATGTAGCCATCTTCCTCATGGAACATCAACGGAATCTACGAGAGACAGGCATGACCGATCACATTAGGAATCTGCAAGCAGTAGTCTTGGAAGACTGCCAGCATTATGTCAAAGCTAAAGGACCTCTGGCCATAAAAGCAAATGAATTTTTCTGGGAACAGTGTCCCAAAGAAAGAAGGGAATATCATCCCTACAATCCCCTCAATCTGCAGGAAGCAATCTCAAGGATACCTGCTTATGTAAAATACATGAGACAATGTGCTGAACGGTGGATTGGTTACCGTTTTCATTTCCCTCTCTTATGGCTTCCTGGAGAACAATACAAGGCTCAATTTACATTGACTAAAAAGGAAGAACTGGCAGCATGGAAAATCATTCAGAATGCCCAAGGGTTCAGAGACATGGCTGACAGCACTTTCTACACCTACTGTATAAGCAATCTACACTGTTCAGCCCAGTATTCTGATTCTGATTCAGATTAGGCGTTGCATGCGGACATGCAACATTTTCAGTTGGGGGGGATGTTAGGTTCCCATTTTGTCTATTTTTTACTGTATATTTTGCCATTGTATTACCCTCTTCAACCCTTAAGTGAAAGCCTTTGCTAGTGTTTTGGCTTAATCACTCCAAAAGGTACATAATAACTTTCCTCATTACTACATGTTTAATTATTCAACACGTAATCATGTTATCTTTATAATTATTCCCTGAAGTTGATTAAAGTGTTGACTAATTGCTGAAACTGCCTAACTGGCACGATCACATTTTGCCATTGCTGAAACAGCGGAAACAACGCAAACTGTGAAGCTGAAACAACAAGAACAGCATGAACCTCGATGCTGAAACAGTACGAACAGCACGCGCACTCTGAGGAACAGTTGGGATTTGTGTAACAAATCTGCATCGACAAAGGAGTCTGACCGATTACTATATTGGTCATAATGATCATGATCCTCATGGCTGTAACAATATTTTGTTATCAAGAACTGACTTTCTTATTTTTGGTACAAAAGGGTTGAATCCGAATGTATGAAAATCTGTTGTAATAGATGTCTCCTCTATAAAGAGGAGACATCTACATTAGAGAAAGAGGACATGGGGAAGAGGGAAACATATTGTAACACAGAACTTGTAGTGAAGGGATGAAACTGAATTTCTTTTTAATATGGTTTATTGGCAGATGAATACAATTCTGTTCTAAGCATTTTATTTTAATTCCTGCGTTCTGGGGAATCTTGTGAGAAGAACAGGGCCCACCTTCATCACAAGATTCACCCATCTTCTTTTTGTTGTGTGGTGTGTGTGTGATTTCGGTTTATATTTACAGTTGCTGCTTCTAATGATATTTACTTTTGCTGAAACTCTGTTTTCCTTTTAGTTGATTGATGTTGCATATGAGTGCCTCACCGGTGATTAGGATTTACAGAGTGTATGTGTGAACTGGACAACAGAGGCAGGTGCTGCAAGTCCTTACTTTGAGGATAGGGTCCTGATCCTTTCTTGCAGGACAACCATCACTCCCTTTTGCAGATTTGTTTCCTTTAAGTTATTTGTTCTTACTTCATTTTCTACAATAGGTTGGAACTACTGTAACTGTTGTAACATAGAGTAGGGATTTCATAAGATAGTGGACTTTTTATACTACAGCTTTTAATACCATTAAGATTGAGTACATACAGTATGTAGTCACCTTTGGAATAATCAGACTTTCCCGGGTTGATAATTAATGTGGCACTCGACTGTTTTATTATTAAACAATTAAAGTTACCAACAATACCTACCAAATTTTCAGCTCCCTTCCTACTTTAGATAGATAGAGAAAGAAGTTGAACCCACAGATGGATGCAGATTGCTAAATCAAAAAGAGTTGAGGATGTGGGTATCAAGGGAGAGAAAATGAGAAAGACAAGTGAAGAAATAGTTTATTTGAGTTTGAGAGTGTCAACCATGAGGGAACAATAGAAAATGGAAAATAAGAGATTAAAAGAGAAGCTACAGAAGAAATAAGGACAACTTTCCACCATGGAAAGCTTGGCCATGGAGGCCAACCAATGAAGGAATCCATCATAAATATATTCCCTATTCCTTAAAGAGAAGTGGTTTCAATTTCAAATCAAAACTCTAGCACAATATTTTTCCCTACCCTTCCAACACTACAAGTAGTTTATTGAATTTTTTCAAAAGGCTAGTGTGGAAGAAGGAGCTAACTTGGCAGAGTTTTACATGCGCAACTTCATATTGACTAACATGAACTTATGGGATCCAAATTATAAGATGGGGTATGTCCAGCTGATGGAATTAACCTATTGGTTGACCCCCAAGGAGGCAAGGGTTGAAGAAGAAGAAATGATCATATTCAAGGAGACCAACGAACCCCTATGGATCATAGCAGGGTTGAGGGCTCCCCACCTTGTCATCAACAACCACAAGCTCATTTATGAGGATCCCAAATTGGCACCACTTTACGCATAGGGATAGGAGCAAGCCATTCAACACTTTGAGAACATGTTTAGGCTACCAGGGATCAAAGGCTTATAGGTATGTAAGATGAGATGGCATTCATTACCCCACAATTTGCAAACCAAGTAATATCATTCTCTATAAAGATTGAGGAATTCCTCGGAAAAGACACCCTTATATAAGAGTATATTCGAAAGACTGGAGGCTAATTGCATTGGCTCAATTTCAACACTCCTTTGTTGTTAGGGTGACAGGAAAGAAATGACGAGATTGAAGAGAAACAATAGTGGTTTTAAATAGAAAGAGATACAGAGTTATGTACTTGAGAGTGAACTTCTTTAAAGACATCTTGGAATGTTAGGGTAGCCATCAGGGCTATGCATGAGATGGAACTAAAGGATTAAGTTTCTCAGAGGGTGAGAAACATATTTAGTATGGAAGTGATGACGAGACTCATTAATAGGTACATAATAAGGCCCATTTAACCTACCTATAGCCTATATTTACCTCTTTCCTCACATTTAATAACTTCTATTTTACTATAATGTGTTTATTACGAAGACTAAAGGATGTTTTTCATATCTTGTGGCCTAATGTGATTGATGTGCAGAACAAAGAGTGCATTTGAGTGCATTTACTATGAAAAGATACATTGGAGACAACTAAAGAGGATGTAGGAGGATTTCCCCCTATATTTACTCACCTACAACTTGACTTGTTGCTTGAATTTACTCACCGACAGTTCGAAGATCCACTAACAGTTGATGCAGTCATGGATTGCGAGGATTTTACGGAGCTGGATCCACCTTTCTAGGGATTTTGGAGGGAAGAAGCCCTCCTTCCAAGGAGGTTTCTCCTCAATGATTTTTGTATAAATAAGGAAGCCCAGGGGACCAATAGGATTCAATTTTTTTGGAGAAGATAAAGACTACTAAGAGGTAGGTCCTCGAGCTTGTCATTTTCATTCCTTTTCATCACGTACTTAAACACTTTTTTATATTAATGAGAATCTTTTTGTTATCTTCCATCTGGGTTGGTTTTAGAAAAGTGATTCCCATTAGGTTAGGGCCCAACCTATAGGTTCTAGTCTCTCTCATGTATATTTTACTTATGCATATTCTTTCCTAGTAGCATTTTCTTCCTTTCTTAACAGAGTTTGTTTATGAAAATTTCTTTTGTAGGTATATCTACCACATATCTTGTGGGAAGAGTGATTGAGGATAATGTATTGGTAAGCCAAAAATATATAGTTACTTTCTTTTGTGGTTGTTATTAGTATTTTTCTTGCATCTTTGTTTTCTACAAACTAGTGACTGATTTAGTAGTTCTCTTTGAGCACATGAAGTATAAGCTCTTGAGGGTGTAGGTCTTGTGCATATTTCCAAATAGGTTTCCTTCAATGAAATATTTAGATTTCCAATAAAATTTAACTCATCATTTCTCTATCATTTCAATTTTCTACAATTCACATTGTTAACATGCTCTAGTTGCTTGGAAAAATTGGGTAATGTTTTGTGGTATGAAGGTACTATTGTTGATCTATATGGTTGACATTATCATTTACAATCCTTATCCCACGACCATCTCCCTTCATTCAACCTCAACAACTCCTTAAAAACACTAATCACCGAGAGTACATTTCCAGTTTATTGAAGGCCACCATGTGCATTGGTTCTTGTGTAGTATGGGCTCCTTAAGGGCACTAAGTTTGGAAAGGGCCCAATAAAACCTTCATTTACCCTCCATTACCGTTTCCCACCTTCAAATCTCCTTTTCCACTCTCAGAATGCTCACAGATTCAATCTTATAGCAAAACATGACAATCTTGTTACAGCCTATAGCAATCTTGTAGCACCATGTAGAAGCCCTCCAAAATTGACTAAAATTATCCTTGAAGCTTGATTTTTTCCTCCCAGCCCTAAATAATGTCCCTTATGCTTTGAAACCATGATTCATAAATACTAAAGACCACTTAGGAGTTTTCTTTTTCTCACTGCAACACATTTCAACAATTAGGGTTAGTAGATAGATTTATGAATTGGATAGCACAATGATGATTTTCTTGATTACCTCATGAAGAATCTAATGAACTCTATCACTAGATATAATCTCTTTGGAATGAATTGATTAAAGGTTGATTACATGCTCTTTTCTTTTTGCAAGGTAGATTTGGTTTGATTTCATTATTTTATGCTTCTTAAGCTAGGGTTTCTATTTCAAACATTTTCATTTCCTATTCATAGACTAGGTTTCCTTTCAATGCAACATTTACATTCTCCAATAGATTAATTTTTAAATTTCTACAAGTAGTGTAGCCTTTACATTTCTACAAATAGATTACAATTTACATTTGAGCAAGTATTGTTTCCATTTTTTTTCAAATAGAGTAACATTTCCATTTCTGCAAGTAGATTAGAACTTTCCTTTCATGCAATTTCATTCCTTGCAAATCTAGATTTTGTTGATAGAGTGGTCCCTTTATACCTTGGTCTAGTTCATTGCTTCAAAGCAACTTGAGAAGAGCTTAGCCTACTTTGCATACAACACTATCACCTCTTAAGTTTGTACAAACCTCAGGTTGATAATTAAAGTTCGTAGCCTTGGGAGTTGCAACACTCTTATTGCAATACTGAGGCTCATCACCTATGAATGGAATTACAATTCTTTCTCTAAGGAAAAAAAACATGTCTTTTAATGTCAAACTTTGTGTGTTTGCATGGCTTCTAGCTTTTCAAGCTTTACTCTCCAAGTAGCCTCTATCAAGGTTGACCTTCATTGATGATACTTATCCAAAGTTTGATTTATTTGGAATTATTTGTTTCCTATGTTTTTATACCATATTGCTTGAAAATGTTTTGAGTTTTCTTTACTCTTTTGTAAGACATATTTTTTTACAAAAATCCATTGAAATGTTGTTCTTTTGGGTGATATTAATTCCATGTTTACTTTTAATTTAAGGGGGATTTTCGATACTTGTCCCGCTTGTGTTAGGTAAGATACTTACCATAAATTCCCTTGATTGATTTAAAGGTTCAAGCTACCTAAATTATAGCTTCTTTAAGATGATAAACAATCTAATAACACCCATGAAAACCAAGTAGTTATTGATGTAGAACAACACCACTACTTCTACCCTTTTCTGAGAGGGATGGAAAAGTAGAAAAGTTACTTCGTTTCAAGTATATGGGTAAAACCTGATCTTTCGAGTATTATTTTTATAATCCTAAGTTATCTAGTAAACTAGTAAACATTGGCACACTATCTTTGTGGTCACCTTGTAAGCTTTAATGCAGTGTGAGCCATAGTCTCTTTTAAAAAAAAAACTGAAAGAGTTATTTATGCAAGATAAACTTCAAATAAATCTTGTTTTAGGAGATGCAAGTTGTTTTTCTATTACCATCCCAAATCCATCTTAACTCTGGATCCGTATTGGTGCTTGGAAGATCCAGAGTTAAGATAAATCTAGGCTAGTTTAATTCCCCCTTTAAATAGACTATATTCCACATGAATACCATGGGTCAACACCTTGGGTTCCATAGGTAACTTCACCGAGTCAAGTTTACCTTAAATAGCCAATAAAATAAATAAAAATAATAACTTAGAATTTTTATTTTAACACAGAGATATTTTTTTACAAAGTTACAATATATTACATTACAAAATTTTTACCGTACTGGGTTGGAAAGAGTGGACATAGAAAACATATTTGGAATGGAAGAAAAAACCATTCCTTTAATTTTTAAAAGTTTTGTCAGAATTATCAAATTATACATCAATACTCTTCAGAATGAAATTAGTCATTATTATTATTATTATTATCCAATTTTAAAGTCACCTACAAGGGAGACACCAAATTGTTGTATCCAATTTTAAAGTCACCTCCAAGGGAGACACCAAATTATTGTATGACACCCCTTTGTTTCTAGAACAAGCGACTCATTTCCCTTGTCATTAAAACATATTTGATGATATATAAGACCAACAATCCACGTCCCTTAATATCATTAAAACCTATTTAATGATAACACATCATTTCCTTCGAACTTACCCCATCTTAAATAATATAAAACCTAACTTTTCTTAAAAACTCATTTATTTAAGACTCTCCTTATTTAAAAAATTATAAGTATTTCGATACTTACAAAACCGATGTCATAAGTATTTCGATACTTTCAAAACCGCTGTAATTCACTATAAAAATGGCATTATAAAACAAATTTAATTTAATCTCTTTATTGGATTCACCTAAACCATATTCACGAATGTCAAATGAGTTCCAGTGAGGTTGCCTCTCCACTAAAGGTTGAAAACTAGAACACGACATAAGCATGCGACAAAATCTGCACGGTTGTCATACTCTTTGATAACTAGGGTACATAAATTTCGACAGATCAATTTCAGACCGATCACAGTCACAAGTTAAAAAAATAAAACAAGGCATCCCATGTGGATGGTTATCTTACATGGAATCCGGGAGAAGAAAATCCATAAGGATATGCACGTTACTCGAAAAGAGATTCGACCTCTTTAGTAATATGAACAGAAACATCAACATCTCAATCGTAAAACAAAATTAATATAAACCAGTCATACTAAGGTGTGGGTGGCTGGCGATTTCTGCTTGGCCTTTGAAACTACTGACAGGGGTACGAGATCTACCTCGTTCTACGTCCAAATGATCTGGTCCATGGGGCGCTATCACCCTCTTGAAGGATTCTCTATTGAGTCTGTCTGCATGGAGGGGCATAGCTCTCTGGCATTGTTCTCCTGTACACCACTCACATGGAAAGCACGGGGAACATGAACTGACAGCTCCTGTTAAGGCAGGGTCATGTTATCTGCTCATAATGGCTATGGCTTCTCAGTAAGTTATGTGAATGTTATGGCTTCTTAGTAAGTTGTTATGTGAATGTTATGAGAGTTTTTTTTCCTCTCCATTGTAACTCTCCAGTTTTATTATTCCTGCTTTATGCAGATGGGCATTTCTTAATTACTACGATTACCTGCTAATAATTGGAATAAAAATAATGAGGAGTCCCATTACGAAGGATTGGTCGATTCCAGGCTGCATGACAAGGCTGAGTACATCGATTGGTCGATTCCAGGCTGCACGACAAGGCTGAGTACATCGTCTCCTAACATGATTCCCGATTTCGCTTGTTTTCGTGTCTCCTGGGCCATGGAATGACTGTCGTTTACCGAATACATTGCACCCCACCATAAAAATGAATATCATTGTCGATTATTCGAGAAGAGCAAACCTGCGCTGTAATTTCTCGAGAGGGGCCGAATACAGTGAATGAGGAGCTTGGTTCGGAGTGGGATCCCTCGATTTCATAGTCGCAATGATTCGTATTCTGTCTATTAGTAGGGTTTAACACTACTTTGCAGAGGGTTTGTTCGAAAAGAGTGCCAGCACAGACTGTATAACAATGTCTCTTTATCTTTCATATTTAATTTTCTGAAGTTAGTGAGTATATTTTTGGCACATAGTCCTTAGTATTTTAGTTTAATCGAGCCTCATTCCTTTACGCATATTCACACCTTTGTACATAGTTAGATGTAACACCTACGGCTTTAAGCAATAAGGCTCTATTCCCATTATCTCACCTAGCCTTGTGAGATTTGAAGGTGTTTTCGGCCGAGCATAAAAGGTTCACCATTATGGACTATTTTACTATTTTATATAAAATGGGATAATATTTTAGTGGTGGGTGTGGAAGTTTGAGATTCTCATATAAGTAAATATAAGCAAATGGGTCTAGCTCTTTTCTCAACTAGTCTAACATGTTGACCTCTCATAATAGCCCTTGTTGATATTGCACACCAAATAGTGTCTTTCATTCAATAATTCAATAATTAAGACTATTTCTATACTCCTCACCTCACCTTCAAAAATGTATATCTTCCTTGTATTAGGTACTCTCACCAAGTCTATCAAACTGCTAGAACAAATCCCCCATCTACATCTAAAGGTGGATAATCTCTTATCTCATGTTTGCTAAAATTTCCTCTAGATATCTCACTATAGAAGGCCCTGCCTCCTAATCATGAGGAAACCAATCTCTACATATCTCATTATAGAAGACCCTACCTCCTCATCATGAGATCCCATGAATCACCCTAATAAATCAATCTCTTTGGACATTAATTGCTACATTATAGAGAGCCTCAAGAATAGCCCAAAAATTCTCCCAACCAATTTCTACCCCCCATGCCCAATATGTACAAGTCACTACAATAATCATATTAATGGCACACCATTATATAATACATAATCCAACACAAGTTAAGCAAAATATGAATCATCAACTAATCTCCACTATTCAGTATGAGGGAGCACCATATCAAGATCTCCCAAGAAATCCATCTTAGGATATGGATAATGGATCCCCACTACTAGCATCCTCTACTAATGTTCCAAGAACTCTCACATTAAAATAGTCCCTGTGAAAACTAGCACAAGCACCTTCCTCCAATCATTCATCTTCCTCCAAAAACAAACACCTTGGCAATCCCATAGTAGGCCATTTGCTCATAGGACTAACAACAAAGAAGGATCAAGATTAAAATTTCATCCATATTATAGAAAACATTATGCCAATTGTGATGCTATGGCCTCTCATAAAAAATGACCATGTAGATACATGACCATGGAAAACCTACCCAACAATCTACATCTAAAATATTAGCATCCAATGAAGTCTAAGTAAGCCATAAATATATTCTACAATGGTAACCACTATTCTAGTCAGCAAGTAGTGAGCTTGCGTCCCAATCCTCTTGTCTTGTACAATATTGACTAACTAGGAAATTCATTGAGATACTTGTGTCTAGATTGGGATGAAGGTCTTTCCTCTACCCAAAATTAGGATCCCTACCAAGAAATAAATATTAGACAGGATGCTCAAGGACACTAGCCATCTTTGTAGTAAAAATACATCATCTTATATCCTCCACATCCACACAATCTCAAATTGTAAACCATAGTTCAAGTGAAATGCATGGCATTCAAAGTCTTTGAGTAATCCAAAACTTGTCAACTTATGATGTACAAGATTTTCATGCACCTACAAATCCTCATACTCTCAGTCTTACTAAGATATAAGAATATCTACCCATTTTTATGATTTGAAATGTACAAAAACAACAATTAATGTGTCATCAAAATATATCCAAAGTAAATACATTTATATGTATATCGATGACTATGATAAAAATATGTGCATTGTCAATTCAATGTATTGTAATTTATGATCCATTGATGCACTTGTTGGTGCAAAATGCAATGATATGCACATCAATGTGTATTCTATGATGAGATGCACCATGAGTTCTTATTGAACATTTTTATGTGTTATAATTCACAATGCACATTTAACAATGCATCGAAATAGATGTACTACTAGCAATGATTTTTATAAATTTCCAACCATCACTATCTAAAGGTTTGGTGGCAGTCTAACCTATAAAAGTGCACCATGCAAAAAAAAGGAGAAGGTGCAAATTTGGTTTAACTGAAGTCCAATTCTAAATGAATTTGAAAATAAGGAGGTAACAAACAATTTCAATGGACTATTCAACCCCATAAATTTAGTTTACCTCATAAAATACAAAAATATATAATATTAAAAAATAATCAAATATATTGGTGAATCTATTGAACCAGAAATAAACACTATAGAGCATTGAAAACTCCATCATCATATATGGAGATTGAGCATGACACTTGTGCTAGTGATTTGGAAGCATAAGATGAAATGTTGTAATGAAATTCGGTTTGCTAATTTTGTTTCTATTTTACCCTTTCCTAGTCCACCCTTGATATGCACGGATGAGTAGATTTGTAGGTATTAGAGAGAATTGGTGCTTTATGTTATATTTTTAATATGAAAAATTATATTTTATAAGAATTGTTGATATATATTTTTAGGTGCATTAGTAATGTAATTCAACAACTTGACACATTTTTCAAATAATTTACAAAATGACCATGCAAATAGAGTTCCAAGTTCTACTAATTCTCGAGGGAACTTACAATTATAAAACTAATTCTCAAAATATTAGCCATTAACCATCTACTTGAAAGGAATCAACTCCATTCCTTTTCCACCTAATTTAATCTATCAAAATGGGCACTAGAAGTAGTGGCATTGTTTTTCACCAACAACTAATTAGTTCTAAACAATTTTATTGGGTTGTTTATCATCTTAAACAAGCTATAGTTTAGGTAGCTTAAACCTTTTACCAATGAAGTGAAAGGTATGGTCAATAATATACCCAACACAAAAGGGCAAAGTATGGAAACTACCTGGAATGTTAAAGGGACACATGGAATTAACATCTCCTATAAGAACAAAATTTCAACTTAGTTTGCTAAAAAGAATGACTCTCAGAGGAGTAAACAAAATTCAAAAACATTCTCAAGCAATATGGTAAATCAAAATAGGAGACAAATTATTTCAACTAAATCATACTTTGTACAAGTATCATGAATGAAGGTTGACCTTGATAAAGGCTCCTTGGACAATACACCTTGAAAAGATAGAATCCTCCCAAACACACATAATTTGACTTATCATACTTTGGAAAAGTATATGAATAAAGGTTGACCTTGATAGAGGCTCCTTGGAAGGTAAACCTTGAAAAAATAAAGCCCATCCAAATGCACATATTCTAAATTTTAAAGCTAGGTTATATATAGAAATATTAACCACTTGGCTTCCACATCTAGCATTATCTATATATTCTTTAGTTTCTCCTTGAAGGTGATGCAATCAACAAGATACCTCTTATGCTTGCAAATCCATGTACATTTATTATACTTCTATTGACAATTTCTCCCAATAATATCTTGAGTGAATATATTGATTTCTATTTCTCATTTAGAGAAATGAGTTGTATATCCTCAATAGCAGGATTATCATATTGAAGTAACCTAAAGTATTTTAAAATATTGATTTAAGTTTAAAATGGTCTATCACCGTCAGCTCAAAGATTTATCCCCCTTTTAATAATCCATTTCATGGAAAATTGTTGGGGGCATACATGCGAAGGTGAGTTATGGTGCAATGTTGGATATTCGAGGTCCAAATTAAATAACAAGCCAAGTCAAAGCATGATAGAAAGACCCTTCCAATTCAAAAAGAGGGTTGGAATTACCTATTTTGAACTTCTAGTAACTTTGAAACATGAATTAGACATCACAAAGAATAATTGGGCATTTAATGCTTATTTAGAAATTATATGTTTAAGCAACAATTTCTGATGTTGATTACAAAAATACATCTTTGAATCCTTTTAACTTAAAAACAATTCCTTGAAATATAAAAATGAATTATAATTATATGAATTTCATTTTGGATAAAGTACAAAATCCCATGGTATTACAAGTAGTAATTGTGACTTCCAATTTAGATATGGGTATTATATTTTTCCATATAGCTAAAATGTGAAGTCTTTGGTGAAACCCGCTAAGAAAGAAAATAATTATGAAAGGCATATGGAATTTTTTTCTAATCCATTATAAAAGAGATCTAATTTGATCTCCCTTCCTATGATACTCTTATATACACCTACAAATTTTTTCTTATGTGAATTTTAGTACAAAAAGGTATTTTCAAAATCTTCTTATATGCATTTCTTTTTGTTCTCTTTTTATTTGATATCATGCTAGAAATTTTCCAAGTAATCATGAATGAATTTGATGGTTCTCATAAAAGCTACTTCTCACCATGAGATCTATCCATATTTTCCTAATGGTCTAGGTTCTATTTTAAATGCTCACAATTAATTAGCAACAATTTTATAATTCAAAAATAGAAACATTTAATTTGAATTGGGGTGCATGATCAATAATGTCAATACCGATATTCATCATTGAAGAAACACACATTCTATTAGTGATCTAAAGCATTGGCTACTCAAATAATGAATTTGAATATACTTCTTTAATAAAATGATGAGGATCCAGTTGAATGAAGTGATGAGGAAAAACACTTTCTTCTCTAAAATATTGATTCAACACTTGTTGGTGGCATCAATAATTTAGTGACAACTTAGTTGACAGGTTGTGATGATCCACTGATGAGTTTTCACTATATTGTTGATGCTACCAACAAATATAGAGTTAATATTTAGGTGAAGAAAGAATACTACTCATCCTCATCATTTGATTCAAGAAATAGATTCACATTTACTCTATGAGCAGCCAATTCTTTGGCTTACTAATAGAATATTTGGATATTCCCTTCCTTCCTAGGTTTAAATCAAGTTCAAGTTTCTTTGAAAATGAATATCGGTATTGACATTGTTGGTCCTCCATCTCAATTCAAATAAAATGTTTTTTCTCTTGAATTATAATATTATTGAGAAATAATTGTGATCATCTAACTTAAAACCTAGACCATAAGTAAAATATGGATACATCTTATGCTGGGAAATAGGTATTATGAGAACCATCAAATTCCTTCATGGATTCTTCAGAAAAGTGATGTGAGGGTGTGGAAAACGAAAAAAGAAAAAAAAAAAGGCATAATCTACACCTTATTTCAAGATTTTGGGAATATTTTTTTTTGCACTAAATGGCATCCACATAAGAAAAAAAAAAAGTTGTATGTAAGAATATAATAAGCATGGAGATCAAATTCCATCTCCCCTATAATGGATTAAAAAACCTATTGTATATTTGTTTCATATTTTTTTGTTTCTTATTGTTTTCCCCCAATATTTCACATTTTAATTACTTGGAAAAAAATATTTAGCCAAATCCAAATTGGTGGTCACCATTCCTACTTGTAATACCCTGAAATTTTATACATAATCTAAAATGAATGTTATCTAATTCAAATCCATTTTATACTCTAAAGAAATGCTCTTTTAATTAAATAGATTAACAAGTCAATCTATAATCAACATTGGACATTATTGCTTAAATGTAAAAAAATTTAATCATTAACATGTTAACAAGAATAGAGGCCCAATTATTCTTTGTGATGTCTAATTCATACTTCTTTGTGATGTCTAATTCATGCTTCAAAGCTTTTAAGAATCCAAAATATGTGAATCAACCCATTTTTTGCATTCGAATGGTATTTATATAATGTTTTGATTTAAATTGTTACTTAATTTAGATTTAGATTCACCTTTGCATGTACAACCCCAAACAATTTCCTCTCATTGGGATTATTAGGTGGCAAAATCTTTGAGATGAAATATTTTATAATAGTTTAATTCAATTTGATCATCATACAATCAAGGATATATAACAATTCATTTCTTTAAATGAGATATACAAAGTCAATATATTCACTAGATATTATTTAAAGAAATTGCCTATAAAAATATAATAAACTATATGGATTTGCAAGCATAGGAAAAATTATAAGTGTCTGAGTGATGAGTGATGCTATTAATTTTAAGGAGAAAATAAACAATAAATGGAATATATTAAGTGAGAAAGCCAAATGGTTGAGTTGTCTCCATATAACATTGCCTTTAAATTTTAAAACTTAGTGTGTTTGCATGACATCTAGTTTTTCAAGGTTTACCTTCCAAGCAACCTTTATGAAGATCAACCTTCATTGGTGATACATATCCAAAGTGTGATTTACTTGAAACTATTTGTTTGGTATTTTGTTTTATCATATTATTTGAAAATATTTTTGTTTTGTTTAATATTTTGGAAGCTATATTATTTTGAGCAAAATCCATTGAAATGTTTTTTTTTGGGTAATATTTATTCTCTATTTCTTTTTAAACTTTGAGGGATTTTCCATATGTAGCTCTCTTGTGTCAAGTAAGTTATTTACCATACTTTTCTCTCCATTTTGTAAATGGTTCAAGATACTTAAACTATAGCCTATTTAAGATGATAAGCAACTCAATAACTCCCACCAAAGCTAAGTAGTCGTTGATGAGAACAACAAGACTACTTCTACACTTTTCTAATGGATTGGATTGGATGAAAAAGGAACAGGTTGCTTCCTTTGAATTAGACTTGTAAAGCTTGATCTTTTGAGTACTAGTTTTATAATCCTAAGTTCTCTAGAGAAGTAGTACAAATTGTGTTGGGTCCCTATAATACTAGTGATTACCCCATTACTATTGTAGTTATACCCCTTCTTAATATTGTTGTTGTTATGAAACCAGCTCAAGAAAAGATAGAAAAGATAGATCAACGCCTTAGAATTCCGCCTCTTCGAGGGGGCAACCTCCTTTACATTACATAAATGAACAATTCTTGGATGATACAAATGAAAAGACCTCCTTTCTATATATAGGAGTCTAAGGGGTCATAACATAATCAGAGCCGACATAACAATAATAATGTAAGGGCACAATAATAACAATAGTGGGCTTCTATGGGGCACAATAGTAACAATATGGGCACTACATGGGTACATCAATATAATAAGTGGGTTAAATTAATAACAATAAGGGGTTACACTAGTAGTATAGGGGCCTAACATGCCCCTCTCCTTCAAAAAGCGTTGTCCTCAACGCTTGAGTAGTTCTTGATGCTTCTGTATAAAATTCTTGTCCTCCCATGTGGAATATTCAGCAGGTAAGTTCTTCCACTTGATGAGATACTCTGAAATTGATCGATTTTGTAGCTGTCGGGTTCTTGTCTCTGTGACTGCTCCAGGTTCCAATATGATTTTTCCTTCCTCTTCAATTTCTAGCAATATTGTTTGAATTGGGATCTTTTGAAACTTTTGAAGAAGTGGCCATACTTTTTCGTCCTTCTTCCATTCATCCCTTGATTCGTTTATCGAATCTGGTTGGATAATATAAATAGCACAAAACAATGCTTCCACATCCTCATCCTTGAAGAGTCTTCCCATTCGGTAAGGTAGCCATTTTTTAAGTGCATGTAGTATTGCCAACATTTCCTTCTCATAAATAGCTTGCTTGAGATGTAGCAGTAAAAATACCCAATCACCTACATCAAAACATTTTTCACTGCGATGTTGATCTACCTGTTGTTTCGTTTGATTTTGCACCGAAGTGGCGTTATCATTTAAAAGTTGGAGAACTTGTTGTTGATGCTCAATGTGATCTTTCACTGCTTGAATCTTTTTCTTCTTGATATGTTCTTCTATCTCTAGAGTTTGAGGAGTGGTAGTTTCTTCCAATCCTTTACAAGATATGGTCGGATTCATTTCTTGATGCTCGATGTGATCTTTCACTTCTTGAACATTTTTCTTCTTTATATGTCCTTCTATCTTGATAGTTTGAGGAGGGGTAATTTCAAACAATCAATTACAAGATATGGTTGGATTCATTTCTTCTTTCTCGATGTGATCTGTCACTTCTTGCACCTTTTTCTTCTCGAAATGTCCTTCTATCTTGAGAGTTTGAGGAGTGGTAATTCTTGCCAATGCTTCTGGTCTGATTCATTTCTTGTTTCTCTGGGGTGGGGTCCTGGTGTATATCTTCTTCTTTTGATGTTTCTTGATCCTTTTCTTCCTCTTCTTCATATTCTATGTAAAATAATTTCTTCTCAGCACACTTATGACTTTTAGTGCATTTGCTATCACAATTGTAACAAAGCCCTTTTTCTCTTTTTTCTTCCAATTGTTGTGGTGTAACCCTTGTAGGTTGTGGAAGGCTAGGAGAAACAACACTTCCATCTTTATAGTTGCGAGAGGTACGCTTCCTAGTGTCCATAATTTTGCTTTCCACTATGTCACAAAGCCCTTTTACTCTTTCCAATTGTTGTGGTGTTGCTCTAAAGAAGGTGTTGCTCTTTGTGTCCTCATAATGTATCATTTCCTCCATGAAAATTGACCACGTAACAAGTTGTTTACGAGAACAAAGCCCTTCGTACCATAAAAATTGATCTGGTTCTAAATATGAAGATGCAATACATACCTTTTGTAACATTTTTACACCATGTAGATCAAAATATTTGTCCATCTGAAGTATCCAATTTACCAGATCCTTGCCATCAAACTTCCTCATCTTGCTTTTTCTTGATTTTAGGAGCTCGACCTTGAAACGACTGTAACTCTGCACTTTCGGATCTTTACGTTCTGAAATTGTGACCTATAGTAGCCCTCTGTGTCCTCTTTCCAATGCCACTAATCTGATCCAAATTGGATTTTCTAAGAAAGAGTTATGCACAATCTCCCAAGATGACTTGAATATAGACCTTTCCAGAAGAGCGAAATTGTATGAAGTGCCACGTGTCACTATTTCGACCTCTGGATCTGAAAAATGCATACAAAAAGCTACAGTCCGTCCTCTTTCTGTACCTTCTTATGAAATTTCAATCCAATCCCCAGAGAGAAAGTTATGACGATTTTCCCCAGGTCACCTGTTTTGAATGTAATTCAGGAGTCTGCAAAAAGACCAACTTCCTCAGATCATATCTCCGTAAATATCGCTCGACAAGCTCTGAAATTCGGACCCAAGTTTCAACACGATTTCTTCTCAAATGGGTTTTTTTTGTGACTTCTAAAACATCACAGAAAAAAATTATAGCGAAAAAGCCACGATGACCAGTTTGGAGCAGCGAAACCCTAGAATCCAAAGCTCTGATACCAAATGTTATGAAACCAGCTCAAGAAAAGATAGAAAAGATAGATCAACGCCTTAGAATTCAGCCTCTTCGAGGGGGCAACCTCCTTTACATTACATAAATGAACAATTCTTGGATGATACAAATGAAAAGACCTCCTTTCTATATATAGGAGTCTAAGGGGTCATAACATAATCACAGCCGACATAACAATAATAATGTAAGGGCACAATAATAACAATAGTGGGCTTCTATGGGGCACAATAGTAACAATATGGGCACTACATGGGTACATCAATATAATAAGTGGGTTATATTAATAACAATAAGGGGTTACACTAGTAGTATAGGGGCCTAATAGTTGTGCCCCTATTGCCCCCCATATTGTTATTACTGTGCCCCATAGAATCCCTCTATTGTTATTTTTGTGGCTTTATATTATTATTGTTAGGTCGGCTGGATTATATTGTGACTCCTTAGACTCCTATATAGAAAGGAGGTTTTGTCATTTGAATCATCCAAGAATTGTTCATTTATGTAATGTAAAGGAGGTTTCCCCCTCGAAGAGGCTGAATTCTAAGGCGTTGATCTATCTTTTCTATCTTTTCTTGAGCTGGTTTCATAACATTTGGTATCAGAGCTTTGGATTCTAGGGTTTTGCTGCTTCAAACACGTCATCGTGGCATTTTCGCTATAGCTTTTTTCTCTGACATTTCAGAAGTGGCAAAAAAAACCCATTTGAGAAGAAATCGCGCTGAACCTTGGGTTCGAATTTTAGAGCTTTTTGCGCGATATTTGCGGAGATATGATCTGAGGAAGTTGGTCTTTTTGAAGACTCCTGAATTACATTCAAAACAGGTGACCTGGGGAAAATCGTCATAACTTTCTCTCTGGGGATCGGATTGAAATCTCATAAGAAGGTACAGAAAGAGGACATATTGTAGTTTCTTGTATGCATGTTTCAGATCCAAAGGTCGAAACAGTGACTTGTGGCACGTCGTACAAGTTCGCTCTACTGAACTAGTGTATAATCAAGTCACTGTGGGAGATTTCACATAACTCTTCATTGGAGAATCCAATTTGGGTCAGACTTGTGGCATTGTAAAGTGGACACAGAGGGCTACTACAGCTCACAAATTCAAAACTAGATGATTGGGAAGTACAGAGATACATCAGAGGCAATATCGAGCTCCTACAAAGTGAAAAAATGTGTGTAGATTTTCTTAAATTTTTGCTTAAGCTTGGTTTGAAAATTTATTTTGAAGGAATTCAAAGGGAATAGTAGAGCATTATTATCGGTAACTGATGCCCCGCGGAAAGAAAATGCAAACACCTAGTAAGGAACCTAAAAGCTCTAGCATGACTCATGAAGAAGAGGAAGAAATGCAACATGATATATCAAAATTACAAGACCAAGTGCAACAACTGTCCCTTGCACAAAAAGGAACAGAATCTAAGATGGATGGTTTAAAGAAAGGTGTAGAAGCTAAGATGGACTGTTTAAAGAAAGGCGTAGAAGCTAAGATGATTGATGTGGAAGCTAAGATGGATGATTTGAAAATAAATTTGAAGACAGACATGGATGAATTGAAGATAAATATGAATAAGTTGCTACAAGAAATGGTTCCTAAGGGTGAAAGGGTACTAAAAGAAACATGATGAGAACAAAAGAAATGTTAATCATGATTCCATAGACGCTAATGCTGGATCGAAGACTCACCATATTCCAAAAATCGATATGAGGAAGTTTGATGGCAAGGATCCTGCCACATGGATATTACAGATGGAGCAATTCTTCGTTCTCAATAATGTGCAAAACACACAAAAGGTACGTATGGCAACTTTATATTTGGAACCAAATCAGTTTGTATGGTATCAATGGCTTTGCTCTCGTAAACCATTTATCACTTGGGCAATTTTTACGGAAGAATTGAAAGCACATTATGAGGATACAAAAAAAACACTTTTTTTAGCCAATTGATAAGTCTCAAACAAAAGGGTTCAATAATGGAGCACATTGAGGAGTTCCAAAAATTGAACATAAGGGTAAAAGATATTCCAGAGGAGCATAGGATTGATGTGTTCATAGGGTATTTAAAGGATAATATCCAACATGATGTTCGCCTTTGGGAACCTGATTCATTAGAGAAGGCATTCAGGTTAGCAAGAAAAATGGAAAGCAAAATTATGGCAACCAGGAAGCATACCACTCACAACTATAAAGACGGAAGTGTTGTTGCCCCTAGTCTTCCACAACCTATAAGGTTGACACCACAACAATTGGAAGAAAAAAGAGCAAAAGGGCTTTGTTACAGTTGTGATAGAAAATACACTAAAGGTCATAAGTGTGCTGAGAAGAAATTATTCTACATAGATTGTGAAGAGGAAGAAGAAAAGGAGCAAGAAAGGTGAAAAGAAGAGGATATACTCCAGGAAAAAAGCCTAGATGAAGAACAAATAAATCCGACCATATCTTGTAATGCATTGGCGGGAATTACCACTCCTCAAACCATCAAGATAGAAGGACAAATCAAGAAGAAAAAGGTAATAGTGTTGATTGATTCAGGAAGCACCCACAATTTTATTCATTGTAAGGTAGCAAAAGAATTGAATTGCTTCCTATATCCAGCACCAGAGTGTCAAGTGATGATTGCAAATGGAGGAACAATAAATTGCTCTGGAAAGTTCCATAATATCAAGCTATCCATGGGAGAATATGTATTGACTATCCCAATGCTTTCCATTCCAATGGGAGGTGCTGATGTTGTACTAGGAGTCCAATGGCTACAATCCCTGGGTACAATAGCTTTTAATTTTCAAGAACTTTTCATAAAATTTTCTACGGAAGGAAAGGAAGTTGAATTAAGGGGTATTGCAGGGAAGCCAGGAAAGATAATTAGCTCTAATAGTACGACAAAGCTTCTAAAAAAGGAGCAAAGAGGTGTAATTGCACAATTATGCTCACTAGATGTTTCCACATCGGAATCATCTATTTCTCCAGATCTCCAAAAAATCCTGGACAATCATTCCAAGGTATTTGAGACTCCCAAAGGTCTCCCACCTATGCGTGATCATGATCATGCTATTCATCTGATTCCAGGAAGTGTTCCTCCAAACATCAGGCCGTACAGATATCCCTATGTCCAAAAGAGTGAAATTGAATGTATGGTTGCAGAAATGCTAGAGGCTGGTATAATTCAACCGAGTCAAAGTTCTTTCTCTGCTCCAGTAGTATTGGTGCACAAGAAGGATGGATCATGGCGCATGTGTCTGAATTATAGGGAGCTCAACAAGCTCACTATTAAAGATAAGTTCCCCATTCCTATCATTGATGAATTATTGGATGAATTGCATGGATCTATTTACTTCACCAAGTTGGATCTTCATTCAGGATATCATCAAATCAGAGTGAAGACTGAAGACATTCTGAAAACAACATTTAGAACTCATGAGGGTCATTATGAATTTTTGGTCATGCCTTTTGGCCTTACCAATGCACCTTCAACATTTCAAGGTTTGATGAATTCAATTTTCAAACCATTCCTTAGAAAATTTGTGTTAGTATTTTTTGATGATATACTAATCTACAGCAAGTCTTGGAAGGATCATGTTGAACATGTTGACAAGGTGCTACAACTATTGAAGGAGAAACAATTATATGCAAAAAGATCCAAATGTTTCTTTGGAGTCCAGGAGGAATATTTGGGTCATATTGTATCTCATGAAGGAGTTAAGGTAGACCCTAGCAAAATTAAAGCCATTAAGGAATGGAAAATCCCCACATCCATAAAGCATCTGCGAGGATTTCTCGGGTTGACAGGGTATTATCACAAGTTTGTTAAGAATTATGGGAGAATAGCAGCACCTCTAACAACATTATTGAAGAAAGATGCATTTTCATGGACTCCGGAAGCAACAAAGGCCTTTGAACATCTTAAAGAGGCAATGTGCCAAGCACCGGTCTTAGCTACACCGGACTTCACAAAAACCTTTATTGTGGAATGTGATGGTTCAGGAAATGGAATTGGTGTTGTTCTAATGCAAGATGAAAGACCCATTGCTTTTGAAAGTCGTCCAATCAAGGGAAAGTTTTTAAGAAAAGCTATTTATGAGAAGGAAATGTTGGCAATACTCCATGCACTTAAGAAATGGCGACCCTACCTAATGGGTAGACACTTCAAGGTAAAAACGGATCATGATAGCCTTAAATACGTTTCACAACAAAGATTATCCTCTGAAGAGCAACAAAAGTGGGTCACAAAGATGTTGGGTTATGACTTTGAAATCATCTATAAAACAGGGAAGCAAAATGTGGTGGCAGATGCACTCTCAAGAAAGGATGAGGATGTGGAAGCATTGTTGTGTGCCATTTCTATTATCCAACTAGATTGGATAAATGAAGCAAGGGAGGAATGAAAGAATGACGAAGAAGTGTGGGCACTTATTCGAAAGTTACAACAAGATTCCAGTACGTCTGGTACATTTAGCTGGCAAAATGATTCGTTATGGTACAAAGATCGCTTATACCTCTGTAAAAATTCCCAGCTAAAACAAAAGATTCTTATGGAATTGCACACTTCTCCCTTAGGAGGGCACTCAGGATTTTTAAAAACTTACCACAGGGTTAAGAAGGAATTTTTTTGGGATGGCCTTAAATCAGATATTCAAAAGTTTGTGGCTGAATGTTTGGTTTGCCAACAAAATAAAGTTGAAACAATTAAGACACCGGGTCTATTACAACCTTTATCCATTCCAACCCAACGTTGGGAGGAGGTTTCAATGGATTTTATCACAGGTTTACCCAAGTCTGAGGGAAAGAGTGTGATCATGGTGGTAGTTGACAGACTTACCAAGTATGCACACATTTGTGCATTATCACATCCATTTAAAGCCAGTACAGTTTCTACTGCATTTATGGAAACAATTCAAAAGCTACATGGAAACCCAAAGATTATTGTAAGTGAGAGAGATCCCATTTTCACTGGAAATTTTTGGACAGAATTATTTTCTTGTCTTGGTACTCAGTTAGCTCATAGCTCATCTTATCATCCTCAATCTGATGGGCAAGCTGAGATAGTAAACAAATGTTTGGAAGGATATCTTCGTTGCTTTGTATCTGATAAAGGGACACAATGGGTCAAATGGTTGCCTCTAGCTGAATGGTGGTATAACACTTCCTTCCATATAGCAACAAAAATGACCCCATTTATGGCACTTTATTGGTATCAACCACCATCCATCACATCATATTTAAGAGAAAATTCTAAGGTTCAGGCAGTAGAACATCACATCGAACATCAACAACAAGTCCTCCAACTCTTAAAGGATAACCTTTTGTTGGCACAAAATAGAATGAAACAACATGCAGATCAACATCGCAATGAAAGAAGTTTTGATGTAGGTGATTGGGTATTCCTACGACTACAACCATATAAGCAAATGTCCCTCAAGCAAGCTAAGAAGGATAATAAATTATCACCAAAGTATTATGGTCCATACAAGGTGTTGCAAAAGATCAATACTATGGCATACAAATTGGAGCTTCCTGCAGCTTCTCGATTGCACCCAGTTTTCCATGTTTCATGTTTCATGTTTAAGGAAGGTTATAGGCGACAAGCTCCCAGTTCAAACAATCATAGAAACAAGAACTCGACAGCTACGAAATCGTTCAATTTCAGAGTATCTTATCAAGTGGAAGAACTTATCCGCTGAAGATTCCACATGGGAGGATGAGAATTTTATGCAGAAGTATCCATAACTACTCAAGCGTTGAGGACAACACTTTTTTGAAGGAGAGGGGCATGTTGGGTCCCTATAATACTAGTGATTACCCCATTACTATTGTAGTTATACCCCTTCTTAATATTGTTGTGCCCCTATTGCCCCCATATTGTTATTACTGTGCCCCATAGAATCCCTCTATTGTTATTTTTGTGGCTTTATATTATTATTGTTAGGTCGGCTGGATTATATTGTGACTCCTTAGGCTCCTATATATAGAAAGGAGGTTTTGTCATTTGAATCATCCAAGAATTGTTCATTTATGTAATGTAAAGGAGGTTGCCCCCTCGAAGAGGCTGAATTCTAAGGCATTGATCTATCTTTTCTATCTTTTCTTGAGCTGGTTTCATAACGAATTGGCACTTTATTTGGGTGTTCACCTTGTAAGTTTTTCAAAAAATGTAGTGGGAGATATATAGCCTTTTAAAAAAAATATTGAAAGAGTTATTTATGCAATATAGACTTCAAAGATATTTTGTTTTAGGAGATGCAAGTGTTTGTTTTATTACATTCATAGATACATATTAACTCTTGATCTACCGAGAGTCACTAGGGATCAAATCTAGTGAGATGCAAAGAAATCCATCTTAACTCTTGATCTACCGAAAGTCACTAGGGGTCAAATCTCATGAGATACAAAGAAATTTTGATCCCACTTGGAGCTTGGTAGATGGAGAGTTAGATAGAACTAGGCTATATTCCATATAAATACCATAATTTTTCACACTTAACTTGACCAAATCAAATTTACTTTAACTATATAACAAAATTTAATAAAAATAAAAATAATAACTTATAACTTTTATTTTTTATTTTAACATGAAATTCTTTTATTTTATACTCAACTAAAAAATTGTGAAAAAAATAATTAAAAGTAAAAAAAACTCATTTCTTTTCATTTTTAACAACTCTCATTATTTTTTAATCAAACGAGCATTGCCAAATTAAACATCATTACTCTTAATAGTGAAATTAGTTATTCTAATTATTAGAACATATTTCTAAAATTCAAAATATATACCTAATTGATAACGCACCATCATTTCCTTTGAACTTACCCCATTTTAAATAATATAAAACATAAATTTACTCGATATAATTACTTAATTGCTCTAGTTAAGATCCTCCTTATTTAAAAAAAATATAATTATTTTGATACTTCCAAAACTGCACTAATTTAGTGTAAAAATGATATTATAAAAAAAAATGAATTTAATCTCTTCATTGGATTCACGTAAATCATTATTCACTAAGGTTAATTGACTTCCAATGACGCTGCCAGTCCACTAAAAGGTGAACAAGGGAACACGACAAAAGCACGTGAGAAAATCTGTATGGTTGTCATACTATTTGATAACTAGAGTACATAATTTTTTATAGAATAATTTCAGACCGATCACAATAACAAATTAAAACAGATTCGAGGATTTGTCATAGGTGCACGAAGGGGCCGGAAGATACAGATTATTTGTTTATATATTTGTAATATTTTGTTTTTTTATAAAGTTAAAATAGGTGGAATTTATCTATGGGATTTGTCTATAAAATTTGTCTCTTTTTTTCAAGGAAAATAATAAAATAAAGTTTTTATAGAGTCTTTTAGTATATTACATGGGATGGCAGTTAGGAATTTGGATCATCCTAAGTTTATCTATCTTATTGTATTTTTCCTGAGAACTTGCTGTTTTTTTTTCTCTTTTGATGAGCAATGGTGCATGTCATTGCATGGGCTCAGATATCATTGTATGTGCATGTGCTATTTTCTTCAGTTAATAATATAAGTAAAGGTTGCCTTTTTCTTTTGATGAGCAATGGTGCATGCCATTGCATGGGCTCAGATATCATTGTATGTGCATGTGCTATTTTCTTCAGTTAATAATATAAATAAAGGTTGCCTTTCCACATCTCGTTGTGTTCAGTGTTTTGATTGCAAACATTTTTAACTAGAATGCTAAAGTATACTAGGTCTCTTAAAATTCTTAAAGTCTGGGATTTTATAATGGTATGAGAGCTAGTTTTCCTACCAACCTAAGGGTCTAAGAGAAACTAATATTCGGTGATCTTCCATAGTCACTCTAGAAAATTTTATTTTGGTGTTTAAGATGCCATTGTGATTACTATTTATGCATTTATTCTTATCAGGGCCATATTATTAGTTGGAACATGAGCCAAAATTCATTCTTCTTTGGAAGCTTGTACAAATTCATAACACAAATGGATCGTTATGATGTAGAAGAGTTTGGTCGCAGCAACAAATTGACCAAAGTCAAAGTATCTTTCAGTGTGGGGTGAAAATATATTATCGAATAGATATTCTAATGACTCATGGAGGTCGAGTTGCTCACAAGACATCTTGTTACCAGCTGTGGCAAGGAGACACAAAATTTGGGGTTGTTTGGGTGAAAAAATTGAGCAAGGTCGCGCTGCCAATCTTGGATAATGGACTAGTAATAATTGTGGATGTTGTGGGTTGTTAGCAGTAGCTGTGGCCAAAGATCTATCCTTTGATGAGAATCAGGTGATTGTTGCAAAGGACCTAGCGAGCTAAAAAATTATCCTTGTTCATGAATTGAGTAGTCATGAAACTACAACAGGTTGTAGACATGCCATTTGATGCATTGGAAGCTTGTGAACCACGTGAGTTATGTGGACGGGATCTATATTGACCCATGCTTAATATGTTCATGCATATTGGGTTTAGTGCAAATCTAGAGAGGCCGAGAATTTCTCTCGTTACAACATATAAACCAAATCGAGTAGCCAATACACATATCAACTGTGCATACTTGTAACACAAATTTCTCCTTTGGTAGATAATGGATTCTCGAGAGCCATGTGGGATGAATTCTTCAAGAATTTCATGTTGGTAGTTCACAACTAATTAATGTAAATTTGTGTAAATTGTATTAGTTATTGACAAGTTAGTTTCATACCGAATCACCAACAGAGGTTCATATATAAAACTAATGAATGCCTGAACTATTTTAAGGAGAATCATTTATTGATTGAATAGAGATTCCAATCTCTTGTCCCATGGATGTTTCCTTGACACTTTGTCAAGGTTTTACCATGTAAATCCTCAGTTATTACTTGTGTGGTTGCATTCAGTTTTCTTTAGGTTTCATTTCTTTCTTGTTGTGTAACCTCCATTAACTACAGTTGGTATCAGTACAAATGAGTTGAGTTGAGTCCTACATGATCATTTTTTGGAGGTGTTTGAGCATTTTCAATTTATAATTATTTTTTGAAAATTGTGTCCTTGCTGAAAGAGCCTACCTGTGTGTGAAGGCAACACTCTGTGTGGTCCAGAGCTCCACCTACTGCATCATTGTTGGACTTCCTACATGTGGTAAAGACTAGAGCTACATGGACCAGTGCTGAGATGCTTCGTGGACCACTTTTTTTTGTGTAGACTTAGTCGTGCTACATACTAGAGGCTCCTTTCTCTTGGTCTTTGCATAGGCGTGGAGCAAGAGGTTGCTGGCCCTATCCACCACTACTGAGGTTGCTGCCAAGATCTTCAAGGAAGTTCTTGCTACCAAAAGAACCTGTGTCTCTGCTCCCTACGTAGCGAAATCAATACCACGTCTCTGCGTGGATGAGAGCTGTCGTGGAGGCCCAAAACCTAACTATTGCTCTGGCCAATCTTTGCGTGTGTCGAGGAGAGCCTTGACCTCTGCATGTTGGAGGGTAACACTGTTGCAGTATTGCGGAGAGGAAGAACCATCGAGGAGGGAGGTGCTGCCAGAGCAGAGCCTGCGTGTTGCCTCTGCGTGTTGCAAGAGCTGTTAAGGAGGGACCCTAGAGCCTGGCTTGCTTGTCTCTAAATGAATTTGATTAGCAGAATAAGTCTGGGTATTTAAAAAAAAAAACAACAGAAATAGGAATTTTTGTTGCTAAGACGCTCGTGAAGTTGAATTTTTTTTGTTTTGGGGTTGAGGTAATTTTTTCTGGAAGTTGAATTGTTTCATGAAGAAACCAATATCTGTAAAAGAAATTCTAGGAAATAAATACAAAATCAAGTTTTTAACCCTAATTGAAGAAAAAAATTAGGGTTTAAAAAGGGGGCAACAAAATTAGGTTTTTTATTGAAAAGAAAGAAACCCTGGTTGCTAGAAGATTGTGGTGAGCAGATTATGGTGAAATTCAACCCTAGAAGTACAGTTTAGAAGAAAATTAGAAATAAATGGCCAAGATGTCGAATGCAAAGTTCGAGGTGGAGAAATTCACCAGCAAAAGCAACTTTGCTCTTTGGAAACTAAAAGTTAGGGCTTTGTTGGTGCAACAAGGGTTTCACAAGGCATTGGATGGGGTCTACAAGCATGACTGATTCGGACTGGGAGGATTTGGATGCCCGAGCTCTCGGTACCATGAGGTTATGCCTCGCGGATGAAGTTCTCTTCAACATTGTTGAAGAGAGTACAGCTTCAGGTTTATGGGAAAAACTAGAAAAACTATATATGACAAAGTCATTAACCAATAGAATTTATTTGAAAAGACAAATGTACAGTCTTCGAATGAAGGAGGGTTAAAAAGTTGCAGAACATTTGAATGTTTTTAATACACTTATATGCCAATTAACGGATATGGAAGTTAAAATTCAGGAAGAAGACAAAGCTATAACCTTGTTGGGTTCTCTGCCTGAATCATGCGATCACTTCATAACTTCAATCAGTTTGAGCACCACTAGTTCTTTGAAATTTGAATCAGTTGTGGGAGCTCTCTTGTCCAAAGAAGTACGAAGGAAATCTAGTATTGAAACAGATGCATCAAAAGCCACGATAGCTAGAGGACGGTTAAAGGAAAGAGGAGAAAAAACAAGGGGGTCTTCCAGATCTAAATCAAAGGAAAAGAAGTGTAAGCCAAAATGTTGGCACTGCAATAAAATTGGACACCTGAAGAAAGACTGTTGGAAACAAAAAGAATCTTATAACCCAAAGAAAGAAGCAAATGAGGTTGATTCAAGTATGATAGACGAAGTTTTATCTGTTGAAGAATTATGTATGATAGATGAAACTTCACCTGCATGTAATGTCTCTCAATGTTTAGAAAGCTGGCTATTAAACTCTGGTGCTTCTCATCACATGTGTCCACACAGAGATTGGTTTACTTCATATGAAAATGTAAATGGTAGTTCTCTGTTTATGGGTAATAATGTATCAAGTGAGACTGTTGGGATGGGAAATTTATGGATTAAAATGTATGATAACATAGTTAGAACATTAACTAGTGTTAGACATGTACCTGATTTGAAGAAAAATTTTATTTCTTTGGGAGTGTTGGATTCGGATGGTTATAATTTGATAGGTCAGAATGGAGTGTTGAAAGTCTTTAAAGGCACCCTAGTTGTTATGAAAGCAAAAAAGGTCGGAAATCTTTAGAGACTCAAAGGAAGTACTCAGATCAATGAAGCAGTGATTGTGTCTGAAAAAGAAGAAGTATGTACTTGCCTATGGCATTGGCGATTGGGTCACATGAGCGAGAAAGGCCTTCAGATAATCATGAAAAGTAAATATCTTCCCAATCTGAAATCTTTGAAGTTGGATTTCTGTAAACATTGTGTGTATGGAAAATGGTGTAAACAAAGACTTAAAATTGGAAATCATAATAGTAAAGATATTTTAGACTATATTCATTCTGATCTGTGGGGATCATCTTGTGTTGTATCATATGGAGGTGCTCTATATTTTTTAGCATTTATTGATGATTTCTCCCGTAAAGTTTCGGTCTTTATGTTGAAAAAGAAAGCTGGTGTATTTAATATCTTTAAACAATTTAAAGCAATGGTAGAGAAAAGAACAGGAAAATCAATTAAACGTTTAAGAACTGACAATGGTGGTGAATTCACTTCAATATAATTTGAACAATACTGTAAGGATGAAGGAATTGTTAGACACAAAATTGTTGTTTATACTCCTCAACAAAATGGTGTTTCTGAATCAATGAATCAGACTCTTATGGAAAGAGCCAGAAGCATGATCAACAATGCTAAATTGCAAAAGGAGTTTTGGGCAGAAGCAGTATCCATTGCTTGTTATTTAGCTAATAGATCACCTTCAGTAGCAATTAATTGTAAAATTCGTGAAGAAGTTTGGACAGGTCAGTCTTGTGATTATTCACATTTAAGGATATTTGGTTGTGATGCTTATTCTCTTATTCCTAAAAATCATTGTTCAAAATTAGATCCAAAATTGAAATGTTATGTCTTTGTTGGGTTTGACTATGCAGTGAAAGGATACAGGTTGTGGAATCCTACATTGCGGAAGATAGTCATTAGTAGAGATGTAACATTTGATGAATTTTCTCTTTTAAAACCAAATGTTGAAAGAATTGAACAGGAACAGGTATCGCCAAATCAACAAGTTCAGTTGGAGGCTAGATTTTTGGTGATAGTCAAAAGGAAGAAGAGGCTTCTGGAGAAAAAGGTGTTGAAGATACAAAGGAAGTTGTTGAAGTTTCTAAACCAGTTCAGCAACCAGTCACTCTAAGAAGGCCTAAAAGGGAAAGGAAAAATCCCAAAAGGTATGAAGATTCTGCTTCATATTTTGCTTTGATACTGAAGATGGGGAATGTTCTTGTTATCAGGAAGCAGTAGATGATATAGATAGCAAAAAATGGAGAACGACTATGGAAGAAGAAACAGATTCCTTAGCCAAGAACAATACCTGGGATCTTGTAGAACTTCCTGAAGGGACAAGTGTTGTTGTGTGCAAATGGGTCTTCAAACTAAAACAAAAAGTTGATGGAAGTATCGAAAGGTATAATGTGAGACTGGTAGCAAAAGGGTACTCTCAGGTTGAAGGTATCAACTTTCATGAGATTTTTTCACCAGTTGTAAAAATTGTTTCTATTCATATTGTGTTGGCACTAACTGCATTACTTAATCTTGAGTTAGAACAGTTAGTTGTTAAGAAAACTTTTCTACATGGTGATTTGAATGAAGAGTTATATATGGAACAACCAAAAGGTTTTGTACAATATCACAGTAGAAGATTAGTTTGCAAGCTCAGGAAATCATTGTATGGTCTGAGGCAGTCTCCCAGACAATGGTACAAGAAGTTTTACTCCTTCATGGTGAGTCAAAACTTTATTAGAAGTGAGTATGATCATTGTCTATACTTCAAAATTTTCAATGGCATATTCATTATCTTAGCTTTGTATGTTGACGATATGCTTATTGCAAGCAAAAGCATGGAAGAGATCAACAGGTTAAAGGCTCAGCTCTCTAGGACATTTGATATGAAGGATTTTGGAGTAGCAAAACATATCTTGGGCATGGAGATACATAGAGATAGGAAAAATGGTAAGTTTTGGTTATCACAACAGAAGTATGTGGAGAAAGTACTTGAAAATTTCTGTATGAACAATGTGAAACCTATTAATGTTCCATTAGCTTCCCATTTTAAGCTTTCTTCAGTTTTGAGTCCTAGAAATGATGAAGAAAAGCAGTATATGTCTCATGTACCATATGCAAATGTTGTAGGAAACTTAATGTATGCAATGGTATCTACAAGACCCAAAATTTCACATGCAGTTGGAGTTGTCAGCAGGTTCATGGTAAATCCAGGTAAAGAACATTGGCGATCAGTGAAATGGGTGCTTCGATATCTAAGAGGCAAAAGTAACCATTGCATGATCTTTAATGGCAGTGAAGGATCAGTCTGCGGATATGTAGATGTTAATTATGCAGGTGATTTGGACGAAAGAAGATCTACTACAAGTTATGTCTTTACTCTTGCAGGTGGAGCAATTAGTTGGATGTGAAAGCTTCAAGAAACAATCACATTGTCCACTACCGAAGAAGAATATATAGTTGTTTCAAATACCAGTAAAGAAGAAATCTGGTTAAAGGGTCTACTTGATGAGATTGGAAGGACATAGGAGAAAGTGAATGTACTTTATGATAGTCAAAGTGCTATTCACTTGGCTACAAATCCTGCTTATCACAGCAGAACCAAGCACATTGATGTAAGGTATCATTTTCTGATACAAGTGATCGATGGTAGAAAAGTAGCTCTCTAAAAGGTCCATGAATGAGAGAATTGTGCAGACATATTCACAAAGCCAGTTATAGTAGAGAAGCTGCGATGGTGTTTAGCTTCTCTTGGCTTGCAGAAAAGATGATGAATGGGAATGGGAAAGAGATTAGGAAAATTGTTGTCAAGGTGGATTTTGTTGGTAGTTGACAACTAATTAATGTAAATTTGGGTAAATTATATTAGTTATTGACAAGTTAGTTTCATATCGACTCAACAGTTATGTAACTGAGGCTCATATATAAAACTGATGAATGCCCAAACTATTGTAAGGATAATCATTTATTGATTAAACAGAGATACCAATCCTTGCCCTGTGGATGTTTCCTTGACACTCTGTTAGGATTTTACCACGTAAATCCTGAGTTATTACTTGTGTGGTTGAATTTAGTTTTCTTTCGGTTTCATTTCTTTCTTGTTGTGTAACCTCCATTAGCTACATTTCAATTGTCATAAGAGCGAGTTACATGTGCGTATAAAAGGAAAATTCCTAAAGACATTTGTAGTGGTTTATTAATCCAAATCAATTGTGCTTTAACAATGTTTCCTGAAGCCAAAATAATTGTGTGTTGGAAGTAGTTTTGAGAAAGAATCATTCAAATTTACAAAAGTTGAATACTTGAGGATGTATCATTCATTGGGAAGGAATTTTTTCTTGGGTGGATTATTCATTTTAGAGTGGGATCGAACCATCCATTCCCATCTTATCCACAGGGAAGGCTAAACTCACTGGTGCATTTATTTATAATTACTTTCAACACTTCAGTTCTCAGGGAGGTCAAATATTGGATTGGTTGTATCTTACCATATCCATTTCAGAAGTGGCAACTTAATTTGATAGAAGGAAGCCATGTGCAATTTATTGATCCAACATTAGGACTGAGTTCATAATTATTCGAGGAATGTCATATACCAAGATCGATACCTATCATCAAACCTTCAAGCCGCAATATTTTTTTCAAAGGGAGGATTAATCGATTTACTCTAGATCGAATTGTCATCATCATTATAGCTCACTGGTCCCTTCTCTATGCAACCATGTTAACAAGGCCACAGACTAGAATTTTGTGATCTTATTGGGCTACATTTCATAGGAATTTGACTCGAATTCTGTGACCTTGTTTCCTTAGTTGACCACATTCTAAATACTCTAGCATGTCACTCTCTCAACTCATATGTAGTGTTGTGTAACATTTTTTTGATTGGTGGGTTGCATTCTAAATGCAATAGAAGATCGCCCCATTTGTTCATGTTTAGTGTTGTCTGAATAGGAAGTCAATTAGAATTGTGTGGTCTGGTTTTCATTAGTGGGCTACATTGTAATCCTACAATAGGTCGCACCCAGTATTTATATGAAGTGTTGTTCACAGAGGTCGACTTATTGGAGGTATTATGATATGCATCAAGTTATTTCTCTAGATATAAAGACCAAATCAGAAGAACCTTTTTATGCTTGTAGCAACCTTATTGAGTTGTCTTGTGCAAAAATTGTGGGTTGAATCTACTTGCACTTACAGCTCAGGACCAAAACATTAGCAATCTTGTACTTAGACCAGACGGAGGTTTCCTTGAAAAGAAGTCAAATATAGTTTCTTTCTATATTGAAATATATGTACAAGTCATAAATTCTAGACAACATGTATATATCAGAAACTCATTCACTGGTTTATTATTTTCTCCACTATTACTTGGAGGTGTTCAATTTCCTTATAGAGGTCAAATATTTATCATTTGTTTTCTTTCAAGGCTAGTAGATCAATTTCTCAAAAGGGTGTAAAACGATTTTATTGAAGAAATTCGAGAAAAGAGAAGACTAAGCCATAATGTCATCACTTTACTTTTGGAAAGGCCTAGGGAATCAACATGGTAATATATCAACTAGTCCTCTAGGATATACTACTTATGCAGATAAAAAATGGCAATGACTTACAGATCAAAAGTAAGAATAGTAAAATGGGCCTTTATTTTGTGAGGTCCATGTTATCCTTCAACGGTTAAAGGATATCAGGAAGGAATATGTAAAAGGAAAGTGTATCTTCACACTTGGATCTGAATTACAATGAACAAAGTCAAACATAGACCTTCATAAGTTGGAGGAATTAGAGAGATAGTTGTCTAGGGTGGGGCAGCGAGAATGGAAAAACGTAAGTTGGGTTGTCAAGCCATCCATGCTTGCATTCATTACGGGAATTTTGAGGTCTAAAATGGGTCTCCTAAGAAAAATGTACAACAAAAATAAAATTTATAAGAACTAGTAGGATTCAAGATGATGATGTCAGCCATGAGCATGATTCACCATTTTTGGAGTAAAAAAGCGAAAAGATTAAAAATAATAAAATAATAAAACTACTTTTTCAACTTGTAATTTCAACTTATCTCCTTAAGGTTTTACTCAAATTCTGAGCGAGAGTACTCATTGGTTGCAGACTTTAATGCCTCATCCAAGGAATACCCATGTTGCATACTTTCGATGGACCCTCCTACACGAAAAATGAGAAATACATGAAAAAAGTGATTGCAATCACGTTTTTCATGTATTTCTCATTTTGCATGTAGCAAGGTCCATCAAAGGTATGCAACATGGGTACTCCTCGAATGAGGAATCAAATTTTGCATCCAGAAAGAGTTTCTGCTCGAAATTTGAGTAAACCCATAGGGAGATAAGTTGAAAATACGAGTTCAAAAAATAGGTTTTTCTTTTTTCCCTCTAAAATTTGATGAACTAATCAAATATTATTTTATTATTTCCACTACTATTTTATAATTTCCTTAGGAGGCTCATTTTAGACCTCAGAATTCCCCTAATGAATACAACCCAAACTCTGGGAGCATCCTCGTGAAGAAGTGAGACTCGCAGTTGTTTGTTGTCTTAGTAGGATCATTGCTTTAACATCGCCACTACTTCCTTATAATAATGATATCATAAGAGATATATTGCAGCTCATAGTAGAATTCCTTAAAGGGTTGGATAAAATCATGCTTCCTACCTTTCATAAGCAATGCCAAATCTTAGAACTCATGGTAGAGTTTAGCTTTGGCACCTTCATGTTGAATATGGAATGTGATGACTTAATCTTTTAAGTATTTGAGAAATTATACACTAGAATTACCTCAGCTCATTGAGATCATGTGAAAACAAGCATGCAAATATTGTTTCCTTGTTCCTAGAACGATATGTCTGCATCTATGAGACACTAATATCCAAATTTTTGACCATTTGGGGGAATGAACTAATTGTATCATCAACTGCCTATGATGTAGTGGATAAGTTGGTCATGCAAAACATAAAATTGCTGAAAAGGGTGTTGACTAAGAAGGAGCTTAAAACAATTGATGGAGGAAGCAAGAACAAAGGTTTTAAAATCTGCAGCAAGAATGAACTATGAAGGAGGGGACTATGTTTTATCTACAAGGGACCTTGGGCACTTAACCATTCATGTCCAAGTGATAAAGAGGCAACAAGGGCAAAACAATTGGAGACTCCTTCAGATCATGGGGATCCATCTATAGTTGTATTCATCGATTTTCAAGAGAGCACCCATGAAGGATCTGAGCAGTCAAGTACAAATGGTGAGCAACAACACAATGTTTCCCAAAGAAACTTGTAGGACAAGCTGATGATAACCATTGAGCTTAACAAAGTACATGGGGAAAGGAAGGAGATAATTCCTCCTACCGATGTGGTAAACTCTTGTACAGTTGTGTCCGTAGATATCTAGGAGGACATCCAAAAAGAGTATGGGAAATCGAGAATAGATAACAGTCCACTAGCACATCCATGTTTGACAACCAAAGAGGGTGAACAACAAATTGTCCCCACATGTGGAGAAGGCCAGGAAGAAGAAAATGAAAGAGACTTAAGTGAGGAGCCAATAGTAATAAACCAGCATGATAAGCATGATCATGAGGGGCAACATGACAAATATAGTATGCAGGATGAACCATTTCTAGAGAGTTAGTGAAAGGTTCAAGATGGAGCTATAATAGCTGAGCATCCGGTGTAGACAAATACAAAGGCGTTCAAGAGGGCACCAAAATTACCAGTTGAAGACTTTTGGGAAAAGATCATGCATCTCAAGACAAACCTTATGATGTTGAAGCAAAAATTCTGGACAGTCTTAGACACTTTCTTACGAGAGAATAGGAAAATTGAGGAGCTCATAGGGGTAAGTGACGAATCAATGACCAAGTTGTCTAGTGTTGAGGAATGACTCAAGTCCCTCACAAGGTAGAAATAGAAGTATAGTGGGGAGTTCCAAAGCAAGCCTCTATAGGAGTATATAGATAATGCTTGCTGCACTACCAACCTGCCTTTATACATTGGGGACAGAAGGGCATAGTTCTCCAAATGGATCATGTTGGGTGACTAAGTAGAGCCACATGAGTTGAGCATCAAGAGAAAACAACATAATAGACTTATTCCATGTACATGCATTCATGCATTAGATCGTTCTCATGGGATGGATTGGCGAGAGATTATGAATTGGAAGTCTATTGATGGGATGATTCCTAAGAGGATACCCTTAGCCAAGGGCATATTGCAGCTTGGGCACTTAGGCACGGGCAATGATGGAGGCCTAAGATGGTATCATAAACCACAGGTCCCAAGAATTAGGTGGTTTTGGGATCTAGGTGAATCTATTCAGGGTAGGATTGGCCAGAGGATTGGTTGGGATCCAGGTGAATCTATTCAGGGTAGGATTGGCCAGAGGATTGGTTGGGATCCAGGTGAATCTATTCAGGGTAGGATTAGCCAGAGGATTGGTTGGGATCAAGGTATCGAAGGATCCATTTAGGATTATCTACCATGGAGGCATGGAATAACACATTGGTTTGTATGGGATCCATGTATCAGTATACATATGCTTTTGTTGTGGACAAGATGTGGATAGCTTGAGGGAAAACAATCTTTGAGCAGGAGGATTTGTAATATTCCCTTTTCTTGATAGTGTCAAAATGGACAGAATCTAGCCATGGTATTTACCCATGGGATCCGCCCATAGTATTTGCCTTCGTTTTTTGAAGGAAAATAATAAAACAAGGTTTTTAGAGAGTCCCTTGAGCCTATTAAAAGGGAGAGGAGCTAGGATTTTGGATCATCACGAATTTATCTATCTTATTGTGTTTTTCTTGAGAACTTGGCATTCCCATTTCCGGTTTGATCCTAGGGATGAAAACCCCATTGGTGTGATTTGTCTCATGGATCCATCAGATATCCACGATTGTGCTCTAATTTTTTTTCTCTCTTTTGATGAGAAGTAGTGCATACCATTGCAGGAGCTATGATATTATTATATGGGCATCTGTGGTTTTCTTCAGTTAATAATATAAATAAAGGTTGTGTTTCGAGATCATGTTGTGTTTGGTGTTTTGATTGCAAGCATTCTTAACTAGAACACTAAATTGTGCTAGATTTGTTAAAATTATTAAGTTTTGGGATCTTGCAACATTGCCCATATGTTGTGGCTCTGTCGATAGGGTTCCTTAGACATTGAATATCACTCCAAGTAGACAACATCAGACCTTGGAATTTTGTCTATACTATTGGTTCATCTCTCATCATCAAAATCAAACCTTACCATTATACATAATATTGTCCACTTGACCCTTCACATTTGAACAAAAAGGGACTGTGGTCCAAGAAGATGTGATTAAGGTAGTGGCATATTTCAGCGAAATTGGACCAACTAAGAGGCAGATTCATGACTTTCCTATGGAATTTGTTCATGGGGCATGTTCACTTAGGAAATGAGGATGTGGTGCATTCATAGTACTAAAGCCAGATAACTATTTCAATTTCTGGTGGGATGGAGGCCATGGTACTAACAATAGAGCACACATTATAGCTTTATGGGGGTACTTATAGCAGAAAAATGGCTACTATTGGAGAGCTTAAAGGTATATGGAGATGCCAAGAACATGATACACTGAGTCAAGGACTATATTTTGTTTAATCCTCCCATAGTGCCAAACTAAGTGTATCCTGACAAGTACTTTCCAACACATACAATTTGATCATATAAAACATAATATGATTGCAGATATCATGATTAATATTAGCAACATTAATTATTTTTAGGAGAAAGAATTTTTATATTTCCCATCAACTATGCTATAAATTTTGGGGAGGCTTTTGATGAAAATATAAGAGGTCACAATCTGCTCTATTTTGACACAACAACAGGGGATTATATAGTTTCATACAAATACAGGATCTACGTTTTACAAAATAGATGATAGAAGGAGAGTAGACTGATAAAAAGATACAAAGCACATGCATTTTTTATGCCATTAATATTATGTGTTAAATGATTCTAAGCAATGGAACTGTCACATATATCTGTAACCGTTTTTCTCTTTCGAATTAAAAAAAAAAAAAATTTAACAAATTAAAATAAGGCATCGCATTTCGATGGATATCATGCATGGAATCCCAGAGAAAAACCATTCATATGAATATGCACGTTATTGGAAAATATATTCGCTCTCTTCAGTGATATGAAGAGAACCATCTGAATTGTAAAACAAAATTAATATAAACCAGGGGCTGGCAATTTCTGCGTGGCCATTTCAAATTCAGTCGAAGTTTGGTGGCCCTAAATTGGCCGCTGATAATAAGAATAATTACTTTTTGTTTGGAATCCATAGCATAAACTTGTTTGGAAGTTTGAAACAGAAGCTTTATATTAATGACAGCAATGGAAACCAAGTACAGCTCCCACCACCTGAAGAATAAGTCTCTTTCGAGAATCTGTTACAAATGATAATAATGTATCCTACACTATTTTACTTGAAAGTGGAGACTTGATGAAGGGATTGCCATTGGGATTCGAACAGAAGATATGTTACAAATGACAGTTATTCTACATTATTTTACTGAAATCCCTGAAACAATAATCAATCTCGCCAGTCATACATTTAGCTTTGAGTGAGCCTCAACCTCTTCTGAAGCAAATAATCAATCGTGCCAGTCATACATTCAGCTTTGATTGAGCATCAACCTCTTCTGATAAATATAAGTTAGTTTACTCATGAAATGTATATCATTCGGTTTCTATAGGTTTAGTTCACATCACATTTCAGATTCAAACTTCACTAGAAAGACTCAGAATGAAAGGGCGTCCAAGTTCATCCTTGCATCCAACAATAATACTGGTATAAGTGCATTTGAAACTACTCTATCACCCCCTTGAAGGATTCTCTATTGACTCTGTCTCCGTGGAGGGGGATAGCTCTCTGGCATTGTTCTCCTCTACACCACTCCCATGGAAAGGATGGGGAACATGAACTGACAGCTCCTCATGTTCAGGCATGGTCATATTCTCTGCTGATAATGGCTATGGCTTCTCAGTAAGCTGTTACCTGAATGTTATGGGAATTGTTTTCCCTGTCCATTGTAACTCTCTAGTTTTATTGTTGCTGCCTTATTCAGATGGGCATTTCTGAACTAGGATTACCTGCTAATAATCTGAATGAAAATAATGATGAGCCCCATTACGAAGGTTTGGTCGATTCCAGGCTGCACAACAAGGCTGAGAACATCGTTTCCTAACATGATGCCCGTTTTCGCTTGTTTTCGTGTTACCTGCACCATTGACGGAGTGATTGAATACCTGTCGCCTACCGAATACACCCGACCCTACTATACATTAATAATCAAAACGAATATCATTATCGATTAAGTTATGTTCGAGAAGAGCAAACCTGAGCAATAATTTCTCGAGAGGCCCCAAATACAGTGAATTTGGAGCTTGGTTCGCAGCGGGATCCCTCGATTTCATAGTCGCAAAGATTCGTATTCCGTCTCTCTATAGGGTTTAACACTACTTTGGCATAGGGTCTGTTCGAAAAGAGTGCCAACACAGACTGTACAACGCTAAATGCTGGCTTAATCCCACACCCATAAGAATCTCCTTTAAATGCTTCCCATCGATCGTTAAAACTCAATTTCTGCAAAACCCACAAACGTTTTCAGTCAACATGAGAAAACCTATAAAATGCGTTCAATGTGCATGACATCGGAATTCAAAAATACCTTGTGGCGGATAGTGAGAAGAATGTTCCCCACAGAATCCATGAGAAAGAGTAGGCGTTTGGCATGAGACGAGTAATTATCAACTCTGAATACCAGTTTTCCTAAGGAATCAAAGACATTGAAACCATTGGCATTGAACATGAGAGATCTCTTCCAAACTGTGAAGGTCGCAGGAGAGAAAGCGGGAGAGGGAGAGCGACAGTGCTCTGCACAAAACTTATGACGGTCGCCAGTGGAAACTGAAACCCCTTGTTGGGATGAGACACGAGGATGCACGAGCGGCATCCTTCCTGGCTCGATCACCAATGCACGTGGATGAAGAGGAGGTCGGAGCCACTTCAACCAGGATTCAAAACATATCATGGTTACCCGTGGGAACTGAAACTCCTTTTGTTGGGAGAAGACACGATCATGCACCTGAGGCATTCTTCGAAAATTCGATCACCAATGCACGGAGATGAAGAGGACGTCGTAGAGACTTCAACCTCGATTCAACTTACATAAATTAATATTGTTGAGCATGGAGATTTATAACACTTTTCTGTAAGTGTTTTTTTAAACAATACTATGATACTATGGGCAAATACCATAGATACCACATATTTATAAAACCATTCCACCTGGATTCAACTAACAGAAATTAATATTGTTGAGTATGGAGATTTATTCCACCTTCCTATAAATTGTAAATAGGTATTTTTTTAAGGATACTATGGACAAATACTATCCATTAATAACACCATATATCAATAAAACTATTAATGATACCATATATCTATAAAACCATAACTTATTCGTAATATTTTTTAATTCATAAACAAACTAATGTCAATTTTTATTTTATTAAATAAAATAAAATAATAAATAATAAATAATAAATTAGTTATTATTCTTTTGAAAAAGCACTTTTTGTTGAAGCTTATTATTCTAATATTTATTTTAACTTTCAAAAATAAATATTATTTTAGTATTATTAAAAAAAAATTATAGTTTGAATAGGTAACTTTATACATATTTTATGTCATGATTTATGTATATGATTGTAATATTTATTAATATATTTAGATATTTGTGTGATGATTTTTTATTAGAGAAAACCGTTTAAAAATAAAATTCTTGAAAATGGTTTAGACATGCTTAAATAACATATTTACTATTCTTAGCATGATAATTTAAGCAAGTCTTTGCGTAGAAATGGATAGTAATAAAAAGCAAATAAATATACTTATAAGTATTTACTTTCCACAATTACTTATGTTTTTATAACAAATTATTAGAAGTGAAATTATAAATGTGTATACTTGCTCGTGGTTATTACCCACCAAATTTTTTGCAAATCCTTGTGCGTAGGGAAACAATTAATTTATCCACTTCACATCTCAATTTATAAGATTTTATAAGATTTGATTTTCATATTTGCCACTATTAATTTAGCATTATGCAAATCCTTGTGCCTAGGCAAACAATCAATTCATTCACTTCACAACTTAATTTATAGGATTTGATTTTCTGCCGCTATTAATTTAGCCTTGACTATTGTAAGTTATAATATTGTATGCAATTTTTCCTAGAGCATAATCTATAACTTGGGTGCTACATACTAATATGAATTGCACCTCTTGTTAGCTAAGGAAATGGTAAATAGATGGTAAATAAGGTTCAAAACACTTATCTAATGATATATTTCACATTTCCAATATTTTAAAAAAATCTTAGAGATTAAATAAATTATAACTTTATTTTAAATTATTAGTAATTAACAACCATCAATTAAATAAAATTTCTATCACATTAATAATATTACTATTCAAATAATAAGATTATTAAAACTAACTCTTATAAAACTAATATTAACAATAATATCTTTAGTACTAATACTATGTGTTGGCTTAGGGGATCTTGATCCAGGTTCAGAGTTAGTTGCGCCAACCAACAAAAGCTACATTGTTGGTCCTTTCGGCAATAACACGTGTAGTGCAGGTTGCAGTTCACCCGAAGCAGTATTGGGGGATGCAAGAACCATGTTTTTGCTTCGAGAGATGAATTTGATGTCTTTGAGTACCTTGGATCTGCTTCTGTGCAAATTGATAACCTCCTAGGGCTCTTTTACAACAACTAGGTTAACCGGTTTCCAGACTTTCGCGAAAGCTTGCGATTAGCAATTGCAGACCTAAAATAGTCAATTTATCTACTTCTGCGCATCAACAAGTAACCCTAGACCAAATTTTGCATAGGTATACTTAATTCATTGGAAAACATAAGAAGAACAACCTGTAACTTTGCAGAAGTGACTAAGCATTCATTTCATATGTTCTTAAGATAGATTCGGTAAAGTCACGTAGCATTCAATCATTATTCCATAAAGCATAACATTAATTGGCAACATACAATATAAAAAAATGCAATGGAAATACATAGTAATTCGTCAAAAAGTATTCTTTATTGACCTTCAATTAACAAATTATAGATTCTCTACCTAGGGCATGCAGCTATAGGGGTTCACACACTCAGCTGCAGACTCTACCTAGGCCTCCTTTGCACTGAGCTACGGGAGCCTTCCCTTCTCTATCTAAGGGCAGGAAGCAAATCCTTCCCGCCTTCCTGCCCTAGCTCTTGCCCAAGACAAAAAAAAATCGTCAATGTCCCCAATTCTTTATCGAAACTTGTCAAAAACTTACTTCTAAGACTCGCTAAGACTTAACTTTTTATAGACTTTTCAATACAATGACATGGTTCGCGAAACATCAGTGATTCTCAAAACCGACTCAAAAATTTACCCAAAATAGGGGTTTAAGCCCCTTTGGCTCTTATTTAGCTACACGCTCCGCTTCCACATATCACGGAGACTTTACATCTTTTACAAAGCTGTATACAAAATTTGGGTTAACTAGCCCAAAACTGACCCATGGGACCCCATCCCAATAGGTCCCCAACACAAATATCATGACTCACCCTCGAGTCATTCAACTCGTTATTCCACTTTTTAGTGGAGATCCCTAAATACCTTGGTTAATTCAGGAAGCTCTGCAGTGCTCTCTTCTACCGCTTGCTAGACTTCCTGGACCAATTTCTCTGTCGTTGGCCCCTCCACTGCCAATTACGTAGTCCTTTGCATATGTTGCATTGCTTTCAGCTTCTCACAAATGTTCTGTGAAAATTGGCAGGATTCCTCTGTTCAAGGCTGAAGTCGAGCTCTGAGAAAGGACCACTTTTTCTGCAACTCCTAGATATGCATCAATTTTGTCCTTCCTACAATCGCGTGAAGCACTGGACTGGTGCCAACGTTCGCATTATTGTACTGATCTCATCATATTGATGTTGTTCTTCCTTGATTTCTGTGTTTAACTATTGCAGTGTAGGATCCTCCTGCAGTGTATCCCATAGGCCCATTTCCTGAGTGAAAATCTGATCGCAAGCATGGAATGCGACATCTAGGTAAGCCATGGGTTCTTTGATAACCACTTCTCTTTGTTCATGAACCTCTGGTGGTGTGGTCAACTGCAACTTCAACTATAGCTCCGCTATTTGCATCTGAAGGTTGAAAGTCACCTTATCGACTTTTTCCTTTGACACGCACACTACAATAGCCAACTTCCGCACTTTAGCTGAAGCCTCTGCATCTTCTGGTATATCCAACTCAGGGATGGACTTGTAGGCCTACTTAAATACTGTGACCAAATTCTCGCATTGTGTCCACAATTCCTCTTATTCGTTCAGTGCCTTAGTCTTTTCTATGAAAATATACTCATTTTTTAGTCTAAACTCACTGACAACAGTGAGTGTGCACTGCTCTGATTTTCAATTCATCAGAGACTCCCTGATGCAACTCATGAAGGATCTGAAGCAACAATGTAGCAAGTTTCAACGCCATATTCTTCACGGTGTTGAGCACTATGTGATCATCATCTGATTCTACACGAACTAACCCTTCTGGTAAAGGAAAGACTCTAAGATCCAGAGGTCATTCAATGTCTGAGACTGCACTCTGCTCCTGCGTGAGGCTCACTTGTGCGCAACTTGCATTCCTGAAATCCACCAGAATTTTTTTTTCCTAGACCTGCATCTCGTGCAGATAATTTTAGATGCTCCCTAGCATTTGCATGTATTATTGTTGAAATTGCTGCAAGACCTCTATCATTGTGTCCTAAATCTTGTCATCGATCTCATCAAGATCGCCCTCTATCAGCATCATGGGATTGATATGCGTCTTCTTGTCAGAATTTTGTTTCTTTTGTTGTCCACCTTTCTACACCTATGCGCACCTCTTAAGGATGAAATGAGTGTTTTTCTCCAAACTGCCACCTCCTTCCTGCTCTGACAACCCTTTCTCATCAGTGTGGTGAGAAGCAGACTTCTCGCTCTCCTCATCATCCTTCTACTCTCTTTCTTCCTGCACTTTGGCAGTGCACTCCTCCTCCATACGGGCCTTCTCTGCAGCTGCCTTAGTAGCTTCCTTCTTCTTTTGTTTTGTCAGTGTGCATGCAGCTTTTTTAGCAATATCCTTTTGCTTTTGCACAACAGATCTTTCGGTGCCTGTCTTTGTTCCTGCATCGACTTCTATAGGCGTGCACCATTCCTGAGGCCAAAGTCCCACAACTTCCTGGATTTCTGTATCCGTCACCATATAAGGTAATGGGTTCCATTTCTGCTCAGAGTCTCTGCACGCTTTGATCGATACCCTATGAAAATCAGCTTTAAATTCTGCATAGGCCGATAGCTGCACAAACAAGGTGGAAGACAACCTTGGCCACTGGTTAACCACCATGTGTAGGTCCATATCCATCAAAAACCAAAATATATTTGTTTCCTTAATACACTCTCAATATTGTGTCCCACAACGAGGAAAACCATGCTCCCTCGGGCAATTCTTCTTTGTGTGGAGGAAACTAGCTATCCTTCGGTAACCTCCAGGCAACCAGAACGATTGATAACACTAGCTAGGCATAATGAAATGGCCTGCTCCCCTCCTGGGCCTCTCAGCAGTTCGCAAGGAACTCTTGACAAAGATAATTGGCCAAGTTGTATTGCACCCCCTTCATGCACTTAGATGCGAGCGATATGAGCGGCGCCAAAACTTTGTCTGCCCAACATTACCTCATTAATTTACTTGCTAGAATCTGGGTGGCCAACTGTACTACCCGGTCTAAGATGGATGTGATAGAGTATACTCGCAACTTTTTTATCAGACCAAATTCCTTCTTCATCTTATCTACCAACTCCTTTTCTCTGGTTTTCCTCCAAACTCTTTGGCATCGTTCGCCCCTTTGCAAGGTAACTTTGTGATCTAATGGATCAACATGTTTATGATGGGGATAGAATCACCTAGCCATAGGCACTCATCATGCACCAGCATGAGGAGTTGTCGTATGCAGATCGTGTTGATGGGGGAGCGGTGATAATGTTGCACTAATAGCAAATTGAGCAACACTGACTACTCAACACAGCAGACCCACTTCATGGGCTCGAATAGGTAACCCCCGTGTCATCATAGTAAATTTTTTGCATATACTTGTGGGTCACCAAGTGTGGAAACTCTATATGGTCCGCGAGGTCCCAATCTTCCATCTTAAGAAATAGAACGTGCACGAGTTGTCATACCGCTTCTTAGCACAATATTAATGTTTTGATCCTCCTCGCCGGGTTCAGCCCTCATCATTTGTAAATTTTGCGTAGGCTACTGAGGCTACGGTTTCTTCTCTTTCATCTTAGCTATTAACACTAGATATTCTTCTATGGCATGGTCGAACTATCTACAGTATTGACACGGAGGATGGGTAGGATTAAGGAAATCTCACACAAAGTGCCCTGGTTGTCTGCAGTTTTACCAGATAATCTGACCACGACCTCTACTAGGTCCTTCTCCTCGGCCTCATCCTTGGCACTGAGAACCTCTACTCGCCCCTCTATCACCTTGATTTGGAGTATGAGTCTCTTCTTTCATACGGTAAGTAGGGGTTCCTTCCATCATCAGCTCATAACTTTGACAATGGCACTCACCGTGGCCCATGGATATATAGAAATTACAAAACAGTTGCTGAGGTGTCTGAACAAACTTCTGAAGTAGGTGGTAGTTATCTATTGCATGTTGCCTAGTAACTTGACAAATAGCACACCATAGCATAGCCCCCGTGCTCGGCCCTGCTAGGGCTTCTAGCTTCAGGAGGATTTCCTCCCTATAATATAATTCGCGTACATAGGACAATGATCTTTATCGTGCCCATGGCCCTTGCACTTCAAACACCAAAATTCTGCACACATGTTTGTCTTAGTCTCCTTGTCTTTCCTCAAAATATGTAATTCTAGGTGTAGGCTTGCTAACTGTGAGTGGATCTGCTTTATGCCTAGGTTCGTATCCTAAATATGGGATACGTGCAACCTCATCGTGAGCTCCAAGGCTTCTGCCTGTGTTTTATCCTCTGATTTTACAGAGAAATTCTCAAATTGGGCAAAAGCGACGTGATCAACCAGTCACAATGCTAGCTATTGGAGATCTTCATGTTAGCCTATATGATCTGGCACTTCAACTTCTGATCAAAGTCCTAAGGTGTCTCGTCAACCTTCATCATGATCTCTTTAAATTCAATCCCCAATTGCGAGTTAGATTTATGCTTACTAAACTCTTTGTTCAATGTCTTCTGAGTTTCTGCTAGTGATGCATGAGGATTGTCAGCATAATACTTAATGTACCATGTTAGCACACGATCCTACAAGGCAGTAACAAATTGAGCCTTCTTTATATTATCATCAGTGATTTGATGCATTGTCCATACAACATTCGCCACAAACCAGAATTGCTTTGGATCTTCACTTCCTATTCCCTTGAAAATCAGCATTTTCATTACGTTCACCATGTTGAATGGAAGCGATGGAGATGTAGGTGAAGGAGTATGTGGTGGCGGTGGAGGCGGAGGTGGAGTGGATGGATGATGTGTTCTAGGAATACCCTGAGTTATTAGTTGAACAACACTTCACAACGTAGTCTTCACTGCCCCTTTGTCGGCACTCGAAGGAGGTCCAGTCAGAGGGATATACTATGGTTTTGAGCTTTCACAATTTCTAAAGAATCTTCCACTTCACATAGCTCCAAATATCAAGGTAATGGCATTACCTGCTTTTCACATAATAGCATTTAAATCCAAGTATTCAATGACCTTAAATACTTACCTCACGGTCCCTTGAAGATTCTTCACTCCACTTTTCTATAGTTGACTGATGTGTCAACTACAAATTCCATAACAAATACTCCCAGAATTTGATCAAGCCAATGATAGACAACCTGGTGCACGATCTTATTTTCAGAGGCTTCTAGTCGTCGCACCAATTCTGGAGTCCACACTATAGGACTATCGATATTCCACCTTCCTTGACTACCTGTCAGTTTAGGTAACCACTCGTATAGTTCAATTGGGAAAGTGTAGAAGAATATTTCTTGTACCTTTATATACAGATATCTATTCAACCAATCCTCCTTCGACAAGCGTGGATTCCTATTTTCTTGAGCCGCAAACTCTTGAATCTTTAGATCTAACCACTTTTCAATCTCTTTCTTAGTCGAATTCCAATGATGCGACATCACACATCTCTTTAAGCAAATCCCAGTCCTGGAAACAAAATCATTTTTAAGCTCAAGGGGTCCTAACCTAGGTTCAAAGTTAGTTGCGCCAACCAACAAAACCATACACTACTGGCCCTTTTGGCAAAAAATCATGTAATGTTGGTTCTAGTCTCACTCGAAGCAGTATTGGGGGATGCAAGAACTGGGTTTCTGCATCCAGAGATGAATGTGATGTCTTTTAGTACCTCAGATCTGATTCTATGCAGATTGATAACCTCCTAGGGCTCTTTTACTAAAACTAGGTTAACCGGTTTTTAGAACTTTGCAAGGCATGTGATCAACAATTGTGGAATTAAAACAATCGATTTATCTACTTTTGTACATCAACAAATAACCCTAGACCAGATTTCGAATAGATATACTTAGTTCATTGGAGAACACAAGATGAACAACCTCTAACTTTGCAGAAGTGGCTAATCATTCATTTCGCACGTTATTAAGACAGATTTAGTAAAGTCGCGTAGCATTCAGTCATTATTCCATAAAACATAAAATTAATTAGCAACATATAATATAAATAGATGAAATGGAAATACACAGTAATTCTGTAAAAATTCTTCTTTATTGATCTTCAATTCACTGATTACAGACTCTCTACCTTGCACACAGAGCTACAGGGGTCCGCACATTCAGCTACGGACTCTACCTAGGCCTCCTGCACACTTAGTTGTAAGAGGATTCCCTTCTCTATCTAAGTACAGGAAGTAGAGCCTTCCTTCCCTAGCTATTGCCCAAGACAACAAAAGCTCTTCAATATCCCTAACTCTCTAACAAAACTTGTCAAAAACTTACTTCTAAGACTCGCTAAGACTCAACTATTTATAGACTTTTCAATACAATTCCATGGTCCGCGGACCATGGTTGAATCTCAAAATCAACTAAAAACTTTACCCAAAATAGGTGGTTAAGCCCCCTTGAATCTTATTCATCTACATGCTCTGCTTCCACATATCGTGAAGACTTTACATATTTTACAAAACTGTATACAAAATTTGGGTTAACTAACCCGACACTGACCCAAGGGACTCCATCCCAACACTATGTCACTTAATAATTAATTAGATATTTTATTAACAATATTAAACTATTTAAAGGGGAGGAGTGATGGAGATAAACATTAGGATTTTCTCTCTCTACAAGTCTCAGCTTGCCACCATCAAGGGTATCACGATCGTGACTTGTAGTGAATTTGGGCACTTGATAGATGGCGCAGTTTCCCTACTATAGTGGAGTTATGTCTATGATAGAAGATGGGCTTATTTTTTTGTAGATGGATCTAGATCTAGCTACCTCTCTGAACTAGTGTCTAATGGAAAGAATATTGTTGGTCCTGTAACACCCTCCTCCTACATTTACCCAAGTTAACCATTCCACTTGGGTAGCCATGTGACATGAGGCCACTATGATTTGATTCAACTCCCCATGTACAGTTAAGGAAGTGGAACTGACAAAACAAAATCACTTTGATCTTCTATACATGTCACAGAACCTCCAAGATCCAACCAACCTTTCCAGGGGATCAAACCCTCAGACAACTTAGCATTTTACTGACCCAGGGCCTCAGTCGCTCCCATGACTTACAACCCTCCATTCACTCTCACAACAAGGGAATGCAAGCGACTGGGGACTTTTTCAACTAGTTAAGAGGTAGTGACCTCAGATGTTGTTCCACCTTTTCAAGGCCACGACTCAGGCCACTGCCTAGAACCTCATGAAACTCCCAAAAATGAAAAGTAACATTGAAACGATGATACAAATGCAAATCCTTGAAAAAGGACTTCTCTAGACCCTTACTAGCCATGACAGGAATTTCGCCAAACCTGTCACAAATATGCATTCTACAGTTCATAACAACATTTCTGAGCATAGAGATCTCATATTTATCTGAGAATCGCTAAGAAGCACTGATTCCTTATCACATTGGTTGAATTATCATCTATTAGGTCATCTATTCATTGTTCATTCATTTACAAATCAAAACATGATGAAGTCCATACATCATCATTGTCATAAAACATGCTCATAAGAAACATATAACCAATAGAAATAGAAATGATTTGAGAACCATAAAAACCACATATAAACAAGTATATTGACCCATCAATACAAGAGGAAAGACGCTCTTATTAACATATCCAAAATGCAACTAGATATGGGACTTCCATGCCATATTCCAAGCATGGATGTGGGATCTCATGGAACACATCCAACAAAACCAAATTAGCACTTCTATAGGTCAAATCACCTCAACTCTCAACTAGTGATGCCACCTCATGGTCAAACATCACAAAATATCACCAGATTTGTCTCTACCCAAGCTTTCCAGGGCTCCAGAGCATTTGCTCCAACGAGGGATTCTAGGACTAGTAACTCGACCCACGGTTGTTGTTGGGTTTTCAGAGAATTTGTCTAACCAGGGCTTCCAAGACTAGTAACTCAACCCACCAAGGGCTTCTAGAGAGTTTTTCCAACTAAGGCTTCTTGGACTAATAACTCACCCCAAACTGTGACAGGGCTTCCAAAGCGTTTTTCCAACCAATGCTTCCATGAACTAGTAACTCAAACAACAACCAAAGAAACATGAGAACCAACTAGAAAACAAAAGGAAAGAAACCCACAACACCATGGTCATCGAGGAAATGGCAAGGCTAAGAAAATCCATTGTCAATCTAGGCATTCCTCCATGCCAATGATAGTTCATAACCAAAAACCCACATGCATATTCCATGCATGAACAAATAACAAGGAAATCATACATGCATCTCAATACTTGCAAGAAAAACTCATTGTAGCTATTGATATTGATGTCCTTGTGCACTTTCCTACTCTTCCTTTGCCTTATTACTCCAAACTCAAAGTATTCCATACTCCTGCAAGAGTGCTCCAAGAAACTCTGAGTGTCCAAGAGTATGAGAGAGAGAGAGAGAGAGAGTAGAATAGAGAGCTCAAAGCTAAAACTAACAAAAGGTTACAAACTAATCGTCGAAAGCCTTTTTATTAATGAAGCCTCTAGTTTCTTCAATTTTCCATTATTTTCCTTTAGTTAACTCCTCACATGCAATCTGTAACGTCTCACCTTCCTTTTCTCCTAATTTCCATTATTTTCATAAATAAAATGCTAATTAATGCCTCATGTATTTCCAAGTCCTTTGCCATTTCCTTTTCAATTTGCTTAGCCATTAATTAATCACAAGTGATCCCCATCACTATGTTTTTTCCTAACATTCAACTTTGAATACGTGTTCCCGGACCATGGTTATTATTTTTCCTTTATTAACTTTATACATAGATTTTTGACCAGGGTTGTTACAGGTCCCTCAAAATTCTAAGTTGTAGGGTCCCTTTTGCAATTGCTGAGAGGAATTAGAGTCTCAGTTTGCATCATTATTTTTGCACATATAGTGGTGAGGGATCTAGTCTATGGGGGTCAATTCCATGAGTCAATTTGTCATGAATGTTGTACAAAAATATGGAGGTCGTGGGTTGGGCTATGACAACATTTATATTGGTGGTTGGCATGATCTAGATCCTGGAGTGATGAAGTTGAAGCATGGTGTGAGGGTATTATTTTTTGGTTGACTCCACATCATCGTTGATCACATCTCATGGATCATGATCTCTATCATCAATAGGGATCTGAGGTTCAAATATCTCATGCACACTAACATCAACCACATTTGTTAGATTGAAAATGCCTTTACCTGCATGGACTCAAGGATCATGGATGAATGTGAATGGAAATGTTGGTTGTGGTGGGAGCTACTGAAAATTTCCTTCGGTGGTGGAGCAGAATTTATAGGGTTTCTTTCCCTTAAACGTCTATATCCCTTCATATGATCCAAATTGTATAATTATATTGTTCTTCATCCATGTCAATGTATTTGGAGTGGAAAAAGTGGAGGAATTGGCTCATGGGACTGTTTTTACGGGCGAGACCCAGTTTGGCGAAATGAGGTCCTTTTGAGAGCGTTTTGAGACATCAAATGACATTTTTTGGTGGAAAAAGTTTACCACAATAGTGCCACATATTTTCATGATATTCTACACATAGATAGCTTTCCAACGATGCAAGAATCATGTCAATCAGAGTCTGTATGCAAATGTTATGCCACTCAGAAGTTGACCTTTCTATTTTCACACCTATAATTTGGGAGGATGCCATGTCAACACCCATTATTCATGGAATAGAGGCTAGCCACATTTTTTTTTAATGTAAAATATTGTAGAATATTATATATTGTAACTCTAGTTAACTGTTGATTTAGTCAAAATTAACCACTAGTAGGGTATCGAGCTATGTTATAAGGATGCCACTAGGAGGGAGAGGTATTGCATTCTTTCGAGAGAATTTTGTTCCATGGCTGAGCAAAGATATATAGGAGAGATAGGAGGTAGAGAACACAGAGAGGATTTGTGCATTGTACCAGCCCATGGGCCACAATCATTACTTCTTTGCACTTGCTAGCATATTTCCATACCGAGAAAGAGAGCGAAGCGACCTGACCTTCCATTTGGGTTTTCTCCGAAAAGGGTTTCCCAGATATCATATCTTGTGTGTGTGTGTGTGTGTGCTTATTTTGTCATTCTCTACTTTTCTGCATAATTTATATTCACATGGATGTAATAATTATAGTTAAATCCACATATCTTAAAGTTTAATAAACCGTAATAGTGTAAAATTTCAGTATTTCAATATATTATTATCAGATTTATTGTGAGGAACTGTCTAGTGGAATATCCATAGAAATTTATGGATCATTTAGTACCAGAGTAGGTTTCTTTAGGTATTTTGTGCAGATTGCAGAGATCTATATCGGCAAGACGAAATATCATAAAACCCTAATCATGGGCGACGAATCTAGAAACAAACCTTGTGATCCTACAGAGGTGACATTTTCGCAGCTCAAACAACATGTCGCAGATATAAACCTTAATGTAAACCTCCTCATTGAGAACCTAATCAATAATTTGGTGATATTTGGATAGGATGGGGGTTCGAATGCAAAGGATAAATCAGAAGGGGGATCAGGATATCGGGAAGACACAGAGAACTAACTAAAGAAAGAACCCATAAAAGATCAACCCAGTTAAAGTGTCGTGAATCAATACCTATTCAAAATGGAACAAAAATCTAATATCAAGTCGTACCATGGTGAGATCAGCACTCTGAAGCTAAACCACTGGTTGCAGAAACTGGAATTTTATTTCAATGTCCATCCGATCGAGGAAGTGTAAGAGATCTCATTCATGTGACTAAAATTAGAGGCCCATGCCCTGAATTGTTGGGAGAGCCACACAAAAACCCTAAGGTTGGAGGGAGAACCTCTAGTGAATAAGTGGGAGGATTTCAAAACCCTCATTAAATCACAGTTTTATCCCGTTGAGTACATGGAGTACCAATGGATTCATTGGCATTACTTCAGGAAAACGTCAGGCCAAAGCATGCAGGAGTACACCACATAATTCAGAAATATGGTTATAATGTTGGTTATCTTTCCAAATAACCTAGATGTACTCCTCAAGTATTTGGGGGCTCTAAACTTTCATCTGCGTGAGAAAGTAATGTTGTTGAAGCCCAAATCGGTGCACAAGGCTTGTGTACAAGCATAATACATGGAGAACATAGACCTAAAAAGAGAACAATCAAGTGGATTGAATCAAAAGGAGGAACATGAAGCCTCTATGGAAGGGAAGAATAATAAAAAATGGGGAAAGGATAAAAATATAATACCCACAACACACCAGTGCAAAGATCCTAGAAACAGCTGCAACCACTACAACATTGATGGCCATACAGAGGAAAAGTATTGGATGTTGCATACATAGCTAAACCCGAGGAACAAGAAGAAATATAATAGGAAGAATAATCTCATGGCCACTGATTCGAGCAACCAAGTTGAAATAAGCTTGTACGTGAATGATAAGATCTTCTGTACATAAGTGCAGAAAGAGGTGAATCTGAGTAGCCTTTAGCAATAGGAAGAGAAAGAAATGACCAAACTCTTCCATATAAAGGTACCTGTCAAGAAGGCAAAGACCGATTCTCTATTTGACTCAAGATCACATGTGAATCTCATTGCAGTAGAGATAGTCAAGAAGTTGGGACTAGAAGTTCATGGTCATCCAAATCCATATCCATTGGGTTGGGTAAATAAGGATGTAGAGTTGAAGGTAACAAAATAGTGCAAAATTAGATTTGCTATCAATTCTAATTTTATTGATGAAGTAGATCTAGATGTGGTTCCCCTTGATGATTATGGAGTCATGTTTGGGAGTCCACACATGTGCATACGAGATGTAATATTCATGAGGAGATATAACTAGTATCGACTCATCAAGGGTGGAAAATCGTTCATCATAAACACGCACAAAGGCAAGTCGAAAATTTCATTGGTAAGTGCCAACCAAGCCAAGAAATTGATCATTTCCAACAAGAAGTACGTTTTATTGTTCTTAAGAGAAAGTCAATCTGAAGAGGAGTCAATAAGGGGCAAGGCATCCCTGGAGGGGTGTACTAAGAAGGAAAAGAATAATTGGACGACTTGTTACATGCATACAAGGATGTGTTTTGAGATCCTAAAGGGTTACTGCCTAAGAGAGAAGTGGAGAATGAGATCCAGCCATTGTCAGACTCCCCATTTCCAAATATTGGGTTGTATAGGTAGTTTGTTATACAAGCGAGGCAAAAAAATAGTTGCAGTAGTTGCTGGAACAGGTTGTCATTCAACTGAGTACATCACCATGTGGGTCACCTATCATCATTGTGCCAAATAATGATGGGACTTGGTAGATGTGTGTAGATTACAAGGTGTTGAATAAAATCACGTTGAAGAAAAAATACCCCCTGCCCAAGGTAGAAAATCTGCTAGATCAGTTGCAACAAACAAAGTATTACACCAAGCTGGATTTGAAGTCTGGATATCACTAGGTTCTAGTCAAAGAAGAAGATACATGGAAGACCACCTTCGAAACTAGGCAGCGTTTGTATGAGTGGTTAGTTATGCCATTTGGCCTATGTAATGCACTAGCTATGTTTATCAGATTAATGAATGATATATCCTTCCCTTTTATAGATTCATTTGTTATTTTCTATCTGGATGATATAATATTATATATTTCTACCTGGGAGGAACATATTTCACATTTTTCGCAGGTGTTGGAAACCTTGAAGAAGCACCAACTACTAGCAAATCTCAAGAAGTGTGAGTTTGCGGAGCAGTCTTTGGTGTATCTGAGGTATGTGATAGGTGGAAGAGAGTTGAAGATAGATCCTTTAAAGATGGAGGCCATCATGAAATGGCTGGTGCCTACTAATGTTTCTAAGGTAAGGAGTTTCAGTGGGGCAACACAATACCTGAGGAAAATCATAGCCTCATTTTCAATGGTAGTAGCACCTCTCCATGCCATAATAGTGAGTGGCAAGAGTTTCCAATGGAGAAAAGGCCGATAGAGGGATTCAGAGGAGTTAAATAACAAGTTTAGTCAAGCACCATTTCTTACATTACCAAACTTGTAGTGACCTTTTGAAGTGGAGACAAATGCGAATGGGTATGCTAAGGGAGCTGTCTTGATGTAGGGAGGAAGGCCTGTATGTTACCATTCTAAAGTTTTTCATGGGGAACTTCTTAAGAACCCTACCTACGATAAGTATTTCTATTACATTGTCCAAACTATGAAGAAATGGAAGCACTATCTAACGGGAAAGGAAACAATAATCCACACAGATCACTATTCATTATAGTACTTCTAGGCTCCAAGTAAGCTACAACAAACTAGGCATTACAAGTGGATGGGGATTTTCTAGAGGTTTCATTTGGTGATCAAGTATAACAAGGGTAGCATAAAAAAGTTGATCGATATGCTTTCAAGGCTACCTACATTAAATATTACAACTTTGGGGATGGTTATGCACATGGATCCACCCATGATCCATATAGAGAGGTATATTTAAAAGATGAGGACTTCAAGGAGGTGTATAAGCAGTTTTAGAGTCAGATTCATGTGCATGATGGCAATAACACCATTGACTACCATCTCCAGGATGAGTTACTCTATTGGTTGCATAAGCTATGTCTTCCTGAAAGTGAGCATTTTCAGCTGATTAGAGAGGTTCATACCTCCATGGTTGCAGGGAAATTTGGTGTAGGAATAATGTGGCTAACTTGCAGAGGTTTGTGTATTGGCCCAATATGCAAGAGTAGGTAGCTAGGTTCATAAGAGGATGCATGCTTTGTTGTACTAGCAAGCCTAGCAATAGGGAACAAGGTCTGTATCATCCCTTACCTGTACCTACTCATTCTTGGCAAATGAATTTCCATGGACTTTATGGGAGGTTTACGACAACCAGGAATTGACATGACTACCTGTCTGTGGTAGTTGACAGGTTCATCAAGATGTGTGTTATGATTCCCTGTAAAAGGACCATCAGTGGACAAGATATAACAAACTTGTTCTTTGGATCAGTTAGGTTGTACCTTGGGATACCAAGGAGCATCATTTCATACAACGACAAAATATTTCTCAGTACTTTCTGGACTACATTATGGGAGAAGATGGACACAAATTTGACGATACCTATAACATTCCATCCACACATAGATGGACAAAAAAAAGTAGTCAACAAGACTTTGGTGCAAATTTTGAGGGGATACAACCAGAAGCATCTAAAGACCTGTGATGAAAATATGGCATATATACAACATTCTTATAACAAAGTAGTCCACACTTCTACAGGAAAGTCCCAATTTGAGACTTGTTTTGGATATTTTCCACCTTCACCTTTGGATATTGCATATGGGAAAAAAGGAGGAGTGTGGGAAGATCTTATAGGAGATACTTTGAGGGATGAAACATTTATAGAGAAGATCAGGCAGATCAATATTCAGGTACATGAAACACTACATAAGTCACATGAAAAGTATAAGGCTAGGCATGATTAATGTAGAATAGAGAAATCATTCAAGGTGGGAAATAGAGTATGGCTATAGTCAAACAAAGAAAGGCTGCAAGGGCCTAGTAAGAAATTCAAGGCTCTAAGTTATGGTCCCTTTGAGTACTAGAAAAACTGGGTGATAATTCCTATCGACTCAGCTTACCACCATATATGTGCATTTACTCAATTGTGAATGTGGAGAATTTGAAACTTTCTGAGCCCTCCATGCTAGATCAGGAAGAGGAAGATGTCTTACCTTCTGTCGAGGATTTGGCACAAAAAAATTAGGATTAGTTGACAAAAGTTACAGTTTTGTAGAAGACGACCATAGCTACAAGACAGGGGTAGCATGACCTTTGGAATATTTGGGTTGAAGGCACAACTTCTAGGCAAAGCTAAATGGTACACCAGAGAGAAGGTGTAGAAAAAATTTCCTCACCTCATTCACTAAAAGATTTTGGGGATCAAAATCCTCCCAAAATGGGGAGATGTGATCTAAATTGGATCATTATATTTTCTGTCATCCATCTCAATGCATTTGGAGTGGAAAATTTGGAGGAATCATCTCATGGCACCATTTTTACCAGCTAGACCCAGTTTGCTGAAATAAGGTCTGAAATATTACAAGAGTGTTTTGAGGCATGAAATGACATTTTCTGGGGGTAAGAATTTGTTGCTTTGGTGCATCACCATTAAATGCTATTCTACACATATATGGCTTTCCAAGGGCACAATAAGCACGTCAATCGAAGCCCGTATGCAAATGTTTTGCCACTAAGAAGTTGATCTTCTTGTTTTCACACCTATAGTTCCAGAGGATGTCACGTCAGCCCCCATTGTTCATGCAAAGGTGGCCAACGACATGTTCTTGATGTAAAATTCTCTAGAAGAGTCTATATTATAACTCTAGTTAAGAATTGATGTAGTCAAAATTAACCACTACTAGGCTATCGGGTTGTCTTATAACTAGGACACTAGGTGAGAGAGGTATTCCATTGTCTCGAGAGAATTTTGTTCCATAGATAAGAAAAGATAGGAATGAGAGATAGGATATAGAGCACAAAAAGAGTATATGTGCACTGTAGCAGCCCATGAGCCACATGCATCACTTCTTTATACCTACATCCATATTTCCACATAGAGAAAGAGAGCAAAGTGACCTCACCTTTCAGCTGGGTTTTCTCCCGAAAGAGTTTCTAAGAGAGCATATCTTGTGTGTTGTGTGTGTGTCCTTATTTTTTTGTTCTCTACTTTTCTGCATAATTTATATTCATATGCATGCACTAATTGTAGTTAAGTCCACAAATCTTAAAGTTTAATAAACTATAATGGTGTAAACTTTTAGTATCTTAATATATTATTATCAGATCTGTTGTGACCAAACGTCAAGTGGAGTATTCATAGAAATTTAAGGATAATTTGGTATCAGAGTGGGTTTATTTAGGTATTTTTTTGAGATTGCATGGATTTATATCAGCGGGATCAAATATCATAAAACCCTAATCATGGGCAACAAATCTATAAACAAACTTCGTGATCCTACAGAGGTGACGTTTTCATGGCTCAAACAATAAGTCGTGGATATAAACCGTAATGAAAACCTCCTCATGGAAAACCTAATCAATTAGGGATATTTGGAGAATATGGGGGTTCGAATGGAGAGGATAAATTGGAAGGGGGATTGGGAGATCAGGAAAACATGGAGAACCATCCAAAGAAAGAACTCGTAAAAACTCAACCCAGTTTGAGTGTCCTGAATCAATCCCTTTTCAAAATGGAAGCAAAAGTAGATATCAAGTTGTACCATGGCGATACCGATGCTCTGAAGCTAAACCATTGGTTGCAACAATTGGAATTTTATTTCAGCAATCATCATATCGAGGAAGGGCAAAAGATCTCAATCACGGAACTGAAATTAGAGGGACATGAATTGACTTGGTGGGAGAGCCACAAGGAAACTCTGAGGTTGGAGGGAGAACCTCCAATGACTAACTAGGAGGATTTCAAAACCCTCATTAAGTCACATTTTTATCCCATTCAGTACGTGGAGGACCAATGGATTTGGTGGAACTACTTCAAGAAAAAGTCGGGCCAAAGTGTGTAGGAGTACACCTAAAAATTAATAAAGATGTGTATAGTGTTGGGTATCTCTCCAAAGGACCCATATGTAGTCCTCAAGTATTTCAGGTATCCTCACGACCATATGTGTGATCAAGTGATGCTTTTCAAGCCCAAATCGGTGGACAAGGCTTGCGTATAGGCACAATACCCAAAGAACATAACCTTGAAAAGAGTGCAATCGAGTGGATTGAAGAAGAAGGAGCAACAAGAAGCTTCTAAGGAGGGAAAAAGAAGAAAAAAGGGGGAAAAGATAAAAAGACACCAGCCACAACACACCAGTGAAAAGATCCTACCAACCACTACAACATTGATGGCCATACAAAGGAGAAGTGTTGGAAATTTCATCCAGAGCTAAACCTGAGGAACAATAAGAAAGATAATAAGAAAAACAATCACATGGCCACTGATTCGACAAACAAAGTTGAAATAAGTTGAGACATGCATAGGAAGATCACATGTCAATCATTGTGCAAGGAGGTGAATCTAAGTAGCCTTCAGCAACAGGAAGAGAAAGAAATGACCAAAATGTTCCATATAAAGATACAGGTCAAGAAGACAAAGATGGATGCTCTTTTTGACTCAAGATCACAGGCAAATCTCATTGTAGAAGAGCTGGTCAAGAAGTTGGGGTTGGAAGTTCATGATCATCCAAACCCATATCCACTAAGATGGGTAAATAAGGATGTAGAGATGAATGTAACAAAACAATGCAAAGTTAGATTTCATATCAATGTTGATATTATTGATCGAAGTAGATTTGGATGTGCTTCCCCTTGATTTTTTTGGAGTCACTTTAGGATTCCATAAATGTACATGCATGATGTGATATTCATAGGGAAAGATAACCTGTACCGGATCATCAAGGATGGAAAATCATTCATCATCAACTTCACAAAGGCAAGTCGGAAATTTCACTGGTAAGTGCCAACCAAGCTAAAAAAAGTTGATCAGTTCTAGCAAGAAGTATGTTTTATTGTTTTTAAGAGAAAGTCGATTTGAAAAGAAGTCAATAAGAAGCAAGGCATCCCTGTAGGGATGTACTAAGAAACACAAACACCAATTGGAGGAGTTTTTATAGGAATACAAGGATGTGTTTCGAGATCCAAAAGGGTTACCATGTAAGAGAGAAGTGGAGATCGAGATCCTGCTATTGACAAACTCCCCATTGCTAAATATTGGGTTGTACTAGCAATCCATTATAGAAGCAAGTGAGGTGAAGAAACAGTTGCAAAACCAACTAGAATAGGGTTTCATTCGATGGAGTAGATCACCATGTGGGTCACGTATCATAATTGTGCTAAAGAAGGATGCAACATGGTGGATGTGTATAGATTACAGGGTGCTGAATAAAAGCATTCTCAAGAAAAGATACCCCCTGACAGGGATAGATGATCTAGTAAATTAGTTGCAACAAGAAAATTATTTCACAAATATGGACTTGAAGTCTGGATATCACCAGGTTCGAGTCAAAGAAGAAGATACATGGAAAATTGCCTTCAAAACTAGGGAAGGTTTGTATGAGTTGTTAGATATTCCATTTTTTCTATGTCATGCACCAGCTACGTTTATGAGATTAATGAATTATATACTGCGACCTTTTATAGATTCATTTATTATTGTCTATCTAGATGATATACTAGTATATATTTCTACCTAGGAGGAACATATTTCACATTTGACGTAGGTGCTGGAAACTTTGAAGAAGCACGACCTACTAGGAACTATCAATAAGTGTGAGTTTGTATAGCAACCTTTGGTGTATCTAGGGTATGTGATCGGTGGAGGAGAGTTGAAGATAGATCCTTCCAAAATGGAGGCATCATGAAATGGTCGGTGCTTACTAATGTTTCACAGGTCAAGAGTTTCATTGGGGCAGCACAATACCTAAGGAAATACATAGCCTCATTTTCAGTGGTAGCGACTCCTCTCCATGCAATAACAACGAGTGGAAAGAGTTTCCAATGGGGAAAAGGTTAGAAGAGGGCTTTTGAGGAGTTGAAGAAGAATATGAGTCAAGTACCAATTATGGAATTACCAAACTTACAAGTGGAGACAAATACAAGTGGGTATGCTATGGGAGTTGTCTTGATGTAGGGAGGAAGGCCTGTACGTTATCATTCTGATTTTTTTCATGGGGCAGTCCTTAACTACCCTACTTGCAATAAGGAGATCTACGCCATGGTGCAAGATGTGAATAAGTGGAATCACTATCGGATGGGAAAGGAGACAGTATTCTACAAAGATCAGCAACCATTATAGTACTTACAAGCCTGGAGTAAGACACAACATAGTAGACATTACAAGTGGATGGGGTTTTTACAACAGTTTAATTTGGTGATCAAGTATAAGAGGTGAAACACAAACAAGTTATCAAATATGCTTTGAAGGCCACCCACATAAAAGGTTACACCTTTTGGGACTCTTAAGTTCATGGAGCCATTGACACATGATGCATACAGAGAGGCATATTTAGAATATGAGGACTTAAAGGAGGTGTATCAACAGTTGTAGAGTCATATTCATGTACATGATGATAGCATCACCATTGACTACCATCTCCAGGATGGGTTACTTTGCAGGCTAGATAAGCTATTTGTTCCTAAAGGTGAGTGTTTGCAGCTGATTAGAGAGGCCCACACCTCCAAGGTTGCAGCGCACTTTGGTATAGGGAAGATCGTGGCTAACTTGCAAAGGTATGTGTAATGGACCAAGATACAAGAGGAGATAGGTAGGTTCATAAGAGGATGCATAATTTCTTGTACCAACCAGCCTAGCAATAGGATACAAGGTCTGTATCATCCCTTACCTATACCTACTCGTCCTTGGGAAATCATTTCCATCGACTTTATGGGAGATTTAACAAAAACTAACAAGGGACATGAATACCTATTCGTATTAGTTGGCGGGTTAACAAGAAGTCTATTTTGATGCCCTATAAAAAGGACCATTAAAGGACAAGAAGAAACAAAATTATTCTTTGGACTAGTTTGGGTGCACTTTTGGATACCAAGGAGCATCATTTCAGAGAGGAACACAAGATTTCTCAGTGATTTTTGGACTACATTATGGGAGAATATGGACACAAAGTTCAAGAGATCTACAACATTCCATCCATAGACAGATGGGTAGACAAACGTAGTCAACTAGACTTTGGTGCACCTTCTGAGGGGATACAATGAGAACCATCCAAAGACCTGGGATGAAAATCTGGTATATTTACAGCATTCTTACAAAATAGAAGTCCACACTTCTATAGGAAAGTCCCCATTTGAGACTTGTTTTGGATATTTTGCTTCTTCGCCTTTGGATATTACATATGGGCAACACGGAGAAGTGAGGGAAGATCTTACAGGAGATGCTTTGAAGACTGAAAATGTATAGAGAAGATCAAGCTGATCCATATTTAGGTATAATAAAAAAAATACAAGTCACATGATAGCTATAAGGCTAGGCATGATCAACACATAACAGAGAAATGATTCAAGGTGGTAAACATAGTATGCCTACAATTGAAAAAGAATAGGTTGTACAGGCCTCGTAATAAAATCAAGGCTCTAAGGTATGGTCCCTTTGAGATACTAGAAAAGGTGGGTGATAATGCCCATCGACTCAATTTACCACCATTTTTGCACATTTAATCACTTGTGGATGTGGATACTTTGAAAATCTATGAGACTTCCATGCTAGATCAGGAAGAGGAACATGTCCTACATTCTATGGAAGATTTCGCTCCAGACGCTCAGGCAGAGTTGACAGAAGGTACAATGTTGCAGAAAAGGTCCAGAATGAAAAGACATGGGCAACATGTCCTTTCACATATTGGGTTGAAGGGACGACTTCCACGCAAAGCTAAATGGTACACCAAAGAGAAGGCGGAGGAAAAAATTCCTCACCTTATTTAGTAAAAGCTTTTGGGGACCAAAATCCTCCTATTGACGGTGTTGGACTAGGCAACATTTAGGGGATCTCCCGGTATGAAGTTCCAACTAGTCCTTACACCGTTTGGTGTAGGAGTCCCATCCGATATGATGGAATGGTTGCCATTATCTTAAATATATTCCTTAGCTCTTTCTTTTCAGCACATGAGAGTGGCATACTTAGTCTTTAGACAACGAGGTTCGTGTGCCTGTTGAGTGCTTAGTGTAACTTGTTTCTAAGTTCTTTCACCATAGAGGGAGATGGTTAGAGTGAGTCTCAAGTCGAAAGGGAATCGTTCCAACTCAGTTAGAGACACACAACATAGTAGTACATGTGCAACTCCTAGCGGAGTAGTCCACAAGGGTGCAGCAGTCACAAACACAAAGTCAACAGATAACATGTACAACAGCCAATGGAATAGTCCACACGAGTGTGACAGTCGTTATAACGAGTTTACAAGAATGAATATGTCAAGTGGCCGACGGAGTATTCCACATGGGAGAGATGATGTTAACAACTCATACAACACATTTCCAACAACATATGCACTAAAAAAACTGAAATAGTTCAACTATCTTAGTAAAGGTTAAAGCAAAATGCATTACAAGCATCTAAGGAATAGTATTACAAATGAATACAATAAATATGTGAAAACGTGATGGCCTGTTAACAGGCTCCTAAATTAAGAAAAAGTTCCAAGACACATTCGTACACAATACATCACTAACTCTGATAATAGGGCATTGGAGCCACTGCTCGCTCGTCAAAGAAAAGGCTACAAACGCTTAAGGCTACGTAGGAGGAGCCAAGGTGAAAGGTCTATTGTATGTACAAATGAGGGGTATATATAGCCAGGAGTGAAACTAGCCCTTGTGACTCTTCGACATCCCTCGTGACTCTTCAACTTAAATGACTCTTCGACTTTCATTATTCTTTAACTTCATCCATGGGTCTCTTGGAATTCCATGTTACATTACATTAATTACACAAGTATGACCCAAAGTAGTGATGTGGCCGAGGCGACTCATGACACAACTTGCCATGTGATGATGCTAATATGCACATGTTGGCTGTGTTTTTTTTGTCGAGATGTTGTGATTTTGAGTGATGAGTGTGCTCATGATGTACCATAGCTTCACCTCCACATGGAAAAGTTCGCGGAGTCTTCAATGGTCCTGGTGTTTGCTTGATGGTTCATGCATGCGCATGTGCATCCTTCACTTGCTACTTGGTGTGCTTCGTGTGTCCGTCCAACCGCAGGCAAGTCTTCTAGCATGCACTCCTTTTTCATCCTGTTCGACATCTCACCATGTCTCATCGATACCTATTCCTGCAATCACTCATGATGAGATGACATCAAATCCAGAAATACCCTAGTCTACTATGATGCATTGCCTTTCGTTTCTGGGTACAAGTGACCGGAAGAGACGACAAGGCTTTTAAACAATGCAGAGCACATGTTAGGTTATGATGTGAGGCTCTGGGACACTGCTGGGGAAAACTGCATAGAGGTAACTGAGAAGCTGGGTTGAGCAGTTTGGGACAATAGTGACATCTACGAGATCTGGCTCAGTTAGAAGGTAGAATTGTGCAGTTTTTTTGGGGGAAGGTAGTGTGGGTAGCGGTAGGAACTCATAGTGAAAACTGCATAGATGTCTAAAGGAGGCTGGGATTGGGCTGTGGCTGCCTACTAGTCAAAACTGCACAGATCTAAGAGGCAGCCAAGCAGGACATGTCTACATAGTTTCAAGGTTGAGGAGGGTTCTAGGTAGTAGGTGAACTGTCCATGAAAATTTCATAATTTTCAGGAGCAGTGGAGAGCAGTCCAACACGCGGACTACCTGACAAACTGTGCAATTTCCAGGGACAGTACAGTGACAGGCAGTGGGTGGTTTTTGTTCATTACTATGCAATTTGTTCAGGTAGTGCATGCAGGAAGGCTGGACAAATTATGCACATTTTTGGATATGATTGCAGCCCTAAGTCACTGCTCAAGTCAAATTCTTCAGTTGACTAGCAGGAGGTTTGATGGATCGACTTACGGGAAGCACAGACTGAGATGGATTCTTGGGAAACTTCTGTGTTGTTCTGGGTGATAGTCAACTGGGTTGATTCCAGAATTGTGCAGTGCAGACTACCTAGAGATAAGCCTTAAGCTCTGCTTCATTCTGGGAACCAGTGCTAGGTCACTGAGGGCTGAGACTGTGTAGTGCAACTCAGTGGAGGTCTAGTTGATAGAGGGTTGTCCAGTCAACAAATTTTTGGAAAAATGGCTAAGCGTGTGAGCGAGTGAACTCGAGTATACATGACCTTGAGAACACACACTCAATGACAAGAAACCTCAAACCTGCAAGACAACATATGCACAGTGTAACTCACTACGGGACTGTCTAATGGTGAAAGTGACAAGTGCAATAGTTCAGATAGACCTTCGGATGACCATGATGACACTTGCGCAGCACTGCTTACAACGTTTTGTGTAACTTGGATAGATGTTTGCATAGCGAAAACAACTCATACACAGAAATACAAACCTTCAACATCACCAGAAAAAGGTCGTGATCATGACATAGAAATCAACATGATGAAGACGATAATTGGTTAAGCAATCTAAAAGAAAGCAAGACATGTAGAGGAAATACCTGAAATGACTTTTTCTTTGTTTGTGCACATTCATATTGTTGAAGACATGATGATATGACAATGACAAGCAGTCTTGAAAACTCAACTAAGAGGTGTACTTCGAAAGGTGTTCTTTACTTACAATACTTACCCTCAAGATGATCATGCATCCGATGGAGTTTGCAATGTGGTCCTGTTCTTTTTCCATAACTTAGTCTCTTGGTCCTTCACCTCAACTCCTTGGGAGTGATATTAGCATGTCATATTTTCTTGTAGTCACTGAGAGATAGATAAGCGCAGTTTTATCGGGCAGTGGCTATTGCGATGATGAACTCCTAGGAGGCCAAATGTTGGGAATAGGTCACCTAGGGTCAATTTTGGGGTTAAAATTCCATGTTTTGGGGCTAAAGGCCCAATTTTTGTATAAAGAATGTAAATTATCTGCATTTTGTGGTCACGGCGTACAAAGATGTAAATGGTCAAAAAAACATTCCTCCCTTAGGTTAGGTATTTCGTGTCAACTTCATGAGATTCACCCTTGGTCTGTGGACCATGGGAATTTATAAAAAGGGAGTCTTAGAAGAGTCTAAGGCAGTTCAGTTCTTAGGAATATTTTGGGGAATTGATTGATGTAATGGGTCTGTGAGAGCTAAGAGCAAAGAGTCTTAACGTATGAGGAGGCTCTACAGCTGAGTGTGTAGAGGCCTAGGATAGGAGTCTGCATCTGAGTGTGCGGACCCCTGTAGCTGTGTGCGTAGGGAAGTTAGAGTATCTACTGGAGATCTGAACCATCAATAAAGAGAATTATTCTAGAGATATCAAAGGATGAGCTATTTTACTTTTGTTATGAATGTATGTGGTTATGTTATGTTGAATACTGGGTTTATGATTTAATGCTATATTGATGCATGAATCTACGTGTTTTACTTTTCATATGAACACTGGTAAGAATATCTATTTACGCGAAGATAATCATAATACATGTTGAAGTTAATGAATACTTAAGCTAATATGGGTAGACACAGAAGTAAGAGTAATTATAGGGGTGCGCAAGCGTTTGAAATACCTATTTAGGGTTCGCGAAGGATGATAGCAAACCTTCGTGAAGGTTTCAAAGCCAAATAAGAGAAGTACATTGATAAGCCCTAAAAGGATCATTGGTCTACACGAAGGAAGGGTTCATATATAAAATGACATCACAACTATCTTAGGGTGTAGAAACATGGTTCCTACATCCCCCCATACTGCTTTGGGAGACTTCAGTCCGTGCTCCATGGATTGATGCCGAAAGGGCCAGTAGTGTAGGGATTTTCTTGGCTAATTAATGTTGAACCTGGGTTAGGGCCCATCAAGCCAACAAATGGTTCCATTTCTAGGACCAGGATCTGCATAACCAAATGTGTGATGTCGCATCACTGGAATCCAACTAAGAAGGATATCAAAGACTGGTTGGATAGAAAGATCCAAAAATTCGTGGTGCAAGAGAACAGGAAGCCATGATTGACGAAAGAACAGTGGTTGGACAGATACCTATACATAGAGATACACGAGATCTTCTTTTTTTCTTCCTAGTCAAGTTGTGTGAGTGGATTGCAAAATTGGCAGACAGCCAAGGAAGGTGGAGGCTTAATGGTCCAATAGTCTAGACCTCGGAGTTAGTGTGAATATTAGAAGACTTTGAAGATAAGATCATGCATGCTTTTGATCATTGGCTTGATCGTATCATAGGAGGGTTCGTGACAAAGTTCATGGTTGATACCTCGGTCAGTTACAGTGAAGCAGAGCACCACTTCTTCAAGGGGTCGCGAGGTAAGTACTTAAAATCATTAAATACCTGGATTAATATGCTCTTGTGTGAAATTCGGGTTATGCAACTACCTTGATGTTTGGTGCTACATGAAGTGGAAGGACATTTAGGAAAAAGGGGAAAATAGGTCCTAAATATAGCCCGCTAATTGAACCTCCTCCGAGTGATGACGAGGAAGGAGCACAGAGATCTCTGTAGAGCATTGTTTCGTTGATAAAGCAAGGGTTCCTGTGAATACACCATGCACCCACACCGCCTCCATCTTCATCTCCACCACATACACCTTCGTCTACACCACCACCACCTGTGCCACCATTCAATATGGCGAACTCAGTAAAGCTACATGTGTTCAAGGGCATGGGAAATGAAGATCCGCACCAGTTTTGGTTCATTGCGTTCAGGCTATATGGGAAGCTCAGGGTATACGAATGATCAGATGAAGAAAGCCACACTGGTTAGTGCTTTGCAAGATCGCACGCTAATGTAGTACATTAAGTACTGCACTGATAACCCGACGTCTATGTTGGCAGATATCCAGACTACGCTGAATAAGGAATTCAGTAGACCTAAGTCTGAAGCACAATCAATTATAGGATTCAAAGAGATAATGATGAAGCCTGGTGAGACACCCTGGGATCTAGATCAAGATTGAAGTGTACAATCCACGAGGCTAACATGAATCTGACTAATGGGAAACACTACGAATGGTTTGTGGCTTTGCTCTTGCCTCATCTAAGGGTTGTGCTAGCACAACAAAATATTGGGACCCAGGTAGAAGCCCTAGAAACTGCGATGAGATTGCATGAAACATCGATGCAAGATGCTAATCTGGGGATTCAACAGATTCATGCACAATTGTAGAAGGTTTTCCTAGAAATGCAGAGTCTGAGGAAAGATAGAATAGCTTAGCCTGAGGTGCATAAATAAGTTTGCTGCCTGAAGTGAAAAATCCAGGGACATGACAAAGATTATTGTCCAGTTTTTACAAATTATGTTGTAGTAGGTGGGCCAATGCTTCTGAGGCAAAAAGCTCCAGCAGGGCCAAGTACAGGGCCCATGCTATGGTGTGTTATCTATCAGGTAGCTAGAAAACATACGACAGACAATTTCCATTTCCTACAGAAATTCGTATAGAGACCGCAACAACTCTTCTTCCACTTCTGTCAATTGGTGGGTCATGATGAGTGCAATTATCGTAGTTACAAATTAATGATGGATAGGACACCTACATATAGGGTGTAGGCAGAAACCCGGTCTCTAGACCAAGGTGCTAGGGAGTGCGAGGCAAGTACCAGCAACGCGTATGAGGCCGAGGTGGAGGAGGACCTGGTAGAAGTCGAGGGTAGGTCATTTGTTACAACTATGGGGGACTAGGACACTGCGCATGAGACTGCCCTAATCTGACGCATCTTTCATGCCAATATTTTACTTAGTTTAACCATGCAATGGAGGATTGCCCTATATTGTTAGCTAAGATATGAAAAAATGGGGCGCAAGCTCAGCAGCCAACTTAGAACCTAGAGATGATTAGGGCTGAGCCTTGTGAAGAAAATCCTAAGGTAAATATTGTGCTGCAGAGTGGAGCAACAACTAGTGAAGATAAGGGGAAGCAGCCTCAGGAAGGTGAGTGGGTCTGCAAAGCACCAGAAAAAGAGACCGGTTTGATCTAGAACACGTAAGAGAAATGTTTATGGAAGCGAAGAAAAGCTTTGCTGAGGCCTCTACCTTAGGAAGTCAGGAGAAGCTGGCTGAAGAAATGGACCCGTCCATGATTACTAGTTTGACCATGCAACGAGGATTGCCCTATATTGTTAGCTAAGATACGAAAAAAGGGGGCGCGACCTCAGCAACCGACTTAGAACCTTGAGATGATGAGGGCTGAGCCTCGTGAAGAAGATCCTAAGGTAAATATTGTGTTGCGGAGTGAAGCAACAACTGGTGAAGATAAGGGGAAGCAGCCTGAGGAAGGTGAGTGGATCTGCAAAGCACCAGAGAAAGAGACCGGGTTTGATCTATAACATGCAAGAGGAACGTTTATGAAAGCAAAGAAAACCTTTGCTGAGGCCTCTACCTCAGGAAGTCAGGAGAAGCTCGTTGAAGAAATGGACCCATCCATGATTACTACTTTCTTAGGAACCTGTATGAAGTTGCTACATGATAGTAAGGTTTAGAAGTGACTACAGAAGCTGATGAATAGGTGTGCTAGGAAGGAAAAAGCTATTGACGGATCACGCATAGTTAGAAAGATTGGTAGGCATAAGGTGAGAACAGGGCGTGAGATGAGGCTTATTGTGTAGATAGGCGAATATGAGATGGATCAAGTTATTCTAGATTTGGGGTTGGACGCAAATGTTTTTTCAAAGCAGACATGGGAGATAATGGGGAGACCTATGCAATAGTGGTCTCCGATTCAGTTAAGGATGGCGAATTAGCAGAAAATCATCCCCTTGGGAAGGTTGCAGGGAGTAATGATTGATATTGAGGGCACAAGCGCACTATCTGATTTTGAAGTAATAGAAATTGTGGATGACAGCAATCCCTACCCCATGCTCTTTGGGATCGATTGCGCCACTAACATGAATGGGGTAATCAATTTGGAGAATCAGAGGATGATATTTGAGAAGAGATCGCTCTGCATAGTCGTGCCCCTAGACCCTACAGAAGGACCATGCTATACTGAACCAGTCCACGATTATGAAAGTGCTTATGATTTGGACCAGATTTACAAGATAATGACGCGAGATCAGGATTGGGTGAATCCAATAGCAAATGGACATATTGCATGGGACCGTGAAAGTTCCTGCACATTAGATTCAGAAGAAGAGTTGGAGCATTGGCAGAATTGACTGCATGAAGTATCTACGTTGTGCTGTGTATCGTCAGAGGTAAGAAATATGCCTTAATAAGATGGTTTAACTGATGTTGATAACTTTTTGGATGCATTCAAGAGATAAGTGCCAAAGAAGCATCACTTCCAGGCCTTGGACTAGGCGTTGTGCGCTACGCCTAGGAGATGGTGGGGCATGCACAAGGATAGTTTTGATGATTGGTGCATGTACAAAAAAATGATGAGAGTGCAGTTTGGTCACCCACAAGTTCCGCTAACAGAAAAATATGATGGGAGGAATGACCGCGTGACCATTTGGCCAAATGGACTGAAGTGTATTGAGCGAAGCCTTAGCCAGAGTGGGTACATCTATTTTTTCATACCTTGGATGTTATACCGATGAATTGGTACTTGGAGACAGAGCTCCGCCATGGCATCGAAGACTAGGATGTTTTGCACCAAGGATTTTTGATGACGTTCAGTTTTGAGGATGGGTTTGAATGTATTGATGAAACATTGCAGGAGGTCAAGGCAGCAATCTTCAGGATACCACAAGATCCTCTAGATTTGATTCAACCTAATTGGACTATCAAGTTGAGCCATGTGCTGGAGTGCTACAATGTGATAGCAGAAGAAGAAGACAATGACCCGAGGAAGATTAATATTCTAAAGACTTAAGGTCACCATGAATTTGAAGGACTACAACTAGAGAATCCAGACATCACCAATCTGCTCAAAACTAGACAAGTGAACATTGGCATAGAGGCAAAGATGAAGTTTGCAAAGATTGGGGACCACTGGGATGATGCAATAGTAGATAAGGTCGCCGAATTGCTCTGCGAATATCATGATATGTTCCCTACTAATTTTTTAGATCTGAAATGGAAAATAGGGGACTTGGGTGTCATGAGTATCACACTAAAAATAGAAGTGTAGCTAGTTAAGTAAATACCTTACAACCTCAATCCGAAGTATAAATAAAGGGTCTGCTTGGAATTGGATAAAATGCTTGCAGCAGGCATCATTGAACCAGTAGAAGAGTTTGATTGGGTAAGCCAAATGGTAATTCAGGACAAGAAACAGAAGGATGAGATACAGATATGCGTAGATCGCAGGAAGTTGAATGACGCTTGTGTGCATGATCCTTTCCCAACTCGGTTCACTGATGAGGTGTTGGATAATGTTGGCGGCCAAGAAGAATATTTGTTTACTGATGGGTTCTTAGGGTACCATTAAATCAAGATCATGCCGGAGGATAAAAGTAAGATGAACTTTGCAACTGAATGGGGATGCTTCCAATATACTATGATGCCTTTTGGGCTGAAGAATGCAACAACGATCTTCTCACACATAGTCATCATAGTGTTCAAAGATTTCATTCACAAATTTCTTGAGGTATACTTTGACGATTGGACAGTGCTTGGACTGGTAAAGTGCCATGTAGCAAGTCTGCACTTGATGCTAGATACATGCCGAAGGTACCAGATCCCACTCAATCTAAAGAAATTTTTATTCTGCATCCCTTTTGGGATCTTGCTGGGTCATGTGGTATGCAGATAGGGCTTGATGGTAAACCTTGCAAAGATCGTGGTTATAATCAATTTTGAGGCACAAAGAAGTGTGAAACAGCTGTTCACAACGTTGGGGCATATAGGGTACTGTAGAAGGTTCATCAAAAGATATGCCCAGATCACCGCGCCGATGGATAAAATCTTAAAAAAGGATGCTACATTCTACTCAAATGAATAATATCAGATGAGCTTGGACATACTAAAAGAAAAAGTGGTCACCATGTCGATCCTTGTCTTCCTGGATTGGAAGAAGGAATTTCTTGTGCATGTGGATGCGTCTTGTATTGTGCTAGGAGTAGTACTAACACGGGACGGTGAGGGTGAATTGGATCATCCTATATCATTCGCAAGTAGGAAGTTATCTAAAGCTGAGAAGAATTATTCAACGATAGACCGCGAAGTTCTGCTATGGTATACGCTTTCCAGAAGTTCATGCACTAGTTTCTAGGCGGACACTTTAAGATGTATGTAGACCATTCTACATTGAAGTACTTGGTCAACAAGCCTGTGTTGGGGGGGGGGGGGGAATATGCAGATGGTTGTTGTTGTTTCAATAATATGATTTTGAAGTTATTGTGAAACTAGGATGATTGAATGTCGGACTGGATCATCTATCGCTCATTGAAATAGGAGAGGAGCCTACTAATTTGGAGGAAGGACTACCTGACGCACAACTCTTTTTGGTGAGCATTGCAGACAGTCAGTTTGAAGACTTTATACACTTCCTAATGATGGGAATGACTCTAGAAGGATATACTAGCCAACAAAAGAAGGAATTGGTGATGCACGCAACAAAATTTTCTGTCATTAAAGGAAACTTGTATATAATGGGGTCAGATCAAATACTACGACATTATGTGCCAGAATTTGAATGAAACATCATCCTTGTTGAGGCTCATGGACGAGTTGCAGGAGGACATTATGTGGGAAAAGCAACAACGCAGAAGATTCTACGCACTGGGTTGTGGTGGCCGACATTACATAAGGATTCAAAAGCATATTGTAGGGAATGCGATGCATGCCAAAGGACTGGCAGACTATCACAGAGGGATAAGCTACCTATGAATCTGCAGATATCATTACAGCCCTTCGAGAAGTGGGTGATTGACTTTGTGGGACCAATTCAACCTCCAGGAAAGAATACGGGTTTGTAGTACATCATCAATGCAACTGAGTATTTAACCAGATGGGTGGAGGCACAACCTGTGAAGGAATATATAAGAGCAACAATAGAAAAATTCATCTTTGATTACATACTGATGAGGTTTGGTTGTCCAAAAATTTTAATGAGAGATCGTGGTACGCATTTTCTTAATGAAACAATCAGCGCATTGACAGAGGAATTTCAGGTTTACCATCAGAAGAGTACGTCGTATCACCCGCAGGCTAATGGAATGGTTGAAGAATTTAATAAGATACTAGAGAGCGTGGTGACGAAGGTTTGCAATGCACAAAGACAAACACCTTTCACGCTAGTTTATGGTGTTGAAGTTGTGATGCCAATGCAATACATTGTACCTAGTGTGCACATAGAGGCATTCACAGGAATGGTGGATCGCAAATCCATGGAGGAAAGGCTCACGTAGCTGACAGAACTGGAAGAATATAGGTTTTTGGTTGGATTCCATCAGCAAGTTCAAAAGGAGCATGAAAAGGCATGCACGATCAGCACATCAAACTGTGCAGCTTCAAGGTAAATGATTTAGTGTTATTATATGACAACAAGTTTGATAAATTTCCAGGAAAATTTTGGATGCATTGGTTGGGGCCCTATGCCATCAAGGAGATTATCGATGGTGGAGAAGTTAAGTTGGTGAAGTTGAATGGAGAGCCATTCCCAAGGAAGGTGATTGGTAGCCGATTGAAGCCATACACCAAGGATCCAACCAGATGACTATATGGCAGAAGCACAATCTTAGTGCTCCAAATAGCTGAAAGGAGGCGTGGGACTATAAAATACACTACCTAGGTTATAAAGCTGCACGATTGGGGTACTGTGTAAAATGGAGGATTGTCATAGTGTCAGTAGAAGCGCGAGGGGAGCTGCACTATTGAATGAGAGACCATGCAGGGTAGCCAAAAAGTGACCATTATGGTGACTATTCATGATTTGACAGTGGGAAACTGGCCAAATGGAGCGAGGCGAAGGGGGGGTGGCAATTAAGTCAGAATTTAAGAGCAATATCTTTGAAAATCTATCGCCACTCTAGTATTTATGAATAGACTTTTGGGGGAACAGTTAGACTCAAATTTGAAATTGCAAATAAATTACAGATGGCTAACCAACGAAAAACACTTGGAATTTGGAGAATTGAGGTGTTGAAATATCAAGCACACATGAACCTTGACTATTTCGAGGCTTTGGTAGCGAGTTCAATGTTTGAGAAACTACTAAAGGAAACTTAGGAGCTCTTAATTGGCATTAGGTCAGCACCCATGGAGACTGCAGGTGTTGGAGAAGTGATGGAAGTTGAGGGAGTTTCCCCAAAGGTATAGAGTGTAGAGGTAGCTACAGAAGTACCCAAATCACCAAGGTCACCCAAGCCGAGGCCTACGCTGACCAGAGAGGATCCAAAACCAAAGAAGGATTAGAAAAGTGACACAGGTGGTATGCGCATCGCCTAGAGAACACCCGCAAAAAGAAAAACCCACTGCATGGGAGAAGGGCAAGGTAGTAGACCTAGAACCTAACGAGGACATATAAGACGTCGATATGGGCATGGAAGACATTGATACGGGGGCAGAAGACATTGGCATTGAGGGGGAAGACCCTATCTCCAAGCTGTTAGCATACGTCCCTCCACATAAAAGCAAGGTGAAGGTACCAAAGGACATCAATGAGAACAAAATCACACTTTTCACACCATTGTTTCCAAACAAAATCACATTTGAAGGTCCATGCCTGACACGCATCCCCCATTTAAAGTTGGAGGATTGGGATTTGGTAGATACGAAGCACTTTCCCCACTTGGCCACTGATACATTCATGCACTGCATCTTCTATAAGGGCTCTGGTGTGACCATGCTGAAGCCAAGACAGTGGATAAAAGGGGTGGAAAAGGTAGGACTATTGAACCTGCTATCTGTGTTGCATTACAACTGCGCGCCCATAACTTTGATAGTGATCAAGCAACTACTATTCTTGGTGCACGATGAGTGCCTGTGGTTCTAGATTTGATATCGATCACTGACATGCTGATCCATAGGATCACTCTGTTCCTGCATTTAGGCTTGAATCCAGCCATGACATTTAGCGGAAATACAGGTGAGCACGACCTCATCGAACGAATGAAGGACAAGTTCAAGATTGCTAAGAAGTCGTGTTGCTACTCCATCTCTACCATAACTGAACCTACGGTTAAAGTAGCAACCCAGATCTTGGTGGTGAAAATCATGAGGAAGTGTCATGTAGATGAAGTGTTGGCACCGGTTGTATCTTTAGCGGCCCAGTGCAGGGAGGGCTTACAATTTAACTGGTTGCACTACCTCTGTAGTGAGTTCCTCATGAACTACAGAGAAACGCAAGATGAAAGCAATACCTTCCACTATGCATGGATGTTGTTGTTGATTGTACTGGCTGCGTGGGACTTATCGGAGGATAGTCAGTTTCCTCCAATTGCAGTCGAGCTACCAGAAGCAGTGAAGTTTGCTTTTCTCTGGGCCACAAAGGACCCCCAAAGGGTCAAGGACAGTAAGGTATTCTGGATTCTCATGGAATCAAGCATCCACACCGTAATCAACTGCAATCCAAGGCTATCACCGACTCTCTTTGACAAGTTGTCTAAATATGTGGAGTTCAAGGTGAACTTCCACTGCATTTTCATCAGAGCACGGAAGGACCCCGCAAAAAAATGGTATGATCTTCCATACCCGGTGATAGATGATGCAATCACTACAGTTATGGACAGTTGGCCATAAAAGTGGCACATGGCCTCAGACTTATCGACTAGGTCTAGTAAGTCTATTATGAAGTAAAAGAAGGAAGAGGCTAGGTTGAAGATGGAGCAGTTGGTTGAAAGACGGAGGAAGGAATTTGAGGGCAAAGCCAAAGTAGAGTGCATTGCCAAAAAGCAGGTAGAAAGGGAGGAGGAAGAGGAAGTCCGCAACTCTGATAGGAGTCAAAATTCACCTTCCTCACAAATAGAGGAGGAGGAGCAGTGCTTAGAATAGAGAGGAGTAGACCCGGAGACTATTCCATTCTAGGTTAAGCTCACAAGGGAGCAAGAGAAAGAAGGGATGCTGAAGAAGTCCAAGGCTAGCAAATTGGTGATATAGTGAGGGACGTGACCGTGGAACTTCTACAACAGTTTAAAAAGTAGTAGAAACAGGCCTTGGTCACCATTCAAATAGGTCTGCGCAAGCTGCAGATCCAGGCTACTCAGGTGTAGACTAGTGTAGGGCGGGGTAGTGCGACATCGAGTAGTTTGGTGCCTAGAACCTTAGATGTAGCAGAGATGGTCCATTCAATGAATCCTTGGGCTATCATGCTGCCGAATGGAGGATTGACCACAGAAATAGACGCTGACAGGGCCACTGCCAGCATCCTCAAGAAAGTCAGGTTAAACTTGACCGTGCTTCCATGTGAAGCCCTTCACACCCTACAAGATGGTGTGATTGCGGAACTACGAGCTCGGGAGCATCGCACCTTGAATGTTATCAACGAGAAGTAGGTGAAAAATGCACAAATGTTTGTCAAAAAGATGACCATGATTGATATTCTTAAGAAGGCCATAGAAAAGAATGAGTGCACAACAATTGTGCTGGTTGGGGCATGTCGAACTGTTCCAGAGCTGAACATCCTAGAAGATGTACCAGTTGAAGAAAGAATCTAGAAGCTTGCTGCAAGTGTTCGTGAGGCACAAACAAAGTTGGCTAAGGTTCAGTTTGAACTGAATCTTAAAATCATAGAACTTGAGTTGAGGACCTAGCCTTCGACTCCACTAGAAGTGAGGGAGCAGTGTGAGACCATTGTCAAAGATTTCATTGTAGCTGGTGATATCGCAATGAAGGATTGCACTGTGCTCTCTGAACAGGTGCTCAAAGTAGTTACCAGTTTGTAGGAAGCCCCAACCTACAAAGGCTAGAAACTGAGGCACAAGAGCTACAATAGACGTATGATGAGGTCAATGTGATGGCGTGCAACATCGCCATCACACAGAGGTTGGCGAAGCTCCAGGAAGTGAAGGCATTAAAGGAATAAGTGGACACAACTCAGTGTAGGGAGGCAATACTAAAGGTTAGATTTGGGCCTTGGCTAGAGGAAGCCTATGTGCTCATGACCTCCATTGAAGGGAAATTGGCTAGTCTGTAGTTAACATAGTAGAAAATATGGGCAGATAACATAAGACCAGTGATGGAGTAACTAATTGAGTAGGCTAAGTAGGCAGTGATGCAGTGTACCACCAAGGTTGCAGTCATACAGGTCGAGCTAGGAGGTCTTCATGACAATATCTCCACACCAGTTGAGTGACTCGAGGCGAGTCACTAGATTTGTGTTGGGGGCTTGTTGGGAATGGGTCCCCTAGGGTCAATTTTCATGTTAAAGCCGAAGTTTTGGGGCTAAAGGCCCAAGTTTTGTATAAAGAATGTAAAGTCTCCATATTTTGTGGTTGCGGCGCATGAAGATGTAAACAATCAAAAAGGGGTTTTGCCCTTAATTTAGGTATCTTGTGTCGGCTTGATGAGATTCACCCTTAGTCTGCGGACTATGGGAATGTATAAAAGGGAGTCTTAGAAGATTCTAAGGCAGTTCTGTTCTTAGGAAGTTTTTGGGAAATTGATTGATGTAATGGGTCTGTGAGAGATAAGGGTGAAGACTCTTAGTGTAGGAGGAGGCTCTATAACTAGTGCGTAGAGGCCTCGGATAGACATACGCAGTTGAGTGTGCGAAACCCTGCAGTTGTTTGCGCAAGGAAGTTAGAGTCTATACTGGAGATCTGAACCATCAATAAAGAGAATTATTCTAGAGATATCTGTGTACGAGTTATTTTAATTTTGTTATGAATGTATGCGCTTATGTCATGATGAATACTAGGTTTATGATTTAATGCTATATTGATGTGTGAATCTATGTGTTTTACTCTGTCATATGAATGCAAGTAAGAATATTTTTTTACGCGAAGATAATCATAATACATGTTCAAGTTAACCAATACTTGAGCTAATATGGGTAGACACATAAGTAAGAGTAATTACAGGGGCACGTAATTGTCTCAACCACCTATTTAGGGTCCGTGAAGGACAATCACATACCTTCACAAAGCTTTCAAATCCAAATAAGAGAAGTACCTTGATAAGCCCTAAAAGGCTCATTGGTCTGCGCAAAGGAAGGGTTCGCATATAAAACAACATCACAACTATCTCAGGGTTCAGAAACTTGGTTCCTACATCCCCCGATACTGCCTTTGGTGAGACATTAGTCTACGCTTTGTGGATTGATGCCGAAAGGGCCAGTAGTGTAGGGATTTTCTTGGCTAATTAATGCTGAACCTGGGTTAGGGCCCATCAAGCCAACACCTAATTGCATAGTTTCTGCATGAAAGACAAACAAGGTAGCTTGGAAAACAAGGTGTAGTTTTGAGGCACATGACATTGTTGTGGGTTGGGTGTTCTGGGAGGAATACTAAGCAGCTTCTTGATGCAAGCCACTGGTGTGGGATGGGTTCCAGGAGGACACATCTACACAGTTTTAGTTTGCAATGCAAATTGAGCAACTGGGGACAATACTGCGTAGTTTCTAATGACAATGTGTTCCAGCTAGGGGAAGGACCCTAGAGGAAACCACTGCATAGTTTTGGATGCCAAGGTATGTTGGGTTCTATGTGCACTACGAAGTTTCAATAGGTAAGGTAGGAAGCTTGATGGTTGCAGAAGAAAAGTGCATGGTTTTGGGAGGCTAGATGTGTTATGAAACTAGCTCACAAAAAGATAGAAAAGATAGATGAATGCCTTAGAAATAAGCCTCTTAGAGGGGGCAACCTCCTTTACATTACAAAAATGAACAATTCTTGGATGATACAAATGACAAGACCTCCTTTCTATATATAGGAGTCTAAGGGGTCATAATATAATCAGAGCCGACATAACAAAATTAATGTAAGGGCACAATAATAACAATAGTGGGCTTATTTGGGGCACAATAGTAACAATATGGGGACTACATGGGTACATCAATATAATAAGGGGGTTGTACTAATAACAATAAGGTGTTACACTAGTAGTATAGGGGCCTAACATGCCCCTCTCCTTCAAAAACGTGTTGTCCTCAACACCTGAGTAGTTCTTGATGCTTCTATGTAAAATTCTTGTCCTCCCATGTGGAATCTTCATCAAGTAAGTTCTTCCACTTGATGAGATACTTTGAAATTGATCGATTTCGTAGTTGTCGGGTTCTTCTTTCTATGACTGCTCCAGGTTCCAATATTATTTTTCCTTCCTCTTCGAGTTCTAGCAATATTGTTTGAAATGGGATCTTCTGCAACTTTCAAATGAGTGGCCACACTTCTTCGTCCTTCTTCCATTCATCCCTTGCTTTGTTTATCCAATCTGGTTGGATAATAGAAATAGCACAAAACAATGCTTCCACATTCTCATCCTTTCTTGAGAGTGCATCTATAACAAAATTTTGCTTCCCTTTTCTATAGATGATGTCAAAGTCATAACCCAACATATTCGTGACCCATTTTTTCTTTTCTTCTAGAGATAACATTTGTTCTAAAAAGTATTTAAGACTATCATTATCCATTTTTACCTTGAAGTGTCTTCCCATTGGGTAAGGTCGCCATTTCTTAAGTGCATATAGTATTGCCAACATTTCCTTCCCATAAATAGCTTGCTTGAGATGTAGCCATAAAAATACCCAATCACCTACATCAAAACAATTTTTACTGTGATGTTGATCTACCTGTTGTTTCATTCGATTCTGCACCAAAGTGGTGTTATCCTTTAAAAGTTGTAGAACTTTTTGTTGATGCTCAATGTGATCTTTCACTGCTTGAACCTTTTTATTCTTGATATGTCCTTCTATCTTTAGAATTTGAGGAGTGGTAATTTCTTCCAATGCTTTACAAGATATGGTCGGATTCATTTCTTGATGCTCGATGTGATCTTTCAAATCTTGAACATTTTTCTTCTTGATATGTCCTTCTATCTTGATAGTTTGAGGAGTTGTAATTCCGACCAATGCATTACAAGATATGGTTGGATTCATTTCTTCTTTCTTGATGTGATCTTTCACTTCTTGAACCTTTTTCTTCTTGATATGTCGTTCTATCTTGAGAGTTTGAGGAGTGGTAAATCTTGCAAATGCTTTACAAGATATGGTCTGATTAATTTCTTCTTTATCTAGGATTGGTTCCTATTGTATATCTTCTTCTTTTGATGTTTCTTGATCCTTTTCTTCCTCCTCTTCATAATCTATGTAAAATAATTTCTTCTCAGCACACTTATAACCTTTAGTGCATTTCCTATCACAATTGTAACAAAGCCCTTTTTCTCTTTTTTCTTCCAATTGTTGTGGTGTCACCCTTGTAGGTTGTGGAAGGCTAGGAGAAACAACAATTCCATTTTTATAGTTGTGAGGGGTAGAATTCATTGTTTCCATAATTTTGCTTTCCACTTTTCTTGCCAACCTGAATGCCTTCTCCAATGAATCAAGTTCCAAAAGACGAACCTCATGTTGAATGTTATCCTTTAAAGTCCCTATGGAGACATCAATCCTCTGCTTCTCTAGAATATCATTTTCCCTTATATTCATTTTTTGAAAGTCCTCAATGTGCTTTTTCATTGCACACTTTTGTTTGAGATTTATAAATTGGCTAAAGAAGATGTTTCTCTTTGTATCCCCATAATGTGCTATCATTTCCTCCATGAAAATTGACCACGTGACAAGTGGTTTACGAGAACAAATCCCTTTATACCATAAAAATTGATTTGGTTCTAAATAATTGGATGCAATACATACCTTTTGTAACAATGGTACACCATGTATATCAAAAAATTTCTCCATCTGTAGTATCCAATTTACCGAATCCTTGCCATCAAACTTCCTCATCTCGCTTTTTCGTGATTTTAGGAGCTCTATCTTGAAACGACCATAACTTTGTAATTTTGGATCTTCCAATTATGAAATTGTGACCTGCCGTAGTCCTCTATGTCCTCTTTCCAATGCCACTAGTCTGATCGAAATTGGGTTCTCCAAGAAAGAGTTATGCACAATCTCCCAAGATGACCTGATTATACACCTTTTCAGAATAGCAAAATTGTATGACATGCCATGTGTCATTGTTTTGACCTTAAAATCTAAAAAATGAACAAAAAATACTACAGTCCATCCTCTTTCTGTAACTTCTGATGAAATTTCAATATGATGCTCAGATAGAAGGTTATGACGATTTTCCCAAGGTCACCTGTTTAAGATGTAATTTAGGAGTCTGCAAAAACTCTAACTTCCTTAGATCATATATCCGCAAATATAGCGAGACAAGATCTGGAATTTAGACCCGAGGTTAAGATCGATTTCTTCTCAAATGGGTTTTTGTTTTAGCTTCTGAAACATCACAATGAAAACTTTATAGCAACAATGCCATGATGACCTGTTTTAGATGAAATGTTGGAGCTTGCAAAAACTATAAATTCCTCAGATCATATCTCTGAAAATATAGTGAGACAAGCTCTGAAATTCAGACCAAAGGTTTAGCGATATTTCTTCTCAAATGGGTTTTATTTTTAGGTTCTGAAACATCGCAAAAATATAGTTATAGCGAAAATTCCTCGATGACCATTTGGAGCAGCGAAAGCCCTAGAATCCAAATGTTATGAAACCAGCTCACAAAAAGATAGAAAAGATAGATGAACGCTTGAGAAATAAGCCTCTTCGAGGGGGCAACATCCTTTACATTACACAAATGAGAAATTTTTGGATGATACAAATGACAAGACCTCCTTTCTATATATAGGAGTCTAAGGGGTCATAATATAATCAGAGCCGACATAACAATAATAATGTAAGGGCAGAATAATAACAATAATGGGCTTCTATGGGGCACAATAGTAAAAATATGGGGACTACATGTGTACATCAATATAATAAGGGGTTTGTACTAATAAGAATAAGGGGTTACACTAGTAGTATAAGGGCCTAATAGGATGAGGCTGAGTTGCTTGGGAAATTGGCTAAGTGTGAGATCAGTGAAACATATGTAAACATTGATCAGACTTGACTATGATCACACACAAAATCTTAGTGATACAACATAGACTGTACATAATGTATAAAACATACTCTTCTTGATGCAACAACTATCGTGACAAGATCGTGTGAGGTTTGTGTGAAATATGTCTATGTAATGAAAACAAATCCTACGCACAAGATTTCCCTTGAATCGAAACAACATTCCTTTTACATGATAAACCACAATCCCTATGCCCAAAGATGATACACGCTGCATAAAGATGAGAACATGAACAATTCTTAAGATCAAGGAGGTGAAGCTTGAGATCATCAACTTACCAACAAGTGACCAAGGACGATCGATCATAGTATCCAAAGTAGGCTCCTAAATTTGCATGGTAGCCAAAATTTTGGAGGGTGATTGTAGCCACTACAACAATGGCGACACACTAGTAGAACTCCAGCTCTTTGTATGGACCTTGTTTCGTGAAAAGCAAGTCTAACCCTTACAAAAGTATTGTTCGATTGTTTGATCATGATGGCTTCTGCACTAGCTTGTGCAAAAGATTTAGTCCCTACCATTCTCTTGATCGTTCAACATGTATTCCAAGCCAAGTCAACTTAGTTGTTTTGATTGGGGATGAGGAGTATATGGATGCACAAGTAATATAATTATCAAACTTTAAGTTTCATCTTTGGTGTTTCTCTGCTACGAGCAGGCCTGGACAGTACCCCTATGGAGTCACATATGAACACAAGCATCACTCTCCTTCCAGTGATCATGTTTAGTACCCTAGCAGAGTTACTTGTATCACTTCTCTATGTAGGAATCCTTTCTCCTCTTTTCCCTTATTCGTTTTTCATTTTTTTGTAGTTTTTTTCCAAAGAATTGTGCATGGGCACTTATTTATTTCAGAGGCAAAAGAGGGATCCTGACTTATTGAGATCATAAGAAGTTGTTCCTTCAGAAGTATGTTATATATACCTCTGACATACTTGTTAATGTTTTCCATGTCAGCTTACTCTACTTGACTGAGCTGAAAAGGGTTAACCCAAAATAACTGATTAGAGTAGCAGGTACTAATTAATAGTGCAAGCATTATGTTTTCACTAAGACTTACTCTGAACATAACATATTTTCTATCAAGGCATCATCGAATGAACACAAAAAACTCTTCATAAAGAAAGAGCACAATAGATAACCAGATATTGATAGTTGTACAAGTCCTCTTAGATTTTCCCAACTTATCTCGAGAGACAAACATGGTTTCACGTGAGGCTAACATACAAATACAAAGAAGTAAAGAAAGAAAAAATAAAAAATCAGAAGTAAAGAAAAAGAGAACAAGTAAAGAAAGCAAGCAAGTAAACCAAACAAATTAAGCAAGCAAACAAACATACAAACCAGGAAGCAAAGAAAAGCAAGAAAGAAAACACTACTCCTACTCCTACGCTAAACAATGCATGGACCTACTCATATGAAGTGATATTTCCAATGCAACCACTGATGCATTGGCTGACCCATGTTGGCAAAGGCATGGTAAACAATAAAGTTATACATATAAGTAAGTGAAAAAGAAATATTTAAAAATGAAGACCAACACACTCCGAGTTTAAACGCGTCCACAAGAAAGAAAAGAGTGAAAGCACAAGACAAGCATTCTGTGAACTTAACATGGTGTTGTGACACACTGCATGTAGGTGATAAGCATGCCTACTCTTCCGATTGTGGCAAATAAGCATACATGAGAAAGAGAGACAACTTATGCTTTGTAAGTGTGATTGTTTTGTATGACTCCTCTGGTGCATAAGCAATGGAATCATGTGATTCCAGTGGATGAAGTAAAATCTATGTGTTGGATTGATCTTCAGTGCATACAGATGAGTGATGAGGAGCCTTAGGTGTTTCAATTTTTTTATTATCTAAAGTGGAACTAACCTCAGGATAGCAAGGGCTTGACATAACCATCATCTTAGGCTAAAGTTCTTCGATAACCTGCAGGGATTCCACTTCATGAATAGATAGATCATGGGAGACTAGTGGCTTAGAAATATTAACAGTGAGTGAATCAACATCGTGATCAAATGAAGAAGTAAAGATATCATGACAGCCATGATCAGAAAATTTGGGATGTTTTTCGGCATCCTCATGATTTGATGAATCATGCAGAGGGGTAGATGAGAAACAAGGAAGCTCACCCTCTGTGTTTTCAAAAATGATGGATGATAGATGGGACGTATTTTTAGAGGAAGATGTGTCCTCTCTGCAATGAAATGGTAGGCTGACATATGGTGTCCTATGAATGATCGGAATTAGAAAATTTCAGAGATGATTTTCCATAGGGAAAATCAAAAGTGGCAGAGTCACAAGAGATGTCAGGATAGAGGGGATGAGGTGTGGATGGAAGGGAGTCATCCTTCACCATGATTTCTTCAAATTTTTGAACACACTCATCATGAATGATAATGCAGGTTGGATACACAACACCAACTATGTCGACAACTTGATCCTCATTCACAACAAGTGTGGAGTCCGAAACAGAAGAACACAAGATAGTATAATTCGGAGGATCAGCAGAATGCAGGGACGAAGGTTGATGTAACAAGTCCACATGACAACCAGAAGGCTTGCAAGCCAAATTTGTGCAAAAATTAAGAGCAGGTGTAGGAGGATGTGACAGTTCAATAGATGTGCAAACACCTTCTTCGACCTCGCACTACGTAGCTAGAATTGTTTGATGAGAAGAGAATGGACAATCACTTATGACAATGACCTTGTCTATCTTAGATTTAGCAACTTCAACACTGATGTCTACTGGGTTGTATTCAAATGATTCTAGGAATTATGGATTTTCGGAGATGTAAAGATGATACTTAAATCTTCCATCGAGTAATTCCCAATCAATTTCATCTCCAGGAAATTGATATGAAAGATTATGAAAGAGCATGTGAGAAACTCAATGTATGTTCATGTCTTTCATTGCTCTCGTGGCCTCTCTGACATTCCAAGCTTCTGTCGCTGTATCCTCCTCTTATGGATAAAAACTTGCACACTTCTCTATTTCCTCCGACTACTTTCTTTCTTATTCTTCCTTTCTTGCTTCTAACATACCTAGGAGCAATGGTGGACTGAGTTTGAAGCCAATCCAAATGATTTTTAGTCTGTGCAGTGCCTTCCTATACAGTGGGGTCCTGTCTAGTGCATCCCTCATTCTTTTAGGGGAATGATACTCCCTGATATTTAGGCTATATGGTAAGGTGCCCCATCTCCTTTGGCATGCTTGCTAGCTTTCATCCCCTAGAAATCTGAAAGTATCCTCAAAATGAGTGACTACTTGCTCTTGTGTAACTAGGTATCTTGGTGAAGGTTGGGGATCATTGGCAATGAGGTTCTGGGTGCTAATGACAACCATGGAATTGATATATTCTTCTCTGATGTAAAGGGGCTCTATTTCTTCTCTTTCCAACACTCTTTTAACTTCCTTAGCCCTGGCATCCTCATGAGTCATCCATGATGCCAAGGCCATTAGTTGTAAGTCACACAGCTTTGGATTAGGGTCCCACACATTCAAGTCCATTAAGACCAATTTATGTAAGTAGAATTTAGATATCTTGGCCCTATCCTCTAGGGTGCTTTAGTCACAAATCTCAATGAACTTCCTATACTCTTGGAAAGGCATAGTCCCTTGTTGTGCTAGGCTATTTATCTCAAACTATAACCATTTTTATTTTAGGTACGAGACATATGATTTTTCTGGCATCCTGCACTGGAGTGTCTCCATAGAGAGACTTTCCATAGTGGCCAATTGGCTCTCTTTTTCCTGTACCTACCTCTTCAACCATGTTTTCTCAGCCTTTAGTTGAGATTTCATCACTCTTTCCCCATCTCTTCTCTCACTCAACTCTCTTCCTATCTCTAGCAGCTTATCTTCAATATGGCCCACATCCTCTACATTCTTTTATTTAGAAATTTTCATCTAGCGATGTGTCCTTTGTCTCTCATTCTCAAGCTCAAAGAATAGAGGGATGGAAAAGTTTTGTGGTATTACTCTACCTCCCTCAATGGATTTGTAATAGGAAATGAGATTGGGATGTGGGCTACGTTCCTGTAGCTCTTGTGATTCTCCATTTACTGTCTTTGGAGTATCTGTCTCTTCATGTACTTGTGTTGCTACTTCCTTTCCTTTCCTTTGTCCCTGTTGTCCTTTCTGCTCCTTTTTCTGTGTTTCCTGTAGTGATCATAGGGTTTCCTATAGGACTATCTATGTTTCCTATAGGATTCTTTTCCCTTTTTTAAAGGTGGTCAAAGGTTATTTAATTTTCTGTGCTGAGGTATACCTGTTGATAGGCCTCTTAACATGAGTGATTGGTGACCTTGGGGAAGCTTGTTTTGATGTGACCCCTTTACCTTTCATTCTTGGGGAGACTAGCTTTTATTGTCCTCTTGGTGAGTCTTCAATGATTATAGGAGTCTTGGTAGGTATTTTTGGTCCCCCTTGGTTTATCCTGGTGCTCCTCCTTGTTTTGAAGTATACGGGAGTCTGCCTCTGCCTTTTTCCTATGGACTTTATGGGTGTGCTTAAGGCAGTAAAGGTAGCAGTTGCCTCCTTTTTTGTGGGTTCAACAAACACTCTTGGGGATTCCTCCCCTTCCTTGGTATGTATTTCAAGGCTTGTCTCATCCTTTTGTGGTTATTCTCCACTACCCTTATCTTTCTCTATTTCATTTATCTCTGCCTCCTCTTCTTCCTCTAGCTCATCCTCTTCTTATGCATGTTCCTCTTCTCCTTCTTTAGGTTCTTCTTCATCTTCTTAAGGCTCTTCTTCCTCTTCTTCTTCTGGTTCTTTTTCCTCTTCCTCACCACTAGAGGTTGGGTCTCTTTCATAGTGAATTGCTTGAATTACATCTTCTCTGTCCATGTCTTAAATGTGGACCACGGCATAGGGATTCTTAATTGGCTTAGGTCATCTTCTAGTATGAGAATGATTAGTCCATGATGTGCCAACTACTGATGCTTTCCTTCTTGTACCTTGTTTCTCATGTCTATTATTGATTGTAAAAATATTTAGGGCACATTAAGTCTTCTATTAGGAGGTAACTCTTCTCCAAATATCATCTCATGGAGGAGTCTAAACTGGTAACCATAGACTACACTGAGTCGTCCCTCACAAGAAATATACTTGATAATGTGATATCTTACTTCATCACATGGATATGGAATTATCTCCCTTATAATCCCATTTTTGTCCTCAATTGGTTCCTCATCTTCCAAGAAAAACTTCTTTTTGGAATAAGTGTTGCTAGCTTTATCCTCTTTTCTCCATTGTAAACCTAGAGGAAGTGTAGTGATTCAGCTAATGCTTTCAGGGGTAACTGTTACTGAAAATCCTCTCACTACAATAGTGGCACTGACTCTAGCTTGAGGTGCGAGTGACATTGCAAATTCCCAAGCTAAATCATCATCATATCCTCTAAGTAGCTCGAAGAACCCCAACCATTGATTCCTTCTAAATATCTCTACCATAGTAGGATGGAGATGTATTCTAGTTGTTCTTGTGGGCGCCCTTATGTTGAAACCTCATGTCATATTCTCTCTCTATCAATCTGATTGTATGAAGTTTGGTGGCTATAGCTTATGAGATTTCCCAGGTGACTGAAGGTTTAGAGTTTAGGATGGTGATGACTACAATTCTTCCTTTATCTCCACACAATTCTATCTATATGTATGCATGTTGTAATTGTTAGAAAGAAATTACAATTTATTTTCCTTTCCTCTTTACAAATGAAAACACAGAGGATATGGGCCACCTGCCTTTCACTGTAGTGCCTTGGTTGAGGAGAATTCTTGAATAGCTGGGCCTTAGGCACCCCCTTGTAGAATTTTTGACAATTCTCACTCTTTCATGTAGTTTTCTTCCATTTCCTATAGGTGCTCACTATAGGATGGCTGAGACTAGCTTTCTCCTTCGATGGATCCTCCGGGTGGTCCCAACTCTCAAAATCTCGAAATGAATGATGTATTGGATGAAAGTTAGGGAATATTTCTATTTATGGTCTATTCCTTTGAGTGATGTGTTGGTTGGCTAGGTATTTAATTTCTCCTTTTGGAGTATTGGCCCAATATTATTTATCATGCATCCCCTTATTGTAATCATCACCCACTCCTGTACAATGTAAATTGACCACTTTTCTTATTTATTTACTTTGAGGTGAGCTTGCCATGTGTTCAACTAACTAGAACTTTACTTTTTGTTTTCGGGCTGAGGGTGTCCATGTTAACTCACAACCTTTAGCTTATAATACCAACTTTTTCATATTCCTACAGTTTTTTTCATATTCATACCTAGGAGAGAGTGTGGATGAGGTGACATGCCTGTGGCTTCCTTTGATGTTTTCATGCATGTTGGAGGGTGGCTATTCTACTGATAGGTTGTCTTCTTGTTGTGATGTGAAGGTGTTGGCCTCTTCTATTGCTACTGAGATTTGGATAGATTCCATAATGTCTGCAGGTGTGATGCTACTTTTCCTCTGCATGGGTGCTGAAGGAGGAGACTCTAGACTTCTATTGTCACAATATAGGCTACTACAGGGTTTCCTGTAGTACTACAAGAAATCTTGTAGCTGCCTCTTATGAATTTCTTTGTTTTTATTTTGCTTAGAGGAGGAATAGGTGTTGAAGTAGGAGTGGAAGGGGTGGAAATTGGGATATGGAGTGGTAGCTGAGGTAGGCTGTTGATGTTATGCCCCTTGGATTATTTTTTGCTTTCCTCTCTTTTTCTATCTTTTGATTTCATATTTTTATATTTTTTTTCCTTTTTCTAAGTGGATTTATTTATGGACACGGAGGGTGACATGGTCATGAAATGGTGTTGGTTGAAATGTGGTGAGGTCAATGGCCTCCAATTTCAACCCAAAACAGGCTTGCATTATTATTTCTAAACTGGGATTTCATTCCTATAGATTTTTAGGACTTCCTCTAGTACTACAGGAAATCCCTATAGTAATTATAGGAAATCCTGTAGAAGCGAGAGAATTGAGTGAAAATTAGATTTTTTTTTATGGTTGGAGATGAGTATGGATGCATGAAACATGGAGATCATGGAAGATATGAAATGAATGAAAAAAGAATGGGGTTTTGCATGGCTTGATGCCCTCTAAACTTGGTGTCCATTTTTTTCTTGAAAAACTGCAAAAACCAAAAAGTGTTATGAGTGGGGAGGTTTGAGGTCCCTGCCATTACATTTTTGTTTTTTTCTCTCTCTCTCTCTCTCTCTCTTTTTTGAAAGACAACCAAGTCGCCTCAATGGATGTTTTGAACCTGTTTGCCTACCCTAAGTGCCTCAAGAGAGGTTTTCACCCAGGAGTCTTTTATTTTTCTTTCTTTTTTCACTCTTGGGATGCCTCAAGGAGGTTTTCAACCCAAAAATGGGCCTTAGGTGCCTCATGGAGGTTTTCACCTAGGTCCCTTATTGTTTTTTCTCTTTTTTTTTTCATTTATTCAAAAATTCAACCATCTTCAAGAATTTGGTGAGGTGGAAGTCGAGACTCCTTCAATCACCATTACTACCTTACTGATATTATTTATGAACTCTTCCTTTAATAGAGGCTTTTTGTATGCTTTCAATCTATACCCATTGACAAGAAATGGGATACGTTCTTCATCATTGGTTCTTATCTAAATAACCCCATTTTCATGGCACCTGGAGACATATAGAAAAGCCCAATCACCTTCTTGAAACAATTTGTCTTTGATATTTTATGCAAAACCTTTATTTTTACTTGAGTCACCTCTATGTGCAGGAGGGCCTACATCCTGAATTCATCTAACCCATTAAGCTGGAGCAGCGTCTCTTATTGTGCCCTTGTAACATCCAAATCCAATTGTGTTGCCATTCTTAAAGTGTTGTACTCAAACTCAATGGAGAGAAGATCCTTCTTCCCATAGACCAAATCATAAGGGGTGAAGCTAGTGGTTGTCTTCTAAGCTGTATTGTAGGCCCAAGTGGCCTTCACTAATCTGTGAACCCAATCCTTCCTATTGTTTCTCACAACCTTTGTGAGAATTCTTTCCAATGATATGTTAGTAACTTCTACTTGTCCATTGGCATGAGGGTGGTAAGGAGTTGATTTCCTTTCCTTGATCTTATGTTGGATTAATAGATTATCAATCATGTGTGTGGTGAATTGAGTGCCTTGATCAGTGACTAGCTCTCTATGGTATCCAAACTTGTAAAACACATTCTCCCTCAAGAACTCAGCCACTTTCTCTTTTGTGGCTACCTTGATAGCCTTGGTTTCAACCCACTTTTTCAAGTAGTCAGTGCACACAATTATGTACTTTTTCTGTTCTAGTAGTGGATCAATGAGTCTAATGAAATCCATGCCCCACTTGTCAAATGGCTAAATATTCACTTGAGGTTGCAAAGGCATTTCATCCATGGGAGTAGTTTTCCCCATTATTTGGCACCGGTCACATTGGCTGGTATATGTTCTTGCATCTTAGTGGATAGTGGGCCAATAGTAGTCATCTTGCAGTACCTTGAAGGTTGTCCTTTTAGCCATAAAGTGGCCGCCACAAGGCCCATCATGACAGGCCACAAGGATTTCAAAAACTTCCTCCTCCCTGACACATCTTATCAGAATTTTATCTGGGCCTACCTTGAAGAGATTGCCCCCAATCCAAGTGAATGGCGCAATATTCCTTATAATTCTTCTCTTTTCCTTAGAGGACAGATTTAGAGGGAATTGTGCAGCTAATAAGTAGTTGGCTATGTCAAAAAGCCAAGGAGAAAGAAATGAAATAGCGAATAATTGCTAAACTGGCAGCTAGTCATCAACCACTCCTTCCTCACCTGCAGTAAAAGCCAATCTGGACAAAAAATTTGCAACTACATTTTCTCTACCACACTTATTAATGATAGTTAGATCAAACTGATGTAACAAAAGAAACCATATAATAATTTTGGCATTCACATCAGGTTTGTTCATCAACTATTTAATAGAAGTATGGTCAGTATGTATAAGGGTGTGGTAACTAGTGATGTAATGTCTAAATTAGTTCAAGGAATGGATATCAGCCAGGAGCTTTTCTTTAGTCATAGTATAGTTCAATTCAACCTTGGATAATTTTTTTTTGATAAAGTAAATAGCATAAGGTAGCTTGTTGTCTATCTGGCCCATAACTGCTCCTATAGCTTTTTCAAAGGCATCAACATGGATGTGGAAAGGAAGAGCCCAATTTGGGCCTTCGATTATAGGTGCAGTTGTGAACTTGTCCTTTAGGGTTTCTAGGGCCTCTTGGTAGCTTTTTTACCACCAATAGTCCAAACAAAGGTGAGGCTACCTTGTTGAAGTCTTTTATGAATCTCCTATAGTATCCAGCTAAACCTAAGAAACTTTTGGCATCCCTCTGCTTCTGAGGAGTAGGGACTCTCTTTCTGATAGCTATCTTATTTAGGTCCACTTGCAGTCCTTCCTGGGATATTGATTGACCTAGAAAGGTCCCTGTAGTCATCAAGAACTCACATATCTCAAGGCTAACGGAGATGTTCATGTTAATGAATTTTCTTAATACTTTTCCCAAGTTAGAGAGAGCCTCAAGAAAATCACACCCATAGGGGTGAAATCATCCATATAAATTTCCATAGAGTCATGGACTAGCTCTACAAAGATGCTCATGACTACCCTATAAAAAGTGGCAGGGGCATTTCAAAACCCAAAAGGGAGGACCCTATAAGCAAAGGTACGCTAAGGATAGGTGAAGGTGGTTTTATCTTGGTCCTCTAGGTTGATCTGGATCCGATTGTAACCACTGAATCCATCCAGGAAATAGATGAACTTCTTTTCTGCTAGACTATCTAATACTTGGTCAATCAAAGGTAGAGGTAAATGGCCCTTTTCTGGGGTTTTGTTTAGCTCTTTGTAGTCCACACAAATCCTCCACTTCCCATTTTTCTTTGGAAATAGAACTAGAGGAGATACCCACTAACTATTTGAGATGGGGTAAATAAACCCTACATCCAACAACTTCTGCAATTCTTCTTTGAGTATATCCTTGAGGGTTGGGTTCATTCTTGTTTAAGGTTGGCACACTGGCTTGCAATGTTCCTTGATGTAAATGTGGTGAGTACACACTGAATGGTGCACTCGCTTCATTTCCTTGTAACTCCAAGAAAAGGCATCAAGATGTTTTATTAGCATGTCACATAGCTCTTCTTCCTGATGTACTGAGAGAGGGGTTTATTTTTAATGTCATTTCTAGGCCAAATTCTATCATCTTGACATGAGTAGGACTTGAGTCAGCTGGGCACAAATCATTCCAATGGTTATCTTCATCTTTCTTCACTACCTCATAAAAAGACATGGTGTTGGGGGGATGTTTGTGGAAGATTTTCTCAATCTGGTCGCCTTCATCAGGTTGCCCACCTCCTATAGTAGCATCTAGAGTACAGACTAGGGAAGAGTAGAATTTATCTTCCTCCTTCTCTTCTCACCATAAAGGTAATTCATGCTCCAAGGATGGTTGAGCACGAGGGTACAAGACCAATTGTTTGGACAAATGCCCATTTTTAATTCTCATATTCCCATCCTTGCAACTTATGTAAGCATCAACAGTGGCTAACCATGACCTTTAACAAATGAGAGGATAACCATTGAACTTGGTATTAGGTTGGAGAACTAAGAGGTTAGCAGGGTATTCCCAGGAATCAATGGAGACCATCACATCCTCAACAACTCCCTTAGGAGACACTGTGGACCTATCTGCAAGTTGGAATACTATTGTGGTCTTTGTTAATGATCCTTGAAGATTCAACTTAAGCAAAGTCTCCTTAGTCATCACATTGATGACAACCACAAGATTGATCAAGGTATGGGGGAAAATGATGCCATCGATGTGCATATCTACCACAGGACTTCTAGGATCTACATACTTTGGGAAAATCGCCCGCCCCAACATTAAGTCACATAGTTGTCCAATGGAATTAATTGTAGGGGTGTCTTCCTTTTGCCTCCCAGGATGTTCGAAACATTTATCCTTGATTAACTTGTTGTAGATGGGGACATCCTTGATAGCTTGGAGGAGCGGGATTTTAAAACATAAGATTTTCAATTCACCTAGAAGTTCAGTCTCTTCTAGGGTGTGATGGATAGAATGGATTAATGTCTTAGGAAAAGGAGGTGGATTTACTTGCGGGACACTCTCCTCCTTTTCCTCTTCAAGTTCCTCAGGTGGAGATGGAGGTTGATTATCTGGAAGCACTCTTCCATACTTGAGGTTGATTTCTTGAATTTCCACAACATAGGTAGGGTAAGATGCTTCCCGACTATAAACCTATTGTGCCTATATGTTGTTCGGTTTGGATTTTGTTGAGCAAGAATATGAGGTTGCTTAGGTGGAGTAGGGTGAAGGAGTTGTGGTTGAGATGGAGGTGGAGATAGTAACGCTGGATATTGGTTGTATGGGGGCCTCCACCTATGGGATGGTGCATTCCACTTAGTCTATGGAGGAGAATATGGATGAAATGGTTGGTTGGTAGGTTGGGAATGGTATTGAGATGAAAAATACGAGGGAGGAAGTGTGGACCATGAAGGATGAGTAGGAGGGCACCAAGGGGGAATGGATGTATTTTGGTTAGGGTTGTAATATGAATAAGATTCCCCTTGCATGCCTTGCTGGTATGGTTAAGGTCATTGAGGCCTATTTTGGTTGATATAGCTAAGTTTTTCAGTCACCCCTTCAGTACCTTGATACACATCTTTTAATCCAGGAATTGAAGGGAATTTGTCTATGGAGTGATTCTCCTCCTAGGCTAAGAATATTTATTCAATATTCAATGGACATTCATTCCTAGGGTACCTTCTGGTGCATCTAGGGCAGAAGACAGCTAAGACTCTTTCTGCTTCCTCTTGATATGCATGGTCTCCATTTGTAGAGTAAGGGTATGCATCATTTAACTCTTTAAGTCTTCCAACATGTCCTCGATATCACTTTTTATGGATGTGTTGGAGGAGGATGAACTGGACAAAGCTTGACTAGCCCTACCGTTTTTTTTGGCTACCCTATAATGATTTTTGAAAATTATCTTGGTATCATCATAGGGTAACTTATAAATGTCCCCTCTTGATAACATTTATAGTGTTTCTAGGAGATCTTCCATGATCCCTCTAAGAAGGACTAGCTTAAGTGATTTAGGATCAAGGGTGCACTTGGCCCTTTTGTGGTTGAGTTGGAACCTTTCCTCATAATCTTCAAAAGATTCGTCATGTCCCAAGGTCATTCTAAAATTTTTCTCTTTGGTATCTTTGGACTTGCAATAATCCCTATACTTATTGTTGAAGGCTTGTTGCATTTGAGCCCATGTGGTGATGTTGTCCCTAGGTAAACCCATGAACCAACGTAAGACTACAACTTTGAGGGTGGATGGGAACAATTTCAACTTCTGGTCATCATAGGTGTCATCATAAGTTCTGCATATGACAACAAACTCAAACAAAAAGGTATCCGGGTCCTCTGAGGCTAGGCCATGGAAATGAGGAAGGGAAGAGGGGCTTATTTTTTTCATCCTAGCATCTCCATTAGTTTCTTTGATGGGAAAAGTACCCTCAGTTATATTCTTGGCTCCTTCTTTGTCTCCAATGCCATTTCTATTTTCAACCATGGTGTAGGTCAATGGAATGGTCTCTTCTTCCCCAATAAGCCCTTCAAATATATCTAGTTTTTCGCTTAATGGGTCCTCTAGCTCATAGCCACCGAAGAAGAGGGAAGGTTGGCTGATCGATGTGGTGGGGGTGTTTGGAAAAAAATTCCCCAAGTTGTCTCTACTCTTACGAAGCATGAAAGGAGTTTGTTTGTTTGCTTGTTTGTTTTGTTTTGTTTTGGTTTTGTTAATTTTATTTTTTTTCAAAATTATTTGCAGAATGGAAATAAAGAAATGATTGCAACTATTTACTGAATGGAACTATTTACAAAATTAGAAAGACATATTTGACACCTCCCACCATGGACTAATCAAGATCATACTAGAATAGTCCCTAATCTAATTAAGAATCCTGATTTTGTGGTCCACATTTATAGTCATGGACAGAGAAGATGTAATTCAAAGAAAGAGACCCAACCTCTAGTGGCGAGGAAGAGGAAGAAGAACTAGAAGAAGAAGAGGAAGAAGAGCTTGAAGAAGAGGAAGAAGAACCTGAAGAAGGAGAAGATGAACATGGAGAATAAGAGGATGAGCATGTGGAAGAAGAGGATGTAGAGATAAATGAAACAAAGGAAGAGAAGGGAAGTGGGGAAGAAGCATAAAAGCATGAGAAAAGCCCTGAAATACATAGCAAGGAAGGGGAAGAATCCCCAAGAGTGTCTCCTGAACCGAGAGAGAAGGATGCAGTTGTTGCCTTGACTACCCCTAGGCACACCCATAAAGTCCATAGGAAAAAGGTAGAGGTAGACTCCCCTATACTTAAAAAAAAGGAGGAGCACCATGATAAAACAAGGGAGGCCACAAGCACCTACCAAGATTCCTGTAATCATTGAAGACTCACCAAGAGGGCAAGAAAAGCTAGTCTCCCCACGAATGAAAGGTGAATAGGGCACATCAAAAAACCTTCCCTAAGGTCACCAATCACTGATGTTAAGATACCTGTCATCAAGTCAACCTTAGCAAAGAAAATTAAAGAGCCTTTGACCCCATTTCAAAAATGGAAAAAGCATCCTACAGGAAACACATAGAGTCCTATAGGAAAATCTGTCAGCACTACAGGAAACACAAAAAAAGGAGTAGGGAGGACAATGGGGACAAAGTTAAGGAAGCAACAACACAAGTAGAGGAAGAGACAAATACTCCAAAGAAATTAAAGGGAGAATCCCAAGAGCTCCAGGAACCTAGCCCACAACCCAATATTAGCTCCTATTACAGATTCATTGAGGGATCCAGATTAATACCAAAAAACTTTTCCATCCCTCTATTCTTTGAGCTTGAGAAGGAGAGAGCAAGGACACATCATCGGATGCAAATTTCTAAATCAAAGAATGTAGAGGATGTGGGCCATATGCAAGATAAGCTTCTAGAGATGGGAAGAGAGTTGAGTGAGATAAGAGACAGGGAAAGGGTGATGAAATATCAACTAGAGGCTGAGAACACATGGCTGAGGAGGCAGGTATAGGAAAAAGAGACCCAATTGGCCACTATGGAAAGTACCTCTATGGAGGCACTCTAGTGCAGGATTCCAGAAAATTCATATGCCTTTTACCTAAAAGACCAATGGATGTAATTTCAAATAAAGACCCTAGCACAACAAGGGACTATGCCTTTCCAAGACTATAGGCAGTCCATTGAGCTCTATGACCAAATCACCCTCAACGGTAGAGCCAAGGTATCTAAATTCTACTTACATAACTTGGCCTTAATAGACTTGAATGTGTGGGACCCCAATCGAAAGTTGGGGGACTTACAACTGATGGCCTTGGCATCATGGATGAGTCATGAGGAGGCCAAGGCTAAGGAAGCAAAAAAATTGTTGGAAAGATAAGAAACAAAGCCCCTTTACCTCAGAACAAATCAATTCCATGTTTGTCATATGCACCCACAACCTCATCGCCAATGATCCCTAGCTTGCACCAAGATAAATAGCTACACAAGAGAAAGCAATCAGTCATTTTGAGGACACCTTAAGATTTCTGGGGGATTAAAGCCAACCATCATGCCAAAGGAGATGGGACACCTTACCCTACAGTGTAAAGATCAGGGAATATCATTCCCCTCAAAGAATGAGGGATGCACTAGAGAGGACCCAATTATATAAGAAGGCACTACAGAGACTCAAAATCAACTGGATTGGCTTGAAACACAGTCCACCATTGCTCTTGGTATGTTAGAAGGAAGAAATGAAGAAAAGGAAAGGAAGCAGTGGGAGGAAATAGAGAAGCATGTAGGATTTTATCTAGAAGAGGAGGATATAACAACAAAAGCTTGCAATGTCAAAGAGGCCACTAGAGAAATGGACATAGATTGAGTTGCTCAGAGGATAAGAAACACTTTCAATAGGGGCGTGATGATTATGCTCATCAATGGGTAAATTATATGGACCTTAATTCCACTCTCCAGATTATTAAAATAAACTTTTCCACATTTATTTACATGTTTTCTTATATTTTTCTTGGTGAGAAGGGTAAGGATTAGATGTTATGTCTTGTGGCCTAATGTGCATTAATTGCAAGATTTAGAGAAATTTTGACTAATTAAAGTGCAGGAACTCGAAGTAGACAAGAAAGAGGAATTTTAGGAGATTGGATTTCCCTCCGTAACTCCTCACTCACTCAAAGATTCCTCCACCAGATCTCATCAGTTCAGAGTTACAAGCATCCAATCCATTGAGGTCATTGGCAACCAAGCCAGTGATAGTTGAAGACAAGTTGATCTTGATGTTGGAGGAAAGCCTCCCTAAATTAAAGGAACCTGTTGGTAGCTTCAGTTATATAAATAAGAAGGCCTAGAGCCCCATTACCATTCAATTTTTTTTGTTGTATCCAAGAGGCATTTTCGACCAAATACATTGTGACTGATAACTCTTATGTATTTTTTATATTTTAATGAAAATGAGAAGCATTCCCTTGATCCAACACTGAGTTGACTCAGAGGGTTGAAGCTCTTGTGTTAGGGCCCAACCCTAGCAGAAAAGGTTCCTATTTTTATGCATGTATGCTTAGATTACATTCATAGTTAGTTGTTGAAGTGATTTTGGTTTTGTTAATATGCAAGTATTTTGATGATTAATTATTTTTCTTCCATTTATCAATAGATATATTAGTGGTATCATAGTGATAGTAAACACTTCTGAAAAGATTGTAATAGTGGTTTTCGCCTCATCTACCTTATGGGATCATGATTTCAGGGTTCCGTTCACACAACCCAAAAAATAGATTTATTGTTTGATTACTACATAACCTAAGGTTTATTCTTGAATAGATCATTATCTCTAAATTTATTAGAAGTATCTACAATTTCCATTTTTATCTCTTGAGTTTTCTATGGTTTAGAAGCACTTCCATTCATAAACTTGGCCATTAGCTATTAATAACTCTGTTTTCCTCCATTCAACTCATATTTTCCATGGATAAGTGAATTTGTGCATAAATGAAGAAAAGAGTCTATATTGTTACAGGAGCTTCTAATCTACAGGGAGACCTCATCTCATTTGCTTCATCCATGTCTTCTCCTCCTATGATGCCAAGGTCCACCAAACCCTAATCTGAATTCTTGTTTTGTAAGCAAAGTGGTCATTTCCTTGAGAAACTCCAACCATCTTGAAGCATTTGACTGAGCCTTAGGAAGTGTGCACCTTCTCTATGCCTTATTTCCCCATCTGACACCTTTCCCACACCTCATTCCACCTTTCCTACCTCCTTATAAGCTTTCGGCTTGTTTCCTATAGTAAAGCAGGGCATTCTATAGTAGATTTAGAACATCTTGTAGTACTACAAGAAACCCTGTAGCAACCTGTTTTAAGCTTGAATTGAGAAGAAATGATCATTTGAGCATAGGTTAGGCCTCCACTTCACTTCCATACCCTTGAAACTAGTCCAGACCTTTTCCTCCATACCTGTCTCCCCTGCCAAAGAACAAGTTGGAAATTAGCATTCACGTTCATAAAACTAAACATCAAAAAGGTTTTTTCTACAATTTCTAAGTTACCACATGCATGCAGTAGTCATAGTAGTTCTTAGATCAAATTCCATGACCAATTAGTCTTCGTGGGTCTCTTGGACTTCCACGTTACATTACATTTATTACACAAGTGTGACCTTAGGTAGTAATGTGGCCAAGGTGACTCATGTCACAACTTGACATGACATTCTTGGTATGCACATGTTGTTTGTGTTGTTCATGTCAAGCTTATGTGTTGCTAAGTGATGAGTGTGCTCGTGGTGTAACATAGCTTCACCTCCACATGGAGAGGTGCATAGAGTCTTCAAATGGTCTTAATGTTCATTTGATGGTTCATGCATGCACATGTATCTCCTTTGCTTGCTACTTGATGTGCTTCGTCTGTTTGTCCAACCACGAGCAAGTATTCTAGCATGCACTCCTTTTTCATCTTGTTTATCATCGTGCCATGTCACATCCATTTCCATGTTCTTGCAATCACTCATGATGAGACGAGATCAAATATAGAAATCCCCTAGTCTACCATGATGAATTTCCTTTTGTTTCTTGGTGCAGGTGATCAGGAGAGAGGACGAGGCTCTAAAACAACATAAAGCACATGTCGGGCTAGGATGCAAGGCTCTGGGACACTGGTGGGAAAAAATACGCAGAGGTCATTTAGAGGCTAGGTTGAGAAGTCTGAGACAATAGTGATATCTGTAGGATCTAGCTCAGCTAGGAGCTAAAATTTCACATTTATTTCCACGGAAGGCATTGTGGGAAGTGGGAGGCACTCGGAGTGAAAACTGCACAGATTTCCAAAGGAGAACGAGATCGGGCTGTGAGAGCCTACTGGTTAGAACTATGTAGATCTAGGAGGTAGTCAAGCAGGACATGTTTGCATAGCTTTCGGGCTAAGTGGGGTGTTGGGTAGCATGTGGACAATCCATGAAAACTGCGCAATTCTCAAGAGAAGTGGAGAGTAGTCCAGTAGGGGTACTGCCTAGAAAAGCTGCAGAATTTCCAGGAACAGTGTAGTGACAGGAAGTGGGACCCTATCCCTCATGTCTGAACGATTTCTTCAGGTAGTGTAGGCAGGAATGCTGGACAACATTTGCACAGCTTTGGAGATGAGTGTAGACCTAGGTCACTACTCAAGTCAAATTCTTTGGTTCACTATCGGGAGGCTTGATGGATCGGCTTGCGGGAAGCATAGACAGAGATGGCTTCTTGGGAAACATCGGTGGTGTTTTGGGTGATAGTCAGTTGGGTTGACCCTAGAATTGTGTAGTGAAAACTATCTGGAGGGTAGCCTCAAGCTCTGCACAATTCTGGGAAATAGTGCTAGGTCATTGAGGGCTGAGACTAAGCAGTGCAACTTAGTTGAGGTCTGGTTGATGGAGGGTTGTCCGGTCGACAAATTTTCAGAAAAATGGCTAAGTGTGCGAGTGAGTGAACTCATGTATACATTACCTTGCGAACACACACTCAACATGACTCAACAACAAGACACCTAAAACTAAGAAGACAACATATTCTTAGTGTGAATGACTACGAGACTATCTAATGGTGAAAGTGACAAGTGCAACACTTCGGATATACCTTTGGATGACCATGATGACACTTGCGCAATAGTTCTTACAACATTGTGTGTGAGTGTGATAGATGTTTACATAGTGAACACAAGTCATACACACAAGGACAAACCTTCAACATCACCAAAACAAGGTTGCAATCATGACATAGAAATCAACATGTTGAAGATGACAGTTGGTCAAACAAGTGAAAAGGAAGAAAGACGTGTAGAGGAAAGACATGAAACGACTTTTTCGTGTTTGCGCACATGCATGTTACTGAAGACAAGATGATATGAGAATGATAGGTAGTCCTGTAAACTCAAGTAAGAGGTGTACTTTGAAAGGTTGTTAAGGGAATAAGTCCCCTAAGGCTTTGGGTCAGAACCCTAGCAAAGCAGGAGTAATCTACAGAAAGAAACAAGCATTCAACTTAGAAAAAGTGCTTAATTGAACTAACTATGCGAGGATGAACATACCTAGGTGTCCTTTGTTTGGGTAGTTCCAACCAGGGTTCAAACCCTCTACAACTCCTGATGATCTTCAAATCTACAAACCAATTCGAATACACATAGCAGCATATAGATAAAACATTTTAGTGAAATCAACCTTATATCATATAATTAAATGGTTAGTTCTACATCAAAATAGTCATTCATACATAAACCATAACAGTAACATCTCATGCATAAAAAATGTCGATCTTAGGAATAAGACAACATTTCTTTTTATTGTAGAAAACTATAATAAACATGGAAAGAGTTCACTTGAGTCTTCCTCTTCCAGCTCCAAGTGGAACCGTCCTCCAGGTCCGTCTAGTCCCAGTCTTCAACAACCTCCTTCCATAACCAATACCATGATATCTCAAGCAAGTGGGAGAATATCAACACTCAAGGAAATAAGGGTTTCCTGAACTTGGGGAAGTGCTTGAAGCACAGGGATACTTCAGACTTGACCAGGGGATAATCTCAGTATGTAATTCTATCCCTTCTCTCCTCCTTAAGGCCTTCTCATTGAAGTCTTTTTACACTTCTCACAAATTAGTCTTTTAGTTGGGAAACAGTTGGGCCACCAGCACTAGGAGGTAATCAACAGGCAAAACCCATGAACTTCGCCCATAGTTAAGGAGATTTAATTTTTTTTTAAGTGTTTTAACACATATACACGGGTTGGGTATTGACTAACCCACATGTACACATTTTTAACACAAGGCAAAGCAGCGTATAGGGAGTAAAACACTATTTTCAAAATATTTGGACCAAGTCTGGAAGGAGGGGTTGCCCTAGGCCATAAACCAAGCATCATAGATACAAAGGGTGATATTTGGAGCTATAACAGATGCCCCCTAATATATGAGGTCAGAAGGGGTACATGATGGACGAAATGTATTAAGTATATGAAAAGAAAACCTATCAAAAACTGAGAAGGACTTCACCAAATTTCAGCCTGCCAAGCTAGCAAAAGAAGATCAGAAAGAAACAACTATCTGAGTTGGGTATACCCATGCTCAGAGAAAGTAAAGCATGTCCGCATATCAAGTACAAGCAAATCCACTATGTATACAAATATCAAGAACTAAAAGTACATAATGGATCATCTAGCCATGATCGAACAAATACATGTCTGAACATCACATATATAAGAAGATAATCAATGAAGCTGAAAGATGAAGCTGATCACTGATGTAAAAAACTGATCCCAATAGTACCAAATGAACATGATGGAATAAGATGATACTACATCGAAACTTGGATGCCAACATATAGAATGTCACTATGAAGGAATGCAACATATAATGTGGAATGGTGTCAACTAGCAGCAACAAGAGAAACTAACAAGTGAACCAAAGAATGATGATGCAACCCGAGGTCTTCACTGACCTCTATGGTACATTTCTACACAATGGGAATAAATGATCTGAAGTCGACCATGTGAGAAATCATTTGATTACCAGTCATTGATGTATACTATTAACAAATGTGAAACTACTCACTGATAATGATAATGAGAGTCAAGGTACCCAGTACAATCTAACAAGTGCAAATAAATGAGCTAAGGTTGAACACCTGGAAGAATCTATAAATTAGGGGGCAATGTTGGTTTCCCACTTTCGATAGCGAAGGATCTGCCACTGATGACTACAAACCCCAAGGTACTGCCAAATGGACTCTATATCTTTGCCCCAGAGCAATGAGTCATAATCGATTGGAAAAGATCCACTGGAAGGAAGGCATTAAGGCATCCTTCATCAATCTAGTGCAAGTGTAACTTGTAGGCCAATAATGTGGAAGGAATCAAATGAAATAAGATGTAGTAACCCAACCGAAGCATGTTTCCAGTGTACACAAGACGTAGCTAGCACACGATAGAAACCCTCTGAACCAACCAATAATGAAAGCTGACACAGGGGCGAGGAATACACCAATAGGGTCAAATGGAAACCAAGGCACTGCACGAATCCCAATGTGCGATAATGAAAGCTAATGTCGAACACAAGGGAAACCACTCAGTTAAAGACCCATGATACTGATTGATTCTGAGCACAAGGTGACCTATCAATAATGAAAATAGGGCCAGGTTGTAGCTCTAGGCCTGCACTCAAAGAAATATGTTGTCATCGATAAGGACAAGACCCGCCAGCAAGAAGTCAACAAAGACCTTCTCAAACCGGCATGAGCAAAGGACAAATATAACTGATGTGATGAAAAACAAGACACTAACAACGAAGGATGGCTGACTGAAAAATAGGTCAAGAGACACCACAGAGAGGCCGACTCAGGCTTACTTCCCTTGAACAAAAGCACGACTCAATGATGACTATGTGGCAACATATGATAACTTTGTATAAGTTTGTCATGTAGGAGGCATGAATGAACTCTCCATATGATTGGAAGAGATAACCAATCGGAGGAGAACTAACTCAATAACAAGGTTAAGGCTTACCTAAGTCAAACTAAATCCTGCCCAAATGGAGGAGAGACTTTCTTTTCAGTGCTTTCTTTAAGGGTGACATGACGGACTCTAGCTACCAACAATATATGGAAATGTTGTCCCGTTCCCGCTCTTTTTTGGAATATATAATTTTTTGTCTTTTTCTGTAAGCTGGAAAATGAATAAAAGAATGTTATAGTATAGTGGAAAGAATGAGTGTCAGTGGAACAGATGATCTAGTTCCTGGGATGGGAACAATCCTATACTCAATGCAGGGAGGCGAAACTGGTCAAGGACACTGAAAGGGATGTTCCTTCCATGGGTCTGAGGGTGTGTCTAGCTGCAGAAGCTAAGGGATTGCAAGTTTGAGTTTGCAGAAGACATGGTCAAAAAGTGGCTTAAACATGAGTCCAAGTGAAGCTGGCTCGCAAATGGTCAAAATGCAATGTAGTAGTACAACTCAACACAAAGGAGCCTCTAGGGTATAATGCCAAAACGAAGTGAAGAAGCAAAGAGGAATGAGTCTTCAATGCACAAGTCATGGCGGGACTAGAGAGGACTCCCAAGCCTACTCAATAAAACAGAATGGGCAACCAATGTCAATGAGGTGCTAACTACGATGCCCATGTAAAGGATGGCTCTACTATCATGTCATGATTTTAAAAATAGGCGATCAAACATGGTTAACTAACCAAAAAATAATGGGATCGACCCTATGGCAAGTGTATCGAAAAATGGAGGCTAGTATGCAAAATGCAATGGAAAAAATGGTTTCCCTAACCTATATGCTAGTGAGTAAATGATACCTCCCATGACGGGTCAGCAGTCATGGAACTGATGTGAAATTTCTGAAGAAGCATCCAAAATGTCCTGAAAAATCAACCTATTCCCGACAATCCAAGCTCACAAGTTAAAAGATTCATGAGACGAAAAAATCAATTTTTGAAAAAAATTGACATTTTCAAAGCTATAAAATGACCTTTTGACTCACCATTTGTACCATTTGTGTTGAGAGAAAAAGATGTGGAGAAAAAAGAGCAAACTTTCCCCCCAAAGAATTGGACTGTTCAAACTAGATCAAAATCATACAGGTAACCCCCAATTCAAGCTTTCATTACTTTATGATTGTTTTTAGAAATTTTAATTGATGTTTGATCGTAGGAATTTATGTTAAAAATTTCAACACGGTGTATACGCAAGTTGGATATTATAGACCCGCGTATACAAAGGCTGTACACATGACTGTGTGTGAAAGGGACCCGCATATACGCGGTTTGAAATTTCATCACAAAAATCTAACAATTGAAACTTAATTTTCTTTCAGGATGACAATCACTTGGAGAGAGAGGGAGCACACTGCCATTGATAATGAAGTTATGAATGAGCAATAGGCCTTAGATGCATTGAGGGGATGTGGCTTATTGAAAGTTTTCAAAATGCCCAATATGAAGGCCAACACCCATTTGCTTGAAATGCTAATCCACTATTGGAGTATCAAAGATGATGCATTTATGATTGATCAAATACCTTTGAGGATAGAGGTAGAAGCTATTTACTTTATCACTGGTCTCTCCCAGAGAGGAGGAGTTGTACATTCCACTGGACGGACACAAGGCAGTGTTTCAATGGAACACTACGTACATATCTACTGTCTTAGGCATCTAGAAAAAATTGGAAGCTAGATTCCAATAAAACATGTGGAGAGCTTGTCCCTGAGGATCTTACTCTTCACCATAGCAAGGATAAATAGATTAGCCTGATTTCACCAAGTGTCATGAGTATCTATGAGCATGGCCATGGAGTGTCTCACCACTGTGCTTGATTGGTGTACACCTCTTCTTACCAACATGAAGAGCCAGTTGTCCTCCATTCAGAAAGGGAAAAAAAAAAACTTCGAATATGGGACCATTTTGTGCTCCTTCTTCTTCGAGAAGGTTCCTGGGCTATGTCCCAAAGTATCAATCTCTATCAATAACTCCCGAGATCCTCGGATGGGTAGGTGGGTTGACCTAATGAAACGCCTTGGAGGCAGGGACGTGCCGAGGACTGCTTTGGATGATGACTTCTTCCCCTGGTGGGAACAACAAATTATCGTTGTGGACGACTATCCCTATGCTGGCATGGATTTCAGAGGAGATCCAGATTTGGTACTGCCACCAAACGCAACATGGGGAGAGATAGATAACCATTTTTAAGTTTTATCAATGTTAAGATTTTTTTTTTGGGTGATTTTGAAATATGAAAATGAACTTAAAAATATTTTTGATGGGATTAAAATACTGATATAATGATCATGTTCCAGGTGTAGGTCCGATAAGACCAGACAAATTTCTGTGGCACAAGCATCGCAGAAGAGGTCCCGAAGAGGTGACTGCAGAGACAAAGACGGTCTTATATGCAGTCCAAAGAAACTTGGTGAGATTGACTCAACAGGTACCGATGATGGTTGTAGAAGACCTATCTGAGGAGATGCAGCGTTGCATGGTAGGAGTACCACGAGACTGGGTTTGCATTCTTCGGCATGTGGCCAACGCAGTAGTCACCTTCTTAACCGCTTATCCTAAGCCGGGTCATAGATAGACTGGACATGATTATCAGAATTTACTCCCGATTTTTTATATTATTTTTGAACACTTTATGTACACACAGGCAGTTTTATGATATAGATATATAGTTCCAAACTTTTGATTTTTGTTTTTAACTTGATGAATGAATAATATGCCAATATAATGCTTGATTAGTGATAGAATCTGCTAATGAATTTTTAGATCGTGGAATGTGAAAATAAGTAATAAAAACAAATGAACGTTGCAACATCCTTACTCTCATAAACTGGCGATATAAATAAGGATATTGAACCCGATAAATGTTATTTAAATGTGACACTACTAGTTGTGAGTCAAGATACACTACCAAAGAATCAATTCCATAAGAAATAGCTTTGGATAGTAAATTAATGACGGCATTATATTCAGAAATATTATTTGATGTAGAACTAATACATACTCCTCTTGACACCATCAACTGACCAGATGGATAATAAATCACCCAAGCTGCGGAAGCAATATTTTGAGTGTGCCGACTAGCACCATCGGCAAATCCTAAATAGACCAAGTCGTCCATCAACACCTGCCAAAGTAGATCAAAAAAGTGTCGATATCATAAAAACTCCCGATAAAATATGTACAAAAATACAAAATATACAAAGAAGCCATTTCGGGGCTCTGCCAACTTGTTCCCTTCAAAATTGACTAATTCATAGGTCCCTTTTCCTAAAACTCATTTCACTATAAAGGGACCATACCACATAGACTTGAATTTTCCTACCCCCAAGGCATCTTTATCTTGGCCATAAACCAAGACAAGGTCGCCTTCAGCAAAGACTCGAGGATGGACAGCTTTTGTCGCACTGAGTTTTAACTGTTTTCTAATTAGCCTAGTTGATTGTGGTGGCATCTCGATGCTGCTCATCGAGATGTTCCAAATGAAGGAGGCGCTCTTCAACACTAGAGACATTTTGAAGGAACTCAACAGCTAGCTTAAGGGATGTAATTTCGCACTCAATAGGAAAAATAGATTCCAACCCGTAAACTAACTGAAAATGCATAAAACCTATGGCAGTCTCTACCGAGGTTCGGTATGCCCAGAGAGTCGAATACAACATGAGATGCCAATTGAAGCGATTTTTGTCAATTGTCCTTTGCAGGATCGCCTTGAGGGACTTATTCACTTCAACTTGCCCATTTTCTTGAGGATAATACGGAGATGAATGCTCTTGCCGGAAGGCCAACTTAAGAGACAATTCAGACATCAGTTGGTTCTAGAAGTGACTGACATGATCAGTGACAATCTCTCTCGAGATACCAAAACGTGAAATAATCTGATTGAAGAGGAACAATTATGTTGTCTCATTATTGTTTTTATAAGTAGGCATGGCCTCAGCTAACTTCGTAAAGTAGTCTACGGCCACTATAATGTACTTGTGATTCACCGCTGAGGGTAGATTACAAGTAGTAAAGTCAACACCCCACTTTGTAAAATGACTGACAATGATAACAGGGAAGAGAGGAGCTAGATGCGCGCGCATCTTCTGAGTATAGACCTGACAAGGGTGGCAATGTTTGACCGCTTCAATACAATCTTTGGAGATTGAAGGCCAAAAGTAGCCAGCACACAAGATTTTTTGGGATGTATCAAGCCCTGAAAGATGACCACCATAGGCTCCATTGTGGCAATCATTGAGCACATACTCTGCTTCATCTAAAGTTAAACAATGCCTAAGGATTGAATCAACCCCTCGGCGATATAATGTATCACCAATGATGACATAGTTCTTAGCCAGGTGACGTAATTTTCGATGTTCATCCTTGGAGGAAGCAGGAGGGAACTTCAAAGTCTAGAGATAGATTATGATATCTCCATACCAGGGATCTTGTGAAGAGATGAGGAATAGATGTTCGTCTGGGAAATTTTCCTCATAAACAGTATCTTCTCCACAAGGCAACTCGGAAATTAATTATGCAAAAACCAATGATTTCTTAGACTTGGTTGACAAGAACTCGAGATTGATTTCTTGTAAAATAACAATCCATCAATTGTATTTGCCCCCAATCACTCACCTACTGAGGACAAATTGGAAGGGATTGACCGCCGCTAAGACAAATGTTTTGCATAGCAGAATATAATGGCGAAGCCGCTGGACAACATGGACAGCTGCCAAGTCCAATTTCTCAACCGGAGAATAGCATAGTTCAGGGCCTACCAAGCCTCGACTCAAGTAGTAGTTCACATGCTCTGTGAGAGCATCATCTTCCAAAACCAGAACCATACCTATGGTTGATTCTGCGGCTGCAAGATATAGAAGAAAATCTCTACCATAATCTGGGTGACTCAAAAGTGGGGCAAAGATTAACGCCTGCTTCAAGGCATCAAAATATCATTGCGCAAAGTGTTAGAGAATTATATATTACGGAGCAATGGAACACATAAAATATTGCAGAAATATAAACACAGAAAACAAACAAAACAAGAGAGACACAGATATACGTGGTTCACCCAGTTTGGGCTACGTCCACTCCAAACTGCCAGTCCTGCCTTTCTATTATCCAGCAAAATGAAGATACACAACCTACAGCAAATCCGCTGTAATATCCTCTGTTTTCTCTCACAGTCTCACCTCTCTGTTTCTCGCTCACAGAATACACCTCTATCACACAGCCTCAAATACAATACCCTCATACAAAGAGAGGGGTTGCCTTCTAGGGCAAAAAAACCTAAACTAAACATAAGTTCTACCGTCAGATCATCCGCCTAATGAACGGCCCAGATTGACAAGAAATTACTATACTTTTACAAGGCAATTTTACAGTTGTTTTTAGCTTCAGGGGCGCCGCCCCCCCTGGACCCTCCCTGCAGCGAATATTTTACGGGCGGCGTTTCCACCCCCATTTCGAACTGGGGTCCTATGAGGCGATACCTTTGAATATAGAAGATAATCAGGCTCCACACCCAACGATCTCCCACTTGGAGACTGATTGTAGCAACTCCACCACTGCTCCATTTGCTGGACAATGACTCCTCTTTAGACCTGGCTGTTTCTAATCTTCATCATCATCCTTGAAGACGAACAGAAACTGAGCATATTCTCGGTTTCTCCCTGGTTACAACTTTTGTTAGCATATATGTAGGATTCTGGCTAGTGTGTATCTTTTCCAGCTTCAACTCTCCATCTTCCAACACTGATCGTATGAAATGGTACTTGAGCTGTATGTGTTTAGTCCTGGACTGAAATGCTGAGTTCTTTGCAATATGAATGGCACTTTGGCTATCACTGTATAACATGCCCATATCATGCTCCTTACCCAATTCACCCATGAACCTTTGTAACCAAATCATTTCTTTACTAGCCTCTGTAGCAGCAACATACTCTGCTTTTTTTGTTGAAAGTGCAACAACACTTTGGATTTTTGAAACCCAACTGACAGCTGTTCCTCCAACAGTAAATACATATCCTGTAGTGCTCCTCCTGTTATCTCTGTCACCTGCCATATCTGCATCAACATATCCTTGTAGGGAGATGTTTTAACCACCGAAGCATAATGCTTGATTTATGGTACCTTTCAAATATCTGAGAATCCATTTCACTAGCATCCAATGTTCCTTTCCTGGATTGTTCATGTACCTGCTTACAACTCCCACTGCATGTGCAATATCAGGCCTTGTGCAGACCATTGCATACATTAAGCTTCCAACTTTTGATGCATATGGAACTTTAGACATATAATCCATGTCTTCTTGGGTCTTTGGGCACATTTCCTTGCTAAGTTTGAAATGGCTAGCAAAAGGTGTACTAAATGGTTTTGCATTGTGCATGTTAAATCTTTTCAACACCTTTGTATGTACTCATTCTGAGACAATGTTAATTTACGATTTTTCCTGTCTCTAGTTATTTTCATACCAAGGATTTGTTTTGCAGCTCCCAAATCCTTCATTGCAAATGAATTTGCCAATTTTCTTTTGAGCACATTTATTTCCTGCATGTTAGATCCTGCAACAAGCATGTCATCTACATACAATAACAATATAATATAGCTGCCATCATTTTTCTTTTTCAAATAAACACAATGATCAGAGTGACATCTAGTATAACCTTGTTCAAACATAAACTTGTCAAATTTTAGATACCACTGCCTTGGAGCCTGTTTTAAGCCATGCAAGCTCTTCTTCAACCTGCACACTAGTTTCTCCTTCCCTTTCACCTCATATCCTTGTGGCTACTGCATATATATCTCTTCCTCCAAATCCCCATGGAGAAAGGCTGTCTTTACATCTAACTGCTCAAGATGCAAATCTTCAGTTGCTACAAGACTTAAAATAGTTCTAATTGAAGTCATTTTAACAACAGGAGAAAATATTTCATCAAAATCAATACCTTTCTTCTGTGCAAACCCCTTCACCACAAGTCTAGCTTTATACCTCTGTTTTCCTCCATCTTCTTCCTTCAGCCTGTAAACCCATTTATTCTTCAATGTAGTTCTTCCTACAGGCAACCTAACTAAATCCCAAGTCTGGTTATGCATTAAGGAGTCCATCTCTTCTTCCATGGCTACCTCCCACTTCTTCCTACTTTCAACCTGCATTTCTTCTTCATAACATTCGGGTTCACCGGAATCCGTCAACAATAAATAATATAATGAAGGAGAGTATCGTTCAGGGGGTCTACTTATCCTGGTAGATCTTCTAACACCACTTTCAGGTGTTTGGGGTGCCTGTTGTTGTTGTGGTGGTTGTTGTTGTTATGGTTGTTGATTATTATTATTTTCAGGCACCTTTACTTTTTCAGTGATTTCATCAAGAACTGCGTATTCCTTGTTTTCCTTTTCCTGTTTCTTTTCCTGCAACTGATTCTTATACAATAACTTTTCAATAAATATTACATCTCTGCTCCTAATGATTTTGTGATTTTCGTAATCATATAAGCGATAACCAAAATCATTAACACCATATCCAATAAAGGTACATTTCTTTGACTTTGCCTCATGCTTTGTTCTATTTTCTTTATCAATATGGACAAAGGCCTCATAACCAAAAGGCTTTAAAATAGAGTAGTTTACCTTTTTACCTGTCCATGCTTCCTCTGGAACACCACCATCCAAGGAACTTGAAGGCCCTTTGTTTATTAGATAAACAACAGTATCTACAGCATCTGCCCAAAACTGTAAAGGCAATCCTGCATGCAATCTCATGCACCTTGCACGCTCCATGATTGTTCTGTTCATCCTTTCTGACACACCATTTTCTTGTGGTGTTCTTGGAACTGTCTTCTCTCTGCGAATTCCATGCTCTGAATAGTACCTATCAAACTCTTTGCTGCAATATTCACCTCCATTGTCTGATCTAAGACACTTCAATTTCTTTCGTGTCTCAATCTCAACCAAAGCTTTCCATTTCTTGAAAGTATCAAATACATCAGATTTATTCTTAATACAATAAATCCAAGTTTTTCTAGTTGCATCATCAATAAAAGTAACATAATAACGAGAGCCACTGAGAGATGATACTTGAGCAGGTCCCCATACATCTGTATGCACAAGCTCTAATTTTCCATTCTTCTTTTCTCTCCCAACTTTGAGAAATCTGGCTCTCTTCTGTTTTCCATAAATGCAATTCTCACAGAAGTCCAAATCAACATTCTTCAAACCTGGCAACATATTCCTTGAGCGAAGAATCTTCATCCCCTTTTAACTCATGTGTCCGAGCCTATGATGCCATAATGCTGCATCTGCTCCTTTGGAAGTTAAAGCATTAACAGAGTTAGAAATACCATTGCATAAATACAATGTACCAACCTTTTCGCCTTTTGCTATTACCAGGGCTCCTTTGGTGACCTTCCAAGCTTTATCTGTGAAAGTTGTCACACAACCTTCACCACCTAACTGCCCTGTTGAAATCAGATTTTTCTTTAGATCTGGAACATGCCTTACCTCCTTTAATAGCCATTGGTTTCCATTCTGCTGTTTTACAAGAACCTTACCCATTCCAACGATTTTACAGGGTTTATCATTACCCAGACGAACTTGTCCAAAATATCCTTGAACATAGTCATCAAAGTATTTCTTATCAGGTGTGGCATGGAATGAAGCCCCTAAATCTACCACCCAGGAATCAGTAATATTTTCGAAAGAAAGAATCAAAGCATCTTGTAACACCTCACCTGTCACATTTGCTTCATGATTGTTTTCTTGCTGTGCATCTCCTTCTTTTCCCTTCCGAGATCTAGAGTCTTTCTTTAGGTGTCCTTTCTTTCCACATTTCCAGCACACTATCCCCGATCTGGACTTGGATCTGCCTTTCCTTGATTTAGTGCGATATCCTGAGCTCTTTCCACTTTCCATTTTTCTTCCTCTAGACTCTGCACTCAAAGCATTTCCCGATGTTTCACCGGAGCTTTTCTGTCACATTTCCTCGCTAAGGATAGCACCGACAACATCATCAAACTTTAAAGTACTAGATCCAGAAACGGAGTTACTAATGGCCATTACCAAACCATTCCAACTTTCTGGTAATGAGCACAAGAATAATAGAGCTCTAACTTCATCATCAAAGTTTACCCCTACAGAACTTAACTGACTTGTAACTATATTAAAATCATTTAAATGGTTTGCAACAGATCCACCTTCCGACATATTCATATTAAATAACCGTTTCATAAGAAATACCTTGTTTGAGGCCGAGGGTTTTTCATATAGTTTCGACAACGTCTGCATCAAACCCTCTGTCGTGGTTTCCTTCGAAATGTTGAAGGCGACTGACGCAGCAAGGCACAACCGTATTGTTCTGAGTGGCTTTCTATCGAGAAGGTTCCATTCTTCGTCTTTCATACCCGTCGGCATCTTTGTTTTTCCGCCCAATGTTAGGTATAGATCTTTCTGATACAGAAAATCTTCCATCTGCATCTTCCACAGCGAGAATTTTTGGCCGTTAAATTTCTCGACACTAAACTTACCATCTTCCGCCATTGCTCCCACTCGAACCAGGAACCCTTCTTTCCTGCGAGTTTATCAGCCAAATAGACCTTCAGCTCTGATACCAGTTGTTAGAGAATTATATATTACGGAGCAATGGAACACATAAAATATTGCAGAAATATAAACACAGAAAATGCACAAAACAAGAGAGACACAGATATACGTGGTTCACCCAGTTTGGGCTACGTCCACCCCGAACAACCAGTCCTTCCTTTCTATTATCCAGCAAAATGAAGATACACAACCTACAGCAAATCCGTTGTAACATCCTCTGTTTTCTCTCACAGTCTCACCTCTCTGTTTCTCGCTCACAAAATACACCTCTATCACACAGCCTCAAATACAATACCCTCATACAAAGAGAGGGGTTGCCTTCTAGGGAAAAAAACCCTAAACTAAACATAAGTTCTACCGTGAGATCATCGCCTAATGAATGGCCCAGATTGACAAGAAATTACTATACTTTTACAAGGCAATTTTACAGTTTTTTTTAGCTTCGGGCTCCCAAAGGTCGTAGCTGCCCCCCCTGGACCCCCCTGCAGCGAATATTTTACGGGCGGCAACGCATTTCGAACTGGGGTCATATGAGGCGATACCTTTGAATATAGAAGATAATCAGGCTCCACACCCAACACAAAGTTGTCCCATAAAAATGGAACTCCTTCCCTCAACAAACACATAAATCCTTTAGTTATCTCAGCATAGTTTGCTATAAACCATCTCAAGAAATTTGCCTTCCCCTTAAGACTTTGAAGTTGTCGAATGGAAGACGGGGCAAGCAACTGAATTATTGCCTCAACCTTCAAGGGATCAACTCAAATCCCTTTAGTCGATTCAATGAACCCTAACAACCGACCAAAAGTAGTTGTTACCCTAAAATTTGTCACCATGACTATTTGCAGTCAGTATGACTCCATCAACTGTCATACTGTCCTCCTTGGCAGGTCTTATACCTCTGCTCCTCATGTCAAACTCCAAGAAAGAGAGAAAGTCCTTAAAAAGTCAATTAACTCTAGTTACGCAGTTTCTCTTAACCTTACCTGCGTGTACGCACCTCAAGTTCACAATACCTACGTACTTGTACGCTCTGTCTGTAAAGGGGTGGGTGCGTACTCCTGTAAAGGTCAAAAGGCGTGAGTTTTACTTCAAAAAAGTTACTTGTGGTCGAATCTAGAGCATTCTAGAAGATGGTTAGACATGTATTGAGCGCCTCCAGATGGTTCGTGTATCCCTATAAAAGAGGAACTTATCCCATCAAGAGGGGAGCTATCCCATTGAAAGAGGGGCTTATCCCATTGATGGTGGACCTGATTAACTTCCTCCAAAGCATTATAAATACAGGCATTGGGCCAGAGGGAGGGGAGGTTGAAAGCTGAACATTCCTAAGGGTAGATGCTTCTGAAATTAGGACTCCCTTTTAGAGCTTGAGAGGAGAGATTCCCATCCTTTCTTAGCTTCATTTGGAAGTGGGTGAGCTGATCAAAGTAAAGGAGAACTCTTGCTGGACCCTGGGAGGGACCTGCACAACACCAAGGCACTGGTTGTAATGGTTTCTTTTGTTTCCACTTAATACAATTAAGTTCATTTTTCTCAACAAGTTGTTATATATAATTTGTTTCATATACTCCTTGGTCTTTATGATGAATATGTTTTATTTTATGAGTTATTCAGGTGCTATGTAATCGTTTTCTTGTTAGTGAATGCAAGTTTCAAAGAGAAGGAGGAGCTCATCTGGATCGGAGAGGCTGGACTGCTACAAACAGCGTTGGACTAAAGGTATGCTTTAAACACCTGGTTGCTTGTATTTTAAATGCATATTTAGGGAAAGATAGTGCTTGATTGTCTTGTTTGTCACTAGAAAGCCTTAGCTTCTAGGGAGGTCGGTTTTGTCCACAAAATTGACTCTTTCCGCATGACAAAATGGCGACTCTGCTGGGGATACTCTTTCCGCATGACAAATTATTGGAGATACTCTTTATCCTCGTGGGGCGGACTTGGTTTTTCGACGTTGTTTAACTCACGAGGAAGCTGAAAGGGTTCTGAATGACTGTCACTCTAGAGCGTGTGGCGGTCATATGTCTGGGTATGCCACAACCCAAAAGATATTGCGCGCTGGCTACTTCTGGCCGTCCTTGTTTAAAGACTGTATTACTGCGGTTCGGAAATGCGACAACTGTCAAGTGTTTGATCGCAAGATGCGCGCTCCACCTGCTCCTCTCCACCCTATAATTGCCGGTGGTCCTTTTGCCAAATGGGGTATCGATTTTATTACATGTAACCCTCACTCGGCTGGGGGGCATGCGTATATCATCCTTGCGGTATATTATTTTACTAAGTGGGCCGAGGCGATGCCTACATTCGAGGTAGACGGCAAGACATCTGCAATTTTCATATTCAATCACATTATTGCTAGGTTTGGTGTCCCACAAGCGATCCTCACTGACCATGGGCGCCATTTTCGAAACGTTATGATGACAGAACTTACAGGCCAGCTTGGTTTACATCACGATAGCTCAACTCCTTATTATCCACAAGCAAATGGTCTGGTTGAGTCCATCAACAAAGTTTTAGTTATCATGATCCGACAAATCATTGGTATTCATCGGTCGAATTGGCACAACATGTTATTTTCCGCGCTTTGGGCGTACCGAACCTCAGTGAAAACATCAACAGGGTTCACTCCTTTCCAACTAGTTTATGGTTTGGAAGCTGTGCTGCCCATTGAATGCGAAATCCCGTCACTTCAAATGGCCGTCGAATTACTTCCAGCTACTTCCGAAGAGGAGAAGCGTTTATTATACTTAGCTCAATTAGATGAGACTCGACGTGATGCTGCATTGGCGATCGAGACTCATGCAAAACGTATGAAAGCTCAGTATGATCAAAATGTGACCCCTCGAAATTTTTCAGAAGGAGACCTAGTGTTATTATATGATCAAGCTAACAATAAATTAGGCGCTGGAAAATTCGTTCCTATGTGGCATGGGCCCTATATTGTCAAGCGAAAGCTAGCAAAAGGGGCCTATGAGCTGGTAGACTTTGACGGGGACTCTTTGGGTAAACCCAGAAATGGACTTTACCTAAAGAGGTATTATGCTTAAATGATGGGTATGGAGATTTTAGTTAGGTTAGGTTTTTCTTTCTAGCTGGTGTGTTTGTTAGTTTAGACAGTGTGCTTAGCTTAGAAAGTGTGTTTTTCGTCGTTATTCTGCTTATCTTGGTTTTACCCTTGATGTTTGCAGATGTCGATGCCTCTCCAAACATACATTGGATTTGCTGATGATGCTTGTCGTAGTACACGGAATATCTCTTCCGCAGCTTGGGTTATCTATTCACCCTCTGATGAGTTAGTTTCTATGCATGGGGTGAGCCTCGGTCAAACAACAAACAACATTGCAGAGTACAGTGCAGTGATTGAGTTATTGTCTGAATCTATTTCATTTGGGATTCGGAGTTTGATAGTGAGGTTAGATTCTGAACTCGTTGTATTACAGCTTAATAGAGTGTATGCCATTAGAAATCCAGTGTTATTAAGGTTATTTTTGAGAGTGCGTCTCTTGGAACATGAATTTGATTACATTGAATATCAACATATTCCAAGGTCTTTAAATACATTAGCAGATGCAATTGCTTCTCGAATGTTAAACAGACATTTGCAGTAATCATACATGTAAATTTAGAAACATTTCATCACACATGTTTAACAAGATAAGCCGGTAATAATGATATATATAGATAGGAGTGTGTTAAAAAATACATTGTCTTCGATCATAGGTTGAAAAACACCTTATGATCGGCAAAAATGATAAGTACAAAAAACCAAAATGTCACATGTGTCTACAAAAATGACCATCCAATCACTGGTGATGCTCTCTATATGACACCACTGCACCAGCCACCCTACACAAGAACCTTCTAAAAGGTCCTGGGACTGCGACTAGATAGCATTGAAGCCTGATAGGAATATCATCTATAGTAGCCTCTGGTATGTCTGCCGTAAGATGCTCTAGGTCTTGTTCCAACTCAGCTAGGGTCTCTGTGGCCTCGTCCTGTGGGGCCGGTGCCACTGCAACTGGTAGTCTCCTCTCGAAAGGCCGGAGATTGGCTGGACGACGTGGGCCTACATCTCCATTTTGAAAATTATTACTGTCAGTTTTGAGACGATATAAAAAACAAAAAAACAAAAATAGATAATTTAAAAACTTGTGAAAAATGAATTACCTGTGTCATCCCATTGTTCTCCCGGTGGAAGAACCATGTCCGGATCTCCACGAAAATCAACTCCGGCATAAGGAAAATCCTGTATAGAAAAGATCTGGTCCTCTAACCAGTGAAAGTACTCCGGAGTAAATCGGACAACCTCTGTGCCCTCATCAGGATGACGGGCCATAATCACAACCCATTGCATCAATTTGGGCTCTCGGGGAAGCCCAGCCTCAACAGTGAGCTACTGTGGGATCAGCATCGGAACCCTCTCTAAGCCAAAACTCACAACTAAAGGCCCATAACCAAAAGTCTTTAGCTGTCTGTTTTTGGCTCTAGTCAGTTGGCCCTTTAAATTGGCCAACACAGCATCACACCAGTTGAAAATGGTGCCCCAATAGTAATCAATCACCATCCGCATCTGGGATCCAGTGGCAATGTGTAAAGCGACAGCCCCGCAAAGTTTGGTAACTGTAAAAGCAATCACCATAAGTTCAGGTCAGGATATAGTTTTGATCTCTATCCCATTCTCCTGAGACTGAGTGCTACACCACTCTAGTCGGAGACTAGCGATGGACTGGCCACCCGGCCTAGTCCCGAACAGAGTCAAGTGTTCACCTCTCTTGGGCAAACCAGTGAAGAAGTAGATATCTGAGGGCTCTATCTCGAGATGATGCCCTCCAATGTAAAAACACTAGTCCTGAATGTTCCATCTCTCTACCAGCCACTCTAGAAAGCGCACCTGGGCCCTCATGCCAGGTATGGCCCGGTATTTGTAAAGGCCGCATGCCTTCAAAGCATCAATGGACGATTGATGATTAATGGTGGCCAAATCAACATCTTCGTGCTCTCTCTTGCACCAATCAAGCATGGTGGGCAATCTACACACTAGAAAACATCCATTAGAATCCATAAAATCAAAATTTATTGGTCCAATTTGGAGAATTTGGGGTTTGTAAATCCTTTGCGTGGAGTACGCACCCCGCCTTTAGGAACAGAGGGTGGGTACACGGGTTCCATTAAGGCAAGGTGTGTACGCCCGCCATTTTCCCAACTGAGAAAATGTCGGGGTACGCAGGTCACCAGTGGAGCACCTACGTACCCCGAAAGGCGGACCTTGAAATCCCAAAGCCTCCAAAAAATGAAACAAGGGCCTAAAAACAAATTCTAAACGGATGAAAATGAAGAGGAGGATGTTGTAGAATACCTGATGAGACGGCGTTCGATTTCGACGGTCGGATTCTCCGCAATGTCCACGGGAAGTTTCTTGCCAAAAGCCCTTTTTCTCTCCTCAACAGTGAAATGGTAAAAATGAATTGGTAAAAGCCTTTTTTATAGGTTTTTTGGGTAAATAAATGGTAAATTTGTTTATTTTTCACCATGAAAAGGTATTTTTCAAAGTATTTTTATCTATCTTTAAACAGGTATGAGTAATGTGTTGGTTTTTGTGCAGGATAAAAGGATTTTCAGGGAAAATTGTCATTTTTTACAAACAAAAACATCAGAGTCATCTTTAAGCCATTTTCTGACTCCTAAAACGTGAAAAGATTGCCGAGCATTTCTTTTACACTCGTTAAAATGGAATTAAAAGATGGTCCTCTTATAGCCCTTTTCTGACCGTAAAAACATGAAAAGATTGCCAGATTTTTGTCGTTTCAAATTCGATATTGGAAATAAAATGACGTGTCCTTGATCGCTTTTTACTTTTCAGGTCAAAGACACTAATTATGAAAGTACTCCTTGGTCGTAAAAGATCAAGCGGTTCTCTCAAGTATTATTTTATACTTTTTCGGGTTTGGGAGACACAAATTTACGAAAAAGTTCAACCCTGGAGTCTTCTTAAGTTTTTTCAGACTCTCTAAAATTGAAAAAACGCCGAGTTTCTCCTATATTGGACTCGTTAAAATTTCACAGTAAAGGACCTGTTCGATTACAAATAGGAATGGACCACTCCTTCTTAGGGTTCGAATCTAAACTAAGTTGGACTCATCCGAAGGATGAGCTTATAATCAAGCATATGTTATCCTCCTCAAGCTTGTAAAAAATAAAGAGGTACTTGCCAGAAATGGTGGGGGAAAAGACAGAAAAATGAGCCTATTTGTTATCCTTTGCCTCAGAAAAACCTTACCACCACTCTTGAACACGACACTTTTTCATTCACCTGGGTTGGGAAGTCCTTTGCCTAACAGTTGATCAAACCACATTGAAAATCTTCAGCCGGTTCCGGATATTAACTTTGGGTCAATTGTCACCAATCCATCTGTCATGTCGTTATGTGTTCAAGAGGTCACTGCAAACAAACCATTCATCTGCAAAATACCTGTCATCCATTTTGACCATCCCTGAGTCAGTCCTTACAACTACATTTCTTCAACTTGATCTATGATTTCGTGTTGTGGGATTGCCTGCAATGGGTCGCTTTCTATCGACATCAGCACATTATCTAGAAAGATGACCTAGAAATCGTCAGTACCTTGAAATCTGCATGCATCAATGGTAGGTTTCTCACCTTTGACGACAGTTTACATCATTGACTTTCGATCGAAAGATTCTATGACATGTTCGACATCAAAACATTAATTCACATCTCATGGATTGTACTGGGTACTTTGAGAACCATTGACATCACTGGTGGTCTCTCTCACACTTGTTAACAGTTTACATCATTGACTGGTAATCAAGTGGTTTCTACCATGTTCGACATCAACTCATTTATTCGCATGGATAGAATCGTACTATTTCGGGAAACGGAAATGAAGACCCTGGATCTAGTTTCCACCATCCAGGCTGCGAGGAGTTTTGTATTCATTATACAGTAGACTAATTATAAACAGATGGCTGCGTCCATACTGTGTCTACATGAGTCTATGATTATGATGTACTCCGGAATCATTCCTGTGTCAGAGCAGTAGTTAGTTTGTTAGTTAAAGTTTTCAATCTGAGTATGGGAATGCCTACCTCAGCGATGATATGATATTATATATGTATTTTGTGTTGAATATTTGCAGGTTCCGACTGGGATCTCCACAAGATAATCCTTGAAATGATAAAGTACTTCACCCTTCCTAGATGATATGAAACCATAATCTACTACAGGCTTCGCACTTTAGGGGGCAATCTGTTACACTAAAATTTGTCACCATGACTATTTGCAGTGAGTATGACTCCATCAACTGTCATACTGTCCTCCTTGGCAAGTCTTATACCTCTGTTCCTCATGTCAAACTCCAAGAAAGAGAGAAAGTCCTTAAAAAGTCAATTAACTCTGGTTACGCAGTTTCTCTTAACCTTACCTGCGTGTACGCACCTCAAGTTCACAATACCTGCGTACTTGTACACTCTGTCTGTAAAGGGGTGGGTGCGTACTCCTGTAAAGGTCAAAAGGCGCGAGTTTTACCTCAAAAAAGTTACTTGTGGTCGAATCTAGAGCATTCTAGAAGATGGTTAGACATGTATTGAGCGCCTCCAGATGGTTCATGTATCGCTATGAAAGAGGAACTTATCCCATCAAGAGTGGAGCTATCGCATTGAAAGAGGGGCTTATCCCATTGATGGTGGACCTGATTAACTTCCTCCAAAGCATTATAAATACAGGCATTGGGCCAGAGGGAGGGGAGGTTGAAAGCTGAACATTCCTAAGGGTAGATGCTGCTGAAATTAGGACTCCCTTTAGAGCTTGAGAGGAGAGATTCCCATCCTTTCTTAGCTTCATTTGGAAGTGGGTGAGCTGATCAAAGTAAAGGAGAACTCTTGCTGGACCCTGGGAGGGACCTGCACAACACCAAGGCACTGGTTGTAATGGTTTCTTTTGTTTCCACTTAATACAATTAAGTTCATTTTTCTCAACAAGTTGTTATATATAATTTGTTTCATATACTCCTTGGTCTTTATGATGAATATGTTTTATTTTATGAGTTATTCAGGTGCTATGTAATCGTTTGCTTGTTAGTGAATGCAGGTTTCAACGAGAAGGAGGAGCTCATCTGGATCGGAGAGACTGGACTGCTACAAACAGCGTTGGACTAAAGGTATGCTTTAAAAACTTGGTTGCTTGTATTTTAAATGCATATTTAGGGAAAGATAGTGCTTGATTGTCTTGTTTGTCACTAGAAAGCCTTAGCTTCTAGGGAGGTCAGTTTTGTCCGCAAAATTGACTCTTTCCGCATGACAGTAGCCACAAAAATGCACTTGTTTGGATTCAACCGGATCTTGTAAAATTGACACTTCTCAAAAACCAATCGAAGGTGACTAGGATAATCGATTCTCTTTTGAGAATGAGAAACTAAATGATCCAAGTATGCTTCGATGACATGATTCATGTCGTGGAAAGCATGTGACATGGCCCACTGAAACGTAGCTCCAGCATTTTTATGACCAAAAGGCATCTTTTTATACGCAAAGGTACCCCAGGGACAAATGAAAGCTATCTTATGCTGGTCTTCTGGATGGATAGATATTTGATTATAACCAGAGAATCCATCCATGAAGGAAAATATCTCATTACCCACACATTCATCAACTATCTAATCAATAAATGGTGTGGGGTAATTGTATTTTGGATAAGCTTTGTTCAAATCCCTAAATTTAATGCACACTCGGATCTTTCCTTCTTTTTATCAACTGGGACTGGATTAGAAACCCAATCCATTAGAGGAACACGGTATATGAAACTTACCTTGAGCAGCTTTTCTACTTCAGCTTTAATAGTTGTTACTTTCCTAGGATTGATCGACCGAAGCTTCTGACGAATCGGCTTAGAGTTTTCATATGTTTTGATCTCATTCTGAACAATGGATGGATCAATACCAGGAATTTATTCATAAGACCAAGGGAATACATCCCAAAACTCTTTAAATAGGTCGGTGTAAATTTGAATCTCTTCAAGGGAACACTCGGCTCTGATGCAGACATTTTCTATCACATTAGGGTTCCTAGAGTTGTTCATCAGTACAATTTTTGAAATGACCGACATATTACCTTCGACACGAATGTGTGCTGGAGCCAAAGGGTTTGAAACTATACAAACATCACTAGTAAGCAGATTGGACAACCTGGATTTGACTTCCTGCAATGGGGGAAGAAAATATGAATAATGACGTAAATCTTCCCATGGTCGATCTACACTCGTCATTTCTTCTAAGATTGCTTCCCTAGATAGTAAAATCGTATCTAAGCAATCCATAGCATAAGTAGAGTCAAGGGTCCAAGCTGGGGCCACATCACCATCTAACTCTTCCTCTAAAAAAGGAGTAGGATGGTCGTATGCAGAGTTAATGATAGACTGATATCTAAGCTCTACTGCAGACATAGAGAATGCCATTCCACCCACTTGTCCTTCATATAATGTGGTTGTAGGCGAGGGGAAGGTCCAAGGATCTGAAAAATAACAAGTCCGCAAGGAATCTTCCTGTGAAGACTCTTTGGAGGACGAAATGGCATTGATTCTAGTTGTAGGAGTGGGAAGATCAAATGCACCCATCAATGAATAATACATCCCAAATCCTAAATTCTCGATAGGTTGACAGGGTTTATCCACCAATGGAACATTAGAATCCAAAGTTGCACGAGGGTCAAATGGAGAATAATCCAATTGACCAACTTTAACAATTCTACCCTCATGAGGAAAACAAAGGACGTGAAATAGAGTCGAAACTACGGCATCCATTTCATAAAATCCAATTCTGTCATAAGAGGAGGTTGTAATCGAGGTTGGCATCAATGATTTCTACTTCGATATTAACAACCTTTCCTCCAACACATATAGGAAAGGTCAGGATAATCTCGTGTGGCCTATGAGAATGTCCGTGAAATGCTGTCAAGAGAGTGGGTCAAGGAATAGATGAAGGAAATCCAATGGCCTTCCAACATGACATAGACATTACGCATGTGGAAGCTCCCTCATCTATAACTGTTCGAAAAATATTAGTTTTCTCGTAAGTAGAATTTATTTGAAAAGCCATATGATGAGGAAGTCTCTTTTTGACATTGAGCATATCAAAAGTGAGCACTAAATAATTGTTTGGATCAACTGCCCTGATCGCTGAAAGCAAAGCACTTCACTGAGTAGGACATGACTGGAGTACCTCTAAAGTAGATATAGCACAAGGAATTTGAGCCAGATCTTCTGCAATCGAGTAGTTCTAGGTTTCCCTAGCATTAGGGTTGATATTCGCGCGCTTGACAGAACCTTTCAGTATCTGAGGTATAGACTCAATAAAGGGTCGCTCAATATGAAGTGGATCTGTAGTTCCGGGAACAGATTTATCCTTAGATGTTTCTACTTCACCATAATCCTGTGACTATGTAGCCACATTGACATTAGAGCTCATCATGAAAACATTTGAGGAATTGTCCCCCTCCTGGTTGCCCCGTGCAAAGGTACTAGGATTTGAGTTCACGTCAGCAAGTAGCTGCTGCCCTTGGGGGAAAGGGTTAGTTAAGACAGCTTGGGAGCTAGAAGACCCTTGTTGTACTAACAAGCATTGAGCATCTTGAATTTTCAGGTAGAGATGAGTCAAATGATCTCCACTGCATAGCTTGCATGGAAATTTAACTTTCTTCTTAGACTTTTTTCCACCCTCACCGGCACCATTGCCAGGCTTGTTCGCATTACCCTTCCCATCCTGATTCTTCTTTTTACCTCATCCCTTATTCTTCCCATCAGAATTTTGATTTCCTTTGGGGTTAGAAGCCTGAACGACATTTACAAAAGAAGGTTGGGAGGAGAAGGAGTATACAGTGCAGCCTGATTGGAAGAAGCAGTTTGTAGAGACAACTGCTGCAATTGGTTTAAAAGGTTCACTACATTTGCATCAATCGATCTAACAATACCATTAGCATGAGGGCTTGGCTTCGGTTTGGCTATATCAACCGTGGATCTAGGAGCATCAGGCAAGATTTTCTAAAGAGTCCCAGACTGAGAATATATCAGTTCTAACTGCTGGGGGTGAAAGATGGCCTGCTCCTCCGAACAAACACTGGACATAGAAACATCCTTGGAGATCGCGAGTTGTAATGACTTTAAAAACCATTCGAGATGGAATTCAGGTGGAATTTCAGCTTTGATGAGCCTCTTTCTCCATCTCCATTCATGGATATGATCCAAAATGTGAGTAGCCGTGTCCTGATAAAAATTAGCCAGAAGTTCAGTTGCGTCTTCGTAATGGACAGGAAAATGAAAATGGTTTAAGAAAATGTTAGCCAAATGAGTGAAAGATGTAAAGGTGCTCCCTAACAACTCTATATACCACTTAGTTACATTCCCAGTTAAGGTGCACTGAAATAGTCTCAACCTAATCGAATCATCGATTAGGGAGTTAGATGAGCACCATAAATGGAATGTGATTACATGGTCGCTCGGGTCTTCACCACTCTTCCCTTCGAATTTTGGAATATCCGATGGAATTTTGTTTGGGACCGGAGGCCAAGCCAGATTATATCTGATTGGATCATTCATCAACTTAGACAAGTTTGGAAGATTAAACGTGGCCAGAAAAGGAAGTCGTGGAGGACCTTGGGGATTCCACTGAGATTGGGTGGGGTTCCCAAAAGTCTAAAAACAATGACCTGGATTTTGAAAGGCACCATATTGCCCAAAGTAACTGGTAGAACCTACTGAACCAAAAGGTGACCCTTGTGGCCCAGCAAAACTCAGAGTTTGACCAACTGCAGCTGAAAAACCTCCGTAACCAGTAAAGTTCCCCCCAACAAATTATTGTAAGGACCTGACAACCCCTAGTAAGGGTTCCAAGCATTAGATAAGGGTGGAAAATGTCGAAATGAATTTACCAAGGAGTACGACACATTCTCTTGTTGGCCGAAAAATGGATTCCCAGCTCCGATCCCACTAACCATAGGGTTAGTCCAACTTTGAAAGGTATTTTTGCCTTGACTTGTGAAAGTAAAAGGCATAGATCCTACCGTTGGATTGGAATGTGGTATATGACAACTTCCAAATGGGAAACCCTGAAAGGAAGCTGATCCACTCATCATGGACGTGGAGGCAGTTAATGGTACATTTAATGGAACTAAAGGAATACCTTGAGAGGGCATTCCAAAAGGGAATAATCCAAAACTGGATGCATTGGCTTGAGAAATTCCACTCATCAACGGAATGGAAGTAGACCCAAATAAGGATGTGCTAGTAGTAGACCCAAATAAGGATGTAGAGGGGATGGAAATAGTTCCTCCCCCTTGCACTGACATGGGAGTCTGCATACTCGTAACACTTGTGGTGGATGCCATGCTTCCAACAGTGGTCATCGAAGGGATAGATGTGTGTGGACTTGGGCTTGAAGGCCTATGATTCAGAGCTCCAACATATAACAATACATCAAGATAATCGGAAGGGAGAGGATAATTCAGAGCCACAATTGACTCTGGAAGCTCTTCTACCTCAATACTATCTTCTGACTAGAAGAGCACTCAAGAAAGAACTGGTGTGTTCCTATCTAGCTATATGGTATTACTAGGTCTATCTTGCAAACTAATGCCCCCAAGCGGAGGATCAATCTCCCACGCACCAAATGCCACTAGTTGAAAACCACTAGCAGAATCGCTTCTACGCCTTCTAAGGGAAGGATTTGGACTCACAGGTGAAAGCCCACGAAGTCTACGGGACCGTCTAAGTGATCGGTCAATCACTTTGAATTATTTTTATAAGATCTACTTGAAGACTCAAGAAAATTGAAAGCTAGGCCGACTTGGAGCACAGAACACACACTAAAAATGCCCCTAAAGAAATCAATAGTCAAACAACTTCCAAGTATTTTTGCTCCGGGTGATTAGGACCGGACACCAAAATACAAGAAAGTGAATAAAAAGGGCCTTCTAAAAAATAGACTGGGGTAATTATGCCCCAGGTCTACTAGCGAAGGTATCAGAGGTAGTTATGCTGACCTCCAAAAAACAACCTTTGTCGGTGCAAGCCCCCAAGCTTCGCAAGGGTTCCCTCCAGAAGTATCGTTGAACGTGATGCAACGCCAACCTTAGGTGCCACAGGATTCCCCTCCATAGCCACTTGTGTAGATCCCTAGGATAGGCAACTAAAGATACCAACTTGTATCAGAAGCCGGGCGGAACAGTCATGAGGTAAGATCTGACAAGTAAGAGAGGGGGTATCTCTCATCCTTATCTTCACAAACCCTCGTGCTTAACTCCCAGTCATGGACCTTTCCTAGTCTCGCTAATGCTATTGAATTTCACTCTTTATCCAAACTTCTACGTTTTACAATTTAGAGTGGCCTTGGATAGTTTACTCTCCTCTCGCCTAATCCAAGGCTCTAAATAAACCTAAAACTTGTTGGTGTATACTGATTGACAATACAAAAAGTTCTAGTTTATTTTATTAAGCGTTTGATTTTAAGTGTTTGTTATTTTTAAGTCAAAGGGACAATATGGAATGAAACTGATGGTGTTTTTTATGACGCAAAAGAAATTAATGAAAAAATAACTTACATGCAATGCGCTTGTTTGTTATTTGATGAAAAGCAACTTCTACTTGGGTTCTAAGAAACTTCTATAAAGAAAAAACCTTTTCCTTTTATTTTCTTATAGCAGACTTCACACTCACAAAAACTAAAAGACTATTGATGCTTTAATAATGCAAAACTACCCTAATGCAAGGTGTACATGATAATGCAAAATTCTAGATTACTCTAAAAAGAGATGAAAGCAATTGTTTAAAACTTTTTAATAAGCCAACTTAAATGTTTGAAGAGAATGCAAGTTTCAAATACAAATTTTCCTCCAAATAAGCAAGGCAAATCTCGAAAAATCACAATTCACTTTCACAAAACCAAAGAAACCAAAATCAAATTTGGCAAAAGAAAGCAAAAACAATGTTTTTGAAGAACTTTTCTTTTTCAAGAAACAATAAAAACAACTTTTCAAAAGCACTCAAAATGCCACCAAACACTCAAAGACCGAAAACAAAGCACAAGGAAACTTTGTAAGTTATCAATTCAACATGAATGAAACTTGAACAAAAAAGGTGTTTCAACTTGCATTAAACGATCCAAAAGAAACAAAAGAGCTTTGAGAAACTGATCAAGAAATTAGGAAAGACACACATTCAAATCCATCAACAAGAAACTTTCAAAAAGAAAGAAAAAGTGTATGGCCACAAAAATGACGAGAAGCAAAGCAAGCAGACCAATAATGAAGTTTGACATAAAGATTGCAAACAATCTTCTGTTCAGGAAGACCAGAACAATCAAGAACCTCTATAAGAAGCCTTGTGTGTTCAAATGCAAATCATAAAACTAGCTCTAAAGCAAACCAAGGCAAAAAATGTTTCAAAGAAGGAGAGAATTCAAAATAGTAAGCTCACCGAATAATTAAAATCTAAAGACAGAAACTGACCACTCAGAAACTACACAGACCAAGAAACAAATCTTTCTGGGCAGAAAGATTTGAAAAAAGCATGCAAAAAATTGTATGTGTGACTGTGTCCATACACAGGTGCATGTACATGCACTTCTACCAAAAGAAACTCACGTATACATGGTTTCAGTTCACAGAAACAAGCATGTGTATGCTTTTGTAAACAAAAAAAGGTGTGTATATGAAGTTTTACAAGAAAAATAAAAGATGAGGCCTGATGAAAAAGATCAGAGTTGAAGTCTAAGTTCCTATAGGAGTAGGCAATACTGTCACAGCAAGAAAACTAAGAACTGAGCCCTGATTGGCATTGAATAACCCAAAATAGGAATAAGAAGGTTGTTATCCCCAATGGCATCGCCAATTCTGTTAAGGGAATAGGTCCCCTAGGGATTTGGGTCAGAACCCTAGCAGAGAAGGAGTAATCTACAGGAAGAAACAACCATTCAACTCAGGAAAAATGCTTAAATGAGCTAACTATGCGAGGATTAACATACCCGTATGTCCTTCGTTTGGGTAGTTCCAACCAGGGTTCAAACCCTCTACAACTCCTGATGATCTTTGAATCTGCAAATCAACCAATTTGAATACACATAACAGCATATAGATAAAGAATTTTAGTGAAATCAACTTTATATCATATAAGTAAATGGTTAGTTATACATCAAAATATTCATTCATACATAAACCATAAGAATAACATCTGATGCATAAACAAAGTCGATCTTAGGAACAAGACAATGTTTCTTTTTATTATAGAAAACTATAATAAACATGGAAAGGGTTTATGTGAGTCTTCCTCTTCTAGCTCCAAGCAGAACCATCCTCTAGGTCCGTCCAGTCCCAGTCTTCAACAACCTCCTTCCATAACCAATACCATGAGATCTCAAGCAAGTGGGAGAATATCAACACTCAAGGAAACAAGGGTTTCCTGAACTTGGGGAAGTTCTTGAAGCACAGGGGTACTTCAGACTTGACAAGGGGATAATCTTAGTATAGTAATTCTATCTCTTCACTCCTACTTAAGGCCTTCCCATTGAAGTCTTTTTATACTTCTCCCAAATTAGTTTTTTAGTTGGGAAACAGTTGGGAACAGTTGGGCCATGAGCACTAGGAGGTAATGAATAGGTAAAACCCATGAACTCCGCCCATAGTTAAGGAGATTTATTTTTTTTAAGTGTTTTAACACATATACACGGGTTGGGTATTGACTGACCTGTGTGTACACACTTTTAACATAGGGAAAAGTAGCGTACACGGAGTAAAACATTGTTTTTAAAATATTTGGACCAAGTCTAGAAGGAGGGGTTGCTCTAGGCCATAAACAAAGAATCACAAATACAAAGGATGATATTTGGAGCTATAACAAAGGTTTTCTTTACTTTCCATCGAGATGATCATGCATCCAATGGAGTTTTCAATGTGTTCCTCATCTTTTTCCATAAATTAATCTCTTGGTCCTTCTCCTCAACTCCTTAGGAGTGATATTAGCATGTCACATTTTCCTATAGTCACTAAGAGATAGATCAACATATTTTCAGTGGGTAGTTTCTGTTGTCAGGATGAAGCCCTGGGAGACTCAACTACATTGTTTCTACATGCAAGATAGACAGGGAAGATTGGACAACACTATGTAGTTTTGAGGCACAGGACATTGCTGCCCTGGTGAAAATTCCATGTAATAAATGTTAAAAACAATAACCATGGATGACTAGGACACTTATTCCAAGCTGAATGTTGGGCAAGACATCCTAATGGGTTTTCATTTGGTTGTTTATGGCTAAGGAAATTGGCAAAGGCAATGACTAAGGAATTAAAGAGGCAAAAAGGTATTTTGACAGATTTATTTATGAAAGTAATGGAAATTAGGAGAAAAGCAAGGTGAAAGGTGACATTTTGCATGTGAGGATGAAATTGAAGGAAAATGATGGAAAATGAAGAAAATAGAGGCCTCATTAAAAAAAAGGTTTTTGAGGATCAGTCGGTAAGACTTGGTCAGTTTAGCTTTGGAGCTCTCTCATTATTTTCTCTCTCTCTCTCTACTCTCTCATACTCTTGGATACTTAAAGTTTTCTTGGAGCACTCTTTGATGGTGTGGCATACTTGGATTCTTGGAGCAAGAAGGCAAAGGAAGACCATGAAAGCGCAAGAAGGCATCAAAATCAACAACTACATCAGATTTGCTTGTAGGTATCAAGTTTCATGTATGATTTATTGCCTAGTTTTGACATGCATGGCACATGCATGTGGTTTCTTTGTTGTGATATATCATTGGCATGGAAGATTTCCTAGATCGACAGTGGATTCCCTCGCCTTGCCATTTCCTGGATAGCAATGGTGATTGTGGGTTTACTTTCATTGCTTTGTTTTTGTTGGTTATCAGGTTTCCTTAGCTTGGGTTGAGTTATTAGTCCTAGAAGCCCTGGTTGAACAAACGCTCTGCAAGCCCTGTAACAGCTTTGGTTGAGTTACTAGTCCTCGAAGTCCTAGTTGGACAAATGCTCTGGAAGCCCTTGGTGGGTTGAGTTACTAGTCTTGGAAGCCTTGGTTGGACAAATGCTCTAGAAGCCCTATATAAGTTGTGGCTTGAGTTACTAGTTCTGCAAGCCTTGGTTGGACAAATGCTCTGGAAGCCCTGGAAGGCTTGGATGGAAACCAATCTAATGATGGTTTTTTCTGATGTCTGATCGTGAGGTGGAATCACTGTTCGATGGGTTGAGGTGGGTGGCCTCTAGAAGCCCTCGATGAGTTTTGATTGATGTGTTCTCTGATATCCACATTCATGCTTGGAATATGGCACAGGGGTGATTGGCTAAAGAGAGACTTGGCTCAGCCAATCTATAGTTGGGTGGAACGTGGTAGTCCCATCTCCAGTTGGTTCACTGCATTTATTAATGAAAAAATATTCATTCCCTTGATTTTCATATGCAAATGTACTGATGTATGTATGGATTTTGACGGCTGATATGTTTACTGTATTTTTGTTCCTATTATGTTTTTTTATATGCACATTTACCCTAGAGGGTGTTACAGAGTGGTATCAGAGCATGGTTCAAACACTTGTACTGGATGGGCTCTATCATAGGTAAAATGAATAACAAAGATTAAATTTTAGACCTTTTTGTCATATTTGTTATAACTTTTATTCTATGAAATTTTAGAAGTAAAAAATTCGTCCATACTGAAGGTAAATCTCACTGATAATGTGGTAAAAATTTCAGATATTGGTTCACAATACTTTAGGAATTATGATCTAAGGAAGATGACCTTCCTGAATTCACCTTTAAACAAGTCATGTTGGTATTTACGCAATAACTTTTCTTCTGAAGGCTTTGAGAAGCTGAAAAATCATCCACATTTAGGGGAAATACCAATGATTGTGTGGTAGAAATTTCAGATATTGGGTCGCAATATTTTAGGAGATATGAGTAGAGGGAGTCGGGTTTTCTTAATACTCCTAAAATCAAGTCTCAAACAAGTCACGGTGACATTTTTTTTGTAACTTTTCTTTTGGGCACTCTCAAGAGCTGAACTATTTTCCATAATGAGAGGAAATCCAACTTATATTGTGATAAAAATTTCAGACATTTATTCTCTAAAGTTTAGGAGATATGACCACTGGAAGTCGAGCTTCCTGAATACTCCTAGAATTGTGCACCAAATATGATTGTGTTGGTATTTTTGTTACAAATTTTCATCTATGAGATCGCAAAAGCTAAAATTTGAACCATAGTGAGGGATAATACCACTGATCATATGGTTCAATTTCCATAACTTTTGCTACTATACTTTAGGATATATGCATTGAATCATTCACTATATTAGTTTGCATGCAAAGTGTTTGATGAAATGCTTAAATGGTTCAATGATTAATTGCATACAAACTGTTTGATAAAATGCCCCAATGAGTATGTTATTTGTGGGTTGGGATAGTATTGACGTGTAATAGTGTTCTTGTAGATGATATATGCTTACTTTTATGCAAATAGTTTGCTATATTAGTTTGCATGTAAAGTGTTTGAAGAAATCTTTACATGCAAATGTAATAGTATAGTAGTTGTTTGATGAAAAATGTAAAAGTGTGGTAATTGTTTGAAGAAATTTTTTTTTTTTGGATGGGATAGTACTGTAGTATGATAATATGGATGTAGTTGATCTATGCCTATTTGCATGAAAATAATTTGAGGAGTTGCATGTAGGGAATTTGAAAAGTTGCATGTAAGGAAATGGAAAAGTGGCATGTTTTCAATTATTATGTTACAAGTGGAATAAGTGCAATGTTTTAAATTAATCTGATACGAATGTATGAGAAACAAAAATCAATTTCTTTTCAAGTGTGGTTAAATTTAGTAGAGCTTTGGAGATCCCATTTCCATAGTTGTACAATGGAGATCAGACCATTATAGGAGCTTTCTCCTTCTACCTTAGTGTGGACCATGGATAGTAAGGGGGTATGCTTATAGGTTGTTAGTATTTGTTAATGCTGATTCCAAATTAATAGACATGATGTCTTGATTTTTGGAACATGTGACTAACTATGTATGAATTATGTGTCGCTTACATGTTGATTTCATGATACCTACTTACATCCTTGCATGTTAGGTTTAATTTTTGAATATTTTGATTACATGCATCAATCTTGTAGGTTGATTACAAGATTTGATCGCTTATGTTTGACTACATGTGTTTATGCGTAGGCGTAGTTGATTTGACATTGCTTATGCATATTGTTTCTTGCATGTGGCAATGTGTACAATGGAGTAATGGTTATTGTCATGCATGAGGTCATGGTTTGTGTAGTTGATATGGTCATGCATTGATGACTGGACTCTAGCTAGAATGATGTGTATATGGTTTGGTACCCATGTGTTATATGTCTATATGCAGTTGTTATGCATGTATGGTCTTAGTTATAGTATGCATGAATAATAGGTCAAACATGACTTGTGAAGTCATGGTATGCAAGTTAGGTCATAATGTTGCTATTGGTTGTTATGATGCTAATGAGTTGGTTGAAATAAAACAAGAGATGCAGATCATCAAAGTGAAATTGCAGCATTGGACCTCGAGGCAAGGGCAGATCATCATACAGCTATTGCATGTGGGCATGCAGGTATGTAAGTTAAGGATTTTTATATGCATTAGGGTTATATACAGTAGGTTTATGAACATGTATTTGATGTTATGGTTACATTCATGATATATGTTAGATGATTAGTGTGGTTATATGCACATGTGTCACATAGTCAAGAATGATAGTAACTTGTAGGTGTATGCATTTCTATTGTTGTTTTATATTAGATAACCTGATGATTATGTGTATGTTGTTGATGAGTATGATATATAGCTTATTGTTGTTTTATGCTATTAACTTGATAATTAGAGTCATTCCATTGAGATATTGATGTTATAATTTTGATTGGTCATATGAGTGATGGTTAAGTTCATTGCCTTGAATATCTTGATGTTATATGTATTATGTGAACTGTTTTGACCTATGCAGATGGTCATGGTTTCGATATTCAGGTATGAACCAACATATCTGTGAGATGGTTTCATACTAATATAGATTGACTTTGCATACGTGTGAATGATAATTGTGTACGAGTTTAAGATATGAACATGTTAGTTAGATATTGTTGTGGATATCATGATCTTATGAGTGCTTGAGTTGATGTGTTGTAAAGTTATATCATGCTAACTTGATTGAATGTGCAGACAAGATCACCACCCCTGAGATACATTAAGATATCAATTGCTTATGTCATATATTTGGTGCTTGACCGTTGATTATGTCATCTAGTTGATTTATTTAACATGGTGTGAATGTTTGATGAATTGCATAATAGGAATATGTGTTTAAATGATTTTGTTTTAAGATGATTGTACTAACATGTATGCATTGAGATAGTTGATATGTAATTGAATGTAGTTGATAGTTGTAGCATTATGTCTAATGACTATGGATTATGACATGATTGTTTGTAAAAGTTTAATTCAAATTGATAAATATGATTGTCTTGATATTTGGAACATGTGGTTTACATGAACAATGTAAACTTTGAAACGGGAACTGATACTGTTACCCGTTTCGTAGAGATAGCTAAAAAGTGACCTGATTTTGAAAAGGGGTGATGCAGAACACATATGTTTTTTTTAGAGCATAGTTTTTGGCACTTTAGTTTTTTTTATGTACATCACGTTTTAGAATGGTAATGATTTTCATGCTGATTTAAAAAAGTGAGCATTCTGCATCACACTCCTTTTTTAAAAGCCCTGTTTTTTGGCTTTAAATTTTTTAATGTATAAAATGTAGATAATTATTTAGTAAATTTGATAATTTTTGAAGTGGTCGTTTTCTTCACATTTTCTTGTTTTTTATTATAATTTTAATTTTTTTTTTCGTGAGGCTTTTACTATTTTGCATTTTTAAATTAGAAGGTCGATATTTAGACTTTTTGATATTCTACATATTTATACATCCTTAATTAATTTTTCAATCGACATGAAATAATTGTTTCTAAAAAACAATATTTTTTAACAATGGACATAAAAATAACAATTTTTAACATAAATATAACTAAAAAACTACATGTTTTGATAATTTTTTGTTAGAATTGACATGTCAAAATCACAATTTTTATACGATAATTTTAACTAAAAATGGTTAAATAATAGCTTTTTCTATGAATTTCATGTCAAAAAAATAATAAAAATCACTTCTTCTTTTTTCAAAAAATAATGATTAACTTAAAAATCAATGCGAAAATCACATATTACCAATATTGAACGTATAATGGTTCAACCCTAATTGAGTGTTTATTCTTCTCATAAAATGTCAAAGTCAAAACATTGCAAAGCTTGATTTACAAGCATAACTTAAATTTAATCAACAATGTCACGTAATCCAAACTCTTCGTCCTCTAGAGTTTCATCATTGTCCTCTTCCACAATATTTTCTGTTTCATTTTGCTCATTTTCCTCTTCTAATGGGTCTTTGATGTCTGCAAAACTCCCAATGTATGTCTTTCCAAACATTCCATGTAATGGTGGTTGGGGTTCCTTTGCCTTTTATGCCACACGTGATTCACTAAAGTCCCCTTTCTTCAACCCAATTTCTTGCATTGCATCTGGAAGAAATTGAAGAGCATTAATTCTTTGCTGAATGAAATTGCACTATACTGGACCTTTTTCAATTGCAATGCAATTTCTTCCTTTTTGAAGGCAACATGCTAGTGTTGTACCTAATTATCAAGCACAAAAGAAATAATGAACTAAATTAGTACAATGACATATTAATTAAAAAAATAACATATTGAAATTCAATTCCATATAATAAAACTTACCTCAGCCAGAAAATAAATCCAAAACCCAATCTCCTTCATTTGAACAAATGTCTATAAGATAGTTAATCAATAATTGTGGTTTTTGATAAATGTTAACTATCTTTCCTTTTGCTTCTTTGTCTTCATATGTTAGTTTTCTCACAACAACATCATAACTCAGTATTTGGCTATGACTCTTTCTGTCTACCCGATTAAAAATCATAGACATATGGCTATCATCTTTTGCCCAACTATCAATATGAATGAACTCACAATCATTTATAAATTGTTGATCTTCATTGTGAAGAAGATTTGACTTTTCCCTGTAACATGAAATAGTAAAAGTTAAATTAACTTGTACATAAATAAATTTTTCAACATTAATCAAATATACATTTTAAACATCTTACCATGTAAGCTGCATCCTTGAATTTGTTTTCCCCTTGAAGCTTGACAATATCATTGCCAATTGTGTGTCTGAATGAAATGTCACAAATCTCCATAATGGTAATGACGTGACTTCTACAAATCCCGCAACCACTTTACTAAAAACTTGATAAGTATAAGGGTCACTATCATAGTCAATGTTTGGAATATTGAAACCATGGGGAATATCTGCAATGACTAGGGCATAATCCCTTTTAGGTATGAGTTTAGCAATGTCTTCACAGTCGCCTTGTATTACTTGATATTGAATAGTGTCTAGCCCATTCCAAATGAAATGATTAAGAGTTGGATCAAGTTGAATATCCTTAATACGTTGCTTCCTCAGTCTTTCGATCTTTACTTTTTCGATAAAGGTTTTGAAACTATCTGGCACTCCATTATCATCCTTCCTCATCTTTTATAAAATAAACAAATATATGTGTAAGTTATAAATTAAAAATAGTACACAGGTGAATAAAAATGAATGTATAAATCAAGATACCTTTTTAAATGCAAGACAAAAAGCTTTTAATGTTGATGTAGAACTTGAATCTGGATAGTTGCGTACGAAATCATCCCAACTATCTTCATTCAACAATCTAACCATTTGTTCTTGAATTTTCATGTAAACTTTGTGACTGCATAGATAAAGTAACAAAAAGTTAATATAATGATATGTATAACAAATACTACCAAGAACAACATGTTTTATTTAAAATATAATTATAATATAGAAATAAATAAAAATATTTCAAGAAACTTACTTTTGAAATTCTTCAGACATTTCCTCCAATGATAATTCCCCTGACCTCACACGAGATAATATTGTTTTGACAATTTTTTCATCTTTCACTCCTTGCATCGCCCTCCAAGGTGTGATAGTCATATCGTCTAGAAGATGCTTCATTTCAGGAGCTAATTTACTATTGCCACATATGAATGGCTTAGACTTTTTGACCTTCTGGTTTTTAATGGCAATGTCTTCCCACATGCCAAAAATCTCATCAATCAACCTCCAAACATCTCCAGTTCTAAATGCCAATTGGAAAATGTTATGAACACCTCTGAATAAATCACTATGTTTGCTGCCCTTTCCACCTTTTGGATTGGTTTTCTCTTCAATTTGATATCCTATTTCCATACAACATTCCTTTCGGAACTCTGCAGTAACTTTTGTCCTATCCCCACCACATTTTTCTTCAAATTCACTATGAATAAATCTAACCCTTTGGATGAAAGTCATAGACATCCTATATTCATTATCTGAATTATGATCCCATGCCACTAACTTTTCTTCTGTATCAGATAAATCAGTGTAAATGATACATTTCATTGTTTCAAAATGTTGGTTATTAGGATATTCCTCCATCAATTGTCTTTGAGCTTCTACAGAATGGTTCCCCCCAAGCACATAATAATTGTATACAAAACATTTTGACTTACCAAATGCTTCTTTGTTGGGAACTTGAAGTGGATCAATAAGAAGCACATAACTAACCACATGAGCATATGGATTGTACCTCATCAATGTCTTCAAGTTGTGAACATGCAGATGATGTGGCTTTCTAACTTGATATTGACATTGTCCTTCACTTGCTTTATAGGTTTGCCTGACATTAAGCTGAAATGTGTGACCACCATCAATTAAGTTTCTCTTTGTCAAATTCTCTCGAATGACATTTTGTTTTGTTTTGATAATGCCATCTTCTAAATCAGCTCCTGGTGTAATGATTTCTCTTCTTTCTTTTGAAGTTTCACTAGGTTCTTGACTGCTGTTAATGACTGCTTCAAAATCATCAACTCTACTTTTCTTGGTCATAAAATTCCCACCAGAGTTATTCTTGGGCATTGTTACTTTTGGATTTTTATGGCTCTTCTCAGTTCCAATGTCATTTTCAGTAATGACAACATATGTTTCATCGTCAATTTCAACTTCATCGTTCTCAAAAGTAACTTGTTTACCCTTGTTAGATTTATCCACCAGAGACCTTTTTTTCTGATTCTTTGGATGTAGTTTTGTAGCATTATCAATTACTTCATTTTGTCTATTTTCCATATTTTCTTCTGACACTGAGTAAAAACTGCTGACAACTTTCATGATATCATTCTCAATGAAATGAATGCCTCCCAACCTAATTGAACAACTTTCAATGAAATTCTGCCAAACAAAATATCATATGTCAAATAAAAAACAAAGTTAAAAAATATAGTGAGACACTTTCAAAAATGCAAAATACAAATATAAATAATAATACTTACGATGTTTTGTGTCATCTCATTTACGATTTGACTACACAACTTTGTAGATACCTCTCTCGTGTCATACAATGAATATGATAATTGGTATTTAACCCTTTCATGTGACTTGGGAGCTTTTGTAAGTACGTAAATAACTTCAGTGTCCAGTACCGAACACATATCTACGACTCTTCCCATCACCTCAAAAATTCCATTATCATTCGGTATATCGATATATAGATATATATTCACATTTGCGCTTTCTCTTTCTTTCACATACCACATTCTTGATGGAAATTTCACCTCTTTCGAATTCTTCCAGTCTGAAATCATCTTCTTATCACTTGAGGCACTTGAAAGATTTGTAGCCATGAGCTCAGGTGGAGTTCATTCACCAATGTTTCTTTTAGATGCACCTTTAAGAGTCTTTGGTCCAGAAAGATTCACTGAAATTCTCTTTGATGCCATTTTCCTAAAAAATAGAAACACATAAATCAATAAATAATAAAAACATATTAACTTAAATTAACAACAAAAATATATCATAAATTTTAATCAACAATCGCCCCACCCACCGCCCCTCATATTCCAAAGGACATGCATTAACATTCCAGTGTAAAAAAGTAAATCACGAATAAAACATTTTGCTCGGGCGCCCTCACCCCCCCCCCCCCCCCCCCGCACGGCATGGGTGCCCTCACCCACCCACCCCCCCAAGCATCCCAACCCCCCCACCCCGGCGGCCCGGGCGCCCTCACCCGCCCCACCACCCGGGCGCCCCAGCCCAACCCCCACAACCCTCTCCGGCCCGGGCGCCCTCACCTGCCCGCCCGCCACAACTCTCTCCCTACTCAGCCCCTGCCCCACCCGCCCGCCCGCTCGACCGATCGACCCAGGCACCCTCACCCACCCCTCTGAGCGCCCTCCCTACCTCTCCCCCAACCTACGCACCCCGCACCCCCTCACCCGCCCGCTCCAACCCTCCCGTGCCCCACCCCTCCGGGCGCCCTCGCCCGCCCGCCCACCCCACCCCTCCGGGCGGCCTCACCCGGCCCCCCGCCCGGCGGCCTCACCCACCCGCCCGCCTCACCCGAACCCCCCTCCACCCAAGCTCCCTACCTCTCCCCACACCCACCCACCCCGCACCCCCTCACCCGCCCACTCCAACCCTCGCGGCGACCTCACCCCTTCGGGCGCCCTTGCCCACCTGTCCGCCCGACGCCCTCACCCACCCGCCCGCCTCAACCGAGCCCCCCTCCGCCCGGGCTCCCTACCTCTCCCCCAACTCGCCCACCCCCTCACCCACCCCTCACCCACCTGCTCCAACCTTCCCGGTGCCCTCACCCCTTCGGGCGCCCTCGCCCGCCCCCCCGCCCGGCACCCTCACCCACCCGCTTGCCTCACCCGAACCCTCCTCTGCCCGGGCTCCCTACCGCACCCCCTCACCCCGCACCCCTTCACCCGCACACCTCGCACCCCCTCACCCGCCCGCTCCAACATGCCCGCCCCGCCCCTTCAAGCACCCTCACCCGCCCGCCCGCCCCACACCTTCGGGCGCCTTCACCCGGCCCCCCGCCCGGCGCCCTCACCCGGCCCCCCGCCTGGCGCCCTCACCCACCCGCCCGCTTCACCCGAACCGCCCTCCGCCCAGGCACCCTAGTGCAGGCGCCACCCGGGCCGCCCGCGACCTCGCCCGGCAGGCAGGGCGATTCCCGGAATCGCTGCCGGGCGAGGGCGCGGGTGGCCCGGGTGGCGCCCACACGAGGGCGCCCCCGCTCGTGCAGGCGCCACCCGGGCCGCCCACGCCCTCTCCCAATAAGCAGGGCGATTCTGGGAATCGCCCTCCCTACCGGGCTAGGGCGCGGGCGACCCGGGTGGCGCTTGCACGAGGAGGGGCGCCCTCGTACAGGCACCACCCGGGCTGCCCGCGCCCCCGCCCGGTGGGCAGGGTGATTCTCGGAATCGCCCTGCCTACCGGGCGGGGGTGCGGGCGGCCCGGGTGTGCCTGCACGAGCCCCGCTCATGGGGCTGAGGGAGGGTGGGTGAGGCCGAGGGCGGAGGGTGGGTGAGGCGGGCGAGTGGAGGCGGGTGAGGCGGGCAGGTGGGGCTGAGGGAGGGTGGGTAGGGCAGGCAGGCGGGCGATGGCAGGTAATGGCGCCCGAGCAGGGCGGGCGGGTGAGGGCGCCCGTGGGTGGGTGGGGCGGGTGGGTGAGGGCGCCCGGGCCGGGCGGGCGGGTGGGTGAGGGCGACCGCGAGTGAGTGGGGCGGGCGGGCGGGTGAGGGCTCCCGTGGGTGTGTGGGGTGGGCGGATTAGGGCCCCCCGGCCGGGCGGGCGGGTTAGGGCGCCCGCGGGTGGGTGGGGCGGGCGGGTCAGGGCGCCCGTGCCGGGCGGGAGGGCGGTTGAGGGCGCCCAGGGGTGGGTGGGGCGTGCGGGTGAGGGCGCTTGGGGGTGGGTGGCTCGCCCGGAGGGGTGAGGTGCCCGGGTGAGGGTGCCAGGAGGGGTTGGGCGGGCAGGTGAGGGCGCCCAGGCCGAGCGAGCGGGTGAGGGGGACGTGGGTGGGTCGCCCGGAGGGGTGGGGCGGGCAGGTTATGGCGCCCGGGCCGGTCCGGGCGGGCGGGTGAGGGGGGACGGGGTGGGTGGGCCGGGTGGGTGAGGGGGCCCGGGCCGGGCAGGCGGGTGAGGGGGCGCTGTTAGGGCGCCCGGAGGGGCCGGGCGGGCGGGTGAGGGGGGGTGCTGTTAAGGCACCCGGAGGGGCCGGGTGGGCGGGTGGGCGAGGGGCGTGGGGCGCACCCACGGGTGTTAAGAAAATGAGGTTGACCGGGCCCACCATGCTCACGATTTTTTATTAAACTAATTTAATACAAAAGTTTTCAAGAAAAAAAATTTAACTTACCTTTTAATTGCGAGAATTCTTCGTTGATTATGTTGTTGATAGCGATTTAGTTGCTCCACAAATTCATGACTCTTTCAGCGATTTTCAGAAAGCCTGGATATGATGTTAGTAATAGTGATAATGAAATTTTAATATGTAAGTGAAGTTACAATTATGTTTTACTGTACGGTTAATATGAGATAATTTGTTTTACAATATTATAAAGTGAATATTATAGATTTGTTTTACAGCGGGTTGAATGTGGAATAATTTGTTTTAAAATATTATAAAGTGAATATTGTAGTATTGGAAAGCGAATATTATATGGTTTAACTATTATAATAATTAATGTAGAAGTTGTAGTGTACAATTTTAATTATGATTTCATAAAAAAATTTAGTTTACATTTTCCAATAAATTGTAGAACAAAGTAATAAAGGTAAATAAATTTAACAGACTTTTTGGAGGGAAATATTTTCGCGAAACTTTTTGGAGGGAAATATTTTCGCGAAATTTTTTGGAGGGAAAATTTTTGGAGGGAAAATTTCATTCTTTAAGCTATATAATATCTTTAGGAGACTCTCCATTTGTATCATTCAACATCTTCTATTTGAAAGGGATGGATTGTTCTGATAGTGAAGTTTCGATTTATACACCATCAACTTCTTCATCGTGTAACAACTTTATTCATATTGATGAACATAGCGGGGATTCTTCCACTATGAATAGAAAGTCACTTCTTCCACTTAGTCCTGATTCTAAGGACTATGAGAGCAACACTGATGAAAGAGGGGATGGAGAATTTCAAATAAATAAAGAGTCACAGATTCCACTTAGTCCTACTTCTAAGGACTATGAAAGCCGCAGTGATGAAGAGCATGATGGTGAAGTTCAAAAGAATGGAGTGTCACGATGTCCACTTAGTCCTAATTCTGAGGACTATGAGAGCAACAGCTTTGAAGAGCATGATGGTGAAGTTCAAAAGAATGGAGGGTCACGGTGTCCACTTAGTCCTAATTCTAAGGACTATGAGAGCAGCAGTTTTGACGAGCATGATGGTGAAGTTCAAAAGAATGGAGTGTCACAGTGTCCACTTAGTCCTAATTCCGAGGACTATGAGAGCAGCAGTTTTGAAGAGCATAATGGTGAAGTTCAAAAGAAGGGAGTGTCACGGTGTCCACTTAGTCCTAATTCTGAGGACTATGAGAGCAACAGTTTTGAAGAGCATAATGGTGAAGTTCAAAAGAAGGGAGTGTCACGATGTCCACTTAGTGCTAATTCTGAGGACTATGAGAGCAGCAGTTTTGAAGCGCATGATGGAAAATTTCAAAAGAATGGAGTGTCACGGTGTCAACTTAGTCCTAATTCTGAAGACTATGAGAGCAGCAGTGATGAAAAGCATGATGTTGATTTTCAGAAGTATGGAGTGTCAAAGTGTCCACTTAGTCCTAATTCTAAGGACTATGAGAGCAGTAGTGATGAAAAGCATGATGTTGATTTTCAAAAGTATGGAGTGTCATGGTGTCCAGTTAGTCCAAATTCTAAGGACTATGAGAGCAACAGTGATGAAGAGTGGGATGATGAATTTCAAAAGATTGAAGTACCACAGTGTCCACTTAGTCCTAATTCTGCGGACTATGAGAGCAATAGTTATGAAGAGCGTGATGATGAATTTTAAAATAATAGAGTGCCACTGTGTCCTCTTAGTCCTAATTCTGCGGACTATGAGAGCAGCAGTGATGAAGGATAGGATGATGCACTTAGTCCTAATTCTAATGAGTATAAAGGTAGCAGTGACAAAGGACGGGATGTACCATGTTCAATAAGTAAACAGTCACACTTTCAACGTAGTCCTAATTCTATGGACTATGAGAGTAGCACTGGCAATGCATATGAGGAAGAATATCCATTAAACATCGAGTCAGATTTTCCATTCAGTCCGAATTCTAAGGACTACGACAGTAGCACTAAAGAAGCAGAAGATGAAGAATATCCTCCAAGTCAATATTTGAAAAGCAGAGCTGATCATAGTGTGGATAACATTCCTCTTAATGATGATGAAAAGCCTTATACAAATGATGATCAAATGATGGAGATGTTGCCAAGAAACATTGTATCAAGGAGTAGGAGTGGACCTTTTCGTATCAATGCAAGTTGTTCTAGTTATACAAGGGGTAGAGCAGAATATCCGACGAGAAGAAGTTCTATCAGTGCTCTCATTTCAAGTGAATGTTGCCAAAAAGATTGCTTGAAACATATGGATTTCAAATTTGCATTAGAAAGCAGGAAGAGATATTTGTCAATGAATAAAAGCATGCAAAATTCATATTTACTTGGGTGCATGCAATCTACATTATCAGGTTATGATTATCATATTGGGACATTTTTTATTTGTAGAAAAGGTTTCAAAATGTTTCATTCGATTGGGAATTTTCGTCTCTCGAGAATTCAAGAAAATTTGGAAAAGGATCCCACATTTTATTCAGAAGTACGTCATAAAAGACAGTTTGGTCCATTATCAAATACTGCAATGTCATGGATGAAAGATTTCTTTTCAAAGCATGGAGAGTGTATGCCAAATGGAGAGACAATACATATTCCAGATAATTTTTCAAGACGAGAAATCTACAACTTATACAAAGAATATGCAGAAGGTGCTGAGGGACATGGCCAGTTTATTACATATCAATATTTTGTGAAGGTATGGAAGAAAGAATTCAACAATGTCCGTATTCCTAAGAAGACAAGGATGGGGATTTGCAGTACATGTGCTTCTCTTAAATCAAAAAGGGACAAATGTGAAGGCTCAGAAAGAGGTAAGCATTCATAACTTTAACTTTTAAAATTGTATAGTCATCAACTATGAAAACATATTTCTTAATGAATCTCTTTTATGTTGTGTAGATTTAATTGTCAAACAACTTTAGGAGCATCGTGAACAACAAACAAACGAAAGGAAGAAGTTGTACAAGCATCGAAAGAAGTGTTATGATAATCCGAATAAATATTTAGGTTTGATAATTGATGGTATGGACCAGAAGAAAATACTTTTACCACATTTTGTTCGCACACCCAAAAATTTACAAGAGGAAAACTTTATTCAATTTCACTTGGTCGGTTGTATGGTCTTCAATGGGAAAATGTTGCCAAGGGTGTACTTCACAGCTCCAAATATTCATAATGATGCAAATCTGACCATAACCATAATTCATGATGTGATTTCTCACTGGTCTGGTAATCTTCCTGAATTTTTGTATCTACAATTGGACGACACTTGCCGTGAAAACAAAAATCAGGTTGTTTTTGGATATCTAAACATGCTTGTTGAATTGGGAATTTTTCAGAAGGTAAAGGTTGGTTTCCTTCTTGTTGGGCACACTCATGACCATATTGATCAGATGTTCAGTCGTTTTTTAGTCACATTAAGGAGGAAGGAAGTTGGGAGCTTGCCATCACTAATTGAATGTATTAAGAAATCATACATGCCAGAGCCTACTTTTGATGTGTTGGAAGAAACTATTGACATGCGAAGGTTTATTCTAGGATCATATGGTGAGGGGAAATACATTGAAAAACTTAATGACATTAGCTTCCAACATCAATTTCGTATCAAAAAAATTGATGGGAAAACACTAATATGGGGCAAGAAGTATTCAACTACTACAGAATGGGCACCGTCATCAGGATTGCAATTTTTGAAGTTCATTCTAGATCATCCAATATTTGCATCAAAAATATTGTTATTACAATCAGTTGGTGAAGTTCAGAATGCACGTAGACAGAACAGGGCTATAAATTATTCTGATTGCCTGGAAGAAATTAAAAAATGTATTAGATATACATATGAGTACTTTGACATTGTTGATTTAGTTTGGTGGGAGTTGTTTTTCAATAATCAAAGTGATATCATTTCGACAACAATAAATGAAGATATACCTTTGAAAAATCCATTTATTTGGCCACATAATGTGTCGAATGAACATGAGGAAGTAAACATTGTTGAACAACAACAATCTCAAGGTATTATTAATTCTTCACAGGCAGAGGAAAGAGAGATGTATATTGGTTCCAGAATATCTCGTGCACAACGTGAAGCCATGGAAGACCTTTATAGGGGTTCAGTACAGCATATTAAGGAGGGTTGCATGATTGCAGTGCTAGCAGATGGAGATCCCAATGGCTATCCATTTTGGGTTGCTAAAGTTATAAAGGTCTTTACAGAAAATGAGGATGTTACAAGTGTTGAAGTACATTGGTATGCCACAAATACACACCCATTCAATGGTGTGTATAAGCCAGAGATGGTAGTTGACAAAAAAAATGGCGAAAAAGAAAAAGAAAGGGTACAAATGTAAATCGCCGCCGCACAGACATATTAAAATTGGAGGATGTAGACATACTTGTTTATGACTTCAATTTAACAAAGAGAGGAACTCTTCGCTTCAAGACGATAGAGATTCTGAAAAGGTTGTTACCAGAAGGAACAATGTTGACATGGGAGTCACCTGAAACCAGTCGTAGATCTAGAAGAATTTTGAAACCTGAAATGTTGGGCATGCATGTGGACTCAGATGGGGCAGTAGTTGATGAAAGAGAAGAATATGGAACATCTTCGTCAGCATCCAGTCACTCATCTGAAGATGTGAATTCTGATGGTGTGCCAGAAAACATGAGTGATTTTGAATAATTGTTTAAGACAGTTTATATAACTGATGTATGCATCGTATCTTCAAATAAAATTAATGTTTTCCATATGGTGTTAAATGAGAAGTTATGAGGCATTTTTATGTTGTTGGATTATATGTCTTAGTTATGATAAATTTTATTGTTTAAAATATCTACAATGCAATATTAAATTCGAGATATAAAATATGTTTTATTCAATATACAAATAATGACTTTTGAATGCATTTAGTGATGTAATTTGTTCATAATGTCATGGTTTTTTTATTTTATAGTTGAAAAAATTTCAATTTTTTTTTGTATCTAGCATGTTATGGTTGAAAACATGTTAAATTTATACTTAGGAAAGAAAAATGATATTCTACCAAAAACATTAGTGTGTTTTTTCCCGCATAAACAACTTTGTTTGACACATATAAATTTGGTTTTATTAGCATTTTTTTTTAAATACTGAAAATTGACCCTAAAAAAAAATCATTGTTCCAGTGTCATCACTTTCATTTTGAAGCTATATTTTGCACGAAAATTTCATAGTAAATTTTGTAGTCACTGCCAATTTTAAAACATGTTCAAAATTGACGCCTAAAAAATAAAAACTTTGTTCCAGTATACACACTTTTCGTTTTGAGCACTGTTTTTGATGTTTTTTGGGGGTTTTTTGGCCAGAGTTCCCATTTTGAGTTTATAGTTCCCGTTTCAAAGTTTACATTGTTCATGTGTGAGCATGATGCAGGGAGTTGCATGGCAAGAGAGATTGTCATGAATCGCGAAGAAGACTCAGGTTGAGCTTTCCCTTGGATGCACTAGGAACCATGGGGATTGAGTCATGGCATTTGTTGTTAGTCTTGTACTTTTGGTCTTTTGTTTTTTTCTTGTGCTTGATTTGCATATATGTTTATGTCTAGAGTATGGCCATACCACTTTGTTTGTGGACTCGTGTTATTATTGGTTTTCATGATTTACTTATTGTTGTTATTTTCGTTCTTGCCTTTTATGTTTTGAGTCTAGGGAATTGGTTGGGAAAGAGGAAATTTGATGGAAATTGGGAGAGATGTGTGGAACCCAATTGATGATATAAGACCTATATGAAGCTTTGTGCATGAGTAAGCACAACAGAAGGTAAGACTATGACAGTTGCTTGGATTGGTTGGGTCTACTGTGGTAAATGGACAGTAGCAATGCAGACATAGGAAAGGTAACTAGAAAAGGTAAAGTAAATGGATCTGAGGCATGAGATGCCTTGTCTATGTTGGGAATTATTATTCTCAATATCGTGCATGTTGTACATGAATAAAGGAAGTTCTCTTAACCTTGACCTTGATATCTAGTAATTATTTTATTATCATGATTATGTTGAAGTTTATATATGTATACATGTATGTATGTATGTATGTATGTATGTATGTACGTATGTCATTGTCTGACAGGATCATGATTGTTTTATGCTAACATTTATATAGGTATGTATGTATCCATGTATCTATGTTACTACCTGACATGGTTGTTAGGGATCATTCTTTTGGAGGAATGATTTCTTATGTAGGGGAATGACATGAAGAGGTTCTTGGTCTTACCAGGAATCAATTGGGAAGAGTACTCACGACAAATATACGAGGTCAGTATCATGTGGATATGATTTGGTATTGTATACTTGTATTATGCCTATGTTTATGTTATAACATGTAATGTTGAAGGATACATCATCAAAGTGAAAGCAGTGTGGTCTACAACATGCTAGGATAAGCATGGATGAGATACCGGAAGCAAGGTTTCTTGGTAAGGACAGTGTGGTTTTGGATGCGTGGTACTATTGTTTAGCATACATTGTATATGTTTTACATGTTTCATTTATGATGTGTGCACTTGTGTATACATAGCATGTGTACATGTTATTTATGCAATGTTATGTACAAGATGGTACAAATAGGGTTGTGTGAATATTGCATATGGGGTGTTGTATACATATTGTATTGTCTTCATTATGTATATCTAGCGTGTGTGCATATGGTGCTATGTACATGTTCAATATGTGGTATTGTTTGCATGATGAATATGCAGTGTTTTGTGCATATGGTGCTTTGCACATGTTGGATATGCAATGCTATGTACAAGTGGTGTTGCGTACATGTGGTGCATTGGTACTATGTACATATGGTGTGGTGTGAATGATTGTAGAAGAGGTGTCCTGTGCATGTGGTGTTGTGTACATATTGTACAAGTGGCGCTGTGTGCATGCGGTGCTATGTACATATCGTGCATGTGGCGTTGTGTACATGTGGTGTCACGTACATGTCATGTGTGTGGTACTGTGTACATGTGGTATTGTGTACACATTGTATAGTGGTGTAGTGTACATGTGGTGTTGTGTACACGTTATGAAGGTGGTGCCATGTACATGTGATGTTGTGCACACATTGTGCAGGTGGTGCGGTGTACCGGTGGTACTGTGTACATGTTGTACATATGGTATTGTTGTACATGTGGTATTGTGTGCATGTCATCCATGCTATGTTATCGGCATGTGGTATTATGTATGTGCATCATGTAGTCGTGGCATTGCATCATGTCTATTCATTGTGTTACAACTTGTGTAGGTACATGTATTAGGTGGTATTGTACATCGAGTATATAGATGGATGCACTGTGTTGTACACTCGCTGTAGGTGTATGTGTTGTACGTCAGGTGTAGGTGCATGTATTTCATGGTGTTGTGTGCTAGGTGTGGTTGTATGTGTGTGATGCATACTATGCGTATGTGAAACTGGTAGAGGAGAAGGCATTGGGTGTTTGTTGGGTGTGGCAATTGATCTGGTGTCTATACAAAAGAACAAAGGAAAAAGTAAGGATCGATGAAGGATAGGTATCAGTATTTCAATTCAGTTTTATTATGCATGAGATTTATGACAATGTATATGATGATTATATGTGATCTCTTATTTTTGTTTATGATCGTTACATGTGATTTATGATTTTGATCTATGATGGTTATGTTTGAGCTAACCTGATGTGATATCTTTATATATGCTGATTTGGTCAAATATGCTAGTTTGACTTGTTGTGACAGGAAGCAAATAGGATTGAAAATGTACCTTATTGACGAGATACCAATGAGGTATGATGTGAATTTATTTTAATTTATTTTAAAATTGATGGAAGCTATGTGCATGGTATAGGAATCATGAACATGCCAGGTTGGGTAGTTGAAATCAACTACAAGAATTAGCAGCTTGATAAGGTGGTTTGGTGGTTTCTTATGGTGGTTTGGTAGTTGCTTTATGTTGGTTAAGTATTTTATTTATGTTTGTTTAGTATATGCTTTATGGTGATTGATATATGCTTTATGATGGTTGATATGTGCTTTATGTTGGTTGATACATGCTATATGATGTTTTGGTATATGCCTTATGATGTTTTGATATATGCTATATGATGATTAGTGTATGATTGATATATGTTTGGTATATGATTTGGCATATGCTTTGGTATATATATTTTGATGATGTTATTATATGTACACCCGTGTATGGATGTTAATACTGTAACGAGCTATGTTATAAAGCTCCACTATGCGGTATGGGTGTTATGTTATTATTCTATCATGTTGTTATGATGTGATATGAGTTTTTAAGAAGGATGATCATTGTATATACTGTAATGAGCTATGTTATAAAGCTCCATGGACAATATGTTTTGTTTTCAGAAGTCTTGTTGGTTATAGGTGTCATTGAACACCGAGGACGATGTTCCCCCAATGGGGAGGGTTTTGTAATAGCGCTGGTAAAAATTCCATGTAATAAATGTTAAAAACAATAACCACAGATGACTGGGACACTTATTCCAAGCTGAATGTTGGGCAACACATCATAGGGGGTGTTCATTTGGTTTTTTATGGCTAAGGAAATTGGCAAAGGAAATGGCTAAGGCATTAAAGAGGCAAAAAGGTATTTTGACACATTTATTTATGAAAATAATGAAAATTAGGAGAAAAGGAAGGTGAAAGGTCACATTTTGCATGTGAGGAGGAAATTGAAGGAAAATAATGGAATACAAAGAAAATAAAGGCCTCATTAATAAAAAGTCTTATGAGGATTAGTGGACAATACTTGGTTAGTTTAGCTTTGGAGCTCTCTCATTATTATCTCTCTCTCTCTCATACTCTTGGATACTTAGAGTTTTCTTGGAGCACTCTTGGAGGGTGTGACATACTTAGATTCTTAGAGCAAGAAGGCAAAGGAAGAACATGAAAGCACAATAAGGCATCGACATCAACAACTACATTAGATTTTCTTGTAGGTATCGAGTTGCATGTATGATTAATTCACTAGTTTTGACATGCATGGCACATGCATGTGGTTTCTTGGTTGTGATTGGCATGGAGGATTGCCTATATCGGTAGTGGATTTCCTAGCCTTGCTATTTCCTAGATAGCCATGGTGATTGTGGGTTTAATTTTTTTTTTTTATTTTTGTTGGTTCTCATGTTTCCTTAGCTTGGGTTGAGTTATTAGTCCTTAAAACCCTGATTGAACAAACGATCTGGAAGCCCTGTAACAACTTGGGTTGAGTTACTAGTCCTCGAAGCTTTGGTTGGACAAACGCTCTGGAAGCCCTTGGTGGGTTGAGTTACTAGTCCTCGAAGCCTTGGTTGGACAAATGCTCTAGAAGCCCTGTATAAGTTGTGGGTTGAGTTACTAGTTCTAGAAGCCTTGGTTGGACAAATGCTCTGGAAGCCCTGTAAGGCTTGGATGGAGACCAATCTGATGATGGTTTTTGGTTATGTCCGATTGTGAGGTGGAATCATTATTTGATGGGTTGAGGTGGGTGGCCTCTAGAAGCCCTCGATGAGTTTTGATTGATTTGTTCCCTGATATCCCACATTCATGGTTGGTATATGGCACGGGGGTGATTGGCTGAAGAGAGACTTGGCTCAGCCAATCTATGGTTGGATGGAACGAGGTAGTCCCATCTCCGGTTTGTTCATTGCATTTATTAATTAAAAAAAATCCATTCCCTTGATTTTCATGTGTAAATGTACTGATGTATATATGGATTTTGATGGTTGATAGGTTTATTGTATTTCTATTCCTATTATGTTTTTTTATATGCACATTTACCCTGGAGGGTGTTACAGAGATGATCATGCATCCAATGGAGTTTGCAATGTGGTCCTCATCTTTTGCCATAACGTAGTCTCTTGGTCCTTCTCCTTAACTCCTTAAGAGTGATCTTAGCATGTCACCTTTCCCTGTAGTCACTAAGAGATAGATCAACGCAGTTTTAGCGGGTAGTTTCTGTTGTCGAGATGAAGCCCTAGTAGGCCCAACCATATTGCTTCTACATGCAAGACAGACAGGGCAGATTGAACAACAGTATACAGTTTTGAGGCACAGGACACTACTGCATGATGGGGATCCAACGAGGAACATCTGTGCAATTTCTAAGTGTAGTGCATCCTGGGAAGCTGGGAGGAATTACTACGTAGTTTATGGATGCACGCCACTATTGCAGGATGGATTCCAGGAGGACACATCTAAGAATTTTTAGGTTGCAAGGCAGACTAAGCACCTGAGGGACAATACTGCAAAGTTTCTGATGACAATGGCTTTTGGCTGGGGGAAGGACACTCAAGGAAACCACTATGAAGTTTTGGATGCGAAGAGATGTTGGGGTCTCTATGAACTACGAAGTTTCAGCAAGAAAGGGAGGAAGTTTGATGATTACAGAAGCAAAGTACATAGTTCTAGGAGGCTGGATGAGACTGAGTTGCTTGGGAAATTGGCTAAGTGTGAGATTAGTGAAACATATGTAAACACTGATAGGACTCAACTATGATGGAATACGAACACTTAGTGATACAACATAGACCATCCATAATGTATAAAACATACTCTACTTGATTCAACAACCTTCATGACAAGAGTGCATGAAGTGAGTGTGAAATATGTCTATATAGTGAAAACAACTCCTACGCACAAGATTTCCATTGAAGTGAAACAACATTCCCTTTACATGATAAACCATAATCCCTATGCCCAAATATGGAACATACTACATAAATATGAGAACATGAACAACTCTTAATATCAAGGACGGGAAGCTTGAGATCATGATTTTACCAACAAGTGACCAAGGACGATCGATTGTAGGATCCAAGGTAGGCTTCGAAATTTGCATGCGAGCCAAAATTTTGGAGGGTGGTTTTAGCCACATCAACACCTCCTAAAATGGGGAGGTGTGATCCAAATTGGATCATTATATTGGTTTTCATCCATATCAATGCATTTGGAGTGGAAAAAGTGGAGGAATCAGCTCACAGGACCGTTTTTACCTACGAGACCCAATTTGGTGAAACGGGGTTTAAAACATTCCGGGAGTGTTTTAAGGCATCAAACAATGTTTTTTGGAGGTAAAAATTGATTCTTTAGAGAACCATCTTTTCATGATATTCTACTCACAAATACCTTTCCAACGAGGTAAGAAGTGCATCAATCAGATTTCGTATGCAAAAGTTATGCCACTCACACGTTGGTCTTCCTGTTTTCACACCGATAATTTGAGATGATGTCACGTAAGCCCCCATTATTCATTGAAAATGGCCTAGCCAAATGTTTTTGATGTAAAAGACTCTATAAGAGTTTATATTATAGATCTATTTAAGAGTTGATGTAGTCCAAAATTAACCACTAGTGGACTATCGGGTTGTGCTATAACCGAGCCACTAGGAGGGAGAGGCATTCCATTATTTTGAGAGCATTTTGTTCTATAGGTGACAAAATATAGCCACGAGAGATAGGATGTAAAGCACATAGAGAGGATATGTGCACTATAGTAGCCCATGGGGCACAAGAATTACTTCTTTGTACCTACAACCATATTTCCATAGAGAGAAAGAAAGCAAAGTGACCTCACCTTGTAACTGGGTTTTCTTGTGAAAGGGTTTCCCAGAGAGCATATCTTGTGCCTTGTGTGTGTGTGTGTGGTTATTTTGTCGTTCTATACTTTTCTACATAATTTATATTCGCATGCATGCACTAATTACAGTTAAATCCACAGATCTTAAAGTTTAGTAAAATGTAATAGTGAAAAATTTTAGTTTTTTCATATAATATTATCAGATCTATTGTGATGAACTGTCCAGTGGAATATCCACGGAATTTTACAAATCATCAAATCTGATCAGAGGAAATTTATATCTGGATGTGGTGTAGTCTTCTCTATTAGAACTAAGATTTGGTCAATCTCAGACAGATTCCATGATGAGACAGGAGAAGAAAGAAAAAATTCACATTTTTATAAAAAATCTCAACGGGAAGTTATTCGTTCATTGGGGCCAGGGTTAGGATCTAGTGGAAAGTTTGAAGCATACCATCCAAAACATTAGGGGTATATCAAAAACATTTAAGGATGTACTCAAAGTGAAGAATGATGCTCAAGTACAGCAATGTGAAAATTTTCCACGACCTTATATTGTTGAGCAAATGGACAAGATACTTGTTATGGAGGTAAAATCCCGAGAGGTAATTTTTTTTTCTTTTAAATTCAAACAACGACATTGATATGTTGGTTTAATGGTTGTTGAACGAAACTAGAAGACTTAAATGAATGAGTGTACTATTCTTGGACAACAAAGTTTGATTTCTATATGTGACCAAAAGGTTTTTTCATAATACAATTTGACACACAACAATATAAGGAAAAAGTACTAAATGAAGGACCATGGTTTTAAGGTACACTCAATATTTTTGTGACCCCATGGTTTCCATGTTTTGATGCAAAAAACATTGTGGTAATAGGAATGATATTTGGTTAAGTTTATCAAACCCACCCCTTCCCTCTTGGGATCATCAGGTTTTGGAGGACATTAGAAAATCTTTGGAAAATTAAAAAAATTTGACTTGGATAGAACATTAGGAGGTATCTTTACTTTTTCTAGGATATGTGTTGAGACCAACCTTAGTAAGCATCTCTCTAACCTTATTCTTATGAATCATGAAAAGTATTAGTTAACATAGGTGGTAGACTATGAGAATATAACTTTCAGATGTCGAGCTTCTTTCCAAATAGGACATCTGTAGCATTCTTGTCTTCAAGCCAAAATGGTGTCAAAAAGGAAAAAGAGACAGGCCCCACAGTAGAGGGGCTGGCAATTTCCAAACAACAAAAATGATGAAGAAGAAGAGCTCGAGGAAGAACAACAATATTCAGAAGCACAAACGCAACCTAGTAGCCAATACAATGGTGGTGAAGGGGATTGATCTAGATCAATGGATGTCACCCAAAAGGGGACTAAATTAATTGAGATCATAGTTCTAGAGTAGCAAAAAGGGGAATTAACCTTATAAAAGGATTTGAGAGGCATAAATAGATCCGATGTATGTGAGAGATCGGACTCATACAAAGAATTTCCCTCAAAGAGGAATGTAAATCAACTAGAAATAGTAACAACTACTCCAAATCAAGGAGTTTGGCGAAAGCTAGGAAGAAAGAAAGAAAAAAAGGGAAGCTAAGTGGTTTTTATGACATTTAGTACCGTAAAATTTTGTGTTATATATATATATATATATATATATATATATATATATATAATGTATTCTTTAAAATGTGCATCAATTATAAGATTGTCCATGATTCAATGTTTTTGAGCATCTACATAATGTAATTTTGTCCATGTTCTTAGGTTGAATAAATTTATGGTTTTTTCTTCAGAAAAAAAGAAGAAAAATAAAAAAACAAAAAGAATAAAATAATTAATAATTATAAAAATAGATTAATCAAACTTTTAACATAACTAAATATCAATAGATTTAACTTTCCTAACTTATTTTTTCCCCAAAAAAACTTATATTTCCATGGGTGAAAATATACATTGTGACAACCCAATGGGCCTTTTCAAAGAGATACATCCTTAGTTACATAGGAAAGACATAATCTGAAGGTGTTCCATTCCTTTTCTTCCTACTTGTCACATATAGAACTCGACTATCTTCATAAAAAACTTGCTATTATAATTAAGGTTTTTGTGAAACAAAAGTAAGAAATGATCATTTCCCAAAACTTAAAATTGTATTATTATTCCCTCAAGAGCGAAGCCATCCAAAGACTCAATAATTTCCAAAGCTCTAGGTTGAACTTGTAGAGCTTCCTTTGAAACGCAAGGATATGTTTTGTTTCGAACCATTGCAATGTGCATGCATCAACGCAGATTTCTTGAATGATATGGTAGAAGTGAGGAGCGATCTAAGTTGGCACACATCCAATTAACTACAAGCTGTGAGTCTCCAAATATCTAAAGTTTTATACTTCAAAATAATTTGTGATGAATAGTAATGCCCAAAAAAAATGAGAATATAGCTTTGTTATTAGTCCCTCCCATTTAAAAAAAATTGAACATTATTCACTTGTTCATTTAAAAATGATATAAAACCAACCCCTCAAATTGGTGGATGTCCCTAACTTTCACAGTCAAAAAATCCCTATGGAGTATTTTCTTTGAGAGGAGTAGTTCTTGGGATTATTGGCTTCTTATGTTTGCCTTCCACCTTGTATGCTTTAGTAGTGGAAACGATAACTGCCATTACAAACTCATACGAGATAACCCTATCTTGATCTATTAGCAAATTTCTTTCCCACTAAATAGAATGTATCATAAACGAGACAAAGTAATCCTACATATTCGTCCCACTCCGAAGATTCATTTTTTTTAATCCCAAACCCAAAGTTGATACTCTAATCATGCACTTATCTTATTATAGCATTTGCTAAAGCGAATATTCCTGCATTATCAAGAGAAACAGTAAGATTGCTAGAGAGCCTGAAATTATGCCTAGCTCCAGCCTAGGCATATTTCTTGATTCTAATACTTTTTACACTACCTACCCTCTAGGCCACCCACTCTCGAATTAAATGGAAAGCTTTGCATATGGCTTTCTAGATCATAGAAAAAAAAGCTTCCTCTACTTTATTGGGAACCTAATCAATTGAATTTTGGTTTTCCCATCCAAATAGTTATCCTTCATGGTAGTAACCCATAAAGTTTTGTTTTTCAATAGTTTCTGCAGGTTCTTTCCTACTAATGATTGATTGAACCAATGAATATTTTCAGGTCCAATCTTCCCATTAACTTTGGCCGGGCTATCAATTTCCAATTAACCAAAGGGATGTCTCTTGTGTGTTTATTTCGAACCCAAAGAAATATACAACTTATTTTCCTGTTTTTATTTAGAATTCGCTTTGGAATGGATGTAATCGAAGCCCAGTATACTGGAATGCTTTCTATGACATATTTAATCATGATTGGCCTTCCAACCCTTGATAAAGGTTGGTTAACCCAAACAGAGATCCTTGATTCCACTTTTTTTATTTGACATACCGAGTTCTCATGTTTGTAAGAATTAGGTTTTACAAAAAAACCTACGTACTTGAAAGCTTCTTGTATATCATAACACTAAAAAGAAAAGCATTCAGCAAGATAATTCTTTAGATTCAAAGGTGAGATTCTATTCGAAATTGAATATTTATCAACATTGATTCTCATACGAGTAATAAGTTTGAATTTATCCAATATTGTTTTTAATTCTTTTATATATGGAATGGGATTACATGTGGAACTGAAAATGAAAATAAGTATATCATCGATGAAAAGGAGACGAAAATTTTTCACCTGACGAGAATCCTTAACCCCTTTAAATTCTCCATTGGCTATGGACTTCTGAACGATCTTATTGAGAACCTCATATACCAGCAGAAAAAGAAGAGGTTTCAGTGGGCATCCCTCTCTTGGACCTTTGGTGGCCTTGAATAAAATTGATGGACACTCGTTGATCAAGACTATGAAGCTGACTGAAGTGATACCAGTCATGATCTGCTTGATGAATTTGATATCAAAAACCACCTGGATGAGACATAATATGATGAAATACCAATTGGCTCTATCATATACCTTGGAGAGACTGATTTCATTATAATGGCTAGTATCTTTTTTGTTTTAATCGTGCGCATTATTTCCTAGGAAATGGTAACCGCGCCATGAATTTGACAGTTTCAATGAAATACTTGGAATCCTGGTTTTGTGAATTAGAGTCCCATGCATGCAACAGTTCTTCTATGATTCCCAAAGCACCTTCAAGACATCCATCTTGATCGAGTCATAGAAACCAAGGAGAAATTCTACTTTGTAGCCATTTGGTCCTGGGAATTTTCCTTTTTGCATTTGGGATAATGCTCCGAATACCTTATATTTAGATACTTCTTTAGTAATAGCTTCATTCATCTCGTGTAATTGAGCAAGGAAACAAACTAAGTCTTTCCAAAGTCTCAATAATCGATAAGCCCCTTCGTTCTAAAAAAGATACTTCAAGAAATAAGCAAATGGAGTAGCTTTCTTAAATAGAGATTTGACCATCGTGACGTTGCCATCATCTATCTCCCAGATAGAGTTATACTTCTTCCCATATTAGCATATTGACGAAAACAAAAAAAAAATTCGAGTCTCTCTTCTTAATCCATGTGGCTCTACCCTTTTTACTCCAGAACTCCTCTCGAGCTAACAAGTTCCTCTAGCCAATATCTAATGCCTTCAGTTCCCCACATTCACCTAAAACATTGGATGCATATATATCAGTGATATGTTTTTTGCGTTCTTCAAACATGCAACATGTTTCTCTTTAAAAGATTTGAACCATGGCTTGGTTTTTTCTTTTAATTGTTGTGGATCATGCATGAGATATTGACATCTTCAGCTATGTGAACCCAGGAATTCTCTACCAGCTTTGAGTACCCATCTTCCTTCATCCAAGAAGTGTTAAATTTGAAATGGGGAACCCAAGAATTCTCTACCAGCTTTGAGTACCCATCTTCCTTCATCCCAGAAGTATTAAATTTGAAAGGCGGAGATAGTACGTCCTCCTATTGTTCCAATCATAAACAATGGGAGAATGGTCTGAGAGCCTTCCACTCTCGAACCATGACTTGATAAGTAAATTATTCGTGAAGATGGGTTTCGATAATAGGAAACAATTAAGACAATTCAAAACTACATTGTTTTCCAACAACATATTATTCCATGTCAGTGAAATTTTGTAGAGAAAAGCATCAACAATATTGAAATATTAGAAAAGAAGTAAAAAACAAGGTCTTATAGTTACGAGCTTCCTGCTGCTTAGTTTAATTATTGAATTTTGAAATATATGAACCAAGTATTTATGACATATATTTGGATGGTTGAGCTCCAATTTAAAATGTTTTTTTCTCTAGTGCTTAAAAATAATGAAGATATTTTTTTTTTCATCCATATTATTTAATACTTATGGAAATCATTGGAGCCAACGCATATTATTTCATGTTTTTCATCATTAATGGAAATTTATATATGCTTAGCATGTTCTCCCATGTGCAACTTTATTATTTATTTGCAAATATAATTGTAAATTTGTGTTTGATAGTTTTTTGTTAAAAAGAAACACATAGAACCAATGGAATCTTTGTTATAAGATTAATGGCATGACATTAATAATGTTTAATATAATATTAATAACCATTCCATTCAAATCAATGTTAAATTCAAATTTGGTGTATTATTTGATAAAGATACTTTGAATGTTTATATTTATATATACACATATAGATAGAGAGCATGTTCGCTCATTTTAATAATACACAATTGAAATAGTTAAAAATGTAAAACAATTTTACAATAAATACATAATTTTAATATGAGAAATAATAATATTTTTAAAAGGTTGTACTTTAAATTGAATTCTAATTATAATACACATTTAAAACAAATTGAAATAAAATATGAAAAGTATGCACCACTACAATATCCTATTCCCTAAAATAAAAATTAATATAATAAATTAAAATTCTTATAAATATATAACACAAATATAAATACATTTAAACAAGTATAACTTATCTATATATATTTTTTCATTAAAATATAATATATATTTATAATTTATTTATTAATTAAATTATTAAAAAAGCTAATATTTTATTTAAAGAAAACAATATATAATAATAATTATATAAATTAATAATGATAATAATAATTTCGTAAATGAATAATGATAATAATTTAATGTGAAAGTTCTATAACATATCACTAATAATTGGATAAATAAATAAAGATAACAATTTAATGTGAAATACCATCTTCTTTGTACCCATCCATGATATGACCAAGTAATGGATACCTTATGAGTAAGAGAGGAAGCTACCAAAGACATTAATATTTTAATGCCACTTAAAAAAATTCACTAGTAATTTAAAAAATATTCCACACACCTACAACATCAAGACAAAAAATTTGGAAATAACAAGAACCATTGGAAACAACACCAACCTCATGAACAATAGATCATTGAAATAACTTACTATGGATCATTGAAAAATAATTAACAATAGTTTATTTTACTAGAATAATGCAACATCCATGGTAATTTGCACCAGAAAAGTATAAATATAAAATAATATAATTTTAATATTTGTTAAATATAAAATAATATAATTTTAATGTTCTAATAAAATTAAATTAATATATATACTAGAATTTGATATTTACAATTTTTTTTAAGAAAATTTCTATAAAATTTAAGTTGGGTATATTATAATAAAGAATTATATAAAAACATAAAACATATTAAATAAAAAACTAAGATCATATGTATTTTAATAAATAAAAAGTAAGATTATATATATATATATATATATATATATAAATAAATAAATAAATAAGTGAAATTTAAATATAATAAAAATAGTATTATAAAGAAATAAATTTTAATTTATCTATTAAGTGTGGATAGGGAGCAAATATGTGCAAGTATAAATCTTTCTTCAAATTTTGCACTTAAAAATAAGTTTGATCTCTTTACAGTGTTTGGAATTAAAATGAATCTTCTCGAACCTTGGTTTTTGATGATGATGATGGTTAACGTCCCCTGAGACCAAACATTGGTCTATCGGACCTAAAAACAAATTATTTAATTTGATTTAAGATTTTATTCCTATGCTCAAAAAGCTTGGATAGAAGCCTTCCGAGCTCACTGTAATTTTGACATTGTAAAAGGCTAGGAAGGTCAGTATTGTAACAAAGATTGTGAAACTGAGATCTAATGTAGTTGTACGCGGGGCACTCTAAGAGGAAGTGGTTTTCATCCTCGATGTTCCAACTCTCACATATATGGCAGATCCTTTCCATCCATGGCGTTTTAGGAAATGCCTAACGACCTGTTGCACTATGGCGCTCATGAGAATTCATTCTAATCTTTGCTATATTAATTTTCTTCTTTGAGCTAGTTAAAATAGAGAGATACTTTTGATCTTCTAGGGTGGGGTTGATGACCTTCTTATAATAACTTAATTTTCTTTTAGCCTTTAAATCTTTCTCACACCACATTTTTTCTTTGAACTTAGAAATAACAATATCTTTAATGTTATTTATGTCTTGCAATGCATCATTCTCGTTGATCTCCCAATAGTTTAACCAGGCCCTTGTGTCTTTATGCCACCCCCGATTGAGCCTTAGGTGGTTTTGGCTGGAATTTAAAGCTAGCTTAGGAAGTCTATGATCATCTATGTTATTGAGTTTGTGCTTGTACAGCAGAAACCTAATCATAACTATGCTCTCAATAGGGGAAAGACCTGCTTCTATAAGGAGAATAGGATAGGGTGTATTACTTTTATTTTTTAGGTTATAAGTTATAAAACGCTTCTAGATTTGCTCAATCTTTCTCCATGATTCTCTGGAGATGCTACAACCCCAAACCTCACAGCCATATAAGATAACATGAGTGACTAAATTTTCAAAGAGGAACTTCTTTTTATCCCACATTACGAGGTTTGTTGTTTTACAATTATTTTCAAGACCAAAATAAGCTTTCCACTCCCCATTAATCCTTTTCTCAATGCTATGGTTCCAGTTGAGCTTGTGATGAATATCAATTCCTAGGTACTTGTAAGAATGCACTTCCACCAAGTTATTATTGTCATACATAAAATTAGTGTAAGTGTCCTTCTTGGATTTGATAATCATAACTTTTGTTTTGTCAGTGTTAATAGTCATACCCATGGTAGAGTAGAAATCCTTAAGAAGCCTGAGTTTCTTATCAAGATCAGATGGGCACCTTGCCAAAAGAACAATATCATCAGCATAGAGAAGAAGGATGACGACTATCCCAGCTAAGATCGTGCCATCACATCCTGCTTCCTCTAAGTAGCCTTCAAGCTTATCGATGTAAATGCCAAATAGGGTAGGGGAGAGGGGGCAACCTTGTTTAACTCTGATGTTACACTTAATATCTTTTGACCACCCCTCATTGCTCTTTATCTTGGCAATTACATTCTCGTATAACCTTATAGCGGTAGCTCTTAACTCGAGAGGAACCTTTAGCTCTTCTAATCTATTCCAAAGGTTGTATCTAGGAACCATATCGAAATCCTTTCTAAAGTCCACAAAGCAACAAAATAAATTGGATTTATCATTACGACATTCCTCCGCAATGATCCTAAGCGTAACGAGGTGGTTTGTTGTTGAGTGATGCCTTCTGAAACCTGCTTGGCCTTTAGCCTGCTTACCTTCACTTTCAAGCCATATGCTTAACTTCTTTTCCAAAATACTACCATATAACTTGGCTAAGAGAGGGCTGATCATAATTGTCCGATAATTAGAGGGGTTATTTGTATCCCCACTTTTAAAAATAGGGATAATGAGGCTCTCAGTCCAAGGTTTAGGGAACCCTTGCTTGACTGCTTGATTGAAAAGCTTGTGAATGTGGGGGATGAGGACAGGACCTCCAATTTTTAAGATTTCTACCTGGTAACCTTCAATGTCCTTAGCTTTCCCATTAGCGAGGTGATTAACCCCAAACTTATGTCTTCTAAAGAGAAAACTTATTTCGTTGTAAGCAGGGTTTCCAAAATATCCATGACATTTGGAGATTCATAAAGCTTTTTAAGATAGGAATTCCAATCGTGAAGAGCAATTTTATTATTATCTTTAGTCTTCTTAGTCAGAATCTGCCTCCAAAATTTCTTAGGAGCTACCTTAGAGAGGTGTAACAAATTCTCTTGTCTTTGACGAATGTACTGCCTCTTTTTCCTTTTAGTTAGGACTTTGTATATTTTTATCTTGTCAATTTTAAGAGATTCATCAATAGCTTCCTTAATTGCTCTCCTCGCACTTTTACAATCTTTGTCATACCATGGATTGGTTTTGCTATTTCTTTTATTATTTGAAACTTCAATTGAGAACTTGTTAATAGAATATGAGAGGGTTGTATTAAAATTATGATAGAGGTCTTCTATGTTGTCTATACTAGATAAAGGAAGCAAATTAGTTTTTAATTCATTTAGAAAGAGATCATTTTTATTTCTATCAAATATTAATTTCTTTTGGCTGTAAGTATTATTTTCTGTGGGAACTCTATCCATGACAAAATTGAGAGTTATAAGTAAAGGCCTATGATCAGAGTCAGGTTCGTGGTCGTTTAAGATATCAAAATTTATTATTTCGTTGTATAATGGGAGATTAGAAATAATGTAGTCTACCACACTGCTACCAAGTCCATGGATGTAGGTCATTTTGTTGGAATTGGGCCACTTCTTTAGACCATTGCAAATTATAAATCACATAATAAAATCCTAAAACTATCCCCTCTTTCAAATAAAAGAAATCGTCAAATGAAAATGTATCAAAACTAAATAAATCGATTTTAAGTCACATTCACTCTCTAAAGATTTAAAAATATTCAAATAAAAATGCATTTACTAAAAATATCAATTTAAAATGAATTTAGTTTGTATCCATATATAAACTAAAACAAGAAACAACACATCTTAACACTTCAAAAAATTCCAAGCCTTGCAACATAAAATATATGGAGAAAATAGTCAAAACTAAATGTTATGAGATCATGGAGAAATTTATAGATTATTATAAAGATATAGACTTGAAGATTAAAATACGAAGGGTTTTGAACTCTAATCATTGGAAACTAAATTTATGACTAAATCAAGTTCCTCACAAAACTAAAACTAAAATTTTCAAACAATTAAAGGTTTTCAACTCATAAGCCTATACTTGAATTGAGAAATTTATAATTTATCATAAAAATGTAAACATGAAAAATAAACAATATAGGTTTTTGCCCTCTAATAATTTTAAAGTTTATGACTAGAAGTCAAGTCTCTGACAAAACTATATTTAAAATATTGCAGCAATTTATGTTTTCAGCTCATGTACCTAAGCTGTACTTAATGGAGAAATTTATAAATTATCATAAAAGTGTAGACCTGAAGAGTAAACTATATACGTTTTCACTCTAATAATTTGAATTAGAAAGTTTATGACGAAGTGTCCCTGACAAAACTAAAGCTAAAATCTTCAAGCAGTTCAAGGTTATCAGCTGATGAACTAGTACTTGAATGCACCTCCATCTCCATCTTATAGTAACAAGAAGATTAAATTTATGTATATACAAATTACTTTGACCACAGGAGTTGGCCAATGATTCTAGTGAATTCTTCCACCACAGTTCATTGTGCCCACCCAACCTCCTTATGCAACTCCTTTTTGCGTAGTCAAATTCCGATATGGCATGGAATATAGGCAGGCACAACATAACATAAACACTCATTTACAGATTCATTTTTCTGCCACAGTTCATTGTGCCCCACCAACCTCCTTATGCAAATCCTCTTTGCATTGTGTTGTAGCGACTACAGCCACCCTCCAAAATTTTGGCCTGCACCAATTTCAGAGCCTCCCTTGGAGAGTTTCACTTGATGACTGCACACACTCTGGTTCATTCCATGAGCTCGTGTGAGTCTTTACATTCGCCTTTCTTGCTTATTGCACTTAAGTCTCTGCATGTTGATGTCTAAGTCATGCTTGCGACTATCTTCTGGTTATGTTCAAAGTCTTTGCTTCATATGTGTTTGTTGTGTTCGCCATGAATGCATCTGTCGCACTCACACACAGAGTCATATTCACTGTCGTGCAAGGGTTGTCTCGATCATGAATGATTAATCACGAGTGTCGCGCTTGTTGATTGTACTGTCGATCAGTCATGTTGAACATGTGTGTCTGGATGGTTTGGTCATTTCGTGATCAAGTCATGCGAGTGTGTGTCTGTATGATCACCTATGCATCTTTCGACTATTCACGCACTTAGTAATTTTTGTTGAAGTTCTGACAACCAGACTCCTCACTTACAGCCAAACCAACACTTTGCTTTCGACTAGATCTACTGTCAACCAAAACAACGTAGAAGCACCAAGCTAGTTCTTTCAAGCTGTGTTGCCCACATGCAACTCAATCAACACTCATGTTGGCTACCCAGACAGTCAACCAATTGTTCATCTCATAAATTGTGCAGTGCTCACGAGGAGGTCTCCCACTGCCCATTAGTCAGCTTAGTTCAAAAATTGCATAGAGATGATCAGCAGGCCAGCCTCCCAGCCTTAATGCAATTTTTCCAGCCAACAGCTCCCAGCAGCAGACCACCTGTTCCCTCTAGGAATTGCACAATTTACATTGACAGTGACTGAGCAGCCAACTGGCAATTCCCTCAGGTAATTGCGCAGATCTGGCTGTTAGTGACCCCAATAGCCAACTCGAAATTCCCTCTGGGAATTGGGCAAGTTTGGCTGTCAGTGATCCCAATAACCAACTGGCAGTTCCCTCTGGGAATTGTGCAAGTCTGGCTACCAGTGACCCCAACAGCCAACTGGTAGTTCCCTCTGGGAATTGTGCACTTCTTGCTGCTAGTGGCCCCAACAGCCAACTGGCAGCTCCCTGTGGGAATTGCGCAAGTATGGCTGCGAGTGACCCTAACAGCGAAATGGCAGTTCCCTTTGGGAATTACACAGTTCTGACTGCCAATCTCCTAGGTAGTTCCCCATAAAAATAACGCAATCCCTGCTTGCTGACCCTTCATGCAGCCCGGCCTGTTCCTCTGGAAACTTGCACAAATTTGGTTGTCCAACCCCTGCTGGCTGTTCATTCTAGAAAATGTGCAGAGCATGCCTGCCCCGCCCTCCTGCAACCTGGACTGTCCCTCCCAAAATTTGCGCAATTTTTCCTCCCAGCTGATGCTAGACCTTCAAGACAGTCATTGTCGACTTAGATTGTATGTCTCCATCCCTTAATGACTCTTACGCAGTTTTCATCAATAGTTTCCCGAAGCCATCATCCCGCATCACAGCCTTGCTTCCTCTCTTGGTCACCTGCATCCGAATGATCATGTGTCATGGTAGACTAGGAGGTTTTGGATTTAATGTTGTATCGTCATTAGTGACTGCAGGTACAGGTACACCAACAAACACATCAAGATGATGAACATGATGAATAAAGGGAGCACATGTAGATGGATAGGTTCACCAACGAATGAATGAATGAAGCATGTGAAGCAAACGAACATGACGAACATGCACCTTCGCAAACAAGCCAACCTGTCAAGCCTTCTATCATGAAAGCAAGGAACAACATGCTAAAGCTTCATCAAGTGAACCAAGGATCATCGAAGGCTCCACGCACTTCGCCATGCAGAGGTGAAGCTATGATACACCATGAAGAGATCCATCACTCAATAGGACTCTAGCTCGACATACACTCCAACAACAGCTTGAATGTACCAACATTGTCATGTCAAGTCACGTCGAGTCAAGTCATGAGTCATGTTGCCCACATCTCCACTATGGGCTTGCTATCAATCAATGTGATGTAACGTGGAAGTCCAAGAGACCCACTTTTTGAACATAGAGTCATGGAAGTCGAAAAGTCATGTAAGTCGAACAGTCATGAGGGTAGTCAAACAACCATAAGGGTCAGTTTCACCCTTGGCTATAAATACCCCCCTCATTTGTACAAGAAAGGACTTTTGACCTCAGCTCCTCCAACATAGCCAAGAGAGTCTATAATCTTTTCTTCGAAGAGTAAGTATTGGCTCGAACACCCTGCTGAAGGGGTTAGTGATGTATGGTGTAACGATGTGTCTTGGAACTTTTGCTTAATTCAAAAGCGTGGCAACAGGCCAACACATTTTCAAACATGTATTGTATTTATTGTAAGACTAATCTTTAACACTTGTAATGCATGTTGCTTTAACCATGTGTTCTACATCTGAACTAATTCATTTGTTGTAATGCATAATCTATTAATGGAAATGTGTTGTATATGCTATTAATGTTGTCCCGTCCGTGTCGACTGCTCTACTAGACATCAGATAGACCTTTCACATGAACCTTGTTGTAACAACATTGCACTCATCTCAGAATAATTTGTGAGTGTTGTATGTGTTATATTACCTTATATGTTGTGACTGCCACATCTGAGTGGACTACTCTGCTGGGAGCTGTGTTTGTCCTTTGTGTTATGTGTTCCTAGCCAAGTTAGGACTGATCCCTTTCAACCTGGAAATCACCTTCACCTTTTCCCCCTCACAATGAAAGAACCATTGACATGAGTACACTTACACTCACCAGGCATGCGAACCTCACTTCTCGAAGACAAAGAAAACCACTCTCTTGTGCTTACAAGCAAGAGTTGAGGCAAATCCTTAAGACAATGGAAACCAGGCCATCATACTGGATGGGACTCCCACACCAAACGATGTGAGGTCTAGTTGGGACTTCATACTCAGGTGATCCCCTCAATGTTGGTGGGTCTAGCACCGTCAACATTTCTGGTGCTAGAAGGAGGGAAGCCAGTTGTGGCTGAAATTCCCCTCACACTCACTCATCAACAATTTGGTCAAGGCAGTAACTCACACTCCCTCTCTCATGACTCAATAGTTGGTTACTCCTCACCCCCCATAATTGAACACGAGATTTCATATCAACACCTTCGCTTTGTTCGTCCCATCACTCGCCAGTTCGTGAAAGAAATCAAACTAATCCCAGGCATACAATATTTTCCACATGAATCGAAGAAGGCCAAAGCCACTCCCACAGTGGTGGTCGTATCATCGGTAGAAGAAGAAGTCCTTACTACTCTTGAAGGGTTGGAAGAAGATATTGAAGAAAGAGAGGAACCTCTAATATTTTTTAAATATGAACAAGGCACTCTTGTGGTCTTGGGATCAAACTCCGGTATAGGAGGCGGAGGGGGTAGGTAGCGGAGGAAGTGGAGGCGGAGATGAACCGACAGACTCAGATCTAGGACCTTCAGATTCCGAAGGAGAGGAAGAGGAAGAAGAAGAGGATGAAGAGGATGAAGAGATGGCTGACCCAAATCTTGAATGGATGACTCAGGGACCATTGGCCCTCATGGATGTTCTACAAAATATGTCGAAGCGAACGAAGAGAATTAACATCAAGTTTATCCCTGACAGTGCAGTGAAGGCAAAAGACCACTTAGACAACTATTACCTACAGCTGCAGACCCTTGAGGTACGTAAATTGTAGATAGTTTCCATGTACCTTAGATGACTGGGTAGCTACTTGGTATCATAGCCTTCCACCCAACTCTATACAGAATTGGTGTTCTTTCAAATGTATGTTCCTTGAAAAGTTTGTTGATGGCAAGACTCCAGCCATGGTACTCAAAAAATTGGGAAGCCTCAAGGTGGAGGGAAAAGAGAAAGTGAAAGATTTCAATCAGAGGTTTATGCATATCTTGAACAAGTTTGCAGTAGAAACCAAACCTCATGACTCCATCATTGACGACTATTACACATCTGCACTACCAACCACCATTGCGCAGTTCGTCAAGCGCACTGCAAAGCCAACACTGTTAGAAATTTACGAAGAGGCTATTGTTGTTGAGAAAGACTTGCGTGCCATTGGAGTCATCAAGGATGATGAATCAACAAAAGACTCCAAGGATGTGAGCAGAAAGCCCCAAGCAACAATGAGCAAAGGCAGAGACAAGGAAGAAACTAACATTGAGACCCTCACTCACCTTGTCAAGAACTTGACCATCGAAATTTCCGAACTCAAGCAATGGAAGATGGACACATTCGCGAATAGTCATCCGCATAGACAGAGATAGGCAAGAAGTTCATCAACCGTCTCATCAAGCAACATCTAGTTCGGTTCAAATTTACACAGAAGCCTATGTTCCAACTCGTTCAATGTGTTGATCCTAAGTATTGTTCCTTCCATGAAGAATTTCATCTTGAGAACTCTTGTTCATATTGGAAGCGAGTTGTTACCTCTGTCTGTACTCATACACTCAATGTGGATGGTGACATACAGGAGAAACTGGAAGACACTGATGATAAAGAAGAGGTTGCACCTGATGAAGCACCAAGTTCTTGGCTAGTGGTGAATGCATATCAGTGCTCACAAGTAGTCTTGAAGATGAACACTGAGAAGAAGCCCCAAAATAAAAATGATCATTATAATCTTAGGAGTAAAGGGGCTCCCGCTACACTTAAGGAGATGCCAGAGAAATTGAGAAGCATGACAAAGAAGGTCGATCCAACAGCTGCCTCAAAGCAACAAACACAAATCAAGTCCGAGAAAACATCGACGGATAAGAACACATCCGTGAGCAATAAGTTGCAGAACAATCTGCTAGACAAGACGAGCATCCATTCCACCTCTGGATTACAACATAGTCAATGACATGAAGAAAACTTGAGTGAACATAAGTGTTTTTGAGTTAGCCAAAGTCCAGAGCGAGCAAGATATCCTACTGCATGCAATAGGACAAGCAAAAATAGACAACACAACCTCTACCAACAAGGGAGCATGCACACCCCCCGGATAGCTATCCACTATGCTCAATACACTCCAAATGAAAGAATAAAAATTAGGTTACCCACCATTCCTACTTTCATTCGAATTTTTCAACTACAATGTCCATAGCTATCTAGTTGATTCTGGGGTGGCGGCTAATGTCATGCCACTCTCCATTGCTAAGAAGATCAACGCACGATGGATCGATACATCTGCGAGAATCATCCATCTTGATAGAATATCAGTACCAGCCATTGGCGAGCTACAAGATGTGATCATCCAACTATCCATGACAATCAAGTTAGCCAGTGCATCAACATAATTGTTGTGAACATACCGGAAGCATATGGTTTGCTACTCAGCAGAGCCAGGTCGATCAGACTAGATGGATACTTTTCTAGAGACTGGTCTCACATGTGGCTTCCATACAAGGACATATGTAACCAAATCCAGGTGTTATCAAAGAGGTATATGAAACACAATGTCACTCCCCTTGATGGTGAGAACGAACCATTGGCATTCTCAAAACTCATGTTTGGCAATTGCTTCTTGGAAAAGGCAATGGAGTGTTATCTTACACGGCCAACCCCGACCTCATCAGACAAGCAGTTAAGACTCCTTCTTCACCCAAATGATGATAATGAAACTTATACAGTTTGTTTTTCTATTAGTAGCAGTAGTAGCAACAACAATAGTAGCAGCAGTACCAGTACACCAAACAGTCCATGTAAAAACAAGTTGTGTACCATGAGTCTTGATAAATCAGGAATGCATGATGACTCAAGGACCTAGTGCATCTCAGTTATCCAAAACAATGAACTATGCACATTTTTTAGCTATTTGAAGTTCATAGTCACAAACAATGATGCTGAAGCACTCATGTTGAACAAACAAAAGACCAACACTATGAACAAATAGAGAAACTTAGGGATCCACCATGATCCGAAGGTGGCTAATCTTGATACAAGTTACACACTATAACAACGACCAATCATTGACCGCTTGATCGAATAGTACCACGCTGGACCAGCATGAGTAGATGATGACCTGAGTAACCACTACATGTGAACAATCCAACATGAGATTCCAAGTAAAGGAGAAGACAAGCCATTACAATAAAGAACATGTAACACATACATGTTGTTTGTACTCCTTTCACCAAATAGATTAATTAACATTTTAAGTTTTTCCAGGATTACTTGCAAAGTTCATCATCATAGTTGGTTTTCTGATTTAAATCCTCCACATAAGAAATCTGGGAAGATCCGCTTATGCATTGACTTCATAAACTTCAACCCTTCCCGGAGTAAAAAACAAATTACCCCATTCCATTATCCAATCCCATGTTGCACACAGTACCTGAGACAATAGTGTTGTCTTGACTTGAAGGTTTTCTGGAATGCCATCAGGTTTCGGTAGCGGAGCCCGGTGGACTGGCACTTGGCTCATACACCTATCATTTGCAATCACCCGATGGGAGGATTGATAATATTCCCATCAAACGGCCAAGTCCTAAAGCATTAGTTCAGTAGGTCGGGCCGTGTCCGTGCCTTGTACATAGTCTAATTGCTGCTTGTTGTTTCATTTCAGTTGTTTTGCTTATTACCTTTACTTTTTCTTTGTTTTATTATGATTACTATTTTTGTTCACGTGCATTTTTTTTTGATATATTACTATTTTTGTTTCCGGAAATAAGTGATGCCAACTACTACGTTTTGGATTTTGAATAGAGTATGTGGTTGAAATTTGAAAAGACTTATGCCACTACAACACTTAGTTACTCTTGTGTCCATTTCTCTGTGCTTGGTTACAACCTTCAGCCTATGAAGTCTTGATGGAAAATACGAATTGTTTGTAAGGGAAGATTACCATGAACCTGTGTCCACACTGGGAATCCCCATGCCTATACTCAACCTTCTGCTCAGTGTGTTGAAGCTAATCCAATTAGTAGAAATGGAGAAGGGGAAAATCCAAACGAGCAAATCTATGTCAGAGGTCTTACATGCTTCTCTGAAGGAACAACCTCTTCTGCTCTCAATAAGTCAGGATCCCTCTTCCACCCCAAAAATAAATAATTTTTTATGCACAGTTCTCTTAAAAACTACAAAGGCGAAAGAAGAGAAAGGCTTCCTACGAAGAGAGGTGAAGCATGCAACTAAATTGGGGTAATGACCAGGCTCACTAGGAGTGGAGCAATGTGTGTGTTCATGCATGACTCCATCAGGGTACTATCCAGGCCTGCTGGCAGCAGAGCAACACCAAAGATGAAAACTTCTACTCTAAAAATCTTCAACTCATGAACTAAACTACCCTTCTTGGATTCTAAACCCTGAGATCTAAGTAGAACTTTTGATTGTGTTTGACCGAGTTAGCGAAGGGTGAACCATGTATGTCCATGGGGTAAGTGGGGAAATTGACGTAACCTGCCCGAAAGACCAAGGCCCTGTGCGAGCAATGAACTGAAACAGAGAAGCTAGAGTTCTACCAGTGTGTCACCCAGTGTTGTAGCAGCTACAACCACCCTCCAAAATTTTGGCCTACGCCAATTTGGGAGCCTCCCTTAGAGAGTTTCAATTGATGAATGCACACACTCGGGTTCACTCCATGAGCTCGTGTGAGTCTTTACATTCACCTTGATTGTTTATTGCACTTAAGTCTCTTCATGTTGATGTCTAAGCCATGCTTGCGACTGTATTATGGCTATGCTCAAAGTCTTTTCTTCATATGTGTTTGTTGTGTTGGCCATGAAGTCATCTGTCGCACTCACACACGGAGTCATATTCACTGTCACACAAGCATCATCTCGATCATGAACTATCAATCATGAGAGTCGCACTTGTCACTTGCACCGTCGATCAATCATGTTGAACATGTGTGTCCAGATGATTTGGTCATTTCATCGTCAAGTCATGCAAGTGTGTCTGTATGATCACCTATGCATCTTTCGATTGTTCACACACTTAGTCATTTTTGATGAAGTTTTGACGACCAGACTCCTCACTAACAGTCGGACCATCGCCCTGCTTTCGACTTGATCGACTTTCAACCAGAACAATGTAGAAGCACCAAGCTAGTTCTTTTAAGTTCCCCTACCTGCAGGCAATTCAATCAGCACTAATGCTGGCCACCCGCACAGTTGACCGGTTGTTCATCTCAGAATTTGCGCAATTCTCATGAGCAGGCCTCCGGCTGCCCATCAATCATCTCAGCTCAGAAATTGTGCAGAGATGATCAACAGGCTGGCCTCCTAGCCTTAATGCAATTTTCTCTGCCAACAGCTCCCAGCAGCAGACTGTCTGTTCCCTCCAAGATTTGCACAATGCTGACAGTGACTGAGCAGTCAACTGGCATTTCCCTTTAGGAATTGCATAGATCTAGCTGTGAGTGACCCAGCAGCCAATTGGCAGTTCCATATAGGAATTGCGCAATTTTGGTTGCAAGTTAACCTAGCATCCAACTGGTAGTTCCCTCCGGGAATTGTGCAAGTCTGGCTGCGAGTGACCCCAACAACCAAGTGGCAGTTGCCTCTAGGAACTATGCAGTTCTGGCTACCAGTGACCCTAACATCCAACTAGTAGTTCGTTCTGAGAATTGCGTAAGTCTTGCTGCCAGTGACACTAGTAGCCAACTGGCAGTTCCCTCTTGGAATTGCGTAATTCTGGCTCCGAGTCTCCCGGGTAGTTCCCCAGAAAAATTGCTCAATCCGTGTCTACTAACCCTTCATGCAACCTGACCTGTTCCTCTGGAAAATTGTGCAAATTTGGCTGTCTAGACCCTGCTGACTGTTCCTTCCAGAAAATGCGCAAAGGATGCTTTCCCTGCCCTCGTGTAGTCCAGACTATCCCTTCCAAAATTTGCACAATTTTGCCTCCCAGCAAATGCTAGACCTTGCAGATAGTCACTGTCGACTTAGATTGTCTGCCTCCATCCCTCAGTGACTCTTACGCAATTTTCATCAGCAGTTGCCCAGAGCCATCATCCCCCATCACAGCCCTGCTGCCTCTCTCGATCACCCACATCCGAATCATCATGTGTCATGGTAGACTAGGAAGTTTTGGATTTGATGTTGTCTCTTCATGAGGAACTGTCGGTACATGTACACCAACAAACATGTCAAGACAACGAATGAGATGAACAAGGGGAGAAAATGTTGATGGCAAGTTCACCAACGGATGAATGAATGAAGCATGTGAAGTGGACAAACATGACGAACATGCACCTTCGCGAATAACTGAGCCTGTCAAGCCTTCCAGCATGAAAGCAAGGAACAACATGCTAAAGCTTCATCAAGCGAACTAAGGACCATCGAAGACTTCGCGCACTTCGCCATGTGAAGGTGAAGCTATGTAACACCATGAAGACATCCATCACTCAGCATCACTCTAGCTTGACAAACACTCCAGCAGCAACTCGAATGTACCAGAATTGTCATGTCAAGTCATGTGGAGTCAAGTCATGATTCGTGTTGCCCACATGTCCACTATGGGCTTGTTGTCAATCAACGTGATGTAACATGAAAGTCCAAGAAGCCCAATTGTTGAACATAGAGTCATGTAAGTCGGAAAGTCATGGAAGTCGAAAAGTCATAACGGTAGTCGAACAACTACAAGGGTAAGTTTTACCCTTGGCTATAAATACCCTTGTCATTTGTACAAGAAAGGACTTTTGACCTTAGCCAAGAGAGTCTGTAATATTTTCTTTGAGGAGTAAGTAGTGGCTCCAACGCTCCGCTGACGGGGTTAGTGATGTATGGTGTAATGATGTGTCTTGGAACTTTCTCTTAATTCAGAAGCCTGTCAGCATGCCAACACGTTTTCACACATGTATTACATTTGTTGTAAGACTGATCTTTAACACTTGTAATGCATGTTTCTTTAACAATGTGTTCTACATCTGAACTGATTCATTTGTTGTAATGCATAATCTATTAATAAAAATGTGTTTTATATGTTGTTAATGTTGTCCTGTCCATGTTGACTGCTCTATCGGATAATAGACAAACCTTTCACATGACCCTTGTTGTAACGAGCGTTGCACTCTCATCTCGGACTGATCCATGAGTGTTGTACGTGTTATCTTACCTTGTATGTTGTGACTTCCGCATCCGAGTGGACTACTCCACCGGAAGCTGTGTATGTCTGTGTATGTCCTTTGGGTTGTGTGTTCCTAGCCGAGTTGGGACTGATCCCTTTCAACCTGGAACTCACCTTCACCTTTCCCCATCATAGTGAAAGAGCCATTGACACAAGTACACTTACACTCACCATGCATGCGAACCTCGCTTCTCGAAGACAAAGGGAACCACTCCCTTGTGCTGACAAGCAAGAGTTGAGGCAAATCCTTCCTTAAGATAATGGCAACTAGGCCATTACACCGGATGGGACTCCCACACCAAATTGTGTGAGGTCTAGTTGGGACTTCATACCAGGGTGATCCCGTGAATGTTGGAGAGTTCAACACTATCAAAACGTCGTCAAATTCCGATATGCCATGGAATCTAGGCAGGCACAACATAACATAAACACCCATTTTACTCATTTGGGGTATAAAATTATATGAGCATGTATGGATCATAGAAAAAAATGAAGGTACAATCCCATCCTCGCTAGGTACTTGCTGCACTGTTGAAAGAAGTGTTGTTCAGTTCTTAGGATGATGTCTTTGGGGGATTTGGAATGCATTTTCCAACACTAAGTTGCATCCTTCAACTTGACAATGGGGGCGTTGCACCATCAAAGTTGACAAACTAGTATTTTTTAACCCTTCAACAAGCCAACCCTTCAATAATCCACTGCCGTCACTTTTCACAAAACCCTCCCCATGGAACTCTGATGAATCTTGACCTCTAAAAGTCCAAATTGTGTCTTACCTTAAAAACTCTTGTCATTAATGACTTTAGTAAAATTACCAGCAGCTATGAGAGGCTCAGAGAAAAACGAGGACTCATGAACCATACTAGTCCCTGAAGGGCCGACAATGATCATAGTAGTTACTGCTACCTCCATGAGAATTTGAGTTTATATTCTTAAAATAACTAAACTCGATGAAATATTGATATACTCAAGCCTTTTCAAATGATGAATTTTTCCAAATCCAGCCATCTAGGATTATTTCCATTTCCAAATCCCAAATGGTTAAATGCTAACCTTGTTGTCTGCACAAAAATTCCACAAGTGAGAAAAAAGTAAGAAGACCACAAGGATAGGCATAGATTCAGGAGCCCTTATCCCGTATTCCCAAATCGACTAACATCGGTTTGAGATAGAGGCATAAATCCCAAAAGAACGTACTTTGAACTGTTTTGTACATTGAATATGAGGGATATTTATATATTTTGTCCTTAGGGCCACAAATTTTCTCCAGACAACATTTCGAATTTACTTTATTTTTCAATTTGTCATTTGGCCTGCATTTTAATGGCCATCTTTAAATGACATTCAAAATTATTGAAGTTTCATTAGCTTGATGGAGACTGGGACAATTGGAGTGTTTCAGTTTAGAAGCTACTGATTTCTAGGTTGTGAGTTGGAATCATGATCTAGATATGTCATAGTCAGTGTATTATGTCTTATATATTTGTAATTCTTGTGATCAATAAAATATTGAAAAGTGATTTGTGTTGTGTGCAATTTCACTGTATTCTGGATATGATATCAGAGGTCATCTGAGCCTGACTCTCTCAAGAAAATGGAAAGATCCGAGGGTTGATCCATAAGATTAGTGTATAGATAGTAATAATATATTATTGCATTTTATTTCTGGTGTGTTTTGTGTGATATTTTTGTATAATATGTGGTATCTTGCCATTAGATGACATTAGATCATTTCTGTTATTCAGAGAATCAAGTGACATTTTCATACGTTGCATAGTTGGAATTGGGTTCCACTTAGAAAAGGCCAGGGATTTTCTAAAGCTGTTGTCGGACCGGAGCCGAGATCAAAACGTGGTGTGGAGGCAGATCAAATCTCATTCTTGCACATGTCCCAGTGATTCATCACTCATTTGCAGGTCTTCACAGCACACCGTTAGATCAGAAGATCACAATTTTGAGGATCAATTGACGGGCGTTGGTTTAAGGATGGATCTACCGAAGCTTCCTGTAGATGGAGGTTGGTCTCACCTTTTTCTTATGTGAGGTTGGTCTCACCTTTTTGTTATGTGGAACGAAATATCTGCATCAAAACTTGTTTTTTGCTTGCTCATGTTACACGTTGCAATGTCTGGCATCGAGGATGGATACCCTGGGTTTCGCGATATCTGAAGCAATGCTCCATAGAATTTTTAAACCAAGAAAGTGTGATAGACATTTCTTTAGATTTTTAACAGAAACTGGATTTAAATGAAAAGACTCTTGCAATTCAAGATCAGACGGAAGAACTGATGGAATCATGATAATATGATCTGTTATTGGTGCAATATGTTTGTGTTCACAACAGATGGAGATTTCATACGCGAATCGATCACAGGGAAAATGTTGTGTTTGGCGTAGTTGACAGTGTCTCCTATGGGATTCATTGTGAAGCTTACTTCAGAGAGTTAGGTCGTAGTGGGATCATGGAGAATTGTCGGTTGTTCCTGCAAAGTTTTGAGAAATTGACTTTGTGTTTTGTTGAAACCAAAATACCATCCCGCAATGGCAGAAGAAAATTGGATCTGTGGGAAACATGTTCTGGTCCTCATTCGCGGCTAGTCCATTCACAGATCGAGGGGCATTCAACTCATGCACAGTGAAAATTTTGGTTCGAATATCTTATGGTTGCAGAAGTCTGTGCTGCTTCAGAAATCGTAGAGTTTGCTCTGTCAACTTCAAGTTTTCAGAAATCGTAGAGTTTGTTCTGTCAACTTCAAGTTTTCTAATATTATGTTCAAGTTGTGGTGTGAGCTCAAGTTTCAATTTTATTCTTGTTATGTGTAGTATTAAAAAAAAATGTGAGATTGTTTTGGTGTTTCCCATTTTTAAAAAGGCTTGATGGTTCTTAAAGTGGAAGTCTTGGTGTCCAAAATGTCAATTCTTGGGTTTTGGTAATTTTGGTTATAAAAAGATTGATTCTAAAACTGGAAGCCCCTATGTCTGAAACATCAATTCTTGTGTAAGGTCAAGTTGTTTGATCAATTCTTGAACGCATTCAGTATCCAGACTTCCATCCTATCAATATTCGGAAAGCAAAATATCCAACAAGTGGTGAAAGAGTAGTGTTAGAAAAATTCCAGTGTGGATGTGGGTGTTGATGAAAACGTTGTGAGTTGGAATCATGATCAGATGTCTCAAAATCAGTGTATTATATCCTAAATATTTTTAGTTCTTGTGATCAATAAAATATTGAAGAGTGATTTGTATTGTGTGCCGTTGCACTTTATGCTCTCGATCTCAATTTCTAATAATTTTCATTTATGAGATTATAAAATCTAGGTTATGAACAAAATTCTTATAATAAAAATTTATATTAACTTGATTATAGATTTCAGAATATAAAGTAAATTAATTATTTGATTTGGGTAATTCTGAATTCTACAATCTAATCCATTTAAATATATTTCTTAATATCATGGAAAATAAAACATTATTATCCACTTATATGTACATTAAATCTACAATCGTTAGCCTCAAACATTTGAAAATCAAACCAAATTAACATTGACATGAATGCTAAGTGTACATTCAAGTTAGATAAATCGACCACATGTATAGGTAAGTTTATGAATTCTACAATCTAATGAAGTCAAATATATTTGTTAATATCATAGAAAATAAAACAGGATTATCCACTTATATCTCCATTAAATCTACATTCTAGTTACACTCAAAGATTTGAAAATCAAACCAAATTACCACTGAAATGAATGTTAAGTGTAGGTTCAGGTTAGATGAATCGACCACAAGTATAGGTAATTTGATTAATTCTACAATCTAATCATGTTAACTATATTTGTTAATATCATGGAAAAAAAAGCATTATTATCGTCTTATAAGGTTCAAACATTTGAAAATCAAACCAAATTACCACGGACATGAATGTTAAGTGTAGGTTTAGTTAGATGAATCCACCACATGTATAGGTCACTGGAAATACCTGTTGGAGATGGTAAAACCCCGTTCATGGCGAATCAAATCAAAACATAAACCGTAGATGAATATATTTTCCTAGATATTAGTATTCAAACAAGGCCTTCTGAATTGTGGGTCCACCAATTCCTCATCGTCCTGAATTCTGATCCCCCTTACTGAAGCGAACGGACTACCCAACTAAAATATGCTTACTATAAATTATGATAACGTCAAATTTGCCTACCGAACTAAAATATAGGCCGTCACTTTTGACATTCGAAATTTTCCGCACGTTAAAATACTTCTAAAATGTCAAAATAAGTTCCACGGAAGGTAAAATTCCACGCCTGCGAGCCCCAGTATACATAAATTCTTCGTGCAGGTTGAAAGGGAGTTGTCTATAATGCGATTTTTTGAGATTCCGGTGACGGAATCCTGCGGAAGAAATTGAGATGAAATCATGATTTGTTGCAGTTAAAATGGTTTTTTAACTGCATATTCGGATTCAGCACCCTGAAAAACCCCTGGGACGGTTTCATTGTGCAGAAATTAGCTATCAAACTTGGATTCCGATAAATTACTGCCGGATTTTCACCGGAAAAAATCGCCGGAAAGGCTTTCAAAAAGTCGCGTTAAAGACTACTGCGGTTGAAAGTACAATATTTTTTTGAAATTCGAAGATACTGTACATCATATTAATTACTTCCCAGAGTACTTAATGGCTCTGTTTTGAAGCCTAGATAAAAATAAGGGAAGCGAATCTTAAACAGGACAATAGAATAATGCGTACTCATTTTTGTTCTTTTCTGCCGGCTCTGCTGGCTCTGCAACGTTTGGTTTCCAGTTGCTTCTCCAAGGCAGAAGGAGTGCAGAAACCCAGCAAGCAGTTACCCTAATTCCTTCACAAGTGATCACAGTCTGAACATCGGGTGATTTCCGTGTGGCATTGGTGATTGATGCTCATCTCGAGGTGTGCCTTAATACTTGTCTACTAAATACATTAACTTGTACCAAACTTGATAAACATTACAATTAATTCTGCTACGGAAGCACTCGACTCTATACATAAATCTGTGTTGTGTGTTGTTCAACGCTCATTGTGGTCCATCAATGGTTCATGCCATAAATATAATGATTTAATGATAGTAAAATAAGGGTCTAGATTAATTAATTAACCAAAAGCTAATTTTTTAAATTTTAAAAAAATAAATTAAATTTTTCTCTAATATTTAAATTAGAAAACCTATTTTAATTTTTTATCAATTAAAATTTTATTTTAAATTTTTATTTAAAAATCAACTCATTTTGAATGCGCACAAATTTGAACCCCAAATTTCCTGGCCGCGGCTAACCAGCCTGCCATAGGGCATTAAATGCCCGGGGAGATGCAGGCTCCATAACTCGCTAACACGTGAATTCGGAAACTGGGCATTAAATAATAAATTGGAATTCGCGTGTTAGCGGGTTATCCAGCCTGCATCTCCCCGGGCATTTAATGCCCTATGGAAGGCTGGTTAGCCGCTGCCAAATTTCCTAGACAAATGTGGTCTGGTTTAAATCCCGGCCAATGATCAAGGAGCTTCTCGATAAAAAAAAAAAAAAAAACCTTTAATGATTCGCAATATACCTTTGTACCATTGTATGGGCCATAGATATTTAGAATATTCTATACTACACCTAGAGCTAAAGCCTCCATTTTTATCACAATAGCATTATGGTATACATTGTGGAATTAACCTTAAAAGTCGAGATCCAAACTAACATTAAACCGGAGGAGAGGCTCGAGTCCTTCAAGCATGGGCTTAATATCTCTTGAGCTTTCACTCCTAGGGTCATGGTCTCATGTATAGTTAATATATGTAGATTTTGTGTATGCAATAGATGCTTGAGGGATCTTCTTTTCAGGGTGACCCGAAAACCCCATAGGTTGAGTGAGAAAAACTTCCTAGGAACCCCTCGCAAGGCTTTTCTTTCTCCAAGGACCCTAATGATAGTATTTTTCTTTCCTAGGTGGATATCCTCCTTTTCATTGTATTGGGCAATAGAAAGATTGGACTTTCATCCTACATGTCCAATGGATGAAGGTTCCTCTATTGGAGCAACTCTAGAGGGAATGCCTAGAGAAAGATGGGTCTTAGACCCAAGTTCATATTGTTTCTGACCATTCTCCCTTAGCTTTGGCGAGTCTGAACGATCATGAAATTCATGCGCTTTTGAAAATGAGAGGGTCAAAGAGTCAAAGGTCAAATTCAAATAGGGGACAATCAAAGCTTTTGTATGATCTGAGCCCAAAGGGTAGGACAAAACCTCGTCTCTCTACCAAGGGGTAGAAACACCATCCTGTGAGCCTTCAACAACCAATGAGCTTATATGTTTGTTTGAAATTGCATGAAAATGGACTACAAAGTTAGGATTATGGTGAGACATGAAAAGTGGTAGAACAACATTCATACGAGGAGAAGAGGTGCACTTAATATCCACTGCAAAATCTCGGGTAGAATATTTAAGTTACATATATTTTCTCTGCTAAGATTTTTATCCTTCTGATAAGTGCATATATTTATTTGGTGATTTATTGACCCAAATTGTCTTTTTTGACTTGGTTCCACATTAATTGTTATCACATTGTGCCAATAAATGCATGACCTTCTTGCATGCATAAAAACAAAAGGGAACCTGACCTCCTTAGCTAATCCATTCCTCATTTAAACTACAATAAGAATCCATGCACATCAATGATCAGGTTTGGATAAACAATTGTCTCCCACAGCTACAAACACCCATAAATATTCCCAAAGGCCATTAAAAACTCCATTGTCCATAAATGGGTTGGAAAACCTGGTAGGATCAACCAAATATTTTGCACACACATTGTTTAAAATGCCTCCTTATAATCCAATCGCCATGACTAAAAAACTAGGTTGGGACTCCCCTAATGCCAGTGCTTGCTAAACGTATTCTATGAATCAGCTTACTGTTAAAAAATTGCCATATAGCACTCTTTAACAAGCAGATGGTGCTTTGAGTAGTAACCTACCACCAGTTTCCATTTTTCATCAATCCATGCTTGGAGAGATGTAGGACTTGCAACTTTCCTTGTGAACATTCCCACAATTGCACACTCCAGTAACCTCGAAACCATATCCAACCCTAAATCTTGTCCAACAACCATGGTTGGGACATTCCTTGTCCTGAGATCTTTCCTAGGCTTCGAATTTGCAATAGGGTCTAAAGTGGTTTTTGAACACATAGATGAAGGTTTTGGATTGACTTCGGAAATAATGATGGATCATTTCCAACATTAATTATGTCATCACCTTTTTCGTTTGGCTTTGGGAGATGTGGGGTGTCATGGAACTAGATTAAAATGGAGTAGTCTAACAAGGCAGAGAAATTTCACGATTTCCGCTCCAGCCCAGAAAAACATAAGGCTCCAGCAATCAGCAATTCCGCCACCCTCTTCCACCCTTCGGCAACTCTGCCACCCTTCGCCACCCTTCCACATTAATTGCACTATGGGCTGTTTCGAGTTGGTGGGTGGTATTCAATTTTTTGAAAAACAGCACGCCTGAACTCCCTCCCCATTTGTCGTTGAGCTCGGACAAAGTTTGCCTTTAGAACTTAGACCTCTCGCAATCAGAACTCTCAAACGAGGTGGGAAGCCAGTTATCCACGCGAGAAACTTCAAACCTAACTAATAATATTTCAGAGCTAATAACATCATTACATAATAATTTCAAAAACATCATTTACTGGAATGTAAGCTCCACCTAGTTTAGATTTACCCTATATCAGTTTCTACAGGCTCAAATCCTCCGCCTTGTTAGACTACTCCATAAACATTTGGTCAAAAGGCATTTTGTTTCTAAGCTGAAATGTGGTTGAAACCAGGCTGTCTTGAATCGAATGCCCTCGAGCTTTGTCTCTCTATGTGGGCTATATATAAATGTATATTCAATCCAGGGCATAGGAAAAGTCATGCAAATTAAAATAATTTGTAGCCATCTTTTAAGCCAAAAATCCTACGATACGACCATGCACCTGTACCCAATTCTCATCTCTGGTCTTGATTGTAACTCCATGTTTAATAGGCATCTGCATTATCACAGTGTCTTGGAAGATATGCGTTGGATGATTACAAAGGATCCATTGCGATTATCATTTTCAATCCATTTGCCTGTTTTCTCATCATGGTCTTAGTGATTGGGGGAGTCTTCAAAGACTTTCCAAATCACTCTCCTAGAAGGATCTGACAAATCTGCTTAAAAGAGAGGGTGAATGGTAAGAGTCCATTAGTATGTCTCTACACGCCCTGAAGAGTGGACGGACTCATGAACTGCATATAGGTCGGAAAAGAAACTTTCAAAAGTGATTGATCCTAATTTTTGGCTTATTTCAGTCTTGTTTTGCTTTGACCCAAGTCTACCGTTTTACATCCAATTTTTCTCATTTTTTTTTTTTCCAAACTAGACATTGATTTTAGAAATGATAAAATACAAGTAGAGAATCCAATGAATGTTTATTGAATGAAGCTTGCTTGTATTTGAGTGTGACACGAGACAAAGTATTCACTTAGAGTGTTAACTAAAGATATTGGTAACTGATTTGCTTCTAAGATTTTCAGTGGTATTATAACTAAATCCTGGAAAAACATTGTATCTGGGTATGGCTAACAGGTATGTTGCAGGTTTTCACGAGATCTTTTCGAAGAATCAGGGACTGTAAATCACATTCTTCTTAGCATCCTAGTAGACTTCAGTGGTTGCAACATTTTAGAAATGATGTAGCAAAGCATGCTGCATACCAATCTGGATAAATTAACTTTTCAATGAAACAAAACACTTCATAAATCATTTAAGGGTTGGTGTGTCTATAGTTGTAGCATGTATCCAATATTTACATCTGGTAAAATACACAAGTTTCTTCAAACTGTTTCCTGACTTTGATATGGTTGACATATTACGAGGGGCATGCTAATATGTTTACTCATGTCTTTCCACATTTCTTTTGTGAGAAATTAACATTGTCTAATGAAAGAATGGAAATCCCCGTTGACTTCCAATCTTAGTTGCAATAATTTTTAGAAATGAAGAATTTTAAGAATGATGCTTTTATTTTGAGACTAATCATTGGACCATTGTCTTGTATGATGAAGAAGCAATGAATGTTGGGATGGCACTACTTAAATACGTAGTGGCCAACCTAGTCAACTACAAGTGGAGTTAATAGCTGATATGATTTTGGTTTTTGATTCAATATTACACTGAAGCAACTCGATCAGTAGTTCTACCTCTTGTCAAATCCCCCCTGCTTTTGTTGCAGTTAGGCTACCTGTGAAGGATCCCTAAATGTTTTTGCAAGAATGCTTATTGGCATTTGCATGTAGCTTCTTCATTCTATGCTTTTGGCCTATGGTAGGACTTCGCTTTGTCACTGCCACAGGGAAACCATTCATAAGGATAAATATATTCATTTTGCTTGTAAAATCATCCAACAATGTCAATCTAGGGGCCTGCACTGCAAAGTCCATTGTTAGAGAAACAAAGACAAATCTGACAACACCCAAAATAATATATCCATATGTGACTTTCTTTTCAAGTCAAATGTTCAATGTGATCGGGTCTTGAATTTGCGAGTTCCACCTTGGTGAACTGAAATCAAATAAGAACATCAAACTATGTTGTGAACACTACATGAGATTTTGGGCTACCCCATATTAAATGATGTTTGTTGTCATAGAATAGTTTTAATCTACAAACTACATTGTGGGTTAGTTTTCAATGCAATGGAGTTATTTTTTTCTCAGTTAATCTGGAAAGATGATTTGGGCCAAAGGTAGATGGAGATGAGATGAGTTGAACAGATCTAGGTGAGCCAAGGATACAAAAAAACTTGCTCTTGAGAAATGAAGATTGTTTTCTCGATGACCTCTAGGTGATTATACAATAGGAGAAGAGTTCCCTTAAGTAGAAAGAGTAGCTTGCATGAGAATATAATCTTTTATGCATTCAGCTACATCTTGGAATTTTCCACCTATTGTAGTACTCCCCTAATTATAGGGGTGATCTATAAATCGACCCCAAGTTTCAAATGCTTCCTGAAGTCTCTGCTTACTTTGAATTGTTTCCAGAGGAATTCTTATTTTTAGTTGAACTGTTCTTGACTTTGAGTATGGCATCGACAATATAACATACGTGTAGGATGACCTCTCAGGTGTTATAAATGATATTAGATTAGATATGTTGTTGTGTAGAGAATAAATAAGCTTAGGTGAACTTGATTGCCCAGAACCCTCAAGGGGCAACCCACTAAACACATGCATTTTTGTTTACCTAAGCTGCCTTGAAAAGATTTGAATTCTTCCATTGAAATCACCCCGGATTTGCACCTGGCCCAAAATACTTATTTATACCTCCAAGGAATTAAACCTTGGTGGATGGCCTGACTCGCCACTATCTTTACCACTGAACCAGCATTCCATCCTCATCAACAAATAAGTTCCCATCTTAAATTCAATTTGTTGTGATAAAGATGGTGGTTTCTGCAGCTAATCTGTAATGTGATTCGGGTCCATTTTTCACACTTGGTTGTGATTCCCTCCTTTCCCTTTTTCATAATATTTTCCAAACTTTTCTGAGCTGCTCTCTTAGACCAATTTATGTACTTTTTTAGGACTCTCCCATTTTTCTCGAAAAAGTTGGCACTCTACTTAGAGGGACAAAATTGTCATTCTTTCAGAGAGTACATGCTATGTCAACATTATTTAAAATAGCCTTCCACTTACTTACCCACGTAATTAGGGAAAATGCATGTGATCTAAATCCTACATCTAGTGCCATCTTTGACTTTCTTAAGGAAATGAGATGAGTTCAATATTGAATATCTATAAAAGATGAAATTTCATTGCCTTTTGTTTGTTCTAGCAAATCTATTTTGCAACAGGTAGTGGAATGTGACCATAATGATTGCCTGCTATAAATTTCACATATATTATGATAGCACCGAGAATGTTTGAGGACAGACTACTAGTAGACTTGTGATCTAAACATACAATGTAGAAAGGCCTTTCATTCAAGTCTAGTCCTGCTTAGCCAATGGTCACCCTAAAAAAACATGGCCAACATTTATTGGGTTTCATCTGTTCATGTTGTTCTAGGAATCTTTCCTTTTAGGAAGGCCATGTTCAAAGCGAATGAGGCAGGAAGCAACATCTTAAAGGAAAGGCTTGCATCCCAAATAGCCTGAATCCTTTTGTGCTATTTATTTTTGCCATTATTGAGTGATTGATATTTCAGACCTCAAAAAAAGCATAAAAGAGGTTTTACATTTATATATATGTTGGATAAATTGCTAATATTGAAAGTTTAGTTCTGATGACCTTGGATATTGTTTAACGAGATTAGTTCAAAATGGGCAAGCGAAGAAAATGGAAATATATCATGGATCTTGAGGTGCAAGATCTCAAAGGAAAAAATCACATTCTCTAGTAAAGACTTGGTTCGGACGGAAATAAATAGAAAAAACAATAGTATTGATCGAATTTTTGTAATCCCATTATGATGATTTGATGACTTTATCATAGGAGAGGAAGAAAATCTTATTGCTCCATGTAAATTCATATGGAAAACAAAAAAAGAACTAAAAAAAAGAGCTACTGCTGCATTGCAATATGAGATGTGAGTATTTAAAAAATGTATTGTTTATATCTTTTGAAACCACGTTTGTCTTTCTTTGTATGCACTAACATTTTAAATTTTTGGTTTAGTTATATTGTTCATTTGGCCTAGAGGACAAAAGAGGATATCCTCTAGCTAAACGAAGGATCTCATTTGTGCAGAAGAGGGGTTGCAATGCCACTTTATTGTGAAAGTTATGCATGAAATTTTTGGTAGAGAAATACTTATTTTCAATATGTATGAACATGAAGATGGGGAAGTTGGGCTTGTCATGTTCAATGTGACACTTCAGGTGAGACCAGGACCTTCCATAGGCCAAAGGTTTCAAGGGACATTGTTGCATATGTAGAGAGTTGTTTCTTTTTGGGAGTTTCTGTTGATGTAGTGTATAGAACCCACATTTAGAGACATGTTGACATGGATGTGGTAGCTCGAGATAGAGATTTATCCTTATGCAGGAAAGATATTGTAGATATCTATAATAGGTTGGCAAAGGGAAATTATCAACTTCACAAAAAGGATGAAATGAGTGTAAACCTTTGGTATCAAAAGCATCGGGAATATTTTTTGTTTTACCAAAAGCCCAATGGTGTGGAGGTCCCTTTTATAATATGGATTCAAACAAACTGGATGTTGGAGACAATGGTCAAGCTATCTCACAATAGCTTAATAGTCATGGATTCAACATTTAATACAAATAAATATGGGGTAAGTCAGATGCCAATGATTGATTGAATATATTTATTTAAGTTGTATACATTCAAAATGATTAATAACTTGTATTTGACTTTATGTAATGTTGAATATGACAATATCAGTTGTATACACTCATGGAATTTGATGAACAACAAAGTAGGGTGCCAGTCGCATGGGTCATGGCATCACGAAACACATCAGATGATATTGCAATATGGCTAGAGAAGCTCATGCGCAAGTGCTTCCAAACCTGTCCTGACTGCAAAGTCAATGCTTTCATGCTTGATGATTCACTGGCTGAAATTAGTGCCTTGAGGTAACTTTAACATTGTCATGATATAACCAAACTTGCATTTTTTTTTAAAATAGCACACGAAAATGCATTGAATATGGCAGGAGGATCATAGGTTGTGATGTGATCTTATGTGTTTGGCATGTACGGAGGGCTTGGTTAAAAAATATCAATTGGTTGGCCACTAGTTCCATAAAAGCCAATGATATGTTCAGTGAGTTAGGTTTCATCATGAAACACACTCTCAATTATGAAGTGGAACATGGAATCAATCAAATTTTTATCAATTTCTAGATGAAGAGAAGTTCTTAGACTATTTCCACAAGAATTGGGTCTCTGGAGATAAGATTCGTAAGTAAACAAATTTTTCGTATTATATGCATTTTTTTTTCTATAAAGGTGATATAGTGAGACTGACATGGTTCTATTTGCAATTAGGTTTGTGGGTGAAACATTGTCGGGAGTTTCCTCATGCAAATCAGGATAGCAATAATGTTGTTGAGTCATACCATTGTTACCCAAAAGCAAAATTTCTATCTGATAGAAGGAAAAAATGTGCCCGGAGGATGGGTTGGTTATTACATATGATACTAACAACAGTTGAACCTTGTTATCGGTTCAAGGAAATATTAAAAGAAGAAGGATTTCTAAGAAACTACAAGAGAGAAAGACAACCGGAATCATCAGTGGAATGAGAAAGAAAAATTTTGTATGCTAATTGTTCTCCTCATTAGAGCATAACCTGTAATTATTGGGTGAGAAGTCAGACAAATCGAGGTAAAAAATACCTTGTCACCTGGTATCGTATGGATTTTATAATGTGTGAATGTCCATGGTATATCTGTGGAAACATTTGCAAGCATGACATAAAGGTTAATTAGTTTTATTTCCACTCAGATAATTCAAATCCATTGCTTGATCAACATGCAGAGGATAACATATGCAATGACCCACCTGAGATCAATATAGGGCCTCAAAACCATGATGTAGATGTAGATGTCGATGCTACTCTTATGGCCACCAATATTCTTGATGCAGATGCCGAGGCACTTAATTTGGCAAAGGGAGGAGCCTTTTAGCTATGCACATCTCATTTTAGATAACCCTCCTACTACTTTGACGAAGACAAACCAATTGAGTGGTATGCTTAAAAAAATGTTGGATGAAGCCAATAATTTTCACATTATGGATTTTGACTTCACACCTGGGTTTGGTTCTCTTGATCCATCTTTGAAGAGGAAGAAGATTTTCGTTAGTCCCATAAAGAAAATAAGAAGCAATAGAAAAAAAAATGGTTTGGAAATTGATTTAAATGTTGATCCATCAGAATATGAACCATTTGAGTTTCGATACCTCAATAAGCGAGGATGTCCTCGATCAAATAATGCCTTGTCTATGGTTCTAGGTTAGTTTCATGTGTTGAATAGAGTCATGGTTCTATATTTAGGTATTTAATCATCACCATTATTTAACATGTGGTATGTTTATTTTTTATATCAATGCAACAATCCCTAACCATGGCGATAACCCAAGACCAAACGGATATGCAAGACCATCCAACCTTACCTGCCATGCTAGGTACATTTGACACTCTTTCATTGTGTGCACACATATACCTTGATGCTCTAGAAAATTTCTTTGCGATAACGTTTGACACTTTTCTAGGTAACTATAGAACAAGTGGAGAAGCATCATCTTCTACCATGACTGATCATCCATGGAAGGGCTTCAACTCTAGCAGGAATCAATGAGGTATGCACAAAGAATAGATAAGCTAGGTTTTCATGGCCTTGTCAGGTGGGTTGCCCTTTTTTATATGATAAGTCTATATATTTTTTCCTATTGTTATGTTGCTATGAAAATACCCTTTTCATAATCTGTTCATGGTCACTAAAAAATTAGGATTTCCAAATGTGATCATTGTCAGTGCTTATGTTTCTTCCCATGCATTGCTCACTGAATCAAAGTTCAGTCGTCAACGCCTTTCCCCCACTAAGGTGTTAATTGTATTTCCTATGCCAAAGTCATGGGCTTTACATGCCTTTTTATGCTTGTTCATGTTTGAGGAGAATGACCATCATATGGGTTCATTGCCCATGCTTGTATTTTTTCCCTATCCATCATGCTGGCTATCAAATAGGATCTCTTTACTTATTTATGTTCATGCAACATGTTTGATATTATACTTAAACATGTAGTTTCTATGTTCTCATACCTATGCTCATGGTTCAGTGTTTATTAGATTTATAGGTCTTTATATTTTACATCTTTATAAAGTTATGGTTAGATGGTCAAAGGCCAGTGGGATTTGAACCTTATCATTGGATTTTTTATTCCTTCCCTCTAGTTAGAGATCTCGTTGGATTTTCATGAACTCATCAAGATGATTATTCCTTCATGGAATAGTATATTATCATAGTAGATTGTTATGTTATTTTGAACATGCCCTCTTCATGATTCATTGATGTTCACTGAACGATGTTCTGTCTTTTTATGCTTGTGATAATATGTGAACTGTTTTATTGCCCAAATCAAGGTCGGTTGTTATCTTTAAGTTGTGTTTTCATTGAAAGTGTGTATTTTGAACTAGTGTGCTCGTGTATATATGCGTGTTGAAGTTCTTGGTCACATATAGTTTATGGTTTGCTAGGATAATACAGGTGTTGATTAATTTTCAAAATTTTAACATGGACACTCTTTTTTTCAGGTTGTTCTATGGTTCTTCCAACCAAGATTGTCCATGCTTTGAACCTCAATTTGGAGGACATAAATTCTCAGCCAAGAACATAATGTGGTCTTTTTCCAAGCACACAATGTTTATCTAGGATCCTCAGATAATTTATAATCTAGTTGACTAAATTTTTATAGTTCAGGATTGTTGGGAGGGGGTGGTAACTATTGTGGTTGGTTGGTTGGAAATTGGTCTGCTATACAAATATGTTTTGTTGTAAAACGCATCATGGAAGTGATGGTCATGGTTGAAGGCTTGTATTTTATCTAGTCCATGGTTTTCCAACTTCCAGTTGTACAGTAAGTGAAAAAGCCCGTGATAGATTAATTTACCTTTTGTATAGGCATCATTACATGAAATCATGCTCTGGAAGCACTAGGGAAGTATTATTAAATAATGTGGCAGTTTCCACAGTCTTGAGGAAAAAGTTCTAGCATTTTAAAAAAATTGAATATAATGAAATCCATTGCAGTGAATTTCTTGCTAGCAATCTGTTATATTTCGAAACTTTTGATGTTCAACTCCACTCCATTTTGATATCTTCCTTTTTATGTCAGTAAAGCAGATCCGTTTTAATCATTTTTCTTATCATTCCAATGGTAACCCCTTTAAATTATTAATTAACCAATTTAAACTAATAAGGAAGATCCTTCCAAGTGTCCACTCTATGCCATCTATGTTCCTCAGACATGCCAATGAAAACACTAATTCATTCTTTGAAATTTGCTCCTGTCACCATATTTCCGCTTTTGAACCAATCTGCTAAGGAAGTGATTTCTGGTAAATCTTTAACATAGAATGTGGTCCATAACCATATCCATACAATGTTTGGATCCATAAACAGATTGTAGTTTGTGTGAAGGTGCAACAACATTTAAACAGGAAGATTAGTTAATAGGCATATTATGGTAGTTCTATGTATGTATTCATGCTTGTTTTAAATTAATAGCATTTTACAGACTTAGAAAGAAACTTATATGGTAGCTTTTATAAAATTAGAAGTTCTTTTATCGGTTCTATTTTAGGCACAGATCTATCTCAGTTGAAATCACGAGCTTGTTGGGTAAGATCTGTACAATCGAAGTGCCCTAGGGATTTTGAGGGTGCTAAATTCATATATACAGTCAAAAAATTGGTTAAATAACACAAATCAAGTTTTCACCTCACCAGATTCCGGCAATAGAAATTCTAAATAATCGCACTCTAAAAACAACTTCGTCATTATGTACATCAGCAAACCACTTGTGATTTTGGAAAACTGTGAACCACCTCCAGCACTTCCTTGTTAAAATAGCCACAAGAAATGATTAAAAATAGAATCGAGAGTATTCCAATTTTAAGTTGTCCTTGAGTTAAAATTGTGAATTAAAATCGAATTTAGTCTCACGAGCTACTTGGAAATAATTAATTAATTCATTATGGATTAATTAGTTGGATAAATTCAAGTTAGAAGTCTTTCTGAAGTCATGCAATAGTTATCCCGTAAATTAAGGAGATAATATTGAGTTATATTCGAGTTGTAATTAGTTAGCTCAGTTTATTGAATTAAGTCCAATTAAATTAGTTCGAAACTGTTTGAGGAACTAATTGTGAGTTATCAGTCAGTTGATGCATGCATGCACTCAACCAGTATACTCTAGGTAACTAAAGATTCCTTCATTAGTAACTCATGCATGTCTATTCTGAGAAAGACCCAGTTGAGCTAAATGTTAAGGACAATGTACTATAAGTTGCATGTTTTCTCCTATAAAGGAACATGCATGTAATCAAGGCAAGGTTCCTTGAGGATTACACAGTTCTGACAGTGTGTTAGTGCAGTGTGTGAGAGTAGTGTTACACTAGGTGAAGGAGATCATCTTAGAGATAACTGCAAAAGGAAATAGGAGCTTGAAGGGAAAAGGAGAAGGTTTGTTAGAAGCCTTGTTTGCCTGTGAGCATCCAGGGGGATTGTATTGAGAGCTGGCTAGCTGTGAGAGCTAAGGCTTTGTATAATTTTTATGTATTTCCACCTTGTATGATAATAAGATAGTGGGGTTTTTAGCTCGATCTTTAAGCTTCCGCAAGATTGATAGTAGAATCAAATTATAGTATTTTGCTTTTGTTATATTTGCTTTTATTCGAGTTAACCTACAGTCAGATTTTCTACATACATCTCACAGGTAGATTTGTAGAGAATATGTAGGAAATTATACATGGTATCAAAGCTAGTTGATCTATAGAGAAAATTCTACATGGTATCAGAGACAAGTTTATCGGAGCTGCGAAAAGTATATAGAGAAGAGAATTCGAAGTTTGAAGTTCAGGGTTGCTAGCACAAATTGAATTCATATCATACTTCAAGGTTGGCCAATGGCGTTCTATGGCTCTAGACTCAAGTATGAATTGGAAGGAAACTTGAAATACATAGCATGGAAAGATCGCATGGAGGTTGTATTAGAAGACAACAACTTGAAGGATTTCATTGATTAAGAAATCCCAAAGCCAGGTTCAACTAATGCACAAGAGTTGGCTGAGTGGAAGAAGTGTGTGGCGGGGGTGAGAAAGATCATCCTTGAGGGAGTTCGAGACCATATTGCCTCGAGTCTCCATGGGAAGGACACTCCATATTCAATGTGGAAGACATTGAAGGACCTCTACCAGAATAGTAATGACCAAAGGAAATTGGCGCTCAAGGATAAGCTTCAAAGAATCAAGATGGAGAACAGTGATATTATTTCCACACATTTGAACAAGTTCAGGTCACCTATAGGGATGATCTTGGAAGTGTGGGAATAACTACTGCCGATGATGATATGGTGAGCCTTGCTCTCCTTAGCCTTCCAAAGAGCTGGAATAGCTACTAGGACTCTGTGAATGGAAGGGAGAAACTATGGGATTGGGAACGACTGTGGTTGGATCTCATGTAGGAGGAGATCAGGGGGAGCACTCGAGATGGTTCTTCATCCAAGGATGATGGTGAAGAAAATTTAGCCTTAGCCAATAAGGCAAGGAAAGGGAAGGGTAAGGATTCCCATTCCAAATCGAATTCTTCTCATGGAGGGAAGAAGGGTGACAAGTCTAAGGTGAGGTGATTTAATTGTCATGAGATGGGACATTATGCGACTAATTGCCCATCGAAGAAGTCCAAGAAGGGATCCTCAAAAGGATCGGAAAGTGAGGCATTAGCCTCTTAGTTTGAAATGGACTTTACTCTCATCGCATGCATGGTGTCATTGATGATGGGTTGTGTTTGGTATCTTGATAGTGGAGCCTCATTCCACATGACCGGCGATAAAAGTTTATTCAGTGCCTTGGAGGAGAAAGACCTCAAGATGCGCATAGATATGGGTGATGATGAAAGGTATAGTGTTTCAGGAGTGGGCATGGTTTCTTTTCAAAGGGAGCATGGAGCTCTTATCACTTTGATAGATGTGAATTATTTTCCTAGACTGAAGAATAACTTGGTATCGATTGCGATGATGTTGTCTTTAGTAAGGGAAAGGTTTTCCTTAGACACATCACCACGGGACAGGTGAAACATATCGATTCACGAGTTAAGAACCTATATGCTCTTAAGGTTCAAGATGCATGAAAAGCCTTGAGGAGCAAGGCAAATGTCATAGACTTGGTGTTTGAGAGGGAGAGTAAATTACCTCTCAACATGCAGCTCCAGAAGAAGTCTCAAACAATTTTGGAGGAGCCACAATTAGTGAAGTGGGTAGAGGGATCAGATGCAGCCATACCTCCAAGTGTGAGGTGGGGGGATGTGAAGTGATAGTCTCAAGAAGGCTAAAATTGGGCAGGGTCCATTGAGAGGTTTATCTCATGGATCGTACCTTGCTACAGGAGCCCAAAGTACATAGTAGTGGTAGGAATCAGTGGGATTGCTGCAGTCAGAGATCAAAGTGATAGAGGCTAGAGCAATCAGATACTGAAGAGCATAGAGAAGGATTGAGAACAGTGCAGAAAGGCAAAGTCAGTCGAAATGAAAATTTTTCAATTGATAGAGGCAATAGCAGTCAGAGACTTTGATGTCAGATGCATCATATCGATTCATTTTGGATGTTTTTTTTGTTTCTGATGTTGCTAGAGCAACAACACTAGAGAGAAGTATTGCATGCAGAACATTCCAAAGGTTCAGGATCAGGAATGAGTTGAATTCCTTTCTTGTTGAGAGGGAGTGTTGAAAATAGCAACAAGAAATGATAAAAATATAATCTAGAATATTCCAATTTTAGTTTGTCCTTGAATTAAAATCGAATTTAGTTTCACAAGCTGCTTGGAATTAATTAATTAATTAATTATGGATTAATTAGTTGGAGAAATTCAAGTTAGAGATTGAGTTATATTTGAGTTGTAATTAGTTAGCTCAGTTTACTGAGTTAAGTCTAGTTAAATTAGTTCCAAACTATTTGAGGAACTTATTGTGAGTTATCAGTTAGTTGATGCATGCATGCACTCAACCAGTGTACTCCAGATAACTGAAGATTCCCTCATTAGTAACTCATGCATGTCTATTCTGAGGGAGACCTAGTTGAGCTAAATGTCAAGGACAGTGTACTATCAGTTGCATGTTTTCTCGTATAAAGGAAAAATCATGCATGCAGTCAAGGCAAGGTTCCTTGAGGATTGTGCAGTTTTGACAGTGTGTTAGAACAGTGTGTGAGAGCAGTGTTACACTGGTGTGAAGGAGATCATCCAGAGGTAACTGTGTAAGGAAATAAGAGCTTGGAGGGCAGAGGGGTAGGTTTTTGAGAAGCCTTGTTTGCTTGTGAGCATCCAGGAGGATTGTACTGAGAGTTAGCTAGTTGTGAGAGCTAAGGCTTTGTATAATTCTAATGTATTTCACCTTGTATGATAATATATAGTGGGTTTTTTAGATGAGACTTTCCCCTGAGTATTTTATGTGTTTCATGTGCATCGATTCTTCTTCTTATGGTTATATGTGTTCATCTTTGATTCAACTTGATCTTTAAGCTTCCACAAGTTTGATAGTAGAAGTAGATTATAGTATTTTTATTTGGTATATTGCATTATCGAGTTAATCTACCGTCAGAATTTTCTACATAGATCTCACAGGTA